>BSBN01000623.1:3922253-5203380 GCA_027924645.1 Cunninghamia lanceolata
TGACCTATTGTTCTAATAGGCCTATAGGGACAAAGAGGTGATAAAGCCTTTAATTTTAAACATGACATGGTTTTGATAACTTCCCATATTGGTAAGGTCCTAGATGACAATCCTTTGATGCACCTAATTATAATAGGTGTTATGATAGTCCTTGGTATCTTTTCATTTCTTTCTTGAATGGCACGCAAATAAGACATAAGACATATTAGATCCTTCATAAATAAGAATTCTCATACATTACATTTAAACTTAAACTCCCTAAACATCCATCAATCCATCCATTAATATCAAAATGCCATGAATATCCTATGATCAACCATTCTAATTCCTAGGATAGTCATATATTACAATTTTGCTTCTCTATACTAAAATAGCCCAAGGAATATCTAACCTTGAATTTGTATTTTAACAATCTAATGTCTTCACGAATAACATTGAGTCTTCTTTTGGGACAACATTTTTGCCTTTAGAAGCTCCTCATTTGATGATAGCCTAAAATCAAATAATGGCTTATATCCAGAGCTTTATTAAGTTGATACCTAAGTGGATTAGTGTGGAAACATTGAAATTAGATGGTAATTCACAAGTTTATTGAATAATACAATGAATCCCTAGTCTAGAATCCAAATGTACATAATAAAACGGATATCTGTTTTGTAGTAGGCATATGGACGTTGCAAGTGTCCGTTGCAAAGAATTGGGTTTTCCAAAATGGATATTCGTTTTCAAAACGGATATCCATTTTGGAAAAACAAAAAAAAGACAAAAGGAATATTGCTGGGCCTGACTTCTGCAACCAGAGACCCTCTGCTGTCGAAATACTCATGATTTCTGGCTATGACAGTGAAAGGAATATTTTTATGCACTTTTGGAGACACAATTTTCTTGTTACAATCATAAGGGTGATATTTTTGTTCCCCTAATGGGGAGCAACAGTTGTCGTAAAGCAAAAAGGAGGAGGAAAGTTACATTGGAGGAAATTGAAGCAATTAGGAAAAAAGATAGGGAAAGGAAGAAGATTGGAAGGGTGGGTTTGGCGGATGCTCATCAAGGTGAATCTTCTTCTTTACCATCTAATGACATGCAAATTGAAGATGTTAATTTTGATTATAATGAAATGTTAGATAAGAATGAAATTCACCATGATATTGCAAATGAAAATATTGAAAAATGTTATGAAACACCTATTCATAATAGCAATACCATGGACAAAGAAGAAGAAGAAAAATGAAGACGTGCACTTGAAGAAAGTGGATATGAATATCATGATGTTGAAATTGCACTCCATAATCCATTTGTTGATAAAATTGATGAGGTTGATAACATAGATGAAACAAGAACAATCAATGTATCTCCAAATTTCATAAGAAGAGAGGACATTTGTCAAGAAGAGAATAACCATGATGAAATTGGAAAACACCCAAAAACCCCAAAATGGTTACTTGAAATTGATGAGAACATAATGGAAAAACTTGAAGGCAAGAGGTCATCACGAACGGTTCGGTTGTGGGCTACAAAACTCTTCAATGAATACTTTGAGAAGAAAACATTAACTGAACAATGCCAACTTTTTGTGCAATTATTAAAGATGTAGAAAATGAGACCTTTACTAAAGAAATTAAAGATTCGGTTAAACAAAGTGTCCGATCAGAATAAAATTATTGTAAGAAGCCTTTTCAATGCACTCAATTCTATTGGAAAGACTAGCAAGGAGAAAGATAAAAGAGCTACCCGTAGAGTAATAACAACCTCAATAGTAAGCAAACAATTAAGAAATGCTTGATTAATGAGGCAAACTTGTGTTGACTTAAGATTGAATCATAAAACATTGTCAAAAGCACTAGCACTAAGATCAAGGCTAGATAGTCCTGTTGCCAATGATACTTGGGCTTTCAATGGTAGGCTTCCACGAGTTGACAAGAAGCTAATTGATAGCACAAAGGAAGAAATTCAACGATTTTGGCACACTAACTCTAGGGTATCACCGAATGCAAAAGATGTTGTAAAGTTAAGAATTGGTGATAAAGACCGCACACATCCTAAACATTACTTGGAATGTAGCCAAACAACATTGTACAAACAATATTGTCAAACTCACCTAGGTATGACAATCTCACAAAGAGCATTTGAATCTCTTAAGCCATTTTATTGTGTTCCTCTTAAAGTTCGTAATACATGTTGTTGCAAATACCATGTAAAATTTTCTATGTACCATGAATTATTATGCAATATTCGTTCTACTTTGCACACTAACGAAATGTTACAGGAGTGTGGTGCAATTCAACTACCAAAGTCATCTAGGGACTTATTGGATTTATTTCTATGTATTAGAGATGATGGTTGCATGTTCTACAAGAATGATTGTTTAAATGAAAAGTGTTTACAATGTGGTGGGTTATCAAAGTTTGTATCATGTTTTCATGAGGGCAACGAGCATGATTTTGGAAAGAGAATGGTTGAGAGAAAGAGATATGAGACAGTGAAATACAATTTGAAAAGTGGAGGTGAAGGTTCTAGATGTGAGTTGATTGTAAGAGAGGTAAGTATTGCTGATTTTATTGATGATTTTAAGAAAAATCTTTTCTACAAGTATGTCAGACATAGCCACAGGTCTCGATGGTTAGATCAATAGTTCAGGATGTGTAAAGACTCTTTCCTGATTGGAACTATTGTCTCTATAGTTGATTTTGCAGAAAACTATACATTGCAACCCCAAAATGAAGTTCAATCCCAGTACTACAATTCTATTCAGATTGCTATTTTTGTTCACATCACATACAAACATGCCCCTGAGAGTACAGAAGAGAACAGGAAGATTGTCAGAGAATACCATTTTTACATGAGTGATGATCGATCTCATTCAGTAGAGTTTGTGCAATATTGTTTTCAACAATTTTATGGGTTCTTGCAAGAAAAAGATATTAGAATAGATCAACATCTCATTTGGTCAGATAATTGCACTGGTCAATTCAAGAATGCTCGTAATTTCTATTGGTTGAGCAAAATGCATGTAAAGAAGGGTATACCTCATATTTGGAATTTTTTTGAAGCCAGGCACAGAAAAGGTGAACATGATGGAGCAGGTGCATGCGTGAAGAGAGCTCTTTTTAAAGAACAGCTAAAGATTAGAGGTGGTGCTACATTCAGTGATGCAGATTCCATTGTTAAGTGGTGTAACTATGCATTGTCACGAGGAGTGGCTCTTGATTCTGAAGTGCGCAGGTTCTTTTGGTTGGTTGATGATGGGATAGCGATAGAGAAATTGGAATGTCAGAGAATCAATGAATCATCAAAGATGCATTCATTTCAAAGCTCAAATGCAAGTACATGGACTATTTGGACATGAGAATTAGCTTGTTTTTTTCAAAGTTGTATTAAATGTGATTAGAATAATTGTGAGTCAAGTGAGTGGGTAGATGCATGGATTCCACAATATTTAATCCCTTTATATGAAGGTCATTCATCTTCCATCAATGACATGGAGAGCTCATTTGACTATGAACATCTTTCAGACCTTGTACAGCTAGGTCATGTTTATGCAGTTGTTGCACCGCATGGAAATGAAGAGAGGTCAGACTATTGGTTGGTTGGCACGATGTGTACAGGGAAAACAAAAGCTAACACAACCTATGACAGATGATGATGGGTTCACATATCCTACAGGATCATTTGTTATTGCTGGGACTTGGTTATGAACATATATGGTTAGAAAGAATGGCATCCCGGCCTTTGAAGACTTTGAGAAGCATAAAACCATATTGATGTATTCTCACCTAGTTGTAGCAACAAATGTCAAGTTACTAAAGCATCGTGGAAAACCAAAATCAAAAGAACTATAGACAATTAGTAATGCTGATCATGAAGCAATATTGGATACTTTGAAGGTAAGAGATGACCCCTCAGGTACGCTTGACTAGCATTTAAACTTCCAGATGGACAGGTATGACATTTTTTATCTTAACTTGTTCTTGTTTTTTCTAGTTTTTAGAATTGTTTTATTAAAAATATTGTTACTTTAATAACTATAATGCATGCTTTTGACTATACAGGACAGCGAATAAAGTTATTTTAGATGGCATCGTAGATTATTTTGCATGGCATTGTAAATTATTTTGTATGGCATCATAGGTTATTTTGACTATACTCGAGGTATGATTTTTAGTTCTCATTTGTATTTCTTAATATTGCACATTTGTACCTTTTTCTACATAAGGCATTCCATGAGATGACATGTATTTGATGTCTTTTGCCAAATAGTTCATGTGCCTTGTCTATGCTTTCACATATTACATACATGTGTCACATGGCAATTGCAACTACAACATCTGACAAAATTCTCATTTCTTTGAGGTATTCCACCAAACAGTTCATGTGCCTTGCCTATGCTTCCTTACTTTGCATTCTTATAAAAGTCCGATAACAGTCATAATTAATCTTCATACTAATCTTGATAGTAATCTTGCCATCATTGTATTCCATGAGATGACAGTCCTATAACAGTCCTATACATGTCTACTAGGATAGTTTTAACTACAACAGTCCTACAACAGTCGTAAAATAGTACTAGAACAGTCCCATAATAAGCACAACATTTCATGTACATATTTATGATATTCATGTTTACTTTTAAATCTGCTTGTTCATGCTTCTCACAGGATGTCACCTCCCCTACCCATCCAGCTCTATAAAAGAAGAGAGACAACAAATGATCAAAAGGGATCACCAATTGGTGGTAAGTGATTGATTACTTATGTCATGTTATATATTTTGAATATTAAATTCTATATTAATGTGCACGTTGTTTTATTGTATTAATAGGTGGAAATTCAAAAATCTCTATCGAGGAGGTCTAGTCAATGAGCAATGGAAGATGAGTCATTAACTAGTTCACCATCTTCATGGCCTAGCAAGAGCCATAGATTATTTGATAGCAATCCATAGGAGATTTGATTTTGGGACATTTTGTTACATATGTGTATTTGGCTTTATAAACATACTTTTGTATGTTATCGATGTATATCATTGTATATACCCATATGGTTTTATTTGTACATGCCTATATGGCTTGATATATACACTATACATTATTTTCATGACATTATGTGCATATATGTATATATAAGATCCTAATTTGGCACAAGTAGGGAGAATGCTTGCACAGGTTATGGAATTTGGTTTTAAACGTTCCAATTGTATTTGCTTCAAAGATTCTAAAGCCTTTTCAAAAAATCCATTTTGTGCATATCTTGCAATCATTGCATTCCATGAGATAGCATCTCTTTGAGGTGTCATGCCAAACTATTCACATGCCTTGTCTATGCTTCCACACTTTGGATTTACACTTGCCAACTGCATTTTCTTAACATTTCCTTTCAATCCTTATCAAAAATTCCGTTTTGTGCACATATTGCAATCATTGCATTCCTTCATTTACAACACATGATTAAATAAGAAGATGCATATTTACAACACTTAAGACCTTCATGAAATGATACATTGGTTTCTTGATATTCAATCATGCATTGGAGATCTTCAAAGTGTTAAATATGTTTGAAGTGATAAAGAAACTTGTTATTTTGATGTATTTCAACTCCAAACTTCTGCCTAGAAATGAAGGCGCTAATCCTTTATCAAACTAATCTAAAAGTGCACCTTGGTACTTAGAGCACTAGATTATGATTGATCAACCTAAAATGTGTGCCTAAGGCTAGATAGTGAATAGGAAGGATAAAATGCATCATCAAAGGAGTTTATAGTTATTGAAGGCATCAAATGATGACTTGGGTGCACATCTACCTCTCTACACCATATGTGACTAGTGCCAATTATTGAATAAACAACCTATAATGAGTGCCTTACTATTTGAGGTGCTAGTTCATGGTTCTAGAACACCAAAAGTGTGCCTCGATGTTGAAGCGCTAGTTCTTGCTCAAGCAACCTTGAAAGTGCGCTTTCATAAGGAGGTTAAAATGTATTATCAAAGGATTAAGTTGAATCAAGGAATCATCATTGAAGACAAATAAAACATGACTGTGAATGAGGCACACTTTTCATCATCTCTAACCTCACAA
This sequence comes from Cunninghamia lanceolata, assembly GCA_027924645.1. Classification (NCBI taxonomy): domain Eukaryota; kingdom Viridiplantae; phylum Streptophyta; class Pinopsida; order Cupressales; family Cupressaceae; genus Cunninghamia; species Cunninghamia lanceolata. The sequence continues at coordinate 3,928,325 of BSBN01000623.1, forward strand.
TTGTGCCTTCCATTGGAAGCTCATATTGTGCCTAAAGGAATAGTACTGAGATATCATCCATGTCAATGATTGAGAATGTGTCAACTGGAACAATATTTTTTGTTTTGCTCATCGTGGGGTCGAGCGGACTGCGCCAACGCATCGAGGTGGGTGGGTAAATACCAGTGGAGGTCTCATTTCGTGCACCAAGCGTCCCAGTCATTCTGGGCAAGAGGCTATCGACAAAGTCCCTTAAGATCCCTGAGACCAAAAAATTGCCAAACTTTGACGGAACAGTTCTCAGAATTCGTGATAGTTGGAAATGCTCTGTTTGGACCTACAGGTGCACGTGGCATCCTTCCACAATAATCTCTCTCATTTTTGGTCAACTCCATTCCATTTGACCGTGATGAAATCAAACGCATTGGCGCAAAATGCTTCAATTTGATGCAGTGGAAAGGTGCTAGGTGCGACATTTTTCATTCCATAGTTCGTGCGGTCGAACGGACTACGCCAACGCGTCGGGGTGGGCGGGTAAATGCTAGTGGAGGTCTCTCTTCGTGCGCCAAGCGTCCCAGTCGTTCCGGGCAAGAGGCTACCGGCAAAGTCCCTTAAGATCCCTGAGACCAAAAAATTGCCAAACTTTGACAGGGCAGTTCTCAGAATTTGTGACAGTTGGGAATGCTTTGTTTGGACCTATAGGTGCACGTAGCATCTTTCCACAATAACCTCTCTCATTTTTGGTCAACTCCATTCTGTTTGACCATTATGAAATCAAACGCATTGGTGCAAAATGCTTCAATTTGATGCAGTGGAAAGGTGCTAGGTGCGACATTTTTCATTCCATAGCTCGTGGGGTTGAACGGACTATGCCAACGCGTCGGGGTGGGCTGGTAAATGCTAGTGGAGGTCTCGTTTCATGCGCCAAACGTCCCAGTCATTCTGAGCAAGAGGCTACCGGCAAAGTCCCTTAAGATCCCTGAGACCAAAAAATTGCCAAACTTTGACCGGGCAGTTCTCAAAATTCATGACAGTTGGGAATGCTCTGTTTGGACCTACAGGTGCACGTGGCATCCTTCCACAATAACCTCTCTCATTTTTGGTCAACTCCATTCCGTTTGACCATGTTGAAATCAAACGCATTGGTGCAAAATGCTTCAATTTGATGCAGTGGAAAGGTGCTAGGTGCGACATTTTTCATTCCATAGCTCGTGGGGTTGAACGGACTGTGCCAACGCGTTGGGGTGGGTGGGTAAATGCTAGTGGAGGTCTCGTTTCGTGCGCCAAGCGTCCCAGTCATTCCGGACAAGAGGCTACCGGCAAAGTCCCTTAAGATCCCTGAGACCAAAAAACTGCCAAACTTTGACGGGGCAGTTCTCAGAATTCGTGATAGTTGGGAATGCTCTGTTTGGACCTCAAGGTGTACGTGGCATCCTTCCACAATAACCTCTCTCATTTTTGGTTAACTCCATTCCGTTTGACCGTGTTGAAATCAAACGCATTGGCGCAAAATGCTTCAATTTGATGCAGTGGAAAGGTGCTAGGTGCGACATTTTTCATTCCATAGCTCGTGGGGTCAAATGGACTGTGCCAACGCGTTGGGGTGGGTGGGTAAATGCTAGTGGAGGTCTCGTTTCCTGCGCCAAGCGTCCCAGTCGTTCCGAGCTGTAAGCTACCGACAAAGTCAAAAGTTGCTAGGATTGAAATTTTGCATTCCATAGCTCATGGGGTCGAACGGATTGTGCCAACGCATCGGGGTGGGCAGGTAAATGCTAGTGGAGGTCTTGTTTCATGCGCCAAGCATCCCAGTCATTCCGAGCTGTAAGCTACTAGCAAAGTCAAAAGTTGCTAGGATTGAAATTTTGCATTCCACAGGTCCTGGGGCCGAACGGTTTGCTCCAACATGTCAGGGTGGGCGAGTAAATGCTAGGGGAGGTCTTGTTTTGTGTGCAAAGCATCCCAGTCATTCCGAGATGTAAGCTACCGGCAAAGTCAAAAGTTGCTAGGATTGAAATTTTGCATTCCACAGGTCCTGGGGCCGAACGGTTTTGCGCCAACACGTCGGGGTGGGAGAGTAAATGCTAGGGGAGGTCTCGTCTTGTGTGCAAAGCATCCCAGTCCTTCCGAGCTGTAACTACCGGCAAAGCACACTTTGCCGGTAGTTACAGCTCGGAAGGACTGGGATGCTTTGCACACAAGACGAGACCTCCCCTAGCATTTACTCTCCCACCCCAACGTGTTGGCGCAAAACCGTTCGGCCCCAGGACCTGTGGAATGCAAAATTTCAATCCTAGCAACTTTTGACTTTGCCGGTAGCTTACAGCTCGGAACGACTGGGATGCTTGGCGCACGAAACAAGACCTCCACTAGCATTTACCTGCCCACCCCAATGCGTTGGCACAGTCCGTTTGACCCCACGAGCTATGGAATGAAAAATGTCACACCTAGCACCTTTCCACTACATCAAATTGAAGCATTTTGCGCCAATGCGTTTGATTTCAACACGGTCAAACGGAATGGAGTTGACCAAAAATGAGAGAGGTTATTGTGGAAGGATGCCACGTGCACCTGTAGGTCCAAATAGAGCATTCCCAACTGTCATGAATTCTGAGAACTGCCCGGTCAAAGTTTGGCAATTTTTTGGTCTCAAGGATCTTAAGGGACTTTGCCGGTAGCCTCTTGCTCGGAACGACTGGGATGCTTGGAGCATGAAACGAGACCTCCACTAGCATTTACCCGCCCACCCCGATGCGTTGGCACAGTCCGTTTGACCCCACGAGCTATGGAATGAAAATGTCGCACCTAGCACCTTTCCACTGCATCAAATTGAAGCATTTTGCGCCAATGCATTTGATTTCATCACGGTCAAACGGAATGGAGTTGACCAAAAATGAGAGAGGTTATTGTGGAAGGATGCCACGTACACCTGTAGGTCCAAACAAAGCATTCCCAACTGTCACGAATTCTAAGAACTGCCCCGTCAAAGTTTGGCAATTTTTTGGTCTTAGGGATCTTAAGGGACTTTGCTGGTAGCCTCTTGCCCGGAACGACTAGGACGCTTGGCGCACGAAACGAGACCTCCACTAGCATTTATCCACCCACCCCGACGCGTTGGCGCAGTCCGTTCGACCGCATGAGCTATGGAATGAAAAATGTCACACCTAGCACCTTTCCACTGCATCAAATTGAAGCATTTTGCGCCAATGCGTTTGATTTCATCACGGTCAAACGGAATGGAGTTGACCAAAAACGAGAGAGGTTATTGTGGAAGGATGCCACGTGCACCTATAGGTTCAAACAGAGCATTCCCAACTATCACGAATTCTGAGAACTACCCCGTCAAAGTTTGGCAATTTTTTGGTCTCAGGGATCTTAAGGGACTTTGCCGATAGCCTCTTGCCTGGAATGACTGGGACGCTTGGCGCACAAAATGAGACCTCCACTAGCATTTGCCCGCCCACCCCGACGCGTTGGCGCAATCCGTTCGACCGCACGAGCTATGGAATGAAAAATGTCGCACCTAGCACCTTTCCACTGCATCAAATTGAAGCATTTTGCGCCAATGCGTTTGATTTCATCATGGTCAAACGGAATGGAGTTGACCAAAAACGGGAGAGGTTATTATAGAAGGATACCACATGCACCTGTAGGTCCAAACAGAGCATTCCCAACTATCATGAATTTCGAGAACTGCCCCGTCAAAGTTTGGCAGTTTTTTGGTCTCAGGGATCTTAAGGGACTTTGCCAGTAGCCTCTTGCTCGGAACGACTGGGATGCTTGGCGCACGAAACAAGACCTCCACTAGCATTTACCTGCCCACCCTGACGCGTTGGTGCAGTCTGTTCGACCCCACGAGCTATGGAATGAAAAATGTCACACCTAGCACCTTTCCACTGCATCAAATTGAAGCATTTTGCGCCAATGCGTTTGATTTCATCACGGTCAAACGGAATGGAGTTGACCAAAAATGAGAGAGGTTATTGTGGAAGGATGCCATGTGCACCTGTAGGTCCAAACAGAGCATTCCCAACTGTCACAAATTCTGAGAACTGCCCTGTCAAAGTTTGGCAGTTTTTTGGTCTCAGGGATCTTAAGGGACTTTACCAGTAGCCTCTTGCCCGAAATGACTAGGACGCTTGGTGCATGAAACGAGACCTTCCCTAGCATTTACCCCCCAGCTCGACGTGTTGGCGCAGTCCGTTCGACCCCACGATGAGCAGAACAAAAAATATGGCACCTGGCAAGGTTTTTGCTCTTAGGATCTTAAGTGACTTTGCTCTTACGGAACAATGTATCGACAAAGACCCTAGTTTTCATAAGAGGAGACATGTGACTTTAGCCTTCCACTCCTTATCTAATGATGAGTTTATTCTCAGAGTTTGATGGCTTTTATGAGCATATACACGATGTTGTTTTAGGATAGTCATACTCTGATGTGTAAGTAATAGTAAATAGAGAGCTTCTCAGCCATAAATGGGATTTGCATACACACACACACCCAACTGAAATAGTATCCTTATTGGCCTTATTGGCACCTCCCCCCAAGATGTAAGTTTTTTATGTTTGTAATGTGCCCCCAGTGTCCTTGACATAGAGTTTCTTGACATTAATTTCATTCAAACATGTCTTCAATTCATCTTCAAAATGTTTTCAATACATCTCCAATGCCTTTTCCATGAAGGTTTATGCATATTTATACATGATTTGAGGGAAACCAATAGTCTCCAACTGACTCTTGAGTACTTGACTATTCATCTTCCATACTTTTGCAATTTTTTTACATTTTTCATATGACAACTTTGACATATTTACAAAATTTGACAAGATGAAGACTAAATACATGATGAAATGGTTTATCATGACCTTATTTGATTAGGGCATATATAAGGAATTTTTTCATATTGATTCTATTGATCTAAAACCATTCTCTTGATCTAAAACCATTCTCAATGCTAAACATATCATCAATGGACTAAAGAACTATCATCATAATGTATGGCATCATGGGAAGTATCATGACTTGCACATAAGGAGTTTAAATTATATTGTATATCAAGGTGTATATACATTAAAATTTAGTCCATAATGGTAGACATATACAAAAATTTGGCAAATATGCCAACTCAAAATATTTTTTACAAAATGTGGCATATGTCATGTCTCAAAATCTATATACAATCTACATGCCAAATAGCTACATCAAATACTACAAGTCAAGTTGACCCTCAATCTGTGATGGATCCACAATCTGTGATGGATCCTAAAAAAGTGTCCTCTTTGTACCAAAATGTCTAGTAATTGATGGAGGTGAAGTTTCCTGCATTAACAAGTCAAAACACAAATTTGATTAATCTCTTCAATGGTAAATAAAAATAAGTTAAAGTTAGTAAATAGATTCTTATCTACTACAATTAAGAACTTTCATTTATTAACATACATCTAAATCACTACAATCAACTATAAGACTGCTAGATAAACTATCAATTATTTAGAAAAATTCAATTCAATTACCTCAACTCTATGTTGTTCGGACAATCGTTCTGCAAATGATTTTCTCTTAAGACGATCAGGTGTCCTAGTGAAGCACGATGGCAAAGGTGGCACATCAATCACATTCTCAATAGACTACATAAAAGCAAAGTAACATTGAAATAAATTAATATATAATTATGAAACAAAATAGGAAATGCATACATTTAAAATAGGAAATGCACTACACAAAAACTTATCTACTAGAAAACAAGCACATACCACCATCGAGGCCTCCTGCATCAATTAAAAAGGACAAGAATGTAAGACTCTAAATGACTATAATCAAATATTTAAGTTTTCTAAATTATCAATTAAAGTACAATTCAATCAAATTACCTCCACCCTTTGTTAGCGTTGAGAAAGCTGTTCTGCAAATGATAGTCCCTTGGGTCGATCAAGAGTTCGAGAAAAGACTATTGGCAAAGATGCCACATCATTCACATTTTCGATTAACTATAAAATAAAATTAACATCAAAATATAAATTAATATATAACTACTCACAAAGAAATAAATGCATAAAAAAAAAGTTAATGTGTACAACAAATTATACCGGCAAGTCCAAGCCAAATTGGATGGCAGACAAAGTTCCATGATGAACTTCTGTCAACTCCTCCTCTGTCATCAACTATTATCCCACTTAGATACATTAGTACTAATAAAGTTGTTTATATATTCAAATGAAATAGACCATAAAATTTAACTTTAAATTTTACCTGCACAAAAGATTGCTCATGCATTTCTCCTTCTCTAATGTTTACTGATCCGGTAGCTTCTACTCTTGTCCCTAACCCCTTAGCTTGAGTTCTAGACCCCATTGCCTCATCTCGTGAATGGAGATCATACTCTGATGTGTTCAACGGTGGCTCATTACTCTCCATAATAGGACCCAAGCATAAATGATTGCAAGAAATGCAATGATGTGGCACACATATATGTCTGGATGACGATGGTCTAGTAGTACCAGGTGATCCAATATCATCACCTTCATCATGTGCTTGTGCAAACTGAGATGTCTGTATAATCAAATGCTCGGTCAAAGAGAGTATGGCACTAAGGCCCTGTTGTGTTACATTTGCAACAACGTCTGGGTGTTGCATTGGGGGTGGAGAAGGGATAGCAGGAGGGGGAATATAGGGACCTTGTACTTGTCTAATTGCCCCAGGTCTATCTTGAGGCATTCCTCTGCCCACTCCTTGAAACTCTCTAAAATCAAAATAATTAACATGTTGACCCATGCTGAATTCTGCATAGAGTTTACGGAGGAAATACAAAGGCACATCTAAATTGTTGTTGGGTGGTTTATCAAAAACCATCCACCAACGATCCCAAAAGTTTTGACTAATGCCCTCATGAATACACCATTTGATTGAAAATTTGGGCTTATGGACATCAACATGCAATCCGGTTTTAGGATTGACAAAGTGTTGGGCTAACATAGTTTTTGTAATCTCTAAATCTTTGACTTCCTCATATGACAAACCGTCAGCATATTTAGCCTTCTTGGCTTCTCGCCATTGCCGAAATGATTTGTGTTGGGTGGACAAGGTTTGAATATGATTAATGATTCCCTCTAAATTTGATGTCATTATAGACAATCGAGGGTGGCAGCGATACATTTCTATGATCCTGCTTATATGATCAATATTTCTTTGAATATTATCTTCTACTGTTGGAGGGGGAGGGTTTGGTGGTGGAGGGTTTGGGTTTTCATTTTGTGCTTCCATTTTACCTAATTAAATTATAAAACATACCCACTTAGCATAAAAACCAAAAAAATTGCTTGAAAATACAAAACAAACAAAAAAAATGCATGAAATCTTACCTCTTTGGATCGGATATCCGTTCCTCAGCTCTGATATCTATTTTTTGAAGATGAGACTACATTTTTGCAAGCTGCAGGTTTGCAAAAACGCAATCTTTTTTTGCTTTTTATGATCTCCAAAACAGATATCCGTTTTCTTTTTCCCTATTGTATTCATTGTTTTTTATTTTATTATTTTAGCATTGCATACATTTTAAGTATTTAGGCATTTTAGCTATAAAATACAAGCAAATTTATAAAGGATTATGATGATATTTAAGCATTTTAGCTATAAAATACAAGCAAATTTATAAAGGATTATGATGATATTTAGGTATTTTAGCTATAAAATACAAGCAAATTTATAAAGGATTATGATGATATTTAGGCATTTTAGCTATAAAATACTATCAAAATTTATATAGGATTATGATGATATATATATTTGATTTTTATATGATTTACTTATACTAAGGTATCTCATAGTATTTTAAAGGCACTTTTGAATAGATACAGGAGAGAGGTAGATACAGGAGAGAGGTAGATGCGGGTTAGGGGTTAGGGATTAGGGCCATTATTTAGGGTTTATGGATTTAGAGAGAGAGAGAGAGACTACTTTTGACATGCAACCGTAAACCCTAAATAATGCCCCTAAACCCTAAACCCAAGTAACCCTAAATAATTCTTCCGAATACTAAACCCTAACCCCTAAACCATAAACCCTAAATAATTCCCCTAAGCCCTGAACCCTAAACCTGAGAAAGGGAGTCCTAGTTTTCTTGTTTCCATTTGCTTCGTCGATAAGGGAGAGGGAAAGATAGAGGGGAGAGATAGGATATATAGGAATGATAGGGGAATGACTGGGATGCATGATTAAACCTAACCTCTAACCCCTATTTCCTAACCCCTAAACCCTAAACTTGAGAAACCATAAACCCCTAAATCCTAAACACTAAACCCAAGAAACCCTAAACCTCTATCGAGCTCTATCTCCCTCTCTCACTATCTCCCCATCACTATCATTCCTCTACCTCTCAATCTCTCTCCCTATGCTTTAGCCATGTCCCTCACTCTATATCTCCCTATTGGTCCTCTCTCTCTAAACACTAAACCCTAAACCTCTAAACCTTAACCCCTAAACCCTAAACATGAGCAACCCTAAACTCTATCTCCTATCTCTCCCTTATCTCCCTATCTCTATCGTCCTTCTACCTCTTAATCCTTCTCCCTATTTCTCTAGACATATCGCTCACTCTCTATCTCCCTATCTCTCCCCTTTGTCACCTCTATCTCTCCCTATATGTCTCCTCTCTCTTTCCATCTAGCTATCTCCAAAACTGAGAAACCCTAAACCCAGGTACACCCTAAATCCAATCAACTCTAAACCTATATCTCCCTATCTCTCCCCTATCTCCCTATCTCTATCATCCCTCTACCTCTCTTGATCTCTCTCCCTATGTCCCTGGCCATGTGCCTCACTCTCTATCTCCTTATCTCTCTCCTCCATCTCCTCTCTTTATCTCCCTATAATTCCTCTCTCTATAAACCCTAAATCCAAAACCCTAAACCTCTAAACCTAACCCCTAACCCCTAAACAATTTAAATCCTAAACCCTAAATAATGCCCCTAAACCCTAACCCCTGACCCCTAAACCTGAGAAACCCTAAACCCCTAAACCTTAAACCCCAAACCCCTAAACCCTAAACCCAAGTAACCCTAAACCACTATCTCCCTATCTCTCCCCTATCTCCCTACTACCTGTGTCCCTCTACCTCTCAATCTCTCTCCCTATGTCTCTAGCCATGTCCCTCACTCTCTATCTCCCTATCCCTCCCCTCAGACTCCTCTATATCTCCCTATCATTCTTCTCTCTCTATAAACCCTAAATCCAAAACCCTAAACCTCTAAACCTAACCCCTAACCCCTAAACAATAAATCCTAAACCCTAAATTATAATGCCCCTAAACCCTAACCCCTAACCCCTAAACCTGAGAAACCCTAAACCCTAAACCCAAGTAACCATAAACCACTATCTCCCTATCTCTCCCCTATCTCCCTATCACCTTTGTCCCTCTACCTCTCAATCTCTCTCCCTATGTCTCTTGCCATGTCCCTCACTCTTTATATCCCTATCTCTCCCCTCAGACTCCTCTATATCTCCCTATTGGTCCTTTATCTCTCTCTAAACCCTAAACCCTAAACCTCTAAACCTTAACCCCTAACCCCAAAACCATAAACCCTAAACCCTAAATAATGCCCCTAAACCCAAGCAACCCTAAACCTCTATCTCCCTATCTCTATCATCCCTCTACCTCTCAATCTCTCTCTCTCTCTATGTCTTTGGACATGTCTCTCACTCTCTATCTCCTATCTCTCTCCTTTGTCTCCTCTATCTCTCCGAAACTCTATCAGTCCCCTCTCTCTATCTCTCTTTAAACTGTAAACCCTAAACCCCTAAACCCGAGCAACCCTAAACCTCTAAACCCTAAATAATTCCCCTAACCAACCTCTAAACCACTTCTCTATATAGGTGCAACTAATACCACTTTTTCATTGTTTTCCACATTTAATTATATTCTTTTCCATTTTCCAAGTCCTACATGTGTCCAAGTTGTATTGTTTGTCAAGTTTTTAGTCTAATTGTTAGTCCCAGCTCTCATGGTTATTAAAATGTTAGTATATTATAGTTAGATTTATCCTTCAGTAACATTAATTTACACATTGTTGCACAAACAACCACACTGAAACATAACCTTACCTAATTAAGGTTAACCTTTTAAAAGGTTCTTTCATAAATGGCGAGCTTAACAGATCCAACTAGTTCAATATTCTTATAGTCCATGCTTACCCTTCCAAGAGAGTTCATGCCATGTTAACTTTGCATTATGTCCTAACATATCACATGAAGGACATCATCATCACAAGGAATAACAATGTCATGAAAGATTAATGAAGGTGTAGCTTCACCACATAAAGTATCATTCATAATTTTATCACTAGAGGGTAAGGGTATATCATGTGTATCCTTCTCAAACCATGTATCATGAATCGAATCATATGAAGGATTGCGTAAAGCAATTTTGGCATGAAATCCAAAACGCCCCAAAACACAACCCCTGCTGCCCCACCATTCCTATCCCTGAAATATTGGAACATAGTCTAGAAAAGTGATTATTTCACCTGATGAACAAAATTGAATATTTTATTATTGATTATTTGAGTAATTCATTAGTGATGATTCGTAGTGTTTAACAAATCCTTATGGATCAATGTGTAAAGAAGCTACCAATGTTAATTTACCCTCCTCCTTCACTAGAAACGGTCTTTAAGGAGGTTCATATATTGATGGGAGATCCAAGATTTAAGAGGTGTATTTTCAAAAAGAGTAAAAAGCCTCCCCTCTTACCCCATCATGATTTCCTTCACTCTTAGTTGATTTCTCTTCCCCATCCTCCCCTCTTACCCCTCCCCTCTCTTTCCTGACCCGATCTTGTTAGCTCCCCTCTCCCTTCTCCTATCTTTGTCCTTTTTTCCCCTCTTTACCGGTTCTTGCCCCTGCCCCCCCTCTGTCCCCTCCTTGTCCCCTTTTGTGGGATTGAGTCTTTGCCCCTCCTCTTTTGCCCTCATCTTATCCCCTTTTCCTCTCCCCCCTAGGCTCCTCTCCCCCCTTTCCCTTTGCTCCTTGTCCTCCCTCCTCTTTACCCTCCTTGGCTCGTTCTCACCTTTTTATTTCTCATACTCTTGTCCCCTAGCTTAACCTCCCGTCTCCAACCTCTGGATCTCGTTGCCCCCTTCTCCCTCCTCTTTAATTTCTAGGTTTTTAACCGTATCCTTCGTTTCTTGTTGCCCCCTGGTGCTCTGTTTGTGGCTTGGAGTTTGTTGTGAATATATATTTATATATATTATTTGGTTGTTGTAGCTTGTCTTCCCTTTTATGATTTACTCTGAACTCTCTTATGCTTTCTCCCAATTAGTTTCTTTCCTCCTTTGGATAGTTATTGGCTTACCTTTCTTTTTTGTTAGCCCCCCCTCCTTTGCCTTCGTAGTTCACCCCTCTCTCTCTTTTAACTTTGAGCCCTCTCTTGTTCTTTATATGTAGCTTTTCCCAATCTATCCCTCACATTTTAACCTCTTCGGTTGTCCCCCCCTTTTTTATTATTTATTAAATTATTTAATTATCTTATCTCTTTCATCCTCAGTTTGTTCTTTATGGTTGATTGTATTACAGTTATTCCTCTTTTTGCTCCCTTCTAATTTGTGGCCTTGCTCCTTTGTTTGCTTTTTTAATTTTCTTTACTTGGGTCTTCCTCTCATCCTAGTTAGTCTTTCTTTGTTTGTTTTGTCTTAGTGTGCCTAGATGTCCCCCACTCCTCTTTGTCCCTCACTTCACTAGGTTTGATAGGTAGCTATCCTTCTCCCTTAATTGATCTTGGTTTCCGCCTCACATCTCTCTCACTCCTTTTAAGTGGTCTTAATTCTGCATACTGTCATTCATGTTCTCTCTTCTCTTGCTTGCTATCTTTCTCCTGATGATGGATCACTGTGTGTGATTCGAAATGTTGAGGAAAATAATAATACACAGTCAAATCCAAAAGCATTTCAAACTCAACATCATGGACTGTGGAAAATTGATGACTACAGTAAAAAGCCTTTTTCCCAAAAAAAATTTCAAAACGGATATCCGCTTTGGTTTGGTATCGAAACCAAAACAGATATCCATTTCAAAGTCAAACTTTGCCAAGTCGTGAATTTGGCTAAGTAAAAACGCAATTTTTTTCCTATTACCATTGTTTGGCCCGCGATGATCCTGCACATACCCATATTTCTAAGGCATTGGACAAAAGCTACAATAATTGCATGACTGAATTGATGAATCATAACCTATGCAAAAGAGAACACCCCCAAATCTACAATAGTTGCGTGACCGAATTGATTAAGCAGAAGCTATGAAAAAGATAACACCCCCAAATTAATCAATGACACCTAAAAAAGCTACAATAGTTGCATTACTGAATTGAGGAAGCGACACCTATGAAAAACCTAACACCCCCAAATTTATCAATGGCACCTAAAAAACCTACAATAGTTGCATTATTGAATAACATTAATCCAAACCAAAGATGCCTTATGATGTATTATAACCCACATTAATCAATGGCACCTAAAAAAAGATAACACCCCAAAATTAATCAATGGCACCTAATAAAGATAATGCAAAAAAGAACACCCCCAAAGTTATCTAAGGCACCAAATTAGCCAACAATAGTTGCGTGACTGAATATATGGATGACACCTAAAAAAGCTACAATACTTGCATTACTGAATTGATGAAGCAACACATATGAAAAACCTAACACCTCGAGATTTATCCAACGCACCAAAAAAGGTTACACCCCCAAATTTATCAATGACACCTAAAAAAGCTAGTACAGTTACATGACTAAATAGATAAAGTAGAACCAATGAAAAAGAGAACCACATCTCATATCTTAAAAGGCATGTACAACATAAACATACTTAGGCACAACAAACTGGGAACCACACTTACATTTTATAGTAGGGAAACACAACTATTTAACTATGACTGTAATGGCTGTAATGAAGAACAATATAAAGCTTACGAATGGAAAATAGTAAGAGTTTAACAAATCTCACATCTTTTGTGCATGACCAACTCATTCACAGGCATAAATTATTGTGAAGTTAAATGATAACTTCTTTTTTGCATGACTGAATTGATGAAGCACAACCCACGAAAAAAGATAACACCCCAAAATTTATCTATGGCACTGAAAAAACCTACATGTTTTAAGTCACTAAATAGATAAAGCAAAACCTAATTAAAAGACAAATCCACAATTTTTTTTTGGTTTATGAAATAGAGAACACACCCTAATATTTGCTACGACATCGAAGAAAACCTAACTATATGATAATGCAAAACCTATGAGAATATGATAACCAGAGTGAATGATAATGCAGAACCTATTAAAAAAAAATACCCAAAATTTGTATTTGACGTAAATGGCAAGACCGAACCCAACCCCAAATTTATCTATGGCACCGAAACAACCAACAATATTATTTGTTACCGTAATGAAAAATAAACAACCCTAGATTTATCTATGGCACTGAAACAACTAACAATATTATTTGTTACTGTAATGAAAATAAAAACAACCCCAGATTTATCTATGGCACCGAAACAACCAACAATATTATTTGTTACTGTAATGACAAAAAAACAACCTCAGATTTATCTATGGCACCGAAACAACCAACAATATTATTTGTTACTGTAATGAAATAAAAAATAACCCCATTTTTAAAGAGAGTGATGCTTGAACAGAAGATTAATTTCCATAGACTTAGTGTGTTTATGAACATAGACATAGTGTTCATAAACACGAAAGCTTCATACCAACAACAAATTCTGCAATAGAGAAAAGACAAAAAAAACAAACGCAAACACATTAAAAAAGTGAAAATTGAATAATGGCGAGGCCTTGGTGAGCTTGCTCACCTGGGTCGAATGGAGTTATGCGGATGTTCACGAGCATGCAACCACCTTCACACGGGTTCACCTGCATGGAAACCCTTGTAAATCTATTTTGACCTATTATAAAATACAATAATATTACACTCATGTTCACGATGCTTCACCTGCATGGCGCCGACGAATGTGGGACATTGCATGGCGGAGCTCGAGCTGGGTTTGACGTTCGAAAACCAACGCCTAAATGAATCTCTACTAGAGTCCAAGCGTAGCATGTTGTGGTGGCAGGCTGGAAGTTGCAGAGACCTCAAGCGAGCACCTTCTGGCATTGAAGTGAAGAAAATTCGAGAAGATGGTAGATTGAAAGGCTCTAAAGTTGGTGAGTTGTGCGAGGCACTGAGAGCATTGAATACAGGTTGGCTCGAAGTTTACGCAGGATGTCGTGGAAGTAGTAGGAGGCGACGTGCATTAAACACGACTGTACAGAAGAATTGCAAGGGGAGGCGAGAGATTAATGCGAGGCAGTGGAGTGAAAGGGTGGCGGAGTGGTAGTTGGTAATGTGGCAAGGCTTTCCACTTTGGACGTCGTGCCACACACCAACTGGCATTCCGACCGAGCACGTTTCGGTTGCATGGCAAAATATGACAGTTTTTTTAGGATCGACTAATCGTGTCATCCCATGTGTCAAATTCAATCAAAAATTTTAAAAAATGATTTTGTATTGTTTATTCGCCATTTATTTATACCCCTAATTTGCAAAAAAAATTTACTGTCCACGTGGCCCATTGAAAATTGGGTGCGCACATTTCGGCTCCTCTCCCCTATATATTATGGTTGTTCTTAAATATCATCCACTTCAAGAGTCAAAGGTCAATTTTGGCCAATAAAAGTAGGACAAATATTTACCACTTTTTGTTGTGAATGACATGTAAAATTGCTATTGGTTGTTTGACCATTGAAGTGGATGGTATTTAAGTAGAGTGATATATTATATATCTCCCGTCCCAATTTTCCAATTTTTAACTTTACACTCGGACGACTTACTAAGGGAAAACGGTATATAAGTCGAATGTTAAAATCTTAAAATTCTAATTGTATTCATTTTTAGGAAAGGATAATTTAAACCATCGCCATTTCGCTTAAAAAAGGCTTCGCAATCGGAACATTCCAAATCGTCGATTGAGAAGACACTGGAAGAGATGATCCACAAGTTACGAGTATTTAACCACTGGGCTTAAACAGCACACACTAAGCTTTGACTTGCTTAGGTGGCTAGTGGGCCCTTTCTCTTACTCTGTTTTGTTAATGTGTCAATAAGAGAAGGGGCCCACCAGCCACCTAAGCGAGTCAAAGCTTAGTGTATGCTGTTTAAGCCCAGCGTATTTCCTCGGCAAAGGCAAATCTCTGGACTAATACTATTGTTACAGAAAGGACGTTTTTTTCCCGAGGATATTGCCAAGTACATCTCTCTCTCTCTGCCTTTAATTTGAAGTGAAATTATTCAGTTGTTTTTTTTTAGGAGAAAGCTTGCAGATCATCAAAACAGAGAGAACTATTTCTTCTGATGACAAATATTTATCATTTTTGTTGTGAATGATGCTTGAAATTGTTATTGATTGTTTGATTATTGAAATAGATGATATTTAAATAGAGTGTGATAGGTATATGTCTAGACATTTAATATCAAGTACAAGTTTCAATCTGTACATAGGAATTTCAAAAGCCTTTTAATTTTAATCACGATTGACAATGCAGATCTTTTCCATTCTATGTACAAGTTTCAATCTGTATATAGGAATTTCAAAGATCAATTTTAGCTCATAAAAGTAGGACAAGTATTTACCACTTTTTATTATGAATGAGGTATAAAATTGCTATTGACTGCTTGACCATTAAAATGAATGATATTTAAGTAAAGTGGTATTAATTTGGGTAAAATTACCACTTTCAGTCAGCTGGATATCAAGACTTCTTACATAAGGTTTTATGACTGTTGTAGGTTTTATTGTGCGGAGATTCTGTTAGCATTGGAATACCTTCATTCGCTGGGAATTCTATACAGAGACCTCAAGCCAGAGAATGTGCTTGTCAGAGAAGATGATCACCTAATGCTCACAGATTTCGATCTTTCTCAAACATTCCTTGTGAGGCCTATTCTTGATACTTCTTGCAGACACAAGAAGAAGAGCGGTGATTTAGATGATTCAAGGTCATGCAAGAAATGCTTGAAGCCCCGGTTTCTTTCATATTTCCTAAGCAAAAAGCAAAAAAAAAAAAGCATGCATTCTTTGGTCGCAAGGGCGGAGCAACTGAGAACAAGAAGTATGCATTCTTTCAAGACATTAAATGGCCGCTTGTATTATCCAGACCTCCTGTAAACTTACCAAAGCTTGACATCAAGCCTGTAACGTCCTCTGAAATTCAAATAACAGAGGAATGTTGGTGAGAGATGGGATTGTACTAGTCTCAGCTTAATGGAGATTGTTCATCTGTTATATTATCGTTTAAGCTAATTCATTCAAGTTTAAGAACATGTAATTTAGTTACAGAAAATGTGCAAATTGTAATTAAAATTATTAAAAACATCAAAGATTGAAGTCTCATTTATGGTGTTGGTTTTAAGGGCTTGCTTAAACTTTTAAGATAATAATAATTGCCAATAGGAGGGAATTTTCAATAAACCGATCGCTATTCAAATAATATCAAACCTTTTATCTTTGAAAATAAAGATTGTAGATTAATGATAATATGCAATACCTGCCGTTTCCTAATTGTTGGAGGGCTAGTGATTGGATAGCATCCTAAGGCCTTATGAATTTGAATGTCATAAACCATTTATTGGAAGTTATTATATATATATATCTTGATCAATAAAATAGGATTTTTAGTTTGGTGTATATTGGTAGAGGTTAAAGGGTGATTGTCTCCTCTTGATTTCAATATAGAACTTGAGAAACATCAATAGAATCTAGTGAGAGTGTAACTCAAATGAGTGACCAACCACACACTAAGGGCTCGCAACCACTATAAGGTAGCTAACCATGCACTTAGAGGCAACAACCACACGAACGCAGCCAACCACACTTGAGAGGTAATGACCATGATTGGGTATCCCACCATACACTAAGAGGTAGTGACCACACCCTTAGAGGTGATGACCACACCACTCAAGTTAGTATTTATATATCAACTTAGATGTATACAATAGAAGCCATGGTGGACAACCAAGAGTCATCACTTAGAAATCCACTTTTAGATGTCTATTCGAGAATTTGAACTTGGATCTCCATAAGATAAACTACACACTTTCACCACTAGTTCACACCCCCATTGACATATGTGTGTTTGTGTATACATATATGTATATACACACACATTTATATAATTTGATAAGGGATCTTAATTAAATGTTCATGAGTATTGATGACTAATAATTAAGATAGATTTATGGGATAATTATGAAAGTAATGATAATTGGAAAATGAGACTTGGATTGTTAAAATACTTTAGAGTAATCTTATTTTGACGATGATTTTTTGATTTTGTAGTAAGCTTGATGCTTCAACAAGTTGTTGAGTGTGCAAGTCAAATGCTAATGTGGCCAAATAGGATGGCTATATAGTTTTATTAGGTTTCTTATTCGAGTGCTTGATTATGGTGCATGAATAACCAATTTAGGAAGAACAAAGAGGCTAGGCATCAACTAAGAATGATAATAGAAGGATGTCAAATGCATGATTAAAATGACACAAGATAGAAATTGAGGATAATGTGTCTGTATCAATGAGGCAGGATGGTAAGGAGTTTTCATGTGCCTAGGAAGAAGTGAAGTTATCCACCTGAATGCACTACCAAGTGAATTGTCAATCAAACAAAGATAAGAGCTTGCATGGCATTGGGAGTCCCAAGGAATGACATAATCCCCTAACATAATGAAAATATTAATTGATTATTTTGAGAAATTAATGTATTGCCCTAAAGGGCTAATGAGATTTGAGAGGGAAGGTCTTAAAAGGAGTGTATAAATATCAAAAGAAATTGAAGGATGAGTATTGTAGAATTTGTAATATTCACACATAGGATAGTCTTTTTGAATAAGTAGAGAAAGTGCAATGCATCAAAAGAGAGGGGAGTTGAAGAGCAACTTGCTAACATATATGCCTAGGTTATAGCATGGTGTTGTTAAAATTATGAAAGTAGTATTCTACATGCATAAAATTTTATTTCTTGTAATATCAATTTTGGGGATATAATCCTTTTTTGTGTGTGTTAATGTGTGTCTTGTAATGTTGAGTTTCAGGATAAAATTCTAGTGTGTGTGTGTGTAATTTGTTTCAACATAGTATGTGTATGAGCCACTGAGAAGGAAGACTCCATGAATTAAGTACCTTAGGTTCTAATTGGTACCGGGGAAATTAAAATTGCTCATTAGCCTTGAGGTCTCAGTGGAGCTATATAGTCACCATTATGTGTAGAGTAGAGCTCCATGATTATCCTTGTTGTAGACAATGGTAATCTTGGTGGGACTAGTAGCTAAATGATGGTCATCCTTACAAAAGTAGGATGATGGTTATCTCAGTTAATAACTAGATAGTACATTGCCTTGTTTTACCAAGATGTTCCCTTGTTCACTTGTGTTTGTGCCTAGTGGATTGGATATAGCCCTCTATCGGTGCATTATTTTATTTTATTGTATTTAGTAGATTCAATTTATTGCATTATATGCACTTAGGATAAGATAAACTTACCTAGGTAGGTATCTACTTGGGTCAATTTTACTTACATCATGTAGACTTGTACTTTCCTTGTTTGGTGGAGATGTTGTGCACACATGTGACCACATCTCCTATTATCCCACATTAGTTGTACATTCACATATCTTAGTGGTGTATATTATATATATAACCACATGTAACTCATTGTCGAGCATCTCTCTTGTATCTCATTTGCATAATGTATCCATGAATAGAAAGCATTACGTTATCATTCTTCTCTTCTAATTTCTATGCATGCTTGGCTTTAGCCTTCTTAATCTTGGGTGGTTACCTTCATGGCCAATTCATACATCCTCCCAAGTATGTGTTTGTGAGTTTGATTGAATCTAAATATCTAGTCCTACATACAAATGTTTATGTGTGACATGTGAATCTAGTTTTAGTAGAATGTTAAGTTATGTGTGCAAGTAATATGCAAGTCTATGAAGTGTAGATTATGGGAATGGATAAGAGAAGATTGCTATAGAAATGTTCAAGATAGTCAAAACTCTACACTGACCAGATTGGTGACACTCCTATGAGATCGAATACCATGTTGTGAAAGTGGTTGGGTGGAAAAGTAATCTTGATCTTGTGTTAGTCTTTGAGTGAAGAAAATTACATTTTGGAGATAAAAATCAATGACATCTAAACCATTTCTTTTAGTTATAAATATATGCACATCTAAAATTGGTTAAATAGACATTATATTAATTTATGTTTAAAGTGTCTTAATTTGCAACAAGTAGGATTGAGTACAAGTTAGATAGACCTCTCGATTGACCTTGTCTTAGTATGTTTATAGGCATTAAGGATGGATGAACCTTGATCTTCTTCCAAATCCACTAGGAAGATATAGTAAGACAATGAGTCCCTAGAAGAAAGATTGGTGATCTTTAGATTCTTGTTTAAAAATTAGGTAGTAATCTTATATGGCGTTGGAGGAATTGGGCTAGTTAACTAAGAGACATTGTCTAAGAATTGTTAATCTTAGAACTTACATTATATTCTTGTTTCTATACTACATATATATGATTAACTCTTGACTTATTCTATAATGGCATAAGTAAGGGTAATTAACTACAATTGTGTCTCTAATATAATTTCTATGATAAATTAAATTATACCAACAAGGCCAACTTCCATATTATTGTGAAATTGTAATTCTTCTATGGAAAGTACTTTGATTCATTTATTCATATGGTATTCTTGATTTGAATTAAACACGTCAATCTACAAGTAATACTAGTGCCTTATTTGATAAAATATGTAATACCGTTATCCATTAAATTCTCCCTTGTTTTTCACAAACTAGATAATCTAATACATATTTAATGTTCTCATCCTTAAGTTTATATAGGGGGCTTGCATTGTGGGTCCATGGGTTACCGATTCCTCTATGATTAAAAAAAAACAAGTGAACAAGTCATCCTAAATGACAATAAAAGTTCTAACATTATAATAATATTAAAAATTTGATTTGATTAATTGACATTATTTTTTATTTTAATAAAAAAATTGAGTTAAACCCATGCAATAATACACTACCTACTAATAACAAATAAAATGTCCAAAAGTATGATGACAAATCATATCTACAAATTAACTAAGCACAAGAAAAAATCATAATAAAAGATAAGTGCAAAGTCAATAACAAGTGAACAATTTTTTGGTACTGTCTATAGTTTATATAGGGGGCTTGCATTATGGGTCCTTTACGGATTCCTCTTTGATTAAAAAAAAAACAAACCAAATGAACAAGTCATAGTAAATGACAAACATAAACTTAATAACTTAAGTGAATGAACCACATACAAGTGAACAAGTCATTATGCCGAGAGGCGTTCCAGAATTTCTATGTAAACTTATAAGATTCCAATCTAAAATCTTTATTAAAAAAACAAATAGTCACTCCACAAATTAAAAAAACTAAAAAAAAAGAAGGTGAAAGGAATTAAAAAAATACATGTTAGATGGAAAGAAAAGTGGATGGCAGTTTCATAGAAGCCATCACTATGCACTAAGATGAAAGAAAGAAACGTTACGGAATGTCATATGAAAAGGCACACTTTCAATCTATTTATATTGCCTCCTTCCTTATTTTTTTTCACATGTAAAACGAATATATCAACAATTTGATATCTCTCGGCGTAAATATATTAATTAAATATAAATATACTAGTCGTAAATGACAAAGATAAAATTAATAACCTATGTGAATGAACCACAATAAGTGAACAAGTCATCGTAAATGGCAAAGATAAAATTAATAACCTAAGTGAATGAACCGCATAGAGAAACCAACCTTCGAAAACTCCTGGAATCAAACAGTATCATTTGATATAACTTGAACAGAGAAGGTGAATGTATTTCATTTGGATTTGTCCATATAATAATCTTATTCCACATATTACAATAATCCTCATAAAAGCATATAACTAAAAAACTATTTCTTATAGTTTTTTTGAGTTAATTCAGAACATATTGATTTGAAATCAACAAAATAAAACAAAGTGAAAGAGAAGAAGATGATAATCTATGTGTTTTCATACAGTTAAGCTTAAATAGCACACACTAAGCTTTGACTTGTTTAGGTGGCTGGTGGGTCCTTCTCTTATTTTAGCATTAACAAAACAGAGTAAGACAAAAGGCCCACCAACCACCTAAACAAGTCAAAGCTTAGTGTGTGCTGTTTAAGCCCAGCGTTTTCATACTGGTGGTATAACGGAGGAGTGATGGATAGAATAATACCCTGAAAAAAAAGATGCTTCTTGACGTTCTTCATCTCAAGCATTTCCTTGTTAGAAGGCTCCAACAATGTCTTAATCAAATCCATGGCTTCTTCGCTTACAGAAGGAACTTTTGGGAAGCTCAAGCTCTCTTTTACTGCATTATAATGGTTATACCTGCATTCATCATGCCCAATATTGAATGGCATCTGTCCGAACAACAATTCATACAAAAACACTCCAAAAGTCCACAAGTCCATTGCACTTCCAATAAGATTATCTTCCTCATTTCTAGGCTCTGCAACAAATTCTGGCACCCTACTCTTTCTCCTGCAAGCTACCTCACTTTTTCTCCGAAATATTCGGTTGAATATTTTTGCAGGTGAAAATGGTAAACATCTGAAAAACTTGTGTACTCCTGAGTTATTTGAGGAAGGAAGAGAGAAATCCGTACTTACCAGATAAGGGTTCAAAGTACACATCACGGATGAAGAAAAATCCACCATCAGGATATGTCCATCTGATCTTATAAAAACATTTTCTAGTTTGAGATCTCTATAAACTACTCCTACAAGTTGGTGTAGATATTCCAGAGCTATAAGCACCTCCGCTGCATGGAACCTGCTAATATCAAGAGAAGAAAAGGCAAACCTGAATATATGTAAGCTCTTAAGTGCCTACATAAGCTTACACTTATATGATTGTTATATGATAGAAAAGGCTATTGTTATTTACTTGTAAAGAAAATGTTTACAGTAGAATTCATGCATTTTTACATTCCATCAAAACCATTAATGTTTTTTCAGAACCTACTCTGATTTTCTTGGAATCTTGTTTTTTAACATAACAGCTTATTGCACCTGCCAAATTCAAAAAATTTGCAACAGTGATAAATTTTCTAATAACAAACTTTTGTTTTTGGGAAAGGTTTTCCCATATGATAGCTCTAAAACTAATGCTGCCTGGGACAATTTACTACAAATCATTCAAAGAAATCTTCCAGCAGCACTTTCAAAAGAGTCAGGTATCTCATTGTTTCAAATAAGCCTGTGATCTTTCCTACTAAATAATTGTTATACAGAATAGTTACTTCCTAACACATTGTTGGTATTCCACATTAATAAACTCTCACTGTTTTTCTTTTGTTGAGTAGGTACTTTCACGTAGATAACAATTATGAGAAAGAAATGGTTTAGGAAGCAATATGGGTGTCAAATACTTCACTGACACAAGACTTGGGATTTAAGGTGCAAATATATGAACTACTACAGATTAAAAAAGAAGTGATTCAAAAAGAAATGTTTTTAGATTTAACTGTGTATTTATTTTTGAATTCTATGAACTGTGGAAAGCTCATGTCTACTAACTACTACAGATGTTCTATTCTTTGTTGTCATCTTGCTTGCAATGAAGGAAATTTTTTCATATTCCTTATCATGAGACCTAGAATAACCTGCTTATGGGTCACAATCATCACCAGTAGTTAGGAATATGCAGTAGCCACATTGTTTAAAAATAATGTTCAAATAAAATATTTACATAACTTAATTCAAAGTTTAATGATAGATTATGAAATATGATTCAAAATATTAATAAAACATATACATAATTTTATAAAATTATGTATTCAATCATATAAACTATAAAAACTTCAAAGTTTAATGATAGATTATGAAGTATAATTATGTATTCAATCATATAAATTATAAAAATTTCAAAGTTTAATGATAGATTATGAAGTATGATTCAAAATATTAATAAAACATATACAGAATTTTATAAAATTATGTATTCAATCATATAAACTATAAAAATTTCAAAGTTTAATGATAAATTATGAAGTATGATTCAAAATATTAATAAAACATATACAGAATTTTATAAAATTATGTATTCAATCATATAAACTATAAAAATTTCAAAATTTAATGATAGATTATGAAGTATGATTCAAAATATTAATAAAACATATACAGAATTTTATAAAATTATGTATTCAATCATATAAATTATAAAAATTTGATATTTATTAAATTTTAATTCTTATTTCAAAAGCTAACATGTAGCTACAGATCTTCACTCTCCAAAAATAATCTAATCATGTAATTCCTTAGAAATAATCTAATCTTGTAACTACTCAGGAAAATAGTAGCCAGGATGCATTTTCATAAGGTTGCCAAGGTTAATTCCACCAGGGCAATAGTCTGTAACTGCATAGAAGGAAGTATCAGTCTCAAAATAACAATACAGAGCTTGCACGAAGGGATGATCCAGCATTTGCAGGATTTCCTTTTCATTTTGGGTGCTTTTTAGTTTGCCTTGGCTTGCAAGTAGTTGCTTGTTCATAACTTTTATGGAGTAGTAAATTTGGGTGCCTTGTAGCTTTACCAGAAACTGTGTTCCCATACCGTGGCGGCCTGCCTCCTTGAGAATCTTGAATTGGCTCAGTCTCAGCCTATGTTCCACATCTTGCTCTTAATAAATCTCCGCGCCCAGATTTCTGAATGACAGTGCCACTTGCTTCTTGTAAGGAAATGAAGTCCGTTTGATGTATGATGAAACATTATATATGCTGGTTATCACATTGTAAAACTTAATTCTTTCAGCAATAATAAATTCCTCTACTCAGTGTGGATGTAGCTAGTTTTGGTGAACCACGATAAATTTGGTGTCTCTTTTAATTTTGCTTTCTAATTAGTCTGTGCTCTGTTTATTACTCTTTTTTCACAATTCATTTGTGCTTCCAGCATTAACAGTTGGTATCAGAGCTGTACGGTGACGATATAGTTGATTGCGAAAATCAGCATTGGATTTTTGAGTCATGGAGGAACCGAAGATTGAGAAATTCTCTGGTCAGAATTTTGGACTGTGGAAGGTGCAAATGGAGTCTTTGCTGATAAAACAAGACCTCTCACTCGCGCTTCAAAGGGTAGCAAAGAAGCCAAGCTCGATGACGGATGAAGAGTGGGACAAGATGGATAAGAAGGCAAGAGCTACGATTTTCCTCTCATTGTCCAGCAATGTATTGTTTAATGTTTCAGTGGAGAAGACTTCGAAGAAGTTGTGGGATAAACTTTCTGAGATGTATGAGATGGCTTCAACGTCTAATAAAGTTTTTATTATGAAAAAGATTTATAACCTGAAAATGAAAGCAGGTGGAATCATGTCAAATCATCTGAATGAGTTTAATACCTTAGTTACCCAACTGACTTCAGTGGAGATAAAGTTGGAAGATGAAATTAAAGCCATCTTGCTGCTATGCTCATTACCCAACAACTAGGAAGGTGTCGTGATGGGCTTAAGCACTTCAGTTGCAGCCAAAACAAAATTGGTTTTTGATGCCATAGCAGCTACACTCCTTAGCGAAGATATGCATAGAAAGAACCAAGAAACATCTTCCGGTGAAGCCTTAACCACTGTTAGTAGAGGAAGGCCTCATAATAGAGGCAAAGACAATAATAGAAGAAGATCAAAATCAGCGAAGAGGTCAAAATCCAGAGGTAGAATTGGCGACTGTTGGTTTTGTGGTAAGCCCGGTCACACCAAGAAAAATTGTTATTCCTATAAGAAGGCACAAAAGAAGGTTAAAGACAACGAGGTTAATTATGTTTATGACAAGGATGATAATATTTTGGTTTTATCCGTAAGTGAAACCACTTCAGATTCGTGGGTTCTAGATTCGGGTGCATCTTTTCATGCCACCTCTTGTATGGATGCCTTCTCAAATTATCAAGGAGGACAGTTCGGGAAAGTCTACTTGGGGGATAACAATTCATTGGACATCATTGGTAAAGGCGATGTTATCCTACAATCCAAGAATGGAAGCAAATGGCTTTTGCAAGATGTTAGGCATGTCCCAAAACTGAAAAAAATCTAATTTCTATAACCCAACTGTTTTCACAAGGTTGCAATACTACCTTCTATCCACATTCACGGAAGGTTACTAAAGGTGTCCTGTAGATTGCCAAAGGAAATAGAGAGGGTAGTTTATATGTTTTTGAGAATGACTCTCAAGTGGAAGCTGCTATGACACTGATGGACAGCGAAACCGAGCTTTGGCACCAACGGCTTGGATATATGAGTAGGAAAGGTCTTGAAGTGATGATCAAAAGAGAACAATTATCGGGGTTGAAATCTGTGGATTTGGATTTTTGCCAACATTGTCTTTACGGCAAGCAGAAGTGGATCAACTTCATGAAGACAGGTCATGAGAAACACCTCACCTTTGGAGCTGGTTTATTCGGATGTTTTTGGGCCAACCGAGATAACTTCTCTTGGAGGTTCTAATTATTTTTTTACTTTCCTTGATGACTGCACTAGGAAAGTTTGGATTTTTATGCTTAATTAAAAATTTGAAGTGTTTAGCAAATTCAAAATTTTTAAAGCTCTAGTTGAAAATCAGAGTGGGCATAATATCAAGTGTTTGTAAACTGATAATGGCAAAGAATTTTGTTCTCTAGAGTTTGATAATTTTTGTACTGAAAATGGTATTCGAAGAATCAAAATTGTTCCTTTTACATCGCAAGAAAATGGGGCTGCGGAGAGGTTAAATAGAAGGATTTTGGAAAAAGCACGATGTATGATTTCCAATGCTAGACTAGGAAAAGAGTTCTAGGCAGAAGCTTGCAACACAGTGGTTTATCTCATTAATCAAGCTCCTTCATCTCGGTTAAATCTTGACATTCCCGAGGAAAGGTGGTTGGGCAAACATATTTCTTATAATCATCTACGTGTGTTCGGATGTGAAGCGTTTGCTCTTATTCCCCATGAGAAATTATCCAAATTGGATCCCAAATCGCAGAAGTGTATTTTTGTTGGATATGGCGAGGATCAGTATGGATTCAGGTTGTGGGATCCCGTCGCCAAAATGGTCACTCGCAGTCGAGATGTCGTCTTCAACAAAAAAGTTTTCCCAGGTTTGCAAAAAGAAAATACATCTTCAAAAGATTACATATCAGTTGATTTGTTTAATAATGGAAATGATATGGTTCATAAACAAGGAAATACTTCCTCTGTTAGTTTCCGGCCTTCTTCCATTTCTATGCAACCTCCTACCACTTGCTCACAGGCACATTCACATCTTTTCACATAGCCTTTAATTGGCTCCCATCTCCCTTCACATTCTACGCAGCCTCTAGATGGTGCATCGCTGCCCTCACTAAATCACATGTTGCCTCCCTTAATATATACGATGCCCCCAAATATAAGTTTGCTGCCTCTAACTCCAACGCAGCCTCTTCAAACATGTTCATAGCCTCTTCTGAATGAAACACAACCCTCACAATCTCTATCCTTGCCTCCTATTACTCATACGTAGCCTCTTTTGGTTGATACGCTACCTCCTCAAACTCATACGCTACATTCCTCCAGTCATATGCAGCATTTGTTTGGTCAAACTCAATCCATTTTGGACTATATGCAGCCTCCCTCACATCCAACGTAACCTTTACATTCGCAGTCCTCAATGGTGGCATTGATGCCTCTGCCTGATGCTTTGCAGCCTCTCAACACTCATACGCTGCCTTTGGTAAATTCTCATTTTTTGTTGCCTCAGTCAATTGGTGAGCAGGGGCAGAACATCAGAGAAATTGCACAAGCACAAGGAAATGTGTAGGCACAGGGGACTGTAAACATATAGAGGCAGAGTCATGAAGAAAAGGTTCAGAACAAGGGTAATTTGCAAAATGAGATGGCATACATTCAAAATTAGTTACACAGAATGAATCTGGATGATTCAAATTTGCAAGAGGAGGGTTCTCACTTAAGGAGGTCTACCCGGGAGAGGAGATGTCCTTCCAAATTCTCTGATTATGAGTTATTGTATTTAGAAGAGGTAGAGCCTGAACTTTTGATTTCTGATCAACCTGAACCAACTACTTATAAACAGGCTTGCAAGGCAGTTGACTCTTTGAAATGGCAAGAGGTGATGCAAGATGAAATGAGTTCATTGCAGGCTAATAACACTTGGGATTTAGTGCCACTTCTGCCTAATTGAAGACCCTTGAAGAATCGTTGGGTATACAAGTTGAAAGAGGAAGATGGGGGCAACAAATGTTATCATGCTAGACTGATTATCAAAGGGTATGATCAATAGAAAGGTATAGATTTTAATGAGATTTTCTCACCAGTTGTGAGAATGACCACAATTCGAGCAGTTTTGGGTTTGGTTGCAGTTTGGGATCTTGAACTTGATCAGTTGGATGTCAAGACAGCCTTTCTACATGGTGATGTTGATGAAGAGCTATACATGGAGTAGCCGAAAGGATTTAAAAAATAGGGATTGGAACATCTTTATTGTAGGTTGAAGCGCAGCTTGTATGGGCTCAAGCAAGCCCCGTGACAATGGTATCTCAAGTTTGATCGCTTTATGACTGAGAAAAACTTCTTAAGATGTGAATCAGATCCTTGTGTCTATTATAAGCAACTTCCTAATGGTGAGTTTGCCATTCTCTTGCTCTACGCTGATGACATGTTGGTAGCCGGTACAAGTATGAGGACTGTTTCTGAATTGAAGTCACAATTAGCTAAGAGATTTGCTATGAAAGACTTAGGCCCAGTCAAAAAGATTATTGGAATGACCATCACTAGGGATAGACAAAAGAAGGAGATCATGTTGTCACAAAAGGCATACATTGACAAGTTTGTAGATAGATTTGGTATGGCTGATGTGAAGGTTGTCTCTACTCCTCTTGCTACCCATTTTCGTTTATCTTCTAATTTGTGTCCAAAAACACAAGAGGATAAGGAGTTTATGCAAGGTACTCCTTATACATCGGCTATTGGTAGTATTATGTATGCTATGGTCTCCACTCACCCGATATTGCTCATGCAGTGGGAGTTGTGAGTAGGTTCATGAGCAATCCCGGTAAGCCTCATTGGGAAGCTGTCAAATGGATATTAAGGTATCTTAAAGGTACTTCTAATTATGCTTTATATTTTGGTGGCAATAAGGTACAACTACAAGGTTTCACTGATTCTAATTTTGCTGGAGATTTAGATAAACGGAGATCTACTACTGGCTATGTTTTCATGTTTGTTGGAGCTACCATTAGTTGGGTCTCGAAGTTGCAACATTCCGTTGCTCTTTCTTCTTCCGAAGCTGAGTACATGGCTCTTTTTGAAGGTGCTAGGAAGATGCTTTGGTTACAATGATTGTTTAGTGATTTGAGATGTCAACAAAGTGATTATGTTCTATTTTGTGATAGTCGCAGTGCCATTTTTATGGCTCACAATCATTCATCTTAGCGTCATTCTAAACATATCGACATACATGCTCATTTCATTTGCCATGTGGTTGAAGAGGGCAAGTTACAAGTTGCAAAAATTGACACAAAGGTCAATCCGGTAGACATTTTGACCAAGGTTGTTCCCAAAGAGAAGTTTGAATGTGCCAGGACTTCTCTTGGTCTGGTTAAGAAGAATTGACCAAAAGTTTAGAGCAGGGGAATGATTGGCGAGTTGCAACATCCGTTGACCTTCAAGTGGGAGATTGTAAGGAAATGAAGTCCAACGGACATATTATTTTCCCGCCAATTCTTTGTCTATTCACATTCCTTGTTTGATGTATGATGAAGCATTATATATGCTGGTTATCACATTGTAAAACTTAATTCTTTCAGCAATAATAAATTCCTCTGCTCAGTGTGGATGTAGCTAGTTTTGGTGAACCACGATAAATCTAGTGTCTCTTTTAATTTTGCTTTCTAATTAGTCTGTGCTCTATTTATTATTCTTTTTCTACAATTCATTTGTGCTTCCAGCATTAACACTTCTTCCATCTCTATTTTGGCTCTTTTAATTTTGCTTTCTAATTAGTCTGTGCTCTATTTATTATTCTTTTTCTACAATTCATTTGTGCTTCTAGCATTAACACTTCTTCCATCTTTATTTTGACTGTTAATTTCACGACTGGAGAGCTTTGGAAAGGGAGGATTACTTTGGGAATCACGCACATGGACTTGAAAAATTAGGGTGCCTGTATATGGATGGCTGCATAGAGAGTTTAAATTATATATGGTGATTGAAGAAAATACAAATTTAGCAAATGACAGCCAACCGAGAATGAAATGAAATGAAAGATTTTTAATAACGTCCATGAAACCACAACAGCCTATGAAACCAAGATCACATAGCCCCGCAACAAACAGAACATCCAAAAGATCACAAGGCAGTGGATAACATAGAAAATTTTAAATAAAGGTGACTTTTTATCTTACAACTGAGAACCAGTTATTTGTGAATTTGAGTTCACATTAAAAGGGGTTTTTAATAGGGCTAATTTACTTTTCAAAAATGAAATTTGAATGAAGATAGATTTTATAAATTTAATTTTCTAAAGTGGTGTCAAATAATAGTATAAGAAAATAAATGTATATCTATTTAAGATAAATTAATTAAATTAAAATATGAATAATAATTAATTTTAAGAATATGATTTGAGATATATAATTAGAAATAAGTGTTCATAAATTAAATAAATAAAGGTATTTAGCTTTTAAATTAATGGTGAATTAACTAGTTAGTTGTTTTCAATTGATTATGATGCAGTTACGGATGGAGGGTCCAATGAAGGAACGATCCAACCGTGCAGTTTTAGAGTTAACGCAATGGAATAAACATATAAAACAAGTAAATAGATTGGAATTTCTTTGATTCAATATTGCAAACAAGTACAATATGTCTCACAGGCCTACCACATGGGCATTACAACCTTACATGCAAAGATATAGTACTGGAGCACCTCCACAAAGCTACTATTCTAACTCTATTATGAATCTATTGAATGTTAACTACTAACTACTCTTCTAATGCATCTAAGAGGTGATTATATAGCAATCCCCAGCTCTAGGGATGATCCTTGTCGGCCACAAGGGTTTCAAAATTTCATGCCTCATGAAACGTGTATGTCGGCCCCAAATCAAATGGTGATGCTCCAAATGTTGAAGAAACACACTGCAGTTCTGAATGAAGGTGCCCTTGATCGCATACTACCTTGTAGGATATTCCAATTGGTGCTGCAAGCAACGGGAAGGTGCAACTGGATGAAGTATCTATCAGTTATAACTTTCTACGAATTAATACAAAACTCATGAGATTTGCATATGATGTGTATGAGTCATTGTAGAGTCTTATTCCTGTGTCGTGAGCTGTGAAATGGTCATGCTGTAAAATATGGTGCAAACTACTGAACAACAACTAACTAAAACGCAAGAAAAGAAATGTTTTGGTTGATGCAAGATTGCCTTTCAACCTAAGATGTTCCTGCATCAAACACCCAGGGTTGTTTGAAAAGTGAGTCCCTCACTTTCTTAGGGATAGAGGAAAACCAATGTGGTCTACCTCAACCTAAGAAATTCATGATGAATCTTCCTCTGGTCTTCCTTTCCACTTGACCAAGTACTCCTTATATTGCTTGCCTCTGGTGTTGCGCCCAACTTTGCTATCCATAATTCGTTCTATCTGCTCCTATTGTTGATGCAAGGTCTTATCTTTCAAACAATCTCCTGTGGTGTTGTCACTTGAATGTCCTCCATGATACTAATATAGGTCTGCAATATTGAAGATTGGTGATATGCCAAGTGCTTCCAGTAGTTCCACTTCATATGAATTTCCTGAGTCAAACTTCTTTATAATTTTACATGGTCCAAGTTCTTCCTTATCTTTAGCTTGTTGTATGTCCCTATTGGAAATCTTTCCTTTAGAAGATACACCATGACTTCATCCCCAATAGAAAATTCCTTATGTCTCCTCTTCTCATCTTATTGTCCGTTATACTTGTTAATCTCTTCCAAATGCTTCCAGACCTAAGTGTGTACTATTTCCATGTATCCTGCAAATTCTTCTACTTCTGCACTCCTTTTGTTCTCCATACTGATGTCTCTAAGTTCTGGAACTCCTCTAGGTTGTAATCCAATCACAATTTCAAATGGTGTCTTCCCTGTACTTATGCTCACTGAATTATTGTATGCAAACTCTGCTTGTGGTAGAATTATGTCCCAATTTCTTGCCTTATCTCCTACCAGACATCTCAACAAGTTTCCCAAACTCCTATTTACCACGTCTATTTGTCCATCTGTCTGTGTCTAAAATATTGAACTGAACTTTAGATCTATCATCTTCTTCCACAATATCCTCCAAAAATATCCTATGAACTTTGTATCCCTGTCTGAAACTATACTCTTTGGTAATCCATGCAATCTCACAATCTCCCTAAAAAATAGGCCAGCAACATGTACAACATCATTGTCTTCTTACAAGGAATGAAATGTGCCATCTGTGAAAATCAATCCACTATTACAAATATAGAATCATGTCCCCTTGTGTTCTTGGTAACCCTAATATGAAATCCATGCTTATATCTTCCCAAGGTCTTTCTAGTACTATCAAAGGTTTATAGAATCCAATATTCTAACCGCTCCTCTTTGCAACCTAACATATTCTACAACCCTGAACAAACTTCCTTACATTCATATGTATCTGAGGCCAAAAATAATGTTCATTTATCAAACCTATTGTTTTATCAATACCAAAATGTCTTGCTAATCCACCACTATGCTTCTCCTTGATTAGATTCTCTCATTGATCTCTGTGGAATACACAATTGATTCCCTTTGAACAACATATCATCTTGAATGAAGTAATCCAACCACTTTCTTCTATCTGTCACAATTGGTTCTCTGTATGCTTTCATGCTTCCACAAAATCAAGATCATCCTCATACGTGTGCTTGATTTCTTCAAAACCTAGTACTTCTACCCTCATTTCTTTCAACAAGTTCCTTCTTCTACTCAATGTATCTACAACTTTGTTTGACTTGCCACTCCAGTGTTTCGACACAAATGTATAACTATGCATAAATTCTACCCACCTCATGTGTCTCTGATTCAACTTACCTTGACTGTTCAAATACTGCAAAGCTTGATGGTCAATGTACAACACAAATTCTTTTGGCAATAAATAATGTCTCCACTTCTTCAAGGCTTGAATTATGGCATAGAACTCCTGATCATATACTGAATATCTCGTCCTTGCATCATTCAACTTCTCACTAAAATATGCTATTGGTCTCCCTTCTTGGCTTAACACTGCTCTAATTGCATTTCCACTGGCATCACAATCAAACTGAAATACTTTGTCAAAATATGGTAATGCTAACATTGGTTGCTCTATCACCTTTTGCTTTAACAAATCAAAACTCCTATATGCTCCAGATGTCCACTTAAAATCCTTCTTGTCCCCTCTCATTGTCTCTGTCATTGGTGTGCATATGGTACTAAAACTTCTGATGAACATCCTATAGAAACTTGTCAATCCATGAAAAGATCTTAAGACCTCTCCAATATTCACAGCTGTTGACCATTCAACAATTGCTCTTACTTTTTCTGGATCCATCTTCAATCCTTCCACAAAAATGACAAATCCCAAATATACCAGTTATGTCTTCATGAAACTACATTTCTTGATGTTTATCAACAATTTCTCTTTTCTTAGCCTCTGAAATACTTGTCTAATATGCCACAAATGTTCTTCCTTGGTTCTTCTAAAAATCAAAATATCATCCACATAGACAATAACAAACTTACCCAAGAATTTCTTCAATACCTCGTTCATCAATCTCATTAATGTACTTGGTGCATTAGTTAATCCAAAAGGCATGACTAACCACTCATACAATCCTTCATTTGTCTTGAATGTAGTCTTCTATTCATCTCCTTCATTGATCCTAATCTAATGGTATCCACTCTTTAGGTCTATCTTTGTGAAATATTTTTCTCCACTCAGACAATCCATAATATCATCCATCCTTGGCAATGGAAATCTATACTTGACTGTGATCTTATTGATTTCTCTTGAATCTATACACATTGTCCATTCTCCATCCTTCTTCGGAGCGAACATTATCAGTATCGCACATGGGCTTAAACTTTCTCTAATCAATCCCTTCCTCAACAGATCATGTATTTGTCTGTTTAGCTCTGCATTTTTTTGCTCATGTCATCCTATGCGCTGCTTTGTTTTGTAAACTGGCTCTAGGTATGAGATCTGTATGATGATTGATACTCCAGACTAGTGGTAATCCTTCTAGCACATTCTCTAATATAATATCTTGGTATTCTGTCAACAATTCTTCTATTTCCTTCTACAGTGTTTCTTCTCCTTTTGTAGTGGTGTTTTCTACACTTTGGGTACCACACTTCTTTGGAATCAACGCAAAACACATGTTCCCATGTCTCAATCCATCCAAAAATTTCCTTCCATCTACCAAATAGATTATAGCATTGCTAAATACCTTGCTCTTATTCTCTTCTTCCAAAGGTATCAAGATATGTCTTTTTCCATTTAATGTTACAGTATAGGTATTCTTCCTCCCATCATATATTATCTTTCTATCATACTGCCATGGTTTTCCCAACAATATACATGACATACATCCATCGGCATAATATCACACAATACTTCATCATTATAAGACCCTATGTGAAATTTCACCAAACATTGTTCACTCACCAGTATCTTGTGTTCATCTTGAATCCATGCTATCTTGTAGGGTTTTGGATGTTCCAACCTCTTTAGATTTAGCTTCCTTACCATCTCTTCTGAAACCAAATTGTCGGTACTATCACTGTCAATGATAACTTTGCAGCACTTACCTCATGACTTGCATCTTGTTTTGAACAAACTTTTCCTTTGCGGTGGCTCCTCAGATGTTTCTACTTGCATCAAAGCTCTCCTCATAACCAATGATTCATCATTTTCTAGTTTCCCTACTGATCTTGGTGATCCAATTGGTCCTTCATTCACATATGCTTCCCTTGCACTATTCTATGTCCTTTTGTTAGTACTCCCTTGATGGCATTCAAATGCTCAACTTGTCCACCTCCACACTTGAAACAGGTTCCTTTGAATGACCTTTTGTCAAATCCTCTCTTATCTCTCTAGTATCCTTCATTACAGTAAGAATTATGCTTACTCTACTATTGCAGTAGAAACACTTGTCATCTCTCCCTCGGTGATATGAATTGTTGTCGATTTCTTATTTGCGATATGGGCTACCTTCCTTATTATGCTCCGCATATGACCTTCCTTCACCACATTGTGTTATATCTTTTTGGAATCTTCCTCCTCTACCTCTTTCTCTATGCTCAAATCTCTTGTTCAACTTTTCTTCAACCTTCAACACAAATTGATATGCCTCTTCCAATGTTGTTATCCTTGCCAAGCTTAGTTCTTCTTGGATGTTTTCTCTCAGTCCATTAATGTACCACACCAATTTCTCCTTGCTTGCTTCACTGTCTAGTCCTAATAATCATTCTATGAAATTCTTTAGTATACTCCTTTACTGTTTTCTCCTTTTTCCTTAAGTTTTGCAATCTCTTTAGCAATTCCAGTTCATAAGATGGTATGAATTGATTCTTCAATTTTGTCACCATTCTATCCCACTTTGTAATTCTTTCTTTTCCTCTCCTATTTCTATCCAACTGAACTTCTTTCCACCAAATAGTAACATGTCCATTCAATTTATTTTTAAAAAATATCACTCTTTCTAGATCTTCAATTTCTTCATACTCAAAGTATTCTTCCATGTCATTTGTCCAATTAATCAACTCCTCAGGGTTCAAATTACTTGCATAGTTTTAAATCTCAATTCTAGGTCTCTTATCAATCTTAGAAATAGCTTTCAACATCTTTACCTGATCTAACTCTTCTTCTTCTAGGGTTTCTTCACTTTGATATGGCATCTTGAATTCCTAATTCATCATCATCACTCTCATCCTCATGTCTAGGGTTTAAACATCTCTTTCTATCCTCTTCTACATCATCCAATTAGACTTTCATAGTTCTCATCATTTCTAACATTTATTCCATCCTTCCAGAAACATTGGCCATACCAAGCATCCTCCTTGGTGGCATATTTTCCTCGGATCTGGTGCAACTTCCTCAATTCGATGATCTGGCTACAAAGTTGCAATTGTCTCACAATCAGCACTCTATTGAAAAACACTTGCAGGTTGCCTCAGGTCAGTGATCTGTTCACTCTTAGATCTATCGGAATGCCTTCTCTACCAAAGGATTCGAAAACATTTCTCTGATACCACTTGATGCAGTCATGGATGGAGGGTCTAATGAAGGAACAGTCCAATCGTGCAGCTTTAGAGTTAACACAACGGAATAAACATATAAAACAAGTAAATGGATTAGAATTTCTTTGATTCAATATTGCAAACAAGTACAATATGCCTCACAGGCTTGCCGCATGGGCATTACAACCTTACATGCAAAGATATAACATTGGAGCACCTCCCGCAAAACTACTATTCTAACTCTATTATGAATATACTGAATGTTATCTACAAACTAGTCTTCTAATGCATCTAAGAGATGATTATATAACAATTCCTAGCTCCAAGGATGATCTGCGTCGGCCACAAGGGTTTCCAAATCTCAATACCTTATGAAACATGTATGTCGGCCCCAAATCAAATGGTGATGCTACAAATGCTGAAGAAACATGTTGCAGTTATGAATGAAGGTGCCCTTGATCCCATACTACCTTGTAGGATGTTCCAATTGGTGTTGCAAGCCATGGGAAGGTGCTGCAAACTCTGTATGCCAAACTGAATGATGTTTACTCTAAATTGTGTGACCGGATGACGTTTCTAT
The DNA here is from genome assembly GCA_027924645.1 of Cunninghamia lanceolata. NCBI lineage: Eukaryota > Viridiplantae > Streptophyta > Pinopsida > Cupressales > Cupressaceae > Cunninghamia > Cunninghamia lanceolata. The sequence goes on from BSBN01000623.1 coordinate 3,964,280, forward strand.
TAGCGATAACTTTCTGTGTATTAATGCAAAACACCTGAGATTTGGATATGATGTGCATGAGTCATATATAATGAATAAGGAAAGGTTATTCGGACCGAATATGGCATAGAAAAAGGCACAAAATGTTGGGAACGAATACATCTTAACATAAATCGAGCAACATGCAAGCAATATGTCTAATAATTAACAATCAATTTGTTTGAAGGCATAGAAACAACAAAGTTCATGTATATGCTAGACAGACAGTTGTCAAACAATATCTTACTTAAACTTCATATTAGTACAAGCTACCCAATAAATCAATAGAGATATAATAAAACCTTAGCAGAAAGCATCGAATTTTGTTTCCAAGACTAGAGTGTGTTCTAATTAAAAAAAATGTATGCAAGCATTGAAACATCACCAAGGCACAATGACTGTTTGACATAATACCTTAAGAGAGGCCATCTCAAGGAATACAATACGCACAAGGACATTAGGACAAACTATGAGGCGCAATAATAGTTTGAAAGAACACCACAAGAACATGACATCACAGGAATGCCAATATTGCAATATATATTCAGAAATAGGTTCGTGGATAAAGCATAAAGAAAACTTGTTGAACAATATTTACGCCGAGAGGCATTCTACAGTCACAGTAAAGACCATAAACATGTAAACAAAATTCAAAAAAATCAAAGAAAATAAATATTAAAAAAATTGAATAAAAAAAATTGAAACCTCATAATAAATTACTGATAAAAAAAGGAAAACAAAGTGAAATACTTCATTAAGGAGGCAACGCCCAGCTCAAAAGGAAAGCAAATAACTATTTAAAAAAATAATTCAGCCAAATCTTTGCTATGCAGCATAGAATGGACAAAAAACAGCTTACTAAATGCATTTAGTCATGCATATTCTCTAATATTTCTTCAACTAAATTGTTGTGATTATAAAAAATGAAATCTGACCTCTATCTTCTTGAATGTTTAATATATTTCTTAGATTCCTAAGAATTTAAATTGAAATAGGAAACAAAATCAAGAGCAGTAAATCCATGAGGAGTATGAATAAATTTACCTCATCTCATAAAAGCCCCTTCTTGCTCAACTCTAAAACTTGTGTAGCAAAAAAAAATGAAATGAAGTAGTCTAAAGAAATTCTAAATTATTGTTTAGTGGGCTGCTACTATGTAGCTGACTTAATTTAATTGAGATATTGTTACTTTAATTAAACTTTTAGATTTACTTTTATGAGAAGAATATTAATTTTTAAGTGTTAATTAGACTCTAATTGTAAGTTTGTATGATGTCTTTTTGTAGTAGACTATCATTTAGGATGACTTTAAAAAAAATATGATTATTTGGTTATTTTATATAATTTAAATAAGATAGAGTTTTTATTATTAAATTCCATAAATACTAAGGTATTAAGGAAAATAGACATCTCCTTTAAATAGTGGAAAACCTCAATGATAAAGTGGGAAGAAAAGTATTTTTGATTTATTTTAATATATTAAAAAGTTTAAAATTTAATAGTAAGTTGCACAATTACCTCCTTAAATGTAGCCCACTTGGACTTTTAGTGGAGTAAGATGCTTTTAATAGTTTTTTGATTTTTTTTTTTGTATTGGAAAAAATGTAATTTACAATAAGAATATAGTCCAGAAGACTATTCCAGCTACAAGCAACAATGAAACATAACAAACAACACTAAACACAGACATCACTATAAACAAGCTAACAACAACTTAAACAAACAAATACAACGATTCAGCTGGTGCATCTCTGAGGATGTGTACTATCACTGTTGCAACCAATGTTCTCTGTCTTTTATTTATGCTTTTAATAAATATATTGATAGTAATATTTGACTAAGTTTTAGAAATGAATAATTATTTAGGCTTATTCTTCATATTTGGATTATTTTTCCCATGTTTAAAATTTTTATTAAAATTTAAATATAGCTGGTCCAATTTAATTTTATTTGCTTTATTGTAGTAAAGGTAAGAGTAATGAATTATTATTAAATTACTGTTTTATTATTATTAATTAAATTTGTATTTTTAAGAATTAGGGTTGGGCTTAGGCTTAGGCTTAGGCTTAGGCTTATATTTTTAAGAATTAGGGTTAGGGTTAGGGTTACAATTAAAATAGGGTTAAAATTATGCTTATTGATAGAATTAGGTTTAGGGTTAGAATTGGAGTTAGGGTTAGGGTTGGGATTAGGGTTGGAATTAGGAATATAATTAGGGTTAAGTAGATCTAGGGGTAGAATTAGAGTTAGGGTAGAATTAGGGTTAGGGCTAGAATTACTGCCAGGATTAACGTCAGTGTTAGGGTTATAGTTACAATTTGGGTCAACTGACATTAGAAGTTAGGCCTACAATTAGGGTTAAGGTTCTATTTAGGGTTAGAATTAGAGTTGAAATTATAATTATGATTACAGATAGAATTTGTCTTAGGGTTAGGGTTCAATTAGAATTAGGGTTTCAATCAGAATTAGAGGTAGAGATAGAATTACAATTAAAATTATGGTTATGGTTAGAATTATGTTTATGGTTAGGTTTACAGTTACAAATAGAGTTATAATTAGGGTTGCAGTTAGAATTAACATTAGGGTTAGGATTGGGGTTGGGATTACAATCATACTTAGGATTAGTACTAGAATTAAAGTTACAATTATGGTTAGAGTTAGAATTATGGTTATGGTTACAAATGGGGTTATAGTTATGGTTAGAACTAAGGTTAGGTTTAAGGTTAGTATTAATGTTAGGATTACAATTAGGGAAAGAGTTAGGATAAGTATTAGACTTAGAATTAGAAGTAGGGTTAGGGTTACAACTAGAATTACCTACAACAAGGATTATGGTTAGGGTTAGAATTAGGTTTGGGGTTAGGGTTACAATTAGGGAGAGAATTAGGGTTATGGTTAGAAAATTAGGGTTAGGGTTAGGTTTTAGGTTAGAATTAGGGTTCAATCTATGATTAGATTTAGGGTTACAGTTTGTTTAAAATTAGGGTTAGGATTAAGGTTACAATTTATGATAATTCTAATTCTAATCTAACCCGAATTCTAATTCTAACCATAATTAGATATGTTATATAATTATAATAATTCTTATAATTAGATAAATTATATAATTATAATAATTCTTATAATTATCTAATATAGTTAGAATTAGGCTTGCCGCTAGGATACTACTGGTATACCTATATTTAAAAAATATATGTAAAGTACGCCAAGAGATATCCTTCTCCAGGCACCTATTTTTTTAATCAATTTACTACACATAGGTGGAAATAGGTACCTCGAGAAGGATATCTCTTGGCGTACTTTAGATATATTTTTTAAATATAGGTATACTAGTTTAAAAGCTTTCATGCAAAAGCAATTCGTAGGTGCAAAACTTGCGCCCACCGTAAACAACCGGTGCATTGTAAACAACCGGCTATACGGTGGTTCTGACAACTGACACACTTGATTCCTATTTACGACCAAAAAGGATGAGTCGATGTCAACTATGCTATTTGTACTGCTCGTCGAGGCGGAGTCAACCGCCATCTGGAGTCTGTACGAATGTTGATCAACCAGTCATTTACAACGTACCGGCTGGTTAAGCTCTTCCCAAAACTAGCCCCATGAATTATACCATCAATGAAGATTAGAAGTAGGGTTATATATAAAATAGATTTGTAGACTTCAAGCAAGGTATAAAGCGTTTGAGATTCCAAAAGGACATTATTAGTGTAAACCAATAATGGCGTTTTATCCACTAATACAGAATGAAAATCCCATCACAACGAATTTTGATAGCACAATAAAGCAATCCAAACATGAATACTAATCTAGCCACTGTCAACCCAAGAAGAATGCACAAGCATACAAAGAGGCACAACCGTAACTAGTAATTATTGCACAATATAAATTACTTGAGTGCCAGAAATAAGGGTAAAATATTACTTTGTCAAATTCTTAGGCTTCATACATTGCAAGGGTAGCATGGTCAAATTAAAATGGTGATTAATAAGATACAAGCTAATAATGTAGTAATATGCACATAGCGTAGTTAAGGCATACATGCATGCTCAATGTGTTAACAAAAACAAGGCACAAAAATAATTTGACAAAAAACCCCAATGGAAAAGAAAGCTTAGAGTTGACAATGAATGTATGATGGGCACAAAAGGGATCTTCTAAAATGCCAATGACCTCCTTGTCTATGCCCATATAGGAGTTTTAGAATGAGATAAGCCAGTCCATCAAATCATGAAGAATAGGAGTATTTGCCCAAGGATAATATTGCAAAAGTTAAGTAAACATGAGGAAATATTTACATGAACATATATAAAGATAATGTCATAAACAATGATCAATAACAAATAATATATTTTCCTCATACTAGATGTCCACACATATCCTTCCGGTCACCATCTTCGTTATTGTGGCCTCCTCTATAAATATGAACTATGATATATTGAACGTTAATTTTATTGTTCTTCCCAAAAGAAGTGTTTTTTTTCACTCCTTGTTTTTCCTCTTGATTTTCTTAGAGAACATACAATAATTTCCCATAACTCTACCCAACAAAAATTATCTAAATTTAGTCTCCATTAAATCCAAGATTCCCTCAAAGGATAATAAATTGCCTTTATGAAACTACCAATCTTTTTTAAAGATATTTAAAATATCTTCTATATGAAATCTATGTGGTGTGTGCAGAGAGAGAGTGTGTCATTCGTGCCATTTCCACATCAAGTCAATTAATTAATCCCAATAATGTTTAATAATATCATTTAAAATTTAAATTAAATATTAGGAAAAATAAGGGTTGTGACAAAATAGTTGTTAAGTCAAATGACCTTCCTTTCATCTTATCAAATTTATACAATGTCTAAGTTTTTATATCTTATTTATCTCATAAGAAGTGTTATGAGTTAAGAACCAAAATCTATCATATACTAAAGATTGTAATAACAATAATAACCTTGAAGAGACAACTATAACAATTTCCAAAAAAATTGGACTATCATGAAGGATGCTATGAAAAAGTATCATTATAGAATGATGAAAGTGGAAAAGGGGTTGAATGAACTTGTCAATCTCACTAATGAGATGATGAGGAATGTTGTTTTTGGTGGTGTTACTTTTTCTAAGATTCACATGCGTAAACATCAGCAAGAGGGTGACTATTAGAAGACCAAAAAGAAGACAAAATATGCAGGATGATAAGTTGCTCCTGGTGGTGGCCACTTGGAATGAGAGTCTGAAGAATATGACTAAGGATTGAGACTCCCTAGTGCTATTCTTTTTTTTTTCATCTACTATCCTTTTGTTGTTTTATGTCTGTATATTTCTTGGCTTGGTTTTCTGATCCCTAGATCCAAAAATCAAAATCTTAAGAATATAGGATTCTAGTATAGATGGGTAACTATGTTGTGTTAACCATTCGCTAAGAAATATTAAATACCACTTGGTTAATAACAAAATCTCAACACAATGTCTAGTGCCCTAAGTTAACACTATGATACTATCTTTCCAGCGCTAAGCATAATCGTCTCTTCAAAAACCATCCAAAAGCAAATTATAGCAAATTATATCTTTTGTCTCATATGTTAACAACTAAACATCAAATTTAACCATAATCATCATTAATTATTTCTAAAAAGAAAACATAATTTTGTGAAATAAAGGGGCAACACCAAACTTAATAATGGTCAAAATCTTCTTCCAAACATTGGCTACAGTAAGGGCTCTTCTCAACATTCAAAATGTTGTCAAGATTTCCTAGTTTAATATTATATCAAAATATTAAACCTTAAATGGTAATCCACTTAATAATGCAGTCCCATGGATGTCACGGTTATAGGATATGCACAAAAATGGATTTGTTGAAAAGTCCTAAGACACTTTTAAGTAAAAACTACTTGTGGGTGTAATGCCCGACTTCTCGACCTTTGCCAAAATATTCACTATGGGTTCGTGCAATTGTTTACTCACTTGAGCCTCTACTAAATTTATGTATGCTTGATCAAGAATATGAATCGACTGATTCATTTCATAATTAATGATTTTCTAAGCAATATACCAGCGATAACAATCTTCAAATTGCCCATTATTTGGTAGGTTGATGTATCAACAAAAGCAAGAGTTACAAATTGACATTGTTATAGATGAAATAGATGTTTGAAGGAATTTGGAATAACTGCATGCTCTTCCATGCAGTAACTACACATGGAGGAGAAGACAGTTGATATTTTCTCCATAGGAGAACACAGGATACAAGATTAAATATCTCTGCAAGAAATGGAATGTTTGCCTAATCCTATTTAAAACTTCCATTATTTTGTGATATTGCTGTCAAATTTCTATGATGGCTTCTATATTGGGGTCGTAGCAAGGAGATGAGTATACTTTTCATGGAAGTTTTCTGCGGGTGGAAAATGCCGCTTGGAATGGGTGCCCAAGCCAAAACGGGTGCCCGTTACGAAACGGGTACCCGTTTATGATCGGGCACCCGAAGCAAAAATGGGCACCCATTATGAAACGGTTGCCTATTTTTGAAAAGTATATATTTTGTTAATAAATAGGCCTGTAGCTTCATTTTAACAGCTACAGGCCGCGAGACATCAGGGAAAGCGATGCCAAAAAATGGGTACCCACGTTTTTTGACCCTACTTTCAACCTCCGCAGCATCCCTGCCTCCTCAGATCAATTCCACAGTGCCCCAGGTTGGTTGACCGTCCATTTCTGTTGATTTATATTGTTTTTTGCTTTGTATTTTGTTGTTTTTGCAATGTTCAGCTATATATATTCAACCTGAAATTGAAAAAAAGTAAACCCTAATGCATAAACTATAAACCTTTAATTCAAAAATGGTAAACCAGGCTATTTCATAAAGACTAAACTGTAAAACCTTAATTCATAAACTAGGGTTTCAAAAAATAGTAAAACATAAAACCCTAATTCATAAACTAGGGTTTCAAAATTAGTAAAACATAAAACCCTAATTCATAAACTAGGGTTTCAAAAATAGTAAAACATAAAACCCTAATTCATATTTACACTAAACTATAATTCATAAACTAGTATTTCATAAACAGTAAAACATAAAATTGTAATTCATAAACACTAGAAACCCTAATTCATAAACTAGGGTTTCATAAACTAAACTAACCTATTCTTTAAAACCTAAATGACTTATTAAACCTTGAAACTTCACTTTATTACATTTAAATCTTTAATTTAAACATATGGACATATATATTACGTTTAAATCTTTAATGTAAACGTTCAATATTCATATACTTGGTTCGCATGAGCATGGGTCACTTGTAATATTGGATTTATGCACACTATTAGTATTTCTTCTACTTGAGTGAGATTGAATAAGACGTGCAGTTGTTCACTTGGGTCCATATTGTTAGATGTAGAGAATTTTTGTATGCTTATGTCATTGAAGCATCTATTGCAAATAATTTAGTTGTTTAATGAAAAAACATGCATACTAGGGTAGCTTTCTTTACATATAGTGCATGTTTGTAAGGTTGAAAGTGCATCTATTCTATGCCAAAAAATTTAGATGTTGCCATGAAGTTTGTGGATAATTGAACTCCTTGTTGGAATTTGAATTTTCATATTGTGTTATAGGTTTTGTTTGGTTTGAAGGACCATTTGTTGGGTTGGTAGTTATTGGTGGATCTATTGTTTGTGGCAGTCATTTCTTAATGCTTTGCATACTACAATGAATACTTATTTCTTCTTTATTGAAAGCATAATACAACTGGCTTCACTTGTGGCTCTATTGATTTACAAGTTTAGTATGAAAGGGATGGTTGTTAGGTTCTTTTTGGGTGGAATTCAATATATGTAAAGTGAATGTAAGTTCAAGCATTATTAATATATTGGAAAAAACATGCATAGAGACAAATAATATAGATTTTCCATCTTCCTCTTAGATTGAAATATATCAAGAGAAGAAGAAGGTATTTACAACTACTCGAAACTGATAACTATATTTCACACAATTATGATCTATTCTTTTTTCTTCTATATAAATTTGAAATAACAATTCATAAGAAAGTATTGCAAGATTATTGGTTATTTTCTAAGCATGAACTGAATTTTGCAAAATTAGTAGTTAATCCACTAGAAAAAGGTATCTTGTAATGGTAATGGTAATAATTGATTAAAACATTTTGAGTTATTAGAAGAGTACCTATAGATCTATGTTTTTTCAAAGTTCTCACAAGAAATTATTCTTGAAAGAAAGTTGACCCTAATATATGTAAAAATCTTTTCACATGAAGCTAAAAACCTACACATTAGATAGGATAGGACCCTAATATATCTTTTTGTAGACCTAACCTAAATGACTTATATTAAACCATTAAACCTAAAAACTAGAGGTCATTTTGTTATGTTTAAATCTTTAATTTAAACATATATCCATATATCTATGAGAACTTGATGCTTTTAATAAAGGGGTAAAGGAGACAACAACAATCCAAAAAAAATTAAAATAATGTTGAGTGTACATAGAATGGGTTCAAAGATTGAATAGGTTGACAAAAAACTTAGTGACATGTTTAGGAGTAATTGTAGCCAATAGGTTGACATGAACTTAGTGACATGTGTTTAGGAGTAGTTGTAGCCAATAGCTCGTGAACTTAGTGACATGTTTAGGAGTTTGAATGTAATACATGAGCATATAAATTTTGACTAGATACTAGGACATAAATTTTTTATTCATGTCATGATTCTTAAATGTATAAATTTTGATTTTAAACATTTTATAAGGTAAGTTTAAATTTTGAATGCATGTATATGTTAAATTAAATGTAAAATTAAATGTTTTAATGTATATTGTTTAAACCACACAAATTTTTATATTTCCAAGTTTTCAATTTATATGTATATGTATATATTTAAACATATGTTGTTTATGCAATTTAATCTATATTTTTTTGTAATTGCAGCTCTACTTGTAGACCTTATTTCTACACATGGCCGATCTAGCCTATGACCCCCCCCCATGACCCCCCACAGGACCCCCTCCAGGACCCCCCACCCCAACACTCCCCCACCACCACCACCGCATGATGAGGCTCATTTGCAAGCCACAATTAATGAAAACATACATGTTTTACAAGAAAAAATCAATTTATTGCAAAGCCAAATCCAAACCCCTCCACACATTTCACGGTTTGCATCTATGATGCAAACTATTGTTGATTCAGTGAGAGCTATCCACATGGATCTAGACACATTCCGCTCATGGCAGGAAGAGAGGAGGCAGCTTTATTCAGATGGTCTCTCATATAAACAGATCAATGATTTACATATTACCAAAACTACAATTGCCCCATATTTCATTGATCCCTCCACAGGTCAACAAATAGCACCAACTAAAAAGAGAATTTCAATCAGATGGTGCACACATCAGGAGATAGCTAAAAAATTTTGGGATCGATGGTGGATGGTCTTTGACCATCCACCTCATGCTAATTTTGAGGTTCCCTTTTATTTTCTGAAGAAATTATGGGCAGAGTTTGAGATGGGCCAAAAGCCCAATTATTTTGATATGAGATCATTTTAGGGTGTGGGTGGTGGAATGCCACAACATAGAACAGGAGCACGTGTCAATCCAAATCAATGTTTGCCCATTGTACCTATTGTCCCTTCTCCATCCTCTGTTCCTGTGCCCTTTCACCAGCAGACGGTCGTCTCAGCACTCAAAGTGTTATCATCGCTCTCAGGAAACTTAACAGACCAAGCTACTTGCTTGGCAGATGAAGTCGATCCTGGAGAGCCTGCATAGCTTGGAGGAGCATCTGATGCTGGTCCTGATGCATCACCTAGATTGACACCATTGCGGTCCACACCACATTTTTGTCAAAATTGTCATCAACCATGTTTTGGTCCTACATCTACTTCGGAGGAGGAGTCCTTTTTGGCTACATTATTCGCTCATATGGACTTGGTATGTATGCCACATTTAATAAAATTAAAATTAATACAAATTAATATAGATTTAGACAATTTTTAGTTATCAATCTTTTTTAAAAAATTTAAATATATATTAATAACTATATATGTTCATGTTGATTGGTACAGATGACTCCATCAGTTGCTGCCACTTCATCATGGCTGGACCATTTAGTGTCAACTGCAGTAGAGATGGGTAGACCTTATATGGACGAGGTATAAAATTAGGACCTCTAAAGATTATTTAATTAGATATATCTAATTTAATAATATATAATTTAATGCAGAAATGTGACATTTTAATTTAAAGCAGATGAGAGGTCCTGACACTCTTGTGTCAAACCAACCTAGTCATCCAGGACCAATGGCAACATCATCTATAGAAGAGCCTACTTCATATGCCATGGTTTGTATCTTAAAATTGTACATTTTTAGTTTAAATTTGAATTTCTAGTGTAATTTCATGATTTTATTAAATTCGTGTCTTTAAAGTTGAATTTATATATACATGTACACATATATATGCAGGATGAGATTAGTTTAGGTGTAAGCTCAATTCATTGTATCATTGATGAGCTTGCACAGGGGCACGAGTCATCTCTCATATTTTAGGTCCTATAGTTAAATCCTATGTGATTTCAAAGTCTTTTGTATCATTCAACCTTGCATTTTGTATCTATACTCTAGAGCCTAACTAGTTCATTCAAGTGTTTTATTGAAATATAGGAATTGGCGACACAGACATTCAATCTGTCATCTAAATCGGCACCATTTGTTGTACAGGAGCATGGCAGGAGAGATGATGAGTTTGTTGTGGTATGCTTAGACATTTTGAAGTTTAGATTTAAAAATTTAATTTGATGGTTCGGTTTTAAATATTTGATTTAAATTTATTTAGGATGCAGTTTTGACATTAAAATTGATTTGAACCTTCTTTTTCTTGTACACAGCATGAGTTGCCCCTCTCAGCCGCATGGGACCAAAAGGCGGCTTGAAATGGATGATGATCAAACTTAGTGTGCACACATGTTTTATATTGATGGATGGATGATGGATGGCGATGATGACATGATGTATTAGATTGTTTATGACTATTTTAGTAGTGACTATTTCATGACTATTTCAGTATTGACTAGACATGTATATGTTTTGTGACTATTTCACTATTTGTACATGGACTATTATTATATCAGTATTTATATCTCGTAGACTATTTCATCTAGACTAGATTTTGCTATTTATTGAATTTCCACTATATACATGTCTATATTCAAACTTTAATTTCATATATATCATATTTAACACTTCAAATTAAATCATGTGTTTAATTACATAAAATTGTAAATTTACTAATTCTAATTAGATAAAAGAAAATTTTCAATTGATTTAATTTATTAAAGATTTATTAGATACAGACGAGCTAGGTTGGATAGTTTATAGACTAAATGTACCTTCCCTAAATAAATTTAAAAAATAAAATAAAAATTAACAAGTTGTTGAACTAGAATGAATATGTTTGGATTTAGATGAGTCAAATGTTGGGACACTTGTGTTAAATTTTAATTGAGTTAAATATTTAGGAAAATTTTATTGATTAGATTTTTCAATCTACTAACCATGTTTAATCAATTTATTTTTAATTCTAGATTAAACATTTCATAGATCAATACCTTCCCTATAAATTTACAAAAAGAATTTAAATAAAATTAGAGAAATACATGTATTGTTTAAATTTAAAATTTTAGAAATTTTGAAAATTAGAGAAATTATTTAGTCTACCCTCAATTATATCAAAAGAAAAATAGAGAAATTTACGTGTAACATAATAATAACTTAATATAACTTAATCAATTCAAACACTTAATAACTTAATCAATTTCATCAAGAGCATTAAATAATAACATTCCTGAAGTAGACAAACTACTGGATTAGCTTTCAAATCATGTCTTTGTATGGTTGTAATCATTCTAACTTCATCTCATAGTTCTCAAAAACCTAATTTATCAGTAGATAAGAATCTTCAAAGGCAAATGTTTTGAGTTCTCAATTTCAAAGCTAACATGACTTCCAAGGAAAGAGCTTTTTATTCAACAACATTTTTGGAAGTCTAATTAAAACGGGAATGGGAGTTCTACTCTCCCATTTTCTCAAGTTATAACTACCCCAACTCTATCTCTTGTCCTACATCTAGCTCCATCAAAGTGGAAATCAAAATCCTAATTTTACCAATAGTGGTTACCTTTAGGTTGTCGGAGCCATATAAAGTCTCTCTACATGCAGTGATATTGGTGTGGCAATATCCCACTCTCCAAGAGGGATAAGGGAATGATGTTGACCATGGCCCCATCATCCATGAGGATCCTCTTTAAGCAATTATCATAGATCCATACTTGAAATATAGGTTAAGGGGTCTCCTCTTCTAGCTAGCTCAACCTTTGTAGGGATTTTCTTGAGGTTTCAAAAGAAACCTAGATTGTGTAACTCAATGTTGGGTGGGCTCAAATTAGGTAAACTTCATTGATAGGATCTTTTGGGGGTGGTGTTATATGGTTTACATATTTCAATTTGATGGCCTCTAGAAGGGATACATGGTATGATGAGGATTTTCTCTCAATGAACAAGTTTTTTGTGAACATCTTTTTGAGATCATCCACCAAGTTGCAAGAACCAATAGAATTAGGAGTGGGGTCAACCATGGAGATTGCATGCATGTGATACTCCACTTTTGGAGATGCCCAAGGTTCTTGGTTTTCATCATTTTGAACTAATTCAACTAATCCGAACATTTTGGTCTCACCCTTTATACCCATTTGAGGGGTGTTAGATCCTTGTAGGTGACAGGCGACTATTGATCTAGATGTGGAGGGATTAGGATGCTTGGGATGATTCAAAGTGTTCTTGTGCTTACATGGTGGGAAGCAATTTTGGTAGATCCACAAATTGGAGATTTGCGTGGTGAAGGGCTATAGGAAATTATGGTTCGGGGTGTCCTAGAGTTGATTATACATCCATGAATAAGTGTTTTTCTTTTGATGATTATACGTCCATCAATTCTCAAAATGCACTCAAAAGATTTCTTGTAGGATTTATATGGGAGATTTTGAACCTCCTCTTGTGTCTCCCTATTTAGGGCATGCAAGAAAATATCACAAAGATCCATGTGGTCCATGTGTGGCACACTAGTTGAAGAGTAAAGCAACAGTCTCCACCTAGTTATGAAATGGGCCACTAACTCATTTGGGTCCTATTTGACACTAGGGAATTCTCTAATCGTGTACTTTTAACTAGCTTATTCATGTCAAAGAAAGTAACAAACTCAAAAATTAGCATTTTGAATGTAATTTCATCAATCTGCACTAAATAATAACTTTTAATCAATTTGCATTAGTTAGTTTTTCATAACTTATATGTACAATAAAAAGAGCTCCCCTTAGCTTCAAGAAATATAAATATTCTATACTGACAAGGCCAACCACATGAAGGTGGAAGCTCATGTGGCCTCACCTAAGACCTAAGACACATGTATTCTAGTTCTATATAGGATACCTAAGACACATATTGTATAGACACCTAGAAATTATAACTTTCTACCTAAGACATAGGCTCTAGACACCTATTACATGGTAGACCTAGTTGACATATCTAGTATCTACCTAAGCTATATTGATTAAATTAAAATCTTATTCTAGTCTCTATCTACCTAGTTGACATATAGAATACCTAAGACACAGGTAGAGACATAGGTATTATATAGTTAGAACCCAAGACACCTAGAGACACCTAGATTTTATACAATGTTATTCTCTAAGTCTAGATCATCTAAAATTTTATACTTGACACCTAGATAAGTTGAAGACTCTAGATATGAAACATGTGTAGAGATCATACCTGTGCAACAAGAAACAATAGATTTGAATCCTTTCAACACTACATGTGAAAAATTGCAAAAACAAATATAGAGGTCAGGCCTCGATGAAACATATATAAAAAATTAGAAGGTCTCTAGAGATCATTTTATTTAAAGATAGAATTTGTTAAGAAGTTCCATTTAAGTTATAATTAAAGGAAAGAACTATTGAAGCATAAATTAAAATAATTAACAGTATAGGTCTAGTGAATACCTGAAATAAAGTGTAAGTGAAATTTAACACAGGTTATATGTTTCCAGCCTCTATTATGACTGCAATAAACATCTCCTGCACCATGTAATGTATTGTAAAAAAGTTAGAATGTGTAATGATCTTTAAGAGAATTAGGAATATTAATATGAACGCTTAAGGGGAGTTAAGAGGATTATTTAAAATGGGAGTTAAGAGGATGGATTAAGGGGGGATGGAATCAACTGTAGTATTTAAATGGTAAGGGTACATGCACTAACTTATATCATTTAGCTAGGGTACAACTTAAGGGGAGTTAAGAGGATGTATTAAGGGGAGATGGTCCAATCAACTATAGTATTTTTGGTAAGGGTACATGCACTAACTTATATCATTTATCTAGGGGATGGCTTAAGGGGAGTTAAGAGAATGTCCTAAGGGGAGATGGTCCAATCAACTATAGTATTTTTGGTAAGGGTACATGCACTAACTTATATCATTTAGCTAGGAAATGGCTTAAAGGGAGTTAAGAGAATGTCTTAAGGGGAGATGATCCAATCAACTATAGTATTTTTGGTCAAGGTACATACACTAACTTATATCATTTAGCTAGGGGATGGCTTAAGGGGAGTTAAGAGAATGTCTTAAGGGGAGATGCAATCAATTAGGAATATGACTTACCTAACTTATGGAACATAACTAGGGGATGTCTTAAGGGGACTTAAGAGGATGGCTTAAGGGGAGATGCAATCAATTAGTTAAGTTATCAATCATATTAAATCCTAAACTCACATCCTAGACAAAGATTAAAAGTTTAAAAATTTCTACATACCTGTTAATCATTTAAAACATTTACTCTATTGTACCATCTGCATCCTCTCTTTTTTGTATTGCATCTATGATTTCCTCATGCTCTTCCATAGAAAGTGTCCATAATTCTTTTGTGACATGTTTCCCTTTATATCTCACTAATTGTATATTTGTTGCCATAATCAGATGCGAGTAGTGCACAATTTTTGTCTTTCATAATCTTCAAATGCAGGTATACCATTCCTCCTTATCAAATATTTACGTAGCTAAGTGCCAGTAACAACCACAGAACTTGTTGGACACTCAAAGTTATCATCATCTACTCTAGGTTGTAACAACTTATGTTTTGCCTCAACACACCGAGCCAACCAATACTATGTTTCCTCTTCATTACCCTCGGGTGCAACAATAGCATACACATGTCCTGTAAAAACATTTCAAATTCAAAAAATCATAAAAATATACATACATACATATGTACAATTAAATATATATTTCTAAAAAATGTATCGAAAAGAAATATTGAATGAATTTGTACCTTCTTGTACGAGGTCTAAAATACGATCATAGTCATCCGATGCTTGCAAATGATTATCCTCCTCAAATGTTATCTCATTTTGATCATGTGTTTGTAGAGGTGTTAAGGACTTTTGTTGCCATTTTTCAACCCAATCTGTATTTTCACATGCTTCCCACTCACCTGCGATACAAAATTGACAAATACATGAGAGCTCCCTAGTCCATAGAGTCCATGTGCTTGCATTTGAACTCTTAAATGAATGCCATTTTTCTGATCCACTAATTGTATCACAATCAAATCAGGGAGGAATGTTTTCTTCTTCAACCAACCAAAAAAACTGTTGAACTTTAGAGTTCTCACTTGATCCTGTAGTTAATTTTGCATTACACCAATCCACAATTGCACGTGCATCTTGAAACTTTGCTACATCATAAAATTTTAGTTGCTCCCTAGCAAGAGCCCTTTTCACACATGCTCCAGCTCCATCATGCTCTCCTTTACCATGTCTAGCTTCAAAGAAACTCCAAATATGTTGGATATTGTTTTCTTTATGGAACCTACTTAACCACAAAAACATTCGAGAATTTTTGAATTGTCCTGTACAATTCTTTGACCATATGAAATGTTGTGTCATCTAGATTTGTCTTTCTTTTAAGTTGTTGTAAAATACTTTGAAACACTCTACAAACTCTGATGAATGTAATCGGTTATCACTCACATAGAAATGGTACTCTCTCAAAATTTTCTTGTCATGTTCTGTACTATCAACTGCATGTCTGTATACAATATGAACAAATATGGCCACCTGTACTGAGTTTAATATTGTGATTGAATCTCCTCTTGTGGAGCAAGTGTATAGTTTTCTGCAAAGTCAACCACTGAAAGTATAGTTCCAATAGGAAATGTGTTCTTACATCTGCAGAATTGTTCATCAAGCCACCGAGTATATTGAGAATGTTTTATATATTTATACACAATCTTATTCTTGAACTCTGTGATGAATGCATGTACACTACTTTGTTCTGTGCTAACTAACAACGCTTTCCAGTTTTTCCATCCTTTAATGGATATTGAACATTGGTGAACCTCTTCACCTCCACTAATTGTTGTCCAAAATCATGTGAACTACTCTCATGCATGCATTCTCCTAACAATGAAAGGTTACCACATCTGTTGCATTGTCCAAAAACACATGGTTTTGAAAAATAGAATTGCCCCTCAGTTGTTTCACAAAGTATACTTGTTATAAAATCCTTAACTATTGTAGGTGGCATATTAATACCACATTCCTGCATAATTTGGTTAGTATGCAAAGTACAACATATATTTTGAAAAGCATCATAAAAATAATGAAATTACACATGAGTTTTACAACAACAAGAGACTTGTTGCTTATTAATCTTGACATACTAAGGTTTGCATTTCTCAAATGATCTTTGACTTATACTAAAATTTTCTATAACTGAATCATCTAGAAATTTTCTATATAATTTTGTTTGAGTCATGTCTAAAAGATGTTTTGGATGAGGATCACGATTTTTTTACCCCAACCTTAATTTCAAAACATCTCAAGCATTTGATGAAACCCTTGTATTATCATGCCAATATTTTTCAATCAAAGACCTAATTTCATTGTGTAATTTCGTGTCAGACCTTGGGAGTCTACCACTAAAAGTCCAACATTGGTTAACTCAATCCTCTTCAATACTTAGTCTTCTCTTTGCTGCTCTTCTTAAGGTTATAGCATGCACATTTAAATATCCACTTATTTTACGTATCATTCTTTTGCTCACAACTGATTCATTAACTAAAACAATTTTTATTGCTCTACGTGTTGCATTCTTATCCTTAGATCAACTATTTTTTTCTATAGAACCAATAGCATTAGCAACACTAGACATAACTTGTTCCAATGATTCATCCACCTTTTTGGGTTTTACAAAAATGCCTAATTTTTTCATTACTTTTCTCATTTTTGTCATTCTCATCAATTGTAATACAAGTTGACATTCAAATCCAAGAGTTTTTCTATAAAAAAATTATTTGTACAATCTATTTGCATGTGTTTGAATTTGTCTCCAAGATATCTTACCACGAAGATCCTTCAAAACATTACTTTCAATTTTTTAAAAAAATATTTTCATTTTCATTTTTTATTGTCTTGTTTCTAGTTGAAGCATTTATGTCATCAACATTATATCCAGCTTGCTTTAAATCTTTAATCTCATTATCATTGAATGGATCATTCAAAGACATACCTAGATTCGTTCTTATATTTGCATTTTCCATGTTCTTGGCCTCTTCCACATTTGCATACTCTACATTCATTTCATTCAAATTGGTCTCCTCTTCAATGTTCTCCTCCTCAATGTTCTCCTCTTCAATAGTCATTGAACTGGATGCTACATCATTCTTCATTTTTTTAATCCTCTCTCTCCTATCTCTTTGTCATTTTGCCTCTTTCTCTCGATGTGCTTCAATTTCTTCAACTATCATAATCTTTCGAGCTTCATTTTTTGTTGACTTTTATTTGATCCCATAATTGTCAAAATGTGTTGGACCTCTTCTTAAAAAATGTATGAAATACAAATAGAAATAGATCCTTTATTCAACATGATAGTTGCTTGATATTTGTTTGATCTCTCCAAGAAAATGAATCCTTCTAAAAAATAGATTTCCTACTTCATCACATCTGAAAATTCTCTTAATTATTGAATCCTTGTAAAAATTGCATAAAATATGTCCTCTTAAAAGCTTGAATTAACACTTTGCATATAAAAAAGTCATAGAATTTGTCGCTGTCGGTGTATTGGTAAAAATGAATGTCTCTCCAAGAAGTTGAATGTCTATAAAAAATAAATTTTCTACTTCATTCCATCTAAAAATTCTCCTTATGATTGAATCCCTGTAAAAAATGCATAAGATATGCCCCATTGAGAGCTCGAATCGACACTTTGCACATAAAAAAAATCATAGAATTTGTCGTTGTCCGCCATACTAGTAAAAGGGAATGTTGCAGGTTTCAGGTCATACTACGAATTTATGAAAAAAAAATAACAGCTAAAATAGAAATGGGTACCCATTTTAAAACGAAAAGAAGAAACAGGTACCCGTTTTAAAACAGGTACCTGTTTTATGACAAGGAAAATAAAACAAGTACCCGTTTGCAAATGGGTACCCATTTCTTGTTTTTTGAAATGTGACACCTACCAATTTGCCTTGGTTTTAGGATTGGTAAAGGCTTGGAAACTTGAGCCTAAGCCTTGGACCTGCAACTAAAAAGCCATGAAAACAATAAGAGAAAAAACCAGTTTCACCACTATGGTTGACGACTTTTTTTTCAGAATATTTTAACAAAATTAAAACTCATTATAGATCTGAAAATCTAGTTTTCAAATATGTAATTTTTTTTACTATTGAACATAATTTTCTATTTATTATTTATTTTCTAAACAAACTAACTCATAAACTTGAAATCAATTCTGACGGGACAGGTGGAATCTTCTAAGAATTGATAGACAATGGTTTGTCACCATAAAGAGACGGTTGAAGGGTCTTCCCTTGTGGTTCCTGACAATCTGGTGGATAGGATTGTCACTTCAATGGATCTTGCCCTGGTCGGCAATTTTTTCTCCCTTCGTCCCAGCATTGAGATGGTCTGCAAATGGCTCTCCAATCGTTGGCATGTTAAAGGTAGTGTGACTGTCGTGGGTATGGCACGAGGGCTATTCCTTTTTTGCTTTACCAGCAAAGAAGATATGCTTGCTATCTTATCTGGAGGACCATGGCTTTACGGTACACATTCACTTTCTTTGGGTTGTTGGAAACTAGGGTTTGACCCTATTACTGATCTCAATAAAACTACCCCAGTTTGGGTATGTCTGCCTAGCTTTCCCTTAGAATACTAGGATGAATCTATTTTTAGTTCTATTGCTAATACCTTTGGTAATTTTGTTACCCATGATAACACCACACACACCAAATCTCGCTTTGTTTATGCAAGATTTTGTGTTAATGTGGAAATCAATAAGACTCTATCCATGTTTATTGACATTAGCTCAAAATTTGGTGTCTGGAGACAGCCCATTTCATATGAGAATTCCACAACTTACTATCAAAAATGTAAGAGGAAGGGGGCATCTCATCTCGCATTGTAAGTTCAAGAAAGCTGAGGAAAATATGAATAAGGAAATTGCTATGGAGAATAAGGAGGCGACCTTGGTTAATGCTAAGAACTCAAAACAAGATTCTGCTCTTATTACTGATCAGAAGAAGGATCAAAACCTTCACTCTCAAGAGATTCCACAACCTACCCTGGAAGAAGGTGACATTTTGAATCAAGTTAACAATATTCAGTTAGAGGTTGGTAACTTAGAAGAGCCCCAGATTGAAACTGATAAAATTAAGGAGTCCTAGATGGGTTTTGATAGGGTTGAGAAGGAACATATGGAACATGATCAAGTTGAGGAGACCCAGTTGGGATTTGACGGAGTTGAGGGGACCCAGATGGGATATGACAGAGTTGAGGAGACCCAGATGGGTTTTGACAGATTTGAGGAGACCCAAATAGGAGATGACAATATTAAGGAAACCCAAATGAGATTTGAAAGAGAGGTAGAGTCACAGGTGGGATTTGAACAAATGAAAGAGACACAGTTGGGTCTTGACAGAGTGATGGAGACTCAGGATAATGAGATAAAGTTTGTGCCTTTGTCTTTAGATCAAAACAAGCTTCACCCTTCTCCTGGGAAACTCACATCAGGTTTTCTCAAAGAAGGGTTTTTTTGCTTCTTCTCCAAAGAAGAATTCTAATCAATCTATAGCTCCTCTAGGAGTAGCTAATGCTCCAATGAGTGACCATGAAGAGTGGACATCTCAAAAGAAAAAATTCCATAAATCAAAAAAGTCAACTGACGTTGGTTTAGATCCTTTGAAGGGTAGACCTTCATTGCGAGAACCCAGGCAAAGAGAAGTAGCTAGGGAGATTGCCATTGGAAAGCAGAGGACACTGGAGAATCACTCCAATAAGTTATTTAAATGAAAATTCTTTCATGGAACATGAGGGGTCTTAATAACCCCTTAAAACAATTTGAGGTCAAAAACTATATTTTTGACCACAAAGTAGATTTTCTTTTACTTCAGGAAGTTAAAATGTCTGAAGAAGGTTTCAAAAAGATTATTGATAGGATTTGGCCTAATTCTTCCTTCTGCATAAGTCCTGTTGTTGGTGCCTCTCGGGGAATTGTGACTATGTGGAATGCTTCCAAATTTCTTGGTAAACTTTCTTTCTTCAGTAAAAATTGCTTGGTGATTGATTTCTCTTTGCCTTCATTTTGATGGAGTTTGGTTAATGTTTATGCCCCTAACACTAGGGTCTTAAGGAAAAATCTTTGGGAAGATTTGGCTAACCAACTCTCTTCTTATCCTAATTCGTATTGGATGCTGGTGGGTGATTTTAATACCCCTCGTTACCCTTCTGAAAAGTCTTGGGAAATTTTGGACTACTCTGATAGTATGTTGGACTTTGCTGAGTTGATTAACACTTTTGGGCTTATTGATATTGATTTGATGAACCAAAATTTTACTTGGACTAATAGGAGGAAAGGAGACCAAATGATTCAAGTGAAACTTGATCATTTTCTTATCTCCAATAATTGGCCAAACATTGCTGCCCTTAAATTGGTTGCTCTGCCTAGAACTATTTTTTATCATAATCCTCTCATTTTTTAATGGGCTAATCAGAAGAGAAAGGGTCCTTTTCCTTTTAGATTTGAGGCTATGTGGACTAAACATCATGATTTCAGGAATCTTCTTTCTGGATGGTGGCAACTTCAGGTTGTGGGTACTCCTATGTTTAGACTTTATAAAAAGTTGATGCATGTCAAGAGAGAAGTTTATGGTTGGAATAAATACAGTTTTGGTAACATTTTTTCTTAGAAAAAGATCTTATCCAATAAGTTGGCAGATATTCAATATAGGATTGCTCAAGGTGATACTTCTAATATTTCCCTCCAATTAGAAAATGACTTAATCAGAGATTGGAAGAATTTAATGAGTAGAGAAGAGTTATTTTGGAAGCAAAAATCTAGAGTTCAATGGCTTAAAGAAGGTGATCGTAATACTACCTTCTTTCATGTCTCTGCTTTAAGGCATAGAAAATCTAACTCTATTTCTCAAATAAGATTGGAGAATGGTAATATGATTATTAATGAGGAGGAGATTGGAGATCATGCCATCAACTTCTTTCATAATTTGCTGTCTAAACAAGGACCAAGTGCTAATAACTCATAGGTTGTGAATCAGCTTCTAAACAATATCCCTTCTCTGATTTCTGAGGAAGATAATGCTGAAATTTTAAAGCCTATTTCTGAGGAAGAGGTTTGTACGTGGTCTTTTCTATGGGGCCTTTTAAAGCTCCGGGGCCGGATGGCTTTCCCCCTTTTTTCTTCCAAGAGTTCTGGGACATTATTGGATATGATGTCACTGCTGCTATCAGAGACTTTTTTCAGAATTGGTAAACTTTTGAAACAACTTGAAACAATACCTTCATTGCCCTTGTTCCTAAGAAGCTCAACCCGGAGATGCTCATTGACTTCAGGCCTATCAGCCTTTGTAATACTATTTACAAAATTTGTACCAAGCTTCTAGTGGTCAGAATCCAACCTTTTCTTGACAAAATTATTTCTCCCTCACAAAAGGGTTTTATTCCTGGGAGACAGATATTAGATGTTGTGATTACTACTCATGAAACTATTCATTCAATGGAAAAGAGTCGTATCTCAGGTATGGTTTTCAAACTTGATATCTCTAAAGCTTATGATAGGGTGTCATGGCAATTTTTATTTAAAATCATTCAGAAGCTTGGGTTCAATGATAAAGTTTCTCTTCTCTTCAAGGAAGTTGTTACTACTGCTAAATACTCAGTCCTTGTTAATGGAGTTCCAAGAGGTTTCTTTTCTCCTTCTAGGGGGTTAAGACAGGGAGATCCCTTGTCCCCCTATCTTTTTATTATGATAGCTGAAGCACTTGGTAAATTTGTTCACAGTAAGATCAACTCTAAAGTTTTAACTGAGATTAAACCTACTTCCTCTCTGTCTCCTATGTCTATCCAACAGTTTGTGGATGATACCATTCTTTTTAGCATCTCCTCTATCTTGGAGGCCTCTAGATGGAAATCTTTACTGAATGATTATGCTATGGCTTCTAGTTAGCATACTAATTTTCAAAAAAGCAATGTTTTCTTTTTCAATACCCCAGGGAATCTCCAAAGAAAAAATGTTAATATCCTTGGTTGTGTGGCTGCTGACCTTCCTTCAGTCTATCTTGGTCTCCCTCTGACTACTAAGGAAGTTTCTCTGGGTTTTGGCATAATATCCTTGAGAGAACTCAAAAGAAATTATTGGGATGGAAAGGAAAACTCCTAAGCAGTGCGGGAAAATTGCAGCTTCTAAGGGCCTCTCTTTAGAGCATTCCTACCTACTTTTTATCCCTATTTAAAATGCCTAGATATTTGGCTGATAAACTAGAGCAAATTTAGAGAACTTTCTTGTGGATGGGATCAGAAGAAAAAAAGAGAATTTCTTTGGTTAAATGGGATAAGGTCTGCCTACCTAAGTCTCATGGTGGGCTTAACATTAGAACAATTCACAATATGAATAAGGCTCTGCTGTCAAAGATTGTTTGGAACTTCTTAAACAGAGATACGGATTGGGGTATTATTATTAAGGCCAAGTACTTAAGGAATACTGACAAATACTCTTTCCTCAATCAGGAGGGCCTTCCTCAAGGATCTGTTATTTGGAATAAAATTATAAAAGCCAGAAGTCTTGTTAACAAGGGTATCAAATGGAAACTTGGTGATGGATTGCTTATAAATTTTTGGGAAGATCCTTGGTTGGCTGATGGTCCTCTTTCTAAACAGATGGGTAATGAAGCTATTAGTGTTCTTGCTAAACAATCTTTTGGCAACAAAGTTAGTCACTACATTCATCAAGATCATGGTGTTAGAATTTGGAAAAATCTTCCAGAATGCTGTAATAATAATCTGAATCTCCTCCACAGGGCTAATAAAATACAACAAATTCTTCTAAATACCAGGATTCCTCTTTTCTCTAGAAGTGGTCAATTTTTTTGGTCTGCTGACAGGAAGGGGTTTTTTTCAGTTAAATTTGCTTACCATTTGCTGATCAAGGAACCCAAAGATGATGTCTGGAGGAAGGTCTGGAATTGTTAACTCCTTCCTAAGGTTAACTTTTTTCTGGTGGACTGTTGTTCATAATAAAATTTTGACACAGGACAATCTTCAACGAAGGGGTATACAACTGGTTAACAAATGTGTTTTGTGTTTGAAAGAGGAAGAATCTGTCTCCCATCTTATCCTGCATTGTGAATTTGCAACTGAGATATGGAGTAAAGTCTTTCTGAATTTTGGGTTACAATGGGTCTGCAACAAAGAAATAAAAGATCTCATTCTTAATTGGATCCCTCCTCTAATCCATCCTTGGTTAGTTGAATTATGGACTCAAACCCTTCCTTTCGTTGCTTGGTTCCTCTAGAAAGAAAGAAATAATAGAATTTTTAGAGAAACTGTCAGAAATTCTTCACAGTTTTTTAATTCTTTTTCTAAGGCTCTCCTGGAAAATGTGTCAAATTCAAACATCAAAATTGTTGATAAACCTCTTACTCAGCATGAAGTCCTTGTGGCTTCAACTAGGGGATTGGGAATCAAATTCCTACTTTTGATGATTCTAAACGCATTAAAAGACTTAACACCATTTGGATTCCCCCTGATAAAGGTTGGTCCAAATTAAATTTTGATGGAGCTGCTAGGTGTAATGGTAAGGCTAGTGCTGGAGGAGTTATAAGGAATGACAAAGGAGCTCTTATTGCTGCTTATGCTGGAGGAATTGGTAACCAAACTAATAATTTTGCTGAAGCTTCTGCTCTTTTATGGGGTCTTAAGTTGGCCATTTCTCTTGGCATCCATCAACTTCATGTTCAAGGTGATTCAAAAATTATTATTGAGGTTGTTTCTAAAGTTTCGAAGTGTGGATGGCAAATTAAGGATATAGTGCTTGATATTCAAACTCTCTCTCGGGCTATTCCTGTCATTTCTTTCTCTCACATTTACAGGGAGGGCAACACTATTGCTGACGGCCTGGATAATTTAGGTCAGCAATTTCAAAAGTGGCGATGTTGGCACCCACTTCATAATATCCCACATCAGATTCGGGATATCATACAAAAAGAATAAATGCTTATATGATGATTACTCATCATTTCACCTAGCTTATCCACGTGGCCAGTTCTTTAATTCAGGGCATGCTGATTAGACACTCTAATAATGATGGGAGTGAGCCTAGACAGTCTTGCATGTGTGTGAAAGATAGCGGATTAATTTGGAAAGATTATATTAGGACCTCAGGTTATCATTTTAATGATTGCCCTAATTATGATCATGTCTTCTTTATTGTTGTTTATACTCATTGCACTGTGTTCAAAGTTTCTCAATTTTCTCACAGTATTGATAGAAGTTTCCTGGAATATAATTCTATCTACTCAAGGTTTCCCAGGCTCATTCAGCTTCACTAGTTTTTTATCATGGGTGGCGATAGGATTCGAACTGAACCCAATAACTACAGAGAATTTGGAGAGAATGCCTTGGTCTGGCATTACTGTAAGGAAGGAGGAGTCGCCCCTTTCCTTGAATGTTTGAATGGACATGATGAAAATCTGTCTATTCAATTTGCTCAGTCTTGGGATAACCACAAGGTGCAAATTGGGAATGTCAACTTTGTGGTCTCTGACAATCACATTGCTATGGCTATGGGTCTCTCTCCAAAGGGAACGAAGATGCAGAAAAAGTCTAGGGTTTCAGATGTTCAGAATTAGAAATTGTTTCTTGGCAAAGGAGAGGAGTTGGTGCCTTACCAAGGTGGTTTTGAAAGAGCTCGTCTTCCTAAACCATGGGCCGACATGTGTTATATGGCCATTTCACTAGGTTCTATCACTACCATCTCCCTTTATTGAATCATTTTAGAAGGAATGCCACAATTAGTTTCTCTTTCTACTTGCTTTCTTCTCTTGAAAACTCTGTGCAACATGTTAAAAAGACTTTGCTGAAGAAACCTGATGAAAAGCCTATTCCTTTACACCAAGGGCTCATTCATCGTTTATACCAGTTTCACTTAGCCCTGTCTCCTCCTTCTCTTTAGCCCTCTAGTCAGGATACCCCTGCCTCTATGAAATTGAGTCTTGCTACTCCTAGTCAACTCCCTGTTGGTGATCCTTTCTCTGGTATTTCTAAGTCTTCGACCAAGAGTGTTCAAAACCCTCCCTCCAGATTTAAATTGAAAGCTAAAAGACGTCTCTCAAATGTGGACATGGAGGCTAACCTTTTGAAGGATGATATTGGGGTTTCTGGGACCCATATTGAGCAGAGTCAGGGTGGGGAGGGACCCTTACAGAACCTCAAAAAATCTAAAACGGAGGGTAAATTTGTTGTCATTAGGCGGTCTAGTAGAATTGCTGGCAAACGGGCTCCCAAACTGAAGTTGATTGACTATTCTGAAAGCAATTCGAAAGCCTCTACCCATGAGGAGGAAGATCCCAAGACTGATGTTCAGGAAATTGGTATTAAAGATTCTGGTGGTGAAGAAGAAATTGATGGGCAGCGCATTCCTATGGAGGTCTTTGAAATTGAGGATAATGTTGGGGTTCATAATCTTATCCCCATTGGTGACTGTGTGGATGTTGGCGATATTACTACCTAGGAGAAAATGACTGATATGGATGAGGACACTGGGAAAGATATCTACTCTGTTCCCACTTCTATTCTTGTTAATCCTGGTAATACTACTCAAGATGGTAGGGAAGCAGACAATACTGAGGAAATTAATGATGCTCATGATCTGTCTCAACTAAAGGAATGGGTGGATTTCCTAGAAAATAAGGTCTCTTCTCTTGGTAATTTCATTTCTAACATGTTATGTAAGACTGCTATGAACAATCTCTCTCTTCTTCGGGAGCAGGAGGCTCTCAATCATGGAGCTGATAATGACAGGGTGAAAGAACTGGACAAAATGCTGGAGTTTCTTTCGAAGGGAGAGGAGGACATCTCTTCCTAGTTTTTCTTTGCTTTCTGTTTGTTGACTTTTTATTGTTAGTAACTTTTTGCTATCTATTGGTCGTATGTAAGTTGTCGATGGTTGTTTTGGCTCTTTATGTTTTCTGATCCTTTTCTTCCCTTCTTGGGTTCTATTTTGTAATATGGGATCGGCCCCTGGTTTGCCACCCTATAATATCAAAAACACAGGTTACTATTTTTTTAATAACTTTTGATTTTGAAAGTTTCTTGAAAAAAAAATTATGTCTGACCAAACTAGACATCATTCTCTACATGATGAAAAAAAAAATTACTGAATTGATTAGTTTAGCTCAAATTATGTTGGCCATACACGAGGGGTTTTAAAAAACACTAATTAGGCTCATTAAAAAACTAATAAAAAAAATATTTATCAAAAAATTACAAAAAAATATCCTAACCAAAATTCAACATCCTAAGAATCTTTCCACTAAAGAAATTAGAAAAATACATTAATTTAGGTCAAATTATGTTGGTCGTACACATGCATGCTTTTGCAAAAAATAGGGTTAAAAAGCCACTTTTTGTACATCCAATAAAAACCCAACTTGCATCATCTGGGTATTTGAAAAAATTACATATTTCAAAATTAGAAACAAAATCGTACATTTCTTATTTTTACATCATCTTAATATGTTATGTGCAAGTGCTTCAAATTGTCACTCCAAGTACAACAAAATTTGAAAAATAGGAAAAACACTTCCACTTTTTGGCCAAAAAGTGAACTCATCTTCTTGCACTTACCCATTGCAAAAACCTTTACAAGATTTTTTTAAACTTAAATCAAAATATCATGTGTAGCTGTGATAAAACGAATTCGATCTCTAGGATTATGAGATTTCAAGAAATTTTTTAATATCCAGAGTAATACTCAGCCTTAACAAGAAATGATTTATTTTCCCTTTTCAAATGAAGAAACAATCAACATATATTCTTAAGAAAAACTTCCTTCAAACAAACCATCTAAAAAAATCTCTAGCTCTACTTCATTAATGGTGTTAGTACATTCAAACAAAGAGACCATTTGAAAGAAGAAAAACTTATAGGTATACCAAGATAGCTTTAAAAGAGAATACATTGACCTAGAATTATCAAGCTTAACTTAAGATAGCTACATGATAGTTCTCCTCATTAATAATACCCTTTCATCATTGACACTAAATACAGGACTGTAGGAAGACAAAATGCTCTACAGGTTTAAACAAAAACACAGTTCACAAGGAAAAAGAAGCCATATATTCTAAACATTCTTGAACAAAATAATAATATTTAGAGGTTCTAAGAGAACCCACAACATGTGCATGCATCCAACTTCTTAATAATACATGATTGTGTCTTTATAAACCAATAGGTAAAAAGTAAACCAAGCTTCCAAATACATTCTTATCCAAAAATAATCACAAAACTTAAACATTTTCATCATTGCCTGCAATAGAGACTTTCAAAAGCAAATATGTAATTCAAGAGTTATTCTTGCAAGGATCCATCATTTTTTCAAGACAAACAAACAAAATAATTATGCATAAGGTTTCAAAAGGTCAAGAAACTTCCATGACAAGTTGAGAGAAATACCATATGAAAACTTCCAAAAGAAAAATGTGCCCAAGAGAAGAAAGAGAGTTAATTTTATAACTACCCACTCGCTTCATTTCTTATCATTCCTATATTCCTTCCTTTATGTACTCACCCCCACTTTTTATCTTATCACGTTCTTTTAATTTCATTTAACTAACATACCTATATTTAAAAAATATATCTAAAGTACATTGAGAGATATCCTTCTTGAAGCGTCTATTCCACCTATATGTGGAGAGCGGCAAGCTTAATTCTAACTATATTATAAATCTTAAGAATTATTATAATTATACAATATAATATTATAATATAGGTTAGATATATTATTATAATATATTATATATTAAATATATATAATATAACCATAACCCTAACGTTAATCTTGATAGTAATTCTAACCCTAACCCTAATTCTACCCTTAGATCTACTTAAACCTAATTCTATTCCTAATTCCAACCCTTATCCCAACCCTAATTTTAACCATAGTTCTATATATAGATATAAATGTAAATGAATTTTGGAGTTTTATTGTAACTATAACCCTAAACCTAACGTTCAAGCCAATACTAACCCTAATTGTAACCCCAACCCTAATTCTAATTCTAATCATAGTTTTAACCCTAATTCTAACCTAAACCTTAACCCTAATTATAACTATAATTCTAACTGTAATTTTAACCCTAACCCTAAATCCAATTTTAAGTATAATCTTGATTTTATCCCTGACCCTAATTCTTACCCCAATACTAATTCAAACCCAAATTATAACTATAACCCTAACCCTAACCTTAATCCGGATAGTAGTGTTAACCCTAACTCTAGAATTCTGACCCTAACCCTAATTCTAACCCTAACCCAAATTCTACCCTTATATATAGTTAACCCTAATTCTATCCCTAATTCTAACCCTAAGCCCAACCCTAATTCTAACAATAGTTGTAACCCTAATTCTAGACCTAATTGTAATAGTAACTGTAACCCTGATTCTAACATGAACCTTAACCCCAACCCTAATTGTAACCCCCTTGAGTCTAACTTTGTTACTCCATCCAAACCCATTGTGAGTTTGGGAATGTCAAAAAATCAATAGGCATAAATGTGGTCTTGGTTATCAAGGTTTTGTTGGGTCTTATGTTCCATAGTATTCGAAACCAATCAAATTTGTATCTGAAAGGCTTATGAATACATGTCAAGTTGACGCTTCCTCTCCAAATGTCAAAGTGGTTCAACCAAAATTATGTTCATATTGTGGTCATCATGGTCATACATCAGTTTCTTGTTTTGATCTACACCCCTATTCTTTATGTGGTCAACATACTCATGATTCCTCTCATTGTTTTCAAAAGAAAGTGCACAAACCTGTATTATGTGTTTCAAATCCTTTGTTTGACCCAGTCCTAAGAGAGACATCAGATGCTTCTTTAAATATTGCAGTTGTGCCACCTTTGACAGAGATTGAAACAGATACTCCAAATATGGCTATGTTAAATGTTATTGAAGCTCCTATTGGTGGTGACAATATTTTTAGTGATGCCAATGTTATTGGTGATAACAAAATTGACTATGCTCATCTTTAGAGTGTTATGGATTCCCATTATTTTCACCATGCCTTTGATGATTTTTATGACAATGAAGCTGACATTTATTGGTTATTATGTACTCCATCAAGGAGACCAAGTTCTTTGCATTTCCCTCTCATCTGCTAAGGGGGGGAAACTTGTGTGTATGCCAAATTCAATTGGAGACTGTGTATGCCAAAATTTGAGAGGAGAATTCAATTCAGAGATTGTTGACATTGTTGGTAGTATGGACAAAACAAGTCCCAATTTGAGACCTGTCAAAGTAACAAGCTCAATTACAACAAAAAATTGCTCAATTCCAGCAAAAAATTGAGACCTATCAAAGCAACAGGCTCAATATTCCAGTTTGAACCCTGTCAAGGTAACAGTGTTAGTTCAAACAAGTTTAAGACCTGTCAAAGAAATGAACTCAGTCTCAATCTAAAACCTATCATAGTAGCAGGATTTTCAAGGAGCTTCAGATCAGCCAGGAAATAATCTCATCAAAGTACCTAGCCGAGAAAAGTTGAGAAAAGTTTGAGCAGTTCAATATACTGCTTGGTTTTATGATAGCCCCTTCAGATTAAGGGGGTTGTTCATGATTGGTTTAACCCCTTCAGATTAAGGGGGGATGTTAACATGTTAATCCATGGGGTTAACTTTTGTAATCCATTTTCCAATTATTTTCTAGTTTAGATAGTTATGGGAAGTTAAATTGCCTATATAAATGACATTGTAATCTTCTTTTGAATATCAATATAATTTTTCCATTTCATCTGGGCCTAACAGAATTGACCCTTGAATTTCAAAATTTAAAACTTATAATTTTCTTGACTCTTGCCCATTTCTTTCCCACCATGAGTTGGCTTGGTGTACATTTAGTATGATATATCACTTTTAGGGTCTTAGATATGTGGTTTGTGATGGTATTATCATTTTTTTAGATCTTTTGAGGGATTGTATCTTACTTATCATTATTCCATTATTATATCTTTTCTTTTAGAGTTTTGTACTATGTTGAGATCTATCCTTTACCCATCCTAGACACTCTTGCCAATCCCATTAGGTTTCCATTTGCATATCTAATATATTAATTGGTTCAAACTTTGCTTATTTAAAAGCCAAAAAAAACTCATATTAAAAATTTTAGTAACTATTCTAATAAGCTTGTAGCCTAAATATTTCCAAAATATGGGTGCATTTCTTTCCAATCTGTAATCTATTTTATATTATGTTGTGTGAATTTTTCACAATACAATTGAATTGCATACCAAACCCAATTTCTTAATAGTTATAATTTTAATGCAACCTTGGAAAGGTTAGTTCTTGTTGAAACAATTTGGTATGTATCTTGTTAAACACTTTTTAATGGTATTTATTCTTCATATTTGTTCACCTTGATAATCTTTCATGCAACCATGGAAGATAGAATGCCAATGATTAACATAATTATAATATTGGAGAATTGTATGATTCTAAGCTCTTTTTTAAGTAGTATGATGTTTGATAAAATAATTCAACAGAATATTTTATATGTATATAGAGTTGATAGAAATAGAATAATTAATATAGTAGTTAGAAGATTTTACTTTTCCAGGATCATGCATTTAATATCTTCTAAAGATGGAATTCCCAATGTAACCCTAATTCTAACCCTATTTACTAATATAGGTTATATATTACTAATAAAAGTATAGTATTGCTTATATTTAGTTTTTTTCCAAAAGTAGTTGTAGTAGTTATTATAAAGGCCCATGAATAAATTAATTAATTAGTTTTATTTATTTAGTTTTTAGATAACTGATAGACATTTTGTGGGCTTGCATAAAATATTTTAAAAAGAAAACTAAAATTCATATCTATACTTAAGAGAATCAAGGAGATTAAAAGAATATTCAAAGTAAATGGGGATTTTATGGGTGTTCAATTGACCCCATGTCATGTGCCATGTTTTTTGGGAAATATATATTAACCCATGTCATGTGCCATGTTTTTTGGGGAATATTTATTAAATGATGTTTTTAAATTGTAAAAAGTAAATAAAATAACTTAGGTAATGCAAAAAATTATTTAATATTTTTTTTTTAATATTCCAGCAATATGAAATGGTTTATGCATGGTTTATGCATACATCATTAACACCAAGCTAAAGCATACAAATTAACAGCAAGCCAAAATAATTTTGAGAGATGATTATTTCTTCAGCAAGCCAAAATAATTTTGAGAGATGATTATTTAAATTTTTATCAATAGTTATTTTGATTTTGATTTATTTTGTGTTTCTTCCTTTGTGCTTCTTCCTTCTGTAATTGCATTTGTCAGCTATAATTTTGTAATGTTTATGATTATTATTTTAATATGTGGACTATATAATTATTTTTTAAAGCTTAATAAGAACAATGAAACAAAGTTCACATAATTAAATAAAACAAAATTCACATAATTGAATAAAACAAAGTTAATTCCAAATATTCTAAAAAAAATTGCACCCTGATCCTTACAAAAATTTAAATTCAATAAACACACTTATAGAATTTCCACATACCAATTTGAGCTATACATAATTATATTACAATTATAAAAAATATTGTAGTCAAAATTCCATAATTATTCCATTACTTTGACATACCTTCACATTATTTCTATTTACACCACCACTTGTCTATTAAAATATTTTGTGAAATACATTATAATCTCTAAAGTAGTTGAAATCCTTAAATATTACAAAATTCTTGCAAAAGGCTAAAAGGTAAAATTCATGGTTTATAAATTAAAATGAGGGCAACTAAAGTCATTGGTTAATACTTAATTATAATTTGCCAGTCATGTATTAAATATTTACTTTCTATCTAAATACTAGACAAGAAGTACAACCAACACTCTCAAAGGTCTAATAACAAAAAAGTTTGAACTCCTTACCATACAATAATTATGTGAATTTTACCATATTATAACTAAATCTTTCAAATCAAAATCATAAAATATCACATCAAGAGAGAAATTAAGATTTAGTATAATATAGTACTAAGTTACAACTAAATTAGTAAAATAGACTAAATTTACAATAACCGGGCTATGGAAGGGTGCTTAATTTACATTGATTAATCTATGGAGAGTAAATCAATCAAACAACCATTGGAAAACTGATTTCAAACCCTGTTTCATAAGAAACACAATGTCTAAAATGAACAAAGATTGAAGAATAAAATAAAAAATTTATTTTCACCAAGTAAACTATGAAAAATTAGCTTTTATGGAACTGGTCCAAAAAATAATGTATGAAATCTAGAAAAAAGAAAATCCAAAATAAGCCCTGATAATCATTGTCATCATTAACATGAAAAAAATTCTTAGGTCAGGTCCAAAATTAAAGTATGCCATACCAGTATTTAACATCCCCAAAACAAACTATTAAAAATTGAAATATGCGTCTAAAAACTGAATTAGAGAAAGGAATTAAGAAAGGGAAAACAAAAAAAACAAGAGCTCCGCAGCAGCAGGAGTCCCTGCCAAATGCTGCCAGCATAGAGAGAGGAGCATAAAAAAAAAACAAATACTGGTGTAGAAGCCCTGTCAAGAGCATCCTGAACAACTTTTTTTTGCTGTGACATCTAAAGCACTTGTGGCTTCATCCAACAATAAGATTGAAGGATTTTTAAGCACTGCTCTAGCAATGGCTATTCATTGCTTTTGCCTTCGGACAGTTGCACATCATCTTCACCTACTTGCAATAAGTACAGAACATTATAAACAATGTAAAGTGAAATTCATAGTTCAGACTCCACTCTATAATTTGGATGTAGTTGGACCTAAAAGATTATAATCTGGATTGGAATATTATCATTTGTTATCTAGCACTAGATTTATGTTGTACATTTCCTAGGTTTAATTAGCAATTACAATTTATGTTAAGCTAGGAAAACCCAAATCATAATTCCTAGTAATTATTATAGAATAACAATACCTGTGTATTATAACCATGTGGAAATTGGATGATGAAATTGTGGGCATCGGAAGCCTTTGCAGCACCTGTGATTTCCTCCATGCTAGCAATTTCCTTTCCAAATGAAATATTGTCTTGAATGGAGGTAGCAAATAGAGTTGGCTCTTAACAGTACAGTTGGTGTTTTAGGCCACAAACATTGTTACAAGGCATAACCATCTGATGCATCTTCATGCTTACAACTTTTACGTTGTGGGATTTAGTTTTGGAAACTACAATCCTCGAAATTCAACCTAGTTGATCCCCCAAAAAGAAATACAGTTCCAGTTCCAGTGAGCGGTTGGGCTGCGGTAAGATTCATAGCAGACAATCCAGATAACTGTAATTTTAAGGCTTGAAGCAATTTTGTATAATCTAGGTCTAGTGATGTTTGCATATATAGTACTCTGTATTTGGTTTTGATTTTTGTTTCTGTCCAGGAGTATGGTTTGTACACTGCCATATAGACACGCATTTAATGTGGGGATTAAACATGGCATTCCTTGAGAGAGATGGGTCAGGGGAATTGGCCAAACTGGAGCCGCCTCCTAGTGACCTTCCCAAGTGCTGAGAATCATCACAAATTGACCAAATAAGGATTTAGGCTTTGCAGTTAGTGCTCTAACTGCATTTGTTAAATAGAATATAAACAGTTGTTATCCAGCTTCTATCAAAATATCATTACAATACTATATTATCTAGTATATGTTATTTTTTAAATCACCTTTAAAAAAGATAGATAAATTCCCCAAGTAAGAAGGATCTCCTCCATTTTGTCTGTTGCTTACCGATGTGAGGATGTGAGGGCGATATTGAACAAATCTATTATATTTAGTTTTTTAAAATCTCCATAATATTTCCATCGATACCCAGAAAGGGGAAATATATTATCATTTAAGAGAGATGATGATTTCCATAGAGAAGGCTCAAATAAAATGTAATAGAATATTTATCCAGGACTACAGAGCATGGTATAGGAAGAGAAAACCAGTAACAGAAAACTAAACATTCCTCATAATAAAATATTACAAATTAACTAAACAATTATGCAACCAATTCTGTAATAGACCATAGATGTTTCCAAATAAAGTTTGAAAAACGCTCAAATGCACCGAACTCTGGAATAATCATAATAAAATATTACAAATTAACTAAACAATTATGCAACCAATTCTGTAATAGACCATAGATGTTTCCAAATAA
This sequence comes from Cunninghamia lanceolata, assembly GCA_027924645.1. Lineage (NCBI taxonomy): Eukaryota > Viridiplantae > Streptophyta > Pinopsida > Cupressales > Cupressaceae > Cunninghamia > Cunninghamia lanceolata. The sequence continues at coordinate 3,999,138 of BSBN01000623.1, forward strand.
AGTTTGAAAAACGCTCAAATGCACCGAACTCTGGAATAATCATAATAAAATATTACAAATTAACTAAACAATTATGCAACCAATTCTGTAATAGACCATAGATGTTTCCAAATCAAGTTTGAAAAACGCTCAAATGCCCCAAACTCTGGAATAATGAAAGTATAGTATCCTCCTATAACAGCAAGAAGCCTAGTCCCAAAGTAGGATTGTAAAAGTGGATAACTCTAGCCTTGTCATCCTGCACAGACATTTAATTTATTCAACGAAAAGCTATTAAAGCCTAAGTAAAGTTGTCAATCACACCCTTCCACTAAATAGGCAGGATTAGTAATCCATGAGTAGCAAAACCCTTAACTGCCCTAGAGTAATAAAAAATACAAGACATACAAATCTCCATACTGGACTATTCTAAGAGCTTCTGAGACCATAGGAGGGGTGTGTAGTCTTTCCACTTACATTTGAGCCACCCATCTGAGGAACAAAAAATGAGGGGATGATAACGGTGATGCCCAACATAACCAGATAGTGCTGAAAACCAAGCAGAATAGCCTCCGCTGTAGCAACCAACACAATAATTAGCTCCAAACTATGTCAAGCTCTGAAACAAATTGGTTGAGACATGGATATGGAAATCGTATAACAAGCTGTGCAAAAATCCTCAAATAAAAAGTAGCAGGAATAATTTTATTGAGGCTCTGCCAGGGCATGCACTTCCATCCAAGTTTAGGTGGAAGATTTTTATTCTTAACAAACTCAAAACCATATTACTAGTTAGCTAAAAATTAAACAGGATACCTTCGTGCAGCAGCTACTTGGCACTTAAAGCACCCAATGGACTATCTCATGAAACCTGAAAGCAACCAATAGAACAGATATATTCCACTGAAAGAATCACCCAGTGGAAAAGAAGCTCCTCACCAACGCCATCTGTTTCACGGTTAATCCATGCCAAGAACTCTATATTGCTTACGCTTGGCAGGGTACAGCAAATATGATAGACCACAGGATAAATATCCCATCATCAGGTGAATAGAATAAGCAACACACTAAATTATGAATAACTACTTGCAAAACAATCTTTAAAAGAAGAAATCTAAAATCGGCAAAAAAAATTAATAGCACAACAGATTGGGCACCTGAATGGCGAGAGCATCCATATCAGCTCTGTATTGAACCTGGTGCATTGAAGATTGTCAACACAAAAACCAATATAACCCTAAACACAAAAGAAAAAAAAGCTCCGCGATTGATGAGAATGGGAACCAACACCCAGAAATGTTGCATGGAGACGGAGAAGAGTATTGGAAATCAATACAAGCCCTGCAGATCTCGATTTCAAGGAGCCAAGCAAACACGTGTGGTTCAATATACCCTGACACGCCAAAAAAAACATGCAGAACACTAAAGAACAAAACCTATCTTCGGCTTAAGAATAAAAGACAAGGCCTTTAATATGCATCCAATCAAAAAACAGGAAAATGCCAAGGAAAAATCTTTAAAAAATTGCAACCTTTGCAAACTCATTTAATATTTGGGTCAGGCACAATTTCCCAGCAGAACAAATGCAATTTTAGTGATGTAAAAACAATAGTCCCCTGTTTAAGGCAGGGACTAATAAAAACTCATAGACTTTATAGGCTCCAAATCCTTACTTAGCAGTCACAATTTCATGGTGCCTTCGGCAGGAGATATCAGAAATAATAAGGAAACTATCAATTTTGAGGGCCACCCATTCATTCTCGTAGAAGCGACTCTAAATCTCTGGAGTATTACTTTCCAAAGAGATGAAGAGAACCCCATTCTTTCTCCCTCCCATTTCACTCGCTCAGGCTAGGTTATTGAGATTGGCTAGGGTCATGGCTCGAAGCTTGAATGTTCTGAATTTCGTTTCTCAAACCAACCCTTGGAAAGGCATCTTTTTAATCAAAAGCTCAGTGCTCTTCTAGTATTTACGAATTTAACTGAAACACCACAAAAATAAGAAGAAAGATTAACGACTTCTAAAATCTGTAACTCTATTCAATTATGAGTTTCTGGCATAGAGGACATGCCTGGGCTGCGGTTGAAAAGGATGTTGGCAAAGGTTGTGGAACTGGCTTTACAACAGCTGATTGCATTTAATACGAAGTTTCTAAAATCTTTTTCAGAAAATCCATTTCATTGAAATGGTCTGTCAGGCAGCTTAGGCATCATGTCAATGCTTCCAGGTTTTGCATACAGGATTATCAGAACAATTGTAACTACAATATCTGACTTAAACCCTTGTCCATTGACTAAGCTTTGATGGAATTCCATACACTTTTCCAAAACTCTGTAAGGAAGATCCTGACAAAGATAATAGACTTTAGCCTCTTGTTGAATGCATTTGGTTACAAAATTTTGAAACCATTTCCAGAACTGTGAACCTCATTATCTGAAAATGAAACAAGAGCGGTTGTGAGTGACAGTTGCAAGCAAATATAATGCAAGCCTTCTCCATATTCCCTCCTAGAATATGGGAGGTGATGGGAGGCGAGGGAAATACTTATATAATAGTTTAACTTTAAATATTTTATCTTATGACAGCTTAGTAGACATCAATTTAAATCGAGGCCATAAAAATGTACATACATCTACTCTTATTGTATAACGCCTCTAGGCGTAACTAGTATAGCTATATTTAAATAAAATATATCTAAAGTAGGCTGAGATGGATCCAATGCGTCATTTATTTAAATTTTTTTAAGTTATAATTGTAATTATTGTATACTTTAATAATTTTATTAATCAAAATAATATATTAAATGAGAATAATTAGATATATTTTTAATGACACTAATTAATTTAAATATATATAAGGTTGGGATTACGAGTATGGTTATAGTTAGAATCCATAATTCCTTACCTAACTCTAAACCTAATCCTATTTATAACCCTAACCCTAAATACGACCCTAACAATAACCTTAATCCTAATTATAATTATAATGTACATACATCTACTCCTATTGTATAATGTCTCTAGGCATAATTAATTCACTCCCTTTCAAATTCTTATTATCTATAACTCACTGGATTTCTTTTTTTTCTTTTATTTACTTAATTCAAATTATTTACTTAGTTCAAACTATTTACATAAAAGAAATTCTCTTTTATTATTTAATTAAAATTATTTAGATATATATATTTTATTAGCACTATTGCAATGACTTTTTTTTTAATCTAGTGATTAATTTATTTAGAGTAAACCAATGGAAACAGAATATTATTTTTCATGTTGAACAAATTTTAATTTTTCCTAAATCTATATGAGAAAATTTTAACAAAAAAATTCCAAAAATCGTTTATCTGTATTATCATTGACTCAAAAATTGAGCTCTGAAAGATGGATTTTAAATGTTATATAACTTTTTTTAATGCTATGATAGACAGTGTTTTCTTTTTATGTTTCAGATATTCTGTTTACATTTTTTGGCTGAATAAATCCTACCTGAATGCTGTATAACTTTTTTTAATTCTATGGTAGACACTGTTTTTTCTGTTTATGTTTCGGATTTTCTGTTTATAGTGGTGCTCAATATACGTTGCGCGTAAAAGATGTAGGTGTCCGGTTTTTAAAGTGGAACTATATTGAAATACATGTGTTAAGGTTTTTTAATATTTCACACATTCCCTAATTATATAGGAATCATTTATTAATATACATATTCATATATATTTACCATTTTCTTCTACATTCACTTCACTTCGTTTTGATTCAATAAGTGAACAAATAATATTTTTTTTCATAGGGCCGTCAATTATTATAAAAAAATTGTAATATTTATATTAATATAATATTTATATAATGTGATTATTTAATTTTGATTCATTGTATATATTATTTATAAATTTGATATTTTAAATATTAATGAAATAATATAATTAATTATATTAATAATAGAATATATATTAAATTATTGATTATACAAATTAGTAAAATTATCATTACAATATATTTATATTTATGTTAATAGTCAAATAAAACATTAATATATATTTGTGTATTATTCTAATCTAAATATTAATATATTATATTGTATAATATTCATATTAATATGATTATTTAATTTTTATTTATTGTATATATTAATTATAAAATTCTTGTTTTAAATATCAATAGAATAATATTATTAATAATAATATTTACATTAAATTATTGATTATAATGGAATTATCATTATAATATATTTATATTTATGTTATATTATAGTAAAATAAAATATTGATATATATTTGTATATAAGTATTAAATATTAATATATTTTAGCCATGTAAATATTAATATATTATATTGTGTAATATTTATAATAATATGATTATTTAATTTTTCTTCATTGTATATATTAATTATAATATTGATATTTTAAGTATCTATAGAATAATATAATTAATACTAATTTTATAATAAAATTTATTGAAACATATATAGGTGTAAATATATTCAATATTAATATATTATAGCCATCTAAATATTAATTTATTTTATTATGTAATATTCATATTAATATAATATTCATCTTATGAAAATTATTTAATTTTTATTCATTATATATTAAGAATAAAATTTATATTAAATTGTTGATTATATAAATTTATGATGTATTTATAGTTATGTTATATTATAGTAAAATGAAATATTATTAGTAAAATATTTGCCCTGGAAAATGAGATCTATGAAACACATAATCATTTCATTTTGACATTACTTTGGTATTGTTTTTTATAAAGTCAGCTCGAAAAAAAGGGTCCAAAATTCTGTATAAAACAGCCCAAAGGGCAGAACAAAAGCCTCAAACAAACAAGATACAACACATTAACAACCAATTAGCATATGAGTATAGAGAACATAAAAACCATCGACCAAACCAACCTTAAACAAAAATCAACAACACAGAAAAAGCTACTAGGGATTGCCTTCAAACCTGTGCTTGGTAAGGAAATTGAACATCTCCTCATAGTCTCCCACACTATCAACACATATACCTTGGATCTTGTTATCAAACTCCTTCTAAGCTAAAGAGCATCTAGCTGTGAAGAACTTTAGTTGCGAAATCAGCCATAACCCTCCAATTTTTCTGCATCTCCATCGCCTTAGAATTGAGGCCAAAAACCTCCTCCGTTGTCTTCTCACACAAAGCACATTTACTTTGGTATTTTTTATATTTGATTAAATTGTTGATTATAGAAATTTGTAATGTATTTATATTTATGCTATATTATAGTAAAAAGAAATATTGTTAATAAAATACTTGTAGTGGGAAATGAGATCTATGGAACAAATAATCATTTATTTTAACATTACTTTCTTATTTGGATAAACAAGAGGAGTCCGGTATTTTTTTAAGCTATGTTTAAGAGTAAGTTAGTTATCTTTTTAACATTAGGGGATTATTCAAAAATAATTGTTATGAACAAAGAGCTAAGAATTTAAGTGTAGAAGCATGGCATATTTTGTGAGCTCTTTATGCTTGTTTATTCAGTGACTAAAGTAAATAATATTTATTTGTGGCTTTGTTTTACGATGAATCTCATAGGAAAAAAAAAGAAAGAAGATATCTCATTAAAAAATTAAACATACACTACTATAAATATTAATACAATAATATAAATGGGAATGTTTTGATTAAGATAACTGGGAAGGGCCCGAACCCATTACAAGAAGGCAAAAAGACGAAATAAGCAAGCAACACAAACACAAAGAAAGTCCCAATAGAACCAGTAGCAGAAAATCTCACAAGACATGAGACTAGCCAACAATGAATCGACTTGAACCAAAAGGACCAAGCCCAACACAAACAAGGAACGCTAGAAAACAACCCAAAGACCAGCAACAACACCCCACACAGGGGGTGAGAAAGACAACAGACAAACCAACACTAAAGAACCACTCAAGGTGGTTTGAACCCAGACAATTTTAAAGAGCTTTGTTTAGTTTCAAATCCTAAAATGTTCCTTTCAACAGAAGGGGCAAGACCGAATGTTTTTGAATAAATCCCACTTATCTCCAGCATAGAAAGGTTAGTGTGCTGCTTTTTAGAGGAAGACTCAACATCAGTGGGCTCCCCATTGCCACTTTCCTGTAAACACTTCTTGTGCATGTCTGACTCCGCAACTGATGGAGCCCTCCAAACCTCAGACTGAGGTTTAACAATGTTTTTGTCCTATAGATCAGAAACTCTGCAACCTACAGAAGCATGCCCTGGCTTGCGGCAGCTAAGACACATCACCTGAGATTCCTCTTAAAGGTGATTTTTTGCACCCAATCACCCAATCCTGAAGAGAGCGTGATAGAAGAAGGGAGCACTTTGTCAACAATAGTATTGACACACAGTCTAGCATATGTATATCTTTTCCTATATTTGGTCATCTCATCAACAATAATGAGATCCCCCAGGGAGCCAGTAATAGCTGCCCAAACTTCCTCATCTCAGTATTCAAGAGGTAACCCTAGGAGATTCATCCAAAAAGGCACCTTGTCAAAAAAACTTTTCCAAGGTCCAGCCCTGACTCCCAGCTCTTGAGAAATAAGCAAGATCTACAAAAGAATCAGAGACCACTCTCTAGGATCTGTAATTTGTCTTCATCTATAGAGGAGAATAGGAAGAAACCCTTCATCATCTCTGTGATTTTTAGAGGGCCACTTAATTTCCATTTTCTCATAGTCCAAGCCCTAACAGCATCCACATTCGGCCTATAACCAAGAAATTTCCGGACCAGGGATTTAGCCCATCTGTAGGAAGATTTATCTAAGACTAAATCTAGGATGAGAATCCACCCTTGAATAGAAGTGCTTGAAGAATGGTGCAGGGCACCTAGGAGCACCTTGGTTCCTAAAGGCATTTTGATGCATTTTGAGAAGTTAAGGTTTTTTGTTCAATGTGTTTTGTAATAAGGCTTTTAGCCATTGTTGTTTGGTCCATTTTGTATGGTCAAGTGGTTTGGGGTGACTATATAAACCTCAAATCCTTCTTAGTCCACTTGATTCCTTGTTATGCCACTTAGGCCTAGAAGGTCTAAGGATTGGTTTTTGAGTTTTTTTTATTGTTTGTGTGTTTTAGCATGTTTTGGGAGTATGGAGGATGTTTTGATTCCATTGGACAAGAAAAACAAATCGCCATCCTTTGGAAAATGAAAAAAACTCCATAGTGTCAAGTGTTGTCAATGGTGTCAATGACACATTGACCGGTTGCAACTTCATTTTGGTTATTAAAACTATTTGGAGAAGTTGTAAACTGACTTGGATAGGTTGATATGGAGGACATCTTGCTCCAGTACGGAGGAGAAAGTTTTTGTACGGAATTTGGGCACAAAAATCAAGAAAACTCACTAGTTTTCGTTGTTTTTCTTGTTGTGTACGGCCTGTACGGATTTTCCAGGGGTGCAAATGTACTTTTTCTAAAATTTCTTGGAGTCAGGGTTCCAATGCAACTAGTTTGAGGTCCTGAAGTGGTCGAGATCAAAAGTTATAGATTTTTCTTTCAAAACAGGTCTAGAAACCCTATTTTCTAGGGCAGCCATAGAAATCCGGCCCTAGAATGCAATCCCACCGTTGAAAATTTGCAAAAACTGGTGAAATGCAGGCTAGGGGTATGTACTATAAGATTCCAAAAGCTTTTTGTTTGAAAATGTACTCTTCTATTTTTAATTTGATGCCCTAGGTCAAGTATTACCATGTATTTGGCCTGTTTTATGCTATTTGCTGTTGTAGGTGACAAAATCCAGACAAGGTGAATGAAAGGATGGTGGTTTTGTGTTGTAGGGACCTGGTAGAGACATTCTAAATTCCTGCCCTTGACCTATGAACCCAATTTGAACCCTTTTCTTTGTAACCCAGGCCTAAAGTGATCAATTAGGCCTAGAGACCTAGTGGGGGTTTTGAACTGCTGGAGTAGAGTTGGGATTGGAGATTTGGAGGTTTGTTAGGGTCCCCTGAAGCGTGTTCAATTCCATCATTTGTTTGCCTAGTCCTTTGGGATTTTATCATTTGGTGTGAAGAAAACTAATAGAAGAGGGCTAGTAGCCTCACTAGGCCTAGTCAAGGTTAGAGGGTTGTGTGAAGTTGGGATCCAAACCAACTGTCAAAAAGGTGTTTGCAGACCTGCCTTGAGGTGTGAAAGAAGCCTTGGAGGTTAGACAATAGCCTAGACCACAAATCCATAAAAAGCACTTGATGAGTGACTTAGCTTGGTTGAAGGCTAGGTGAGTGGGTGAGTGGGTAGTAAACCATTGTGTTGTTGCTTCCCTTGTGCCACTCTACATCAGGTGGTATCAGAGCCATCAAAGAGATGGGAGATATAGAAGAAGAGGAGGAAGTCCCTTCAAGAGTGACTAATGCCAAGTTGGCAAAGATAGTGAGAGAGTAAGCAGCCAAGAACAAAAGGATGGAGGCTGAGATAGAAAAGTTGAAGAAAGACAAAGACAAGAAGAAGAAGCCAGAGGTCATCTTGGATTCAGATGAAGAGGATCAAGATGAGGAAGAAGAAGTGCCAATGGAAGAGCCACAAGGAGGCATGTCAGAGAGACAATTCCTAGATGCACTTGGAAAGTTGAGTAGGAAGGACACTAAGGCAGACTTACCTATGTTTCCTGGTAAGATGAATCCAAAGGAGTGCCTTGATTGGATTGAGGCAATGGAGAACTATTTTGAATGTGAAGAAGTGGCAGAAAATCAGAAAGTGAAGATTGCCAAATCAAAAATGAAAGGGCCAGCCTTGAGTTGGTGGAATTTTATTCAAAATGAAAGGATAGCAGATGATAGGAATCCTATCTCTACATGGAGGAAGATGGTACTTGAAATCAAGAAGCAATTTGTCCCTGAGGATTATGAGGTCAAATTGAACAAGAAGTTGCACAACTTGAGACAAAAGGACATGGACGTGAGCACCTACACAGAGGAGTTTCACAAGATGACATTGAAAGCCAAGATGCCTGAGAATGAAAAACAGAAGCTTGCAAGGTATCTCAATGGCCTTAAGTTCTCCATTCAAGATGAGTTAACTCTCTTTAACCCAGAGACAGTCCATAAGTGCTTCTAAATGGCACTGAGGATTGAGGATAAGCAGAGGAGAAAAGGTGATTCTTGCAACAGCAGCAGAGGTAGAGGAAATCAGAACTTTAGGGGCAGAGGCAGATTTCAAAATAGAGATAACTTTCCTAAATACCAAGACAGCAGATCACAAGAAGGCAGCCAAGGGCAGGCTGATAAAAACAGTGCAAATCAGGGTCAGTTTAGAGGGAGAGGTAATGGCAGAGAAAGAAGTGGGGCCAGAGGTCCCAATGTGTTTACTGGAAGGTGTTTCTCTTGCAATCAGATTGGACATCAGTCCTTTAGGTGCCCGGAGAAGATGGGAAACACTGCTACAAATCAGAAAGAAAGAAGAGTACAACTCCTTCAAGAAGAGGACTGTCAAAGCACCACAAGTTACCAAACAGCCTCTTCTAAGTCTGCAGCACCTGAGAGTGGAGAATGCATCATGTTTAATAGATCCCTCATCATGCCAGCCACCAAGGAGCAACCCCAAAGGAACAACTTGTTCAGAACCACTTGCAAGGTGAAAGGAAAAGTTTGCAAGGTAATAGTATATTCAGGTTCCTCTAAAAATTTGGCTTCTAATGAAATGGTGACTAAGTTAGGATTGGAAAGAATGCCTCATCCTAACCCCTATAGAGTCTTTTGGCTAACCAAGGAACAACAAATTGTAGTAAAAGAGCAATGTTGGGTTGAATTCAAGATAGGTGAATATCATGATAAGGTTCTTTGTGAGATAGTGGATATGGATGCACGCCACTTTCTTCTTGGAAGGCCTTGGCAACATGACACAAGTGCCCAACATGATGGTAAGAACAATGTGATTCATTTGTCCAAGAATGGTGAAAAGTTTACAATGACTCCTTTGATTGATGATTGCAAAGAGAAAGTCATTTCTAGTTCAGTTATGTTGGTAGGTGAAAAAGAGTTTTTGGCTAACCTCAAGAAAGAGAAAGTGCCATGTTTTACAGTAGTCATCAAGCCCAAGGATGTGAATCCCAAGAAGGTCAAAGTGCAGCAACCTCTTAGGAGGATTGGACCAAAGGAAGTGGAAGAACTATTGGAGAGGTTTCAGGATGTGATAGCCGATGAAGGCAAGGATGCCCTTCCACCAAAGAGGGAGATTAGTCATTGCATTGATCTCATCCCAAGATCCACCCTACCAAACCAAGCAGCCTACAAGTTGACCCCAAAGCAAAATGCTGAAGTGGAAAAACAAACCCAAGACTTATTGGATAGAGGACTTATCAAGAGGAGTATTAGTCCATGTGCAGTACCTGCAGTACTTGCATCCAAGAAGGAAGAAACATGGAGACTATGCACTGATTCCAGGGCCATCAACAAGATTACTATCAGGTATAGATTTCCAATGCCTAGAATAGAAGATTTAATGGATTGCTTGGGTAGGGCTAAGTATTTTACCAAGATAGATCTAAAAAGTGGTTATCACCAAATCAGGATAAGGGAGGGGGATGAGTGGAAAACCACCTTCAAAACCAATGAAGGACTATTTGAATGGGTTGTCATGCCTTTTGGCTTGTCAAATGCACCAAGCACCTTCATGAGATTGATGAATGAAGTGCTAAAACCTTTCCTTAACAAGTTTATTGTTGTATATTTGGATGATATACTGATTTTTAGTGACAGCAAGGAAGACCACATAAGGCATATCCATCGAGTGCTCAAGAGGCTTCAAGAGGAGAAGTTGAGAATCAATCTTGACAAATGTGTCTTCCTACAAGAAGAGTTGATATTTTTGGGGTTTGTCATCTCCAAGGGCAGCCTAAAAATGGATCCAAGTAAGGTTGCAGCCATTCTTAATTGGCCAACACCTAAAACAGCCTCGGAGGTAAGGAGTTTCCATGGTTTATGCAGCTTTTATAGAAAGTTCATTAGAGGGTTTAGCGGCATTTGTGCTCCACTTGTTGACACCATAAAAGTGGGCAAGAAATGTGTGTTTGTATGGACAAATGAGGCCACTCAAGCCTTTGAACTGCTAAAGAAAAAAATTCAGAAAAACCAGTCCTAGTGCTACCTAATTTTGACAAGGTCTTTGTGGTAGAGTGTGATGCAAGTAAGAGGGCTGTTGGGGGAGTCCTAAGTCAAGATGGGAGGCTTGTAGCATTCTTTAGTGAGAAGTTAAATGAGGCAAAACAAAACTACTCCATCTATGATCTAGAGTTATATGCCATGGTTCAGTCATTAAGGAAATGGAGACACTACTTATTGCCAAAAGAATTTATAGTTTTTATTGACAACCATGCATTAAGCTTCTTGAATAGGCAGCAAAAGTTGAATCACAGACATGTCAAGTGGATGGATTACATCCAAGCATACACCTTCTCCATAAAACACAAGAAAGGAGTGGCCAATAAGGTAGCTGATGCCTTAAGTAGGAGGAATCGTGTTGTGCAGACCATACAGTTGGAAAGTACAGGTATTCATGCCATCAAAGATCAGTATGCAACAGATGAAGACTTCAAAGAACCATACCTATCTTGCAAGGCCATGACAGGAAGGTATAATACTGATTTTTCTAATTTTTTGTTGCAAGATGGATATCTTTTCAAGGGTAGCATGTTGTGTATCCCAAGAGGGTCTGTTAGAGAGAATATAATAAAGGAAAAGCATTGTGGCAGCATGTCAGGTCACTTTGGTATTGATAAGACTCTAGAATTGGTTAGGAGGTACTATTTTTGGCCAAAATTGCCAACCGATGTAAGGAAGTTTGTTGAAACTTGTCAAATTTGCCAAAGAGCAAAGGGGCATACATCAAATGTAGGTTTATACACTCCTCTACCTATTCCTTCAAAGCCTTGGGATTCCATAAGCATGGACTTTGTACTTGGTTTGCCTAGGACAAAGAATGAGTATGACAACATTTTTGTGGTTGTAGATAGGTTCTCAAAAATGGGTCACTTCATCCCATGTAAAACCACACATGATGCCTCACACATAGCAGGTCTTTTCTTCAAAGAAATAGTCAGGTTACATGGTTTACCTTTGTCCATAATCTCAGATAGAGACCCCAAGTTCATAGAACACTTCTGGAGGACACTGTGGAAGAGACTAGGTACAAACTTGTCATTATCATCTGCCTATCACCCTCAGTTTGATGGACAAACAGAGGTGATTAATAGGTCACTTGGCAACCTCCTAAGATGCCTAACAAAGGAGCAGGGTGCTAGTTGGGATTCAATTTTGGCTCAGGCAGAGTTCTAATACAATGACACTGTCAATAGAAGCACCGGCCTGTCTCCTTTCCAAATTGTTTATGGCACTCACCCAAGGGGTATTTTGGAACTTAGGGAGGTTAAAGGACTAGAAAACAGCAGTGCATTGGCTGAAGACTTCATTCAAGTCATGAAAGATGTCCATGAACAAGTACAACAGAAATTGCTATCCACTTCACAGAAGTACAAACAGTTTGCTGACAGGAAAAGAAGGGATTTGCAGTTCAAGGAAGGTGATTTGGTAATGGTCCATCTGAAGAAGGAGAGGCTCCCTGCAAGTAAACATACCAAGCTACTCATGAAGAAGATTGGGCCTTGTGAAGTGCTCAAGAAATGTGGAGAAAATGCATATAAAATTAGACTTCCGGATGGCATTGCTTTGTCTCTAATTTTTAATGTTTCAGACCTTTATCCCTATAAAGGATCTGATCCTCAGACTGCTGTTGCAGCAGATCAAACTGATCAGACACTCCAGGAACTCATTCCTTCATCTCCAAATCAGATTGAGTGCATTTTGGACAAGAGGATTGCAAAGCAAACTAGAAGGCACACCTATCATGACTATTTGGTGAAGTGGCTAAACAAACCTCAGGAGGATGCCACTTGGATGAGCAGGGCAGACATTGAGAAGGTAGGTTTCACATTTGACAGCATTCCAACTCAAGAGACTTGAGTTCTCTTTGACAGTGGGTGTATGGTGCAGGGCACCTAGGAGCACCTTGGTTCCTAAAGGCATTTTGATGCATTTTGAGAAGTTATATTTTTTTGTTCAATGTGTTTTGTAATAAGGCTTTTAGCCATTGTTGTTTGGTCCATTTTGTATGGTCAAGAGGTTTGGGGTGACTATATAAACCTCAAATCCTTCTTAGTCCACCTGGATCCTTGTTATGCCACTTAGGCCTAGAAGGTCTAAGGATTGGTTTTTGAGGTTTTTTTTTATTGTTTGTGTGTTTTAGCATGTTTTGGGAGTATGGAGGATGTTTTGATTCCATTGGACAAGAAAAACAAATTGCCATCCTTTGGAAAATGAAAAAACTCCATAGTGTCAAGTGTTGTCAATGGTGTCAATGACACATTGACCGGTTGCAACTTCATTTTGGTTATTAAAACTATTTGGAGAAGTTTTAAACTAACTTGGATAGGTTGATATGGAGGACATCTTGCTCCAGTACGGAGGAGAAAGTTTTTGTACGGAATTTGGGCACAAAAATCAAGAAAACTGACTATTTTTTGTTGTTTTTCTTGCTGTGTACGGCCTGTACAGATTTTCCAGGGGTACAAATGTACTTTTTCTGAAATTTCTTGGAGTCAGAGTTCCAATGCAACTAGTTTGAGGTCCTAAAGTGGTCGGGATCAAAAGTTATAGATTTTTCTTTCAAAACAGATCTAGAAACCCTGTTTTCTAGGGCAGCCATAGAAATCTGGCCCTAGAATGCAATCCCACCATTGAAAATTTGCAAAAACTAGTGAAATGTAGGCTAGGGGTATGTACTATAAGATTCCAAAAGCTTTTTGTTTGAAAATGTAGTCTTCTATTTTTAATTTGATGCCCTAGGTCAAGTATTACCATGTATTTGGCCTGTTTTATGCTATTTGTTGTTGTAGGTGACAAAATCCAGACAAGGTGAATGAAAGGATAGTGGTTTTGTGTTGTAGGGACCTGGTAGAGACATTCTAAATTCCTGCCCTTGACCTATGAACCCAATTTGAACCCTTTGCTTTGTAACCCAGGCCTAAAGTGATCAATTAGGCCTAGAGACCTAGTGGGGGTTTTAAACTGCTGGAGTAGAGTTGGGATTGGAGATTTGGAGGTTTGTTAGGGTCCCCTGAAGGGTGTTCAATTCCATCATTTTTTTGCCTAGTCCTTTGGGATTTTGTCATTTGGTGTGAAGAAAACTAGTAGAAGAGGGCTAGTAGCCTCACTAGGCCTAGTCAAGGTTAGAGGGTTGTGTGAAGTTGGGAACCAAACCAATTGTCAAAAAGGTGTTTGCAGACCTACCTTGAGGTGTGAAAGAAGCCTTGGAGGTTAGACAATAGCCTGGACCACAAATCCATAATTTGCACTTGGTGAGTGACTTATCTTGGTTGAAGGCTAGGTGAGTGGGTGAGTGGGTAGTAAACCATTGTGTTGTTGCTTCCCTTGTGCCACTCTGCATCAAAGAATCTAGGAATAAGGGAGGGGCACCAGAAACTACAACAGTCCCAGACACAGCCTCCAAAGGGGGAGAAGCCACCAATCTTTAGGGATCTTTCCTAGTAGATCCAGCTAACTCAGAGTCCTCAGCTCTAGACCCCTTTGGGTGGGGCTCTTTTGAATCCATGCCATTCGAATGCTCTCTGTCCAGTGAAGAAAGCAAATCATTTCTAATAGGGTAAGAACCTGCAACAATCGAGGGGGAAATAAATCCTCATCTTAGCACCTGGCAAAGTCCTCCCACACTATCTGCCTAACCAGGGGGCTTTTTCCTAGCACTAGACACAGCTCTCCAAGCCTCCAACTAAAGCACTAAGAGACTCTCTTCCTCATCTTCTTCACTGGGAAAGTTCTAATCATCTGCTTGACCTGAGGGCTTTGCCCTAGCATGAGCCACAACACTCTGAGCCTACAACTAAAGGGCTAAGAGACTCTCATCCTCAACTTCTTCACTAGGGAAGTACCAACTATCCCCGTCCTTTGTGGAGCCTCCTTCGTCATCATCCTCTTCATCGTTTACTCCTTCCTCACCACTCTCTTCCCCGCTCAGAGCAGGGGTCGCTGCATTTCTCCTATCGCTCCCATTCCCCTACTCTCCATTGCCCATTTCAAAAATAAAAGTATATATAAATGGGAATGTTATTATGATAATAATATTAATAATTAATATATGTATAATACTTAATAATTATATAAATATAATATTAATTATTAATATTAATATAACATAAATATTAATTATTTATCCTATTCACATGTATACATTATATAATATAATATTACTATTATTATTAATTATCATAATATTAATAACATTTTTTTTTCAAATTAATAGGTTAATTTTTATAGTGTTAATTTCTAACTATTTAGAAAATTATATTAGTGTAATTATATATTATCTCATTATATTAACTATTATGTTATATTATATTTTTATATTTATAATAAAATAATATTACTATTATTAATTATAATAATAACATATCTATATTATTATTACCTCCTTAGGAGTAATATTGTAATGAGTTTTTCTTATCTAGTGATTAATCCATATAAAACAAGTGCCACTAAGAGCATCCTTCATTTAAAATACTGAGAGATATCCTTCTTAAATTAATTACATAGCCTTTTTCTTTCATTTAATATAGTTCCATGTTCTAACATTTTTTCTAGAAAATTACAACCTTCTAGAGGCCATAGGCTTTGTAAAAGGGCTTTACAAAATTGTAGAAAAAAGGATATATCCAAATATGATGGAGAAGTGAATGATGTTGATGATGGCATATTTTGTACCATAGATATTTAAGTATATTAAATATATTCTACAATGACATATGGAGTGGAGTGTAATGGCGTGAGTGTGTTAAAAAAACACTTACCTTTTACTTTAAAATTGACGGTCATTTACATGTCAAATTATTAATATTTAATAATAAATATAATATAAAAATAAAGATATTAATAAATATAATATAAATACATTAGCCTATAAAAATAAAGATATGTTCTCATCAACAACTTTTTTGATTTCTTGAAAATTTTTTACTTTGTTAATTATAGAATTCATTAATTTGTTAATTATAGTTGAGAAATTAAAGGACATAAGGTTGAGTGAAGAAAAAATGTGCACAAATATCAATTTAAAGTAAAATAAAATAACTTAAAAGTGAATAAAATAACTTCAAATTAATATCTTTTTAATAATAATATTTAATAATAAACATGATAAGGAGGTAAAACAAAGATATGACATCATTAACACTACTCACTTCTCCATCATATTTGGATATATCTTTTTTCTACAATTTTGTAAAACCTTTCTACAACCGGCCTCTAGCATGAAAGAAAATATTACTTTTGTATAAAAGAGTTGTAATTATAGAAAGTTTAAATTTGATTTGTTAATTTGAGATATATTTTATTTGTTAATTTAATTGAAAATTTGATGGGCAAGATATAAACCTTAAATAATTAAATTATTAACCAAAATCATGATGGTTGTAATATGAAGTAAACAAGTGCCACGTAGTGGCCAGTACCTGCCTTGTGGTGTTGTTATTATAGTATTTGTTTAGTTGTAATTTTTTTAATTTTTTTTGTTGATTAGCTATTGGTTGTATATAGTATTTGTTTAGTTGTAATTTTTTTGTTGATTAGGTATTGGTTGTATAGACAAATTGCATTCCAATAATTAAAAATTTAATTTTTGAAGAGTGTTGAAATGTCTTAGATAAATAAAATTGAAATCTCAAAAACAATCTAATTTGGTAAAAATAAAATAGGACTAAAATATTTCCTAACTATAAAACTAAACTTTCACAAAGTCTATTAAATAACACAAATATTTCCTTAAAATAAAATAATACTAATACTTTTATAATTTAAAATGCATTAAAATATTGTAAGTTTGAAGAATAAAATAAAAAATGTAATCACATGGTGAAATATTTTTTGTGATAATGTAGATTTTTAACTTTTGAATAAATAAAATTGAAATCCTAGATTTTTAACTCTTGACTAAATAAAATTGAAATCCCAAAAATAATCTAATTTCATAAAATAATCTAATTTCATAAAAACCCTAACTGGGTGTGGATAGATTTGAAATGTCTGCCTAAAATATTAAAATGTAATAATATTGAATACCATTACAATTTAAAATGCATTAAAATATTGTATGTTTGAAGAATAATTACATAATATAATAACAGTGTGGATAGATTTGAAATGTCTGCCTAAGATATTAAAATGTAATAATATTGAATACTATTACAATTTAAAATGCATTAAAATATTGTAAGTTTGAAGAATAATTATATAATATAATAACAAAAACATATTCATATTTACATCGCTACAGTATTTTATCTTAGTCACTTAATTTTTTATTTAAGTAATAATAGTAAGTACTTTTAGACAACATGATTTTAATTATTTTAATTAATGTAATATTGTGGTTTAGTAATAATTTTGGGTGCATTCATTTAATAAAAGTATGTAGTTTAGCTCCATTACACATCAATGGTTAAGATCAAATGAATAGTTAAGAAATATTTTAGTGAAATTAGGTTATTTATGTGTAGAACCCTAAAGTATAGTAATAATACTAATACTTTTATAATTTAAAATTGCATTAAAATATTGTAAGTTTGAAGAATAAAATAAAAAATATAATTAAATTCATGATACTATAGATTTTAAAGTTTTAACTAAATAAAATAAATAATTGATTAGGTATTGGTTGTATAGACAAATTGCATTCCAATAATTGAAAATTTAATTTTTGAAGAGTGTTGAAATGTCTTAGATAAATAAAATTGAAATCTCACAAACAATGTAATTTGGTAAAAATAAAATAGGACTAAAATATTTCCTAACTATAAAACTAAATTTTTACAAAGTCTCTTAAATAACACAAATATTTCCTTAAAATGTAATAATACTAATACTTTTATAATTTAAAATGCATTAAAATATTGTAAGTTTGAAGAATAAAATAAAAAATGTAATAATATGGCTAAATATTTTTTGTGATAATGTAGATTTTTAACTTTTGACTAAATAAAATTGAAATCCTAGATTTTTAACTCTTGACTAAATGAAATTGAAATCCCAAAAATAATCTAATTTCATAAAATAAAATGTGTAGAACCCTAACCCTAACTGGGTGTGGATAGATTTGAAATGTCTGCCTAAAATATTAAAATGTAATAATATTGAATACCATTACAATTTAAAATGCATTAAAATATTGTATGTTTGAAGAACAATTACATAATATAATAACAGTGTGGATAGATTTGAAATAATATAATAACATGTGAATAGATTTGAAATGTCTGCCTAAGATATTAAAATGTAATAATATTAAATACTATTACAATTTAAAATGCATTAAAATATTGTAAGTTTGAAGAATAATTACATAATATAAGTCACTTAATTTTTTATTTAAGTAATAATAGTAAGTATTTTAGACAAAATGATTTTAATTATTTTAATTAATGTAATATTGTGGTTTATTAATAATTTTGGCTGCATTCATTTAATAAAAGTATGTAGTTTAGCTCCATTTAATTAGACATCAATGGTTAAGATCAAATGAATAGTTAAGAAATATTTTAGTGAAATTAGCGTATTTATGTGTAGAACCCTAAAGTATAGTAATAATACTAATACTTTTATAATTTAAAATGCATTAAAATATTGTAAGTTTGAAGAATAAAATAAAAAATATAATTAAATTCATGATAATATAGATTTTAAAGTTTTGACTAAATAAAATAAATAATCTAATTACATAAAATAAAATCTGTAGAACACTAAAAACTAAATTAAAATTATATTACTTTTAGCTAATGAAGCAAAAAATTAATCGCCATCCATTTAGGCATGACTTAACTAGTGGGAGACAAAATTTGTGTTCATAATTTGTTTACTTGCCACGTACTCCCTTCAAATCAAAATTCTCTCCACATTTATAGTTTTTTGTTGCACTCTCCCGACAAACCGACAATCCGCAGAGAAGAGGTCATTTTTTTCCAGCCAATAACAATACAGATAAATCATTTCTAAATAATTTTTTGTTAAAAATTTATCATGTTCACATAGGAAAAGTACAAATTTAAATCAAATTTGTCCGACAAGAAAAATAATCCTATCTTTTGATTGGTTTGCAATTAATAGATTAATAACTAGATAAGTTGAACTCATTGCAATAGTACCAGCCAAAGGCAGGTACTAATAAAATAGCTTCAAATTGATATGTCTGGACATTTTAAAACATATATACACAGTAACCCAATCAAACATTATAAATTTATGCAGTTTAAAATTAATATTACAAGTAATTTTAAACCCTAAATTTTAACCCCTAAAATAATATTATTTTATATGTAATAAAATGAAACCTAATAAAATATAATGTTATAAAATATTACTTTAGGACACTATTTTTATAAAACATGAGCCACTCAAAAAGAAATAAATTAAATTTTATTATGTGGAAAATAAAATAAAACTAGCATATCTATATTTAAAAAATATATCTAAAATACATCGAGAGATATCTCTTGGTGTATTTTAGATATATTTTTTAAAATATAGATATGCTAGTTATAGTATGTGTTTTAGTAATTATAGTTGTGTTTTAATTTTAATTTTTAAATATGTAAACTTCAAATTCACTTTTTGTCAAACCAACAAAATGGTTATAATTTATAGTTATAATATTAATAATAATATTAATTATATTATTAATATTTATTATAACACTTGATATATTATATTAATTGATATTATAGTATTATAATAATATTATATAATAATATAATAATAAACATAAACATAAATTTCACGATAAGGGGTTGAATCATTAATCAGATAGCTCTTTATTTATTATGGCCGAAGATGGCAGGTCTCGCGGCACGTGAGATAGGATATGAAGGCTAGCGACATCTCATTTCATGAGGTGGCATGTACATTCATCTCTGCAGTGGTGGCTCCAAGGCGTCATTGGGTTTCGGAAGTCTCTACAAAGCTTAAAGATTTCGGTGGTGAAGCAATGGAGGCTGGTGCGATGGGCGGCATGAGTGCCAAAGAGAAGGAGGTGATAGGTTCTTCATCTCAGCGCAGGCAAATTCCCCTCAGCGGGGTGGATAAGTCTATCGGGGGCAGAATGAAAAGGAAATACACCCTGCGGAGGAGGGCAAAAAAGATCCCAGTGGAGAATGCGATGGTGGGATTCATGAAGAACATTGAGCGGGAAATCAAAACCCTTTGTTGTGGGAATGGATTTTCCGTTTGCTGAAGGTTGCGAAGGAGGTAGATGGTCAGGAGGGTGTCAACGTTAGAGAATCTATGGCGCGTCTTTTGCTCAACCTGGGCACGTCCAGAGGCCGCTAGAACGTCTTTGGGGCTACCTGATCCATAGCAGTGGCGACCATGCTTTTGGTAGCGGCGGTGACAGTGTTAACTCATGAAGATTTGGTGGAAGCATCAAGGGAGGTAGGAGAGAATCACGAAGCTTCACTGGGGCATCTGCATGATATTCTGCAGAATGTCTTGGATTCTAGAAAGATGCTAGAGGGGGTGGTGGTTAAACTGAAGGTTGTTGTTCCAGTTCAAGCTAAGCCTGTGTATACCTGCATGTGTGATGCCGAGGGAGTGGTGGACTTGGATGTTGAACCAGACAAGTAGGTTTGTCTGGAGGTTTCTATATTTTATCTTTTTTGGACTGTTATGGTTGTAGTTAGACGGGATATCTAGGCTGAGGTAATTTGCTCATCACCTATTTAGGTCTTTGCAGATATTATAGTCAGGTTCAGTCTGGATGGTTCCTGGGTTAGTCTATGGGGAGTTAGGGCCGTGGTAATTTTCCCTTCTCCCTTTTTGGATGTATATTTTATTAGTCTGGTTCAGATACAGGTTCTGGTATGTTGTTACAGACTCAAGGGTTCAGCCCTATTTTTGATGGGTCCATGGTCCCTAACCAGAGTTTAATATATCAAAAAAATATATAAACATAAATATAATATAATAATATATAATATTATAATAATGCAATTTTACAAATATAATATTATTATATTTAATAGTGTAATAATAATATAAATATAATATTATATTATAATTATAATAAATTTATAATAATATTATAATTAAAATTAAATACAATATCTTTGTTTTCTTCTGAATTTTTCCATATTTGGTATCAATAAGGGTTGTATAAACACTTATTAATTTAAAGCATTGTCTTTTAGAATATGGTTTTCAAATACAACTATGGACAAAGTAAAACCAAAAAGCAGCCTGTAGAAAAAATATTCAAGAATTCATGAGAAGAATACGATAATAAGATATGACTAAATCATGCAAATGAGCCCTTTAAAGAGCAACATGTGGTTAACAAATTTTCACTATTTACTTTGTATTTCCAAGATCACAATGGTCAAGACAACTATTACACAAAATGCACTAGAAAAATGAAGATGAAGAGAGTACATGTGATAAATTTTCCAGTAGCTAAACTAAGTTTCTCATATCCATAAGGAGATGCACTAATCTTCTGCCAAGACATAGGAAACCGTTCATAAGAGTCTTTTAGTGCAACACAAACCCCTATCCAACATGAATGATTTAAAGAAAAGCCAATGTAATAGGTACGACAACCACTGCAACTGAATCAATTGGTGATTAATAGGTACGACAACCACTGCAGTTAAATCAATTGGTGATCCTTGTCCTCTCCTAACTTTGTATAGATGAAGAAATCCACCCAAAATAATGTCAGCTACCTGTACAACTACAATTACAATTAAAACAAAATCACAGGAAATCAAAATGAAAATAATAACACAAATATTATTAACTTGTTATCAGTTGAAATAAAAAACAAAAATAATGTAATAAGAAAAACATTACAGACCTCTTATTTCTCTCTTCACAATAACATTCATACGTTTATTGCTTTGAATAATCCAACTCCAAGCAAATAACTACTCCTTAAAATGGTTGTAAATTGTTTCCTTCTTAATTTTAAAATAATAAATAGTTAATAATTTTAAGATTGTTTTTTACTTTACCATAAATTTTTATTTCTAATAATAAATAGTTAATAATTTTAAGATTGTTTTTTACTTTACCATAAATTTTTATTTCTAAGTTTATATTTGGTGAACGAACTACACATTTGAAGAATATATAAACTAGGAATAAATTAAATCAAAATATTTTTGATTATATAAGTCGGCAAAAACTAGAGGCCGAACCCTTACATTAAGACAAAAGAGACTGCAGAGGCTCAAGCACAAAAAGAGCCAACAAACCACTACAGCATAAATAGCATATACAACCTATAGACAATAGATAGTAAGTAGCAGTAGATAGATAGCATAAAAAGAAATAGAACTAAGGAGATACATTCTCCCAACCTTTAGCCAGAAATTCAACAAATTCATCAAGTTTTTTGACTTTCTCCTCCTCTTCATTAGCACTAGTCCCAAGATCCTGTAACAGAGAGAGGTTAAGCATCGTCGTACGACTGAGCACGCTGCTTATGAGCTCTCCCATAGAAGAAACCTTCTACTCCAGATCCTCCACACGACCCCTTAGGACAACAAGATCATGCCTGCAGTCATCCCCTTCCTTAGTCTCGTCACCAACCTCCTCCATGATCATCCTCTCCCCTTCGCCAGTATTGTCCACAGGATCACCATCAGCACCTCCTGAATCATCAACCTGTTTCCTTTCATTCTTACCCGCAACATCTTCAGAGATCTCTTGAACATCAAAATCTTTAGAATTCAGTTGATCATCCCCCTGCGTGGAGGCATCAGAAGCACTTTCAGAGTAGTCAATCAGTTTAGCTTGTGGCGCAGGCTTACCAGCAATCCTACCCAACCTCCTTACCCCAAAAGAGAAGCCCTCCTTCTTATCTTTAGTAGACAAATTAGCTTTATGTTTATTGCCAGGTCCCACAGGGTCACTACTCAGATTCTTATGGGTCCCCAAAGAGTCCCCCACAATATCCTCATCCAACTCCCTAATTTTTCTCTTCTTGCTTTTCACACTCCCTTTAGAAGCCGAAGTATGAGTAACCTTCACTGCGGTGGTCTCCTCAGTGGTCATAGAGAAAGAAACCCCTTTCATTTTGTGTGAAACAGGGGAAGGGCAAGGTTCCTCAGAAACGGCAAGATCAAGGGGGTCGGGGTTGGCAAAAACCTCACCACTAGGAGTCTAAATTGGCTTAGGCGGCTCCAAAGCAAGATGAAAATTATAAAGACAAAGGATAAGACCTTGGTGCAAAGGGACAAGCTTTTTAGAGGGTTTCTTATCCATCTTAGCTTTAGCCCTAAAAATAGAGTGTTCAAGGGATGACAATAAGTAGAAAGGGAAACTAATAAGAGCATTACACCTGAAATGCTTAAGCAAAGGGAGGTGATAATTATAAAACCTGGTAAACTGACCCTCCAATGTGAAGTATTTCATGAGAAGGAAGCACATCTCATCCCACGGCTCTGGCAGCTTGGCCCGTTCAAACCCTCCCTGGTAGGGAACCAGGTCCTCTCCTTCCCCCAAAAATAGCTTCTGATTTAAATGATCAACCACCTTCGTCTTCCTTTGTAACTTAGTCCCCTTTCGCCATGGCAATGACTTGCTCAGAGAATATAGATTTCTATGAGTGAAACAATACACATTTGAAGAAAACAAATAATATTTGTCTAAATTAAAAAAAAATCCTTTAATAACCAAAAATTACTTGTTTCATAACCAAATTCCCACAAAAATTTACTCACTCATAATAATAATTAATAATAATAATAATAATAATATATAAATATTTATATCACAACAATATTTTAATTTAGTCACTCATTATTTAATCAAACATATTAATTAGTACAAAAATTATAATTCCATTCATATGTAAAATCAATAATCCCATCAAAATATTACAATATTATTATTATTATTATTATTATTATTATTATTATTATTATTATTATTATTATTAAGAATTATATTGTTTTATTGAATACAAATTAAACTATCATACTAATATGAAATTATTATTATTAAGAATTATATTGTTTTATTCAATACAAATTAAACTATCATATTAATATGAAAATAACAATATAATATTACACAATATTATAATAATAATATTATTAATTAAAAAAAATTGTTAGTAATTTCAATATTTTTATACATAAAAGAATAAAATAACTATAGAATGGTGTAAAATAAATTATATCATTATAAATTATAATATAAATATTGTAATAATATTATAATAATAATAATAATAATAATAATATAATATATTAGTTTGTTACTAATTTTTAATATTTAGCAAACATAACATAATAAAATAATAATATTAATATTAATAAAAATCAAATTAATTTGTTAGTTATTTTTAATATTTTTATACCCAAAATAATAAAAAAACTATAGAAAACTACCAAATACATTAAATCATTATATATTATAATAATATAAATATTACAATGATTTTATAATTATAATAATGATAATAATCATATAACATTTTAATAACCAATATGCAAAAATGAATTGTTTCATAACTAAATTCTCACAAATATTGACTCACTCATAAAAATATTTAAAAAATTATTTAGATAATAATAATAATAGAGAAAATAGAGAGCGGGAAGGATGTCGCGACCATGGCGTCATAAGGGTTTTGCAGAGACTGGGACGAATTTGCAGGTCCATCCTCTTTTCACAGATCGTAGATTCCCCTTTTCACTGACGAGAGCCAATGCTATTCCTCTGGGGTTTCATAGAAAAGTTGCAGGCCCTGACTTCAGGCGTTTGCAGTGGTCAAACAAGGGTAAGGTGAAAGTTTGGCAGCCTGTGAGACAAAGGTGCATAGATCTAGATAGAGGGCCTACCCATGCTCACCTCAACCAAAAGATCTGAGGCAGTAAGATCTTTACGCTCCCTGCTGAGACCTATACTTCAAGGATGATTAGGTTACAGGAAATAGCCCTATTGGCTAAATGGTGTGGGGTGGACAGATCTATACAAGCGGAGATAGATTGGTGGCTTAATACTTTTGAGAATAAGGTTAGTGCGAGACTACTTCCTAACTCCTTTCTTTTGATAGAATGTATTGACCAGAGTTTGAAACATGAAATATTGTATGGAAACCCCATTTTGTTCAATGGATCTAGGTTTCATTGTTTAACTGGAAACCAAACTTTGACCCAGGAAAATATGAAATCAAGAAGATACCCACCTGGCTTACACTAGATGGGCTTCCTTCAGAGTACTAGAGTGTAGAGGCTCTGTTTAAAATAGGGGATGCCCTGGGCCCTTGCCTTGGGATTGATGAAGACTTTGTGAACAGAAGGGTTGGGTTAGATCCAAATGTCCTGATTAAGTTAGACTAATTTTTTGGAACTTATGGGGAACTGGAGATTCTTTTCTCTTTGGGTAGATGGAAGCAACAGGTTTTAAGAGGTTCAGGGAAAAAGATTCAAAAATGTCTTTTTCATAAAGCCACAGGCGTCGGAGGTTCAGGGTTAGGTGACCTGGAGAAAGTCAATGAAATTTCTCAACCGGAGGATCAGGGCAAGGTAACTAGGTTGGATTCGTTAACCTCAGGGCCTCCTGGGATAGGTCATGAAGATCATATTCAAGAGGATCTAGGTGCAAACAAGGCCTTTGTAGTGGACTTAGAGTTCAGAATCAATAAAAATAATGTGTATCTTTGCTCTTCAAAGGAGCATGCAATATCTTCACAAACTGCAAATGATCTCAGGCAGCTTCTTCAAGAAACAGAGATTCTCCATCAAGATATCAATCTGGATTTGGAGGGTTTAGGACCTCAGACTTTAGTAGTCAATGATGGGGGTCTTGTTGATTTGGCCATCTCAGATGAGGGTCGACTCCAGGCAGAAGTTTTAATTC
Organism: Cunninghamia lanceolata; assembly: GCA_027924645.1. NCBI lineage: Eukaryota > Viridiplantae > Streptophyta > Pinopsida > Cupressales > Cupressaceae > Cunninghamia > Cunninghamia lanceolata. Next base: position 4,025,055 of record BSBN01000623.1, read on the forward strand.
TAGATAATGAGCCTTCAGCGCTTCTGGAGGTTGAGTTCTCCAAAGTGAGTATTGTTAGTGAGATATTGGAACTCTTCGGCAATAATATCGACTCTGAGGTGCAGCGGTCGGCTTTCAATTCAGGACTAGAAATTAATAGACAATTTCTTACTCAGGAGTTGTTGGAGGAAGGTGAGCTTGAGATAAAATAAAATGAAGCCTTATTTGCTATGGTGGATGAGCTAACAATCTCAGCCAAGTTGGGCATTCAGCAGATTGCTTCTACTAAATCAAAACCAGACTTTGGGAGCTGTTCTATCAAGAAAGTTGGTAGGAAGTCCTTAAATGAACTGAGGAGCCTAGATGGAGATGCGGAGGGTCAGATGAAAAGCACAACTTTGATGGATTCAGGGAAGGGAACAACCCTTCACAAAGGGCCATGAGGACAATATCATGGAATGTTAGGGGTCTAAACGCCCCTAACAAGAAGCACTTGGTTAAGCAGAGGATCTACTTATCTAAGTCAGAAATTATTCTACTCCAAGAGACTAAATTGAACAAAAAAGAACTGGAGCTTTTTGTTGCAAGTCTGAGAAACTAGAATCAAGCCTCAGTGCAAGTAGATGGGGCTTCTGGGGGTTTGGCTATTTTATGGAATTTGGCAGAAGTGGCCTTTGAGCTTCTTGGTTTTGGTAAACACTGGATGGGAGGTAGGATTAGCATTTTCTCCTCCAAATCAAACTACCTGCTTATCAATGTATATGGGCCTTCTTCTATTAATAAAAGAGAGCTTTGGTCAGCCCTAGATAGCTTTGTGGTTGGTAACCCTTCTCCTTACACAATCTATGGGGGTGACTTCAATGCCACTCTGCATAGTGAAATTGATTTGGGGCAAGGAACTTTTAGTTGGAATAATAGGCTAACTGGGTTTTGCAACATTGCAGAGAAGTTGGATCGCTTCTTTTTCGGAGGTGATTTATCCTCCTTTCCTCATGTTCTCAAAGCATCCATTCTCCCGTGTTCAGGTTCAGATCATTTTCCTATTCTACTTAACCTTGCAGAGGACATGAAGCCTTTGAAATCTCCCTTTAAATTTGAGAACATGTGGACAAAGGATGAGAACTTTCTTCTCTTAGTGTAGCTTTGGTGGGATGAGGAATCTTTTGAGGGCTCTAAATTGTTCTACTTTTTATCCAAACTAAAACATGTCAAGCAACACCTCCTAGAATGGAATAGGCAACATTTCAAGAATATTTTTCAGTCTAAAGAACTGGTAGAAGGTAGTCTTTCCAAATTGAATGAAGAGGTTATTAATGTAGGGATGTCTCAGGCCAGCTACCTTAAAGAAAAGGAGTTATTGGGTGAATATGAGGATATTCTGGCTAAGGAGGAAATCTTTTGGAAACAAAAATCCAAAGAACTTTGGTTAGAGGAAGGAGATAAGAATACAAAATACTTTCACAATATCACCAAACAACACAGTGGGGTTAACATGATCCACAGTTTGGAAAAGGATGATGGCTCCGTTATTGATGGTAATCAAGAAATCAGAACTTATATTGTGGAATACTTTAGTTCTCTATTGAATACCTGTGAAAGATCTAGTCTAGCAGCTCAGAACTATCTTTTGCAGCATATTCCAAAAGTCTTAAATCATCATAATAACAAGGCCCTAAATGCAAAGTTTTCCCTAGAAGAGGTAGAAAGGGCTCTCAAGAAGTTTCATCCAAACAAAGCCCCAGGCCCAGATGGTTTTCCAGCTAGTTTTTTTCAAGTTTGTTGGAAAGTTGTAGGCTAAGAGCTCACAGAGGCCCTAGAAGCAGCTAGGAACTCAGGTTTTTTTATTAAAGGAAATCAACAACACTTTCATTGCTCTTGTTCCCAAAAAAGAAAAAGTGTCTAAGTTGGATGACTACAAATCCATATCCTTATGCAATACTATTTATAAAATAATGACTAAAGTCCTTGCTAACCGTTTGAAACTTTTGCTTCCCAACATCATCTCAGAAGAGCAAATAGGTTTTGTCCCAGGCAGATCCATTTTGGATGGGGTAATTATTTCCCAGGAGGTGATCCATATGCTTTAGAACACTAAAGATCCTAGCATGCTCATCAAGCTAGATATTAGGAAAGCATATGACAAAGTGGATTGGAGATTCTTTTGTAAGGTATTGGAGGCTTTTGGTTTCAATAGACAATGGGTTAACTGGATCTTTGAATGCATTGCCAGTCCAAGGTTCTCAATTCCCATCAATGGCTCTCCTAAAGGTTTTTTTGAGGCCTCCAGAGGCCTAAGGCAAGGGGACCCAATATCCCCATTTTTCTTTATAATCATGGCCAAAGCATTGGGAAGGGCAATTAGCAACCTACAAAGTCTAAATCAAGTTTCAGGCATTACAGTGGCTAGAAATATCTGGGTCTCTCACCAGCAATTTGCAGATGACACCATGCTATTTGGTTTAGCTAAGAAGGTGGAGGCACATGCCTTTCTCCAAACCTTGGACTTGTATGCCCTAGCTTCTGGGCAAGAAGTCAACCATTCCAAGTTAGAAGTTTTTTTCTTGTCAACTCCTCCAAGGAAGGAAGTAGCTATATTGCTGATCTTAAAGTTTAAGAAGGGCTCTTTGCCCTGTGCCTACTTAGGATTGCCATTAGACAAGGGTCTTAGGAATTCCAAATTATGGGATCCTCTCAAGGATAAGTTGGGAAAAAGAATAAATTCTTGGAAAGGAAGGTGGATTTCCTGGGTGGGCAGATTGTTTTTGTTGAAATCAATTCTTTCTTCTATCCCCATCTACTTGTTATCTTACTTGGCTATTACTATGGGGGCTAACAATGAGATGTTAGGTAAAATGAGACATCTTTCTGGCAAGGGACAATAGAGAAAGACAAATTGGCTCTGATTTCCTAGGACAAGGTTTGTAGACCCAAAGACAAAGGTGGCTCCGGTCTTAGGAACTTGTTACATCAAAATAAGGCCCTAGGGGCTAAGTTGGTATGGAAGATGGTCCAGAGCCCTGAGCTAAAATGGGTGAAAATTTTGCAAGCAAAGTACCTAAATTGTACTGGTTCTCTTGAAATTGTGAAGATTGAGCATCCCCCCAAAGGCTCTAGAGTCTGGAACTTTATTTTGAATTGCAGATTGATTATTTCAGACTTGGTGACTTGGGATGTCCAAGATGGTAGCACTACCTTGTTTTGGGAAGACTCTTGGGGGGCCTTCCCCAATCCAGATAGTGTGATTACTGTGGATCATGTTAAGGATCACCTCAAAATCCTTTGGGAGGCAGGGTTAAGGATTATGTTCTCTTCTCACAGGATGACCTATCCATCGGGTGGAAATGGAAAGACTTTTCTCTCTTGCCCATTTTTGTTGATGTCAAAAAGGTCTTACAAGATCTTGGGTTGATCTTAGTAAACATCTGAAGGTCACTAATCAGGAGCTTAGTAAATGTGAATGCTTGGTTATCAAGGTTGGAACAATGATGATCTTTGTTTGAAGTGATTTATCAGTTGAGTTAGTGTGCATCTTCATAAGGTTTCATCAGGGTGGCCTGCACTGTTGACACATGTTGTTCAAGATCATGTCTCTCACATTGTTCACTCTATTAGGAAGATCATTTAGGGGTTGTTCATTTGGACAGAATAAGTGTTGTCAGTTGGGTTGGCTTGATTAGTGTATATCTTTCTTATATAGTGTGGTGTCTTCAAGAGATGTGTGAAGTTGTTGCAGGAGTACATCATCAGGAGTCTATCATCTTGTGTGTTGTTGCAGTGCTAGGGTTGATAGAATGTTAATGGATGTGTGTTGTGTTGTTGACAAGTCCTCATAGTATTCAAGTTAGAATCTTTATGGGGTTGCTCCATACTTCATATAAAGTGGTTGATAATTAGTTCAAGAGAGTGTTTTGGATTGGTAAATGAGTATGTTATTGAAGGTTGCTCAGATGGATGTTGATCATTCATGACAGTCAGTTTATTGCAAGAGACCTAATGATATAGATATAGTTTGATGAAGTTGAAGGAGGTTGTTGTTCATTGAATTCATGACAAGGTTAATGATGTCAAATGTTGGTCATTGAAAGATTCATGACAAGGTTGTCTATCATCATCATCATCTTATACAAGATCAGAAGTGGCAGATCAGAAGTGGCACTTTGACACTCTTTGTATCATAAGACAAAGCAGAGTTATTAATTCAAGGTAGGACTCAGTATTGCATTAGTGAAGGTGAGTTTCAATTGTGGATTATCAGTGTTTTTCAATCAGTGGTTGATATGATCATGAAGGGTCAGATTTGATATGATCATGGAGGGTTAGACTCTCTAAAACTCTTCTTCAATACTTAGAAATCAATGTTTATTATTTACCTTAGCCCATTTTTTTAAGAATGCACTTTATGTTTCAAAATATGGGTGACTTAATATAGCAGGTTTATAACTTGAATATTACCTGTTGAAGTCTTTTTAAGTCACTATGGTGACCGGACCTCTCTTTCTCTCACCGTATGAAGCGGTCTAAACACATAATGGTTTTTGGGCGCTAAAAATCAAAGTCTATTTTTTAACATGAATGTGGAGCGCTAAAAAGGAAAGGGTAATTGTGTATGAGGGGTGCTAAAGTTTATAAGGTGGAGCACGACTTTGTGAAGGTTTTTAATGGCTTTATTTAAAATTGCATGGACACCGAAAGGTAAGGCAAAAGGCATCGAATTACTAGGGGAGCATAGTATGTATTAAAAGTTTTTATTTAGGATGTCATTCCCTAAGCCTTTTAAGGCTTTAGTTTCTTTTTAGAAACTTTACTTAAACACTAAGTGGTCGGCCTATACCACTTTTATGAATTCTAAAATTGTGAGCTTTAATTGGTGATTAGTGGTTCTTAAATTAGAAATTATTTTTTTCTAATTTAAAGAAATGACATTAGAATTTTTTTGAGGAGATTTTTTTTACAAGGTAGATTGGATTTTATTATTGAAATTTTTTTTTAAGAAGAGAATTGAAGAAATTGAAGAAATTTTTTTCAAAGGCAAATTAAGATTTCATAGAAGAAGTTGAAAAATTTTTGCAGAGAAGATGAACAAAATTTTTGAGAAGGAGATGAAAAATTGGAGAATACAAAAAGAATATTCAAAATGAAAATTGAAAAGAAATTGATTTTTTGCAGAGATGTGATTTGTTTGGTTTAGGATTTGTTGCAGGTTCTTTATGAGAGAGAAGTTGAAAGGTCTTCTTTCATCTCTAAGAGGGAATATGAATGGGATTTTAGTTTTGAAGATTGAAGAGGTCAAATTTAAAAATGCAAGAATATCAAGGAATATGAAAAGTTTTTTCTTTGCAGGTGAAAGGTTATTCAATTTGTATAAAATTATTTTTTAGGTGCATTGATGGTGTGTCTTGAAGACAGAAATGAAATATACAGATGATGAGAGATTGAATACATATAGTGTGAGTGATGTTGTGCAGATTGATGATGAACTGACAGTATCAAATACAGATACATAGATTGACAAGATTATTAGAAAGACAATATGCAATTGCAATGTAAATCAGGTTGTATGTAATTGAACAGAGATATACAAATTTAGAAAAGAATGTTATGAAATGGTGCAAATCAGATTGTGTTACAATCATTTATTGCACACCTTATTTGATGTTTTGATGATGGGGATTGGTTTGCCAGTGAGGCCTTGTTTTAGCCAGTGAGGCTTGTAGGTCAGTGAGACCTAATTGTTTGCCAGTGAGGTATATCAGTGTAGGAAGTGGGTGCTTCTATTTGGTATTGGAGTTGGTGCTCCTAGATACATTTTGTATTGCCAGTGAGGCATGCTTTTCAGTTAAGCCAGTGAGGCAGTTTCGAGTGGTTTTTCTACCCCGAGAGGGTTTTCCACTCAAATAATTCTTGTGTTAATGATATGCTTCTATGTGTGTATCTACTTCTACGTTGAGATTTATCTCTATGTGGTCTTGCTCATAATTTTTATTATCAAACCTGTACATGTATGTGTAATAGTTTATTGATGACTTTCTCTTTCTGAGTCTTGTAAATTAAAAGTTCTAATAAGTTGCAAAAATCTACACAACACTGATTCACCCCCCCCTCTCAGTGTTGTCCTGGACTCCTACAGAGGAAGCTAACCTTTTAAAAAGAGAGTTGGACCAAAGGAATTTGTCCTTCAGAAGAGGGGCTGATAAAATTATTTGGACAAGTTCGGCAAGTGGTTCTTTCTCTGCTAAGGATGGGTATAGAGTGGTAGCTGGCATTGATGATTTGGTCCCTTCTAACCTGCCTCTCTCATTATGCTGGAATAAATATTATGTCCCTCAAGCTGGCATCTTTGTGTGGGAAGCTCTCCAAAAAAGAATTTTGACAGTTGAGAAATTCCAAAGAATGGGTTTTGAGGGTCCCTCTTGGTGTGTGTTATGTAGGAGAGCAGAGGAGCCAATTGACCATCTTTTTCTAGGATGCTCTTTTTCGTAGGAGTATTGGCGTTGGCTCTGTGCCAAGTTGGGTTGGATTTCTACTTTACCCAATGACATTTTGAGTCTCTTTCACTCTTGGCCCTCTAGATCAAAGGCTGGCCTGCTAAGTAGCCTTTGGATTACAAGTCCCTCATTGTTGATGTGGGAAATCTGGAAAGAACGTAACCATCGGATCTTTGATGATAAGGAAATGACCCTTATCTCCTTCAAAAACAAATTTGAAGCTGCTATAGTTGAGGTGGTTAATTTTTGGTCAAGTAAATGCCTCGGGCAGCGTGGTATCTATACAGAGTGGGATGGGAAAATGAGATTCAGGTGGCATGGTTTGAAGGTTCCTTTGCATGTTGGGTCAGGGGAGTCAGCTTCAGTGGTGGCCAGAAGATCAGCTAAGTGGTCTGCTCTGGAAAGGGGGTGGATCAAACTCAATTTTGATGGTGCCTCTAGAGGCAACCTGGGTCCTTCTGGATTTGGATGTGTGCTTAGAAGTTGGAATAGGGAGTTTGTTGGTAAATTGGCTTTACCCCTTGAGGAGGATACAAACAATATTGCAGAATTTAAGGCTTTAATTCATGGTTTGTTATTTTGTAAGGAATTGGCGGTAAGTAAGTTGGCAGTTGAAGGGGACTCATCCTTGGTTATCAATGCTTTGAGGTCGGGTCAAATTGTTAATTGGAAGCTGTGAGCTTTATTGGAGCAGGCACTGGACCTCCTAAAATTTTTTGATGAGTTCATGTTGAACCATATTTATAGGGAGGACAACTCAGATGCAAATGTCTTGGCCAATAGGGGAGCTGATGGTGTCAAGTTTAAATCTTTCGTCCAAGCAGTAGTCTCTTGACCTTTTCACCAAAACCTTAGGCCACCTCATCTGACAGATGGCAGGTCATCATCTTGCCTCGATGTGGAGTAAGTTAAGTACAATTAGTTTTATTTCTCCCTAGTGCGAGTTGGTTGGCAGTTTGTTGGAAGTGTGTCGTCCTTCATTGGCAGATTGTGGCATTCCTTCGCATAACATTTTTTGTCCTTGCGGTGGATTGAAGGACGTTTTGCACTTGTGTGAAGGGGTGCGAAGGCCGAAGCTTTAGTATGCCATTTATTTCACTTGCCTCCAGCATTTAGTGCTAGCCTTTCAGGGGTCTTTTTAAATGATGGAGAGAGTATTGAGCTCTCATAGTCTTGGGAAGTTCAGCTTCAATGGAAACTCCAATTTGCCTCAAGAGCTCCCATAGGCAAGCAGCCTTTCTTGGCAAGATCATGGATCTTCACCTAAAATCTATTTGCAAAATCAAGCACAAATTCTTTTTGGAGGCTATTAAGATGGTGCTGGGTAAAGAATTCATGGTTTTTGTGGATAGGTATAGAGTGAACACTGATATTTCCTCCTGGTTTCTAGCTTCTCTCTTTGACCTGGGCACCCCGAAACTAGATGCTTTGGTCTGTCTCAAAGATACATTCAAAGATTCAATTCTAGAAGGGGATGTGGAGATTGTGGTGTTCGCAAATTTGGCGACTAGTATCCCACGTGCCGATGACCTCCCCAAGCTCCTGGATCCTGAGGCGACTATGGTGCGTTTATCGTTCCTCGTTGACCTGGCTGGGCAAAGGCTTTAGTGTCATCAGGTTTGGCGCTGCATGGTTGTGATTTCATTCAACATGCTATTGGTATGGTGGTGGCAGAGTCTCGAGACTGGCTAGAAGGTTTTGTTGCCATGGTAGCGGCAGATGATTTTTATTATGATGGTTAATTAGTATTTATGGGGCTTCTTTTTTATGGTGTTTATCATCCTGTTCTAGCTGAGTCATCAGGTTTTTTTACGATCCTTTTTTGTAGATAGGGCTGTGTGATCAAGACTTTTCTAAGATTTTAGCTCTCAGCCATATTGTAACTATTTTGTATATTTCTATGATAAATCAATACAATCGCGCCTCTGGTGCTTTATTGACCAAAATAATAATAATAATAATCATATAACAATTTCCACCTAATAACGGGCTAGCACATTAAGTAGTCAGGAGGGGACACATGGAGAGTATAAGGGGATCATGGTAGACCCCAGATAGTGAAGTAGGATAGGGAAAAACTTTCAGTTGTCAAAATAGTCTCGAATGGGCGTAGGACTCAGACGGTAGAAGCAAGGGTGGCAAGTCATGATTAAAATGGCAGGTTGGAGCTGGACAATCACGTCCCTGAGGACTGCGTGTCATTAATAGGAGTGAAATGCAGAGGCTAGCATGCTTAATAAGATTGAGTGTCTAGTTACAATTATGTCACTTGTAGGAGACGTCAAGTTCTTCTCGAGTCTTCTAGGGATAGTTAAGACAATTGTGTGTGCCTTTCTCACTGTAGTGGAGGCTTCTTCTAAGATAGGCATATTTTTCTGTAAGATGTCTAACTCTTGTGGCGGGACAGAGTTGGGGGTGAGAATGGAGAAGGCAAAGGATGTAGCTCCTGCGCCTCGTCGCAGACAATTGCAGAGGAAGGTAAGCAACAAGATAGTGGGGGGAGATGACGAAGCGGAACTATCCTAAGAAAAGGAAGGTGAAGGTGTCTAGCAAGAGTGTTCTGGCGGATACAGTAGAAATCTTAGACAGAGAGATCAAACATCTGCTATTACGATGGTGGGTTGGTAGGATTATTGAAATGGTGAAGGTTGTGGATGGGGAAGAAGGTGGAAATTTGTGGGAGGCACTGTCTACTTTCATACTTGACCCAAGCTCTTCGCATGGATGGTGGAACATTTTTTGGGCCGCCCAGTCCCTCACCATTGCTATGATGACTTCCATTGCGGCCTCATCTATGTTGGTACATGAGGACATTGCATAATTTTCAAAGGACACTGAGCTGAACATGAAGTTCCTACTAGACCATTTGCATGACATCTTCAATGGACAAATCCAGCTTAGGAAGATGGTGGAGAAGATGAACATTTAGATAGCAGGTGAGGAGAGAGCATAGTATAGATGCAGTTGTGATGATGATACTGATCTGATGGATCTCACAGGTCAGGATGGGATATAGGGGCTTGGGTAGTTCTATTTAGTTGGGGCTTTTCTTGGTACTGTTAATATCATTTATGTTTTATGAGGTTGGCCTTGTAATTTGCCTCCTCACTTAGACAGTATATTTCTGGCTTTGTATAAGACTCTTTCAAACAGTTGCAGGGCTATGCCCTAATTTTGGTTAGGTCCCAGGTCCCTTAACTGGGTATATATAAACAAAAAATAATAATCATATAATAATTTTAGAAGCATAAATGAATTGTTTCATAACCAAATTCCTCAAACTCAGGCATAAAAAAAATTAAAAAGTTATTTACTTTCCATTGCCACCTCTTCCCTTGTAACTAGATTTATCTCCTCATTTTTAGGTAATTTTTTTCACTCAAAAAAAAATTAAATTGTTACCATTGCCACCTCCTCCCTTCTAACCGGAATTACCTCCTCAATTTTAGGTGTTTGTTGCACTAAAAATAGTATCTCTAATCCACCGAGAAGAGGTCATTTTATTTGAGCCAATCACAATAGAGATAAATAATTTCTAAAATTTTCTCATGTTCACATAGGAAAAGTTCAAATTTAATTCAAATTTGCAGGACAAAAAAATTTATATTGTGTTTTGATTGGTTTACTCTTGCTAGATTAATCACTAGATAAGCCACAACGATTGCAATAGTACTGCCAAAGGGAGGTACTAATAAATGAATCACAAGAGTATTATTTTTATTTATTTAATGTTTAGAAAATATTTTCTAATATTTATTTTGTAAGTAATAGTAATAATAAATATTTATGTGATATTTGATTGGTTTATGTACTATGAAAATGACAATTATTGTTCTATTCTCAACTATTTTATATTTAATTTTAATTAATTATTTTTAAATCACCAATACATTAATTTACCTTTCCCCCACTAAAATTTAAAATATAAACATTCTCTCCTAAATTTAAGCTTGGATTTATGTTGATTAAGTATATGACTTTGAAGTAACATGACTACTATTACATATAGTTGAAAGTATTAACTATTAACTGATTAATATTAACTACACATTCATTTATTTTTCCTTCTAAAATTTAAAATTTGAACATTCTTTATAAAATTTAAGTAATGTGATAAGGATGAGAAAAATCAAAATATTTAAAGTTTTGGTTAAAATTATGCCCAACACAAATTATTTATAAGTCTAAAAATATTTGTAAGCAAAATATCTAAAAGTCTTTGATAAGGTTGTTCACAACACATGAATATTTGTAATTAAAATTATATCCCCAACACAAAATATATAAAAGTCTCAATAAATTTATTCACAATACATGAATATTTAAAATTGTTCTCAAGGCACAATTAGTTAAATGACATTTAATGAAAATTAGTTTTCTAATAGTTTCTATTAAATTACATACATCATACAACACATGAATATTTAAAATTATTCTCAAGACACAATTAGTCAAATTAGTTAAATGATGTTTAATGAAAATTAGTTTTCTAATAGTTTTTATTAAATTACATATATCATACAGTGATCTTTGTGTTTTTTGTGTTTCTAATGGTCCAAGTCTAAAAGTGGGTTAATTTTCTTAGTTTCCATGTATTCCCACTTATACATATTTTTACATTGAGATTATATTTTATTGATTCTTACATTTTTTATACATTCTATATTTATTGCATCTTTTATATCTAAATAGTCATTCCATGCATAAACATTATTACTCTTTTGTTCCATATACCACTACGAATAAATTCATTTATTATTTATATTATAAAAATTATATAAAAATAATTAAATGAAAAATATTTAAATATATAACTAAAAACAAGTTATTAAATTAATTTTTAAAATATTAAAATTAATTATATTTTTATTTACTTAAAAGCTATTTTATAGTAATAGTTTATTTTTAAATATATGTTAACAGTTATTTTATTTATTAAGAGCTATTTTATAGTATCAATTTTTTTTTAAAATGTCATCATGTTTTATGTAGGCTTATATACATGATCAACATATAATGGTCACCATATGATTCAACTTTTATATATATGATCAACATATGACTAATAATCAATTAAATTTTATTATTTTAAATAATATATTATTTTAAATCAATGTATCTAGATATGCTAAAGATAATGCTTGATATTACTTTAATATAATTCTTATTTCATGCAAGTACTTGATAATGTTTCTTTGCTAATTCTTTGACTTAACATTACATATATATCCTATTGTATTAAATAATTATTAATTATTTTTTATTATGGTAAGCTACAAATGAGGGTGCAGATCCCTTTAACAAAACACCACACAGGCAGCAAAACAGGCCAACATGCCACCAACAATTGAACAAAAGCACACTAACAACTAATTAACATACTAGAGTTTATACAATACCATAACCAAAAACTAACAGAAAGAAAAAAGTAGAAACTACTTGAGGAGCTTGTTCCAGTCCTCCATAAGGAACCCAAGAAGTTCATCTTTGCTCGCAGAGGTCTTCTCATCTCCATGCTTGGCACCTTGAATGTTCTGCAGGACCGCCAACAAAGTAACCACCCGGTGGGTAACTTTGGAGAACACAGTAGCCATAACCATCATCCTATCTTCGAGAGAAGTCATTCTCTCTTTCAGCTCTACTACTTCCCCTTTTATCAAACTGTAGTTAACACATTTGTCGTCACTGTCAACCTCCTTAATCGATGAGTCCATACATTCTGTTTAGAATTAGTTTCAGCATCCTCTTCCTCAGAATCATAAAAGGAATTGTTCAACTCCTCAAAAAGACTGGCTCCCTCCTGGCAATCAAGTTGTTCCAGAGTAAGCTTCACCTCCTTGATTTCAATATCCTCTTTAGGGTCCGAGGTAGACAAGTAGTCTACAATCTTCACCACCAGAATTTTAGTGCCAGCCAGCCTACTAGAGTGTCTAATGCTAGGTCTTCTAACAAGAGTACTGCCACTGGTTTTCTCCTTGACAGCTTTACCCTTCCCCTTCAAAACCTCCTCTTCACTCTTTGCCCGGTTGTCACCCTTGTGACTATCATCAAGTAAGAGATCCTTAGCCTGCTCCCTAGAAGCCATGCTCTTAAATTTATTTCTCGTAGAAGACTTGTAACAACCAAATTTTCCAACAAGACTAAAATCATATATCAACCATGAGATAAAAACACATAAGGTGAAAAAGATTGTACTTTTATTTTTATTTTATTTTTAAATAATATCAAGGAGTCAAGATGCATCAAATAATCATAATTTATTTTCTAAGATCTACAACATGTGACAAATTACAATATTATCATTCTATCTTTTCAATTACAACAAGCTGAAAAACATAAAGTTTTACATAGTTTAAGTAACACAAGTCACATATCCAATGGATATGTTGCATCTAGAATTTTGACATCCTAATCGCAAGCCTCGGCATGTCTTTTGCTACAGAGAGAAAGCATCTTCCCAGTGCTTTTCATCCAACCACAGACCAGCCCTACCCTTCACGAATAGTATAGACCTAAGATGACCAACGGTAATTTGCCATCTGAGTACTGGTGTTGTATCCTACATAACACTATCGATCATACAACCCTAGATACCCTCTAGCTAAGTATGATCATTCCAATAGGTTATACAATCTAGATACGGTGAACCAACAATGCACGTAGAGACATATACATTACTTTGGCCAAAGATTCAATATAAATAGACGTTCGCAATGAACATAGTCGTAATGTTCACCCACCCCAACTCAACTTGGATACTATCACATCCTGTATTTAGACTTGATCAACTAGGTTTAACTACAAAGTTTTATTTAACTCAAATCTAGTCTTCCTGACTTAGATAGATTCTTAAGACACTGTCATTACTCCATAAACCTTATGGTATGACTATCTACTCATAGGTACCTCTTTCCATCCTTGCAAAATTTGAGGTCTAAAATTTATCAACCCTTATAAGTTAAGTCGACTTGAAATTCAAAATAGGTTTTTACACCAAGAATAACATTATCATTTAGGAGGTATTTCCTATTTGTCAAGTAAAAATAAACAATCATAAATAAGTTACTCGCCTCTTCATTGTCGATCTATTAAGACAAGACGTAACCATAAAGGTATATTAAATATTATTAACCCAAATGGGTCTAAACTCGGGTTTAGTCTTCCCATTTTCCATAATGATGGAAAAACAAACATTTTATTTCAAGTTTGAAAGGGATTTTAAGTAATCGATTATCCCCTAGTCTTCTTTCGACTAAAACATAAATTCGTTTCAAACTTTCTAAACAAGACCATTTCTCATTTACAAGAAAACCTTAGTTAGAGCCAACCAAAAGGTTCCAATCAAGTTTATACATCGACTATGATCAATTTAATACCAAAAGGTGGATAAGTCTATTTCAAGTTTGCTATCCATTATTAATCAATGTCGAAAGATTACTCTTTCAACCATATTCTATGAAGTCAATGAACCTTGCTATCTATTTTGAGCAATTTAAGGAAACTATAATATAAGTCCTTAAGCTTGACAAATGTTTAGTCAATGTCTTATGCACTAAATTCTGTTGAGCATAGGTTTATTTACCCTCTTCCAACTCAATGGGATAACAAACATACTTATTCTTGAAAGTAAGAATATCATAAGAAAAAGGTTAACCTCTTAGTCTTCTTCTGACTATGAGGTCATTTTAAGTTTCTCCACCCTTAACTAGTTTCAAATATGAGTAATTCTCAGTTATAGCTAAACTAAAGGTTCTCAACAAGTTTAAACTTTGACTAAGATCAATTGATTCCAAAGGATGTAAAAAGACTTTATCAAGATGCTATTAACATAAGTTGTAATGTTTAATGTTGCTCTATTCAAATATATAAATACATATATATCTATATATCCAATGTCATCATTGGAACAATGTTATCTATTCTCTTTGAGCTTCTAAAAGACTATAATAAAGTTCTACTAGTCTTGACAACACTATTCAACATATGTTTACTCGAAACTACGAGAATGCTATATCATATATCGAGTATAAATAAACTCATGGTTCTAAAAGAACATACGAATCCAATATCAAAATACCCTATGACTTGCTAAATCTGTTATAGTTACTTGCATTGTTCCACACTCAAATCTACAGCATGAATAAAACATAAAGACAATAATCTACATGGACAGAGTCATACGTAACATATTCTGTATGAGCATATGTGCATGTAACAATTCAAACTCTTGCTGACACTACATTCACAAAGCCACTGACTATATTTTTAGCACTCGCATGCATATATATATATATATATATATATATATTCTCTTACTCAAAAGATGCAGAGATTTCGACTCAAAAATCATTCAAAGGAATGAATAAGACTTCATGCAATACATAAAACAAATACAACTTCAGAAAAATAAAGAACCTAATAATACACTTCGATAGTCTAAGATCATCTCCTGGAGTTCTCTTTCTTTCACTGCTACTCGCTATATCTTCCTTTTGTGTCAGCTTACATCCTTTCCTTGAATCGGCACTAGCTTAGCCAGGTAAATGACTCCAACCCAATTATGTATTCCATGGTTTCCTTATATATGCTATGTTAATGCTCTCTCTCTCATTTTTTGCCAAAATCTAAAATCTTCCCTTCTATATCCCCCCGATTCAACTAACACAACATAATTATAACTAAAAACACGTTGCTATCTCCATCGACCACCACCATCTATCATTAAGATCTTCCTCTAAAATAGTTAATCGACGTCCTCAAGGCCGTGGCATCTCCAACATAAGTGCCTCCATTTGCTCCTAAAAAACACTCCTATGACTTTGATTGTGAGTCGTCCTTTCCCACGACTAACTGCCATAATGACTCCACTACAAACTAGTTGCATTTACAGATTTCCTTTAAACTGCAGAAATTCCACTTAATAGAACTATGAGACTCGAGCATGCAAATGTGATGGGGGTACGTGATAAAACACACTAATTTCTTTCATAAAGACTAACTGTTGCAAATATGTGCCTATGATGTGTTGTCATTGATGTCAACATATCCCTTTGTCAAAAACAGAGGAAACAATGCAGATCAATGAAGTAGATTGCTCCACATTTCTAGAGGAATGAAGATCAAAGTACACAGACCATATGGCTGTGTAGAGGATTGTCTTAAGTAGCTCCAGTTAAGATTTGAGAGGTTCACATGAAGATTTGAAGAAGCTATGACCATCTGAGTAGAACCAGGTTTTGCAGTGTTCAGAAGAGACAGAGTGACAGGAAATTGGTCTGGATTGCTCCATAATGAAAACTTATGATCTACAGATCTAGAGGCATGTTTGGGAAGTTAGTGTGTATGCTCAACTCAAATGGTTCATGGTTTGGAGGTCTGCAAGCAATCTTTCTAGTGTGACAGTCATGGTAGATAGTGTTCCTAATGTATTGGATGAAGATGCAAGTGATTCTGATGATTTAGAGTAGTGCGGATGTTATTGTTGAATCCAATGTGCTTGTGGAGGTCTCTGGATAGTGTGCCTCCTGTGTTGGAGGTCCGCATTGAAGATTGAGCTTGTTACTGAAGATTCCTTCCTTGGTATTGTTGTTCTTCCTAGTCTTGGCTAACCGGATGTTTCAAGCGTGTTGCAGATGATCTAAGAGCAATTCTCTAGAGAGTAGTGTGTTGATCAAAGAAGATTCAAGTCCCAAAAAATGTTTGGCCGACACTATAAGGATTCTCATGTAATACTTTGTACTAAATCAAGTCTTGTAATTGTAATAGTTTGTTAGGCCGACCTTGAAGAACAATTGTAATAAGATGTTTGTAAAGCTGACTTTAATGATCATTCCAAAGTTGATGTCATCTATAAATAAGTGAAGTAAGGCTGTCAAAGTGGATGTGGGGAGAGAAGATGTGGTAGAGCAGAGCAGAGTGTGGGAGCAGAGCAAAGAAGTTATGTGCTTCAATGGGACTGAACCAACCATGAAGAAGATTCTATTTCTTAGTTCATTCTTTCTGTATTAAACATAAAATCCTGTAGGCAGTGAGCCTCTTCTGGGTAGTGCACCCAAATGCAAGTGCCTTCCCATTTCTTTTAAGTACTTTTAACAGGGTACGAATCTTGTGAGTTAACCCCCACCGTGGTTTTCCCTTAACCGGGTTTCCATGTAAAAATGCTAGCATTGTGTGTTCATTATGTTTCTGCTCATGTGTTGTTAACTCATGCTTTAATGTTTACATCATTAATCTATTTGTAAGTTGTGAAAGAAGATTAAAAGCAGAAAAGTTTTAAGTTGTGGACAACTGATTCACCCCCCCTCTGAGGTGTCTAACCTAATTCCAACAATTGGTATCAGAGTTATTTCCTCTAAAAGAAGATTGGCAGCTTGAGGAGATCCAAGATGTCGACTTACAAGAAGGAAAGTCCGAGATTTGATGGAACTAATTACTCCCTTTGGAAAGTACGTATCCAGTGTCATTTGTAATGTATGGGTGATGCCTTTTGGTTGATAACTAAGGATGAGTATAAGATTATGAAGAATGGCCCTTCAACTCTAGACGAACTCAAGGAAGTTGAATACAATATTTGAGCTAGAGAAGCATTGTTGAGTGCCCTGACTGATACAGAAATGACAAATGTCCTGGAATTAAAAACTACTCATGAAATCTAGAAAAAGTTGGAGACTCTATTTGAAGGTGATAAATATGTCAAATGTGCCAAGCTACAGAGCTTGAAGGGTAAATACGAAAGGTTGGTGATGAGAGAAGATGAAAACATTACTTCCTACATGTAGAAGGTGAATGAACTTGTGACCGGTATCAGGAGTGCTGGTGGAATATTGGAAGAATCAGAGATTATTGCCAAAGTGCTTAGATCCTTACATGCGGCTTACAAGCATAAAGTTGTTGCCATTGAAGAGATCAAGACTGTGACAACTGTTACAAGGGATTAGTTGGTTGGTAAGATTTCAACATTTAAAATGAGTGAATTTGGTGACTCTCTTCCTAAGTCTGAATCTGCATTTAAGGCCAGTGTTTATAGAAAACAAAGATATGATCTGGGTGAAAGTGCTTCAGGAAGATCAAATAGATTTGAGAAGGCAAGGAAGGATCTTGATGATGATGAAAGTGAGGCTGCAGAACTTGAAGCCCTTATTGCCAAAAGATTTCAAAGAGGATCCGATAAGTATGAAGGAAAGTTGCCTCTCAAATGTTTTGCTTGTAATAAGATTGGTCATTTTGCCTCAAGGTGTCCAGAAAGGGTTTTAAATCCAAACTGTAATAGATCAAGGGCTCAGAAGAAATGTTACTATGTCCAAGAAGCTAAAGAAGGTGTCACTGATGATGAATCTGATATGGGAAGTAACTCAAGAAATGAATGGGTGTTCATTGTCATCAAAGAAGAAGATCTGTTGTCTATTGAATCTACTAGCTGTGTGAATGTGGAAAGTGCCTTGGCTGCTCAGATTGAAGAAAAAGATGAATGGGTGATTGACAGTGGATGTTCTCATCATATGACTGGTGATAAAAGTAAGTTCATAAGTTTGGAAAGATATGAAGGTGGAATCATGGAGTTTGGAGACAATTCAGCTGGTAGAATTCATGGCAGAGGATCCATCTCTTTTGATAGTAAGAATAACACTAATGATGTTCTATATGTAGAAGGATTGAAGCATAATCTTTTTAGTGTTGGACAGTTGGTTGGCAAATGGTATGATCTCTGATTCAAGGATGGAAAATGCAAAATCTTAGCAAGCTCCGGAACTATGATTGCATCAGGTACACAAACTAAAGGTAACATATTTCATTTAAGTGGTACTAAAAAAAGTTGTTTGATTGCTCAGATTGATCAGAGTTCATTATGGCATAGGAGAATGTGTCATGTGAACTTTGATAATATTGTCAAGATAAGTTCTACTCAGGCTGTGAGAGATCTTCCAAAACTTGTGAAACCTGCTGATAGTATGTGTAGAGAATATCAATTGGGTAAACAAAACAGAACTTCATTCAAGAGTAAAGAACAATTTTCAAGTGGACTATTGGAACTTGTGCATACTTATCTATGTGGTCCTGCTAGAATTAGAAGTGGGCAAGGAGACAGATATTATATGTTGTTGATTGATGATTACTCCCGGATGATGTGGGTAACTTTCTTGAAAAAAAAATCAAAAGCTCTTGACAAATTCAAGGTGTTCAAGGCTATTATGGAGAATGAGATTGGTGTGAAGATAAAGTGTCTGAGATCCGACAGAGGTGGAGAGTTTACCTCCGGTGAGTTTGATACATTATGTGAAAAGTATGGAATAAAAACATAGTTATCTGCTCCTAGGACTCCTCAGCAGAATGGAGTTGTGGAAAGAAAGAACCAGACCATTCAAGAAGTTGCTAAGACCATGATGATGGAAGAAAATGTTCCACAAGTCTATTGGAGAGAAGCTATGAGTACTATTGTCTACACTCTTAACCGAGTGTAGATCAAAGGAAATTCTGGTAAGACACCTTATGAACTATGGTTTGGTCATCCTCCTACTGTGAAATATTTCAGAGTTTTTGGTAGTAAATGCTATATCAAAAGAGATGAGGATCTAGGCAAGTTTGATGCAAGAAGTGATGAAGGAATATTTCTGGGTTACTCTACTCAAAGCAAGGCATACCGGTGCTTCAACAAGAGATTGAAAAGATTGTTGAAAGTGCTAATGTCAAGGTTGATGAGAGCAAAGAAAGACCTTCCAGGCCTTGTGGATATGATTTAGATGATCAAGATGAAATTCAAAGTCAAGGGAAACAAGTTCAAACCCATATTCAGATCCAGATTGATCCAGAAAATCCAGTGACTCAAGAAGTTAGTGCAGATGTTGAGGAACGAGCTCAAGAATTAGGAGTTCAAGAAACTCCCAAAACCCCCAGGTATGTAAGGTTGAATCATTCTAAAGATCAAATCATAGGAGACAGGAATAAAGGTGTTCAAACTAGAAGAAGAATTGTTGAAGATCAAATAGAGTATTGTTTGATTTTAAAGATTGAACCAAAAACAGTGAATGAAGCTTGTAATGATGAAAATTGGGTAAAAAGCAATGGAAGAAGAATTAATGCAAATTGAAAAGAATCATACTTGGGATCTTGTTTCTAGACCTAAAAATAAAAATGTAATTGGATCTAAATGGGTCTTCCAAAATAAACTAAATGAAGAAGGCGAAGTTGTGAGAAACAAAGCAAGATTGGTATGAAAGGATATTCTCAAGTAGAGGGAATTGATTTTGAAGAAACATTGCTCTGATGGCAAGAATTGAAGCAGTCAGATTATTTCTTGCATTTGCTACTTTCAAAGATTTCAAAGTTTACCAAATGGATGTCAAGTCAGCATTCCTGAATGGAGAGTTAGAGGAAGAAGTCTGCATTGAGCAACCGAAAGGATTTCAATTGTCTGATCAAGAAGATATGGTCTACAATTTGAGGAAAGCTTTGTATGGACTTAAACAAGCCCCAAGAGCTTGGTATGCAAGATTAGATAAGTATCTGCTAAAGCTAGGATTTAGCAAAGGCACAGCTGACAGTAATCTTTACTTCAAGATTGATCATGAGCACATCTTAATTGTTGAGGTATTTGTTGATGATATCATTTTTGGTGGAAATGGAAGCATGTGTATGAAATTTGCTGATCAGATGCAAAGTGAATTTGAGATGTCCATGTTGGTGAAATGAATTTCTTCTTAGGTCTGCAAATCACTCAATCAAATAAAGGTATCTTTATATCTCAGTCTAAGTATGTGAGAGAATTATTGAAAAAGTTTGGAATGGAATATTCAAAACCAGTAAGTACACATATGGTAACCGGATGCAAGTTGAGTAAAGATGATGATTCACCTAAGGTAGATCAGAAAAGGTATAGGTCAATGATTGGAGGACTACTTTATTTGACTTAGACCAGACCTAACATTATGAATGTAGTTGGACTTGTAGCTAGATTTCAAGCTGATCCTAGGGAATCCCATGTTGTAGCAGTCAAAAGAATTTTCAGATATCTAAAGGGAACATCTGATTATGGCTTATGGTATCCAAAGGATAATGACTTCACTCTTCATGCATATACAGATGCTAATTGGGTAGGAGATGTGGATGACAGAAAAAGTACTAGTGGTGGTGCATTCTTCTTGGGAAGGAGACTGGTTTCTTGGTTGAGCAAAAAGTAGGAGGCAATATCTTTGTCTACTGCAGAAGCAGAGTATATAGCAGCAGCAAGTAATTGTACTCAAGTCTTGTGGATGAAGCAAATGTTGAAGGATATCAGAAATGTGTTTGAAGAGCCTGTTACAATCTTCTGTGATAATTCTAGTGTAATAAACATCTCAAAGAATCCTGTGTTGCATTCAAAGACAAAGCACATATCCATCAAGTTTCACTTCTTAAGAGAGAAGGTAAGTGAGAATGAAGTCATATTGGAGTTTGTTTCTTCAAAGGATAAGATTGTGGATATATTCACCAAGCCTCTGCCTAAGGATACTTTTGAGTATCTCAGAGGGAAGCTAGGGGTTATTACCCCTCCTATTTAGAACTAAGATGCACTAGTGTGCATCAGTCCAGTGGAATTCACAGTCATATCTTGTGATCCAGATTGATGTTAAGGAGATACTACTCAGGGGGAGTAGTCTGTATGAAAATTTTGGAGATCAGTCTAAAATAAAAAGGGGGAGAAAAGATTGCAAATATGTGCCCTTTGCCATTGATGTCAAAGGGAGGGAGAAGTCATGTGAAAAATTAGTTGCTGATGAAAGGGGGAGCAGTGAAGAAAGTGGTTGCAGAAGTGATAAGAGAAAGGGGGAGAAATCCATGTCTTGATGGTTGAATCAGTTTTTCACATCATATGTTGCCATCAATGACAAATATGGAGATTGTTACAAATATGTGCCTATGATGTGTTGTCATTGATGTCAACATATATCTTTTTCAAAAATAGACGAAACGATGCGGATCAGTGAAGTAGATTGATTTACATTTCCTTAGGAATGAAGATCAAAGTATGCAGACCATATGTTTGTGTAGAAGATTGTCTGAAGTAGCTCTAGTTAAGATTTGAGAGGTACGCATGAAGATTTGAAGAAGCTATGACCATCTGAGTAGAACCGGGTTTTGTAGTGTTCAGAAGAGACAGAATGACAGGAAATTGGTCCAAATTGCTCCATAATGAAAACTTATGATCTGCGGATCTAGAGGCATGTTTGGGAAGTTAGTGTGTATTCTCAACTCAAATGGTTCATGGTTTGGAGGTCTGCAAGCAATCTTTCTATTGTGACAGTCATGGCAAATAGTGTTCCTGAGGTATCGGATGAAGATGCAAGTGATTCTGATGATTTGGAGTAGTGTAGATGTTATTGTTGAATCCAATGTGCTTGTGGAGGTCTCTGGATAGTGTGTCTGCTGTGTTGGAGATCCGCATTGAAGATTGAGCTCGTTGCTGAAGATTTCTTCCTTGGTATTGTTGTTCTTCCCGGTCTTGGCCGACTGGATGTTTCAAGCATGTTACAGATGATCTAAGAGCAATTCTTTAGAGCATAGTGTGTTGTTCGAAGAAGATTCAAGTCCCAGAAAATGTTTGGCTGACATTATAAGGATTCGCATGTAATACTTTGTACCAAATCAAGTCTTGTAATTGTAATAGTTTCTTAGGCCGACCTTGAAGAACAATTGTAATAATATGTTTGTAAAGCTAACTTTGACATGATCATTCCAAAGTTGATGTCATATATAAATAAGTGAAGTAAGGCCATCAAAGTGGATGTGGGGAGCAAAGATGTGGTAGAGCAGAGCAGAGTGTGGGAGTAGAGCAGAGAAGTTATGTGCTTCAATGGGACTGAACCAAGCATGAATAAGATGTTATTGCTCAGTTCATTCTTTCAGTATTAAACATAAAATCCTGTAGGCAGTGAGCCTCTTTGAGTAGTGAGTTCTGGGCAGTGCGCCCGAAGGCAAGTGCCTTCCCATTTCTTTTAAGTACTTTTAAGAGGGTACAAATCTTGTGGGTTAACCCCCACCATGGTTTTCCCTTAATCGGGTTTCCACATAAAAATTCTGGTGTTATGTGTATTCATTATGTTTCCACTCATGTGTTGTTAATTCATGCTTTAATGTTTACATCATTAATCCGTTTGTAAGTTGTAAAAGAAGATTAAAAGCAGAAAAGGTTTAAGTTGTGGACAACTGATTCACCCCCCCTCTCAGTTGTCTGACCTAATTCCAACACTGACACCCTATTGAACATGCCTCGTGATTTTTATTAAATCATCACTAAGTGTTTGTTTAAACAATTTCACATGTGTCACAAGAACTCCACTAAACATGCCTACGGGCCTCCCTTCATTTGAGCATGTGGATTAAAAGGTATCATGGTATATTAATTACCACTCAACACACCACTAACGACTCTCAAAACGGTAAATATTACATATCAAAATTGGTTAAGAGGTGCAAGCTTCTCTAAAAGAAAAGGTGACTATCATTAAGGACCATAAGCAATTCTGACTAACAAACTTTTCCAAAATAATAACCAAAAGAATAATAGTCTTAGACCATTTATATATAAATTCAATAGAGACTAATATAATAATGTGATGAAAGACTTACATAAAAACGTGATTGGGTCGAGTTCATCTCCCTTTCATGGACACACACAATTCTCGTCGATTTCGTTTTGTCAAGAACGAAACATGCGACGTTAAAAACCCATAACTATGCCCACAATTTAACCAACTATGCCTTGAAGATGTAGACAAAAAACTACTTACGGCATGATCGACGAAAGGTTGCATTAGTCGCACATGACTATCGTTCTTCCTCAACAACATCGTTTTCTCAAAACAACAAGATCGATGCAACAATAACTCAAAAGGATTCTAAAAGACATCGACAACCTGTCGAGTCGATCAACAAAATAACCACTAAAACACAACTTACCTCAATCGACAAGAGTTAACTAATTATGGTACACTATACTCAGTTGGTAAATGACTGTTTATAACCCAAGGTCTATTCTCCTCTCCTCAGAAGATACTCTCTCTTTCTCAGAGAGTCATCAAAAACCTATTTCCCTGCATATATCTTGCAATCACCAGATCATGATCAGTGCATCGTTAGTCCATTCATAAACCTTATGAATAACAAATCAAATTCTCATAATATAATTTGCTAAATCATTCAATCATATGCATTATGCTTAATCACATAAATTGGTATGCAATACAATCAATGATTTCCAATGACATTAGATCATACCGTCAAAACATTTTTCCATAAATTCACTTCTATTCACGTAAAAGTAAATAGTAAAAACAAAGCCAAAATTAAGGATGTAACATAGTTCTCCCCTAAAGATCCATCATCCTCGATTATTCAATGTATCAAAATATAATTTAAAACAAGTTTGTTTTTTGTTTAATTGCTAAAAGCATGAAATAAATGAGGAAATTTCTAATAGAATTCATGGTAATCCCCCCATGTAGCACTATCCTCTGCATACTAGTCCCACTAGACCTTACACTACATAACCTCTATGTTACACAAGTGAAGCTTATGAACTTCAAGCATTTAAGAAGCTCTATCATAACCATTCCTGGGTTCTATACTTGTAAAACATTATAAGAATATAATAATCATCTGTTATAAATATTTTTCAAATTTGAATCATTAAAAGCATTATACCTCCTAGAAATAGTTATTATCAGAATGATTGTGAATTCAATTGAATTGATAACTTTGAGAATTTTGAAGAGTCCTTTATATCTAGGAGTTGGTTTGGAATACATTCCATACTTTATGAAACTTTTTTTGGGGTTTGACCCTCAAAAGAACTTTTCTTCTCTAACTGAGAATTGTCTTAGTGTACGCTTAGCATCAGCATAACTTTTCTATTTATTATTAGTTTCCGCCAACCTTTTCTGATTAGCTTGATCTGTTCATCCATTTCTGACAACATTTCTAGACTAATTCTAATCCTATCTTCTAGCTTACCCAGCTTATAGGAGTTAGGCATCATCTTCTATCCAATGTTTCAAATGGAGTCATCTAGATAGCAGAATGATAGGAATTTTATATGCAAATTCTATCAGTGGTAGATATTCTTCCCACTTATAATGTTGATCCATGCAATATATTCGTAACAATTCCTCCAAAACCTAGTTAACTCTCTCAGTTTAACCATCTGTTCTTAGGATGATAAGTTGTACTCACATTAAGTTTAGTTCCTAGTGCTAAGAATAAGGTTTACCCAAACCTTGTTATCTCACGGGCATCTCTATTCGAGATAATCTTCTCAGGAACTCTGTGTAAAATTCTATCAGTGGTAGTTATTCTTCCCACTTATAATGTTGATCCATGCAATATATTCGTAACAATTCCTCCAAAACCTGGTTAACTCTCTCAGTTTAACCATCTGTTCTTAGGATGATAAGTTGTACTCACATAAGTTTAGTTCCTAGCGCTAAGAATAAGGTTTACCCAAACCTTGTTGTCTCACGGGCATCTCTATCCAAGATGATCTTCTCAGGAACTCTGTGTAATCTAAACACTTCCTGCACAAATTTGTGAGCTAATACTGATGCCCCATCCATTAAATTTCATGGTATAAAATGTGCTACCTTAGTGAGCTTATCACTACAACTAAAATGGCATCATGTCTATTTCTAGACATTGGAAGACCCTGAACAAAATCCATACTTATGACTTGCCACTACCATTCCGGTATATCATGCGGATACAAAAGTCCTGCAGGATGTTGATGTTCTACTTTTACTCTCTGGCATTCTAGGCAAATTGCTACAAATCTTGCAGCATCACTCTTCATTCCTTTCCATAAATAAAGAAGTTTTACATTTGCTAGAAGTTTGGTTACTCCAGGATGTCCTGAGTATGGTGCAGAATGAACTTCTTTCCACATAAGATTTTTTAATTCAGTTGAATTAGGAACATACATTCTTCCTTGGTATCTCAATAGCCCATCAGTCTCAAAATGAAACCCATCATACCTTGAATCTTTAGAATTTACGATAAGATCTTACTTGACCTACTCATAATATTTATCGCCTGATAAATTTTGTAACACTAAATCTTCAAAGTTTGCAAGAATAGAGATAATTGAAGAAATTTGTCTTCTCTAACTCAAAGAATTTATTATTTTGTTCACCTTTTCTTTGATATAACTTATCTCAAAGTCATAGTCGGATATTAATTCTAACCATCTCCTTTGTTGAGAATTCAAATGTGGTTGAGAAAATATGTACTTAAGACTTTAATGATCTGACTTAAGTACAAAGGTTTTCCCTATTAAATAGTGATGCCACATTTTCAAAGCATGTGTAACCGCTGCTAGTTCCAAATCATGTGGAGCATATTTTTTTCTCATAAGATTTTAACTTTCTTGAATCATAGGCTATCACTCGCCCATCTTGCATAAGCACACCCCCTAATCTTTCTCCTAAAGCATCAGTTATTACGTCAAACTGACCTTCGGGGTCGGAAGCTTTCAAAATTGGTGTTGTTGTGAACTTTTCTTTTAATAGATCAAATGCCTCTTGACCTTTATCTCTCCATTCAAAACATTTCCCTTCTCTTTGCAAAGAAGTGATTGGACTTGCAATTCTGGAAACATTTAGAACAAACTTTTTATAATAACCAACCAAACCCAAGAAGCTACGCACATCATGCACATTTGTGGGTATAGGCCAATCTAAAATAGATTTGATCTTTACTAGATCTACATATATTCTTCAAGAAGAAATTATATGTCCTAGATACTAAATTTCCTTCTGGAAGAAAGAACACTTAGAAATGTTTCCATATAACTTATTTTCCCTTAACCATTGCAATACTACTTGCAAATGTTCTTCTTCATTCTTAGAATAAATAAGAATATCATCCAGGAAGACTAGAACAAACTTGTCTAAAAAATCTCTAAACACATTGTTCATCAGCTTCATGAATGCAACAAGGGCATTTGTAAGTCCAAAAAGGCAACACTGCAAACTCATAGTGCCAATATCTTGTCCTAAAAGTTGTTTTATGGATATCCTCATCCTTCAATCTTAATTGATGATACCCTGATCACAAATTGATCTTTAAAAATATAGAAGCTCCACGCATTTGATCAAAAAGATCATCTATAGGCGGCAATGGATACTTATTCTTTATCATTTCTTTATTGAGCATACGATAATCGATGCACAATCACAGAGTTCCATCCTTTTTCTTGACAAAGATAACTGGTGCACCCCATGGTGAAACACTGGGTAAGATTAATCCTCTAGCCAACAATTCTTGCAATTAGGCCTTTAATTCCATTAATTCCATAGTTTTCATATGGTAAGGTGCTTTGGATATAGGCTCATATCCTAGTTTAATATCAACTGTAAAATCATAAACCATTTTGGGGGGTAGTCCTAGAAGTTCCTTTAGATAAGCATCCTAGGAATTTTAAAGAAAAGGGTACCTTTCTTCAAAAGACACACTTTTCTTTCCAAGATTTCCCTTAATTTGTTCCATTTTTATAGCAAAGAGTTGATACCCTTTTCATCTAGCCCTTTTTAACTACTTTTCTAGGAAACTTAACCAAAACTGTAGGAGGAATAAAATTTTCAGTTGCTCCAGTCACTATTCCATGAAACTTCGGTGGAGTGACTTTTTTCATAACTTTGGAAAGTTCTAAGGCAAGCCAATCCTTTGCTTCCTTCTAGGGTCCATGGTTTCCAGGGTTCGCACTACTCACACTATGGTCTTGGTGATTTTCCCTGCTCATCCCAAGAGAAACCTCATTTTTCCCTTCAGGATTTCCCTGAACTTTTACTTTCTTTTCCAAGTTACCAAGTCTCTCCTTGGTTTCTACAAACATGGTTTAGCATTGTCCAATTTGTCCATGAGATTAACTGGTGGGTTATTCTCTTCTAGACTCTCACCCTGGTTTGTTTTTGTACAAAACATGTTTTTCTCACGCCAAAGAATATTAAGTTATCTAATAGTTTCCTGAATCTAGTGTGACTCATTAAATGAAAACATATTTAACTCAAAACAAACAATGGATTGGTACAAAACAATCTCATCTTTATTATAGTTTATTTTAGGAGTAACTACCTCCTCATTTATACATAAAAATGACTCAAAGGTCATAATCGAGGGGAGTATATATCTCTGATTTGCTATTAGATACATGATCACAAGGTGTATATCCTTTTGATTCATTATCAGACCTAAGTACAAAATTCTCTGAAAATGGAGGTATGCGAGGGTCTCTCCTATTTATAGGTGTATCAACTAGGGTTGAATTAGCCATGATCCAAGCTGCCATCTTGGTTGCCTCTAAGTTTTCCTTTTTCACTCGTTTAATTCGAGTTATAGCATTACTGAGAGTTTTAGTATCACTAGCCATATGTCATTGTCAATATTGGTTCCTTTAATGGTTTTAGTTATGGCTTCACACTCTCTCTTGGCTTTTAGGTAGTGCTCATTTCTGATAACTGACTTTCTGGCAGTCATCTTGAGTTCACACCATCCTAGCACAAGAAATCCAAACATTAGCTAACTGCTTAATGTTGATTACAGGTTACCATAGTGGACTCATAAGCCCTAGTGCCAAACCTGGTAGCTCTGATACCATATGTAACAACCAAATTCTCCAACAAGACTAAAATCATATATCAACCATGAGATAAAAACACATAAGGTAAAAAAGATTGTACTTTTTTTTTGAAATAATATCAAGGAGTCAAGATACATCAAATAATCATAATTTCTTTTCTAAAATCTACAACATGTGACAAATTACAATATTATCATTCTGTCTTTTCAATTACAATAAATTGAAATAGATAAAGTTTTACATAGTTTAAGCAACACAAGTCACATATCCAATGGATATGTTGCATCTAGAATTTTGACATCCTTAGTTCAATCCCAAGTGCTTTTCCTCCAACCATAGTCCAGTGGTCTCCCACACATCTTCCAATTGGAAGTGGCCCTACCCTTCATGAAGTGTATAGACCTAAGGTGACCAACAGTAATTTGCCATCTAAGTACTGGTGTTGTATCCTACATAACACTATCGATCATACAACCCTAGATACCCTCTAGCTAAGTATGATCATTCCAATAGGTTATGCAATCCAGATACGGTGAACCGATAATGCACATAGAGACATGCATTATTTTGGCCAAAGATTCAATATAAATAGACATTTGCAATGAACGTAGTCGTAATGTTCACCCACCCCAACTCAACTTGGATACTATCACATCCTACATTTAGACTTGATCAACTAGGTTTAACTATAGAGATTTATTTAACTCAAATCTAATCTTCCCGACTTAGATTCTTAAGACACTGTCATTACTCCATAAACCTTATGGTATGACTATCTACTCATAGGTACCTCTTTGCATCCTTGCAAAATCTGAGGTCTAAACTTTATCGACCCTTATAACTTAAGTTGACTTGAAATTCAGTCAAATAGATTTTTACACCAAGAATAACATTATCATTTAGGAGGTATTTCCTATTTGTCAAGTAAAAATAAGCAATCATAAATAAGGTACTCGCCTTTTCATTTTCGATCTATTAAGACAAGACGTAACCATAAAGGTATATTAAATATTATTAACCCAACTGGGTCTAAACTCGGGTTTACTCTTCCTTTTTTCCATAATGATGGAAAAAGAAACATTTTATTTCAAGTTCGAAAGGGGTTTTAAGTAATCGATTATCCCCTAGTCTTCTTTCGACTAAAACATAAAGTCTTTTCAAACTTTCTAAACAAGACCATTTCTCATTTACAAGAAGACCTTAGTTAGAGCCAACCAAAAGGTTCTAATCAAGTTTATACATCGACTATGATCGATTTAATACCAAAAGGTGGATAATTCTATTT
This sequence comes from Cunninghamia lanceolata, assembly GCA_027924645.1. Classification (NCBI taxonomy): domain Eukaryota; kingdom Viridiplantae; phylum Streptophyta; class Pinopsida; order Cupressales; family Cupressaceae; genus Cunninghamia; species Cunninghamia lanceolata. The sequence goes on from BSBN01000623.1 coordinate 4,054,405, forward strand.
CAAGTTTTCTATCCATTATTAATCAATGTCGAAAGGTTACTCTTTCAACCATATTCTATGAAGTCAATAAACCTTGCTATCTATTTTGAGAAATTTAAGGAAACTATAATATAAGTCCTTAAGCTTGACAAACGTTTAGACAATGTCTTATGCACTAAATTCCATTGAGCATAGGTTTATTTACCCTATTCCAATTCAATGAGATAACAAACATACTTATTCTTGAAAGTAAGAATATCTTAAGAAAAAGGTTAACCTCTTAGTCTTCTTCTGACTACGAGGTCATTTTAAGTTTCTCCACCCTTAACTAGTTTCAAATATGAGTAATCCTCAATTATAGCTAAACTAAAGGTTCTCAACAAGTTTAAACTTTGACTAAGATCAATTGATTCCAAAGGAAGTAAAAAGACTTTATCAAGATTCTATTAACATAAGTTGTAATGTCTAATGTTTCTCTATTTAAATATATAAATACATATATATTTATATATCCAATGTCATCATTGGAACAATGTTATCTATTCTCTTTGAGCTTCTAAAAGACTATAATAAAGTTCTACTAGTCTTGACAACACCATTCAACATATGTTTACTCAAAACTATGAGAATGCTCTATCACATATTGAGTATAAATACACTCGTGGTTCTAAAAGAACATATGAATGCAATATCAAAATACCCTATGACTTGCTAAATCTGTTATATTTACTTGCACTATTCCACACTAAAATCTACAGCATGAATAAAACATAAGGACATAATAATCTAAATGGAAAGAGTCATATGTAACATATTTTGTATGAGCATATGTGCATGTAACATTTCAAACTCTTACTAACACTACATTCACAAAGCCACTGACTATATTTTTAACACTCACATGCATATATATATATATATATTCTCCTACTCAAAATCTATGTAGAGATTTCAACTCAGAAACCATTCAAAGGAATGAATAAGACTTCATGCAATACATAAAACAAATATGACTTCACAAAAATAAAGAACTTGATAATACACTTCGATAGTCTAAGATCGTCTCGTGGAGTTCTCTTTCTTTCACTGCTACTCGCTATATCTTCTTTCTATGTCGGCTTACTTCCTTTCCTTGAATCAGCATTAGCTTAGCTGGGTAAATGACTCCAAACCAACTATGTATTCCATAGTTTCCTTATTTGTGCTATGTTAATGCTCTCTCTCACATTTTCTACCAAAAGCCAAACTCTTCCCTTCTATATCCCCCCCCAATTCAACTAACACAACATACTTATAACTAAAAACCCCTTGCTATCTACATCAACCACCACCATCTATCATTAAGATCTTCCTCTAAAATAGTTAATCGACCTCCTCAAGGCCGTGGCATCTCCAACATAAGTGCCTCCATTTTCTCTTAAAAAACACTCCTCATGACTCTGATTGTGATTCGTCCTTGCCCACGACTAACTGCCATAATGACTCCACTACAAACTAGTTGCAAACAGATTTCCTTTAAACTGTGGAAACTCCACTTAATAGAACTATGAGACTCGAGCATGCAAATGTGAGGGGGGTATGTGGTAAAACACACTACTTTCTTTCATAAAGACCGACACCCTATTGAACATGCCTCATGATTTTTATTAAATCGTCACTAAGTGTTCATTTAAACAATTTCACATGTGTTGTGAGAACTCCACTAAACATGCCTATGGACCTCCCTTCATTTGAGCATGTGGATTAAAAGGTATCGTGGTATATTAATTACCACTCAACACACCACTAATAGCTCTCAAAAGGGTAAATATTACATATCAAAATTGGTTAAGAGGTGCAAGCTTCTCTGAAAGAAAAGGTGATTATCATTAAGGACCATAAGCAATTCTGACTAACAAACTTTTCCAAAATAATAACCAAAAGAATAATAGTCTTAGACCATATATATAACTTCAATAGAGAGTAATATAATAATGTGATGAAAGACTTATGTAAAAACGTGATTGGGTTGAGTTCATCTCCCCTTCATGGACACACGCAATTCTCGTCAATTTTGTTTTGTCAAGAACAAAACATGCAACGTTAAAAACCCATAACTATGCCCACAATTTAACCAACTATGCCTTGAAGATGTAGACGAAAAACTACTTACAGTGTGATCGACGAAAGGTCACGTTATTCACACATGACTATTGTTCTTCCTTGTCAATGTCATTTTCTCAAAACAACAAGATCGACGCAACAATAACTCAAAAGGATTCTAAAAGACATCGACAACCTATTGAGTTGATCAACAAAAACACCACTAAAATGTGACTTAACTCAATCGACAAGAGTTAACTAACCGTGGTATACTATACTCAGTTGGCAAATGACCGTTTATAACCCAAGCTCTATTCTCCTCTCCTCAGCAGACACTCTCTCTCTCTTTCTCAAAGAGTCATCAAAAACCTGTTCTGCATATATCTTGCAATCACTAGATCATGATCAGTGCATCGTTAGTCCATTCATAAACCTTATGAATAAAAAATCAAATTCTCATAATATAATTTGTTGATTCATTCAATCATATGCATTATGCTTAATCACATAAACAGGTATGCAATAAAATCAATGATTTCCAATGACCTTAGATCATAACGTCAAAACATTTTTCCATAAATTCACTTCTATTCACGTAAAAGTAAATAGTAAAAACAAAGCCAAAATTAGGGATGTAACAAGACTTCTCAATCACAAACAGCCCACTTTTATCCCTATCCCGCTTTCTATCTCCAGAATGTGTGGGGATATTTTTGAGGTCGCAAAGGCCCTTGGTCGCCACCTTTTGCGATTGGCCAGGGGACCTAGAAGACATACCACCAATAGAGGAGGGTAAATCAGAAGGGCCCACCGGGGAAGAAGCCTTTTTCTTAGCACCCAGAGAAGTTTTAACAATTTTCCTTTAATGAGACCAGGGTATCGGGGTCTCGGTAGCCAGAATCTTAGGGTTCAAGGGGACCCAGGAGGGGCAAGATCACACTCAACAGGGGGTTTGCTGGCCTTTTCCTTAGAAGGGATTCCCCCAAACTTAACTATCAGTAGGACATTATCATTAGATTGGTCATCCTGAACCTCATCGACTAGGCAAGCCCTAATAGGTTTGGGAGGACACAATGCAAGAAAATGACACAGGTGAAAAATCAAGCCTTGATGTAAGGGCACAACAACGACACTAGGATTATTAGCATGGGTAGTTTTCACCACTTTAACGGAAGACTCAAGAGAAGTCAACGGGTAAAATGGGAAATGGATAAGCATTTTGTGACAGAAATAGTTTAAAAGTGTGAAATAGTAGTGATAGAAGCATCTGAAATGACCCTCTAGGTTCACATATTCATTATGAGGAAATATATGTTATCCTAGGGAGGAATTAGGATGTCGCATTCAAAACCACCTTGCAGCCGAACAGGTTTCTCACCCTCCTTAAAAAACTGGTTCATACTTTCCTGGTCTTGCACCTTGGTCTGCTTCTTCAAATGTTTCCCGTCATAGGTTAGGCTCGTGGCTTTAGCAATAGTGTCTTCACTAACTTAGAATTGGACCCCTCCCACCTGAACAGTCCTCGAGTCGTCCCATGTCATGGCAAATTGCACCAAGATACTCTCATCGTAGTCGTTGAGACACTCTAGGAATGGAGTAAGGCCCCCTTCATAGCATATCCTCCAGAGCATAGTATCAACCTTAAACTTAGCACACGAGGTCAGCTCTATTCTAAACTTGTCACCTCCCATGGTTATTCTATTCAAAAACCCCGAAAGAAGGATACTCTGTAAAAGCAAACACAACCAAAGGCTTCTAATGATGTTGGAGAGATTTCTAGCTTTGCAAGTGTGGTAGGAGTCCTTGCATTTATTAAATATGCTCCAATGGCTGCTTGTAGCACTCAGCCAGTCCTTACCTTCATCTCCCCTTTCCATATCATTATTACTATAATTATGAGAATTGTGTGGGAGGTCATTGGGGGTGTGCACCGCCAAATTTTGAATTAACCCCTTGGTCCACCTTGGTGAAAGCCATGTGAACTTGTTGATTTGGCCTCAAGTGATGTGCCATTCCACATTCTTCGACAAGCTATCCAACATCATCTTGCCACTCATGATACTGACCCCCTTCTGCACCCCTAATAAAACCTTTTTCATCAATCTGCGTGTCATGAGAATATATATCATAATATATTCCCTATACTGAGGAAGCCTTCCGAACATCATCATTGAAAATCAAGTTTGAGCCTCCAAACAAAGTCGGTCTCTTGTGCTCCTAGGGAGGTTGTTAGGATTCCTCTAGCATCTCTTAGGGAATAAATTTATTCCCATATTAGCCATAGCATCTACTATATTATACCTTCTCTATAGATATGTCTAAACTCAATAGCATCAAACCCCAGGAGGAGAAGTCTAATGTCTTGGATGATGTTAGTAATAAGCCATCCAACTTTGGCTTTCTCCTGCACTACATCAACGATAAGCTTTGAGTCTCCTTCAATTAGGAGTTTTTTGACTCCAATGGAAACGACCACTTTAACCTCCCACAGGAGTGCCATAGCCTCTACCACATTATTGGATTTATCTCCCAACCCCCTAGCATAAGAAGCCAAAAGATCCCCCTTATCTGATCTCAGGACCCCACCAACACTGGCCACTCCTAGATTCCCTTTTGCAGCTCCATCAAAATTGAGCTTCGTCCATCCTTCACTAGGGGGATTCCACTTTGGTGTTTCTGTGAGCTATCTTCTTGGAATTGTCCACCCTATATATGTGGAATGGGATGCTCCACTTATTAATAATATTAGTTTTAGTCTCACTAGGGTGGGACTCTATAGCTTTCAAAGTGTTTTTAGAGACATTTTCCGCTAGAAGTTTAGATAAAATACAAAAGACTTCCTTGGCGGGTTTAGCTTTATCCTTGAACAACCTATTGTTATGTTCCTTCCACAAACCCCACACCAGAATACTTGGGGAATCTGAAACCAGAGTTCTTTACAAATAGGGTGAGAAAAAGGAGTGAACTAGCACTTAATAAAGGAGGGAAGGTCTTTATTCATACTCCAAGAGATGCCAAGGTTCTGTAGAGCCAAACCGCAAACCTCCCAAGAGAACTCATAGTGTAGTAGAAAATGAGACACCGATTCCTCCTCCTTCATACAAAGAGCACATCTATTTGGAATTTGGAAGCCTCTAATGTTTAGATTGTCCATAGTTAGAATCCTATTGTACATCACTAACCACCCGAAGTGGTTCACCTTAGGTATAAGATTGTGATTCCAGACCTTCCCCTAGAAGCTAGAATCCTCAATGGATTCTAAAAGCAAGTTGTAAACAAACTTAACAGAGGATGATCCCACTTTATCTTTAGCCCACAGAAGTTCATCCTTGGAAGGGAAGATTGGAATTTTGCATCTTTGGAGGATTTGTTGCAGATCGTCAGCAACTTGCAGAAGGTCCATTTGCCCCTGACAGCAGTCTGATAGCTATTTCCAACCCCCACCCCTTGGCAAAATATAGTCGGTGACCATGGGCCCAAAGAAGCTAGTAGCTTGATTAGCTAACCTTTGGAAGCTCTGAATATTATTAATAGAATGGTCTTTCAGCCAACTGTCTTCCCAAAAATTGATAGTTCTACCATCCCCCAACCTCCACTTTATTCCCTTCTGAAGGAGGGATCTTCGTTTCAAAACATTATTCCAAATAACGGATCCCTTGGGAATGCTAAAGGTAGTGAGGAAACCATAGGGAGTCTCATTACCCTCATAATATTACCCCAGTCCTTATTGTTACTTAGAAAATTTCACCCAATTTTAGCCAACAAAGCTTTGTTGGTCCAATGGATTTTCCTTAGCCCAAGACCACCTTGCAATTTGGGGCGGCACACTTTATCCCAGCTAATTAAAGAAATCCTTTTTTTATCTTCCACCCCTATCCATAGGAAATTTTTCTAGATTCTTTCAAATTTCTCTGCAATATATTTAGGGATTTTAAATAGAGATAGGAAGTCGATGGGAATTCCTTGAAGGGAAGCCTTCAGAAGTTGATATTTACCTTCTTGGCTCAGCAGCTTACCTTTCCACCCAACTAGCTTCTTTTGAATCCATTCCAGAATGGAGTTCTAGTACATGGGAGAGACCTCTTTAACCATTAAAGGAAGGCTAAGATAGGTTCGTTGAAGTTCCACACTCGAACAACCCAAGATACCCATAACTTTCTACTGCAGATCCATTTTAGTATTAAAGAAATAGATCTGACTTTTTTCATAATTAATACAGTGACCTGAAATAGCAACATACTCATTTAGGGCTTCCTTTCATCTCCTGACCTCAACCACATAGGCAGCCCCAAAGAGGATAGTGCCATCCACAAACTATTGGATAGAAGCAGGATCTGCTGATGAAGTCAGTTTAATGCCTCTGATCTCATTATTTCTCAACAAATGCACAATACTTCTGCTTAGAACTTCAACCATGAGGATGAATAGGTAGGGGGATAAAGGGTCCCCTTGCCTAATCCCTCTCCTTGTATTAAAGAATCCCCATGGAATTCCATTCACCAGGACAGAGTACTTAACAGTGGTGACACAGGATTTAATAAGATTCATAGCTTTATCTTGGACCCCAACTTTCTCCAAAACTTTGAATAGAAATTCCCAATTGACCCTATCATATGCTTTAGAGATGTCCAATTTGAAAACCATTCCAGGCATATTGTTCCTATCCATAGAGTGAATAAACTCGAGTGAATAGAAATAATTATTAATTGTTTCAAAGTAAAACAAAATAAGTTTTCTTTACAAGCCACAAAATTAATAAAATTAGTCAATAAATGTTGTTGTCTCATAGTCTTTCTTTGGTAGCTTCCATAAAAATTTAATATTTTAAGATTCAATTTCCATTTGGAGTTACATATTTTCTTGCAATAACAATTTTTCTAAATTTACATTGTTTTTCAATTACAAAACAAGTTTTATTATTATAATACTATAAAAGCAGGTACTCGCCACTATGTGGCACTTGTTATATTTGAAACACATATATAATCATAAAGAACATTTATATTAGCCTATTCATACAACAAATGCATCATTTTAGACAATGAGGACATATCAAGTCGTGCAACCTAAGCCACCATTTTGGAATCAGCTCTATTATGCCACTAAACCATGACTTTGAGGTCCAAACAACATGAATTCAATACAAATGCAATTAATCCCAACACATAATACATCTTTATTTTCCTTCACTCAATTGTTATTTTTATAGTATTATTATTATTTGGGGTCATCAAGGCCTAGGGAAACGTTGAGTCCTATCTTGGACGGACTGACCAGCCCAAAATAGAGATGGATTCCCTAGTCTAAAGAGAGCCCAAAGCAAAACAACAACACTAACTCGGCTAGCAGAGGTCAATCAGGGCGGCCAAACTGAAACTGTGAGGCAAAAAATAGGGCCGACTGATTCCAAAACCAGGTTGAATGCCAAAAAATAGATCAAGCAGCCAGAAAGGGCCTAAAAACTAGATCTATTGAAGCTAGATCTCAGGGGGTTGAGTCATCCTAAAATAGGACAAGTTGTCCCAAATGTGGCCTAGTTGTCCCAAAATAGGACAAAGTGTCCTAAAAACTAGATCGAGCCCAATAGGGCCTACTAAACCTATAGAAAAGAAGATTGACCCAAAAATGGAGCAATGAATATGTAGGGTACATATTGGCCTCTAGTTAAAAATTTGTATTTTTCACGTACGATATAGATCCAAAATCTTCAGAAAACCCACAGAATCAATGAAATTTTTTACTCTGAAATATGAAGTGTTATATGTCAAAATTCATCTATCGGGCCTTCTAGATGCAATGGCGAGGTTCGTTCTGCACCAAAATAAACCTTCAATATAAATCCACAAAGAATAAATCCCCAAAAACTATTATTTCTCTTAGCCTTTCTAACTCTCAAGATTATCCAAGGATGCAAGAGAAGAGCATACTTAGTTTCAAGAAAGAATAAATCACAATCCTAGATCTTCTACAAATGCACTAACTCTAGACAATCTCCTACTCTGATACCATGTTAGGATTAGCTATGGAGGTAGTTATTCCAAGATTAAGATGCCTAAGAGCTAAGAACCAAAGAAGATCAACATGATAGAATAATAATCTATACAAAAGATAATGTCATTATACAAGTACTATGAGAAGTATTGGTTATATAGGCCAAGGTGAGACATAGGACAACATAGGATTAGGACAAGTGTCATAATCCTATGACATGTGACAACTAAGGGGTAAGATCACATGTACTAGAAACATCTAGACATATCCCTAGTGCTCTAAGTCAACTTAACATGTGAACATGTGTGAATAGGTCCTAACTAAGAACTAGTTGGATAATGTGCCATGTTCACACTATAAAGGGGAAACCGGATAGGAAATACCCCTATTCACACTAACATAGACTAGTTTTTAGTTTTCTAATGCATCATTTTTTATTTGTACATTATTATAGCAAGGTGACATAGGTTTACTTCATGCCCCAACCATTATGGTATATCCTATTGTCCTTAGTTTTCACATATTTTGAGATGCACTTGAATCAATTTTTTGATTTTATTTTGCATATTCCAAACAAGCAATGCGAACTCATGGTGAAGGTAATATTTATTGAACCCTACATTGATGCTATATCCTCTCATCTATGTTCTCTCACTAGTCATATTTATAAAACTACTTTGTACCACACATAATCTTTCCTTTCATTTTTGTAGGTCCAAATGCGGAACAACAAAGGTGAGTATAGGTAATTGTCAAGTCCCACATGCCTATTTTGGGAAGTGGCACCTACTCATTCATGTATACTACTTCTAAGGGGGAAATATGTGAGTGCTTACAATTGTATAGGCATACATGGCAGTTTTAGGATTGTTAAAGGGGAAAAAGGCGAATGATGCAAGCATGTAAGTACAATAGATCAAACCCTCTTCCACAATAACATTCAAGGACAAAACCAAGCCAAGTCACTACAAGATACAAGAGGACTCAGCTACTAATTTTTTTCTCAAGAGTGCTATAGAAAGATGTGATTTAACCAAGCCTTTTATCAATTCCTAGGTTAAGTATGATTAAAACCCTAGTTATGATTTAACACACTATATACATCTTATACATGGCAAACTCGGGCGATAGGAAGGAGCTCATCACTACACTCCACTATCTAAAACATGCCAAACACACTTAATGGTTGAGCTATGCTACCACAACTACCAAAGACACACTTAAGGGTGAATAACTCAAGATCCAGCCCTGCCTCGTGATGAGGACTTTGTTAAAAGGATGTGCAACTAGCTCAAGAGTTACACCATCCCACCTTCCATAGAAGGGCTTTCAAAATGCAACCCCACCCACATCCATAGATGTCATACAGTGAAAAGAAAGCCTGTGCTCAAAGTATACAACCCCACCTACATCACGAATACGCCTTATAATGAAAAGGAGGTATACACAACAAAAAAAGTACATAACCCCACCTACATCATGGAGACACCTTACAGTGAAAAGGAAGCATACGCAAACATGGTTTATCAACATCTAAAATAATCAAGCAGTTACCATGATATATGCCCCACCTTAAAGTGATTGATCCCGCTTGCCGATATCAAGCACGTTTAAGGTGAAGTGAAAATATGCAAGGGAACAAGAGCTTTCACAAAGCCCATGCCCCAAAGTGACATGTGCCATGATCATCGAATGTTCCCACAAACACACCACTATCATTTGCTAACATAATCAACAACATATAAGCTTTGGTTAGAAAATCTTACTCTAAGATAACAACCAAATCAATTCATGAAAGCTATATAGAAACATATCACATAATAGACCATGGCTACACTTGTGGCTTTAGAACCGAGTATAGCCATGAGGTTATACTGCAGGTATCTCAGAACCAAGTGTAGTGACAAGGTGAGATACAAAATAATCCAAAGTGCATAGAAGCAGATTTAGAGTATTACAAATGTTTGTTACAACAAATTTCACAACACAAATCACAACACAGAGTGATTCTACTAGTTGAGTGTCAATGATATATTAACCCCATCTTCATATATGGACTAGGTCCATTTTATTCTTGTTGTAGGGATGCACGGTCCTTATAAGTATTTATTTTTTTCGTCATCTGCTGACTAGTAGAGCCACTAAAGAATGGAAAGAGTAAAATGAGAGAGGAGACAAAAGTGACTTGGGTTCACAACGTGGGAAGATGCCCCCAAGACATTGTCCACAATGTTATGCCCCCAAGGCACAACACACAACAATTACAATAGGAGAGAGAGAAATAGAAAAATAGAGAAACAAATAGAAGAATGGTCATGATAGAGGTGGTCTCCTTGTATCCTTGACCTTACAAGAGTATCAAGGGTCATCCAAAGAGACCTAAACAACATTTAACACAACACATAAGAGGAGGCCACCCATGAGAGCAACTTAGAGAGGTGCTACATCAAAGGTGACTAGAAGGGGTGAGGAATAATTACCTATTATCTTTGATCTTGATCTTTATATTTACTGTTAAGGCTTTGTCCTTTATCCTTCCTTCTCTTTGAATCAAGTTGTCCGCAGTTTCCTGTACTTGTGAAGAGGAAACCATAGGAGTTCGTAATGGAAAGCTTTTGTCTTGAAGGTTTTCTCTTTCTATATGCAAGGATGGGGGAGGAGGAGCCTTAAAAATTCCCATTTCTGTAGGAGTAGTGTTTTCATTTTGAGTATGTTCAACATCTATCCCCAAAGCATTTACTCAAGGAGAATTATTCCTGTTTTCTGCATCATTAGAGATATCCAGGGTTCTTAAATGATCAAGAAATGGTAAGCAATCTATATGTCCATTTAAGATGTTGTTGAGAAGAGTTTTAAGATTAGTAGATGAATCTTCATTATCTATGGGTTGAGTAAGTTGTTCAATAGAATACTCTTCATCATCCAATGCTTCATATTGGGAAGGGAGAGCATAGGAATGAAGAGATGGTGTGGTAGTGTTGAGAGAATTCTTAATGTTGTTTACAGATGTTGGGCATGCAATAAAAGGAGGACCATTCTTGATCTCCACATCCTTGGAGGTATCCAAGGTAAGTAAAAGTTCAAGCAATGATAAGCAATCCATAGTATGAGTCTCATTTAGGAGACTATTAAGAATTGATTTAAGAGTAGTACATGAACATTCATTATCATCCAATTGAGGAATCTGTTCAAGAGGAGTTTCTTCATTCTCTAATGCTCTATCTTGGCTAGGGAGAGAATTAGAATGAAGAGATGGTGTGGTGGTGTTAAGGAAAGTATATATCCATGATTTCTTCTTGCTCCAAAATTTCCTCACAAGTAGGTACTATTTTGGGAGAGGAGTCCAAATTACTAGATGAGGCACCTAAGGCTATGTCAGCCTCGTATGTCTTGCAAATGATGTCCATGATATCATCATGAAATGTAGTAGAAGTCATAGTAGGATCATCATCATCACTTTCTTCATTATTATCTATGAATGTAGTGAGATGTAATATCGAAGGATATATTCCCATGAGAGTTACAAAGTTGTCAAAATCATATATATAACAAAGAATTTCATATGTGGAACACATCGAAATGTCAATATCATATATGTGTGCTATTTTATCTAAGACATGAGGATGCCTATTGGTAAATTTAGAGACTTTTTCAGAGTCTATAATGTATGCAAACAAAGCTTCCAAAGAGGAATAACAAAAAACATCCATAATGAAAGCTTTGCACACTAAGTTACCAGTTTGAGAAAATCAGGTTTTTGAAAATTAGAAACACACTAATTTCACTACAAACAAAGTGGGTATGGTGCAAATAATGCTACACAATAAGGAAATGTGAATGATTTTAAGATTTTGCACAAAGAAGCGTGAAGAAAGTGTTAAAGCCCTTAATGTTCAAATACATAATGTGTAATTACAAAAATTGAAAGTTTTAAAGCAAGAATGTCAAATGAATCAATGCTACAATGCAAAATCAGATTTGCATGAATATTTATGAGAGCACCAAAATATGAAGTAACATTTTGACTACAAACCCTAGCTTTGCAAATGACTAGGTTATATGAGAAGATGCAAGTTTTCAACAAAACCCTAGCAAATGAGATCTTCAAATGCAAGATGTGATATCAAGAAATGATTAATTGCTATAATATAGAGCAGATCTGATGTAAAAATTAGGAAATCAAATGTTTCCAATGATATGCAATGAAAATAATGCAAAACTATGCCTTTGTGCAAGCCTAGAATGCTCATTTTTTTTCACTTTTTTTCAAATTTATGCAAGATTTTCAATAAAGAATGATAAGTGTATACGCCTAAAAATGACACGACTCGGTCTAAATAAATATTCTTAATATTTATTTCATTCTAATTCTTCTATCAATAAATAAATAAACAAATTTATTTATTTGATTCATATTCTTCTAAGTTAATTAAATATCAAAATATTTAATTACCTCTTCTAAAGTCAAAATTAAATAAAATCCTTTATTTAATTAAATTCTTCCAAACAATTAAATAATTCTTAATTATTTAATTAAATCAAATCATTCTTCCAAATTTAAATAAATCAATCAAATTTATTTAAATCCTCTCAATCTCTAAAAATAAAATATAATCAAATATTTTATTTATTCTTCCAAACAATTAAATAAATTTATTTATTTAATTTGCTTTCTTATCTTCTAATTCTTCCAAAATCATTCTAAATTAAATAATACCAATTATTTAATTAGTTCTCCCAAATTCATTCCAAATTAAATAATACCAATTATTTAATTGTTTCTTCCAATAATATCTTCTCTAAATTTAAATAAATCAAATATTTATTTAAGTTGTCTATTTCTTCTAAATTGAGTTATCTCTAAATATAATTCAATCAAATATGCACATGCAATTGAATATTCTAAATATTTAATTGAGCTAAAATATCTTCTCATCCTCATGCAATTCCTTATTCTCTAGTTCTATTCTCTTAATTGATTAAACTATTCTTTTAATTGATTAATCTCTTCAGTTAACTCATTCTTCTATTTTATTAATTCCTCTCATGCAAAATAGAGCAAGACACTTGTCTTCTTATTCGTGCACATCCTCTCAAGGTTTCTATATCGTTGATCTTCACATTCTTTCTATACCATTGATCTTCTCTCTCTCAAGTCTATAAATTGAACCCTATTCTTCCATTTCAATCATCCAAGCCTTCAGTATTGTTACTCTGCAGGAATTACAGTGCGCCTTTGGCACCCACGTCATTCCTTTTGCTTGCGATCAAACTTGTTACCACAAAATAGAGCAATACACTTGTCTTCTTATTCGTGCACATCCTCTCAAGGTTTCTATACCGTTGATCTTCACATTCTTTCTATACCGTTGATCTTCTCTCTTTCAAGTCTATAAATTGAACCCTATTCTTCCATTTCAATCATCCAAGCCTTCAGTATTGTTACTCTGTAGGAATTACAGTGCACCTTTGGCACCCATGTCATTCCTTTTGCTTGCGATCAAACTTGTTACCATATTATCATCATTGTTGTGAAGCTCATCTTCATGGCGAAACTATCATAGTCGTTCCCATTTAACATCTTGGAATCATAGCAAGGAAGTGCACCTTCTGAGGGCCATATTCATAGACAAGATCATTTGTGATAGGCGATCAATGGAAGTTGAGAATTAAAGGAGGTTTTCTTTGTATTGTTCTTTGTTAATTGACCTTCTTTGTTCATTATTTCATTAAGTTTTGGGTATTATTGATATTGATATATTGATTATTCATGTTTAATCCAATTTTTCCTTAACATTTTTGGTGCCCACCATGGGGCCTAGCCCCAAATTTAACCCAAAAACTAAGCTTTTGTGTGTTAGAAAGCCGTACACAGGAGGAATCTGCACATTTAACCCATCCTAACACGCATCTACTGTCTGTTCCGGCGCATCCAACCATTCGGTGCATACAGGCTCTGTTTCGACGCATACAACCTCTGCTACAGTGCATCTACTGATTCTGTGAATATACTCTATTTTCCTGCACTTTTGACCTCTGTCTCAGCGCATTTGTACTTCTGCGCTTCTGAGCTCTATTTCTGTGCATTCAAGCTCAGAAGCTGCGCATCTTATTCAGGCAGTGATTTTTAGGGTTCCCTTGAGGTTTTCACTAACGCTTAACACTTTTTCAAAGGAAAGTTCTCAGATCTATTTTGCAGGCTAAGTAATGGTTTAGAATCATATAGTTGCAATTGTTAACTCACACTTCAATTTCTAAAGGGAAAGTAAGTGGATGCTCATACAAATCTCACATAGTCTTAACTAGGAAGGTGGTAACTGAATCATTGCTATCTTGCATTTCCTTGAATCATTTCTATATTGCTATCTTTCGTAGTTAGACACATTGCTATCTGGGTAAAACTGAACCATTGCTATCTCGTTATCACTTCAAAGTTAACAAATCTGTGTTATCTAGGTAAAATTGAACACATCACTATTTGGGTAAAACTGGACCATTGCTATCTCAATTATCACTTCAAAGTTAACAAATCTATTCTATCTGGGTAAAATTGAACACATCATTGCTATCTGAGTAAAAATGGACCATTGTTGTCTTGATTATCACTTCAAAGTTAATAAATCTGTGCTATCTAGGTAAAATTGAACACATCATTGCTATCTGGGTAAAACTGAACCATTGCTATCTTGTTATCACTTCAAAGTTAACTAACTTCTGTGCTTGCCCAAGTAGATAGCTCATTTAGTTTTTTCTTTTAACTATGGGAAAAAGAACCACTGTCTTCTGTGTTTTGGGAATGATACCAGGCCTATGCTCTCCCCTAACTTGGGTGACCAAAATGCCAAACATATCATTTTTGCATGTGTTTTTCCTTTAGATGGGCCTGCTCTTGGATACCATTCATCCAAGTAGGAACGACCCTAAGTGGTAATAGGCTAAATGCCAAGCCCTACCAATCCACTATAAATAAATTATGTTTGGAGCAAAAGCTTCAAACAACAAGTGCAGTTGTGTTATACCAACAGCCAACCTCCCCCAAAATCCTCCAAGGCGCAACCCTTGTAAGCTGGGAGACTCCATAATGGAGAGTAGTGTTGCCGCATGTATAACCACTCGAACGGTTGCCTTTATTAAACACCTTTTAGTGGCCAAAAACCCCTATAAGCTGGTGTAGGGAAGGGCGATTATCACCTCCCGAAGATGCTTCACTAGAGATAGTGAGAATTCAATTTATATTGTCCTTTGAAACCTAGGATTGTAGTTGCTTTCTTTTAGTCCAAAAAGAGTAAAATAATCACAAAAAAAATTTAAAAACCATGAAACATTCTTTGTGTTTGTTGTGTCTTCTTACCATAATTAAAGAAAATCAGATCAAAAGAGACCATTTTGCAACAAAAGAAACCAAAAAACATCAGAAAAACTGCCAAAAATTTGCAAAAACACTGAAAAAACCAAAGCTGCAATTTTATCATTTTTGGTTGCGCATCTGTTCCAACTTTCTACACATTCATACCAACTTGCTACGCTTATACCACCTATTACTGTACATCTAAAAATTACCAGTACTATGCATTTACACCGACTTCCTGTGCATTTGACCCCTATTGCTACGCACCTGTTTCTACGCATGCATAACAATGAGTACTTCCACTTATTTTGAGAGAAAAAGTTTACCCTTTCTGGATACCCATTTCAGTCTTGTGTCAGTTTTTGTAGAGATGACAAACCAATTAGAAGCAATTGCTCAAGAACTCCAATACCTGCAAGAACAATTAAACTTTGATATCTCACCTCAAGATCGTATAGTAATTGCTCAAGAACTCCAAGTCATACAACAAGAAATGACAATCTTACAAGATGAACAAGCCAATACTAGCTACGCCTCACCCCAAAATTGTTCATTCTCTGCCCATCTTAATGATACTCGTGACAAGGCAAGCACCACCTCAGGTTGGAAATCATATACCACTCTATCTACTAGTCTTCCCTCACCATCTCCTATAACACATGGCCCAAAGCATACTAATCCTACAATGGAGAACTCCAAGTCCACCTATCCATTACCTCACTCCTCTACCCATGCACCTACCAATGATGTGATCCAAGGGCTACTAGCAGAGAGTCAACCATGTCCCTAAATTCTGGTCCTTGACCTTATCAAAGATTCTTCCAATGCTATGTCAAATCCTACAACCCCATCATGGAGTCTGCAACCCCTTGAGCATATATAATTACCTCCTACCATGAACCAAAGTCAAGCTCTGCCATACTTTCATGTTGTTGACCAAAGTCCTATCCAAGAGGCCTCTACCTCCACTTCAATTCAAGAACACCAAGCGTTATGTCAAGAGCACACTTTACAGCATGTGGAAACATCAACCCCTTGTCTAAATCAAGATCAGAGCACTCCCATCCAACCCATACATAACCTCTATCTTTTCGATGATCCTATACCTATACATGAGCAAGAGATCCAATTTCTAACCATGCATAACGTATATCTTTTCCATGATCAAGATACTACCTTTGATGAAGAAGCTATCGATGAGCAACTTGATCCTATGTACATGAGCTAGAGATCCAATTTCGGCCCCTCCCTAACCTATATCTTTTCTATGATCAAGATATTATCGTTGATGAAGAACCCATACAAGAGAACATTAATCCCATCACGCTAAATCCTATCTATGATCAAGATCCCATCTATGATGAAGAGCCTATCTATTATCAAGCAGACCATGATGATCCTCTTAGTCCACTTTATGCATTCCATGGTCCTAAGCTTATAACCCCATCTAGTCCTATCCAAGATCCAACAACTTCCACTTCCCTCGATGAGACACTTGCCTCCCAAGCAAGCATAGAAGATCAAACCAAAAATACTCCTCCACCATCCATTATTGACCATGCTACAATCCCCCCACCGTATATCCTTGGTCTTACCACCTTCATTCATGAGTGTTCCTCCTTAGAACACCAACAACCACTATCCTCTATCCCACCTTCTTCATCCAATAAGGGACTTCTGTCTAGTCTTCCACCTACACATAATCCCACTGTCCACCGCATACTCCAACATATGAACTATCAAGGTAAAGGCTTAGGCCTTCACGAACAAGATATTTTGGAGCCTGTCCATGTCAATGTTCCTCTTCCTTCATGTGGCCTTGGATACACACCACAAGGTGAACAATCTCAAAATGTTGGTACTTCCTCCACTCCTCCTAAACCCCCACTTTCCATCGCAAATCCTATTATATCCCTGAAACATATGTCACCATTCCACCTCCATCATCATACAATTGTCAAAAGCATGTGACCATACACTTTCCACCATCCAATCTACCTCTGCTACTTCCAACTCCTAATATCCCTTCATGCATTTTACCACCACTTCTTCCAACACCTTATCCATCCATCTATGAATCTTCTAACAATCCCAATCATGACCAACACATGCACATGTTGTCTAAACAAAGAACTTCCTCAAACTCCACTTCCACCATCTCAAGAGAATTCAACCATAAAAATCTAGATGCCTCTAACTATCAAATCAAAAATCCTAAGAGTCCTCATGACCTAGGATACAAAAGCCAAGAATCAAAGAAGTATCCTTCTCAAGAGGGGCATACACCCACATACCTATACGCCAAGCTGAAAAAGGCGTAGGTCCACATCCAACAAATGATTACTCCAAAAGCTGCACAAAAGCTGCATACACCCAAACCCGTACCTTCACAGGTACTATCTAAAAACAAAATGGCTTGGGTACCTAAGCAAAAATCCCTCAAGTTACATGAGGCATCTACCTCTCTAGAATCTCAACCATCCACTTTCTCCCTTTCCATCCAAAAGTCTCCAATTCTTCCATCCCACATGACAAGCAAAGTGCAGAAAAATATTCAGTCTATGTGGATCCCTACATGCCTAAGTCATTCATCCACAAGCAAAAGTCTTTGTTTCTTCCTACACTACTTTCCCATCACCAACTTCAATGTTTATCACAGTATGTGCAACCATTGGTCGTGATTCCCTTCCATCTCACAAACGTTTCCATATACCTCCTACATATCTTCCCCATCCTACTCCCATGGTCCATGCTTTTGCATAAGCTTTCCATCTGTATTCTGCATCATCATCCACTATTGCACCTTCCGCAATTTGCTGTCTACCTACTCCATATCACTTTCATGCAATCTCCTACCAACATCTATGAGAACACTTGACATGGTCCATGTGACGACATCTTTCTAGCAGGACTATCACCTCTCAAGGAACTAGATACTTGAGTCTCTCCCTTCCGTATCCACCTTCTCCCATCCAACTGTTTCAAACAAAAAAAAAAAAAAACCCTTCGTCCAACAGTGAAAATCTGGCAAACAGGTGCCTTGGATAAGTACCATGATGAAAACCTGGCAAACAGGCATCGTGTGTAAGTTGATCTTCTACGTCACCTACACTTGGGGGCACTGTGTCTCATCGGCATATCACTTTCTCCTATCAGTTTCCTTCTGTACCATTTCCTATCCTATCCTTCTAGCCATTACCTACCTATATTGTCCAGTCTGTCTATCTTAAATCTTCCATTCCTCTATTTTCTTTGTTCTTAATAAAGATTGGGGGCACAATGTTATCAAATGCTTTAGGTGTATCTTGACATACCTTATCCCTCCAAGTCATGCAAATCCTTGATTATCCTCTTATCCTCCTATTGTCTTAAGCATTTCCATGAAAAAATCCTAAGTATTCTACCTACAATGGGGCACGTTATTCCTATGCGACTTAGTCATTGGAGATCACATCCTTGATTCCTTCTATCCACTATTACCCATCCTCGTACCTACCCGTTCCCTTCTTTATAACCCGCACATCTATCTATTCGTGGTGTTTCCTTGTCATCAGTATCATCTGATCCATATATGTTCCATATTTGATCCATATCTATTCCATATATGTTCCATATCGTGTCTCATATGATCCATATCTTAGGTCCATCAAAGTCAACCCCGAACTACGTTGCCTCTGCGTCATCACGTAGGCAAGGCCATTATCAATGCGTCCCCGAGGCTTCCCGTCCATCCCATATCTTGTCATCTTTCCTCTAGTCCATCCATGGTCCAAGTCCCCAAACTACGTTGCCTTTGCGTCGTCACGTAGGCAAGGCCATTTAGCAATGTGCCCCTAAGGCACTAGGTCAGTCCCTTAGGGTCCGTTTCACCAGGAATGCATGCAAGCACAAGCAAAATCCACTTCCAAGTAGAAATTTTGACACAAGACCTCAACCTATCCAAAGCAAAGCAAGCAAGTACCTAAAGCACTCTAAATGATTTTACCTAAATTATGGCAAGAAAAAAACACATCTAAATGCAAAAATGTTTTGTGGTTGTGATCAGGTTAGGTTACAAGCGTCTTGATTTTTGTTATCATGTCTTTCTATGCTACTCAAGGATGCCAAAAGCTAGAGATGCTATGATGGGGGCATGATTATTTTCTTTGTTTTGTTGTTTGTGGATTAAACTTTAGTAATGTGACGCCTTGTCTAACGACATGATCGGAAAAAGATCATCGAGGACATCAAAGGTCTAACATGAAAGGGGGCAATCCTTGTCTGTTGATACGCAAGAAATACTCAGGTCATCTCGGTTCAATTATACCTCGATGCTTGTATTAACTTGCTAAATCAAAATCCATGTAAGTAATACTCAGGTCATCTCAGTTCAATTATACCTCGATGCTTGCATTTTCTTACAACATTTTAAAAGCCCAATGATGAAATAAGCACTTTAAAATACTTGCAATATCAAGATGGCAAAAATCCATTTGCATTCCATATCCATACCCATACCGTATCTAGTTGCATTTTGCATCCATATCCCATGCAATAAAGATCCAAAAATGCAGAGTATCAATACAAATAAAAGCTTGTGAGTCCTTCTGTCGAGTCATTCTTCTATCAATCAAGCTCTATCTATCATTGTGATCCATTCTTCTCAATCCTGTCAGTCTGAGCAGTGATCCAGATGCAAGGTCCATCCTTAATCCATACCAATCAAGTCAAGTCAATCTTGCACAAATGATCCAATCACAATCAGTGGTCTTGATCCTTGTCTGGTTGTAAACCAACTCAATCAATTATAAGCTATCAATTGTCTTATACAGGATGTTGCATTGTCAAAATCAGACCAATACACTCATCTTACATGACATGTTGCGTTTCCTGAAACCAGACACTATCCTTCGTGTTGCTCTAGGGATCCATCATTCCCTGCCATGACAACATGCCTGCCGTGTTGGTCTAGGGATATATTGTTCCCCACCATGACAACAATGTCATATATCGTTATCGGTATATCATTGGTTTACCACTCGAAGGGGCAGTACCTTGTTTGTTCTTGTATCATTTGTGCATACTTGCTTGCTTGCTTGTGTGTGTTATCATTCTATTTTGCATCACGTATCATTTCGGCTCTTTCTTCATTCTAACCTATTTTTCACCTTCCTCTTCGTGAGATTGTCTATCTCAGTCCTTCTTCCTTCTTCCCGTCCAATCTCCCGAGGGGGCATCCTCATCATATCTTTCCATTATCATCTTTTTCTTCTATCCATACCTTAGCTTCTTTGAAATGATGTTACTTGACGCAAATCTCATCATCTTGAACATCACATCAAAGGGGGGCAAAATGTATACACCTAAAAATGACACGACTCGGTCTAAATAAATATTCTTAATATTTATTTCATTCTAATTCTTCTATCAATAAATAAATAAACAAATTTATTTATTTGATTCATATTCTTCTAATTGAATATTCTAAATATTTAATTTAGCTAAAGTATCTTCTCATCCTCATGCAATTCCCTATTCTCTAGTTCTATTCTCTTAACTGATTAATCTATTCTTTTAATTGATTAATCTCTTCAGTTAACTCATTCTTCTATTTTATTAATTCCTCTCATGCAAAATAGAGCAAGACACTTGTCTTCTTCTTATTTGCACACATCCTCTCAAGGTTTCTATACTGTTGATCTTCACATTCTTTTTATACCGTTGATCTTCTCTCTCTCAAGTCAATAAATTGAACCCTATTCTTCCATTTCAATCATCCAAGCCTTCAGTATTGTTACTCTGCAGGAATTACAGCGCGTCTTTGGCACCCACGTCATTCCTTTTGCTTGTGATTAAACTTGTTACCATACTATTATCATTGTTGTGAAGCTCATCTTCATGGCAAAACTATCATAGTTGTTCCCATTTAACATCTTGGAATCATAGCAAGGAAGTGCACCTTCTGAGGGCCATATTCATAGACAAGATCATTTGTGATAGGCGATCAATGGAAGCTGAGATTTAAAGGAGGTTTGCTTTGTATTGTTCTTTATTTAATTGACCTTCTTCGTTCATTATTTCATTGAGTTTTGGGTATTATTGATATTGATATATTGATTATTCATGTTTACTCCAATTTTCCCTTAACAATAAGTATGATATGAATTAATGCAAGATATGATTTCAACACTCAGAAATATGCAAATGCTTGATGCTACGGGTTCACCAAAATGTTAAAGGGGAAAAAGGTGAATGATGCAAGGATGTAAGTACACTAGATCAAACCCTCTTACACAATAACATTCAAGGACAAAACTGAGCCAAGTCACTACAAGATGTAAGAGGACTCAGCTTTGTTCTCAAGAGTGCTATGGAAAGATGTGATTTAACCAAGACTTTTATCAAACCCTAGGTTAAATATGAGTAAAACCCTAGTTATGAAATAATCTTCTTATAACAGACAAATGACAACAGAAAGACAAGATTTAAAAGTACCAAGATGATCAGTGAGATGTCATAACCTATGTCACGGAAGCTGAAATGTCAGAGTCCACTTCGAGGCTGGTGCCCAAGTCTTGAAAGTTGGGATCTCTAGAAACTTAGAACTAGAGAAATATTACTGAGAGTGTTAAGATGCATGTTCCAATGTCTATTTCAATAGGAGGATGTCGAGGCAGCGCCCAAGTCTTCCATAGAGGAATTTTCACAAATTATTTTTGGATCTTGAAACCCTTTCTCTTGAACAACCTCCCTGTACCTTCACTTCTTCAGTCCTCGCACTTGTAACCTACACACAAGAAGAAAAGGGGTTTGGGGGTTGTGGTGTTTAGGGATTTGCCTCAGTCAAATCCTAGGATAGCATTCAAGCTTCCCAAAACTGTTGTTAGAGAGAGAGTGTGCCCTAGTAGGGCAGAGGCTAAAGATAAACTAAATGATGAAATGATTTAAACAATAATGATGTCACCTCAAAGGTGAAGTCCTTAGGAGAATGAAGAACCTTTAACGCATAAGGAGATTGATGATGATTCCAAATATGCAACAACACACACAATACAAACACAAATATGCAACAATAACACAATGAATGCTTTGAATTCTCTTTGCTCCAAGATCATAAGTTCGCTATCATCAACCTACATCAAAATGAATTCAAACACTCACTTATATATGCTTTCCCGCTAACATTCGTAAAATTAATTACAAGAGCCGACAAGGAGAGACCCATTTAAAGGTCCTATGTTGACATGTAATAAATTCTACCCCGACCAATCAGGGAGGACTTGGGCATGGGTGCCCAAGTCCAAAGGTGCCTTTTTGGTTTGGGGTAAGGCATTAAATGGGCCCCTAGTTCCCATTTGACATGGGTTATGGGGGATTTCTCATCGGGATGAATATTTTGCATGAAGAGTGTTAACACGAGGACCTAGGAGCTAAACTAGGAGGTAAAAAGGCATGTGTCCACTTTTTACTCCATAAAAAGGATGACCTAATGGTCTACCGCATGACCCAAATGGCATGAATAGACCTCCTCTTAGCTTATCCAACCTTGATGGAAGTGTTAAGTTACCTCATAAGACACTCCCTTGCTTCTATTTCATGTTTTCTATCTATTTATCATGTTTTTGTGCCTTGTCACTTTGTAAAAACTTATGTTTTACTCATTAAGTTACAAAATTGCCCCTTCTTGAGTCAAATTTCCCTAGAGATTCAACAACCACCCCTATAATTTCTTACTGGTAAAATAGGTGATTCTTATTTTAATTTTTCTCATATGAATTCTTTACATGCACCATTCTTGTATCACTTTTAGCTCACAAACTAAAGTCTATTTCACTCTTGATTGCACCCAAGATAGTAGAACTTCTAATTTTCATCTATAATTATGGATCTAAACTTATTAATAGTTCTTCAAAATATTTTGCATGGGTCTTTTGATTGCTTCTTCTTGGAAATCTTAGCTCTTTCCTCTCCATAAATAGCTATTGTAGTAGGTTCGAGTGTCTATTTAAAAGAACTACATCAAATGTTTACCCCTTTTCACATGTCTCCTTACAATACAAGTCCCTTACAACCTCCATGCTTCACAATTTCTCATTTTACAACTCCTAAGCTACAAATCAGCTACCACACTAGCATTTACTTTTGATCTCTCACTTATTTAGTCTTATATTTGTGCTTTGCATATTCCCTCCATCAAGAGGAGTCTCCAAAGTTGGGAGAAGAGAAGAAAATAACCAAGCTAGGCCTATGAAGACACATGCCACAACAAACATAGATTCAACATCTTAGATTATGCATATCCTAGGTGTGGGATTCCTTTTCTTGCATTTGTGATTAGTTAGAATAGTTCATTTTTCATATATTAAGTATAATGGAGTAGGTAGATTCTTACATTACTCTAGAATTGTAGAATTAATTTGCAAGTTCTAGATTTATTGTAGAAATTGGATCTATTAGTTTAGTTAGAATATTGTATTGAAAAATCTCAATTCAAATCAATAATTCAATTTCCTTTGCAACAAAACATTCAACAATCAACAACAAAATCATCCCTTCTTCAATAGCATTGAAACACAAGAACTAAGAGCACCCATAATTCATCCTTATGTATACAAATGAAAACTAAGAAGCATATGAAAGAGATTATTTTATCAATCTATTTAATTCTAATTTTTATTTACTTACTTCTTGTCAAAACTATGTTTGGAATAAAAAGTGAAAAGAAGTTGATGTTGGCTAATTTTTGTATTGAGTTTGTAGAACAATATATCATTCTTTTGTATGGAAGCATATAGAATAGATAAAATACCAAAAACATAGTTTACTTTTAGGATTTAATTAGCATTTAGATTAAATAAATTTGGAATCCATAAGAATCCATAAAATGAAAAAGCATAGATTAGTTGTAACCTCTTTGTTTTATCATTCTTCATTTTCGCATCTAGATTAGTTACATTTTTTATTTTGTGAACATTTGATTCATTTAAAATACCAAAACAACACACGACTGTTAGGTCCTTCCAAATTTGACCCGAAGGCTCCAAACATAGATTTCAACCAACAAAACAACAATATATCAAACCAAAGAAAACACAATCATTCATTCAACTAAAAAGTCAATCACGAGTCCAAGTCAATTAAGAGAATAAACAAACATCCCCTAGAGTATTCATATTCATATCTCTTTTCTCTTAGCCACATCTAGCATCTCACAGTCATGTATCTAAGCATTAAGGAAGATAGTATTGGAGCCACTCTATGGGAATTAAGAGAAAATTATCCCCTCCTAAACTTATTGAAGAAGAGAAAGCACAAGTCACACAACAAACCCAAGAACAAAATTATCCTTTACTTGCCATCAAACTAGCCCAAGTTGAGGTGTTATTTGAGGTAGAGACTATTTACCTCACTAACTTCCTAGAGAACACTAATCAAGAACTTGAAACCATATGAGCCACCATTGTGAACATCCACACAAGAATCACCATTACCTCACCTTTACATAGATTCATAATAGAAAACACCTATACCACCATTATTACATGTTGACCTAACATCCTTGTCCTACACTAAACACTCCTTCCTTATGAAGAGACTAACTAATCAAACACCACAAGAAATCCTCCAAAAAATGTTGTCACATTCAAGACACATCTCCATCATGAAAATGATAGTCCTCTATACACTCCCCTACTCCACTTTATTTTTCCACATGAGCAAGAGTGATTTATTGTAAGATCCCCTCATATTCAAATAAAATAAAACTATATAAATATTAAAATTAATTAATAAAATAAACATAACAGTTATCCAAATTTTAAATGAGTCAAACAATTGACTATTTTATTTTATTTTTAAATAATAAAATGATTCAACAATTCAAATTTGCTCTCTCCATCGATATTGATAAAATTCAAATAGAGGGGGATTCTAAAATCATAGTGGATGTTGCTCTGGGTAGGACTGACATTGGTTGGAAGCTCAAGGATATTACTAAGGACATAGCAGGCTTACTAATGGGGTTCACTAAGAAGGAGATAGGGCACACCTACAGGGAAGGGAACGAGGTGGCAGACTGCATGGCCAACCTGGGACAAAACTTTAGCAACTAGAGATGTTGGAGAAACATTGATAACCTCCCCAATCAAATCCAAACCCTCCTTTGTAAAGAGCAAAATAGTGTCCATGGTTTCTATGATGAGTATTAAACAGGGCATTTTGAATCCCGTTCCCGCCAAAGAGCACATGAGGCACCTAAAAAGGAAAATTTATAGTGATATTATTAACTATATCGCTAAGTTACAAATTATGAGGAGTTACAAACTTATCGATGTGGGAGCTACTAGGATCTACCGTTGGACCTCTCATAGATAGATCAGCATTAGGTATAAGATGATCCACCGTTGGATGACCTGGAGCATTAGGGCTAGGTTGTTTCACCGGGGGATGACTTCGAGCCAAATAAGCATCATGACTAGGATGAATCTTGGGGTTAGGCACGTGGTCGGTCACATGGCTAAGGGGATGACTAGATTGAGAGTTTTAAACGACCGAAGAGCTCGTAATCATGATTACTTAAACGCCAAGAATCATGACAAGTACAGGGCTTCTAATTCACACAAGGTGAAATTATGGAAACATCATTTCACGAGGGGGCAAGGTGATAGATTTCTTCTCAAAATTGGTGTGTCACCCCTCTGGTTGAGTAATAATCTCAAATTCATGGCTTTTAGTTTTCATAGAGTTTACATTCATCCTACTAAGTTTCATTGAAAACCTGCTAAGTTTTTCTGTTTGGTGAAAATGGGAGGTGAGAGGACCCACACTAAACTTGTTTCTTGTGAGGAGTTCAAGAAAAAGGAAGCCCTCTGGCTTATGTGTTGTGAGGGAGGGGTGGCCCCGTACCTTGAGTGTCTCTAGGGCCACGATGAAAACTTTTCGAAACAATTTGTGCAGTCGTGGGATGATAGACGAGTGCAAGTCGATGGTGTTGGTTTTAAAGTTTCTAAAGAGGTCATAGGTATGGCCACTGGCATGTCTACCAACGAGACTGGCTTAGCAAGGTGTCTGATCCTGAGGGTATGGCGTTGCTCCTTAAGAAAGGGGAAGTGCTGCATAACCTCCAAGGGCAGTTTCGATAGGGAGCAGCTGCCCAGGTCGTGGGATCTGATGTGTGTTACATGCTTATCAAGTATTTCACTCTCAAAGGTAGGTTCCGCCAATTCTATCATTATCATTTCATGCTTTTTAATCATTTTAGGAGGATTCAGTTCATTAGCTTTATGTTTTATTTACTTTCCTCCTTGGAGAACTCAGTCGTGGCGACAATTGAGTAGCATGCTAAGGACCCTAACAAACCTCTCATACTGCTTCACCAAGGTCTAATTTATAGGCTATATAAATTCCACTTGGCCTTGTGCCCCCCCAGAAAAATCAAAGCTACTCGTGTGGAGAGCTCCCCCTCGGTGTCCAAACAAACCCCCGACCATGTTGTCATTATCATTGAAATTACCCTGAAGAAGTCTGTAGATAACCCCAAGAAAGCCAAGGTCTCTACCACTAAAAAGAAGCCTAGTCATGAGAACAACCTTGTCCATAATGTGGCTAATCCCACTGGCCAGATGGATCCTAAGATTGATAGTCCTAAAGGGAGCTCCAAACCCACCAAGAGAAAATTGACAGTGGCGGAAAACAAGAGTGGTATTAAGGATAAAGCAGAGAACATTGAAGGTGAGGTTAATACTGGTATTAAGGAGGAGACTGTTGGAGCGGAGATTGAGGACGATGGTCCTAGTAACTTCTCGAAATTGAATGTCCAAGGTTCAGAGATGGAAAATTCTGAAAAAAAAAGAAAGAAAGAGGACACTATGAAAACCAACAAGGTTAACAAGAAGACCAAGAAGGCCAAGGTGATCAAGGACCTAAATAACAAGGTAGAAGAGCTAAAAAGGAACTTCAAAATTTTGGCTAGATTCGCTTCCAAGGTGATGCATAGGTCGGCTACCACGCTGGCAGTTCTGTGGGATTTGGAGGCTCAACAAACACGGCATCGAGAACAAACAAATGAAGGAATATGAGGAAATGTATCAATTCCTCACCGAGGACTGGGGTCAGCTATTTAATCAACCCTAGGGTTTTATTTGATGTTGTTGTTTTGTGTTTAGTCTGTTGTCTATCTGGTGGTGGTCCGTTGTTTCTGGGTTATTTTGCTATAGCTATATACTGTTATATACTATTATAGTTTCTCTGGTCTTACAATTATATTCTTCTATATACTGTTAGGTTCTCTGGTCTTTCTGTTGAATTGTTTGTGTGCCCTTGTGGCTATTTTGTAATGGGTTCGGCACCTTAGTTCTATTGCTTACTATAATAAAAAACAATCATTTACAACACAGACAAATTCCTTTTACAACAATTTTAGCCATGATTACAAAACTTAAATTATTTTACATTTACAAATGCAGGTTCACTATTCCTGAAGCCATACTTAGAATCTACAAAGGATAAGAGAGAGAGAGAGAGAGAGAGAGAGAGCATCAATGTGATATCCACCCTACCATAAAGCATTAATCTTCCCCATGCTACTCCACTGGAGAAGCTCAACCTATCACGAAGGATCTAGCAATATCTAGCCAACATGCATGAAGGAATTTGGTGCAGCATGATATTACTAACAATCTAGTAAACTTAACCAATGCCCTTGCAAGCATACTCATATCTAATGCACATGTTTTTAAATATCATGATGTGGTAGAGAACAATATTCAAACAAAGAACTGTGTTATTATTCAAATTGATAAGCTTTGGCCAAAGCATTTTACACTCAGAGCTATTCTAATGTGTTAAATTGTAAGTTATCAAAAAACTTACTATTCTCTATAATTCCACATTTGAAACCTGTTCATACTCATCTCTTAGATTAACAAACAAAAATGTACTAAATACACTAGATTTCAACACATATAGTTCTACAACAGATTCACAAAAATTGCACGTACAATGAGACACTAATTAATGACTTAAGCAATACCATGCAACAACTATCACTGCAAGAAATTAATGTCCTAATCACATACATTGATATCTTGACATTCTTAACAAAAGGGAAAATATGTACAAAAGGCAAGTCCTTATCTAACATTAAATAGTCTTTAATAACAGTTTTCAAATATATACTTATCCATAGTAAGAATGTTTATTGAACCGTTCACTATGGAGGCTAAACCACAACATGTAATGCCCCAACTTTTACACCAAGACATTAGTGGACAAAAAAAAGATGAACAAATTTTTTGCGATGTAATTGTGACATGCACATGTCCCAATTACACAATCATGCACTAGAAATGTCACAACATCCCACAATGAGACTCCAAAACATGACATAAAACAATCAAGGTGAACACTTAAGGTCCAAACACACCAACCAAACACAAGCAAAAGACTAACCAATCATGCGACAAGGTCACCATGATAATCCTACAAGCTAAGGGAACTCACTCCATGATGAAGATCAGATGCCAATCACAACCTCACACTCTCGCAACCACATGGAATAGGATGAGGGTAATGATCACCTCAAATCCATCCCATCATGTCCCATCACAACCTACAAGCACACAAACAACTCAACCAAGAAGGTGATCCACTACGAGGATCACAACCTTCACTGAAAATGATGACAACCAGATGACACTACATGAAGTACGCTTCCCAAGACAAAAACAACCATAACTACCATAATAAATCATGTCTATTCAAGATAAAAATATGAGAGGACTCAAAGGATCAAGGGAAACAACTTCCATATACAAAGTTTCCTCAAAAAATGTTAGGAAATGCTCGATGTTCAAAGGCTCAAGGACCACAACGTGAAACAGGATGACAACTCATTTTTGGGACTCTAGGACTTAGTTGTAGTGTCCCACCTGGGTGCTAGTGTCCTTCCTAGGAGTTAGTGTCCTCCTAGGGTGCTAGAGTCCTTCTTGGGCATTGGAGTCCACCTGAGGCACAAGTGTCCCTAAACATTACTCAAATAGAATTTTCACAATGACACAAGTCCTAGAACAACTAGATCACATCTCCCAAGGATACTACAAACCCTAAAAACACTCAAGAGCCCCTTACAAACACTCAGAAGGAAAAACAAGAACTCCAAAGCCATTCATGATTGACAACACGCACACATGTTGAAAACGCTCTCCAACAAGAAAGGAGAACGACAAGCAAGACAAACACAAACACCGAGGCACTAGGGAGAAGGTGAACACCAAGGACACACATCTCTCCAAAAAAACATATAAACAAACTGTCAATGTCAACATATGGCCAACACGCTAAGCAACATTGACAATTGACCTACAGGCCGCCTAGAGGGTCAACCATGACATCTCACCAAAATGACACATCCACAAGGAATCTACTAATCAACCATAAACAACATGCCATATAATATCAAATCATGATAACCAAACATATAAAGAAATATAACATTTCTAGTTTACTAACATACATGCCAAATATGATAAATTCAAAACAGAATGCCATGCTCATTCGACATCAACATGGAATTGGGCCAAAACCAAACATGGAAATCTCAATCATAATGTGGGAAAAATACAACCCCATCAATAAACATGGAATAATATAAGCATAATATATAAAACAAAGGACTCCAACATCCTCATTTAACCATTTCCAACACATGAGATAATGCTACAAAGGATACATTCCATCTAGAACATGATTTGTTTTCCAACCAAATGACATCATAAAATAATTACATGATGGAGATTACTTCCCAAACATGGAAGGATCGCACTCCAATAAATAAATAATACAAAGCATGAATATACATCAATAATAAATCACCTCCAAAGTGCTCCAACAGGCACATAAGACAACATAATTAAAATGCCCAGAAATGAACAAAGAACCATCCAACACCAAATAGAGCATCTCTATAGGAACAATGGGGAAATGTTACCCACCACCCTACCATATTACCATCGTCGAGTGCAATAGATGACTATGCCATTCTAGGCAACCCTCGAGCTATGGAGAAGATGATCATGCAAAACCCGCTATCACAACCAAACTCTCACACATCTAAGGAATACATGGAAACGCTCAAGCCAATCATGGCACCAAAACATATGTGACAACTCATAATACATTCATCATATAAGGAAACATATGGAACGCACACCAATCAAGGCATAAAACAAATTCCATGACACATACATCCATGAGATCACAAGGTGGATTCACACACACAAGGTACAACATGGTTTTCCTCAATACAATGTTGAATACCTATGATCCAACCAATAAGGACTAGGGGAGAGGAACTAAGACAGTGGAGTAGTCTTCCCTTTGGTTCTCAATCTAGGAAGTAGATTAGACCACAAAGGTCTCAAGTAAGCATTTACCTTGTAGACGCTTCTCAAAGGTAGTATGGTACTTTTGCAGCACATAATACTAATATGGTGCTTCTTCAGCACACAACATTAGTGTGACACTTCTTCAGTGCACAACACACTTACACAAGCTCACAACATAGTAATTAAGGCAATTTATTATATTTCAAATTTTAAACATTCATTTTATACAATGTAGCAAGAGGTACCTCTTCAACACTCACCATGCTTCCAACCTCATTATGTGATTAGAAAATCTTGTTACTGATTTTAAGCAAATGGCACTTTTCAATGCACAATCTTGTCTCTAGCCTCTCCCAACAAGTTGGGTAACTGACCACCCCAAGCCTCCTATAAATATCCCCTATCCTACACAATTTAGGGGTCTTCCCACCCAAGGTACTCAAGAATAGGAAAAGAGCAGTTTCCCTGAAAATGTGCTTCCCAATGCATGTGCAAAAACAAGCCTATGGGATGAAACAATACTCCACATAATAGTCACCATTCAAAAATTCTAAAATTCCAAGAAATAAAATAAAATAATTTCAGGAATGTGCAAGGTCTGCCATTGACATATCTTGGAGCATCCTTCCCTAATTTTCACACCAAAAGCTCACTTTTTGCAATACAAGGAAATTTAAAATTCTAATAATATCCTCTTGCTCTAAAATATCCCAACAATACACCTTTATCATCACATAAAATTTTCAACCAAAATAGGCAAGGCAAAACAAGGAAAATTGTATAATTTTCACATTTTTCGAGGAATGCAAATTTCAAAAATGCAGGCATACCCTTTTGTTCCTAATCTACCCAATAAGACATTTTTCAAATAAAAATAGCATTTTTGAAAATTTTACCATGACCTTTGTTGAAAATTTAGTTTTCAAAAATAAAGCATTCCTACAACTCAAAAATTGAAATAAAAGTTCAAATTCAAACTTAAACCAACAAAGGATTACCTCTAGTCTTTTCTCTATGGGTGCTTTCAAGGCTCCGGGGCCAGATGGCTTCCCTCCAGCCTTTTTTCAAGAGTACTGGGACAT
The DNA here is from genome assembly GCA_027924645.1 of Cunninghamia lanceolata. Taxonomy (NCBI): domain Eukaryota; kingdom Viridiplantae; phylum Streptophyta; class Pinopsida; order Cupressales; family Cupressaceae; genus Cunninghamia; species Cunninghamia lanceolata. Next base: position 4,086,249 of record BSBN01000623.1, read on the forward strand.
TGTGGGTAAAGATGTCATTGAGGCGACTAGGGACTTCTTCCAGACAGGTAAGTTGTTGAAGCAACTCAATCATACCTTTATTGCTATGGTGCCTAAAAAATCAGACCCTTTGTGCATGGAGGACTTTAGGCCTATCAGTCTTTGTAATACTGTCTACAAGATATTTCTAAGATCTTAGTTTTCATACTCCAGCCTATCCTTGACAGACTTATCAATAGCAGTCAAAAGGGGTTTGTGCCAAGTAGACAGATTATTGGTGTGGCCATATCTACAAATTAATTTATACACTATATGGAAAGAAACAAATTACCTAGAATGGTTTTCAAGCTTGACATCTCAAAAGCCTATGATAGAGTGGCTTGGGAGTTTCTATTCAAAATTTTGGAGAAGATGGGTTTCCAAGGAAAAATATTGTAGCTTATAAAAATGCGTCACCTCTGTTAGATTTTTTATCCTTGTTAATGGGGTCCCTAGGGGTTTCTTTAATGCGGGTAGGGGCTTAAGGCAAGGTGAGCCGTTAATCCCTTACCTTTTCATCCTTATAGTTGAAGTCCTAAGCAGAAGTTTCCTCAATTTGTTGAATTCTAGGGAAATAAAGGGCACCAAACCTGCTTCAACAGCTGACTTGGTGGCTATTCAGTAGTTTATGGATGACACCATCCTATTCGGGTTTGCCTCAGTGGTTGAGGCAAGGAAATGGAAACAAGTGTTACAGGATTATGCTCTTTTGGCTGGCCAGTGTATCAACCATTACAAATGCCAGGTGTATTTCTTCAATACACCCTTGGAGGTTCAACAGAAGATTATGGGGATCCTTGGTTGCTCTATTGGAGTGCTTCCCGGAACTTACTTGGGCCTCCACTTAGTGGTTAAGGATGTTATTCCTGACTATTGGAACTCCTTCTTGGAAAGGATTCAAAAGAAACTGGCAAGGTGGAAAGGCAAGCTCTTAAGCCATCCTGGCAAATATCAACTTCTAAAGGCCTCTCTACAAGGTATCCCTGTGTACTTTCTATCCCTTTTTAAAATTCCCAAGTACATTGTTGAGAAGTTTGAAAGAATCCAAAGGAATTTCCTATGGATAGGGATGGAAAATAAAAAGAGGCTGGGTTTGGTCAGTTGGGATAAAGTGTGCAGGCTGAAGCTCCAAGGGGGTCTAGGAATAAGGAAGATCGGCCTAATTAATAAGGCCCTTATTGCTAAGGTTGGATGGAATCTTTTAAATGGAAATAAGGAATGGGGTAGTATAATGAAAGCCAAGTACTTGGGAAATCTGAATCCTGAGGATTTTCTGCATTCTTTTGGCCTTCCCAAAGGTTCGATCATCTAAAATAATGTGATAAAGAGTAGATCTATTCTTCTGCAAGGCATTAAGTGGAGATTGGGAGATGGAAGAACTATAAGATTCTAGGAAGACAGTTGGCTTAAAAGGGCACTGCTAAATAGGCTACATAATATCCAAGGTTTGGTCAATAAGGTTGTCTCTTTCTTCGGCAAGTTGGCTAGTGACTACCTCCATCCTGGTAGAAGCGGGTGGAAACAACTGTCTGATTATTGTCAGGGCCAGGAAGACCTAATATAGAAGGCGGATGAGGTTCAACTTTCCCTTAGAGATTGTAGAATTCCCATTTTCCCTTAGAAGGACAAAATGTTGTGGGCCAGGGATAAGACTGGGATTTTTACAGTTAAATCTACCTATAACCTCTTTATGTGTCAGAATTGGGATAACCTATGGAGGACATTTTGGAACCACAATCTCATACCCAAGATCAACCATTTCTAGTGGTTGGTGGTGCAAAACAAAATTTTAACTGTGGACAACCTTCAACTAAGAGGATTTCAAATCCCCAACAGATGTGCTCTCTGCTTAAAGGATGAAGAAATAGTATCTCATCTCCTCCTGCACTGTGATTTGTCTTAGGAAGTCTAGAGTCTGGCTATGCAAAATCTAGGAACTTCATGGTGTTTGGATGGTGACCTCCGTGCTTTCTTAAGGTCCTGGAATCCCCCATTCATCCACCCCATAAGCAAAGAAATTTGGACCTAGGTCCCTCCCATCCTAACATGGGGCCTTTGGAAAGAAAGGAATAACAGGCTATTTAGGGAAAAATTCAAAGGTCCTAAGGAGGTTTTTTGTATTATTTCCAAGATCCTGCAGGAAAACCTCTCTAGAAACACTTTGAAAGCTGCAGAACTCCCTCCCACTAGCTTTGAAGCTAATATCATAAATCAGTGGAGCATTTCGGCCAGTATATGTAAGGTGGATGATACCAAGCGTAGAGCTAGAGCCAATACTAAGTGGTCCCCCCCTTGACTGGTTGGTCCAAGCTCAATTTGATGGTGCTACTAAAGATAACCCTGGGATGGCCAGTGGGGGAGGAGTTCTCAGATCTGACAAGGGTGCCCTCATGGTGGCCTTTGCGAGGGGACTTGGTGAGAACACTAACAATGTTGTTGAAGCCATGGCCCTCCTCTAGGGCCTTAAAATTGCTCTTGCCATTGGTATCAATTATGATCTAGTGGTTGAAGGTGATTCCAAGATAATCATTGATGTCATTAAAGACAAAGCCAGGGTTGGTTAGCAGATTGAGGACATTATTCAGGATATTAAAACCTTACTTTTAAGCTTTGAAGGTATTGAAGTTGTCCATATTTATAGGGAAGGTAATCAGACTACAGACCTCATGGCTAACTTTGGGGTCAATCTCTACCCAATCAGATGTTGGAGAAATATTTCTAACCTTCCTTCGAACATAAGAAATAACATTCAGAAGGAGGCTTCTTCCTAATACCTCATGGCTAAAATCTCCCATCTCATCTCTTTCGTTTTTGACTTTATGTCATACCCTCATTACACGGGGTGGCATGAGAAGGATGACGTCACCTTCAGGACAATACATCACACCCAACTGGGCTGGATCAAGCAGTCCCACCTGGACTATTGCCAACTCAGTGATCCCCGGGAGCCGCCGCCTAGCTGGCATCCCGAGTCTTTTCATACTCTACTAGCTGCTGGGTGCTGCCACAATAATGGGTTACACTTTCTGGGATATCCTGTTTTTTGTTGAAATCACATATTTTTAGAAAATATAATGATTTAAGCCTTGAAAGGTTCCATTTAAAGGATTTTAATTGAAGAGGGGTTGATCAAACCCCCTAGTTTTAAACCATACCTATAATGGAGTCTCCTCTACACCTATAAAAATGCTGATAAAAAACCACTTTTGATTTACCTTTGGAGGGATCAAATGAATTCATTTAAAAGTTATGTTTTGTAAGTATGTAGTCCTTATTATAAGCTTCCCAAAAAGTATAATTTTAAATATATTTAATTTGATTATTATATTTATTTTTTTATTTCTTGTGAATGTAGGTTTTTCACCGAACATCAAGTTCTCTGTTCTACACACATGGAAAATTAGTAAATTAGTGAAAAAAAAATCTAAAAATATCTATGCCCTAGGTATTGATGTCCTTATTTCAACAACAAAAAAAATTGAATTTTGATACATACAGAAAAAGTTATGTTTTACGGAATACGCCTATGTCTAAATTATAATTGGTTTAACTTCAAAACTTAATTAAAAAAATATTCAACAAAACATTATGAAACCAAATGCATACCCTACATATCAGTGTTACCAATCTAAATTAAAAAGAATCAAAATTTTATCCTTTGTAGAAAAAAAGTTATGTGCTATAGAATACACATCACTTTAAAAAAATGTTGTTTACTATTAAAAACTAGTTATCAAAGGAGATGCAAAATATTTTACAATTTAACTCCAAATTTTTTTAAGAATATATATTTAGAATCTACAAACAAAATCTCACAAATCACTAGTTCGCATCATCTTCAAATTCCTAACGGTTTAGCAGCTATAGGTGTTAGAAAGTGAAGATTTAGTTCAAAATGTTGATTTCAATGTCAAGTTTGGCCAAAAAGTGTAACCCATTATTGTGGGATGACCCTACTCTGGATGTTGTGAGATCGCACGAGCCGCATAATGAAGGAAATAATGTCTCAGACGCGATTAGGAATTTGAAGGACATTTTTGGGAGTTTGAGTAGCATCGTTTGCAACAACTATTATGACTATCAAGTCATTTCCAGATTGTTCGAAGGCATTCTGCAATTTGCTAAGTCTTGTAATTGCATTTCTTCTTGTTGGTTTGGAAAGGTCAGAACGATGGGAGGCGATAAAGTTAGAACAGAGTCGACGTCGTGTGTGGAGTTTAAAGCTGACTCTCAGAACTAGCATTCGCAGATCGACCGGGCTGGCAGAGGGGAAGCCCTCGGTGTTAAAAAAATTTTATTACTCCTCTGCTTCTAACCTTGATGACCTAAAGAATGAGAGTGAGATTAAGGAAGTAAATACTACCCTTGTGCAGGATCAAGAGGGAGCGAGCCACTTTGACTCTATGAACAATTTGTATTATGATACTGAACAAGATGATGTTGAGATTCAGGAGACTCCAGAGAAAGAGGTGGAAAGTGCCAAGGAGGGTGAATCTAACAAGAAGCTCATGCAAGAGCTTGGGGAGGTTAAGTCTCGACTCTCGGCTATGGAAGCTAAGGTCAAGGTGTTGGCGACCGTTTGTCTGAAAGTCATCCACCGAACGGCCACTACTTTTACCACTCTGCAAGAAGAACACAATGTTGAAAACGATGCGAAGACTTAGAACAAGGAGGAGCTGCTGAAGTTTCTGAATGATGATTGGAAAGATTTGTTTAATTAGTTTTTACTTATGTTCTGTTATTTGGACCTTGTTTTATTTTGATACTGTTATGAACTCTTGTTGTTAGTCAGCTATTTTTGAGTTGTTCGTGGCCTTGGGCCTGTTTCGTTGCCCTTTGGGTTTTTGTTATCAGGATCTACACCCATGTTTACAGCTTATTAATATCAAAAACAAAGGATTACCTCAATGTATGCAAATTTTGATTTCAAACAATATCCCTTCAATCAGCTTTCAGTTTTAGGCAATTCCAAGCATGCAAAATCAAATTCTTTGAAAGAGGGTTTGAAAATGAGTCTTTTCCTTCAATTTGCTCCCAAAATTCTAATAATGCATAATGAATAAGAATTACAAAGCCCTTTTTCCTTATATCCCACTAATTAGGATTAGGCTAAACCCCAATTAACTTTCCCAAAGCTAATTTCACTAACACAATAATCCAAAATTAACATAATTCTTTTTGAATAAAATATAATCTATTTCAAATACCAAGCAATTAATTAAAAATGCCTTTTTCAAATTAAATATTCTCTAAAACATAAAACAATCATTTAAATGCTTTTCTCCTAACTAGGAAACAATAGCATAAATGATGATTTCCAAGGCATAATAAATCAATTCGCACACCAAGCACACATAGAATCGCACAAGCAATAAATTTAAACACACCCAAGAAGACATTCACAGGTCTATCGCAAGGGGGATTCAGAATAGCAATCGATTCAATGAGGTTTTCACTAGTTTTAACAACACAAGGATGATGAGGTGAATGGCCAAGTATCCCATGTCATTTACTCCATATTTCACTCATTGTTCAATACCTATAATTTCATGCACACTCAATGCCAACGTTACACACATCTGCCCAAAATGTAACAATAGCCAAAACAATGACATAAATTACACAAATAAATATTAATCATTTAAAATGCACATTTCAATTAAATTAAATATTCTAAAAATATGATCAAGATGCAATTAATCATTTAACATAATCATACTGAAGAAAATCAGATCTACTCACCCAACATATTATTTAAATGAAAATAGTGAAGTTGGAACTCCAATAAAACATAACACACACACACACACACACACACACACACACACACACACACACACACAAGAGTCACATCAGTCCAAATATGCATATCGAGAATCTAGATCAACATTGGTATCATCTAGAAATCACAAATCTACAATACAAAATATCACAACAAAAGTATCATATAACATCGATGCACCAAAGGGGATGAAGAGAAAGGCACAAACGCTTGTGGGCATTACACAATACAATCATAAACACATAAAAAATAATGTCCTGATCATCTTCCCATGATATCTTGACATTCAATCAAAGGAAATTTTTAATTCTTTTAATAACAAGACACACAATGAAAACAATATATGTCATACCACTTAGTTGATATACTCTCTAAGTAGCTAATAGCTAAAATGCTAAGTCCATATGAATAGCATAAATCAATTACTCAACACACAACCAACATTCTAGGTTTCTTTTTCTATAATGTTTAGGTTGCCCAAATAGAGAATATCATCTTACTATTCTGATAACATCAAAACCACCTTAAGTCAATCACCAAGGTATTCCATAAGATAAAGATAACCACTAAATGGTCTTTAGATTCAAAATGATAATTTAATAATTTGAATGATTAATGTCGATGTTGGAATCTAACACGTCTTTGATTATATGACCTTCAAATATAATATAATATAATATAATAAAAGAGCACGCAAGAGTGTACAGATAATAGATCAAGCATTTCACCAAGTCTTGGTAATATGTCAAGTTAAACTAAGCCACATTCACCAATTAATGTTTGGTAGTTCTTAAGGAACAATGTCGTGTCAAGTATTTATAAAAATGAATTTAAATAAAATCTTAAAATTCACTAATCAACATAAACCAGTCTTTAATGGATTGATAAACAAGGTCTTTTACCATTAGTGTCCTTTTGTGCACCTTACCTTAAAAAATAAGATTACTCAATACACTTAATATTTATTTTCCTCTTGATCTTGTACCATTTCATATTCTACCTTACATCTATAATTCTTCCATTATTTATTATCTCATAAATATTTCTCTGTCCCCACACATAATTTTCTTTATTATACTCTATCACTCACATATAATTCTTCTCTAAAGAATTAAACTAATTAAACCAAAAAAAAGAAAAAAAAGAGTTCCCACGTAAAGAAAAATATAACCATATAAAGCGTAGCCAGTGAGTTGTAACTCACCGACTGTGCGACGGGAAAGTCGACTAAAATTAATTAACGACTGCATTCAGTTTCTCGACCTGAATAAATAAACAGTCTGCCGTACACCAGTTTTTGACGGGAACAATCTGTCGTACCAAATGTCGTCCAACCAGTTGCTTACAATGTACCGGCTGGTTAAGCTTTTCCCATATAAAGTATATCTTAAATAGAAGGGGAAAAAAGAAAACAAGTGGAGAAAGTGTAACATGACTTAAAATCCAAATACCATGATAACTACTGGATAATAAGGACAACAAAAAGTTACAGAGTGCTAGGATGGTCTACGTCGAAGATGAGATGAGGTGATCACTTATCACAGCAACCCAGCCAATTATGGGTTTTTTAGCATATTTCACCATGCAAATCGATTGGTATTGTTATTAATCATTTAGCTTCTTGGTAAATTATGAAGGGATATCCGTCAAAGCATAATAGAAATGAATTTTAGATCAAAACCTTGCAGCTGCAAGGTACCTTAATAAACATGCTTACATAAAGTGAACCCATAGCTAAGGCGTGTGATCTGGTTTTAACAAATGCCTTTAAAATTTACCAACTCATGGAAAACATGGTGATTGCAGAATATGCTTAAAATGGATTTGTTGAAAAATAGAAACTACTGTGCAAATGCAAACTGCATATTTGAAGTCAAAATCCACAATCTTACTCACATTTCTCCTATTTTTATTGGTTAAAGTTGACCTTAACTATTGAAATGGATGATATTTAGAATAGCAGCCTACCTGAGGCTGTGGAACTGGTTAGAGATCATCCATGGCAACTTGATGAAGGCAGAATTTTACCACATAATATAGTTGTAAATGCACTGGTAGACATGCATGCCATCTGGGAAAAATAAACTACGGCACAAGGACGGCTGGCAGTAAACCAAAAAAGATGTCAACTCACGGAATGAAATGATTGCAAATATGCAAAATCAACAGTGGTTGCATAAATGGGTTTATTAACAGAACTTTATAAACTTTTCTAACAATAGCGATTGGCGGTGTGTAGTCAATTACCACTACTTTCCCGCATGGGATCTTTAAGCAGAGAGAACAATATAATCTAGGAATTAATTAATGGTTTTACAAATTTATAGGCTGATGTATTTACAAAAGAAGATTCTCACACATCGGTTGATGAAACTTCTACACCAACCATGATTGTTGTCAATGAAATCCTTGACTGTAATTCCATCAGGCACCACCATAAGGCGATTGGCATTATTCAAATTGAGGAATCCAGAATGCATTGCTCTTAAACTCTGATCTTTGAGTTGCTATAGCAACTTCCAGAAACTACCAATAATCCTTCACTTAGGACTCTGCATAAGACCTTCCAATAGTTTACCCAACAATGGGACTGACCCACTTGAGTTACTTCCATTTTCTACACTATGTTGTACTTCCGGAAAATGATTCACCCAAAATTGTTTTAAAAGCAGCATAAAAGAACTAACAGATACGTTCCTTGCATTTATGCTTGTGCACTTCACTTCCCTTTTCGAGTGGAACCAATCCACCAAAATAATATCAATTCTATAGAAGAGGCACCTCCTCTCTTTATGTTACACTTGGCCATGCATTTTGGTTATAAAAGAGTTTATATTTGAAAAACAGTATGTTATTATGGGCGGTTGCTTCAGATGTGGCTGGGAAAATTAGTGTATCTTTTGAATATATAGACTTAATACTAGACTAGTAAAAGCACCAAAGGTGCTATCAAATGGCTGATAGGCACAAATATTTATAGGCCTATCACTAAATAGTTTATATTTATATTTTTATGGAAAGTCATTACATGTAGTTGTTGGTACACAAGGCTATAACTACTATAAGAAATTCAATTATTTTTTTTGTAAATAAAAATAATGGAATGCTATTAAATGAAGAAGCATATGAAGTAAATCGTCAATGAACTAAATAAATTCTAAACAATCAAGACATTAGGTGAACCGGATAAAGAAAATCCATGTTACTAATTTCCCTCTTGATAGACACACATTTATAGCCATATTGTTAAATAGTGTATGTATTTGCACTTTACCATGTTTTATAAATTTGGCACCCACTTTATGAGTGTGTTTGTAGTTTGGAATGTTTGAACTTAAGTGTTCATGCATGCTTGTACAAAATTTGTGTGAATGAATTATGTTTTAACATTGGCATATTCACTTTTTGTTTATGTAAATTGTGTGTGTGTGTGGGAAAGTTAATTTAGGCATTCACTTTGTGGTGTGTGTGTGTGTGTGTGTGTGTGTTTTAAATTAATTTTGGTATTCACTTTGTGTGGTATGTGTGTTTGAACCAATTTTGGCATTTATTGTGTATGTGTGTGAGCTTGAAAAAACTTTGACATTTAGTTTTTCTTTGTTTATGAATGAACTTAAGCTATCACATTTTGTGGAGTGAATGAACTTCAACTATCACATTTGTGGAGTGTATGAACAGACTTTGATGTTCACTTTGTGTAGAATGCAATTGAAAGATTTGAAATTCTTTTTTTGTGTATATACAAATGAACCTTGGCTATCATTTTGTGTAGAGTGTATGAATGAACTTTGATGTTCACTTTATGTGCAATGTTCTTGAAAGAACTAACATTTTTTTGTGTGTGTGTGTGTTCACAAATGAACTTTGGCTATCATTTTGTGTGATGTATAAATAAACTTTGATTTTTCACTTTGTGTGGAATGTGTCTAAAAACAAACTTCACTGGTGTTCATTGTGAGTCTTTGCGTGTTTGAATAAATTTTTACTTTCATTGTGTGTATGTGTGTGTGAATAAACTTCAACATTCATTGTGTGCATGGTTGAAAGTTAACTTTGGCATTCACTTCATGTGAAGTGTGTGTGCGTGTGTGTGTGTTTGTTTGAAAGTTAATTTTATCATTTAGTTTGTGTGAAGTGTGTGCATATGTATTAGAATGAAATTATAGTTATAACTCTAATTCTATCCCTAACCCTAACCCTAACCCCAAACCTAATTATTCTAACTGTAATTGTAACTTGAACTTGAACCTAAACCCTTACCCTAATTGTAGGCCTAACTTCTAATTTGAACCCAAATTGTAACTATAACCCTAACCCTAATGTTAATCCTGACAGTAATTCTAATCCTAACCCTAATTTTATCTTGAACCTAAACCCTAACCCTAATTTAAAACTTATAATTTTCTTGACTCTTGACCATTTCTTTCCCACAATGAGATGACTTGGTACACATTTTGTATGATTTACCACTTTTAGGGTTTTAGATATGTCATTTCTGATGGCATTATCACTTTTTAGATCTTTTGAGGGTCTTACTTATCATTATTCTATTATTATATCAAGATTTGTTTTAGACTTTTGTGCTTTGTTGAGATCTATCCTTTACCCACCCTAGCCACTCTTGCCAATCCCATTATGTTTCCATTTTCGTATCTAATATACCACTAATTCTAATCCTAACCCTAATTCTAACATTGGAGTGTTAGGGTTACAATTACGGTTATGGTTAGGGTTGGGTCATTTTAAATGCTTTTATGGGTGCAATATTAATTCCCAAATTTATATTAATAGATAGAACCATTTGGTATGGAGTACAACTACTTAAAGACATCATTTGACATCATTAGACAAACATATAATATGAAGTATTCTAACGCATGTACATTGCCACCTAGTACTTGTACACATAAGAACAATATTTTTCTACATAATATTCTTATCTATTTCTTTGCAAATACTCTTATCCTTCAAAGTTACACAAATCATTCATATCATGGTTGTTTGATTTGAGATCCACAAATCACCCCAATAGTAACGCTAATCGTAACCATATTTTAAACCCTAATTATAACTTGAACTTGAACCCTAACCCTAACCCTAATTGTAGCCCTAACTTCTAATTCAAACCCAAATTGTAACTATAACCCTAACCTAACCTAAAGGATAACCCTAGTTCTACCCTAATTCAAGACCTAACTGTAATATTAACTATAATCCTAATTCTAGTTAATTGTAACCTAACTGTAATTGTAACCCTAACTATAATTCTAAACATTGCCTTAACTCTAATTATATCCCTAACCTTAACCATATTTCTAACCCTAATGCTAACTTTAATTTGAACCCTAACACTAACCCTAATTGTAACTTGAATTTACCCTAAGCCTAACCCTAATTATATCTCTAACCTTAAATCTAAACAAAACCCAAATTTTATTCCTAACCCTAATCCTCACCCCAATAGTAATGCTAAGCCTAACCATATTTTTAACCCTAATTCTAACTTCAACCTAAACCCTAACCCTAATTGTAGCCCTAGCTTATAATTCAAACCCAAATTGTAACTATAACACTAACCCTAACCTTAATCCTAACAATAATGCTAACCCTAATTCTAGCCCTAACCCTAATTCTAACCATAAACCTACCCTAATTCTTATCATAATTCTAACCCTAGGTCTTGCCCTAACTCTAATACTAACCCTAACCCTAATCCAAACCATAATTCATACCCTAATTGTATTTGTAACCATAACCCTAAGGTCTTAATCCTAACACTTGTATAAGCATTTTAGCCCTAATCCAAACCATAAACCTACCCTAATTCTTAACATAATGTCCCCAAATTAAGCTAGTTTATTAGGGTTAGGGGTACAATGCAACCCATAACTTATAATTCAAACCTGAATTGTAACTATAACACTAACCCTAACCTTAATCCTGACAATAATGCTAACCCTAATTCTAACCATAAACCAACCTCTATAATTATAACCCCAATTGTGGCCCTAACTCTAATACTAACCCTAACCCTAAGTCTAACTAAACCCTAACCTTAACCCTAATTTTAACCCCTAACTCTAATTATAAATGTAATCATAACACTAATTTTATCCCTAACCCTAACCCAACCTTGATTATTGTAAGCATAGTTGCAACGTCTAAACAACATTCTTTTAACCCTAAGCTTAACCTTTGACTTTATAGATTTGGTCTTTCTTATGTATGATGATTGGTATGGATATAAGAATTGAGGGTTGTCTTAGGTTTCTCTTATGGAGAGTCTTGTAAAATAAGTTAAGTTGAATGTTGTGGAAAAACTACATATATTGTATTAAATTATTTAAGATTCTCATTTAGGGGTACTTAGATGATCAAGATTCACAATACTTTCCCATTAATATTCCATGTAAATGCTACATGGTTGTAAAGTTAGCCCTAACTAACAACTATTGACCCCTGTCCCCTAATAGTGTTATTCATTGTTCTTATAATCTTATATATAAAGATTTAGTTCTAATGTTCATTTTCAATTGCTTGCATCCTTCTAAACATAACCTTTTTCTCTTGTTCTTCTTCACAATAATTTTAGTTGTTCATTTTAATATTAACAACTTTATTCAATACCAAAAACTATATTCTTTCATAGACTAATTAACATTTTAAAACCTTAAAAGTCCATGCTCAATTTTGTCGCTCGTGATAACCTACCCAAATGTGGATCCCACTCAACTTTTCAAATCACAAGAAACTAACTAATAAAAAGTCTAATTTGCAAAGCTCCCTACTTTGTATGGCTTGTGATAATATCTCCAATTGTGGACCCTACTTTAACTATTTCAATAATAAAAAAATGTGTTATCAAAATTGTTTTTGATAATAATAATTAATTAAAAACAACATTCAGTGACTTTACACAAGTTCAACATTCCCAACTATTTTCTAGCCCATGACAAGGGCTAAAATGCTTATATAAATTTTTCCTTCTACCGTTCTACACGTGTGTGGTCTTGTCCAATAATGATCTGTCAACTTTATTATATTGTGTATCTAACAAATTTGACTACCATTATAAACATACATGATGATGCTCTTACAAGACAGGGGCTATATTTAGTTAACGTTTTCTTCCACATATACCAAACTCCATGGCCCAGGAAAGAGCTTAGATCAGAGTAAGATATTTATGTATTGGTTACATGCTATTTTTACGAAAATGATATAAACATGATTTTTTCAATCATGGTTAGAAAAGAGGGGCCCATACCCCATTCGCATTCCCATCTTGGAGACTAGAATTAGAATGCCAGTTGACTCTCTGATTGGCATGAAGAAACCCAGATCTCTGTGCCTCATAAAAAAGGATGCTTTTGCTCAAGGCAGCACCATAGTCATGGCCTATTATTGCGGCTCCAATGCATAGTGCTAGCACCAAAATGTAAAGACTTGAAGCCATTGAAAATCTACAATTTAGTAGGGTAGCAGACCCACTTCAAAGCTGAACTTTTAACACAAACACACAAATGATAGATTTCCCTAATAGAACAACATGTAATGAGAAAAGACTTTAGAGAGTGAGAAACAGTAATGAAATTAGCTTATATGAGTATTCAACATCAGTGTATGTATCACTCAAGGTGCCCGCAAATATATTCAATGTAGAAACAACTACACATAATGAAGAGAAGATGTCCCTGATCTACAAGTGTAACATACTTTTAAAAAATGATACTTTATAGGTTGTTATTAGATATGCCAAAAACACATATCTAAATTAAAGAAGTTGCAAGTTTGAGCGAGGGCACGACACACATTCTCCACAACTAAAACACAAATCCAAAAATTTGAAACACCAAACCAATGCACAATGCAGGTTCCTCAAAAGTACAACACAACAAATACAACACACAAAAACCTTCACAAAATGCAATACACATTGTATATGCTTATCAGTCCAGTGGAAGAGAATTAGAACATAATACTGAATACGACTAACAATTTTAAAAGTCCACAAAGATAATATTGAATATTTATGATAGGATTGCAAACAGCTCATCAGATTTGTTGTGGAGGGAACAAATCAAAGCACACGATTTGCTACGAAGAGATATCAATGGTATGATCAATGGTGCTATGGACTTCCTCAGAGAATTGCTCAAATGATATTATTTTTAAATTGAGACTCGATCCATTTATTGTTTGGGAGAGCTAGATGTTCAATGCTTTTATATATCTCGTTGCTTATTACCTGTCCATATATCACATCATATTATGTTTCTTTTGAAAAAAAGTATATTTGCAGAACCAGCCGCCTAGATTAACTCAAATACCTAGATACAACCACTACACCACTCCTAAAATGTTTAAGAGTAAACACCATCATATGGGTTGGGTCAAAGTATAAAATCAAAATACATTTGAATTTAACCTTGAGATTGAGATGGAGATGAAAATAATACCTCCAACATATCTCCAATGTTGATCACAAGAGCCCCAGGAATGGGTTGAACACTAACTCATTCTTCATCCTTGCGTATATGTAATCCTCTTATCTCTTATAACAATATAGTTATGTATGATGAATCTGGGTGTGCGAATATTCCTAACACAAGATCAGGCCTTGGACACTTTGGATAATAGTTCTTTCAAATTCCCTGCAACCACTTTCCTTCAAGATTAATAAAATTGTTAGCCTCAACACCCGAGAGACTCTGTTATTAGATTCAATAGATTATCTGAGAGCCTTTAAAGTTTAATGCAAAACTCATTTATTGTTCCCCTACATACAAAAAAAATTTATCAGGAGAAATATGATATGTTTCCTCAATTGGGTATGGAAATAATTCCCTGATGTCCATGGACCTGCATCTATGTGAGGTCCATCTCTCTTCCTTGTAAAGTCATTTAAACATATTTAGGCTTAACAAAAAATCTATACTTTGTATCTCTATTCATTTTACTTCTCATTCATTTATTATTCTACCTCCTTCCTACCTTACCAAGTCTAAGCAATGGGCAATAACAAACATACCTAAAATTCATCGGTCTTTTTGGCCAGAAATCCATGTTTTTAGTATCTCAAGGAAGACACTAACCAAATAAAACATGTCTAACCAATTTAGCTTATGTTTATCAGAAACTACAAAGGCCTGACCATAGCCTTCATGCTCTTAGATACCATACTTGAGATTTTTTTCCAATGGAAGTCTAAAGAAACCTCTCACATCTCCTTTCATTTGCTCCAACACAAACCCAGGAATTCTATGATTAATTAGCTGGCAGTACCATAGAAAGTTTTCCTCAATACAAAATGACTAACCCCTTACAACACCAGGACTGCCATGGTTAGTCCTAAGCGGATATTTAAAGGACTTGTAGATCTCAATCATAGTAATGATGTCATTTCCTTGAAATAGTGTATATTACTTAAGCTCGACACCAAAAGGTACCGTACTCAATTGAAATGATAAAGCTTTCAACTGCAAATAAAAAGGGAGTCATTTGACTATACAACTGAAAATGATAATTAATATACCTAAAAGAAGCCCCAATCTTGACAAGTTGAGGCAAAGTTCTCCATCATTTTTCACTTGCACTGATGGTGTTCTAACAGAAGTTCCATGTCTATTATCCCCATTCCAAATCATGTGCCTCCTCCCAGAGAATGGTACAACTAAAACCCTAGAAGTACGAATAAAAAGAAGTGCATAAGAGAAAATATAAAATCCTAGTTCTCAACCTCCTTGCGTAGGACATCCAAGGCAACATCAATGAGCTCAGTGCCCTCTATGTAATGGCCCTTGGTCTAGTTGTTTCTGACACTAGACCAACCAAAGACAAAGTTATTTAAGTGGAATCCCTGGCCGTAGGGCCCTATCCTAATGTTGTCCATGTTGATTCTCGAGATCCATGAACACGGCCCTGGAAAAAATCTCTGGCAGCTAGCCTCATTGCAATATGCATTCACTCTCTCCATATGAAGACCAAATGAACCATTGTAGTAGCTTGTGGGATCGATCCCATGCTCCTCACAAACCACTTCCTAGAACTTGGAGTCGATCTTGTTGCTGCATTAGCATCCCCAATTTTTTTGCATGTATAAATCAGGAATTGTATGATCTTTCTTTGAAAACCATTCTATCTGAAGAATTAAGAGAATAGTTCTGCATGTTAAAAAAATTTGAAGGAAGGAGGCAATGTAAATATCTTGCATTGAAATAAATTTTGGCATATTTAGAAAAAAATAGGAATCGGGTTTCAATTTTTTTGTGCTTAATGAATTTGCAACAAACAAAGTTTAGTTTTTGTGCTAGAAAAACAAAGAACTAATGCAAATAACTATTAAAAAAAAATTCCTCCATGGCCTTGGATCGATTCCTCCGAAGGCGATTCTTTTATTTTCTGTTCGCATACCCTTCAGCTCAAATCTTGGAATTTGATATGCCTAGTTTATTTGCTTTCAACCGTTTTTCCTTTCTTTTAGAAAAAAAAAAAATGAAATACCAGACTGGGTACATTTAAATGACATCATGGCAAAGTGCGCTGCGTGGTACACTATACTGTGAAATTAATTAGGCAAATGGGTAATAGGAAGGGACACGGTAAATATTTTTTTTGTTATTTTTGGTTTTTTGTGTATTTTGATGATGAAAAAATGAAGGACTACCAAATCAAAAAGTTTTTTTTTGGACGATGAATTTTTTAAAATTTTTGGACGACCAAAAAATAATGGGACTACCAAATTTTTGGCAATTACAAGATGTGTGCACATATAGAATGGCCTATCAGCCAAAAAATGGGTTTCATATCTTCTGAAGAGGGATTGTGCACAATTTATGCCAGCTTAAGCTTGGGGATTGATATTTCTCATGGCCATAAGATTGTTATAACCTAGAATGTTAAAATTCCAAGCTTACACTGACATAAATTGTAACCCCCCAATGATAAAATTGTAAACCTTGGGTGAAATCAATGGCAGATGGCCACATGAGAGATATCAATTCCAATGTTTACAATTGTATGGGCATGAGACATCAAATTTAGTGTTGAGAAAATGGATAGTCAAGCTCTTCAAATAAGTATGTAATGTTATCATTATGAGATACATACATATACATATATATACATATATACACATATACATATACATATACATAAATATTTTGTAATGTGAACTTATAAAGATAGGAGATTTATCTCATCCACTAGTAAACTCATACATCTTATAAGTCATGTACTTTAGTAGCTCGCCCTATTTTGTTCAACTACTATACCTAGTATAGGACCCCGCTCCACTATGGGACCCTCTCCCCTAAGATAGTGGAGGACTAGTCACAATAACATTCAAAATGAAATCTCTAATTTTTAAAAATACAAAGCAACAAGATTTGGAGAATCATGCATATCTAAAGATTTAGGGCAGTGATATCTAGAGTTATGAAAAACAATCAAATATCTAAAGCACGTCTTCCATATTACCGTAAATTTTTTGCATGCCTCATCACTAGAACATTTTCCACTGATCTATGGTTGATAAAAAAGAAAACATGTTAAGCATATCACATATGCAATACACCTGCAACTAAACTCTCAACCTGCATCTTATGGATGTTTTCTTATATCAAATGATTGCTCTACTAAATTTTCTAGAGGAACAAGATAGCCATGCTACACTTTTCCCATCAAACAATTTTCTTTAGGAACCATGGAAAATAAGTTTTGTTGTCATAAAACACATATGATTTAAGATTGAAGCTGGAATCTTGTAAGTTGTCTCATCCATAGATGTTTTTTTTTCATACACATTAGGGCAAGAAGACATGTGAAGGCAATGCTTATCTACTATAGAAATATAATTTAGTTCACATGAAATAATTGTTTTAATAGTATATAGGGGAGAGGACCCCATAGTGGGTCACCCTAACTTTCGATGTTCACCTAGAGCACCACATTAATCAAGATTAAAAAAAATGTCATGCCCATGCAAACAATGACATGTAGGGGTAAGATAATTTGTTTGAGGGGTATCCAACTCATTTACCACGTGAATTATTATATATAGATATTTTATATAGATTATTATTTATGGACACATAAATTTTAGTAAAACTTAGTTTATTAGAAATTTGATTTACTGTATGTCTTAATTTTTTATTTATGTATTAATTTAGTGTATAAGGTACCATTAGTAGAGTAAAAAATTGTAGGTTGTGGGAGAGACAATATAGAGGCTGAGATAGATGTAGCTAGAGACCAAAAGATTTGAATTTCCATAACCAATAAATGTGTTACAAAGCACATAAGATGGCCATTAAGTTGTGTTTATAAACACTACTCAAAAAAGCATAAACCATTCCAACAAACACCATTGAACATCAGTTTTGATATATGGAATATTTTGAATCTTTTTAGTAGAAAGTTAAAGAAACAAAAAGCCTTAAGCGTTCAACTAGACATTCCACCAACCATTATTGTGCCTTTGTTGATTTTCAAAATCACAAAAAAAATCAAAAAAACCAATTGGGTCACTTCATTAGTGATACAACCATAAAAGAAAACTGAAAAGCCTAGTTGGGTCACTTCATTAGTCATACAACCACACAAAAAACCAAAACAACCTTCTATTTACGACCACAGACAGGAGTGAAACGAAGAAATCCCATCTCAAACATAAAAGAATACACCCTTAAACCCCATTTAAATACATATTCCTTATGAATACACAATAACCCTAGTTAAATACAGAACCCTCATGAATACACAAGAACCCTAGTTAAATACAAAACCCTCATGATTACACAAGAAATAAAATAATTTAAAAAATTATTAAGTATGATGGCCTCGACCTCCATTTATAGCAAGATGATTTAGTGAAACCAAGGACTATATTATTAACCAATAAACCACTAAACAGTGATGGTATCCACCACAAAAACCCTTGAAAATACATGTATTGAAGAAATATAGAGAAGTGAAGTGTAGAAATACAAAAAAGAGAAGAAATGAAACACAACAAACACCTCAAAATATGAAGACATTTTTGTTTCATTGCCTTAGTGAGATGTGGAATCATCATCTAGTTCATAGACATGGAGACGATGATGTTGAAGACCAACAACGAGCCAACAAATTTCCAACCTAGAGCTTTCATAGAAACCATTGCGAATACAGAGCTGAAGTGAACATGTTTTTGTGCAAAATGCAATGAACTTTCAGGAAGAGGAGTCTCAGTAGTGGGGTGTCAGTGAGAGATAAATGTGAGATATTGAAGCATTGAAGGCTCCATTGCAATGAAATATCATGCCATCCCATACACCGAAATGTGGATGCAAGAAGAGTTAATGTGGTCAGTCAGGAAAGAAAGAGGAGGTGGTGAGCATTTAATGTTAGCATAAATGTTTAAAAAAAGGTGGCATTTTCTCTGCTCGCCACATGGCATGGTCAACACATATGAGATCTTAGGCTGGGACCAAGGTTCCTCCTGACCCACCATCAGTTAGCCTTCAAAGGCATGGAAATTGCATGCCTCCACTGCTCCTTGTCCTCCACGTGGCCAATGAGTTAGATACCCCTCAAAACAATATATTTTACCCCTACATGTCAATGCTCACATGGGCATGGCATTTTTTTAAAATCTTTGACTAATGTGGCACTTCAGGTCGACCCCGAAAGTTAGGGTGACCCACTATGGGGTCCTCTCCCCTACCATGACTCTAAACATTAGGCATGAGTCAAATCTAGAAAATGCCTAATGTGCAATCATTTCATAGTTTGATTATGATGTCAAAATCTGGGGGGATATTGAAAATAGATAATATAAATGGAAGGAAACCCTATTAAGAATTTTCCCAAAGTGGTCTCTTATGTGAAATTGGTGTTTGGTTAGGCCATGACCTAAAAAATATATTTAATCTATTTGCTAAAGTTTGTTACCTATTCTATAATAAGATTTTCAATCTTTGTGGGATTTTTACCCTTAAGTGTTTTAGTCATCTTGAAAATGACTAATTTTTATGAGTAGTCATTATTTTAATGCCTTTTTCCTAGTGATTTTGGGAGCTTTGGTAATGGGAGTCAAGCTTTGTGGATGACAAATTTTTTTAAAATTTTATCATGGCACAATTTTTTTCTAGATTTTGGGGACAACACTTTTTTTTCTTGACTTTGGGGAGACATGATGGCTATCAAAATAATCTATAAAAAATAATATTTGAATATTAAAATGTAAATAAACTAAAGTAATAACTTAAACAAACTAAAACAAGCTAAAATTTTTAAAAACAATCATGAAGTGCTAAATTCACAATTACAATTTATTGATCCCAAATCCATTTGATAATATGATATCCATTTCTTCAATTTATGAATACAAAGTACAAACAACAAAATTACAATCTCAAAACTAAATCAATATTACAAAATGAGAAATACATGGCCACATTGCAAAACAAGCTTGTTAGTGCATTTAAGTTTTTAGAATTTTGTGGGTTGCATCCCTATTAAGCATTTAGTTTGTTTTTAACTAATTAAATTTAAGATTTTCTTTGTTTATTTTGTAGCTGCCAACAAGTGACAACCATGGGGAATGTTTGGGGGATGTTGGGGATGGAAAGGCATCCCATTGAGGTTTTCTATTTGTAGGAATGACCCCGAATGATAGACACATCCCCCTTTTTTCATTTTTAGGAGAAGGAAGGGGTGTTTCATCACCTTCCCTAATTTTTTATGATGGTGCAACCATGTAACCTTGTAGATGTGTCCTCAAGGTATATTACTTTTTTTCATGTATGTTGATAATAATCATGAGGAAAGGAGACCCATAAAACACACAAGCACTTGAAATTATTTGTTAGTATGATGGAGGAAGGATGATTATTAGAAAATCCATCACTTTTGGTATTTCATCCTCTAGCCACTTTCTAAATTGGAAGATCTTTTGGATCATGTAATGCCTTATAGGTTTCCCTTGTCTCACAATTAATCTTTTGAAATGACAAGTACTTTTTTATCCAAAACCTATGAACTTGTAGTTTTTTTATATTAGTTGCCTCCCAGTCTTTAACATAGCAAGGGAGACAAACCTCACTCTTATACAATGCAATCATACAATGTTACCATTTTTCACTATTGGTTGCTTAACTCTCTAATTGAGAGCTCCCTCTATTTTTACCATAGTTTGGCATAAGGGGGTAAATGAGGAGTTAAAATATGGGACCTCCCTCATACAGGGCCAACTTGTTAGTCTTACACCCTTGGCTTGAAACCCTCTTCTCACAATTATTATCAATGTGGGACTAAAACAATTTTAACCCAATATTGTGTGTCATGTTTAATCAATGGAGAGGATTTGAAAAAATTCCTATGCATTGATGGGAGGGTAGGATATAGTAGGTGAGAAAAATTAACTACAACATGGACATGAAGCTTTCTTTTTCTCTTTCCTTGTCCATGAAAACCCCAAAAACATTAACAACAGACAACCTCATCTTATCAATTTCATTACAAGCAAAGGGAAGAACATGCAAACACCATTGCGGTGGATTAAGAGGGAACAAGTTGAGTTTTACATCAACAAATTACAACCTTCTCTATCAATACAAAACTATAGAATTAATCCCTCACATATTTAGCCCTATAGCTTGGTCATTTCCCTATATATCTTTAAATCCACGTAATTTAGTTTTGTATTTTTTAAATCCTTTCATATGACGGTGGGAGCTCAAATAGATGTCACCACCTTAACCTTAGAATTTTCTGCTAGCCATAGTTTGAACCACCATTATCATTGTTGGACATCACTGCTATCCCTTGCCCTAACTATAACACTCACCTCTACACTAGTGACTAATTCTTCAAACTATTAATAAAAAGTGTCTCAACCTTGCAACTTCGAAAGATTACTATTCTTCCTAGTTTGGTCTTTTTGAATACCCTTTATCTTGGATAATGGTTTAGAACTTTCAAAGTTTCCAAATGGGCTAAAAATAGAGAGACTTACTATTTTTAGTAATTTCTTTGATTGAGCTCAGATTGACCTGAAATTTTTCCCAGAAGGTGCAAAATAGCTAAGTGAACATCTCAGGTGAGTTTCATCTCAAGATCATATCAAGATTGCGAGATATTAAAGTTTCTATTTTTTGAAACTGTCAGAAAAAGTCTTTGAACTCAATTACCGGAATCAAAAATTCTCTAAACATCCCAAAAATGGTCACAACTAGTGTATCTAGTTATAGGGTGATATATCTCTTCACGATCTTTCCGACGCATTAAACGGTTCGTCAATCGGACACTCGGATCAAAAGTTATGACCTCCGGAAGTTGGACCTTCTATTTTTAGGGGATGTAAAAACATGTTGGACACATAAAAGAGCTGTAAAGGGGAGAGTTACATGTGTTGGTGTGTGGTTTGGCACATCACAAGGCATCTTTGATTGGAGATAAGTTGGGCACCACTTTTGGGTGGTTTTAACTCATGGTTTTGTAATTACCGTTGGCAGTGTACTATATTGTATCTCCTATATATCAGGAGCTGGAGCTGGAGGTTGTGTGTAAGAATCTTATAGATGTCGAATTACCTCCTGGATCTCTGGTTGGATATACTCCTGTAAAAGTTTGCTCTGCAAGTATATTGTAATCTTCGTGATTCTTGAATAATATATTGGGTAGCTTTGGAGTGTGGGGTTTTTTACCTGAAAGGGTTTTCCCCACGTATATCTTGTGTTGTGAGTTTTGTGTTTGCATTTGGAAGTTGTTATTATCTTTTTGTTAATGTGCATCTTAATCTGTAACTGTAAAATTAAAAATTTGCATAAGTCTTTCCTCAGTAGATCAGTGTAGGAAGCATTTTTGCATACCTTGCTTACTTTCAGTTGGTATCAGAGCCTGATCACCTTTGGTTCTAGTTGTTGGGTAGAGGGTTTTTTGAGCTGATCTTCGTTTGAGTGGGAGCTTGTGCAGAGGATTTTGAAATCTTTGTTGCAGGTAAGAGATGGTGAGCACATCTGGGAGGTTTGAGATAGAGAAGTTTAATGGCAGTAATTTCAAGTTGTGGAAACTCAAAATGGAGGACATGCTTGTAGATCAAGATTTATGGGAAGCCGTATCTAGTACAAAACAAACAGCAATGTCTCAAGAAGACTGGGATCTCAAAGATCAAAAAGCTAAGGGTTTGATAAGACTCTGTTTGGCTAATTCAGTGCTCCTGAATATCCATGGAGAGAAGACTGCAAAGGAACTTTGGAAGAAGCTTGGAGATGTTTATTAGGCTAAATCCCTAGTGAACAAGTTTTTCCTGCAAAATAAATTGTATTCTCTGAGGATGGAAGATGGAGGATCTGTCGCTGATCACCTGAATACATTCAATATGCTTGTTGCCCAGTTGACTTATGTTGGTGTGAAGATGGAGGAGGAGGATTGTTATATGACATTATTGTGTTCCTTACCAAATTCGTGGGACCACCTTGTTATGGCCATTGGGAGTACCACTACCACCTTCAAGATGGATGAAGTGGTTTCTTCGTTGTTGTCTGAAGAGATGCAGAGAAAGTCTTCAAAATTGACTAAGGAGGCTCTTGCGGTTCGTGGTAGATCTAAAGAGAAGGGAAATAAAAAGGATAAGAAGAAGGAAGAAAAAGGAAGATCCAAATCCCATGGGAGATCTAAGTCTCCCGGAAAGTCCAAGGCCCTGTGTTGGAACTACGGCAAACCTGGTCACTTCCACAAGGAGTGTAAGGAAGAGAAAATAAAAATAAGAATAATTATGATTTGGATTCTGACAAGTCCTCTCAGGATGAAGGAGAAGCATTTGTCGCTGCCTTGGCAATGCATGCATCTGAGGATGTGTGGCTTATTGACTCTAGTGCATCTTTTCACATGACCTCGCATCGGGGCTGGTTTTTGAAGTATGAAGAATACGATGGTGGAAAGGTGTACTTGGGTGATGATTCTCACCTGGATATTGTTGGCTATGGAAGAGTCTTGATTCGATTCCTTGATGGACGAGTAAAGGGAATCAATGGTGTTCTGCATATCCCTAGTTTGACATGGAACCTTCTTTCTATAAGTAAATTGAATTATGTGGGTGTGCAGGTTGTTTTCTCGAATGGAGGATGCAAGATGACTAGAGGATCTATGGTGTTGGCTAAGGGTGTTTAGATTAGCACTCTGTTTCAGCTTGATGCATGCACAGTTTAGTGCAATAGTGCCTCTGTTTCCAAGAAGAGAGCTTCAGAGTCTTCGTCCTCACCATTGGAATCAGCAGTGAAAAAGACTGTTGCATCTACTTCTGATGGTCATGCTTTCTGGGTACCTAAGGGTGCTCATTCTGTGGAGATGAAACTTCCAGCTGAGAAGACAATGTTATGGCAACAAGGCTTGGTCACATTGGTGAAATAGGTTTGAGGACCCTGAAGAATAAAAAACTTGTTGAGGGTATGAATGATTGTAACCTTGAGTTTGATTTTTGTGAACATTGTATTTATGGAAAACAAAACTGTGTTCAGTTTTATTATAGTTCTCACAAATCTTCTAAGGTGTTGG
The DNA here is from genome assembly GCA_027924645.1 of Cunninghamia lanceolata. Taxonomy (NCBI): domain Eukaryota; kingdom Viridiplantae; phylum Streptophyta; class Pinopsida; order Cupressales; family Cupressaceae; genus Cunninghamia; species Cunninghamia lanceolata. The sequence continues at coordinate 4,110,586 of BSBN01000623.1, forward strand.
ACTTGATTCATTCTGATGTGTTTGGTCCTGTTAATGTTCCTTCAATTTCAAAATCTATTTACTTTGTTTCATTTATTGATGATTATAGTAGGACATGGGTGTATTTCCTTAGAAGTAAATATGAAGTGTTTAATAGATTCAAAGAGTTCAAAGCTCTTGTAGAGAATTAGAAGGATAGAAAGATTAAGTGTTTGAGGACTGACAAAGGTGGTGAGTTATGTTCAACAGACTTTGATAAGTTTTGTAAAGAACAAGGGATTGAGAGGCACAAGACAACTCCGTATACCCCTCAGCAGAATAGAGTTGCAGAGAGGATGAATAGAACGTTGATGGAGAGGGCAAGGAGTATGCTAAGTGGAGCTAGTCTTGAACAAAAGTTCTGGGCCGAAGCTATTGCTACCGCTTGTTACCTGGTTAACAGGTCTCCTACATCAGCACTCGTTGATAAGACACCTATGGAGGTATGGTCTGGTAAAAAGCCTTCATTAAGACACATTCAAGTATTTGGTTGTGAGGCATATGCACATGTGCCTAAGGAAAAGAGGTCTAAGTTGGAGAACAAGGTTGTAAAGTGTATCTTCATCAGTTATGGCATCGGTGTGAAAGGGTACAAGCTTTGGGATCGAGTAGCTGAGAGAGTTCTATATAGCAAAAGCGTGACCTTTAGAGAGCTCAATCCTTCTTCTATTGTCTTGTAGCCAGAGAAAGAAGAGAAGAAAGATGATGTGGTTCAGCTTCCTTCCACCCCTGAGAAAGTTGAACCAAAAACATCTATTGGACCTGATAATGAGGAGAGCTCTAGTGGCTCTGAAAGTTTAGAAGAAGATGAAGAACCTCAACCTCAACCTTTGAGGAGGTCCACGTGGATAAGGCAGCAAATTGATAGGTTTGGTTATTCATTGCATGATTCCAATTATATTTTTTCTTTGATTTCTAATACTAATGAGCCTAGAACTGTGAAAGAGGCTATCGGTATGAAAGATGCAGGTTCCTACAAGGCCATGGAAGAGGAGATGGCATCTTTGGAAAAGAATAATAGTTGGGACTTGGTACCCTTGCCTGAAGGATGAAAACCTGTTGGATGCAAATGGGTGTTCAAAAAGAAATTTGGTGTAGATGGCAGTGTTGAGAAATATAAGGCTAGATTGGTTGCAAAGGGGTATTCTCAGGTGGAGGGAATTGACTATGGTGAGATTTTCTCTCACGTTGCAAAGATGACATCTATTCAGTTCCTATTATCTCTTGCAGCAGCGTATGATCTAGAAGTGGAACAGATGGATGTGAAGATAGCATTCCTTCATGGTGACTTAGAGGAGGAAATCTATATGTCACAGCTAGAGCACTACGTGGTGAAAGGTAAAGAAAATCTGGTTTGCAAGTTGAAAAAGTCTTTGTATGGTTTGAAACAGTCTCCTAGGATGTGGTACCAGAAGTTTGATGCCTTTGTGTTGAGTATTAGATTTCAGAGATCGAAATCAAATCATTATGTTTACTACAAGTTTGACAATGATCGTATTCTCATTATTGCATTGTATGTCGATGATATGTTACTCATTGGGAATGGTAAATGTTTGATTTCTGATTTGAAGTCTCAGTTGTCAACACAGTTTGAGATGAAAAATTTAGGGGCAGCTCAGTACATTCTAGGAATGGAAATCAGAAGACACTAAGCAAACAGAAAACTTTGGTTAGGCCAGAGTATGGTAACACTGTGTTGGAGAGATTCAGCATGATGGATTATAGACCTTTGACTGTTCCTGTTACAATTGGGACAAAGTTATCTATTGAAGATTGTCAAAAGTCTCCTTCTGAGACAGAGGATATGAGCAAAGTTCCTTATGCTAGTGCGGTTGGCAGTTTGATGTATGTGATGGTCTACACAAGACCAGACATTACCCAAGCAGTGGGAGTCCTTAGTCGATTTATGGCTAATCCTGGACGGGTACATTGGGATGCAGTGAAGAGAGTGTTTAAATATTTGTGGGGTACTTCTGAGTATTCCTTATGTTATCATGGTTATCCTACAGGACCTCGGCATTCACTTTGTATTCATGGATTTGTGGATTCAGATTAGGCAGGTGACATTGACAGCAGGAGATCCACCAGTGTTTATGTGTTCACTAAGTTTGGTGGTGCTATTAGTTGGATGAGTAAGCGGCAACCTATGGTCATTTTGTCCACTACTGAAGTTGAGTACATGGCAGGAACTGATGCTTGTAAAGAAGTCATTTGGCTTAAGAGATTGTGTTCTGATGTTGGGTTTGATGCAGGGAAGATTACTATTTGTTGTGACAGTCAGAGTACCATATGTTTGGCAAAGAATCCTACTTTCCATGCGAGGACTAAGCATATTGATGTCCAGTACCATTTTGTTCGTTACATGGTAGAGGATGGGAAGGTAAACTTGGAGAAAGTTGATACTTTGACAAATGTTGCAAATTCCTTGACAAAACTTGTGAGCACAGAGAAGTTCATATGGTGTTCAGAGTCTATGGGCCTCTCGGCCCCTAGCAATTAAATAATTGTGTTGATACTCCCTTTGCTCTTGCAAGGTGTTCGACAAGTGGGAGAATGTTAAGAAAAAGTGTCTCAACCTTGCAATTTTGAAAGATTACTATTCTTCCCAGTTTTTGTCTTTTTGAATACCCTATATCTTGGATAATGGTCTGGAACTTTCAAAGTTTCCAAACGAGCTAAAAATAGCGAGACTTACTATTTTTAGTAAGTTCTTCAATTGAGCTTAGATTGACCTCAAATTTTTCTTAAAGGTGTGGAACAGCTAAGTGAACATCTTGGGTGAGTTTTGTCTCAAGATCATATGAGGATTGTGAGATATTAAAGTTTCTATTTTTTGAAACTACCGGAAAAAAGTCTTTGAACTCAATTATCGAAATCAAAACTTCTCTAAACATCCCAAAAATGGTCATAACCAGCATAGTAGGTTATAGGGTGATAGATCTCTTCACGAGCTTTCTGACACATTAAACGGTTCGTCAATCAGACACCCGGATCAAAAGTTATGACCTCTGGAAGTTAGACCTTTTGTTTTGGGAAATGTAAAAACGTGTTGGACACATAAAAGAGCTGTAAAGGGGAGAGTTACACATGTTGGTGTGTGGTTTGGCACATCACAAGGCATCTTTGATTGGAGATAAGTTGGGCACCACTTTTGGGTGGTTTTAGCTCATGGTTTTGTAATTACCGTTGGTGGTTGACTGTATTTTATCTCCTATATATCAGGAGCTGGAGCTAGAGGTTGTGTGTAAGAATCTTATAGATGTCAAATTGCCTCCTGGATCTCTGGTTGGATATACCCCTGTAAAATCTTGCCCTACAAGTATATTGTAATCTTTATGATTCCTGAATAATATATTGGGCGGCTTTGGCATGTGGGGTTTTTTACCTGAAAGGGTTTTCCCCACGTATATCTTATGTTGTGAGTTTTGTGTTTGCATTTGGAAGTGGTTATTATCTTTCTGTTAATGTGCATCTTAATCTGTAACTGTAAAAGTAAAAGTTTGCATAAGTCTTTCCTCAGTAGATCAGTGTAGGAAGCATTTCCGCATACCTTGCTTCCTTTCACAAACTCCATTCAAAGATTATGTACTTTGCAATGTGGTTATATGTTTCTATAGCTAAAACTTTATGTGTATGGTAACTCTAGGCACTTAGTGTGACAATTAACTCAACATGGTGGTCTCCTCATCTCACTCTGCTTATGTGTCAAAACATGGACCAATAGCATTGGTACACCTTGCAAATGGGAGATACATAAGGCCACTATGGATATCATGGCATAGATTGAACCAATGGGATACTACCATTAGTGCTAATGCAAGACAATAAGACTTATTTAAGTGGCCTTTTCATGATCACGTACACATGACATAGTTGTGACCCCCCACACAACCGTGTTTCCTTTTATGATTGATAGCACAAAAATCTCACTTGTGGCCAATCTAATTTGTTAGTTTTAAATGGCTTGTCAAGCATTGACCCTATGATCTATGGCTTCAACTCCACCCACTATATATCCTACCCATCATGCTCACTAAAATGTATCTTTCACTAATGCACATACACTCCTCCTCTACATAAAAGTGTTAATGATCACACAACCATTGATATAATACATCAAAGAAATCACAATCAATGAAAATTGTAATGTATCATATTTGGTTGTAACTAATTTTTATGTGTGTCAAAGGAATCTATCATATAATATTAATAAAATACTAATCAAACTAATGCAACAATGCCTACTGAGGAGGCAAGATGATTGAAAAGAACATAAAGGTTGCATTACTAATAACACATGGAACAATAAATGATCGATGATGGAAATTGAACAATTGGCATCCTGACACACAAACTTGAAGAATCTTGCCCATGGTTTGCTAGCATTCAGTTACTTTTCATTTTTTTAAATAAAAATGCATCTGCAAGTAGACTATGAACATTGGAATAGTGTCTAGCTGTGGAATTTTGCAATTTTATTAATTTGCAAAGGAATGTTTAACTCTACTATTAGGGGTGATCAATCTTGATTGTAATTGAGAGAGCTTGACTCTTATGAGATCAACTTAGTTGAACATATTATGAGTAGAAATGAGGGATTCAGAAAAGATATAGGTTCTTTGCAAGTAGGTTCGAGAGAAGTTGTATTGGCTCTTCTTGCCATGCTGCTTCTAATACATATCTTTCGAGACACCAATGGATTGGAAATTAGCATGTACTAAAAACTATAAAATTTCTGATTTTATTACAAAAGAAGGGCTCATTTCTAGTATCACAAATCAAATAAATATCAAGCTCAAATGAATTATATGAAATAGATTAACACTAAATGTTCTTTGGGAAAATCAAGTCTCCCCAATGCCTTGCAATGTTATGTGAATATTGGCATTTCTCTATTCCTTCATATTGAATCTACTTCATCCATCAATGTTTGGTTCCTTTTCCCACTAATTGGATGTATTTCATCTTCTAGAAAATAAAACAAGGCAATATTGTTTGTAGAAATCTTTTTCCTACTCACAAAAATTACTTATAGGCTATCAATTTAATTTTAAGAAAATATCAAAACAATGGAAGCAAGTAGACAAGTACACTAGAAATCAAGCATGGCCAACCATATTATTCCATGTGGTCTCCATCTTGCCGCCTCTATCTAGAATGGCACAACTCACACAAGATTAATCGTTTCACTATATAATTAGAGTTTCGACTACGATTTTCACTCTTTAACAAACATGGGTCTAATAACCTATTCTAAAACACACAAATCCACAGGTAATGCACAAATTCCCTCTTCTTAAATTTATATGCTCAATGAGAATAAAAAATGACTACAAATAAATGTACAATAGAAGCGTAGTAACAAAATTTTAAACAAACGAAGCACAAAAATACTAAGCCACTATGAGAAATCAGCAATTGTGCTTAATTTTGGTTTATTGGTGTCATAATTGAGTCTCACTAAAGGCTATCAATCTACTTTACACTCAAAGGAAATTACACTAAAAAAAGAATTGAGAAAAGTGAGATTGTTGGAGAATAGTGTCATCCTCGTTCCCATTTTTTCAAGTGGTTACACAAACATTGCTTGATGTTTAGAAGAACTAAGAGAAATGCAAAATTCCAAATCCATATTAATTATCTAGGATTTGTTTTATGTTTTGATTCCTCAAATGTTTTCTGTCTTGAGAAGGATAAGCATACTGAAGGATTGTGCATATGTGCCTCTAAAAATCAAGAAGAGGATATGTGTGTCAATTACAAATAGTTCAATATTTTAATATAACTATTACCACTGGTCCAAGATTTATCAAAGGTATAGATACCATACCTACGTTGATGTCCTTGTCAATGTGTCAGCTACTAATTGGTCCACGTATCTCCATGTGTATAGCCTCGTATGCTTGCAAGCTCTAAATTCCATTCATAAAGGACTACCTATCAATTTTCAAGCAAGAATTCATGAAGCTTTATACCATGAAGGCCACGCTACTTAAAGTGTGATCAAATGGTCCACACATTGTGGCTATGCATCTCATTGTTGGTGCTTGGCAGCTAAACTTAAATACATTGACTTTTGATTAGATGTGTCTTTCCAACAATCCAAAGGTGACACACATCCATGGGTAAATGTGTTGAGCACAAAAATTCATTTACTTAAGGACCCAACAATTCACCTTTAAGATCTCTTCGACGTACCCATTTCACATTAAAGTTTGATTACTATTAATACTTAAGATTTATAAATTCCTCCTTCCATTCATTTGCCTCCTTCTTCCTCTTAAATTATCTTTATTTCTTTCTCATTCCATGCATGCTTTTTTACTTTTCCCAAACTAATTAAATAAGAATTTAAACAATAAAGCATATAATCTATTTATATATAACTATCTAAAATCTTATCCCCTTAAATAAAGAAAAATAAAACAAAAATTCAATTGTTTTTATTATCTTTTTATTTGCTTTAATCTTTAAAAAGTAAAGGAAAACTATTTTATCTCTTTACCTTTAAATATCATTTAATTTATTTTAAATTTTATTTATTATTAAATAAATAAAAAACATGAATGCACTTGTTTATATTCCAACTAATAATAATGCAATTTAACTTATATTGACTCAATTAATTTGATTCACACAAATGCAACCTAAGCTAAATGCACCTAGGTGAGTGTGTGAACAAATCCCTTCATATCATGTCACTTTCAAATAGCTAAATCCTTCTCCCCAATGATACTCTCTCTCTAACTTGAGAGAGTGTCAATTGTTCCTATCGTACTCACGAAAACAAAAATGCATAATTAGTCATCATCATAAATCAACATTTAACTAAGAATTAGTAAATGATTAATCATTACTAAAATAATTTAAATTACAATTCTAAAGATAATTATCATACTCAATTATCTTTCCTAATTGTTTGATATTAATCAAATATTTAACTAGGCAAAACAAATGGGATGTGACATCTATCCATACATAAAGCCACATTTGTGCAACACATGTGCTTGCCATTTTTTATTTATGCATAGTAGTGGTGAGTCAGATTTGGAGAGTACATATTTTGATGAACCCAATGTGAAGAACAAATCCTTTTTGGATAAGTTATTTCACCTATTTTCTCCTTTTGTTTCATCTCCTCTTTCCTTCTTTCATCATTTCCTATTTATTCTATGGTATATACAGTACACCTAAATATGTTGGGACAAACAACATACCAAGGGTAGGTCTCTTATACTAAACCAATCACTCCAACCTTTAACCATCGCATCCCTATGGACACTATGGATTTGATATCAAACATATATGACTATGAAGATACTAACTCTGAGGGTGCCATCAAGAGCCAAAGAAAATGCAAAACATAACCAAGATTTTAACATCTTCGACAACCCCACATGTGGTCAATACCAAGGCACGATCATAATCCTCCAACCAAACCTGAAACATGAAAAAGCCTAATGCATCCTAATGCAAACTAAAATTCACAAGCAAGACCCCACCTTCACAACTTATAGAGACACAACTACCCATATTGACAACAAAATGGATTGCCTTGAAAAAGACTTGGCATAAGCTCAAACAGAATGAGAGGCCCTTGAAATGGCCTATCAAAATAACCAAACCTTTTCACAACAAATGGTAATAGAAAACCTACCTATTGTAACAAAAAATAGGGTGATTCAACTCCCACCGCATGGGCTATGATAGCACTATCAACAAAACCCACCTCATGGTCCAAAGAAGTTTGTAATGCTAGCCAAACTAGTGAAGCTATCCATAGGCTCTTATTGCCACCCTAGTTAAACATATTAGGGAACTTGAAGCTAGGGTGCTAAGAAATCACTTCAAATATAATGCAAACAAATATGAAACTATGATCTCTAAGGTTATGATGTCACATGAATCCTTTCATCACCACCCAAAATGATGTAAGCTAGGGGTTCTCAACCACCCAATATTTAAAATTTTATTTTTAAAACATGAGAGATGAGGCTTTTATGCCTCCTCCACCTCCATTTCACAATGCAAACAACACATTCCAACCTAGTGGGATTCACCCCAACTAGGCCCAAAATTATGCATCCCTATCTTTGTCTTAGCCAATTAATCCAATGCACCAAAATTATGCAAACCCTTTTAGGATTCAGCAACCCTACTCAAACATTCCACCACAGTCAAACTATCAAATTCCTACACCAAGACCCATCTTGAGAAAACCACCTCCATGCCATGCATGACCTCTTTTCAGGTATTGACCTTGAATTCTTAAAGGAACTATTAGATAGAGCAATACAAAATGTTATTTTTCCAATACTACTCCCTGACTTACCTAAATTTAAGGGAGAAGGAGACCCTACTACTCATATCAAGGAATATGCAATCATTATCTAAGAACTATTTCCATGGGATTAGTAGTCACACATATTTTTCCTAAGACCCTAGAATGGATCACATTAGATTGGTAGTATCAACTACCCAAAGAATCAATACACTTCTTTCAATAACTCACTGATGAGTTTGTCACAATGTTTAACATGAACAAGCCAATAAACACAAGAATTAAAGAATTCCTAAGCATCAAATAAGACAATAATGAATATGTATCTCACTTTATATCATGAAGGAGACAAATTGTCTACTCATCAATAAGTGTGCAACACATGGATCACATGGAACTATGTGACCTCTTCTCACATGCCTTGAAGCAGGACACGTGGGAGGAAGTCTAGAAAATTTGTTACAAAACCTAGTAAGAGGCTATCAAAAGCCTTAAGAATTGATCAAGACACATTAACATTGAAGGAGCACATATGATGCTAAGAGTAGATTGGTCACTAAGAACCAAAAACTTGAGCAACAACAGTAACAACAACAACAACCCTTCTACACCTAAAGTCCTAGAAATCAATATAAATGCCATGATGGATGGGGTCATAGACTCTCCACCCATGAGGAACGATAATGGTGGTAACAATAATCATAATTATAATGGAAACAACTACAATGTAAATAATTGTTACCAAAACCAAACAAATCAAAATGTCCACGTAATGGTAAAGACTATTGATTAACCTCCTTGAAATAATTATCCCCAATGAAACAAATATAACCAACCACAAAACAACCACAGCTTTAAAGAAAATTTATATGATCCTTAATAGAGACCCAGAGATTATGATCCTAATAATTTTTCCTCTTTCCACAAGGTTAGGGGGCATGAAATAGAAGCATCTTGAGATTACAAACAAAATTCATCTCTAAATTATTTGAGGAACAATAACATATATTCGTCAACATGTTCCTCAACTCCTAGGACATTCCAACTAATGGCAACCATGAAGGGCCCACTGCCCCTCAAAATACAAACCTAAGGATCTATCGAGACATGTTTCCCAACATCAACACACCAATAATCTCAAGTTAATCAAACTCTTCCAATTCCTCTACATCCAAATCAATAATTCTTTAAACCTAGAGGGACCAAGCTTTTACACCTAACTAGGCATAAAAGAATAAGTGAAAATGTGTAGGTTAATTGACCTAGTTAAGTATCACAAAGGACAAGAGCCTCAAGTAACCTAATTAATAGAGTAAAAGGGATATTTAATTTCTATGATCCATCCTCCCATATATCTCATTGGCCCTTATGATTGCTTAGAAGATCTCAAAGATCTTGTAGATAGATCTTTTGAGAAACTTGTCAGCTCATTGTGTATCTTTTTTGGAAGCCATCATACTAAATTATCTCAACCATATAACTCCACCTCCCTAAGAGAAAATCAACTAGGTTGATTTACATCTCAACAAATTAAATTATAAGTTACAAGACCCAAGATTAATTAATGAACTAAATAAAATGCCCATAGAGGCTGAGCTAATGAAACAAGGATATCATGCCTTGTATCTCAAAGTGTGGATTTATGACACCTGTAGTGAACCCTAGTTAATGATGGAACCATGGTCAATATAGTCCACTTTTCCCTTCTATAAAGGATGGGATATGGTAAGATGAACATAATTTCATGCCAAGACATGTTGTGAGGATGTGACAATTTAAAAGAGCTACCACAATAGGAAAAAACATTCTCCTAATCACCCTTGGAGATTAAATGGTTCCCATTGTGATCTATGAAGTCAAAATGAAAGCCAAAAACACAAATCAAATGCAAACACAAATGATATACCTTCACAATGACTCACAAATCCAAGATAGGGCGAAAGGAGTTGCACCCAAACTCCTTAGATTTACCCAAATAGACAAATATGGAAATGTGGGTTGCTCAATGCATTCAACACAATATAGATAAGGGATTGGATGATAGATTGATAGATTAGATGAAGAGGCTAAAATGATTTTGGCATTATGATGGTATGGTGAAGAGATTTGAGAGAAATTTGGGCATGGTTTTGATGCAAGAAGAAGTTGTTCAAATGGCTTAGAGGAGGGTCTTATTTATAGATTTTTGGAAAATGGATGGAGGGTAAGGATTAAAAGTTGAGATCAAGGGCTAGAAATGATTGAGAGTTAGGGTTTGGATTGGAGTCATAGCCTTATGACAAGTGTCACAAGAGGAGTGGATGAGAGAGATCAATGGTTGAGATTTGGTCAATGGGATTGGAGGGCTCTCATTATTTGTGAATTAAAAATTCACATTGGGAAGAGAGGAGGATTATAAATGAATTAAAAATTCATTTTGGGAAGAGCTCCATTCATGGGGAAGAGTTCCATTAATAAGCTATGACATGTGTAAGGAGTGAGGACACATGTACACTTACATGTGTAAGAGGGGGATGTGACGCTTTGAATAAAAAATTGATTTTTATTCAAAGGTGTGTGGGAAGATGGGCTAAGCAAGGTTAATTAAGTGTTTAGCTTAATTAATCTAGGTCTAGGGGATAGGTAGGATAGGGTAGCTAATTAAATAATTGCTATTTAATCAACTAGGCTAGGTTTAGGTTGATTAGTAGGGTAGATTAATTAGATAAGCATGATTTATCTAATTAATAGGGGTTAGGGAGATGGACAAATTAGCTAAATAAATATTAGGAATATTTATTTAATTAATGAGGATATAGTTGTAAGGTATAGTGATAAATTAAACAAATTAATTGATCACAAAGGATGGATAAATGGCTAAGGGTAGATGATTAGGGATAAATTAAATAAATAAAATGAATTTATTTAATTAATAGGATGGATAATTGGTGGTGTAAAGATACGAGAAATTGGTTTGCGGAGCAAGTCAATTTTAGGTGTCTACATTTGCCTCTCTTTGAAATGGTGTTGCGGCTAAGTAACATTATTTCAAAGAAATTAAAATATAGAGTTGGATTGGATAGAAAAAGATTTTGGCTTAGAAGAATAGGGTTAGGTTTAGGGATGATTGGTAAGGGTGATGCCCCCTCAAGAGGATAGCCGAGTTGCGAGAACACGAGTGTGCTCTCAAAATGGATAGAACAGATTGGTTGAAGTGGTACAAGGATGAAATGAAAGATTGATGATGAATTGATGATTAGATGATAGATGGAAATGGATGATTATTGTGTTGAAAATGATTTAGAGCAATCCTAGGTTTGATATAGCAAAGTGGATACTTTCACCAAGGTATAGAAGACCAGGGTGATGATGTGTATCCAACATTTGCATGGACTAGACACACAGACAAAGGGATGATCCCATGCATGCCCAAGATAGTACAACCTTGTCTAGATAAGGGAAGGCGACTCATAGCTTAAGCCCTTAATACACAAAAGGTATGATGAACCTTAGATGCACAAGGGGATCAATATGCTAGAACCGACCCTACAATCTACAAGATATGAATACTAGCTTGGAGTAATGCAACCAACCCACAAGCACAGCATACAAAAGCAAGACTATGCCCCATTCTAGATGTTTTCGCCACATACCATGGTATAGTGAGATCAAGGTAGCTTTGATGTGATCTTTAAATAGGACAAAAGATAAAAATCAAAAATTAAAATACCAATGAACCAAACAAATAGCCATTGTATCTCTTGCCAAGATGGATGATGATAGGATAGATTCTGCCTATTGTAGGAACGATATATCCTAAGGCAAGAATCAGTTGATGATTGGATCATGCTTAGTTGATGTTGTAAGATTGGCTCAAGATATGATGGTGACAAGTTGTGGTTAATGTTGATTTGATAGTTGATGATTTTGGTTAAGGGATGATTGCTTTGATCGGTAATGCGATGCTTGGATCTAGTGTAAGCTCAAGGGCTAGGGGCCATCCAAACGGGTTGGATGGGTGCATCTTATGTACCTAAGTACTGGAAACTTCCTTCGTATTCCAGACTGCCTACATACCTGTGTCCATAGGATCAAGGCACATTAAGATGCAGGTGGTGATGATATGTAGTTCTGATTTGTGATGATGATGTGGGATGATTGAGGATAGATGTGATGATGTTGGAAGATGAAGTGTTGTTGATGGAATGATGTTGATTTTGTGAGGGATATGTTGACCTATTTTGCCTCTGCCCAGAGTTAAATAGTTCACCTTGCATTTTCTTTGAAAATCCTTTAGAAATGGCCATACAAGGTGTAAATCTTCCAAGTACTCATGCATGCCTTGTTTAAAATTCCTAAGATCTTGCCTAAAGATTCCTTGCAAAAAACCCAGAAATCTTTTGGCCCCAAGTATTTTTCTTACATTCGCCTTTGTACATACACAGGAATATGCAAAGGTTATATACAAGTTTTTTGCTTGTATATCGCCAATATATGTCAAATATACAAAGGGGTTTGTATGTACAAGAGTAGTTATACATTAGCGGGCTTGCAGAAATTTCCATCGGCCTTCAAAAAAATGGAACAATTCAGTTGTATGCATTTCTGATTGCTTATCAGGCTTAGAAGATGCATATACATTGGGGGAATCTATCGCAGATCCCAAGAATATTCCCTCAATGTATATCAGGTTTCAAATGCATATTGTGTTGTATGTTCAAACATGCAACAGCTACATACAAAGTAGATTCCCAAAATATTTTGCAAATCTATATCAGTATAGATTGTATATCGGGTTTGTATGTTCGCACATACAACCCAATATACAATGGAACATATACAAGGCTGACTTACATACATTTGCTACAGTGGAATGCATGTCAACGAGATACAAGTTTGGCATACAAGTGAGAATGCTATAGTGGAATGTATATCGGATTGTATGTTTGCACATACAACCCGATATACAAGGAACATATACAACCCGGGCCCGAAAAGAAATTTTAATTTGTTCTATGTTGTTCTGGGGTGCGCCTTGTATGAAAGGCGATTGTATGTTTAGACATACAAAAGGGAAGATACATGTTGGCCGATCACAAAGGAGTGGGACCACCACTTGTATGTATATGCACATTGCATGTTTGCATATACAAGGAACATATACAAGTCGGACTTCAAAGTTTATCAAATTGAGCTTGGCGGATGCATGCAAAGAAATATACAAAGAAAAGGTGATATACAAGCTGAATTTCAAAGTCTTTCCAGTCTGCTTCATAAAGATTTGAAGTCCGCGGCTTGCATGTATATGGTGCTTGTATATGCCGATATACAATGAAAAATACAAAGTAAGGATGCAAGCCGGATTTCAAATGGATATACATTTTGGTTAAATGCAGCGTCAAGTCCACGACTTGCATGTATATTTGCGGCTTGTATATATGCATATACAAGTCAAAGGTGCAAAGGAGGTATATAAGGTGGACCTGAATTAAAGATCAAATTCTGGCATATTTAGGCGTCGGGTCCAGCTTGTATGTATAAGTGCTTTGTATGTTTGCACATACAAAGAGATATACAAAGAGGAATGATACAAGCCAGACTCGACAGGGAAATCAAATACAACTAACGGTCATTTTGGGGTCCGCGGCTTGTATGTTTGCATATTCAGAAGAGGAGATACAATTGGTGGGATCCACCAAAAGCACAAACAGTGGTATGTTTCTTTGTTTGTTTGTTCACTTGTATGTTTCCAATATACAAAGGCATGATGCATCAGGTAACATACAAGGGTACTTGTATCATATATACAAGTCACAGCTATTAAAGGAATACAAGAGGTGGGGCCCGCGCTTTGTATGTATACCGCATTGTATATTCATATATACAATGAGATATACAAGGAAAATGATGCAATGAAAACATGCGGGGGTCTCATATGCAAGACACATTGAAAGGATGCAACGGGTCCTTACAGGAGGCATTGTATCTATATTGGGAATGTATATTCGCATATACAAAGGAAATATACAACGGGAGCATGCATTCATCAATATACAAAGGCCAAAGATGAATTGGTGGGGTCCACTAAAGGCACAGGTCATTATGTGAGTTTGTTTGTATTTTCGATTGTATGTTTTCACATACATTTGAACATACAAAGGCATATACAAAGCCCGATATACAAGAGGCCATGCATATGCAAAGGGATTTTCAGAGAAGGTTTTTGGATGCCGATTCAGGTGGTAAATTCAAGCAATATATACACAGATGCAAAGAGATATATACAGGCGGTTGACCGAAACTTTGACCGCCTGTATCTGCTCCGTCCTGGCGAATTTTGACATGCTGTAAAAGGCAAAGATGCATGTTTTGTCCCCTCTTTCATTTGGCGGGGTTTTCAGGGGTTTTTGTCACCTTTCAATTTTGAATCTAGCTTTGCATATTTTGGTCGAGTGGACATTTCAGTGACCATTTTTGAGCAAATAGAGATATTTCTTGCATTCATTGCTACGTAATGATGAGGCAGCGCGCATTGATGATAAAAGATATCCCTTATGCATTGTCGAAGATTGATGAGTAAGCTGCTTGCATTAAATATTAAAATATCTTCTATCTGCCCAGTGCCAGATATTTGACACCATAACTTATGCAAATGGACAATCAGTCGGGGCGGATATTTTCTGAGACAGCTTTTAGAGCAAATTTTGTAACCGACCTAGGTTAGTTTTGGAATGCTATATATATGCATTCATGAGATGTAAATAGGGTTAGAAATTTTTTGGGCATTCTGGTCTTTATGTTTCCAAATAGAGTTTTCATATACTGTAACCCTACCTTTCATTGGATATATGCAAGTTATTTTACCTCCTTTCCTGATTTTCCAGTTCTGTGTGAATCTGCATGAGGTTGTCTGTGAACATTTTGTTCCTCTCAACCCTATTGCTCCTCACCTCTGCTAGAATCATCTAATCTGTGTATGTTTACTTGCTGTATCTAATTATATTGTGCATTTTCTTAGTGTTGTGAAAGTTTCTTTTAATCAATCTGGTGCATCACCCTTTTATGTTTTCAAGTTTTTGTTGTTTCATCTTTCAAGCATTCCTTCTCCCTTTTCCCTCCAAAATTTAGTAGTTTTAGGTGATAATCAGACAAGGAAGCCGACCTTCTCTGGAGGTTTGATCTCTTTTAGGAAAGTCCCACACTTCGAGATCATTCCCATTGTGTCATTGGAATGTTTGGAATCCTTCCAAGCAGGGTGCAATTTCATGTGACAATAATTTTTGGCACGCCTGGTGGGACAATACAACTTTTATTACTGGTTTTGATATGCAGCCAGTGATTTTCAGGCCTGTAAGAGGTTAAACCTACATATCTGGTGACTCACACTGAGGAAGGACAAGCAGATCAATTTTGCTGTAACATTATATGAGAAATATTCAAACTAGGAGTTCAAGTATATTCGATTACTTGCAGCTGTCTCCACCTAGAAGGCAGAGTAGAGTTGTAGTAAGGACTCCAGTTTCTAAAAGGATACAGTCAACTCCACCAAATTTCAGACCAGTTGCTTATATAGTTCCTGTAGCAACTCAAGCAAATCTACCCCCAACTGTTCAGATGGCAAGAAATCAGCCATTCGTGACTTTTGATGGGGGTAGCCCTTTAAACCTAACAGTACATGATGTTATACCCATGGCAGCTTTGAAGAGTCTGCCCTATTTCACAGGGGAGAATCAAACTACCCCTATTGAGCACATTAGAGACATAGCATCTCTGTGTGGTGTACATCATGTCACTCAAGAGAATGTAGCCATCAGGCTGCTAGCTGCCTCATTCAAAGGAAAGGCATTGCAATGGTTTAGGAGTCTACCATTGTAGACTATTACAACCTAGGATGATCTAGGCGAGAAGCTAAACAAACAATTCCAAGATAAATCAGATAATCTATCATTGGTTGAATAGATGACCACCATAAAGAGAGCTCCCCAAGAGAAAATGATGGATTTCAATTTCAGATTTCAAAAAACATGGGATAGAATCCCTGCCATGGTAAGACCTCCAACTGAATATGCATTCTTGTATTTTTTGAAAGCCTTGAATAGTGATATTTCAGTAATGATTCAATCATTAGGAGGTACTAGTTTACTTGATGCTTATGAAATAGCTATTAGGGTAGAAAATAATCTGATTCAGGCTGAAAAAATAGCACCTAGACCACCAGTGCCCATCTTTCCTGAGATTCAAGTTTCAATGCCATTGCCAATCTCATATTTTGCCCCTTTACCTACTATAGCAGCAGTACCAAGTACTGCCATTTCTGAGCCTGCTGCTTCTAACTCATCTCAGGAGTTGAAAGAGATTAAAAATAGCCAACAGAAAATAGAAAATATCCTGCAAACCATTAGCAATGAGTTAGTAAACATCAAAAAGCAGCAATCCCAGCATAGACAGCCTTATCAACCGCAACCTCAAGGGCAAAATTAGCAGCCATATCAAGGCCAAAATCAACCTTATCAGGCTAATAGGCTACCTTATCAGAGTAACTATCAAGGTGCCAGGAAAAATGTGAATCAAAGGCCTTTTCAGCCTTATAATCTGGCACCTATTAATGTTGTTAGGGACATTGTCCCTACTTAGAACAACCTTGCAGCTGAGTACGAATGGTGCTATCCATGCAATCAACCATACAGTCAAGCAGCCTGCTCGAATGGGGTGATAAATCAAGCTTTAATGGTGCAAAATGTGGCAGTCTCACAGCCAAATGTCCCAAATGATGGAGCTGCACAACAACAAGAGCAACCTCAGAATGATTCTACCTTCATAAATTGGCAAGAAGGTGAATTATGTGGTGTAAACAACGATAACACCTCAGTTGCAGCAAATACAAGAGCCAAGAAGAGGGGTTATGAGATAGACCAAGCAACAAATAAAGAGAAAGGACATGTTGGTGCTTCTACATCACATATTCCCCATATTCTACAAAGAATTAACCCAGCAGCAGCAAGGGGGATGCCTCATTTGCAAGCAGAGGTTGCTGCTACGAAATCAAATCAAAAGGTAAGTGTCATTCCATCTTTCAATATTATTGAAAATATGAAGAAAATGAATGTGACAATGTCTATGTGGGATTCTTTAGCCATCCCGGGCCAAAAAGATATATTGCAATCTGCCTTGTCTGATTTGAAAGTGTCCAAGGATACAACTGTGGACCCAAATAGGGTTGTCCTTACCAATTCATCCCAGGATAACAGCAAACAGCCAAACAAAGTGCCAAACCACTCCCATTCTATGTGTCATTAATAATTGGAGACAAATTAGTACATAATTGCATGGTCGATAGTGGAGCAAGCAGTTCTGTAATGCCTAAACAGATTGCAAACCAGTTAGGGCTCAAGTACCAGTCCCTTGAGAAGGGTGTACTCCAATTAGATGGCACAACTGTTAATACTGTGGGTGTAATAAAAGACCTAGGTCTCACTTTACGTACATGTCCCAATGTTTCCATTTCCCAGGAGGTATTCATCATAGATTTGCCTCCTTATTTTGCCATGTGCTTATCAAGAGAATTTACAGCCAAGATAGGAGGATATTTATCCTCAGACTGGTCCCACATATTTTTCAGGACCAGATATGGCACCAAAGTAACTTTAAAATCTGAGTTACTTTCAAATCATCACATAGAGCCTTACACACCAAGTGTTGTTAATGCAAATTGCATTATTTCTGATGATCCTGAATTAGTTGCTGCTCAAGAACTACAAGCTGAAAGCATACCAGAGGTACTCTTAAGGGAGTGGGCCTTAGAAAATAGTGTGGATGATCCTAAGGGACACATCCAAGAAATTGGTATGGGGGTTTACATACTGCATGAGCATGAAACAGCAATACCAAATCTTGTGAAGGATGCAGAATAGCAAACAGAGCAGCAAAATGGGGTGTGGAAAATGTATTTTGATGGCTCTAGGAACAAGAATGGATCTGGTGGTGGTGCAATGCTGGTGTCACCACAAGGTGAAAAATATTTTTCTTCTTTCCGTTTTGCCTTTGCATGTACAAACAACATTGCTGAATATAAAGGATTAATTCAAGGTCTGCAGTGAGCAAGGAAGGGGAAAATTGCATGTTTATAGGTGTATGGTGATAGTGAACTCATTGTAAATCAAGTAAGAGGACTACATCTTACAAAAAATGATGTTCTGAAATGCTACAAACATAGGGTGTGGGACATGATTGAAGAATTTGATGCTTTCAATCTTATCTCTATTCCAAGAAGTCAGAACTCCCATGTTGATAGGTTAGCTGTAGTTGGGGCTTAGTTTGACATCCCTAGTGATATTCAAAGGGAAAAGGTACAACCTCATGTAAAAATAGTTGATAGGCCCTCTATCCCTAATAATAATATTCATTGGCAAGTTTTTGAAAGTGATGAGCAGATCTTGCATTTCTTGTTAGAAGAAGATGAATTTTCTGTGATGAATCAGGATAAGCTCAAGCAGCAATATGGCAATGATCAAATTGTTCAGTTGAGAACAAACAAGTTGCCCAAGGGATTGGTAACCTTGGAATCTATTTTTAGTACAGATGATCAGCTTAAGAAAAGCAAGACTAGCATGCAGGTTAAAGAAGAGCATTATGAGGAGCTAGAAATTTTTAAAGGTAAGCTTCTTAAAATCGGTAAAATCTACTCAGCCGAGGACAGAAGAGCTTTTATTGCTCTCTGTCAAGAATTTGAAGATGTGTTTGCTTGGGATTACTCAGACCTAAAAGGGTTCGACCCTCAAATTGCCTAGCACACCATAGAATTAGAACCAGATACTAAACCTATGAGGCAGAAGCAAAGACCTTTAAATCCAAAGCTTGAGCCCCTAATGATTAAGGAGTTGACCAAACTGATTGAGGGGAAAATCATTTTTCCAATCAAGCATACTTCTTGGGTCTCCAACCTTGTCCCTATGAGGAAGAAGAATGAAGAGATTAGGCTATGTGTCGACTTCAGAGACCTCAAAGAGCCTCCCTAAAAGATCACTACCCATTGCCTTCAATGGAGCAAATTCTGCAGGTGGTAGTTGGCTCAGAGAGATTTTCTTTGCTTGATGGATATTCTGGTTACAATCAGGTGTTAGTCAAGGAGGAGGATCAGTTCAAAACTACTTTCACCACTAAATGGGGCACCATGGCCTACAGAAGAATGTCTTTCGGTCTCTCAAATGCTGGCTCTACTTTTCAGAGAGCCATGGATATGGCCTTTAAGGGTTTGCTGTATAAATTGGTGCTGGTATACCTGGACGACATCATGATTTTTTCTAAGAATGCATCTAAGCATTTATCCCATCTAAGGCTAGTATTCGAGAGATGCAAAGAGTTCAGGATATCTCTCAATCCTAGCAAATGCATATTCGTTGTGCATGAAGGCAAGTTGCTAGGGCATGTTGTGTCAAAGGAAGGCATTACCATTGACGCTGAAAGAGTAAGGGCTATTCTGGAGCTGCCTTTACCCAGCCACAAAAGGGGATTGCAAAGTTTTATTGGCAGAATTAATTTTTTGCAAAGATTTATCCCCGACATTGCAAATCTTTTGAAGCCTTTGACATCTATGTTGAAGAAGAATACAATTTTTAGCTGGACGAGAGAGGCCAAACTCAGCTTCGAGTCCATCAAGGGGGCATTAGTGGCTACACCAACTCTGGTAAACCCTGATTTCTCCAAGGATTTTATTTTATATGCTTATGGCAGCTTGGATACCATCTCTGCAATTTTGGTACAGCAGCAGAGTGAGGGTTTTGAGCAACCAATCACTTTCTTTAGTCAGGGGCTGGAGGAGTATGAGCAGAGATATAGCTTCGTTGAAAAACACGTCCTGGCAGTGATAAGGAGCCTCAAGAAGTTTCAGCACCTTGTTTGTAATAACAAGATACATTTGATGGTCACTCATCCTAGTGTGAAAGAGTTCCTGTTAAGTAAAGATGTTAGTGAAAAAAGGGCTAGTTGGATCACCAAAGTCATGAAATACGACGTGGAGATCAAGATAACCAAGCTTGTCAGAGGCAGAGGACTTAGTGAACAACTTGCTACCAGTTCAGAGAATGAAATAGAAAAAGAAGAGGAGGTGCTTCTGACTATTGAAGAGGAGCATCAGAATGATACAACAGCAGTAGGCATCAGTTGGGTTAATGACATGACTCAATTTTTGCAAATTGGTGAATGTCCAGCAGGTCTAGATAGAACCAAAAGAAGATATTTTAGGCTGCAATCCATTCCATATGTTTTAATAAATGGCATCCTTTTCATAAAGGACTTTAATGGTGTATTGTTAAGGTGCATTGATAAAGGTCAGACTAACAAGGTGCTACATGAATTTCATGATGGAACAGCAGGGGGTTATTTTACCCCAAGGACCACTATTTGGAAAATAATGAGAGTTGGCTATTACTGGCCCAGCTTATTTAAGGATGCCCATGCATGGGCTAGAAAATGTATAAAATGTGCCATTTTTGCCGGTAAAGAAAGGCTGCCAGCTTTACCTTTGCAGCCAATTCAGGTAGAGCAGCCCTTTATGAGATGGGGCATTGATTTTATAGGTCCTATTAACCCACCATCAAGTGCAGGCCACAGGTGGATACTTACAGCTACAGATTATTTCACAAGGTGGACTGAAGCAGTGGCTCTGAAGGAATCCAATGAGAATGTTGTTTTAAATTTTTATCATGATTTGGTTTCCAAATTTGGAGTGCCTGAGTCTATTATCTCAGACAATACTTTGGCCTTTGTAGGATTGAAAATAACTGACTGGGCTGTTAAGAATGGGATCTATTTGAATACTTCATCAAATTATTATCCACAGGGTAATGGTTTGGCTGAATCTACAAACAAAAATCTCATAAGGATTATTAAAAGATCAATGGAGGATAACCAAAGGACCTAGCACACTAATCTAAAGTATGCATTGTGGGTAGATAGAATAACTCCCAAAAGGTCTATTGGGAACTCCCCATATCTGCTAGTGTATGGAAAAGAGGCAAGATTGCCTATATCTATGGAATTGTCAGCCCTAGACATTATGAATCAGCTAGAAATGTTTGAAGCATAGGACCCCATGGCTATCAGATATGCTCAACTGATGGAGCTTGAAGAGAGCAGAGATAAAGCCATGAAGACCATGGAGTATGATCAGCTTCAAACAAAAAGAAATTTTGATAAAAAAGGCCACCCCCAGAAATTTTAGAATGGGTGATATGGTGCTCAAATGGGATGAATTAAAAAGCAGACCAGGAAAGCATTCCAACTTTGACAGCATGTGGAGTGGCCCATTTCTCATTATTGAATGCAAGGAGCACAATGCATTTCAGTTATCAAGTATGGATGGACAAAATCTGCCTATCCCAGTTAACGGGATACATCTAAAGAGGTGTTTTGAGGTATGAGTACCTTGTAAATCAGTAGATTAGAATTCTTGCTTTCAATAAGTGCTGCTGCACAATAGTTTAGAACCTTTTGTTTTCCCTAAGTGTTGTCTAGCATAGTTGGAGAGATTGCCTTCAGCATTTTTGTCTTGGCTTGGTCTTCCAAATGTTCTTCACTGTCAAGATGCTGAGTTGCTAAAGTCAGGTTTCTTTGTCAAAACATATCTTTTGTCTTTGAATGACCCCATACCCAATGGATGCTCAAGGCCACTGATCTAATTGTTTAGCAAGCTAACACCCCATAGAGGTCACCAAATTGTTGACCTATTTTGCCTCTGCCCAGAGTTAAACAGTTCACCTTGCATTTTCTTTGAAAATCCTTTAGAAATGGCCATACAAGGTGTAAATCTTCCAAGTACTCATGCATGCCTTGTTTAAAAATCCCAAGATCTTGCCTAAAGATTCCTTGCAAAAAACCCAGAAATCTTTTGGCCCCAAGTATTTTCCATCGCTGGGATTTCTCATATTTTATAATTTGTATCTGTATACACACTTGTATATACATTCGCCTTTGTACATACACAGGAATATGCAAAGGTTATATACAAGTTTTTTACTTGTATATCACCAATATATGTCAAATATACAAAGGGGTTTGTATGTACAAGAGCAGTTATACATTGGCAGGCTTGCAGAAATTTCCATCGGCCTTCAAAAGAATGGAACAATTCAGTTGTATGCATTTCTGATTGTTTATCAAGCTTAGAAGATGCATATACATTGGAGGAATCTATCGCAGATCCCAGGAATATTCCCTCAATGTATATCGGGTTTCAAATGCATATTGTGTTGTATGTTCAAACATGCAATAGCTACATACAAAGTAGATTCCCAGAATATTCTGCAAATGTATATCAGTATAGATTGTATATCGGGTTTGTATGTTCGCACATACAACCCAATATACAATGGAACCTATACAAGTCCGACTTACATACATTTGCTACAGTGGAATGCATGTTAGTGAGATACAAGTTTGGCATACAAGTGAGAATGCTACAGTGGAATGTATATCGGATTGTATGTTCGCACATACAACCCAATATACAAGGAACATATACAACCCGGGCCCGAATAAAAATTTCAATTTGTTCTATGTTGTTCTGGGGTTCACCTTGTATGAAAGGTGATTGTATGTTTCGACATACAAAAGGGAAGATACATGCTTGGTGATCACAAAGGAGTGGGACCACCACTTGTATGTATATGCACATTGCATGTTTGCATATACAAGGAACATATACAAGCCGGACTTCAAAGTTTATCAAATTGAGCTTGGTGGATGCATGCAAAGAAATATACAAAGAAAAGGCGATATACAAGCTTAATTTCAAAGTCTTTCCAGTTTGCTTCATAAAGATTTGAAGTCCGCGGCTTGCATGTATATGGTGCTTGTATATGCCGATATACAATGAAAGATACAAAGTAAGGATGCAAGCCGGATTTCAAATGGATATACATTTTGGTTGAATGCAGCATCAGGTCCGCGGCTTGCATGTATATTTGCGGCTTGTATATATGCATATACAAGTCAAAGGTGCAAAGGAGGTATACAAGGTGGACCTGAATCGAAGATCAAATTCTGGCATATTCAGGCGTCGAGTCCAGCTTGTCCGGCTTGTATGTATAAGTGCTTTGTATGTTTGCACATACAAAGAGATATACAAAGAGGAATGATACAAGCTGGACTCGACAAGGCAATCAAATACAGCTAATGGTCATTTTGGGGTCCACGGCTTGTATGTTTGCATATTCAGAAGAGGAGATACAATTGGTGGGATCCACCAAAAGCACAAACAGTGGTATGTTTCTTTGTTTGTTTGTTCGCTTGTATGTTTCCAACATACAAAGGCATGATGCATCAGGTAACATACAAGGGTACTTGTATCATATATACAGGTCACAGCTATTAAAGGAATACAAGAGGTGGGGCCCGTGCTTTGTATGTATACTGCATTGTATATTCATATATACAATGTGATATACAAGGAAAATGATGCAATGAAAACATGCGGGGGTCTTATATGCAAGACACATTGAAAGGATGCAAGTATGTATACTGGGAATGTATATTCGCATATATAAAGGAAATATACAATGAGAACATGCATTCGCAGATATACAAAGGCCAAAGATGAATTGGTGGGGTCCACTAAAGGTGCAGGTCATTATGTGAGTTTGTTTGTATTTTTGATTGTATGTTTTCACATACATTTGAACATACAAAGGCATATACAAAGCCCGATATACAAGGCGCCATGCATATGCAAAGGGATTTTTAGAGAAGGTTTTTGGATGCCGATTCAGGTGGCAAATTCAAGTGATATATACACAGATGTAAAGTGATATATACAGGCGGTTGACCGAAACTTTGACCACATGTATCTCCTCCATCCTGGCGAATTTCGACATGCTGTAAAAGGCAAAGATGCATGTTTTTGTCCCCTCTTTCATTTGGCAGGGTTTTCAGGGGTTTTTGTCACCTTTCAGTTTTGAATCTAGCTTTGCATATTTTGGTCGAGTGGATGTTTCAGCAACCATTTTTTAGCAGATAGAGATATTTCTTGCATTCATTGCTACGCAATGATGAGGTAGCTCGCATTGATGATAAAAGATATCCCTTATGCATTGCTGAAGATTGATGAGTAAGCTGCTTGCATTAAAGATTAAAATATCTTCTATCTGCCCAGTGCCAGATATTTGACACCATAACTTCTGCAAATAGACAGTCATTCAGGGGCGGATATTTTCTGAGACAGCTTTTAGAGCAAATTTTGTAACCGACCTAGGTTAGTTTTGGAATGCTATATATATGCATTCATAAGATGTACATAGGGTTGGAAATTTTTTGGGCATTCTGGTCTTTCTATTTTCAAACAGAGTTTTCATATACTGTAACCTTGCCTTTCATTGGATATATGCAAGTTATTTTACCTTCTTTCCTGATTTTCCAGTTCTGCGTGAATCTGCATGAGGTTGTCTGTGAACATTCTATTCCTCTCAACCCTATTGCTCCTCACCTCTGCTAGAATCATCTAATCTATGTATGTTTACTTGATGTGTCTGATTATATTGTGCATTTTCTCAGTGTTGTGAAAGTTTCTTTTAATCAGTCTAGTGCATCACCCTTTTATGTTTTCAAGTTTTTGTTGTTTCATCTTTCAAGCATTCCTTCTCCCTTTTCCCTCCAAAATTCAATAGTTTTAGGTGATAATTAGACAAGGAAGCCAGCCTTCTCTGGAGGTCTGATCTCTTTTAGCAAAGTCCCACACTTCGAGATCATTCCCATTATGTCATTGGAATGCTTGGAATCCTTCCAAGCAGGGTGCAATTTCATGTGACAACAGGATATTTTGGGGATTTATGGATTTTTTTATTTTTTTGGATTTTTTGAGATTTTGGAAAGGGCGTGGTTTATTATGATGGTTGCATTGGATTGCATTTGGATAACCTTTGTGCTAGATACCAATGACAAGGGAACACTGAGTTTAGAGGTGAAGGTGATGGGGTTGGATTGGGGGATTAGTGATGAAAGATGATGGATAGTTGATTCATGATAGATGAATGGACAATTGATAGGGATGCATGTTAGATAGATGGAAGATAGGGATGAGGGATAGGATAGGGATGCATGATAGATGGATGGGGGGGTTTATGATTTTCTCCAAGGGCTAGGTTGCAAGGAATCATATGCCCCAATGCTTAGAATTTTTCATGATGGGTTCACGTTTGAATGGATGGACTTTGTAGTAGATGGATGGAGGATATGCTTGGAAAGGGAGTATGCCAAGAGGTGTCCAAAGCATGTTGTTGATATTTTGCCCCTTGTCTTTATCAAGGTCTAATCTGAGGAAGATATATAGGATAGGATGGATGGGAAATGGTAGGATAAATAGGGGATGGTGGATAGGAATATGATAGGATAAGGATACATGGATAGGATATGCAAAAGGATGTTATGGATGTTGATGATTTTGCCCCTGTGTAGGGTACAAAATGGATGGAGAAGGGATTACACATGACGCCCACAAGGGGTTTTCATCATGGTACTTGCCCAAGGTGCCACAAGGAGTGCTTTTCACCATTTGGACAGATTTTTTTCAATTTACTATTTTCTTGATTTTTTTATTTTTTTGCTTTTTTGATGGAATGGGGACTCTAGCATCTGTTTCCATAGTAAGGCGAAGATGGTCCCATGTTGGATGGCATTATGGATGATGATTGCATGGATGTTGGTGGATAGTGGGTTATGAAGTGGATTATGCGAATTATGATGTGGATTATGCAATAGCATGGACCATAGGAATGTGATGGGGAAGATATGTAGGATAGTGGATGAAAGATGGAGAAATGGGGGTATGTGGGAATGTCAAGTGGTGGAGGGGAACCAAGACCAATGGTTGCACACATCGTGATGTATTTGGAAGCTTGTACTTTGGATGTGGAGTTGGGAGTAATGAGGATCGAGATATGGGATTTTTGGATGGTCGATTTGGGGTTTTAGGTACCCAAATGGACTTAGGAATTATGGGATTTTTAGATGGGGAGCAGGATGTTTGGGATTGTGGAGTAGATTGGGTTGTGGATGGTTCATTAGAGTTTGGTGCTTTTTGTTTAGGGACCCACACCATTTTTGTTTTTGCTTTTTCTTGTGATGGTGTGGGCTTTGATAGCCTTTTGGATTTTTGATTTTGCTTGGAAGGGATAACATCTTTAGGCTTTTTTGCTTTATGAGTCAAGGCATTCAAAATTTTGAATCCCATGGATTTGGGGGAAGCTTTATGTTTGAATGATGTGTGCTTTGGTTGGTCTTGATTGGGAAATTTAGGGGGTTTATGGGTGGAGGGGTAAAAAGTGGATTTATGGATAAATGAATGAGGGGATTTGAGGATAGGGATGTTTGGGAGGATGGGAGGATAAGAGGATTTGTGGATAGGGATGTTTGGAGTTGGTAGGATAAGAGGTAAAGTGAATTTAATAGGAATATTTGGAGTTGGAAGTAGTGGAGGTAAATTTGATGGAGGAAAATGGATGGTCACATGCTTTTGCAAATGATATGATGATGGAGGAGGGATGGCGACATATGATTTGGGGGTACGATGAGATGCACTGTGTTTGGGATTGGATGAATGGATTTTGGAAGGTACGTGGGTGGTACCAACATGTTTAGATTGTTTTTCTTGGGGTGTATAGCCAAGGCCATGCGAGGATGGATGGAATGTGGTGTGGATGGGCTCTAAGATGCCTTGTTCATGAAGGCCTAAGCCTTTTCCTTGATAGTTTATATGTTGGAGCATGCGACATGCAATGGGATGTTTGGTGCTTTGGAAACAAGATGCGAGTCCATTATTTGTTAGAGAAGGATAGATGGTGGATGGAAGTTGTTCACCTCCTACGAGGGAGTCACCGCGGATGAAGGTGCTTTCCAAGTGAATAGGAGGATGGATTTGGGATGAGATTGGTAGATGGAAGTAAAGGATTTGTGGGGGATGGTAAAGGGGTGGTAGAAGATGGTGTGAGATCAATAAGTTGATCAATAGATGGGAGGGGCTCGAGGATGGGATTAGATTGGATTGTTAGATCTTGATTAAGATAGGGGGTTGATGTTTCAACATGCTTTGGATTAGATGGATCGTGTGTTTGGGTAGAAGTGGAAGTGACTTGGATGGTGATTGACGCAGTGTAAGGGCAACAAAAATGTGGATAACTAATGTCAGCTCCTCACCAACAAACATTTTTCCATTGTCTGTTTACCCATCGGTAAGGTATCACACACTAACGGCCGAGGAAGACAACCTTCCTCCGATCGCATACCTTATATTGATGTATGTGCTTTGCATCGGTTGCCTGTTGGTAACACATGACCTATCGGCTTCCCTAATCTAAGTCAACCGATACATTCAATTTTGTAGATCAGAATTGCTGAACTGTCTCTGTGGTTGAACCTTTGAACATACAGTTGAACCATTGAACCTTCAACTAAGGTTGAACCACTGAACCGTTGAACCGTTGGACTCTTGAACTGGTTCAATCACAGATTCAACTATCTCACACTTAAACACTATCGGCGATGAACCTGTTGGACCATTGAACCACTAAATCGGTTCAACCATTGTTTCAACTATCTGCACCTTTTACTTCGTTGAACCAAAGAACTTATTGAACCGTTGAACCTTCAATTGTTCGGTTCAACAGACACTAGTGGTACAACATACTCCCGTCACATAGACTATACCAATTTAACCTTAGAGCTCAGTGAACCATTGAACCCGATACTCCGTATTGAACCGACGAACCAACTGAACCCACTATATCCGTTGAACCGGTTCAACCGGCGGTTCATCTATCGACAACCCTTACTATGATGAACCGTTGAACCTTTGAATTGGTTCAACCACCTGCAAACATCTATTATCAGTGCCCTCGATATGATTCAACCTGATACACAGATGCAGGATATCCATGAAATGTATATTCACATATAGACATGATATACACATGATATGCACCTTCATACATTTGTGATATATACAGGAATTGTATATTCAACAACCAACACATCTGGACTCAAATAGATTTTTATACATACCATTTTCACAACATATACACAAGAAGTTGCTTGCATACGAATGCAATATATATATTCACAGACTATCTCCTCATACAATTGATGCATATTTGAACTTCCTGCTGATAACTTCTTCTGCGACGAATTCTGTAATTTCTACTCTGCCGTGTCCATCGTACACAAGGAAAATAAACAGAAAACTAATATACACAATCCATTCCACTGATTTCACAGAAATCCACCAGTGGAATGGATTTAATCGTGCATCTCGACCATAGAAGAATACAAAGCAAATCTATACAAATAATATACAAAATGATTTGATATACAGAGAATTTACACTGAATCCAGAATTTGGTAGAACACAAATTACAGAACTTCTACTTCTTCATTTCACATTATCAAACACAGACCAATTACAGAGATTTTTCTGAAGGTGGAAGAACTCCCCTTTTCTTGACCACCTTCCCTATTTTCTTATCTGACTCCCCTCTCCTCTGTTTTCCGGATTTTGCTTAAACCAAGATTATAATCAAAACCCTAAGTAATCATATGACACCTGTTTACCTCAAGACAACAAAACACCTAGTAATACGACACATTTGGTTAATCCTCCACCTAACCCAAGTGTCTAATGATGTCCAAATTCTCCCTGGGAGAAGAGATATTAAAACAAACATAAACTGCCAACATTAAAACAAACATGAAATGCCAACACAAATGCTACATTTGACAAGTATGAAATGCATAAGACATATTAAAACTTAGTCTTCTCCCTCAGATGTATATTTGGTTTTCTGAAGGGGTGCTCCTGCACCATACTCCCCGGGAGAAGAGATCTCAAGCCCCTTTGAGATCAGAGTTTGAAGGTCTGCACCATTGTTTGTGATCTGATTTGCAGTCATCCAAATTGCCTCTGAATCAGGTTTCCCATGCCAAGCCACCAAATATTCCATGTACTCTTTGTTCCTTGTCTTCTTTGTCACTCTTGAGTCTAATATCTTCTTCACTTTTGGTGGATCATGCTTAGGAATATCATCTTCTACTGGATCCTATAATGATTCCTGTTCTACATCTACATGCTGCCTATATGGAGTTAAATCACATACATTGAAAATGGGTGACAATCCAAGATTAGGAGGAAGTTGGATATAGGCATTCTGCCCACACTTCTTCAAAATCTGACATGGTCCAATCTTTCTCTACATTAGCCTGGTATATTTACCTTTTGGGAGCCTCTCCTTCTTTAGATTAACCCACACCAAATCTCCAACATTAAATTGTAAATCTCTCTTCTTTTTGTCAGCATATGTTTTGTACTTCAATGTAGTTTGGTGAAGCTGGTTCTTGACTTGATCATGCACTTCTTTGATGGCTGATGCAAAAACTTCTCCATCTGCACTAATAGGCTCTCCTATAGGCAAATCTCTCAGCTCCAAAATACCTCTTGGATGAATACCATATACTACCTGAAAAGGTGACTTCCCTGTACTCCTATTGATGGTGTCATTATAGGAGAATTCTGCTTGTGGTAGGATATTAACCCACTTCTCTCCATGCTGCCTTGTTAAACACCTTAACAGATTTCCCAAAGAACGATTAACAACTTCAGTCAGCCCATCTGTTTGGGGATTGTAGGCTGATGAGAAGAACAAATTTGTTCCAAGCTTCTTCCAAAGAGTCCTCCAAAAATGGCCAATAAACTTTACATCTCTATCTGAGACTATGCTCAATGGCAATCCATGTATCCTCACTATTTCCTTGAAAAACAGATCAGCAACATATGAAGCATCACAAGTAGTTTTGCATGGCAAGAAATGTGTCATTTTACTAAATCTATCTACTACCACAAAAACACTGTCATATCCTTTCCTTGTTCTAGGAAAACCCAATACAAAATCCATGCTTATGCTCTCCCACGGCCTAGAAGGAATGGGTAATGGCTGATACAAACCTACATTAGTGGATCGTCCTTCTGCTTTCTGGCATATCACACGTGCTTCCACAAATCTTCTCACATCTGACTGCAACTTAGACCAATAGTAATGCCTCTTCACAAGATCAAGAGTCTTATCTAGACCAAAATGTCCTGCCATAGCCCCACAATGTTTCTCCTGAATAATATTCAGTCTCATAGAACACCTTGGAATACATAACTATCCACCCTTGAAAAGTAATCCATCTTGGATCAAAAATTCAAAGAACTCAACATGATACTTGTCACCAAAGGAAGTACATACCTTGTAGATCTCTCCAAAGTCTTCATCATCATCATACATGGCCTTCAAAGAATCAATGCCAACACTTTCTAATTGAATCTGATTTATGGTTAGAACTCTCCTACTCAAAGCATCTGCTACTTTCTTCTTAACCCCTTTCTTATGCTTGAGTGTAAAGGTGAAAGCTTGCAAAATTTCCACCCACTTCATATGTCTATGGTTCAGCTTCTCTTGACTGGTTATAAAACTGAGGGCCTGATTGTCTGTGAAGACTATGAATTCTTTTGGTATCAAGTAATGCCTCCACTTTTTAAGTGACTGCACAAGAGCATACATCTCCAAATCATATGACAAGTATCTCTTCTTGGCATCATTGAGTTTCTCACTAAAGAATGCAGTAGGCCTACCTTCTTGACTGAGTACGGCTACAATTGCCATGTGGTTGGCATCACATTCTACTTGAAAAATCTTGCTGAAGTCAGGAAGTGTAAGAACTGGTTGCTCTGCCACCTTCCTCTTCAATGTTTCAAAGGAATCATCTGCCTCCTTTGTCCAAGTGAACCTGCACTTCTGTCCTCCTTTTATGGTGTCAAGCATGGGTGCACAAACATGACTAAACCCTTTTATAAACTTCCTATAAAAGGTTGCTAACCCATGGAAACTTCTAACATCACTCAAGGTTTTAGGAGTTGGCCAAGACAATATGGCACTTACCTTCTCTTGATCCATTTTCAGTTTGTTATGTGAGATAACAAATCCCAAGTAGATGATCTCTTCCTGTATGAACAAAGACTTTGCTAAGTTGATCATTAGTTGCTCTTCATGTAACCTTTTGAGGACTAAGTCTATATGGTTGAGGTGCTCTTCCCTTGTATTACTAAAAATCAGGATGTCATCTAAATATACTGTATACGCCTAAAAATGACATGATTCATCCTAAATAAATATTCTAAATAATTATTCCATTCTTCTATCAATTAAATAAATATTTCCAATTTATTTAATCGATTCACTGTTCCATAATTAAATAAATTCAATTTATTTAATTAAAATTCTTCTAAATGTCCTACACAATTAAATAATCATAAATTATTTAATTAAGCCAAATTCCTCTATCCTAAGTTCTAAATTCCAAAAATCCACATCACCTTTACACCTCACCTTTTCCACCTCACCTTGTCCACCTCATCAGGTTGCACATGTAATTAAATATATTTAATATTTAATTACCTTATTTTCCCTCACCCACATGGCCTATTTCTTCTCAAATCAGAGGTTAGTTAACTAATCAATCAAAAGTGTTAACTAACCTGTCAATTGAGTCAAATCCTCAATCAATTTAGTCAGTTCCACAATCCACTCTTCTAACTGATCAATCAAGTCAGTTAACAGACTAGTCAATGGAGTTAACTCTCCAATCAATTTTGTCACATCCCCTCTTTCATGATGGAGCTGGGACACTTGTCACATTTCTACTAGTTGCACATTCCTCAACCATTCTCAGCCATTGATCTTCATATCTCCTCTCAACCGTTGATTCCCATTCTTCCAAGTCTATAAATGAAGCTTCATCCCTCCATTCTAATCATCCAGG
The DNA here is from genome assembly GCA_027924645.1 of Cunninghamia lanceolata. Taxonomy (NCBI): domain Eukaryota; kingdom Viridiplantae; phylum Streptophyta; class Pinopsida; order Cupressales; family Cupressaceae; genus Cunninghamia; species Cunninghamia lanceolata. Next base: position 4,142,702 of record BSBN01000623.1, read on the forward strand.
CTTTTGACATCGTTACTCTGCAGAAATATCACCAGCGCACCTTTGGCACCCTTTTGTCATCCACAAGCTTGAGATCACATACTTGCATTGGAGCTCACCTTCATTGCATATCACCATAGCCATTCACCATCGACTTCCTACGAACAGCTAAAAAGAGTGTACTCTCTGAGGGCTCACTTCATCTGCAAAAGGACGATTGTGATAGGCGAACAACAGAAGCATCGAAACGGGAGAGGTTTGCACTGTGTTTGTTCATTGCTTCATTTATTGAATCCTTCTTGTTTCTCTATTATGTTGATGTTTGGGTCTTGTTTAATTCATTTGATTGATCACCATTTTACCCTTACATATACTATGACAAATTTACCTATGAATTCCCTCAAGACCTCATTCATCAACCTCATAAAGGTACTAGGGGCATTAGACAAACCAAAAGGCATGACCTTCCACTCATATAAACCCTCATTGGTCTTAAATGCAGTTTTCCACTCATCTCCTGGCCTAATCCTAATCTGATGATAGCCACTCTTTAAATCTATTTTTGTGAAATACTTAGCACCCCCCAAGCAATCAAGTAAATCTTCTATCCTAGGGATTGGGAACCTATACCTGATTGTTATCTTGTTGATCGCCCTGGAATTAGTACAAAGCCTCCAAGTGCCTTCCTTCTTTGGTGCTAGGACAAACGGTACTGCACATGGACTTAAACTCTTGCCAATTAGGCCTATCTCCAACAATTCTTTAATCTATCTTGCTACCTCTGCATTCTGTTCTGGGGTAAGCTTGTATGCTGCTTTGTTTGGGAGTGTAGATCTAGGGATCAGATCTATGCAATGACTGATGTCCTTCATAGGTGGTAGGGACCTTGGTATTCCATCAGAGATGATGCCTTGGTACTTGTCCAATTGCTCTTGGACAGCAAAATCTATGAACCTTTGCCTCTTCTCTCCCTTAACTTCTTGCTAATGTTCCTTGTTCACCTTTAGGCATGGAATTAGAGCATATGTAACTACTCCTTCTTCTCCTATCCCCTTCATGAATTGTTTGCCTTCTACCATCATCACCTTAACTTCTTTCCCTTTTGATTCCAGCTCAGTCTCTATTAATGGTAGTAGCTCTATCACCTTACCATTCTTGGTGATTGAATATGTGTTTCTAACTCCATCATGGTATTCTTTTAAGTCATACTGCCATGGTCTTCCAAATAGGAGATGGCAAGCATCCATCTTGGCAATGTCAAACAGTAACCTATCCTTGTATGGTCCAATTTGAAGTTCTACCCAAGCCTGTTCTTCTACAATTGTTTGCTGACCTTGGGTGAGCCATGAAATTTTATAGGGGCAAGGATGTGGCAGTCTCCTAAGCTTAAGGTTTTCTACCATCTCAATGGACACAAAATTCTCAGTCTTCTTGAATGTTAAATCTTAATCCATTGAGGTATCTTGCTACCTTCTCTTCCTCACCCTCCTTTACTTTTGTCTTGACACATAGTTTCATGAACTCTTCTATGTAAGAACTGACATGTAATTCCTTCTACTTCAAATTTTGTTTCCTCTTATGTAGTTGGATGTTGTAATCCAATGGGACATAGGCCTCCTTTACTAAAGCCATCATTCTCTTCCAAGTAGCAACTTTGTTCTTTCCCTCTTTCACCCTGTCATCTTGGATGAAATTCCACCAAGTTAGTGCAGCTCTTTTCATTTTGGACTGAGCAATCTTCACTCTTTGGTGGTCTAGTATTTCTTCGGTCTCAAAGAAATTACTCAAGGAGTCTATCCACTCCATCACCGAATTAGGTTCCATTTTTCCTGCAAACACTGGCAGGTCTATTTTCATATCCATGGTTCTTCTTTCCATGGATTTGAGGGCATTGAGTAAGGGTCTCTGGTCTACAGGAACCTCTATCTCTTCCTGCTTAGGGACCTCCTCTTCATCCCTATCTTCTCGCTTACCAGAATCTTCTTCCCCTTTCTCTACTTTATCCCTCAACTTCTCTAGTCTTCTTTCAATGCCTGATTCTGAGCTCGATCTACTCTGCTCTCTGCCATGTGCTTTCTTACTAAGGCCGTCAACTCAGCGTTGGTCATCCTTGCTAGGTACATTTCTGACTCTTCTCCTTCTGACATCTTGTCTTCTTCTTCTACCTAAAGAACACTTCAAGCTCTGATACCACTATGACGTAGAGTAAGGGCAACATAAATGTGGATAACTGATGTCAGCTCCTCACCAATAAACATTTTTCCATTGTCTGTTTACCCATCGGTAAGGTATCACACACTAACGGCTAGGGAAAACAACCTTCCTCCGATCGCATACCTTATATTGATGTATGTGCTTTGCATCAGTTGCCTGTCGGTAACACATAACCTATCGGCTTACCCAATCTGAGTCAACTGATACATTCAGTTTTGTAGATCAGAACTGTTGAACTGTCTCTGTGGTTGAACCTTTGAACATACAGTTGAACCATTGAACCTTCAACTAAGGTTAAACCACTGAACCATTGAACTGTTGGACTCTTGAACTGGTTAAATCACAGATTCAACTATTGCACACTTAAACACTATCGGCGATGAACCTGTTGGACCATTGAACCACTGAACCGGTTCAACCATTGTTTCAACTATCGGCACCTTTTACTTCGTTGAACCAAAGAACTTATTGAATCGTTGAACCTTCAATTGTTCGATTCAACATACACTAGCGGTACAACATACTCCCGTCACATAGACTATACCAATTTAACCTTTGAGCTCAGTGAACCATTGAACCTGATACTCCTTGTTGAACCGACAAACCAACTGAACCCGCTGTATCCATTGAACTATTGAACCGGTTCAACTGGCGGTTCATCTATCGGCAACCCTTACTACGATGAACTGTTGAACCTTTGAATTGGTTCGACCACCTACAAACATCTATTATCGGTGCCCCCGATATGATTCAACCCGATACACAGATGTAGGATATCCATGAAATGTATATTCACATATAGATGCAATATACACATGAAATGCACCTTCATACATTTGTGATATATACAGGAATTGTATATTCAACAACCAACACAACTGGACTCAAACAGAATTTTATACATACCATTTTCACAACATATACACAGGAAGTTGCTTGCATACAAATGCGATATATATTCACAGACTGTCTCCTCATACAATTGATGCATATTTGAACTTCCTGCTGATAACTTCTTCTGCGACTAATTCTGCAATTTCTACTCTACCGTGTCCATCGTACACAAGGAAAACAAACATAAAACTAATATACACAATCCATTCCACTGATTTCACAGAAATCCACCAGTGGAGTGGATTTAATCGTGCATCTCGACCACAGAAGAATACAAAGCAAATCTATACAAATAATATACAAAACAATTTGATATACAGAGAATTTACACCGAATCCAGAATTTAGTAGAACACAAATTACAGAACTTCTACTTCTTCATTTCACATTATCAAACACAGACTAATTACAGAGATTTTTCTGAAGGTGGAAGAACTCCCCTTTTCTCAACCACCTTCCCTATTTTCTTATCTGACTCCCCTCTCCTCTGTTTTCGGGATTTTGCTTAAACCAAGATTATAATCAAAACCCTAACTAATCATACGACACCTGTTTACCTCAAGACAGTAAAACACCTAGTAATACGACACATTTGGTTAATCCTCCACCTAACCGAAGTGTCTAATGATGTCCAAATTCTCCCCAGGAGAAGAGATATTAAAACAAACATAAATTGCCAACATTAAAACAAACATGAAATGCCAACACAAATGCTACATTTGACAAGTATGAAATGCATAAGACATATTAAAACTTAGTCTTCTCCCTCAGATGTATATTTGGTTTTCTGAAGGGGTGCTCCTGCTCTAGTGATGGTAGGTTCTTGGATGGATGTGATAGGTGCTTGAATTATGGTGGGTGTTGGATTACATGAGGGTGTTTGATTCCTTGCTAATAGCCAATGGATGGCATCCTTCATGAGTGTATGGGTTGAAGAACAATATAAAGGATGGATAGTAAGTGTAGATGGTGTAGGATTATGGTTGGGATTGGATAGTTGGGTGATGGGTTTAGGTAGTGATGGCTCGTGGATAGGTTCATGGATAGGTGTTGGACTAGATGGTGGTGTTGGAGGGATGGGGAATTTGGCGGATTCTATAGCTTCACTTTCATTTTTTGATGTTCTTTGGAGGAAATCCCACAAGGATTCTTTGGATGTCGTGGGCTTAGGATTTGGAAGATTTGATGGTGGATTAGATGGCGGATGGGTGATAGGGATTGGTGGATTGGAAGATACATAGGATGATGGATTAAGGTTGATAGGATTGGAGGGATATTGTGGTGGGGGGATAGAGATTCATGGATTGTAAGGTAAATATGGTGATGAAGGGATTGGAAGATGGGGATTAGAGGAAGGGGGATTTGCATGGGGACATGGTTGTTGATATAAGCTTTGGATTTCAGAGATAAGGTGTGCTAGATTGGTGTTCCCTTGATCAAAGTTTGCATGATAAAGGTTGGGGGATGGATAAGTTGGAGGTATTGATTGGTTGGATAGGTATGATGGCATGGATGTATAAGGGGATGAAGATTGATATGATGTTAATGGGGATGAAAGATAGGGTGTTTGTTGATATGATGGAGGTTGGTATGAGGTTGATAGCGGGGATATGTAAGATGTAGGTTGGTATGATGAAGGTTGATATGATGTGGATGGGGATGAAATGTAGGGTGTTTGTTGATATGATGGAGGTTGGGTAGGGGCTTGGGATTCTCCAATGATGAGGTGTGCTAAGGGTATATCTTCGATGTCATTTTTGCATTTTTCCTTGGCATTAGGATCCATGTTCTCATAGATTTTTCTTAGTCTTTGTAATTGTTGCATTGCTACATAAGGATCCATTTTGTTGGAGAGATGTGGGATGATGGAGGATAATAGATGATTGTGATGTTAGGGATCAAATTTCAAGACCTTAGGATGATTTAATTTGATTTGATTTGTTTTGATGGATGGTTCTCTATGCTTAAGATAGACTAATGATCTTAAGCAAGAAGGTTGGTTGGGTTGATTCGATTAGGTGATCAATTAGGGTCTTGATTTTTGATTGGGTTGATTTGGATTTGGAGTTTGATAATGATGTTGGGGGATTTGGATAATGATTGGGATCGATGTTGATTTTGGATTGGATTTGGACTATGGTTTGGAAGATTATGGATTGATGTTGGTTGGATTTTGGATTTGATTTGGATGAGATAAGATTAGAATGATGTTGATGAATTGGATTAAGGATGATGAGGGTGATTAGGATAAGATTGAATTGAATGGTTTGAATGATGATATGGATAAGATAGGTGGTTAGAATGATTAGGATAGATGGGTGATCGGATTAAGATGAAGTGGATAAGAATGATTAGGATGATGAAGATAGATTATGACGAATTTTGATTAAGCTCAAATAAAGGGATTGGATAAGCTCAATTGATGGGATTCTTGGCAAGCATGCAAACACTTCACACAAGAGAATATAATGGCCAAAGGTTTGATTTATGAAAATGTGATAATCAAGCATGTACAACCTAAGGTGAAGCAAGGACAATACTTGTGGAGCAAGTAGAGGGATTTGGGCCACTAAAACAAAGGTTCGTAGCAGGGGAAAATCTGAGGGATTGGCACGATACGAGCATTTGATAAACCACTTAAGGTTTTTACTAGCTCTACTAGGGGTCTCATATACACAAGGTACTACTCCCTTTCAAGATAGCATCAAATGGTATACACTAATACCAATTCAGACTTGGCTTTTGCCTTATCCTTTTTTGTATACGGCAAACAAAAGCTAATGTTTGTTTTAAGCCCAAATTGAAATGTGCCTAAAGTTGTTTTGTTGCAAGCAATGATTAATTTTAGTTGCACCAAAATCAAATGTTCTTTACACTAAGGCACACAAAGATTCTTTTTAGGTGCACCAAGATAAAGTGTTTGATTGTAGATTGTTTGTTGTAAATTGTTTGCAAGCAAGATTGATTTTATGCACCAAATTTAAGTGTTTTCTAAGCTAAGCACACAAAGGTTCTTTTTAGGTGCACCAAGATAAAGTGTTCTCTATGCTAATAAATCCCTGAAAAAGATGTTAGTAGCTTCCCGATTGTGCCCCAGGATGATTTGAAATATCCTGCAGAAAAGGGGCCCAACCCTGCACAGATCCCTAAGCTAGTATAGAAAAATAGCGCCAATCCAGAGGTAAGATAGCACCAATATACAAGGTAGCGCTAATACATAAGATAGCGCCAATACAGAGGCAAGATAGCGCAAATATGCAAGATAGCGCTAATACAGATACAAGATAGCGCCAATATACAATATAGCGCCAATACATATACAAGATAGCGCCAATATACAAGATAGTGCCAATATACAAGATAGCGCCAATACAGAGGCAAGATAGTGTCAATATAGAGGCAAGATAGCACTAAACTATGTTTTTGCCTTAGTTTAACTTCTGCAGTGAGAAAGATAGTGCCAAACTGGGTGAGTTTAGCACCAAAACGATGCAGCAATGGTCAAGGGTTTGATTTTAGGAAAAAATTGACATAGTCTCCCCTTGTCCCTGCATAAAATCCTGCAAAAACAGAGAGCAAAAGACACAAAAGATGCTGAAAAGGCAAAAAAAATAAAAAAATATGCGAGTCCAAATGATCAAGCAAAAGGCTGTGTAAAAAAGGCGCTAATACAGTCAAAAAATGGCATCGAAATGCTGGTAAAATGGCGCTACTGTGCAAGAAGATAGCGCTAAACTATAAAAAAACACGTCCTAACAACAACAAAAAACTCACAAGATTGTTAGATTGAGACCTTGTGGGTCCCGCTGGGCATGCCAAATGTGATCTATGAAGTCAAAATGAAAGCCAAAAACACAAATCAAATGCAAACACAAATGATATACCTTCACAATGACTCACAAATCCAAGATAGGGTGGAAGGAGTTGCACCCAAACTCCTTAGATTTACCCAAGTAGACAAATATGGAAATGTGGGTTGCTTAATGCATTCAATACAATGTAGATAAGGGATTGGATGATAGATTGATAGATTAGATGAAGAGGCTAAAATAATTTTGGCATTATGATGGTATGATGAAGAGATTTGAGAGAAATTTGGGCATGGTTTTGATGCAAGAAGAAGTTGTTCAAATGGCTTAGAGGAGGGTCTTATTTATAGATTTTTGGAAAATGGATGGAGGGTGAGGATTAAAAGTTGAGATCAAGGGCTAGAAATAATTGAGAGTTAGGGTTTGGATTGGAGTCATAGCCTTGTGACAAGTGTCACAAGAGGAGTGGATGAGAGAGATCAATGGTTGAGATTTGGTCAATGGGATTGGAGGGCTCTCATTATTTGTGAATTAAAAATTTACATTGGGAAGAGAGGAGGATTATAAATGAATTAAAAATTTATTTTGGGAAGAGCTCCATCCATGGGGAAGAGTTCCATTAATGAGCTATGACATGTGTAAGGAGTGAGGACACATGTACACTTACATGTGTAAGAGGGGGATGTGACACTTTGAATAAAAAATTGATTTTTATTTAAAGGTGTGTGGGAAGATGGGCTAAGCAAGGTTAATTAAGTGTTTAGCTTAATTAATCTAGGTCTAGGGGATAGGTAGGATAGGGTAGCTAATTAAATAATTGCTATTTAATCAACTAGGCTAGATTTAGGTTGATTAGTAGGGTAGATTAATTAGATAAGCATGATTTATCTAATTAATAGGGGTTAGGGAGATGGACAAATTAGCTAAATAAATATTAGGAATATTTATTTAATTAATGAGGATATAGTTGTAAGGTATAGTGATAAAGTAAACGAATTAATTGATCACAAAGGATGGATAAATGGCTAAGGGTAGATGATTAGGGATAAATTAATTAAATAAAATGAATTTATTTAATTAATAGGAGGGATAATTGGTAGTGTAGAGATACGAGAAATTGGTTTGCAGAGCAAGTCAATTTTAGGTGTCTACACCCATGACCTTTTATGATTGAGAAAGACATAATATAATCTATTACTTAAGAGATCCTGGATCCAAAAAATGAAGGCAAATCCTTCCACAACATTCCAAAATATTAGATTCCTACCTTTAGGAAAGATATGTATCACCAAGGGAGACCCTGAGTCATTCAACATGCTCAAGAAAGATATGACCAAGAATAGGGTTAGGATACTCATGGACTTTGATCTTTCCACAAAAAAAGTTATGATCCATGAACCTGTGTGTGAAAGAAAAATTTAGACAAACAAGGAGTTAAATGCATTCAAACAAGAAACTCAAATCTAAATTAACAAACACCTTCAGTTTGATAAAATGAAGGAAACAAGAAGAATGCATATACAAAAAACACAAGCAATATACCTCCATGATAGTTGGGATGTGCTCCAAGATGATATTCAATGATATGCAATGGTTGTTGGTTTCTCTCTTGCTTGAAGTTGCTAAATTTGTTAACATGTACTTGCTTGATAATGGATTGATAATTATCCTTTGGATAGAGTTATTTAAATAGACTCTCCACCATGTACATGAAGGGATTAGATTTGATGATGGGATGAAGGCTGAGGACTGCTTTGCATGGATGTGCAAGCTAGCCTCTTGACAAGTGGAAGAAGGAGATGTAATGGGCTCAATGGATGGAAGAGATTTCTTAAAATGCATGGAGAGAGGAGATGTAAGAATGTAGAAGAATATGGAGGCAAGTGGATGAAGGAGATTGAGTCTTGAGATGGAGGGTGAGGATTGCTCCAAGTTTAATAACTCACACATGTGGGAGCATGAGGAGGAGACAAGTGGTGGAGAATACATGTGTGAGGATGAATGGCCTAGATGCTCTTGAGGTTTGAAATGGATAGTGAGGATTGAAGGAAAAATTATTTGGGGTTGATAGTGACCAACTCCATAATGATCCACCTTCTCCATCCTTCAAGTGCTTGTAATACTATATCCTAAAAAATAAGATCAACTACAATACTTCCACTCATACAAGTATTAATAATCATAAGATAGATGTGCTGCTGGGACAAACTGTGTATGCTTTTTTTGACTAACGTTTCAGATCATACTCCATGATCCATCATCAGGAGGAAAGTAAGAGAATACAACTGTATGATGGATCATGGAGTATGATCCAAAATGTTAGTCAAAAAAAGCATACACAGTTTGTCCTAGAAGCACATATATCTTATCATTATGGACTGTGGAAATATCATGTCTACTATTAATAATCAGCTGATGTCTTTCTATAGATTTCCTCAAGCTTGTTAGGCTAAGAAATTAAAAATGAAGGAATATCTAGAACCAAATCACCATGGATCCATCACATGCAATGACATGCAAGCAGCATGCAGGTACATGCAAGTCCATGCAAATACATTCAACCACATGCAAGCCATTTAACCACCTTTGCTCTGATCCCAAATGTAAGGAGAAAATTAACCAATATGTATCTCTAGTATCGTATTATTTCCTAAACAAAATGTGTGATACAAATGCACACAACTATGCCCATAAAGTGAAATTAGGACATTGATTTATTTCCCATAGTAACCCTTAAAGGAAATCAATGTAGATTTTAGATCTAAGTAAATTTCAACTACATAACATGTAAATTAACACTTCTAAGAGGAAGAATGAAGAAGAAGAATATAAGCATAGACAAAAGAGAAATAATTTTGATATACATGGGGAAAACCCTTTTAGGTAAAATAACCCACCCTCTAATGAACTGAACCAATGTATTATTCAACAACAAGAAGCATGTTATAATACACTTCCAAGATACTACCTTAACATGGAGAATATCATCCTACTCCTATAGATGAAATATGATACCATAACCATATAAAGAAAACTCCTCTCCTCTCCTCATCTCTAGCTCTAACATTTAGGCAAAGGCACCCAAGAAACCATAAATGGTTTCCCAAAATCATTAGTTAAAGCCATGAGCCTGTACACTCAAAAACACGACTCAGTAGCTTGGGGCGGTTGAGTCAGCTTTGGTAAGCACATGTACCCCTCTCCTTGCCATAGGGCAAACCTCCAAGTCACTCTCACTCTCGTGGAAGTAGCCAGTTGAGAGGATGCGAGACACGGGGGTGGTCCTGCTCACTTGAGAGCTGGACTTTGTAGCAAGTGATTAGTTGGTCCTGGGGCCTTTCTTATGTATTGATTCTGATCTGGTGCTCTATGACCGTTGTCGTTGAAATAATTACATGACCCGAAAGATCACTAGTCACTGTTCTCATATTTGGATTATAAAGATTCCAACACTATGTGGGTTGATGGTTGCTTTCATTTATACTTCTGGTAAGTTGGAGTTGTTCTCCAAATTGTTGGATGATGACTTGTGTTTTGGAGTAATCTCAACCTATGTTGTTGTTCCTGAACCATTAGTTGATCATTTCGTGGTCTAGGGTGAATTCTTCAATCTCTTCAAGGATTGCCCTCACCCACTCGCCTCTAAGCCTAGGGCACATTCGTGAGCCAAAACCAAGAGAGAGTTGGTTGAAGTTAACCTCGATTTGACTTAGGGTTTAGGACCTAAGTTTTAACTTCCTTTGTTTTGCGTTGGTTGACTAGTCTTGACCTTGTGTTGGAATCAAGGGTTTGACCAATGTTGACCTCGTGATGAAATCGAGGGTTTGCAATCTTCTTGTGATACTAATGTTTTTGTGCTTTTTTTGGTTTTTGAGTGCATGCAAGCCTATATGAATGCAAAACAATACTTTTGTGCTATTTTGGATCTTTATGAAAGGAAAGTGCTTTTTAATCTAAGAATTGAAATATGTATTCAATTTAGAATGTATTTAACTAATGCAATATGATCTAAGTTTTTCTTTGGTTTTCTAAATATTTGGATTAATTACTCTAAGAAATGAAGTTGCTTTGGAATAAACTAAACTAAAGAACTTTGAAAGCAAACTAATCTAACAATGCAAATCCTATTTAACCTATCAAGGAAATTGTAACATGAATTTACTATTCCCAAGAGCAAATTTAGATTAGGTAATTGCTATCAAAATGTTAAAAGACACTAAAGAACCTAGAATATGAGATGCGTGAGCCTCCACTACCTCAAGAATCCTTGTGTCAGCAACCTCTTCATCCTCTTGCAACAACAGGGATATCCTCTTGGCAACAACAGGGAAGAGATGCAAAAAAGAGCTTTAGAAATCTTGAAACATGAGCTCAATGTGAGCTAATGAGCACTATGGCTTGCAAATGGGTAGCGTATCAACATGATATGAAGCTTTTTGAAAAGCTTGGATGAAACAACAAGAAAATAAAAGGCTCGAATGTCCTATATGAGCATGTGGATGTTATGTGGAGAGAAAAAACCTGCAAAGACTGGATGCACAAATGAAATTGCCTCCCAAAAGAGGGAGCTTTGAAGCTATGCAACAATGAAAGCTAATGCGAAGAAATCTTGGAAGCTTTGAAATACTAAAGAAAGAAACTAAGAGGCTCAAGGGCCTGTGAAGAAGCTTGAAAAATCTTGTGAAGAAGGGAAGAGCATTCTCCAACTTAGAAAATAATGAAGAGGGGAGGGGTATTTATAGTTTGGTGGAGATCATGAAAGGTGGAATTGATTGAGAAGTTAACTCAATTTGATTGAAGATTTAACAAGGTTGATTGGATAGAGAACTGGATTGATTAGAGAGTGAACATGCCAAGATAGCTTATCACTAAAGCAAAAATGGAGTTAGTGTGAGTGCATAAGATGACAAGTAGAGATCAAAAGGAGCTAATTATGCATGCTCGAGGGCTTGGAATAGCTAACTCTATGTTTAGACCAAAAACTCATGGAAACAGGAAGAAAACAAGTCAAAATGAAGCTTTTTTGAGTCAAAAACTCAAGTTCCTTCACGGCTGGAAAAGATGACAGCTTTCACTAGTCCAAGTCACCCTGGGGCGACCCATGGGCGACCTAGAGAGGGGAGGTCCTGGGCTGAAAAATGAGGCTGGTGATTGTTAGTTAGGGGAAAAGGAGGTGAACTACCTCCAAAAACTGGTTGAAAGGGGGTCAAAATCCAAATATCCACTTGCAAAAGTCAAATCTCCCAGGGGAGATCCTGAAATAATAGGGGGAGATTTGTATTGGTTGACCAAAACTAAAAACTGAAAGTTGGAGATGGCTTGGGAGGTCCTCTATAAGGCTCCTAGGGGTGGGAATGGATGAAAACACTAGGGAAAGGTCAAATCACAACAAATAGACCAATAAAAGGTTTAGGAACAAAGTCGCAAGCACAAAAAGTGAAAATTGACAAGTGTTGAAAAGTGTCAAAAGCAAGAGAAAGGTTAGTACGACAAAGGCGAAACAAATGGAGAAGTAAAAACCCCCCATGTTACCAAGAGAATCGCTTCTAAGAGGAAATTATTTTGTGCTTACATGTATGTGACAAGGATTATGAATCATCATCAGGGTCCTCGTGGAGGTTGTGCATGATTTTGGTGCTCATATTTGCCCCCTCGGGGACGGTAGGCTACATGAAGGGTAGGTACTATTCCCGAAATAGGCCTTACCTATTGTTGATTTCTTGTAATAGTACTTGCAATAACTAGCATTAGTTTGACATTTAATGTATTAAGATAAATAATGAAAACTGAAATGATCAAACATACCATAGATCTGTGAGTTTGCCTAGTTGTTTGCTTTTGTCGAGGAAACCTGTAGGGATGAAAGCATGCAAACCGAGAGCATGAAAGATGCATAAAAGAAATAGAACACATGCTAAGCTAGAGAGGAGAACAAATTCTCCTTTTATTGCAAATTTTAAAGAACATATTCAATTTTTAGGGATTTTTGAGGTTTTACAATTTTTTTAGGTTTCTTCAAATTTTTCTAATTTTTATGGTTTTTCTGGAGATTATACAAAGGTTTGATTTGACACATCTTGAGGACTTTGAGTGGCCTAAGTTTATTGAAGATATTTTCTACCTTTTCCCTCTTGTATGGGGAGACTTGTGCACTTGATTACACAGTTTTACTCTTTTGACTCCATTTGGAGGACAAACTTATGCTCAGACATTGTTTTACACTTATTGTTACAAGATCTGATTTGATGAGATCCATACATAGCTTTAGCCGACAACTTGTACTTCACTTTCCCTCTTGTGCATATGGTTGGCTAGAGCTTTTATTTTTCTTATGAGAATGCATACCTATGATGATCACATATGGATGATGCAATTTGTTTTTATCTTTTTATGATATGAATGACATGCAATATGTTTGGGTGTGATTCACAAATATGAAATGCAAAGTACCATGTTCTAAGTGCTATGAATGTCATGATGTTATGACATGTTTTATTGCTTTTGATTTTTCATGATAGCATGTATGCAGGTGGACCAAACAATGTGACTGCTCTTAAGTAGGATTTTTGACCTAGGGGATTGCGAGTTAACTTGGTATAAAGAGACTTATTGACCTTTGGTATGGGATTAGGGACTCAAGTAGGAGCAAGTGGAGCAAGTAGGAGATGAAATGCTTCTGAATTTTGAGCTTTGGTAGAGGCTAAACACTGATCCTTATCTAGATAAGACATTTTGATAAGCTTTCAACTTAGGCAAGAAACAAATTTTATTGGCATTCACTGGACTTAGATCATAGATGGCAAGCAAGATAGACCCCGGGTAAAGGAAAAAAATGGGGAAGAACAAGGTTCCCTAAGTAGAAAATGGCCCTAAAGACTACTAAATTGTTGGCATTGCTTAGCTAGTGCATGTGTGCGCTTTGTACCTTTCTCTCTCACCTCCTTTAGAAGAATGTCACCCTTGAAGCTTCGAGCTTAGACTTATCTCCACCCAAGAGTACGAACACTCAGCAATCTTCTCTCTATCTTTTTTTGTAACTCTTTTTTTATGATTTTCCTCTTTTTTTAATATTTTTTGGAATGCCTCACTTGATTTTCTCTTTTTTTTTTTTTGAATTTTGGACTTTTATGGAAATGAATGCTTTTGAGATCCAGATATACAATAACTTCGATCTCTTTATTCTCACTTTTCTCATCACTCTTAGTTTTTTTTATCACTCATTTTTTATTGACTCGTATTTTAGATTGCTTCCTTCAGAGTTTTGATCCTCTTGACATTTTTGGTCAGGAAAGATAACTGGATGAGCGCCACCAAAAGTTTTCATAGTCTAGTCAAACTTCCTTTATACTAGGAAAGAATGGGGAAGGCCTACTTGCAAGCTTCCTTTGAACACTATGGGTTTGAATACTGACTTTGCTTAGACTTAACAACATGAATCATTAAGGCTGGGATTAGTGTAGAGATAAGAGTTGGGCTTAGAATCATTGAGAAATCTGAATAGTGGAATAGTGATAAGCGGTAAACATGAATTGTTATGGGATTTCAAAGGCTCAAAGGGTCAACCTATACCTAAGCAACCTTAGACTCCTTACTAGGACAAAAATCGAACAACAACATGACACTCACAAAATGCATGATGGAACAAAATGAATAATGTGAAAATGCAACAAACAAATTTTTTGATCTTTTCAAGATTTTGTATTTTTAGAATATTTGAAATTTTTAGGATTTTATAGGTTTTTGCAATGTTTTGAGATATTGAACTCTTCTCCTTCCATAATGGATGAGAGACAAGTTCTTTTCTGGTGTCTTCTTTAACTATGTGTGGACCTATCCAATTTGGTCTAAACTTCACTTGAAAGGTTTTCCAAGTACACTCGAAAACTTGGTGTAAAAATGTCTTTACACTCAGTGAGGAGTTTTGTGTACTCACACATTTCACTGTTTGATGATTTGCCCCCTAGCTTTATCATTTTCTATTCTTGTATAGTTTCATTGCTTGTTTCAAACTTTCGAGGGGAAAATGAGGTTGGTGTTGACTCTCCTAGTTTTTGTGTGGGTTTTGGTTCTTCTTCTTTAGTCATGATTTCAATCATATGAATGTTTATATCTGGATTGATTGGAATGGCCACTAAATTGAATGGAGCATAAGACATTGTTGAGTGGAGATCAAAGGGGAATTCTCCTGTTGCCCCCTTTCCTATATATTTTGAGGTCTTTGCTACATTTGCAATTTGTTTAGGTGTTTCTCCTTTTTCAAAAGTGTTAAATTTTGGGTCACTAGTGATTTCCATGGTCTCTCCTTTTTGACGTGTCAACTCTATAAAGGCTGAAAGGATCAATATCTCCCTTGACGACGTGGGTTTGTCCCATGTACGAGAAGTGTATTTCTTGAAATAGTGTGGAGGGAATGGCCCTCATCCTATGGATCCAAGGATTTCCTAAGATCATGTTGTAAGTGGTTTCTTCATTGATGACATAAATTTAGCTGGGAGGGTTTTGGGACCCAATGTGATTTTAAGGTTGACCTTACCCATGGTTCGAATGTTCGGGTTATCATGAATTCTAAGGATGGAATTTTCTTGTATGATTTGAGTTTTGTCATAACCCATTCTTTGAAGAAGAAAGAAAGAGACTATGTTGACTGCAGACCCATCATCAATCATTACACATTTAATGGAATAGTCCTAAAATTAGACTATCAAATGGAGGGGGAGATCACCCTGTTTATCTATGCCATTTGAGGGTAGCTTTTCAAAATCAAATATTGAAGAACACTTTTCGCTTGGGGTGTTTTGAACTAGATGGACTGGATCTAAAGCTTTAAGGAGAGCATTTTTGTGCATAGGAGAACTTTTGAGAAGTTCTAGCATGTGAGAAAAATTTGAATTTCTAGAGGTGTCATCTGGTTGTTTTGGTCCTTGGGCAACACAAATTTATCAATCTTTATCTAATTCCACAAGGCCTAAGGTGTTTTTATCAAAGGAATTTTGATGGATTTTGGGATTATTTCTTTCATCTTATGAACATGAATGTTTTGATGTTTTGGGAGGTTTGATATGAAGCGATGGTACCCCCTATTGGTAATTTTTCCCGAATCGACAGAGGGTTTGCCAGTTCCAATGCACAGGCAGATTCGGTCAACAGACACGGGAGGTTGTGTGAGTTGCCTCCCCTTCACTTCTGGTTCTGCCGCACCAAGGGGGGTGTCCCTATTTGCTAAAGATGTAACATTGACTTGCCCTATGACAGAAAGATTTAGCTTTGTGATAACAGGCAGAATACTCTCATGTGTGGACCAAGATTTGTGTGACAAATCACAAGGTTAGCAACATTCTTGGACATATGTGTCTGGTTATGGATGAGAGTATGCAGGGGCTCCTAATCCTACTCCTACAACTAACAGGTTTTGGATGGTTTGAATTTGATGGTTTGGATGCAAGACATGGGTTTTGGATCATAACTACTAATCCAGAAGCAGACCAGTGCCTATCTCAGGGCAAGGAGTCAACTAGACGTATACAAGAGTATGGCTTGCAACTAGCATTCGAGTTTCAAGGGGTTAGGACTGGTATTTGCCTTACAAACACCACCCAAGGATAAGTATTTAATTGTCTCTACTTATGAATATCCCAGCTAACATACAATCTTCTCCACACTTTAACCTAGAACAATTTAATCCACTCCTTGAATGGAAGTTACAGATTAAGCATGCAATACATAAATCTGTATTCTAGAATTTGAGAAACCCTTAGCAACCAAATTCAGAAGAAGAAAATGCATACAACAAATGGAGACAGATAGATAAACACATGTAATAATGCATTTTTCATATAACATTAACACTGAAACTGAACATATGTGCAAAATACACTTCAGATGCAACTCATAAACTCCACAGAGATACAACAGACAGGAAATGCTCTATATTTCGTTATTCACACAAAAAATTGCCCAAGTCTTTAACAACAACAATGAGTAACACAATTTGGCTTTTATACCAAGACTGTGTACTCAGCAAAATTAATTACAAGGCAAGTCAAAAATTTGCCAGATACAACGCATGAGAAATGGCACTCAAAAATGAATGTGGCAGAGGGACAAAGAGGAAGAAGCAGGTGGGAATCGGGATCTGCACCGCCGCCTGAAGATTTTTTCTTAAATCTGGTAGTTGGCCCATCCATCATCGACCCATACTGCTGCAGCCCTGCCATTAATGCCTCAGCTACCCGTGGGATGCAGTAATGGTTCGTGCTATGAAGTTTCCTGCTCGAACTGGTGCAGATATATAGAAAATCCTTCCTTCGTCAAGCATTCAAAACAAGGCCATCGATCTCCCTCCCATCGCTGAGATCCACGGCACCCAAAAAATGTTGAAAAGTCACCAACCAATGATTACGTGCCACATAGGCACTCCATGTTCTTATCGCTAACTTTTCACTTTCTCCATTTTGCCATTTCGCCCTTGTATATGCAAGAAAGGATGCATACACAATTGTCACTGTTCGCCTCTCAAAATCCCTTGTATATGCAAAATGCATATACATGCAACAGTTCCTAGGCACGTGGCAGCTTATGATTCATCCTTCGTCGCTGTGCATTTGATCTCCATCAGCCATCAGAATGACCCAAGAAAGGTTGGCTGATACATATGATCTTGGTGATAATCTCCTTGCATATCGGCTACTATACAAGCATACAATCGCCTTATACAACCCCCGAACCTCAAATTACTATTCGCTATATTTGACTCTTCCTTCGCGTCTGGGTTGTATATCTTTGTTTTGTATATCGGGCTGCATGCTGCATATACAAGCCCAATATACATGCTACGGACCCCAAACTTGTATGAAGCATCTTGGAATTTTATTCGGGTCCGCAAAGCATCCTTTCACTTGTATGCTTTGGATGTATGTCGGCATACATACAACTACCATTGTATACAACTGGTGCGCCCGACCCATTCTCTCTCTCTTTTGCACATCTCATTGCACATCGCATATACAAATGCAATGTACAAGCTGGACTTCACCACAATTAAAAAGCACATCTAAAATATTTTGGAATCCAGCTTGTATATCTATGAATGCATATCTCATTTGTATATCGACCATATACAAACTCACTTGTACATACCCGCGGGCACCACCAATTGTATCTTTGCTGCACTGTAGAAAATGTATGTGCGCCAGCCTTTGTATATTTTCAATGTACATTTCCTTTGTATGTAACCATTATATGTCTGAACATACAAACCAAATATACATGCAACCTGATATGCAAGCAGCGAATATTCTTGGAAGATTCCCACCTGTGCATATGCATCTAAAATGCATATAACTCCTTTTTTCATAATTTTTGGAAGCCGATTGAAATTTTGCAAGCCCGCCAATGTACATTTGACCTGCATGTATATACAAACACCCTTGTATATACAAAGACACCTGCACCTTAACTGATTTTTCGCAATTTTACTACTGCAGAGGCCGAAATACATAGATTTTTGGATTTTTTGGGAAGGTACCTGCATATTTAAATGCTTGAAACTTAAATGTTTATGCAGGCACCACCAATGGCTCTGTCTGGGGACACATGCCTCTTGCAGGCATGGCGAGGACTTCAGAATCTCTGGTTTCACAGGTTGGGCCTTATCCATTGGGCAACAGAGTCGAACATGTACCAACGTACATCACAAAACATATTTATTAAAATTACTTGGTGGCCCAGGGCCACCAAAAAGGAAAAACTAGAATTTTCCTTTGTCAAACACTTGATTCTATTTTAGTTTCTTCAAATGAAGCCTAAAAGCATTTAACTGTCTGCAACACCCAGCATTGCAATTATTTGTGTTGCTGCCCCTTTCTCTTTCAACAAGTCTACAGCAAAATTCATAAGCATCTGCCATTCTCAGCAGTAGACTATCATCGTCATATGAGTTATTGATGTTGCTTGGAAAAATGACAGACTCACATGAAACAAATGAATCCACATCAGAATTTTGCCATTCTTCAAAAAATAAAAGCTCCTCTGTATCAAACATGCAATATTCAGGCACAAGCAACATCTCATAATCAAATTTATCTTTATAAGCATTCAGATATTCATCATTATTGTGCTCAGCAATTTTATCATTTATGTCCACCTGGAATGTCTCAAAAGAAGGTAGAAATACTTCAGAATGCAGCCCTACACTGAAAGCTTCATAGTCACCCCTGCAACCAGTACTATTCCCAACTGTATGAGCACATACATCTGCGACTTGTCCATCCACCTCTGAATAGTGATCCTGTTGTTCCTCTTCACCAATGCACTGATAATCAAAAGCAATTTTTTGAACCTCTACACTGTGAAAGTGGTCAGAATCTTCAAGGAAACACTCATATTCAACATCCATATATATTTCATCATCTGAAAGGTTCATATATGCATCTGAATGCTGACAATCACTAGCATATTCACTATCCCTTGAAGCAGCATCTTCTATATTCAAAGTGAAGCTTTACATATCCACCTTATACAGATAATTAGGAATAGCTAGGATATGCATACTGCTACAAGACACAACCTCATGTATGTCTTTCATTTCATCATTTGAAAGGCATTTTGTGTCTGCAAGCTTCTCATCTAGAGGCTGATGACAGCCTTCGTTTTCATCATTATGGGATGTGCCTACATTTTCTATAACATATTCTTCATGTCTGTACATCACATCATGACTACACATACTATTTTGAAATATATTTCCCTCTACACAATTATTGATCAATGAACACACTGGAACAACAAAAATATATTCACTTTGATAACTGTTTTGACAACTTGCAGCCATGAAACCTACTGGCATTCCATATTTCTCATTGTTTTCTATATCCATAGCAAATTGGTAAGCCTGGTGAAGTGTGGCTGGTTCTTTATCTCTCAATAGGTAGCTCATTTCTTCATCAAATGCAGCCAAATAAATTGCTAAGCACAATGCATTATTGGGTCTCATATATTCAAGGATTTGCTTAAGCAACTTAATAAACCTAAGATTAAAGGCTAGAACCAGTTCCTCATCTTCCTTTTGGATATTCATGAAATGTATGATCAATGAGGCCACATTGAACCTTTCACCAAACTGTTCTAAGAATGCAATTTCTAACTTTATCCATGAAGAAACTAAACATACAGGCATGTCTGAAAACCAAACCCTAGCATCATCTTCCAGTGACTGAACAAAGAGTCTCATTACTACATCTTCATCCTCTACCTCATAATCTTCTATTAAATTACAAAATTTCTGCAAATGTTTGTTTGCCGATTCAGAATCTGATCCACTATATTTTGGCAAACATTTTCTAATTTTATTTGGAATAGCATTTGGGTAACCACATATTCCTTTAAAATTTAGGCTTTATACCTCTCAATAAAAAATGGTCTTCTTTGAGAGCACAACCAGGATTGCTGCTCTAAACTCATAATTTTGAAAAGATGGAATACCTGGAAATATGTTGCGGTATTGAGGTTCAATCAACAGAGTCACCACCTCTCACAGAGAGGACAGAATATCAACAAGGCACTTATGTTTTCTGGATTCACCATGCCAGCAGAGCACCACATGGTCATTTTTGGATCTTACTACAACAACTTCACTGGAAACTAGATTTTCCAGCCTTCCAATCGCTTGACTCTCTCTCTCTCTCTATCCCTAGTAGATATTGCTCTTTTTTCATTCGATCCCCAGCAGAGTCGCCAATTCTGTTGGTAATTTTTCCCGAATCGGTAGAGGGTTTGTCAGTTCCAATGCACGGGCAGATTCGGCCAATAGACACAAGAGGTTGCGTGAGTTGCCTCCCCTTCACTTCTGGTTCTGCCGCACCAAGGGGGGTGTCCCTATTTGCTAAAGATGTAACATTAACTAGCCCTATGACAGAAAGATTTAGCTTTGTGATAACAGGCAGAATACTCTCATGTGTGGACCAAGATTTGTGTGACAAATCACAAGGTTAGCAACATTCTTGGACATATGTGTCTGGTTGTGGATGAGAGTATGCAGGGGCTCCTAATCCTACTCCTACAACTAACGGGTTTTGGATGGTTTGAATTTGATGGTTTGGATGCAAGACAGGGGTTTTGGATCATAACTACTAATCCAGAAGCAGACCGGTGCCTATCTCAGGGCAAGGAGTCAACTAGGTGTATACAAGAGAATGGTTTGCAACTAGCATTCGAGTTTCAAGGGGTTAGGACTTGTATTTGCCTTACAAACACCACCCAAGGATAAGTATTTAACTGTCTCTACTTATGAATATCCCAGCTGACATACAATCTTCTCCACACTTTAACCTAAAATAATTTAATCCACTCCTTGAATGGAAGTTACAGATTAAGCATGCAATACATAAATCTATATTTTAGAATTTGAGAAACCCTTAGCAACCAAATTCAGAAGAAGAAAATGCATACAACAAATGGAGACAGATAGATAAACACATGCAATAATGTATTTTTCATATAACATTAACACTGAAACTGAACATGTGTGCAAGATACACTTCAGATGCAACTCATAAACTCCACAGAGATACAACAAACAGGAAATGCTTTGTATTTCGTTATTCACACAAAAAATTGCCCAAGTCTTCAACAACAACAATGAGTAACACAATTTGGCTTTTATACCAAGACTGTGTACTCAGCAAAATTAATTACAAGGCAAGTCAAAAATTCACCAGATACAATGCATGAGAAATGGTGCTAAAAAATGAATGCCGCAGAGGGACAAAGAGGAAGAAGCAGGTGGGAATCGGGATCTGCACCGCCGCCTGAAGATTTTCTCTTAAATCTGGTAGTTGGCCCATCCATCATTGACCCATACCGCTGCAGCCCTACCATTAATGCCTCAGCTACCCGTGGGATGCAGCAATGGTTAGTGCTATGAAGTTTCCCACTCGAATTGGTGCAGATATACAAAAAATCCTTCCTTCCTCAAGCACTCAAAACAGGGCCGTCGATCTCCCTCCCATCGCTAAGATCCACGGCACCCAAAAAATGTTGAAAAGTCGCCAACCAACTATTACATGCCACGTAGGCACTCCATGTTCTTATCGCTGACTTTTTGCTTTCTCCATTTTGCCATTTCACCCTTGTATATGCAAGAAAGGATGCATACACAATCGTCACTGTTCGCCTCTCAAAATCCCTTGTATATGCAAAATGCATATACATGCAACAGTTCCCATGCACGTGGCAACTTATGATTCATCCTCCGTCGCTGTGCATTTGATCTCCATCGGCCATTGGAATGACCCAAGAAAGGTTGGCCGATACATACGGTCTTGGCAATAATCTCCTTGCATATCGGCTACTGTACAAGCATACAATTGCCTTATACAACCCCCGAACCTCAAATTACTATTCGCTGTATTTAACTCTTCCTTCGCGTCCGGGTTGTATATCTTTGTTTTGTATATCGGGCTGCATGCTGCATATACAAACCCAATATACATGTTACGGACCCCAAACTTGTATGAAGCATCTTGGAATTTTATTCGGGTCCAGAAAGCATCCTTTCACTTGTATGCTTTGGATGTATGTCGTCATGCATACAACTACCATTGTATACAACTGGTGGGCCTGACCCATTTTCTCTCTCCTTTGCACATCTCATTGCACATCGCATATACAGATGTAATGTATAAGCTGGACTTCGCCACAATTAAAAGCACATCTGAAATATTTTGGAATTCGGCTTGTATATCTGCGAATGCATATCTCCTTTGTATATCGACCATATACAAACTCACTTGTACATACCCGCGGGCACCACCAATTGTATCTTTGCTGCACTGTAGAAAATGTATGTGCGCCAGCCTTTGTATATTTTCAATGTACATTTCCTTTGTATGTAACCGTTGTATGTCTAAACATACAAACCAAATATACATGCGACCTGATATGCAAGCAGCGAATATTCCTGGAAGATTCCCGCCTATGCATATGCAACCCGATATGCATCTAAAATGCATATAACTCCTTTTTTCATAATTTTTGGAAGTCGATTGAAATTTTGCAAGCCCGCCAATGTACATTTGACCTGCATGTATATACAAACACCCTTGTATATACAAAGACACCTGCACCTTAACTGATTTTTCACAATTTTACTACTGCAGAGGCCGAAAGACAGAATTTTTGGATTTTTTGGGAAGGTGCCTACATATTTAAATGCTTGAAACCTAAATGTTTATGCAGGCACCACCACCCCCGACATGACTTGATCTCATGCCCCCTTCTCTTGTGAAATGAGCAATATTTATCATGACTGTGATCTTGGGGTTTATGATGATTGCTGTACATGACTGCTTTTTGATTCTCAAGGGATAGTTGTTGACATTTTTATGACTATTGTTCCTAGATGGTGAAGTGCTTATTGACCCATCTATGTTATGATTGTTCATCGAGGATTTGTTATTTCTATCATGGTTTATCAACCTTCCATTGGCATCATAATCCCTTCTTCCACTATCAATAGCAGCTTGGTTAATTCTAAGGGCACTTATGAGTGCTTCTTTGTATGATTTGTAAGGGAGTTCTTGAACTCCTTGTGTGTCATTGTTGAGAGCATGTAAGAAGAGATCAAAAAGTTCTCTATGATCCATGTTTGATATGCTTGTTGAAGAATAGAGAACTTTTCTCCATCATGTGATAAAATGTGCGACTGACTTGTTGTTTTCTTTCTTGATCATTAAAAATTCTCATATTCCAATCTTGGCACATTAATTTATGTCAAAGGCAACCACAAATTGATCGATGAGTTTCCTGAAAGAGTGGATCGATGCTTCTGGAAGTCAATAGTACCAATCTAGAGCGATACCCTCCAAAGTCTTTGGAAAAATCTTTGCTACCACCCCATCCCAATGAAGGAGTTCCTGCACTACTATGACATAAGCCTTGATATGAGAGTTGGGATCACCCTCTCCTTTAAATTTTTGAAGCTCGAGGAGCGTGGTAGTATGACCTGATGAATGTTGTAGTCAAGAGGCTCCTTTAAATACTTGAGGTATGTTCCTAAAAGGGGGTTATGTGTAGAGGGTATTGTTCCTCCAAACATTATCCCTTTAGGTGGAGCTTGTTGTATTTGTTGAAAGGGTATGCTAGATTATTGATATCCTAAAAAATTTGGATGACTAGATGGCTTCACATGTGTTTATGTTTTGAAGATTGGGTGGGCTCGTTTGTGGTTGATTTTGCTTCATAGGAATCCCACCTATTTGATTGAGACTTGTCATGTTGGATGATGAGGGCAAGGGAGGCCTGAATGTTTCATGGAAGTTTAGATGAGGGGGAATTTGTGTTGCTCCTTGGTTTGATTCAATCTTATCAATGAAAGGATTTCCTTGTGCCCTCAGTTTTTCTTGAAAGTTACTTTGACAAACTTGTCCAATATTTCTAGCTTCAAGGGTCTCGATTCATTGGACCAAACTTTCTATAAAGTCTATGGGTGAGGCTTTGTCTGTTCTTTGAGTTTTTCCACGTTGCGATGGATTGCTTTGCATTGGGGTTTGAGTGACCCTACTTATTCTTTCTAATGTCACTTGACATGTCATAGATCTTTTATCTTGATGTGCTATGTAGGTGAATTCTTGTGCCTTCCAAGCTTCTTGTAGGCTCTTCTTTTGATAGCTCACCTCGTTGTCCATTTGGGTGGTATTTTCCTTTGGATTTTTATGGGTTGGTCTTGTTCATAGATTTGCATTATTGGCAATTTTTGATTTGGTTGCATTGAATGACTATGTCTTCATATGTGGGGTTGTTAAAAACTAGGAAGTTGTGGGGCATCTATTAGATGTCCCTTGAATTTGAATACATCCCAAATTGATTTATTGATGCAACAAAAATGTGAATAGACTCTTTCAAAAGTTTTTGTTTTTCATGTCGGGTTCACCAAAATATGTGGTGAATCTGGCGTCAGATGTGAAAGTGATGATGAAACGGGATCAAAGCAATGAAAATGTCAAAAGATTTAATCAGGAAGTTTTTGTTTTTCACGTCAAGTTCACCAAATATGTACACTAAAAAACATGACTCGGTAGCCTAGGGCAGTTGAATCAGCCTTGGAAAGCACATGGACCCCTCTCCTTGCCATGGGGTGAACCTTCTTGTCACTCTCTCTCTCATGGAAGTAGCTAGTCAAGAGGAGGCAAGACATGGGGGCGGTCCTGCTCGCTTGAGGGCTGGGCTTCATAGAGAGTGGTCAGCCAATCTTGAGGCCTTTATTGTGTATTGGTTTTGATCTGGTGCTCTATGACCGTTGTGGTTGAAATAACTATATGACTCGAAGGGTCACTAGTCACTGTTCTCCTATTTGAATTCTGAAGATTCCAATGTTGTGTGGGTTGATGGTTTCTTTCATTTATAATTTCGGTAAGTTGGATTTGTTCTTCAAATTGTTGGATGATGACTTGTGTTTGGAGTAACGTCAACCTATGTTGTTGTTCCCGAAATGTTAGTTGATCATTTTATGGTCTAGGGTGAATTTTCTCAATCTCTTCAAGGATTGCCCTCACCCACTCACCTCTAAGATAGGGCACATTCATGAGCCCAAACTGAGAGAGAGTTGGTTGGAGTTAACCTCACTTTGACTTAGGGTTTAAAACCTAAGTTTTAAGTAGCTTTGTTTTGCATTGGTTGACTAGTGTTGACCTTGTGTTAGAATCAAGGGTTTGACCAATGTTGACCTCGTGATGAAATCGAGGGTTTGTATTCTTCTTGTGATACTAATTTTTTGTGCTTTTTTTGGTTTTTGAGTGCATGCAAGCCTATATGAAAGCAAAACAATATTTTTGTGCTTTTTTGGATCTTTATGAAAGGAAATTACATTTTTAATCTAGGAATTAAAATATGTATATCTAGAATGTATTTAACTAATGCAATCTGATCTATGTTTTTGTTTGGTTTTCTGAATATTTAGATTAATTACTGTAAGAAACAAAATTGCTTTGGAATAAACTAAGCTAAAGAACTTTGAAAGAAAACTAATCTAACAATGTAAATCTTATTTAAACTATCAAGGAAATTGTAACATGAATTCACTATTCCCAAGAGCAAATTTAGATTAGGTAATTATTATCAAAATGTAAAAAGACACTAAAGAACCTAGAATATGAGATGCGTGAGCCTCCACTACCTCAGGAATCCTCATATTGGACCTCTTTGTCCTCTTACAGTAGCGAGGGATATCCTCTTGGTAACAACAGGGAAGGGATGCAAAAAAGAGCTTTAGAAAGCTTGAAACATGAGCTCAATGTGAGCTAATAAGCACTATGGCTTGCAAATGGGTAGCGTATCAATGTGATATGAATTTTTTAGAAAAGCTTGGATGAAACAACAATAAAATAAAAGGCTCGAATGTCTTGTATGAGCATATGGATGCTATGTGGAGAGAAAAAACCTGCAAAGGCTGGATGCACAAATGAAATTTCCTCTCAAAAGAGGGAGCTTTGAATCTATGCAATAATGAAAGCCAATGCAAAGAAAGCTTGGAAGCTTTGAAATACTAAAGAAAGAAACTAAGAGGCTCAAGGGCCTATAAATAAGCTTGAAAAAGATTGTAAAGAAGGGAAGAGCATTCTCAAACTTGGAAAATAATGAAGAGGGGAGGGGTATTTATAGTTTGGAGGAGGTCATGAAAGGTGGAATTGATTGAGAAGTTAACTCAATTTGATTAAAGAGTTAACAAGGTTGATTGGATAGAGAACTGGATTGATTAGAGAGTGAACAAGCCAAGATAGCTTATCACTGAACCAAAAATGGAGTTAGCATGAGTGCATGAGATGACAAGTAGAGATCAAATGGAGCTAATTATGCATGCTTGGGGGCTTGGAATAGCTAACTCTATGTTTAGACCAAAAACTCATGCAAACAGGAAGAAAAACAGGTCAAAATGGAGCTTTTTCGAGTCAAAAACTCAAGTTCCTTCGTGGCTAGAAAAGATGATAGGGTCGCCCATGGGTTGCCCCTTTCACCGGTCCAGGTCACCCGGGGGCGACCTATGGGTGACCCACAAAGGGGAGGTCCTGGGCTGAAAAACAGGGTTAGAGATTGTTAGTTAGGGGAAAGGGAGGTGAACTGCCTCTAGGAATTGGTTGAAAGGGGGTCAAAATCCAAATATCCACTTGCAAAAGTCAAATCTCCCTGGGGAGATCCTAAAATAATAGGGGGAGATTTGTACTAGTTGACCAAAACTAAAAATTGAAAGTTGGAGATGGCTTGGGAGGTCCTCTAGAAGTCTCCTAGGGGTGGGAATGGATGAAAAACACTAGGGAAAGGTCAAATCACAACAAATAGACCAATACAAGGCTTAGGGATGAAGTTGCAAGCATAGAAAGTGAAAATTGACAGGTGTCGACAAGTGTCAGAAGCGGGAGAAAGGTTAGTACGACAAAGGGGAAACAAATGGAGAAGTAAAAACCCACATGTTACCAGGAGAATCACTGATAAGAGAAAATTATTTCACACTTACATGTACATGACAAGGATTGTGAGTCATCATTGGGGTCCTCGTGGAGGTTGTGCATGATTTTGGTACTTACAAAGTGAAATAGTCAACAAGGAAAGAGACCTCATGACGTGTCCAAGAGTTAAAAGCATATTTCTAGAAGATTCAAGACCTTTCTCATGAACTTTGGCATCCAACTTCACTAGAGGACAAAAACACACAATAGAGGACAAAAAAACATCTCCTCAAGTCCAAAAAGGACAACTAAGTTCTTACACATCAAAGATGCTTTTTTACACCTCTTAGAATATCAGATGCTTCTTACACATCATAATGAAGGCCAAGATTCTCAGTCCACTTTGTAACTCCCTATAATCAAGCTCTTACATGCATTATAGAATCTATCATAAGTAAATCCCACATCTTACAATGTCATAATGACATTAGATGCTCTCACAACTTCTTACACACATTATACAAAGGCATACACATGGAATAATGGCCAATTAATAAGTGGGATGTCCTATTTCCCAAATGAGACACAAATAATAAATAAATACAATAAAATAATTAATCTGAACATTATAACTTGCAAGGTGTATGCCACACTTAATCCCAACATCAACAATTTAGGATAATACAACAATTCCCACTTCTTGAATCACTAATCTTATCAAGTTGTGATAAATGTGTAATGCCAAAAATTGCACACCATTGCAATTTCACACTACATTTTGTGATCACTTTGGTGTCTGCTCCCCTAGTTTATTTCTTAAGTTCATTTTAGCCATGCCTTAGCCTTTTTCTTGTACATACATGCTTTTATGTTATGTTCAATCCTTTGTGTTTATTTTTGTGTAACTTTATTTTAATGCTCTATTTATCTCATCAACCGACGATGTTTCATGTGATTAGGAACTGAAGTTGCCTAGACACAAGCACTTAATGCGGGTGTTCACGTGGTGCACTGGCATCTCGTGTTTGTTTGACACTAGGTGACCATTTCTAAGCATTACTAGCCACCTCCAATGATGATTCAAGATTCTAGTAATGCTCCTTCGCCAAATGTCTCTTTGGTATCTATATTTGGGTTTTTCCCTCTTTTGTGTAGATTTTTGAATTTACTTTTGACTCTCATGCATTGTGTTGTGAACTCTCTCTTGGTTCTGCAACTCTAGCTGCCTAGAGACTACTGGGTTGTTTGTTTGTCCATTGTTGTATTATGCAAGTAATAGGGAATCAAACTGTGGTGAAACTTTTTTATTTTTCTAGCTTTGAGGATGCCAACGCTTAGTGCAGATAGCCCCGCGATGCATTGTCATCCGAGGTAGTGAGATTTAGTATTTGGTGCCAAGTTTCTTTGTTGTTCCTCTTTTCATTTCTGTATTTACTTTTATAAAATTCTATACGTGGTAGTACATTTCCAACATTCTATTATTTTACTTTCTTTCTTTCAAGCAATTAGTCTAGTTTATTTTCATTTCTATTAGTACAAAGTGGGTTTGCCGACGTTGGTCTGTCTAGAGAAGTAGATACTAGAAAACTAAGTAGGACCATAGTGTGGTTGTAGTGAAAAGTTCCCTTGATTGACATGTTTGATCAAGGAGTAATTTTTCCTCCTCCACAAAATGCTCAATAGGAAGAAGTGCTAAAATAATTGGTTGGACCCTCCTTTTATATAAGTAGAAAGGGGCTTTGGTTGAGCCCACTTTGAATAAACCTACTTATGTAGCATCCTTGTAGCAATCTTTTCTTCTCCTACCCACATGTTGCAATTTATTTGTTAAAAAAGTCAACTTTGTGTTGTGTGTCGAGGTCAAACAAAATCACCTAAAGATAAGATTTTTTGTGTATGTAGCCCTTGGAATTATCTTTTCAAAAATATAATATAATATATTTTTAATTTATTTTATAAGCAAGATAGGTCCATTACCAAAAAAAGTCCACCTTTATTCAAGACATTGGGAAAAACAACAAACTAGGTCAATTTTTTTTAAAAATGCATTGCACTTCATTTTAATGTCCTTGTTTCAACAAAAAATATTCAATTTTGATAAATAGGCAAGGAGAAACATGTAGTGATAAGATGTAGTTGTAAATTTTTATTAGTATTAATTTAAAAATTAATAATAAATAAAACATTTGATAAAAATTACCAAAAAATCCCACATGCTAGATATTGGAGTTAAAAATCTAACTCCAAGAAATATTGGAACACTTAATAAGGGGGTTGTGTGGTATAATTGTAGCATCACATCATATACCCACAAGGATGGTGCCTCATAATAGATGATACAAGGTGGTGATGTTTGGACATTAAGGAGAATCAACGAAGATTATGATCATGTTCAATGATTAATTATAAGGGTGGTGGTGCATGTGGCATGTACCAAGCATTCAATTTTTCGCACACCTAGATCCCTTATATAAGATGATAGGAGGATTTAACAACTACATTTACAGGGACATTGGTCTTCATAATATTGATACGGTGTCAAGCTCTGAGAGGGATGGGAATCAAAGCAGTAGCTGCAAGAGACCTCAAAAGAAGGTAGAAGTAGAAGCCAAGGTACTTTTGGGCACTAGTGGGTTAGGAGCTGCCAAGGTGGCAAATCAATTTGTTTATTACATCTCAAACAAACTCTCCAACCCCAAGCTTTAGATTTGGATGCTACAATTGTGGGGTTTGGCTAAGGAAATCAATGGGGATGACAATGTTACTATTAGAGATACAACGGTGAAGATGATCATTGATCTTGGACAGTTTGTAGGGAGAATGAATGTGTTTGATGTTGCTCAATCACTTTCTTGTTCTACTATGATTTTGTTGGTCGTTAGCACTTACATGTTGCATAAGGATTCAAATAACTTGGGGACTAGGTGAATTTTACACAATAATTTCATTATGAAGCATCTGCATATAACCTTACAAAATCAGGGGAAGTTGCTTAAGTGTTTGGAGAAGATTGGTACAATTTTGCATGTCAAACTCCTTGAAGCTACGTTGGAGGAGATTAACTACTATGAAGGGGATGGTGTTGCATTGAGTCCATTGGCCCACATTAGTTTTTGAGATAGGCTACATCAGTGTGGTAGCCTAGCTATAAGTGTATATAGAATGTTATAGGATGTTTGGCAGGTTGAATGTACTCCCTACATTTTGATGTAATGTAGATATTTTGGCCATATTTTTAGAAGGCTATTGTTGTCATGTATATAAGGTTGGAAGGATAGGTTGTGATTTTGAGATAGATTTGGTGAACTTCACATTACCAAAATATGAACTTTTAACATTTTTTTATGGCCCCTAAGTGCCAAACCTAGGTTATAAGCTGAAAAAAGTTATGTTATGGCAAAATATGACTTTATAAAATAATAGAAAAATAAAAAAATTGATGAAAACTAACAAAAATAAAATATTTTTAAAATTTCAAAAAAACTATAGATTGAACCTATAGAGAAAATGACACAAATCACTAGTTTATATCATCTTTAGATTCTTAATAGTTTGTTCCATATAATTGACAAAATGTGCTAAACACTAAAAATGTTGATTTTTGTGGCCCAATAAGGATGAAAAGCAGGACACACTAGTGTTCTTTCACTCCCATACATATCAAAGTGGGGGCAAAATGTAATGGTGAAATTTGCATACCATGCCCTTTCCCTTATGTTTTGGGCTCACTTTGATTAGAGTAATCTTTATACCATAACAAGCATACAAATGACACATTCTCAATTGAGAGTAGACACACAACCTAAGTCTTATCTATTCTTATCCACACTCATTCCCAAGGACTAGTCTTGATCCTCAATTTTACCCCTTTCCTACCTTAGATGATTCATAGTCACAAAAGTGATCTCGATGACTTCCACACTCACAAAAATGATCCCTTTGCTCTTAGAATTCAAATATTAATTTGAGGCTAAGTTTACCTATCCTTGTGACTATTATATCGCAAATCAAGGCATGTGAGTGTTTATTTTACTCTAGGTGTTATATTTAAAGGGCTAACTCTAGTTCATTTTAAGCAATGCTAGATCAAATCATCCCCTAGCAGCATTCTAGAGTTATCATCACTATAAGGCAGTGGTTGCACTTTGAAGTGCCAGGGTAGGTTTGCAAAAGATGTTGCTATGGTGATCATGGTTATTTAGAAAAATCTAAAAATATCACTTTATCAAATAATCAAAAAATTAAAAAATTGATGAAAACTAACAAAAATAAAATATTTTTAAAATTAAAAAAAAACTATAGATTGAACCTTCAGAGAAAATGACACAAATCACTAGTTTATATCATCTTTAGATTCTTAATAGTTTGTTCCATATAATTGACAAAATGTGCTAAATACTAAAAATGTTGATTTTATGGCCCAATAAGGATGAAAAATGGGACACACTACTGTGCTTTCAGCCCCATGCATATCAAAGTGGGGGCAAAATGTAATGGTGAAATTTGCATACCCATGCCCTTTCCCTTATGTTTTGGGCCCACTTTGATCAAAGTAATCTTTATACCATAACAAGCATACAAATGACACATCCTCAATTGAGAGTAGACACACAACCTAAGTCTTATCCATCCTTAACCACACTCATTCCCAAGGATTGGTGTTGATCCTTAGTTTTACCTCTTTCCCACCTTAGATGATTCATAGTCGCAAAAGTGATTTCGATGACTTCCACACTCACAAAAATGATCCCTTTGCTCTTAGAATTCAAATATTAATTTGAGGCTAAGTTTACCTATCCTTGTGACTATTATGTCACAAATCAAGGCATGTAAGTGTTTATTTTACTCTAGGTGTTATATTTAAAGGGCTAACTCTAGTTCATTTGAAGCAATGCTAGATCAAATCATCCCCTAGCGGCATTCTAGAGTTATCATCACTATAAGGCAGTGGTTGCACTTTGAAGTGCTAGGGTAGGTTTGCAAAAGATGTTGCTACGGTGATCATGGTTATTTAGAAAAATCTAAAAAAATCACTTTATCAGATAATACAAAAATAAAAAAATTGATGAAAACTAACAAAAAAAAAATATTTTTAAAATTAAAAAAAAAAAAAAAACTATAGATTGAACCTATAGAGAAAATGACACAAATCACTAGTTTATATCACCTTTAGATTCTTAATAGTTTGTTCCATATAATTGACAAAATGTGCTAAATACTAAAAATGTTGATTTTGTGGCCTAATAAGGATGAAAAGTGGGACACACTATTGTGCTTTCAGCCCCATGCATATCACAGTGGGCGCAAAATGTAATGGTGAAATTTGCATACCCATGCCCTTTCCCTTATGTTTTGGGCCCACTTTGATCAAAGTAATCTTTATACCATAATAAGCATACAAATGACACATCCTCAATTGAGAGTAGACACACAACCTAAGTCTTATTCATTCTTAACCACACTCATTCCCAAGGATTGGTGTTGATCCTTAGTTTTACCTCTTTCCCACCTTAGATGATTCATAGTTGCAAAAGTGATTTCGATGATTTCCACACTCACAAAAATGATCCCTTTTCTTTTAGAATTCAAATCTTAATTTGGGGCTAAGTTTACCTATCCTTGTGACTATTATGTCACAAATCAAGGCATGTAAGTGTTTATTTTACTCTCGGTGTTATATTTAAAGGGCTAACTCTAATTCATTTTAAGCAATGCTAGATCAAATCATCCCCTAGTGGCATTCTAGAGTTATCATCACTATAAGGCAGTGCTTGCACTTTGAAGTGCTAGGATAGGTTTGCAAAAGATGTTCCTATGGTGATCATGATTATTTAGAAAAGTCTCAAAATAGCACTTTATCAAATAATCAAAAAATAAAAAAATTGATGAAAACTAACAAAAATAAAACATTTAAAAAAAAACTATAGATTGAACCTTCAGAGAAAATGACACAAATCACTAGTTTATATCATCTTTAGGTTCTTAATAGTTTGTTCCATATAATTGACAAAATGTGCTAAATAATAAAATGTTGATTTTGTGGCCCAATAAGGATGAAAAGCGAAACACACTATTGTGCTTTCAGCCCCATGCATATCAAAGTGGGCGCAAAATGTAATGGTGAAATTTGCATACCCATGCCCTTTCCCTTATGTTTTGGGCCCACTTTGATCAAAGTAGTCTTTATACCATAACAAGCATACAAATGACACATCCTCAATTGAGAGTAGACACACAACCTAAGTCTTATCCATTCTTATCCACACTCATTCCCAATGATTGGTGTTGATCCTTAGTTTTACCTCTTTCCCATCTTAGATGATTCATAGTCGCAAAAGTGATTTCGATGATTTTCACACTCACAAAAATGATCCCTTTGCTCTTAGAATTCAAATCTTAATTTGGGGCTAAATTTACCTATCCTTGTGACTATTGTGTGGCAAATCAAGGCATGTAAGTGTTTATTTTACTCTTGGTGTTATATTTAAAGAGCTAATTCTAGTTCATTTTAAGCAATGCTAGATCAAATCTTCCCCTAGTGGTATTCTAGAGTTATCATCACTCCAAGGCAGTGGTTGCACTTTGAAGTGCTAGGGCAAGTTTACTGAAGATGTTACTATGGTGATCATGGTTATTTAGAAAAAAATTTCAAAATATCACTTTATCAAATAATAGAAAAATAAAAACATTTGATGAAAACTAACAAAAATTAAATATTTTTAAATTTCCAAAAAAACTATAGATTGAACCTGTAGAGAAAATGACACAAATCACTAGTTTATATCATCTTTAGATTCTAGACAGTTTGTTCCATATAATTGACAAAATGAGCTAAATACTAAAAATGTTGATTTTTGTGGCCTAATAAGGATGAAAAGCAGGACACATTATTGTGCTTTCACCCCCATGCATATCAAAGTGGGGGGAAAATGTAATGGTGAAATTTGCATACCCATGCCCTTTCCCTTATGTTTTGGGCCGACTTTGATTAGAGTAATCTTTATACCATAAGCATACAAATGACACATCCTCAATTGAGAGTAGACACACAACCCAAGTCTTATCCATTCTTATCCACACTCATTCTGAAGGACTGGTCTTGATCCTCAGTTTTACCCCTTTCTCGCCTTAGATGATTCATAGTCACAAAAGTGATCTTGATGACTTCCACACTCACAAAAATGATCCCTTTGCTCTTAGAATTCAAATCTTAATTTGGGGCTAAGATTACCTATCCTTGTGACTATTATGTGCCAAATCAAAGCGTGCAAGTGTTTTATTTGACTCTTGGTGTTATATTGAAAGGGCTAACTCTAGTTCATTTTAAGCAATGTTAGATCAGACCATCCCTTAGTGGCATTCTAGAGTTATTGTTTACTACTTGCATGCAGGAGCATACTATTAGACTATATATGTTACACAAGCATCTAGGGCATCTTCCATGTTTTGAGAGTGTTGTCCTCAACTATTCATCTAGCTGTTGAATTGGTATCCTTACATAGTTTGACACAAGGGAGTAATTATCCCTATCTCGTACAAACCATAAAGCACAAGAACTAATTTTTATGTGAGAACAATTGAGGACAACAAGGTAAAAATTAACATTTTGAAAACTACTAGAGATTGAATCCCCTAGCATAGATTATATTTGCAAGTTAGATCAGATTTGCTCTTATGAGATTGAATCCACTGTTACAGAAATGATCTAGAGCAATAGATAAAGTATTTAATGATTCAAAAGCATTCATGTGAGCATCACTAATACTTCTACACAATTCTACACAATCAGGTGACTTCTCTCACAATTTTCCAATTAAATACTTTCATTGTTTTATCTAATTTCCATAATATTCATTTTTGTGCATTTATTTATTTATCATTCTTAACTCCTATTCCATTTAAGGTAGCTTTTTGATATCAATATGATTTACTTTAGGTGTACGTAAAAAAAATATTCTCTTCCTTTCATTTGAAAAAGGTTGATTCTTATAATGGGTGAAATTTGCATGCCCATACCATTTCGAAACTAGTACCTTATAAATTGACATATTAACAAATAGCATAATTTTAAAAAGATTATAGAAAAATTGACATATTAACAAATAGCATAATTTTAAAAAGATTATAGAAAAATACTAATATTTTATTATAGATAAAAATAATAAATATTAAAAAAAAGGGAAGAAGGAAGGAAGGAAAAAGTTTTTTCCCGTGTTGAATTTTTTTCCACTCGTTTTATGATTGGTGAAAAATTGGAACACAGTGAGATTTGGCCTGCATCATCCCATCCATACGTTACAAAAGATGGAGAAAAAAATAAACATAGATGGGGTCAATGAATCCATGCAAGTGGAGAGGCATTCATAGAAACTTTAAGATATCCAAACAGTTTTAAAGCCAAAGACTAAAGTGGTAACACACATGCATTTGTTTTTGTGTTTGCTCTGCATATTTTCTCTACTCTCAAACTGGAAGCAGGGCGAAACACTCTCCTATATAATCCCTATTTAGAGCAGATCGAGAAATCCATTCCTATTTCGTCGTGTTTTTAATGTTTCTGATTCATAAAGATTTCGATCATGCCATTACTTTGTTGTCTGCACTTCAAATCTCTCGTTTGATTTCATGGATGCAGTATCAGATAGCAGTAAGAGGCGCTTATATCATTCATTTAATTCCAATTTCAATGTGACCCGATTCATTTCTTATTTCAGAGCCCGTTATGTTGATGCCCGTTCATGACCTGTAGTTTTTTCCTTGGATAACCAACAAAAGCCTCGTCTTTTCTTCTCCTAGTGTGATACAACAGATCCAATCAAAACACTAAACCTCTGCATTAATATACTAACACCCATCTCGTCTTTTGGGCATTTTTTAACATTAACAAAAATCTCCTCTTTTGGGCATTTTTTGTGATTCTGAATACCATTCCGACCTTAAGCAAAACCAAATCAAGCTTTGTGAACTCTCAAACTGTTTTTCTGGTTTGCCATGCTGGTTATTTTCAGCGAATTTGTTATAACAAACTGTAGAATCAATAAGTAAATCACTGGGCTCTGTTGGAATCAGCTGTTAGTGCAGTGGTGGCCCTGAATCCTTTTCCTGTACAGATCCATCAGCATCAGCGGGTGGTCACATGGGCCGAGGCAGAGGCAAGGGCAAGAAGCTAACAGCGGTTTCAAAACATGAGGAGCCGGGAAGTGGAGGCGAGGAGTCTATTCCTTCTAGTGCTTACAGGAGAAGAGGGCGCCCTGTACAGAAAGGGGCTAAAGATGAGGTAGATGTCGATGAAGAGGATATGGAAAATATGATTGATGAAGAAGAGGAGGATGTAAAACCAGCAAAGGAAAACAAAGGGACTGAGAATGGGAAGAAGAGGAAAAGACATGTTTCACAAAGCACAGATAGTCATAGCATGGAGTTGGGTGGTGATAAAAATGGGATATCAGCCAGATCTGCAATGGATGAACCCACAAAGCCAAATGCCTTTGCAAGGAATGGAAGCAGGCGCAAAAGCAAGCCCAGGCGTGCAGCAGAAGCTGGCGTGGAATGTAAATCACATGAATCTCTTATACTGAAAACTCTAAACATGTCTTTAAGTGCAATAACAGCTTTTTATGTATCCTTTTAGATTGAGTGAAATACCCTCTCTTTTTTTGTCATTTCAGGAGTTGGAGCAAAGCCTATCCGCCTGTCTCATAGTTTGGGACAACTTTTGACCCTTGGCAAGAAGGCGTCATGATCAGTTCTTTTTATTTTGTAACTTAGATTTCAGTTACTTTGTTGATTGGATGAATGAATGATAAATGTTCCACTCCATCCAGCTACGGTTTTCAAGGCCAAATAGGTATGGAATGAGATCAATTGCTCATTGTTGGATCAGTTCAAATTTTTGTTCCCAATGTTATATTTTTATAGTGATGATTTTGTTATATAGAATCTTTGATTTCTTCTTGACTTGGCCCCTATTTTGCAAGCTTTGGGTGTCAATGAAACTCTGGAAGTAGGGGGAACAAATGGATTGTGTTGTTTTTCATCAATCCGTGATCCACACAGGACCACCTTCCTTTAACAAAATACATAATCTAAATCTATTCTTATCTTTAAGCTCTATGTTCTGTTTTGCGTTCCTCAACATGTACTTCAAGGTTTTAGGAACTGATATGCACTGGATTTTGATTTGCGAGAAACTAATTTATTCATTTTACCCAAGAAAAACCATATAACTCTGGAAGAACTGCTAAAGAAACAGTGCAAACTACCATTCATTTTTCACTTTCCTAGCTCTTATAAATAGAGTGTGGCAATGCATTTACTTTGTCTAGCAAATATGAAGTGCAATGATACAAGGAAAAAAATCACGAATTTCATTTTCATGCACTTGTACACGGAGCTTGTTCGGAGCCCCAATCCACTGAGCCACCATCACCAAAATACTAATCAGCATAAGCCTTATATAGTTTTGGGAATGCGATGCATCTTAAAAAATGAACCTCTGAATATGTACATAGTTGACATAAGCAGAGGCTAGCATTTTCTATCTATCCTTTTGCAAGTTTATAAAGCTGTGGTACAATTTATTGTCATAGCCGTAGACAATTTCTATCAGACAGCAACACCAATTTAAGCACAACATTGATATGGCTCAGATTCACCTCGTAACTGCAGTCTAACTAATCCACAAGTCTGTCACTCCCAAGCACCAACTTGGTTAATGTTACAGTTGAGATGGAATATCAAAACCTTAATACACCGTCTTCACGTCTAAATAACCATGATCACCATTGCAACATCTTTTGCAAACCTGCCCTGGCACTTCAAAGTGCAACCACTGCCTTAGAGTGACCTCGGCTTTAATCCTTCAGAGAGAAACCCAACATCAAACCCTATAATGCTGAAAAATGTATCTGCATGCTCAGACTCTACCCCTACAGTGCAGGCTTGGTTTTCTGGTCTGGTACATTAGCTGGACAAGGAGCTAAATTTTTGCAAGGATCTGTAGCATAGGTCAAATCATGGTTACAAGTCTCCATAGCATAATAAACATCTTCTCGATGGTCTCCTCTGTATAATTTGACCACATTCAATCTCCTCCTAAACGGATCTCAATTCTACAGTATTACTATTTTATATGTTCTGTGCCGGTGCCCTATGGTCAGATCTTCATATAGCACCGTGACAGTCTTTTCTCTGTGTGGAGATACTTCTTTTGACCTTGTTTGGGTCTATATGAGAGCTTCTCAAATACTGATGAAGTTTCATTCACACAATCAATGCTGACAATTCCAAGTGTTACAATATGAATATCATTTTGCATTCAGCTGATAATAGTCCCAGTTGCTTGAATGGTATTGTTTGATGCCTGGCAGTTCACTATGGATATGTATGATAATTAAAGTTCTTGCTTCTATACCTCTATATGTCTATAATCCAACTATTTCAGTAGCTGTCTTCGTCTTGTCAAGTCCTCTTGCATGGTCACGCAATGCCAGCCCTGCAACACTTCTTCATGATTCCT
Source organism: Cunninghamia lanceolata (assembly GCA_027924645.1). NCBI lineage: Eukaryota > Viridiplantae > Streptophyta > Pinopsida > Cupressales > Cupressaceae > Cunninghamia > Cunninghamia lanceolata. Next base: position 4,181,550 of record BSBN01000623.1, read on the forward strand.
TATTTTTAATTCCATCCTTCAATGTGATTTTTTTCCTTGTTTCTTGCCTTCTGTCAACCTGCTTTACTCCTTAACCTTTCCTTTTGTGCTGATAGCTTCCTTTAGCTACTTCTGTTGTGGTTGCAACATTTATTGACTATGTTTCTTCATATTGGATTCATCAATGTAGCTTGGAATTCTCGATTTTGGCCTTCCCCTGCGATGCCATTTCTTTAACACTTCTTCACGATTTTTTTTAATTTCCATCCTTCAATATGGTTTATTTTCTTATTAGTTATTTCTTGCCTTCTGTCAACCTGCTTTAGTCCTTAACCTTCCCTTTTGGGGTGACAGCTTCCTTTTAGCTACTTCTGTTGTGGTTGCAGTATTTATTGACTAACTTTTCATCATATTGGATTCATCAACATAGGCTTGAATTTTTTATTTTGGCCTTCCATTCTTGGATTACTTATTTTTGAAATAAATTAAATAATTTTTATCAGTATCCCTTTGCATTGGAATTTGCCTTCCCCAGTTACCTTATACTAGCTCCGAAATGAAAAATCCTGATACATCAATTGTATCCTCAATGTATTGAGTTTTGTGCACCTTATTTGGACACTCCCCAAAAGTATTTCCTAATTACACAAATTACCTTATATGGGTGCACGGGCATTTTTATACTTATCCTCTTGTGTCATTTTATGCAAGTGTGCTCCACTGCATTTCTGCAATTCTGCTTCTTGCAACATTGTGGATCTTGCATCCTTCAAATCTGCCAACTCCGCAATATCTTTTTGTTCTTTTTGTGACAGTCATCATAATCCCATTTTTTTTGGATATAGGCCCTTTTCATATTGCTTTGTTTTGCTGTTCCAAAGCTTGACAAGATGTGCATCCCTATATATTGGTACTCTACTTCTCTATTTTCAAATTGAATCAGTCTTTTTGATCTGTTAGTCTGTGATTTCTCTCGTAGGACTTCTATTTGGGAACTTATTCTCTATGGTCCTGGCCACCTAGTGGAAACCATGTATTCCATGCCAATGATAGTACTTGGTGAACTATTGCCTTTTCATCTACAGTTTTTGGTTCGCTATTACCTGTGCATTTCGAAGACTTGATTCGGAATATTTTCTTTCAAAATCATCCTCCATGACACATAAGTAATGGTTGCCTCCATGAATTATTGCATACTATTGTCTCCACAATAAATTATTGAGCAATGCCTCAGTGATAAATTTTCAATTTATTATCTCTTTAATATATTCAGCACCATATGGGTGATACTATGATCTCTATGGCTTATTATGGTCTTCACAACTAATATCCTTTTGAACAGAATGGTGCTTATGTATGATGGTATCATATTTCTCTACCTCTTCACCCTTCTTTCCAAGGCTTGTTGGAGCAAATTTGCAAAATGCAGCCTCATTTTCCCATTGAGCTCCTAGGTGGTCTCATTTGATCCTTAGTGTCTCCATTGAATCTTTGTTAGGGCAATCACTTGATTCTACTATCGTAGTTTGCACCTTGTCAATATTTTGATCAGTTCAACTTCAGAAATTATATCTCCTTTCAATTTCACCTATATGGAGGACCATTTAATCACGTTAGGAGGTTCATTACTACATTTCTTATGCTAAGAGACATGACAAACATATGTTTTCTATTAAGCTCAGGATGCAAAGCTAATATAAAGGTGACAGCTGCAGGTAGCTCAAGATTTTCCAAGAGTTCCATGATAACATGATACCAGCTTGGGCACCTTCCCAATATAGATGGAACTCTGCCCAGCTTGACTTTGAGTAAGACTTATTTTTTTCCTTGGAATTGGGCTTGATCTTGCACAAATTGACATAACTCTTTTGAGAATCACCGACTCCTTTAGATTTTTCTAGATCTTACGAATCTGCTTTTCCATGTCCTAAAGTATATATGGTCCAGAGTGAATCCTGTGGTTAGCCTACGCTAATGGCGTGCTGTACATTCCCCAATACAATGCTTCAAATGGAATCATACTAAGAGAAATTTCGAATCCATTATTGTAGGAAAATTCAATCTAATACAATTTGAAATAACCTACCTGTTTGGTTGGATGTTCTACTACCTGTATTGTTGGCATGCCTTCAATTATCCGTAGTGCAGTCTGTAATTCAGATTCAAACCAAGTTTTAGATAAAGATCCTTCTGGAAATCTGAGGTATACTTGTAATCTTGGTTTGCTATCATCTTCACAAGAATTTCATCTAGTTTGAAGACTTCTACTAGACCTCTTTGACATGAGGTTCACCATCCATTTGGTGTGCCAGTGTAAATGATCCGATTTTGTCAAATTATTGATTGTAAGCAATATGGTTTTCTTTGTCAACTGTCTTTGGCAATCTGACTTTGAGATAAACTAAGATTTTTCCCACTTTTATAGCAGAATGTCATATGCTTGCAACAAGCCTGTTAGATGGCAATGTTTTTAATGACCATCAAAATCCTTGTTCAGCACCACAAGCATTTTCTAGCTTCCTGAATATCCTGCACAAGTAAATCAAGTGCTTCATACGTATTAAACTTTCTTAACCTCTATAATTTTGGCATGAACATTTCCTTCATGTTGCAAGAAGCAACCAACTTTGGTCTAGTGACATACTTGTTTAGGTACATAACCTACATTATTGCCTCGCACAAAAGTAACTATATTTTCCCATAATGCCTGTTGTCTTTTAAACTGTTTAACATTTCTTTCTGCAATGGTCTTTTGACATTATTGCAACTGGATGCTTGCACCTACTCAACGCATCTGATGCTTTTCTTTTCCTCCTTCACACAAGTTACCTCAAGATGCTACTCACTGAAAAACTCTCCATCTCTGCTGTCTTGGAGTCAAGTTTGATTGGGTAACGAGGTATCACAGAATGTGACTATCTGTCCTTAATTCATATTCTCTTCCAAGTAAATAATCATGCCACATCTTTTGTGCACACATGTATGTTGGTAAATCCAAGTCTAGAGCCAGGTAGTTCATTCATGAGTTTTTAGCATCCAAGATTGATATGCTAGTGCTTCTCTACCTGACATTCATAGTCCTCTTGATCCATAATTACAAGCATCAGTACATACTGGAAAAATTTACTTAGATTGTGACATTTCTAGGATTTGTCATTTCATGAATCTTCTCTTCAGCTCTTGATGCTTTCTTCACACTGTGTGTCTATTCTCACTTCCTTCCTTTCTTCTGCAAGTTGGTTTTCAACTGAGAAATCTGAGAGAAACCTTCCACAAATCACTTTTAATAGCCTGCTAGGCCACTTTCATCTCTTGTATTTTTGAGTATCTACTTTTTCATAGTTGTCCGAATTTCTCAAGAATCGACAAGCAAGCTTGCTTCCAAAATTATGAGTCCGTAGTAATACTTTTGTTCTGGTACAAGGTCTACTTAGGTCAGCAAATAGCTTTTTCTCAATAAATTCCTGCAATGCCAATGTTTTTTATATCCAATGAATCAATATCCATCAGATTCAATTTGATTTCAATTCACTACAATCTGTCATGAAACTGCTAGTTAAGACTTGGTTACTGTCCCTTGTGGGATTGGCAGACATGTCTGACATCCTTGCAAGATAATTAGCTAATAAGGTGCTACCATTCTTTACAAGACCATTGGCTGAAGGTCTTAATCATTGTGACCCCTATTGTTTACTGGATTGCTGGCTAAGTATTTAGTCCTAATGTCCACCATCCTGTATGTGACTTGGATTATCATGGTTTTTGTCACCATCCCTCCTTGGACTACTACCTTATCATAATTTTTGCCACCATTCCTTGCAGCACGGTTGCCCATAAACAGTAGCTATCCTTCACAACAATCAACCCCCAAAACAAAAAGTAATCTATAATGATGTAAATGAATTATAACCATCAACAGGGGCAACTTACGTTGTAAATCTATTGCGGATTTATATGGGTATTTATTTTTACCTTATTGATGTTGGAATAACTGTCAATCAATAATTATGTTTAGACAACACGATTATAAAATGTCAATGTTGTAGAAAAAGTAAAACCACTAACAAAACTCAACACAATTGAAAAGACAACAGAACTGTTTTTTTCTTACATAACAAGAAGCATACAAATTGGACAGTCTACAATGCAGCAAAGTCAGTCTTGGTCAAAATATTGGCTCGCACTATGTCTGATGTCTTTATTTCTTATTTGTTTGCTTTTGTCTTGTGGTTTGTGCTAAGGATCTGAGAAGTTGCTATGACACGTTGGCTGACATGGCCTAGATCAGCTAGGTCAGCATATTAAGTATAGAAGTTCAAAAGATTTGTCTCATTTTGGATTCAAGTGAAAATGAAGGATTTGATTTGTTGATTTCGTTTAGGTTAATAATTACAAAAACAAATATAAATGTGATGTCATAAATTATAATAATGTGATTAATTATGGCTTAATGATTTATATGATGTCATTGCCCTTCTATTTTCTGTTTGGAGACTATTTTCCAATTATTAGAAAGTGCAGTTAATGGCTTCCTTATGGATTAAGTGGCTATTTTGAGCCATAACAAGATCCCCCCTTCAAAAGACTTGTTGTCGTTGATGAGTTTGACTTCTTTAGCAAAAGTTGTTTTTTCTTAAGTTGCTTGTTTAATAGTGTTATCTGACCATTCTATATAGTGTTTCTTGTTTTTCAGTTTCTCAACATCCTTGATCTTTCTTCTAGGAATACTAGGTCATGCATTTGGTTCATTTCTTCAATGGAAGATAAAAATAAGAATATTATTGTATATTGATAATGCTTTCTTTAGGAATTTTATACAGAATACTAGGTATATTTTGATATGGGGTAGTGGTTCTAATTTATACGCTACATCATCTTTTCTTTACTACTTTAGAGGGTTCACATTATTTAGATGATAGTTTAGCACATTTTCTTGTTAGTAATAAATTGTCTGGTTTTACTCTTGTTTAGACATTATTCCCTAATTCAAAGGGTTTTAGTGAATGTTGGTCTCAATAGAGTTTACCCTTGCTTGGGCTTTCTCCGTATCTCTTTTACATTGATTTAGCTCATGCATTTTAAAAAAAAGTTTTTTTTGAAACCCTAGCTTCCCATATGAGATTGTGTAGGTTCAAAGTTATTGATGTATAGGATTCAATGTTGTACATTGCTGAAAGGGGCATTCTTGTGGTTGAGTGCATGCTATTGTTATAAGTGAGTTCTACAAAGATTAGCTTTTCTTACTTTTGTGTTGGTCTCATTGTTACATGCTTTCTTATCATATCTTCTACAATTTGGTTAACACTTTCAATTTGTCCATCAGATTGTGGGTTATGGCTGCTATTCAAAATCTAATTGTCTTCAAATATTTCAAGATGTCTTTTGATAAATGTCTTATTAGGGTCTTTATTGCTTAAAAATAATTAGACATATTGTATATTTAGAATATATTCTTGTTGAGTACAAATATGAACTTTGAAGTTTGGTATGTCATTTTACATGAATGACTCTAACCTTTTTGGTCAATCTGCCTACCACCACCATGATTTGATAATGTTTCTTGGGGTACATGGATGGTTGGTGACCAAATCTATGGACATTGTTTCTTGTTTATTAGCTGGACTCATAGAGACATTACATTTCCTGCTCAAAGTATTCTCTTAGTTTGTTAAATGACATTTATTGCATGTTATAAACTTCTTTTTCTCTATACATTTTGTCATGCTTTTCCTATATACATATGGCTTCATAGGTCCTATTTCTTGCCATATGGTTTGCACATAGACTATCATTGAATTAATACAAGCTTTTAGATTTAAGTTTGTTGTTTGAGCTTACGATATCCTTTAGTGGTAGAGGGTGTTGTCTAGTAGTCTATATATTGGTGCAAAGTTCTCACACTTTGAAGTTTCATAATGTCTTATCGTTTGTTCACTATTTCATGATTTTGTCTTATAAGTTTCCTTTTATTATTGATATTGAATGGTCTCTTGATAAATGTTTGTGATTACATTTTTTTTTGTTGGTTTGTATACACATTTAGGTCTATATTCATCAAAGACTTGTTACCATCTACTTTATATACTGAAAAGTTCCTTATTGGAAATAGTATAGTAAGGGTTTGTGGTTTGTGTACGCTTCAAAAGTGATTGATTTTAAGGCAGCGTTTCTAAGTTTGGATGGCTTGAATAAGCTCTAATTCTCATTCAAATATGGGACACCTTTTTTCAGTGGCTTGCCTTTGTAAGCTATTGCATTTCTATGTTGAGATAAAACAACTCCTATGGTGTACCTGCTAGTGTATTTGGATATTAAATGGCTTTTTTGGGTTGATTAATGATTTGATGGGTGCTTCTAATGGTGCATTTTGGTTTGACGTTGAATGATTTTTGTTGTCTCTTGGTCTATTTTTCTTAGTGATTTTTGTAGAGGTAAACTTATGGTGTAGAATCTAAGGACGAATCTTTTGTGGAATCCTACTAATCCTTGAGAATTTTGATTTCATTTGTTGTGTGTATGTTGATCTCAAAGTACTTTGATTAACTTGGGATCAACTTCTAGTCCTTGTTAGAAACTACGTGCTGCAGGTATTAAGTATTTTCTTTGAAAAAAGTGCACTTAGTTTTGCATATAGCTTATGATCTCTGAGTAGTTTCAATACTATTTCTGATGTCTTTTGTGTTCTTTGTGTTTTCTTAAAGATTTGTACGTCATATAGGTATGCTATTGTGGACTTCTGTAGATATTGGATGACGTTTATAGTCATCATTCTTATTGTGTTGTGATATCTGAATATTTGTTCGCTTTAAATGGGTCTAATTATCCAATTAAAAGTTGTAGCCCTCTGCCATAATTTGTGAATAAGGGAGAAAATATAAACGTAAGATTAATTCCAACCCTGCAAATAAAAAGCAAACTGAACAGAGCAAATTATAGGAAGATAACAATTTATGACAAATAGAAGAAACCCACAAATTTAGATAACTTCAGTTCTGGAGAAACTTTGAGGATTTTCCATTATCATTCAGATAGTACATTGTCTAGTTTTCTTCACAACACTTTTAACCTTAGTACAATCTTTTTTCTCAAGTATAAATACAAATTCCCATTCCTAATTCTGCTGTAACTACCCAAAATTACCTATTTTTTAATTACTTTACACTTATCTAGCAATTGACTTTTAACAGTTCATTGCAATAGTGTATTTTCCCCTGTAATGTTACATACATTACACTCTTGTTTTCCATTACAAAACAATACATATTCGCAGCTTATAGTCCCTAACAGTGCTCCCAAGCTTGACATCTTCTCTTGCCCAGGACAACACAATGCCAGCTATACTTTGTAGCAAAGTTTTAAAACTTGTGACACAACAAAACTTGGCAGACCCAATTTTGACTTGGACTCAGTGGCTTGGCAAAACTAGGCAAATTAAAAAAAACTTAAATTCATTAATCCAGCCAAACTCGGCGTCAGGTGAGTTTTCAGCACAGATTTGTTGAGTACTCGCGAGTACTTGTTGCAATTTCCAGTCTGCAACTTGCCAAAACTCGCCCACAAGTAAGTGGGTGAGTAACTTGGCTGCAGTTGTGGTTTGCGAGTTTCTTGCGTGCTTTAAATCTATGGTTTGTAGCATTACCTCAACATATCAATTGACAACTTTGCTTTCTCTACATCTGTATATCTGCTTGGCAACTGGTATAGTCTTCTGGCTGTGGTGCACTTGCTAGTTTTCATCACTTCTGCTACACTTAAGGTGTCATTTTTTGTTTTCATCCTAGTAGGGAACTGAGTGATTGCCCTTTCAGGTTTCAACTACCTGGTAAGTTTATCTAATCACCTTCACAGATTTTGAGTTGGACTCCCCTGACTTAATCATTTGCGTCAAAACTTGTGTGTCTTTGTCTGCCCTCCCAAAATCAATAAGATTATGTAAAAAACATTGGCATTCTGGATCATTTTGCATGTAGCAGGGCAAGACGTTATTTCTCCACTAGTTGTTGTAATTGAGGAATGATTGCCATAACATGTGCCTTAATAGTATTCCACTCTTCAAAATGTCTTACATCCAGGCATTCCAGGTTCTCATCTCCACAAACTTGTTTGTTGTCCCAGTTGCCTGCTGATGGGTCTCGTAAATATATCTGAAATTTCTACCATTCAGCTTACACATTGATTATGAGATCCTATATTCTTTCTTGTTTGTGTTTAACACTAAAGCCGAATGCTTTATTTTGCATTACCTCCACATCTTGTTGCTGATATATCTTCCTCATTTTCATTCAGCTGCTTTAATTCTACTTTTATAGGAGGTTCACTTGGGTCCCACACATTATCATTCACAGCCTTAATCTGAGCTTGCAGTGGGAGACATCATTATCTTGCTCTACATGTAGCTTCACCCCATAGAAGGCAGCCATTTCTCACAGTTCATATCTTGTGCTTGCTTATTCAGCAACTTTTTTGCTACCTTGATTGCTTCCTCCAAATCTTTTTGTAGCTTAGCAATATGATTTTCAGGAGTTATCTTATTTTTCAAACTAACATATTCTTCCAGCAAGTGAGAAACCAATTTAGTCATACTGACGACATCTGCCATTGCTTGTGCATGTTGAAGCTTCTTTACTATCATAGGGTATGTGTTTGCAGTCATTGCTTGAACTTTCTTAGCTGTTTGACAGATCTCAGCATTCTGCTTAACGAATTCTCTATACTCTTGGAATATAGGGGATGACCAAAATTTAGTTCCAGCGACCTTTTCTTCCCTTGAAGAAGCTTGTGGATCAAGATCTAGAGTTTTTGGAAACACTTTAGCAATAGACACTGGATCAATCTGAACCTAACTCTGGGTCTGTTTGCCAGCCATTCAATTGATAATTAATGAATCATTGAAGTTCTTTCTCATTTTGTGGGAGTCAAACATAGCTAGTTGTAAACTTCTAGGTTTATCTACAAACATGTTGAGCTAGCACCTCTGTTTCTTTATTTTCGGTATGTTTTTCTTCATTTGCACTACCTTCACCATAAATTATTTATTTGCACCTTTGCTACCTTTTGTGTTTTGTCTCTTCTTCATCCATTGTTTGCAATTTCTCTACATCCTTATCCTTCTTTGCAGGTAATTTTATTGGTTTTGCATTTCAATTTCTATGCCCCCTTGTATTACTCCGCGGTGTCTTCTCATATCACTCCACATATTTTATTGGTTTTGCAGGTTATCCACACTTATATTAGTCTGCAGTGTCTCCTCATTCACATCTATTACTTGAGGTTGTTTATCTATAATTTATTTTCTGCTGGTAGTTTACTAATATCTTCTAACTTACCCTTCATTCCTTGTAAAGTTCACACTTCACACCTCCTCATCTCCCTTCTGAGCCAGCAAATCAATAGGTTTCTTTATTGTCTGTTCCTTGTAAAGTTTGAACTTTGCACCTCCTCATCTCCCTTCTGAACTGACAAATCAATAGGTTTCTTTAGTGTTTGTTTTCCCCAACCCCTTGTACCATTCTGGAAGTGAATATGGATAGAATTTTGTTGGGATGTAGTCACACCAGGGACTAGGATAATTGAGCTGCTATTTTCTCCAATCACTTTCATCATTTCTACAACTTCTGATGCATTTGTGGCAAGCTCAAGGCATCATGAAGGGCCTGTAGTAGAAATTTTATTGCGATATTTGTGGATTATGATACAACACTCCTCTCCTCAAAAATAGTTAATGGCCTTAAAGTTTGACTGCATTAACATTTACCTGCTTCTGGATGACCTCTTGAGTGGATTTCTGTGTGTATGTTTCTTCTGCATGTGGTTCTACATAACTTGTTCATTAATTCGTTAATTCAACAAAACTTGGAAGAAGCTCAGCAAAACTTGACGTTAGATGAGTTTTCAGCATGGACTCACTGAGTACTTGCCACGAGCGCCAGTTTGCAACTTGCTGAAATTCACCCATAAGTGGATGAGTAACTTGGCTGCTTTTGCAGCTCGTGAGTACTTTGTGAGTTTCGTGAGTTTTAAATCTATGATCCAAATGGCCATCGTGTCTTTTTGCATCTTATATTACTTAGGTCCCGATTCTTCTAGAACAACATACTTTGTGAAAGCTTGTTCAGGATCATGCCCATCTCTAACCATCACTCATCCCTTTGGGGTTATATAATACATGAAGACAATCAGAATCAACAAAAAGGTTTATAGTTGAGTTGTGAAAGTTATTACCTCAAATATTTTCTCTCGATACTCTTTTAATTCATTTGCAAAGTGTTTAAGATCAAGCGAATTTCTCCTTATCATGTACCTTTTGATGGAAAATCACAACCACACCTGCTAGGATTTCCCAAATCTCTCTTTGATATTCTCACTCACCTTCCTGACTTTCATGTCTTAAAATCATTTCCAACTGAACTTTTCTTGTTCCTCTCTCCCAGCCCTATATATTTTTTATTTCCTTCATCACTTTGGGCTGACTTCAGACCTGTACACCAAGATGCTTTTACCCTTATTGGTTAAGTTCATAACCTTTAGTAGGATTTACATGTTGATTGGTAGGATAAAGCAAAAGCCAACCGAATCTTTTTTTGGAAACATAAACTTAACCTTTATTCTGTAATAGGATAGCCTCAGCAATCTGCCCTTATTGGTGCCCTCTAACTCTTGAAATTTTGCTTAAACAAAAATGTTTAGAGGGATCATTTGGGTATTGTACCATCCCATAAACTTGCTGATTGAGCAGTGTCTAGTTTGTGCGTCAAAGTGTGATTACCGATGCTTTCATTCCCCAGTTCATCTCCTTGTGAGACATCTCTACATCCCCTAGCTCTTATTTTTGTTCAACTCGTCAAGCTTCTCTAAATTATTTGCTCTTCTTTTCATCTATGGTTTGCACACCCGTCCCTAGTTCTCTCTTGGCTCGATGTTTCCTAATTTGGAAAAAACTGAAGCGCTTTATCTTTGTAGTCTTTTTCTGCAAATGGTAAGACTCAGACTGCCAACTCATCCTATTTTTCATTTACCTCACATCTACTCTTTCATAAAGTTGCAACTTTATATTTCATGTTTTTATTTGATACTTACTTTTTACAAAAGTACAATCAAGTGACTATATGAACATATAATCGTGTTTGAATTATTTGCACTTGGCTGTGAACTTGTGAATATGAACATTGCCTTCTCACAAATTTGAGGGCTTGCATTCCTCACATGTGATGCTAAGTGTGAGTACATGGGTTCTCCTCCTGAATTACTTTTTCTTTGACTCTACCTCTCTATTTATACTGCGATTCTCTATCTCCTAACTTTACTTTTATGCTAATTCACACTTACTTGAAGTATTCTCTTAGATGCAAATTTCTAGCCTAGGGCTTCAGCTTACTACAGTTCATAAATTCTTCCTTCATCTGCCCAAACGATCTTATCAATTTGATAGCCTCTTCGTCTGTTACTGTATGGACTATATAAAGACCTTGCCATCTAATTCACAGCTTTCTAGGATGTGCCTTGTACCTGCTTTCATACAACACTTGTTCAACACAAAATTCTTTAAACCTCAAATTGTGACTGTGCCATACCCTTGGTTGCCGTTTCTATACTGATTGCTCCCATTGAGAGATTAATCTAATCTCATCTAATTGTATAAGGTCCTTGAACCTTCTCTTAAGTTTTTCTTCTTAATCCAAATTTATGGTAATGACTATTCACGGATTGGGTACCATATGTTCCATTGGCATCATAAGGTCAAGTCTATAAATCAATTGGAAGGGAGTTTGTCTAATTACTGTGCAAAAATTAGTTTTGTATGCATACAACACATTGGTATAATGTTCTCATTGAAAAACATTGCAGCATCCTTGGCTGCAATTTAGTGGAGCTGCACTTCTACTTGTTTTATGACATAATTTCTTGCAATGATTATATATCTTGCCTTTGTTCTTCTCGTGGGCTGGTAGATGGCACCAATGAAATCAACCACCCATTTCTTAAATGGTTGGATAGCTATTATAGGAGTCAATGACATCATCTTCATGTGTGTGTCTTCTCATTCTCTGGCATGTCATGTTTTGGAAAATTGTGGGCATCCTTGAAAAGTGATACTCCTACAATTTTCTTTCAACACCTTCTAGTTGTTTGTTTTCTTGCAAAATGATCTCCATTGACTCTTTCATAGGCCTCCTATAACACCATTGCTTGTTCGGTATCTTGCGCTAACTTCGTAGTGTGTGAATTAGCACCACCTTCACACATATGATCTAGCACTACCTTTTGTAACACTATCATTGCCAAATTTGTAAAAAGTTCATCAATGGGGGTCAAAGGAAGTGCTCTTTAATAACAATTGTTTCTTGTCCTTTTTGGAGCAATGGGTTTGCCATTTCTTTAGTTTCCAAAAATGGTGTGATTTTTTGCCAATGTTTAGGAATCACACTAACTTTGAAAAGTTGTGAGCCTTGGAAATTATTTTCAAGTCTTTTGGGTCTTATCAAGGTTGGACTCTACTTAAATGATTTGGTCCTACATTGTCATTTTTGAGCCTTACAACAATCTTGAATTGATATTTTTGAAAGAGCATCAACCACCTTGAAATTATTTCCCCTAGCAATGCAAATTGTGTGCCTAATAAGTAATATTTGAATTTTTGCAATGTATAGTCTATAGACCATTGGTAGAGCATCTTGTGTGTTGTATAGTTTCTCTTTGTTGGAGAGAACTTGTAGGTTGTGAATCATATAGGGTGTTCTAGGTTCCCTTCACTTGGCTTTTCTAACATTACGTTAATAACAATCCTTGAAGCATTGATGAAAATGAAAAGGCTTTGACCAATCTGGGAAGACTAATATAGGGACAATGACCATTTTTTCTTTCAAGGTGCAAAATGCATCTTGATGTCCCTGAGTTAGTGTTAATATTGTCTTTATGTAACAAGGCTTTCAAATGTTTGATTGTTGTTGCATATACTTGAATAACCTCCTTATAATGCCATCCCAAAAAGGTTTGTAACTTGGGTTTGTTGGTGGATTCATATTCAATATAGAAGCTACCTTTTACTTGATCATTAAAATGCCCTTGTTACATATGATATGTCCTAGGAACACTTCAAATGAAGTAAAAATCAAACAAGTTTAAAGCAATTCTCATTGCCTTGAATCTTTCAAACAATAGCCTCAATTTGGACGAATAATGCATTAACAATGAAAATACAACCTAATCATCCAAATGCACTTTAAGGAAATCATGAAAGAAGTCCCTAAATTTTGTAATTACAATTCTTGAAAGCAAAAGTAGAGCATTCTTAAGTCCAAAAGGCATTATTTTTGTTATCTTTTGAATTTGTCATGTTTAGAACATAAAATGGAACATGTAAGGATATACCTTTCTTCAAGTTCGAAGGGCTTCACCCATATAAATAAAAATTGAAATTCCTAGAACACTAAGCTACAAAAACTTGTCTTTTTGGTTCTTGGGTACGAGCACAAGACTAATCAACGCTTCTACACAAGGACGAGAGGTTTTATATCTTTTTTACCAATGCGAATAACCTAATTCATGACAACTCATGCTTACTCTTTCTGGGTAAAAGTAGAGACCAAAAACATTCAGTATAACACAAGAATTGAATTGGATTGAAAATGAATACATGATCAGATAAATTGAATAATGAAAACTGCATACAAAGCTACAACACCATGTTAATAAAAATTACAATACAAAGCCTACAACAATCACTAATTTCTATTCAATATACCAAATCAACACATGAGACAAAACAAGGAGTGTGAATCACAATTCCAAGTAAGCATAAAATTACCATTCCATAAACTAATAAAAGCACCAAAGGTGCTATCAAATGGCCGATAGGCACAAATATTTATAGGCCTATTCTTAAATAGTATATATTTATATTTTTTCTAGAAAATCATTAAATGTAATAGTTGGTGGACAAGGCTATAAATACTATAAGAAAAGCATTTTTGTAAATAAAAACAATGAATTGGTATTAAATGAATAACCACATGAACTAAATCATGAATGTGCCATTATAAAACTAAATCATAAAAAAACCATATATTTAGTAATTGCAAGATCTTTTCATCTTGTTGAAATTTCTTGTTCCCCCTTTATGATTGCCTCATTATGCCATATCTACAACTTATATGATATATTTAATACCACAAAAATTTTAAAGAGAAATGAATACAATAGAAAAATGTATAATAACAATATAAACATATATCAATGTTTTGAATGTAACTTTTAATAAATCACATTGAGATATGATATTAAATAGTAAGCTATATGAAATAAGATCACACGAATTTTTTTTTAATATAATTATTATTACATGGGCACAATTGAAAGAAAAATTATTATTGCAAGTATAAAGACCATAACATTATTGTTAACAACACAATATTCATTTATATAAATGAACAACAAATAAATTGAATATTTATTGAATGTTCTCTCAATGATCAATTTAGAGACAACGATTGCATTAATTAACAATGAGACATGAAGGTCAATTTTAAGAAAGCATTAATTAATTTTTGCATGATATTTACTACCATTAGTTACACAATATTTAACTAAATACCATATATACATTGTATTTGTAGTGAAAAAAATTTGATAATGATATATCATTTTTATTCAAATTCCATGGAATCATACATTTATTGGCCAATTAAATGGCCAAAAGAACTCAGGATATTCTTGCATTCATTAACAAAGTCAATGTTTTGTACCTTAGCTATTACACATTTAACTAGAGGCTCTGAATGAAAAATATCTAATTTTGCATGCATGGAGAACATAAAAGACATGAACAATAACTTTTGTTTGACTTTCCATGGATCCATTTTATGATGTTGAATGTCAATGCACAAATCTTTACTTTTAACACCCAACATTGCAGTACCTGCTTCATCAAAAACTGTCGTCCATATAGAACTTACATAGTCTTCAAGGCAAACCCTAAATATGTATCTATAATCACATTCAGAAAACGTTTTTGCACACTTGGAACAATTCCATCCACCACTTGTAATTTCTATCACTTTTCGTCGGCATTGTGAATTACCATTCATTAATGGGCAAGCTGGATAACTCAACTTTTTCATCTCATCAACAGAGATCAATGCTACCCTAAGCAGAATGCATTGTGGTTTTTCAGTGGTTTTGACTCCATTTTGTATTTTAGCAGTAGTCATTTGTGTAAAAATAGGCCCACGAGCATGAGATGGGTTTGTTAAATAACGACATGGATTATTTTTTCCAATATCATTATACCAATGTTTCAAATTCTCTGCATCTTCAATGATAGGATTTATAAATACTTCGCTTGTTGTAACTGTTCCTATGCATCTACCATGAAATTCTGACACTCATGTACCTTTAATAGCAATGATAGACAGCTTGCCATCATTTTGTAGTTGTTCCAGTTCAACACCTTTCATGCAAATTATTTCCCACATGGTAAGTTCAATACTACACTATGTCATATCTCTGATATATAAACTCCTTTTTTTCAATTCTCCTCCATTCTTCGTAAATATTGTATTGTAAGGGCCAACTTCAAGGACAATACCAATGACATCAATCAATGAATTTACTGGGATCTTCTCAATTTCACTTATTAAAGTGAGAATTTTTTTCAAATGGAATGGATAAATCATCACTAGATAAAAATTCTATATTGTTGGTGTAATTTAGTGTTATCTCATAATCACTTGACAAATTATTGAATATTTTATCTGCCAACTTTAATTTCCCATTTGATATAGCGTAAATAGACCCAACTTTTATTTCTTCAGAGAATTTGTCAACAAGTTCATTAAAACAAATTATGCTAATCTCTCCACCATCACTGTCAACAACATCAAAACTAAATACTTTTCCTTGTCCTCTAGTATTATTGAAGTGTCGAACTACCACCTTGTTTGTCACTCTACATTTGATAGTCCATCTTTCATGGAAAGGTGTTAACACAATTATTGGAATGGAACGAATCACTTTGTTTCCATGTGCACTGGACCCATATTCAAAGAGCAACCACTATGCATATCAGTCAAGCCAGTAATATTTGAGGATGGCAATGCAACATCATTGGACTGCAAGTCTAAAGAGGTATCACTTCCAACTAAGATTTTATCATCAATGGTATGCTTGAATGATACCATTTCAGCATATGGTTCAACAATATCCATGTTGAGAATGACCATAAACCTATGACAAAATTTCAAAATCTTGTTATTATTTGGTAATATAGATTACACATTTAATTTCTAAATATAATTAAAAAACACTTACATTTGATTGCGTATATTGTCACATTTATAGTCATTGATTTGCAACATTCTTCCTTTTTTAAGAATGTCGGAGACAACAAATTCATTGCAATCAATTGACAATAAACTTAAGTGTGTTTGAACCCCATCTGATAGTAATGCACGGTATCTTTCTTTTGATGCTCTTTACTTGTTATTTGCTTCACGTCCAATATTTGAAGTATAGGCTTGAGACTAAGAAACCCATTCTTCAAACTAGAAATAGCTCCTTGAGAAATAGTGGACACCATATTATCCTATAGTGTTTGCAAATCTTATTAGACACAAATGGTGCACAATCAAATAATTAGAAAATAACAAATAAATTGTAAACTAAATTAAATTAATTTTTAGTTTTAATTTAATAGAATTAAATAAAAACTAATTTCAAACTAAATAAGATTAAATTTAAATCCTAACTAAACTATTTTTTTAAAGAACTAAAAAAAATTATAATGTTATATAAATAAACACTATTTCATATATATTAATTAAAATCCCCTATATTTTTTAATAGAATTAAATAAGAACTATAATCTTAACTAAACTATTTTTTAGAGAACTAAAAAAGATTATATTTTTTAAAGAACTAAAAAAATATAATGTTAACATAAATAAACACTATTTTCATATATATATATAAAAAGGGGTAAAACTTTATTGAAAATCAACAAAGAGCATTACAAAACATCAAAGGGCCAAGGCCTTGGGAACCCATAAGAAACAACCATACAAAGCATGAAACAACATCATCCTTCACCAATACCATTTCCATCCTTGGCAAGAATCCTCTCCAAGTCATGTCGGAGCTCATGGGGAACTTGCTCCCACTCATCAATCTTCCAGCCATCTAAATGCTCAGAAGCCCACTTAGCCAAACAATCTGATGCCCTATTCCACTCCCTTAGAATACAGACAAAAGACACCATCTCCATTAAAGAATTTATCTGCAGAATCTGCTGCACCATCATAGCCAACTGCCAACTAACATCAGATACCTTCTGTTCATTCAGCAAATTAATCAAAACCTATGAATCAGACTCATAGATAACCTTGTGCCATCCCAAAGCATAAGCCCTCTCCAAAGCGTAGAGGATCGCCAAACCTTCCATAAGGTTGATAGTCTGCAATCCTTCATGAACATAAAAGAAAAAAACCACCGATCCCGAAAAATCCCTGCCAGCCCCACCAATCCCAGCAGGCCAAGGATTGCCCCTTGAAGAACCATCAGTATTGAGCTTCAAAATGCCAGCCGGAGGGGGTAGCCATCCACCCACCCTTTGAACATTCTTTTTCACCTGCCTTCCTCTCCTGACACAAGCAGAAGCCGAAGATAGCCCCTGAATACCCAATCTATCCACCAGCTCAGCATCCCCTTTCTCCAAAGGGAACACCACACCACACTTAGCTTCCACCGTCTCTAGAATCATACCCATAATTATGTGCCAAACTTGTTGAATCAACAACTTCTCACCACGAAATATTCTTTGATTCCATTCCAACCAAATCTACCATAGTATGAAGGAAGGCCCAACATACCACACATCCTGCAAGAAAGAGGCCATAGAAGGAGGTCTACCCAGACTACTCCAAAAATCCACCAGGGAGGAAGCATGAACACAGGGGCTTTTCCAAACTCCCCACCAAAAATGCCAAAGCTGCAAATCCAAGAGACAATGGAAAAATAAGTGAGAAGAGTCCTCCTCTCCACATCCACACAAAACACACATAGAAGGACCCCGAAAACTCTGCTTCCGAATATTATCCCATGTCAAGCACCTATTCCAAGCCAAAGTCCAAATAAAGCAGTTACACTTCAGCCAAAAAAACTTATTCCACAGTTTCTTCCACTAGTGAACCTCCACCCCATCCAGCCAGTGAGATAACAACCCCTGATATCCAGAAGAAATAGTATAGACACCCTTAGGATTAGGAGACCAAGAAAGAACATCCCCTTCCTGGAGGGAGCTACAACGTCTACGAGAAAGGATATTGTGAAGCTCATCACACTCCTCCTTCATACCAACATCAGGCCACTCATCAGGATTCTTCCATCTCGCCACCACCAACTGCCCATGAGAAGATAAGGACTTAAAGTCACTCACCCTTGACCATCCTGCCTCACAAAACCTTTTGCACAGAGTCACCAAATTAGGAAACTGAGAAACAATGGGAGGAAAACCATCCCAAGAATCAAACCAAAAATAAGCTTCTGTCCCTCTTTTACAAATCTAAAATAAGCCATCCTGGACAAGCGCAACCCCTTTCTTGAGCGTACTCCAAATCACCAAGCCTTTCCCCACTAGGGGATAACAAGGAATATCAATCCGAGGGATCCCCAAGAAGTATTTATGTGTTAATATCCTAGCCCAAATCTGATCCTACTCCACACACCACCGCCAATAAAATTTAGTAGCCAACGTTATCCCAGACAATGACGACTGCCTTAATCCAAGACCACCAAACTGCTTCGGGTTACAAACAATGTCCCATCTGACAAGGCTCCATTTAGAGGACAACAAGCTACCAGCCCATAAAAACTGTCTTGCTAAGGAATCCAATTCCCTAACAAAACCCAAAGGGGCCACCTGAATCATACATCTGTAAATGGGGAGGGCCTGCACCACAGACTTGAGTAACTGAACACGACCCACAAAGGACAAACAACGATGGGTCCAATGATTAACTTTCACACGAAATTTATCCAGAATATTCTGCCAAGAATCCCTGGGTAGCCTTCCAATAGAGATGGGAATACCAAGATAGATCAGAGGGAGAACCCCAGTCAGAAATCTCAAGATATGACCAATTCGCTTCTGAATGGAACCCGGAGTATTGAAGAAAAAGATGGAAGACTTATCTTCATTAATCAATTGGCCCGAAGCAACAAGATAAACATCCAACACCTTGCGCAAATTCGAAGCTTTCCTAATTGTAGCCATACCCATCAAAGTAGTGTCGTCCACAAACTGCAAGTGAGACTGCGGAGGTAAACCACCTCCCTACCCCCACCCCTAAATGAAACCTAACTCCACATTCCTTCTTATCAAACGTCCCAGACCTTCAACAAGAAGAAGAAACAAGTAAGGAGAGAGGGGGTCACCCTGTCGCAAACCCCGAGAGGCACCAAAAAGCTCAGAGTGCTCACCATTTATTAACACAGAGAAGGAGACCAAAGTAACACAACTCATAACCCAATAAATCCACTCATCTCCAAAACCAAAAGCACCCAGAACCTTCCGAAGGAAGGACCACCGAACTCTGTCATATGCCTTAGCCATATCAAGCTTGATGAACATCGCCTTATCTTTGGAACTAGCCATAGAGTGAATGGTTTCAGTTACGATAACAACCCCATCCAGAATTTGTCATCTTGCCACAAAACCACTCTGTTCCTCAGAGATCAACACTTTAAGCCACTTTTTCAACCTATCAGCAATCAATTTAGAGATAATTTTATAAATCACATCGCAAAGAGAGATAGGACAAAATTGACTTAACCTATATGCCCCATCACACTTTGGGATGAGAGAAAGGAAGGTAGAATTCAAAGCCTGTAACATCTGTTTATTCTTTTGAGACTCCTGAACAACCGCCAACAAGTCCAACTTGATAATCTCCCAGAATTCTTGAAAGAACTCAATCGGGAAACCATCAGGGCCAGGAGCTTTCCCCCTCTTCATCTGAAACACAGTCCCCTCCAGCTCCTCAATCGAAATATCACTCATAAGATGCTCATTCATCTCCCTAGATATTAAAGAAGGGATACAAGAAATGACCTAAGCTTCCTCATCAGAACCCTCCTGCGAGTCCTCCCTAAATAAGGAAACAAAATACTGCATAGCTTGACGCGTGATTTTATGAAAAGAAGAAAGAGTCTCACCCCTGTCATTCACTAGAGTAGAAATAGAATTGCCATGTCTCCTGGCTTTCGCCGAGTTGAAGAAAAAAGTAGTATTTTTATCTCCTTCCTAAAGCCACTCAATCCGGGCCTTTTGTTTCCAAAAAACTTCCTCTCGCAGCTCACACTCTTCCAGTGCTTTCAAAGCCCTAGTCTCTTCCCGCAACAGGTCTTCAGTCACCCCATCCTCCCTGATCAACCTCGTAATACCATCCAACTCAACCTGGGCAGCAATCTTAGCATGGAAAATGTTTCCAAAGCATTGCCAATTCCAACGTTTAAGCTAACACTTGACAAATTGAAGTAACTTAGCAAAAGTATACATTGCTGTACCATAAGCAGGTCTACCATATCTCCACCACTCAGCAACATAGTCATGGAGAGAGGAGTCACGCAACCACATAAGTTGGAACTTGAAAGGAGACAGGCACACGTGCTGAAGAAATAACCAGCTTGATAGGCCAATGATTTGAGCCCCTCTAATCCAAAATTTCAAAGCTAGAAGACCACAACCCACCAACCCAGTAGCAAGAAACCAAAAAATGATCAAGTCATTTTGCAATGCAATTATCCCCAACCCTCCGATTGTTCCAAGTAAACTGACCATTAATGGGCTTGATATCAACAAGATTTAAAGTTGAGATGTTATCTTGAAGTAGCAACGCAGAAGGCTCCAGCCTCGTAATACCACCCCGCTTCTCAACCAACTCAGAAATAGCATTGAAGTCTCCAGCCATAATCCATGGATGGAAAGGAACCATGCTTCAGACAAATCGGATATGGGACCACAAAAGTTGCTTACCTTGAAGCTTAGTAGGTGCATAGATATTGGAGAAGAGAACAAACTCCCCCACCTCAAAACAAGACGCAATCATAGAGATAGAAGACTGAAAGGATAACCACCAAAGAGGGTAGATCTTCCAAGGATTCCATAAACAAGCCACTCCCCTAGCAAATCCTTGAGTACCAATGCACTGGCATTCTCCACGCCCCCCACAACTTAGGCACTAAACCAAACATACACTCCACTGATAACTTAGTCTCCTACAGAAAAAGAACACCAGGAGATTGACTTCTAACACTGTTCAAGCCCCTTACATTTTAGGATAGAAAATCATTTCAAGGGGCTCGAAAAATGAGAATCTAGAGTCTTAACAAACCCTGACTCTACCAAAGTTTCCCCCTATTAATTTAATCTTTTCCATATCCTTTTTTCTACCAGGATTGGAAGACTTCTCCCCAGCCCCTTTTTTTGGATCCTTTCGAAGAAGACCCAAATGAGAAGAAGAAGACTTATTATTCCTCACCCCCTCAGTACATGCATTCAAAACAAGAGGAGATCCATCCCCACCACCCTTCTTCCCTTCTACAATAAGAACCGATTCCTCCTGGACTTCCATTTGAAGATTCGTGTCCATTTGCAAAGCAATATTATCCTGCAAAACCTGAGTAACCTCAGAAAGAAGGCCCTCCTGTCCTATACCCAAAGCACCCTGATCTAGATTCACCAAGCCCGGATTCACTTCCTAGTGGCTGAGATAATCTAAAACTTCAAATCTGTTGAAAGAATCTTCATCCTGCCTTTCCCTTCAAAGTCCTCTTTTGACCCCGATTCCTATTACGAGCTTTGACTGGAACGAAACCATCATCCCCAACTACATCACCAGGAATGGGTTCCTTCCCCTTTTCAACCCTAGGGGGATTGCGGGGAGGTTGAGAAGGCTGGAAGTCCACAGACCTAGCCTTCGGGCATCTCCACTACAAATGTCCATATTCATGACAGAGACGACATCGAAATGGAAGAGTCTCATAGTCCAACTGTTGCACCCAAGAGTAAGGACCCGCACACATATCCACTGAATCTAGCAAAGGTTTACTTAAATCAATCTCAACACAATTATGAGCAAAAGTCATCACCTTTTTAACCTGAGTCTGTTGTGAAGCACCAACCAGTTTTCCTAGCATCGAAGCCAGCAAGTGCAAAACATCATCCCGCCAACATTCCACAAGAAACCTTGAAAGCCGAACCCACACTGGAACCCGGTTAGGAATCTCTTCAGGATTGAAGCCCGCATGCCAAGGTTTAATAAATAACCCAATCTGATTATGAAAGATAGGGGCCTCCTTCAAAGGCCTTGTTGCGATCCGCCAAGCAATTGAATGAAACCATGAAATAGTTATTTGCCAAAAGCATAACCTCCATTTCTCCCTCTGGCATCCAAGTTTGTTGGGCCCACGATTCAAGAAATTGTAATGAAACACGCATCCCCATAAACTTGCACAGCAATGCATGCTTCGAATAATAGTCAATATCTTCCACAATCATCTCCAGCGGGATAACCAATTTCGGCCTCTCCTCACAACGTTTAAGACATCTATTGATCTTCATAATCCGTGTATCGCCAGACAAACCCGAGCCGACCAACCTCGGATCTGGTGAGAACAAGTTATTATTAAAAACCTTCGAAGCATGCGAAGGAGAATTCGCACCAACCGCTGCTAAGCAAAAATCCATCTTGGGACTAGCTCTCAAAGACTCCCCGATCGACATTGAATCTAAACAAGACCCAAGGCGGGCATGTATGCCCCCTAGGATTGATGCAGGGGGTAAATCACAAAACACACAATAATAGATATTGAACACAGCAAATAGAACTTTCTTTTATTGAACTGGGCAACTCATTACATCACAAAAGCTCAATTACAATCAGAGGATGAATCCTCTACTGGCTGCAACACATTACAGCTTTCCCAACCTCAAGACTCTAGAATCTTCAGCCTTCTGTAACCCCAAATCAGCTAGGGTTTCTGTTTTCCCCACCTATTATTGACTCTACACTGGCCCCCTTAACTCTACTACTGCCCAGGGTTCCTAAAATAGTCATAAATAGCACTTTTTGGCGGCCTTCAACCAAATTTCGAAATTTGCAACTCCCTCCAAAAGTAGGTCAACTTCCGGGAAACATATCTTTTGATCCGGGTGTCCAATTGACGAACCGTTTTAAGTGTCGGAAAAGCTCGCGATGTGAACTATCATGCTGGAAATCCGTAAATAAATTTCCATCAACTTTTCAGGATGTTATGGGAAGTTTTAGTGCCCTCATATCTCGTTCCAGAAATTTTCAGGGGCTTTTCGAAAAACAAAAACTTTAATATCTTTCAGCTCACAAATGATCTTTGCTTGATTCCTTCACCAAAGGTCTTATATTTTCTGTTATGTAACTTTTTGGAAGTTTTTGCTTCATTACGTGCCCAAATGCAAACTTTCTAAAAATAGCAGGTACACTTCCTAAATAGGCAGGTCGCTATTTTTAGCAGTTTTGGAAAAACTGAAATTCCTACATTATTATTCTGGATATTATGGAACCAAAAACACTAATTATGGGAAGAAATGAGAACAACTACAATGGTTTTGAATTAACTTCTTTTTAGGTGATGCAAGATTGCCCTTACACCTTTGGATGCTCCTGCATCAGACACCCAAGGTAATTTGAGAAGTGACCCTGTCACGTCTCATGTGTTTGTGTGAGGAAAACCCAAACAATCAACCTCTGCCTTAGACAACTAAGAAGAATCTTCAACAGGCCTTCCTTTCCATTTTACCAGATATTCTTCATATTGCTTGTTCCGAGTACTTCCCACACGGCTATCCAAGATCTCTTCTATCTCCTCTGTTGAAGTAGATGCCGGAATACTCCACTGTTCTTCTGTTGGTCCATCCTCTATTCCACCATCACGATATTCTGATAAATCAGCAATGTTGAAAACAGGGGAAATATTGATCCCACTCGGCAGCTCTACCTCATATGCATTTCCTGAATCATGTTTCTTCAAAATTTTGCATGGTCCAAATTTCTTCATTTTCAACTTATTGTATGTTCCAATTGGGAACCTTTCTTTTCTCAAGTGAACCATGACTTCATCTCCTACCTGGAATTCCTTATATCTCCTCTTCTGATCTGCCTTAGCTTTGTACTGAATATTCATTTTATTAATGTGCTTTCTCACCTCTTCATGTAAATTCTTCAGATGTTCTGCAAAGTCTTCAGCTTCAGCACTTGTCTTTTCTCTGTTGTCCAGCTTCCTTAACTCAGAAGCATTTCTCGGGCTATTGCCATATACAATCTGGAATGGTGATTTACCAGTACTCCTATTGACAAAATTGTTGTAAGCAAATTCTGCCTGTGGTAAAATCAAATCCCATCCCTTGGGCTTATCTCCTACTAAGCATCGTAGCAGGTTACCCAAACTCCTATTCACCACTTCAGTTTGTCCATCAGTTTGTGGATGGTGTGCAGAACTAAACTTCAAATCTGTCTTCAACTTCTTCCACAATGTCCTCCAGAAATAAACAACAAACTTGGTATCTCGATCTAAAACTATGCTCTTTGGTAGACCATGTAGTCTCACCACTTCCTTGCAAAAATAACTCTGCAATATGAACAACATCATTAGTCTTCTTACAAGGAATAAAATGTGCCATCTTTGAGAATCTGTCCACCACCACAAAAATAGAATCATGCCCTCTCTGTGTCCTTGGTAAACCAAGAATAAAATCCATACTAATATCATCCCATGGCTTCTCTGGTACAGGTAATGGTTGATACAATCCTGTATTTTGACTTGTTCCTTTTGCCATTTGACATACTCTGCAACTCTGCACAAACTTCCTCACATCCTGCTGCAGCTGTGGCCAATAATAATTTTCACCAACAATAGAAATGGTCTTATCTCGACCAAAGTGTTCAACCAGTCCTCCACTATGCTTCTCTTTCATCAGGTTCTCTCTCATGGAACTCCTCAGAATGCACAACTGGCTTCCTCTAAACAACATGCCGTCTTGGATTATGAAATCCAACCATTTTGTCCTATCCAAAGTAACAGGCTCCAGACAAGCTTTCCAAGCCTCTACAAAATCTGAATCTTCAGGGTACAAACTTTTGAGCTCATCGAACCCAACAACCTCTATCTTCATTTCTGTCAACAAATTTTGCCTTCTGCTCAAGGCATCTGCAACTCTGTTGGACTTCCCACTCCTGTGCTTCAAAACAAAAGTATAACTCTGCAAAAACTCAACCCATTTTAAGTGCCTTTGGTTCAACTTCCCTTGACTATTAATATACTGCAAAGCCTGATGATCAGTATATAAAACAAACTCTTTTGGCAACAAATAATGTCTCCATTTCTTCAAAGCCTGAACTATTGCATAAAATTCCTGATCATAAACGGAATACTTTTTCCTGGCATCATTAAGCTTCTCACTAAAATAGGCAATGGGCTTACCTTCTTGGCTCAAAACAGCTCCTATACCACTACCACTAGCATCACAATCTACCTGAAATACCTTATTGAATCTAGAAGTGCCAAAACAGGTTGTTCTACAACTTTCTGCTTCAATGTATCAAAGCTCATGTTGGCTCCTTTAGTCCATCTAAACTTTTTTCTATCCCCTCTCATTGTTTCAGTTAGGGGTGCCAAATGCTACTAAAATTCCTGATAAACTTGCCAAACCATGAAAAGATCTTACCTCCGTTGCACTCCTTGGTGTAGGCCACTCAATGATAGCCCTTACTTTTTCTGGGTCCATCTTAAGACCTTCCTCCGAGACAATAAATCCCAGATATACCAACTCCTTCTTTGCAAAACTGCATTTCTTCAAATTAATCAACAACTTCTCCTCCCTCAGCTTCTCTAGAACTCTTCGGATATGCATCAAATGCTCATCCCAAGTCTTACTAAAAATTAAAATATCATTCAAATAAACAATAACAAAGCTTCCCAAAAATTCTTTCAGTACCTCGTTCATGAGCCGCATGAATGTGCTCGGTGCATTGGTTAGCCCAAATGGCATGACTAACCACTCATACAAACTGTCATTTGTCTTGAAGGCTGTCTTCCATTCATCCCCTTCTCTGATACGAATTTGGTGATACCCACTCTTCAGGTCAATTTTCGTGAAGTACTTGGCTCCACTCAAATAATCCATGATGTCATCCATTCTTGGCAATGGAAATCTATACTTGATCATTATCTTATTGATGGCTCGAGAGTCTGTACACATCCTCCATTCTCCATCCTTATTTGGTGCTAATACTGTAGGTACCGCACATGGACTTAAGCTCTCCCTTATCAGTCCCTTCCTCAACAACTCCTGAATTTATTTGTTTAGCTCTTCATTCTCTACAGGGGTCATTCTATGGGCTGCCCTGTTTGGCAAACTGGCTCCTGGTATCAAATCTATTTGATGACTTATCTTCCTTACTGGTGGTAAACCTTCTGGTACATTATCAGAGATAATGTCCTGGAACTCTTCCAACATATCTGAAACTTCTACAGGTACATCTTCACATTTCTCTTGACTAATCTTAGGAATCAATGCAAAGCAATGACGCTCATGCTTCATACCCTCCAAAAATTTCCTACCATCTACCAAACAAATTCTGGCAGTACTACATACCTTTTCTTCCACCTCCTTCAAGGGCTTCAACTTATGACAAACTCCATCGTTTGTTAGGGAATATGTGTTTGCACGGCCATCATGGACAGCACTCTTATTATACTGCCACGGCCTCCCCAATAGCATATGACATGCATCCATTGGTATGATATCACACAACACCTCATCATGGTAGTCACCAATCTTGAACTTCACTAAACACTGTTCATTGACCAAAGCTCTATGGTCCTTCTGCAACCATGCAATCTGATATGGATGTGGATGCTTTCTTCTTGTCAACTTCAACTTGTCAACCATCTCCTCTGAAACAAGATTATCAGTGCTTCCACTATCAATAATAATATCACAACACTTACCCTCACATTTGCACCTTGTGCGGAATAAACTCTTCCTCTGATTGGGTTCTTTCTCCTCATTCAGCAAGGTTCTTCTGACAACTAGGGTTTCTCCCCTTTCAGCATCTTCAGAATGCTCAGAATGTGCATCTTCATCTACATGTGCAACTCGTGCATTACCTTTAGGTCTTCTATTTGTCCTTCCTTGATGTTGCAGACACTCATATGCTCGATGCCCTTCTTCTCCACATTGGAAACAGGTTCCTCTGAAACCTCCTCTTCCAAGTCCTTGCCCAGGTCTGCCTCTTCCTCTTCCTCTTTGCTCACCATTGTTCTGGTCACGAGGGCGGTAGGTATTATCCCCTCTTTGATTTCAACTGGTGCCTACTTCTTCACTTTTCTTTTGATCTTCATTATGGCCTCCATAGGGTCTTCCACCAGTCCTTCCACCTTGACCTCTTCCCCTTTGCTTGCTATCAAATCTTTTGTTCAGCTTCTCTTCCACCTTCAGGGAAAACTGGTACACATCTTCTATGGTGGTCATTCTGACTAGGCTCAACTCCTCTTGAATACTCGGCCTCAACCCATTAATGTAACGAGCTACCTTCTCCTTGTTGGGCTCTGCATGGCATGTTCTGATAGTAATTTTATAAAACTCTTCGGTATACTCCTTAACAGATTTGTTACCTTGCTTTAGTCCTTGCAGCTTCTTCAGCAACTCCATCTCATAGTCCACAGGAATGAACTGTTTCTTCAGTTTCTCCACCATCCGATCCCATCTGGTAATCTTTGCTGTTCCTCTTCTATTCCTCTCTAATTGGACCTCCTTCCACCAAATATTGGCGTGGCCCTTCAACTTTGTTTTTGCAAACTTAACCCGATCTGGGTCCACATCTTCATACTCAAAATACTCCTCCATGTCATTGATCCAATCAATAAGCTGTTCTGGATTCAAATCTCTAGAATATGTAGAAACTTTGATCCTGAGCCTCTTTCCGATCTTTGAAATCACCCTCAACAACCTTACTTCTGCAGCATCTTCGGCAGCTTCTTGTTCTTCCTCAGATAGCTCTTCTTCAACTTCATCTTCACTTTCTTCTCTTGTCCTCAGCTCAAACCCTCTTCGTAGCTCCTCTTGCAATGCATCGATTTGCCTTTGTAGGGCTCTAAAACCCTCTTCCGTCAAAGCATTCCTCCCAACATGATTTCTTCGTGGAGGCATCTTGGTCTCCGCAGCAAACCCACAACCTCAAGTCCTAGTGCAAACTGCCTCATGGTCGGCGATCTGTCTACACACTCAGGAACCCTCGCTCTGATACCACTTGATGCAGGGGCTAAATCACAAAATACACAATAACAGATATTGAACACAACAAATAGAACTTTCTTTTATTGAACTGGGCAACTCATTACATCACAGAAGCTCAATTACAATCAGAGGATGAATCCTCTACTGGCTGCAACACATTACAGCTTTCCCAACCTCAAGACTCTAGAATCTTTAGCCTTCTGTAACCCCAAATCAGCTAGGGTTTCTATTTTCCCACCTATTCTTGACTCTACACTGGCCCCCTTAACTCTACTACTGCCCAGGGTTCCTAAAATAGTCATAAATAGCACTTTTTGGCGGCCTCCAGCCAAATTTTGAAATTTGTAACTCCCTCCAAAAGTAGGTCAACTTCCGGGAAGCATAACTTTTGATCCGGGTGTCCGATTGACAAACCGTTTTAAGTGTCGAAAAGCTTACGATGTGAACTATCACACCGGAAATTTGTAAACAGATTTTTGTCAACTTTTTGGGATGTTATGGGAAGTTTTAGTGCCTCATATCTCGTTCCAGAAATTTTCAGGGGCTTTTCAGAAAATAAAAACTTTAATATCTTTCAGCTCACAAATGATCTTTGCCTGATTCCTTTGCCAAAAGTCTTATATTTCCATTATGTAACTTTCTGGAAGTTTTTACTTCATTACGTGCCCAAATGCAAACTTTCTAAAAATAGCAGGTACACTTTCCTAAATAGGCAGGTCGCTATTTTTAGCAGTTTTGGAAAAACTGAAAGTCTTACATTATTATTCTGGATATTATGGAACCAAAAACACTAATTATGGGAAGAAATGAGAACAACTACAATGGATTTGAATTAACTTCTTTTTGGGTGATGCAAGATTGCCCTTACACCTTTGGCTGCTCCTGCATCAAGGATAAAATAAAGAACCACCACTAGGGTTTAACTGACCCACCACCCAACACCACCTTCGAACTATAGACCCAAACCAACCAGGCACAAAACCTCCACCCGCGGCCTCCAACCAAGCACAAAACCCCCACACGCTCAGGGAGAAAGAGACACCGATGCAAATGAAAAAAACTTCACACTAATAAAAATCACAACCCCAAACCTCCCCAAATCGTATGCACTCCCCACACTTCGCACGACCAAGAAAAACGAGAGGATTGGGCTAGGGCACGAATGTCCTAGGTCGACATGTAGAGCAAAAAATCATCCTCCTTCCAATTTATTTTTTCAACACTATTTTCATATATATCAATGCAAAATATCCTATATTTTTTAATAGAAATAAATAAGAACTAATTTCAAACTAATAAGATTAAATTAAGAACTAAAAATAATTATAATGTTAATATAAATAAACACTATTTTCATATATCAATGTAAAATCTCTTATATTTATAGGAATTAATATTAATAGGAGAAGCGAGTAGTATTCTTAATATCTTTAATTTAAGATTTTATAGGAAACTTAACTGCGGTGGTATGTGATAAGAAAGGGAAGCAATTATATAAATAAATTTTCATAACCTAATAATTTAAAACCTATTCTCATTTTACACCATTCTATTTTTCTTTACTAAGATACCAATATACTTTATTTTTAAGGGGGTTTAAATATTTTTATTATTATCCTATAACACATTTAGGATTGGTGACTTAATTATATTTCATATAAATACATTCTAAATTAAATTAACTAAGTGAAAAATACTTTACAATAAAACAACTCAATTAACCTGTAATTGTATTTCCCTTTTTCTTTAATTCAATATTTTAAATAATTATAAAGGTCTGAGATCAAATTAGTATAGTTATATAACTAATTAATGTACATGCAGAAATTAGTTATAGTTATATAGTTAATAATGAAGATTCATGTCCAAAATCTAGTTCTACGTGGTTTTAATAACTAATTAATTTACTAAGTTCACCTAATTTCCCTAAATTACAATCAATATATTTAGATGATTTACACACTTCCTACACATCAAAATTTTATTAATTTAATATAAAATCCTAAATCTTACACAACAAGTAAATTAAATAAACAATTGATGATTAAAATAAATTATTTATGAATATTATATTCCTCTATGGAAACTTCTAAAAACACTTAACCTAACTATTTCTTCAAATTCCACAACTCAATTCCATATTCTTTGTAATTGAATAAACAATTCATGGTTAAAATAAAATATTTAATTCCTAGGTCACTAAGAATTCCTATTATTAATGACGTCACTCAACAATATTCATTCCTATTATTAATGACCTTACTCAACAATATTCATTTGTGTAAAGAAAGACTCATGCCTAATAATTTCCCCACACCTTAATTAATAAATAATAACTTAATAACATTTAATTGGAATTTTCTATTTCCATAAAAATATTTCAAAGATTATATAGAGGAAAGAATGAAACATAGCATATAATAATTAATACAAATTATCTCTAAGTTCAAATTAGAAGGTTCCAAATTGAAAATACCTATCTAAATTACCATTCATACCCCTTACATTTATTCAATTCATTTTCAAGCATGAGTATCCTTGTATTTTTTTTTCTTGTTTTCTTTGTAGGTTTTGGTGCATTTACTCTTTTGTGTTGGTGCAGGTTCAGGGTATAAAGAATGACTACAAAAGCATAGAAGTACATTTCTGCATGCTCTTAAATAAGAGCATATATATATATATATATATATATATATATATATATATATATATATATATATATATATATATATTACCATTCATACCCCCTACATTTATTCAATTCATTTTCAAGCATGAGTATCCTTGTATTTTCTTTTCTTGTTTTCTTTGTAGGGTTTTGGTGCATTTACTCTTTTGTGTTGGTGCAGGTTCAGGCTATGAAGAATGGCTACAAAAGCATAGAAGTACATGTTTGCATGCTCTTAAATAAGAGCATATATATATATATATAGAACAAAAACTATGCACATAGATATCTTGTTGCTGCTGCCAGTAGAGGGTTTAATATTTTATTTATTATTAATTTATTATCATTATTACATATATATTTCTAATACCCCTAAACAATAATAATTAATAAATAAAATAACTTTAAAAAAAATGCTTCATTCTGCAAATCTTTGCACTTCTCCTGCGCGACCTGATGACAAGGGCTCCTGCAATCTCAGCACTGCTCCTACTGACAATGGACTCTTGGGCAAAGACTCGCGGGGCGTCAGATCTACTTCCCCTTACAAGGAGACAAGGAAAAACCCAAGGGTAAGTTTTGTGGACACCACCCGCCGCGCTAATAGGGGTTTTAGGGCTCCACAACGTCCCTTTGATCTACGAAATGCCCACCAGGTTTTGCCTGATGGTGCTATCTTAGGGGGTAAGGAGGTCTCTCCTACCCTCCCATTTGAAAATGCGGGTTTGACTTCTCACGACCGGGACGCATGTTCTCTGCAAGGGCCCTTTAGGGCTTTGGATTCCCAGAAGGACGGCTTTGATCGGGGCAAGAAAACTGGATTTGCTGCTGGAAGTAATAAAGCTCTTGCCTTTCTACATCACTATGGGCATGTTCCATAAATCTGCGTTGAATGCCCAATCCATGATAGGGAGGAATTTATTCAAGATCATGCTCTTATTTGCAGATTTGTTAAAACCTTGCCTAAGTTGTGTGATCTCCATGCTTGGATCTCTACCCATTAGAAAGTCGAACTAGAGGATGAGATCAACATCTTTCCCTGTGCTAGGGGTTTCTTCATCCTCGAGTTCGAATCTTTTGAAGACAAGGAAAAGGTTTTAAAAAATGGGTCGTGGGTGTTTCAGGGCAATTTCTTATGCATGAAGGCTTGGTATCCCTCATTTGATCCTCACACAGAGACCTTCAATTCTGCCTTTCTGTGGGTTCGATTACCATATCTTCCTATCCAGTTTTGGGAACTAGACTATTTGCAAACAATTGGCAATGGTTTGGGCAAATTTTTATGTGCGTCAGAGGGGACAATCAATTATGTGAGTACCACCTACGCCTGAATTTGTGTGGAAATGGACCTCTCTATAGGTCTCCCCGCTAAGATCTCATTAAAAGTAGGCAAGAGAATTTGGAGGCAGCAAGTAGATTACGAAAAGATTGCATTCCAATGTAGGAGGTGTTTCTCTATAACACATCAAACGCACCAATGTCCTAAAATTAAATGCCCTGATAATGGTAATCAGGCATCTCGCAGCACTCCTACGTGGTGGATTGGTGCTGAACCACAACACTACACAATCTCCACTCAGATGGTGTCAAGCTCCTCTGCAACCCCCATGCCTGGCTGTTCAAATACAAACTCTACTCCTCCAGATCATCTTCTAGATTCAGGTTCTGAGGCTTGTCCACGAGAATCAAAACTCGCAGCTCCAACAGA
Organism: Cunninghamia lanceolata; assembly: GCA_027924645.1. NCBI lineage: Eukaryota > Viridiplantae > Streptophyta > Pinopsida > Cupressales > Cupressaceae > Cunninghamia > Cunninghamia lanceolata. The sequence goes on from BSBN01000623.1 coordinate 4,214,229, forward strand.
TATAACAAATAGCACTGTGGAATGCAGGTATTCTATCCATGTAGCACCTGCTACTGTTTCTTCAGATGCCCATGTGCCTGGTGGGATTAGTGCCAAGGATGTAACTTAGGTTGGTCTGGAAAGGATAAAGGATTTGAGGGAAGGATCTTCCTTAAACGTAGTGGATCTAAACACTTTGGTCTCCCCCCAATCTGAGCATGGATGGACAGAGGTGAAGAGGAAAAATACTTCTATAGGAAAGCACCAAATATTGCTCAGCTCCTCTACAAAAAGGGGAATTAGAGGACAGAATGAAAATTTACTTGTAGGGAGATCCCTTGAGAGCACAACAAAATTAAATCTCAGTTAGAATTTTGTGTTATGTGAGTAGGAATTTTTTGCCAGCACAACTTTGTGCTACTTTTGTTGCACCCCTTGTGGCAAGGGCATGTATTTAATGGTTTCAATTGGCACCCCTAATTATTAGGGCATGCACCTTAATTTTGGTTCATTATTCATTATATAGAAAGGGAACTATCCCCAGTGCTTACCAAAAAATAAAAAATAAATAAATAAAGAGAAGAAATTAAAATTTAATAAGGTTTTACCCCTATTATGAGGAGGTAGGGGCGATCTTCCTTGTGAGGACAACAACGGCCTCCCTCATGAGGGAGTCGCTCCACCAGGACCTCTTTCTTTTCTTTTTTTTTTGTAACTTTTAAATGTAATTTCATTTCTTATAATATTAAACATAACTATTGATAAATATTTTTCAATTATGATTTATTTTTTTAATAATTAATAATATATATATATATACACCATATAAAATTTATTCAAATATATATATATATATTTATGTATTTTATTGTGCATATGAACACTTATTTACAACTTCTCACTTAAATAATGCTTATGAGTAATTTTATAAATTTATAGAAATGACATGATTTTTAAGTAGTTTACACTCTTTTAATAAAAAATGATTTTTGGATGACAAATAGTGATGATTTTTTTGGGACTACCAATTTTTTAAAAAAACTTGGATGACAAAAAATCATTTTTTTTCTACCGATTCATTAAGAGAACCCATGAAAATGCACACTGTAAATGAGCCATGCAAAGTGTAAATGAGCAAGTTAATAAAATAATGGTAATGTTAACAGAAATAAATAGCATGAAAATGCCAAATACATAAAAATGAGTATATTAAAAAATACCTCAGAATTTATGTCAAGAGTTTGGCCAAGGGAAAGCTAAATCCTGTGAATGCAGACTTCTTTACAATCTCTTATTTTATAGTCAACCCAACCCAACTCCACTTAGAATCTGAAGTGCCAAATCGCAAATTTGAATCAACAGAGATCGACCTTAGATTTGACAGGTGCTGGGAATAACAACGAACACATGACAAAAGCAACAAAAATAAGCGACACAAGAAAACACAAAAACTCTTATAAAGAAAGACAAAACTCTAATTAAGGTCGGGATAGTGGAAGCCGCCTCGAGCAGGTGAGTAAAATCAACAAAGCTATATCAAGGAAATTGTAAGTCATAAATGAAAAATAGCCGTCATGTTCTTAATTAATAACTATTAGTTGTATTCCTTTTTTTACAATTAATATTTATTAGTTGTTTTCTATTACTTGTATGCTTTGGTTTTCATGTATTGAATTTAATTCCACTATGGAAAAATGTCAATATATTTTATTTAGTGCTAATTGTAATCATGAAGATTCCTTATTAATTAATATTTATTCCACTATGGAAAAATGTCAATATATTTTAGTGCTAATTGTAATCATGAAGATTCCTTATTAATTAATATTTATATGCCTTGGTTTTCATGTGTTGGATTTAATTCCACTATGGAAAAATGTCAATATATTTTAGTGCTAATTGTAATCATGAAGATTCCTTATTAATTAATATTTATTAGCTGTATTCCTATTTTAAGGAGGATCTTTTCAATGAAAAATAGCCGCCATGTTCTTAATTAATATTTAATAGTTGTATTCCTTTTTTTAAATAAAAAATCGCCGCCATGTTCTTAATTAATATTTAATAGTTGTATACATTTTTTTACAATTAATATTTATTAGTTGTTTGTATGCTTTGGTTTTCATGTATTGGATTTAATTCCACTATGGAAAAATGTCAATATATTTTAGTGCTAATTGTAATCATGAAGATTCCTTATTAATTAATATTTATTAGCTGTATTTGGTATTATGAGGTTTTTTTTGGATGACTAAAAAAGGATGGACTACCAAAGAAATTATTTTTTTATTAGGACTACCAAATTTTTTTGGCAGTTACAAAATGTGTGCACATATAGAATGGCCTATCGGCCAAAAAATACAAGTGCCAATGGCACAAGAATTGAATTGGATTTAAAATGAATACATGATCAGATAAATTGAATAATGGAAACTGCATACAAAGCTACAACACCATGTTAATAAAAACTACAATACAAAGCCTACAACTATCACTAATTTCTATTCAATATACCAAATCAACACATGAGACAAAACAAGGAGTGTGAATCACAATTCCAAGTAAGCATAAAATTACCATTCCATTAAAATACAAGTGCCAATGGCACTTATTTATAAGTTTTTACAAAGATTTGCATGATAAATAAATTGAAAAAAACTTATTTTATTATGCCCAAAATGGTTCACTTGCAATCCAAGCAAGCCTTAAATACAAAATTGTTTCGATCTAGATAATTTAAAACAAGAAATCTTGAAAATGGGCATCTTTGAACAAATTTTCTAGAAGATCATCTAAGAATAGCAACCCTCCAATAATAGTAACAACTAAAAATAACTAGTCCATTATTTGGTCCCTCTCAATGATTTTGATGTAGCACCTACTTTTTGCCCATGATGGATCCATAGAAGAAACTTTGGAACCTTGATAATTCATCCTTTGGTCAATGACAACTTCCATAAGATTTCCTTTCGTGAAAATCAGACCAATGAGCTTGATGCACCTTGAATGAAGAGTGAAGGGAATGATAAGACGTGCAGTGTCAATTCATTTCAGTCTATATTGTTTTGTGATGATTAAACATCCAATAATAGTTGTTATAAACAAAGATCATACAAGGATTCAACTTGCATCAAAAACTTGTCATTCCTTGCTTGAGTATGCGCCTCTACTCTACAAGGCTTTTTAAACTTGGCAAATTTTGTCTTTCCTTCAGTAATGTGCTATCGAAGGGTTTGATTGGTGCTTGTGTTTTTCAACTTTATTGGGACATTCTTTGAGGAGTGCTTAATGAAATTAGTGGTTCCTTTTGTTATGTTTTCAACTTGACTTTTGCCCATTTAGTGAAGGGGAACCCTTGTTTTCACTTAAAGTACCTCTTTATTCTAATTTCATGTTGACATTGGGCAAATTATGGCTAGAAGTGCATTTTTTCACTTCATTGCTTTTTTGTGTTTTTTTACTTGAAATTGGACATCTCTTCACAGAGGTGCACACTTTTTCATTTAATATTCCTCTTTTGTGTTTTTGAGTTGAAATTGGACATCTCTTCACAAAACCATGCATGTTTTCACTTTTCACAAGGGCACATGCTTTTTTTACTTATTATGGTTGAATGGTTATGACTTTTGACTATTGATAGGAAAATATTACAAAGATACAAGCAAGCAATCATTTTGATATTCTAGATCGCAACTAGGCACATGAATAGAGCATACTAAATATTCTTGTAGACTCTTTAGACTCAAAAAGACTCGACTACAACTGATCCCCACTATACTTTCCAATTGATTTATTTATAGCAAAGAAATGACTAGAAGAGAAGGTAAGGAAGAATCAAATTGGTATTACTGGGTAAATTGGTAGATAAAAAGGAGGTTTATTGTGCTCACAAAAGTGGTCGACAATGACAGTCCTTGTACAATTACTTTGTACTGGATGATAAATATTTTCACCATCAAAGCTACCACTAGAGCTAGTGATGGGAGATGGGACCCAAAGTGTTGGCTCTATGTCATCATAAACTTCTTTCCATCCAAGGGGTTTCCACATGGCATGAATCTGGAACTTGTGATATATATCCTAGTCACAATGTTCATTATCATAAATTAATCTTGGAGAAAAGAAACATTCCCATCTGAGTCACCAATTGATGATGATATTAGTCACCATTTCTTGAGAGAACATATGATCAAGATTAATATGTTAAGGTCCTGCATAATAGAAGAATTCTTTGCTTTTTAAGATTGTAAATTTTCCATGACTGTCTTGGTGGTAATCAGGTGCAGAAATACATCCAAGATGTTCTAGTGTCTCAACATTAGCTATTGAACTTCGTAAATATATTCACTTGACTCCATTCATGAGGACGTCTCTTTGGGTTAATTGGTTCAAGGATTGGAAATAAACATCAAAATTCCTTTCCATATTAAAACCAGGGTAATGTGATGAAGAGCCTGGATTTTGCATGAAGACACTAGGAAGGTCTCGGCTTAGGTGATCAACTACTACATTGTTTTTCCTAGAGATGTGTTGAGCTTCATAATTATATTAATTCAAATAAGCTTGCCATCTAACATAATTGCCTCGACCATCTTTCCTTCCATGGTCCTTTTCTTTGAATGTGAGAAATCTGTTGTAGTTAGCTCTAATGATAAAATGCTTGAGATGCATGAGTTTTAGAGAGAACTTTTCTAATCATTTGATAACACCAAATATCTCTTTATTAGAAGATATCCATCTCTTTACATCATCAGGGAATACCACTTGCATATTTTGAAGTGTATTCCTTCCCATCTTTTATGAATACCAGATGTCCTCCCCAAGCAATATCTGATGCATCTGTTTATAAAATGATTTTTTTAGTACTTGGGACGTGTAAGACTGGTAAATTATAGATTTTCTTTTGAATATTGTGGATTGCAGCAATATGTTCTTCTTTCCACAGGAACTTCGTCTTTTTATTAGTTGTTGGAGTGGCTCACGATCAAAACCTGCATTAAGATAGAAATTGTTTACATAATTCAAGACATTAGGAATCCTTGTAAAGACTTGTGATTCAGAGGTGGATTGAACTCAAGGACTTTCTAATTGATGTGTGGCTAGACTTCCAACACACCATTATTGACAATCATGCCTAACAACTTACAGGAGTTTTGACACCACTGAATCTTATTTAGGCACAGAACAATCCCAAAATTATAAGCTAATATATAAAGTGTTTCTATATGAGTTTTATGCTCATCAAAGTCTTTGCTAAAGATTAAAATGTCATCAATGCAAACACAAAGAAAACCTTCACATCCTTGGAAGATTATGTCCATCCGCTTTTGAAAATAGGTTGCTGCATTCATCAGGCCAAACGACATAACTATTCATTCAAAATGTCCAAAGGGACAACTGAATGCAATTTTATACTAATAATCCTTCTTTACTCGTATTTGGTAGAATCCTGATTTGCAATCAAACTAGGAGAAGAATTAGAATTTGCAACTTTTCTAACATATAGGATTTGTCAGGAATGGGATAAGAAAATGGAAGTGTTATTGCATTTAAGGGTCTATAATTTATTACCATTCTTTTCTTTGCTCTTCTTTGTTCAGAACCTTTATTTACCATAAATGTGTAACAACAATAATGAGATTGAGATGGTTTGATATACTTCTCTTCTTTGAGCTCATGGATGGCTTGGGCCATGTCTAGATAATCATGAGCTGACATTGGAATCTTCTTTCCTACTTTGATTGGTTTTCCATGTTGAAAATTTATCTCCATTATTGGCATTTCCTTTTCTCAAAATTTTTGTGGATCTTCAGAGTAAATGTTCTTGATAAGATCTTTTAATTCTAGCAGTAGATCTATAGTTTGGATCCTCATGGTTGCTGGATATTTTTCTGAGGCATATATCAACCTTGGGGTACTAATTTTTTGGCTGTTTAGAGTAAAAATAATACTTTTCCTAGTATATCCATAAGGTGTATATTTTTCTATAAAGTTGCCTCCTAATAATACATCAACTGACTACTATTTCATGGCAAAGAAGTCACATTGAAATTGTTGTCCTCCTATTACAAGTTTTTGTTGATGTCGATATTTGTCACAGATAAATTTATTTCCTTAGACATCTGCAACTATGTAGGTTGTTTGCTCTGTAAGCTATTCCCAATCATGAAGAATTGGGATTTTATAGAAAGATAAAGAAGTACTAGTATCAACCTAGGCATCATAGTGTTTTCCATTGATAGAAATAGTAATATATTGGGAAAACTTTTTAGTAAGGAGTTGGACAAGATATTTGGGTTCAACTCAGGAGTAGGATTAGGCAAAACTGACAGAACTAGTTTGACTTTACTTGGGTTAGAGATGTTTGGCTCTGGAGGTTTGATTCTAGGTTCTTCAACCTCCTAGATTGTTATAGAGGGAGATGAGTTATTTGGAGGAATATAATGATTGTATGGAAGATTGGGTTCAAACTCACTCTCATCAAAGATGGATTTGAAAAATTGGGCTATTTGGTATAAAAGAACAGTCTTCTTCTAAAGAAAATTCTTCCAACACTCTAGCAACTTCATCTTTTGGTTTTCATCGAGTCTTTTTTATTTTTTTTCTTTGTGAGACAAAACTCTCAAATCTAGGTTGACTAGACAAAGAAGAACAACCATCTTCAAAAGAATAGCCTTCCATACCTTGGAATGCATAATCATTTTGATAACTGAAAGGTTGGTTTCTTCCAGGTGATCTTCCTCTAAATACTTTGGTTCGAGCTTGCGTAGTTTGATTCTTTGACTGAAGGAAATTCTTCCTTGGCTTCGAGATCCTCAAGCTGCCTTTCAACTTCTTGTAAAGTTTTTGCTAGGTCTTCAAGTTGTCTACATTTGTATCCTCATATTCTTCTATGAATGGTTCATAGATATTTTCCTACATGTACATATCTTCATCTTCATCAACTATATCCCACCATGTTGCTGCATCAAAGGAATAGGCGATGTTGACAACATGGTTTTTGCAAGAGCAATCAAGAGCTTTATGACCAGGTTTATTACAAATATAGCATATGTTTTCTAACTTTAAGGATGCAGATTCTAGCGATGGCACAAAAAGTGATGCTTGGGAGCATATGAATGCTTTCGAGGGAAAGAGTGACGTTGGAAAGAGAGTTTTCTTTTGTGACAATGCTTGCATGTTTTGTGGTCATCTTTGGTGAATGGATTACAACCATAGGTTTGTCTTTCAGGGAACATGGGTGCAAGATGCTAGGCCTAGTGCTTAGTGAACTTTTGAGAATATTTGCAGTCCTCAATAAATTGCAAAACATGATCTTAGGCATATTGGATGAGATCACTGATAGGAGATTGTTTAATTCTAAGTTCACGTATTTCCATATAGTGTAGCACCATATCAAAGAGATGATTTGGAAGGCCTTCTAAATATTTGGTTTTTGCAAACTCTATTTTGTTAGGCTCAAGCTCATATATTAGTTGTGTAAATTTATTGGAATATTCTTCGAAATCTTTCAAATCACAACTTTTCATTTGAAGAACAGTTTTCATCAGTCTTTCTTTCCTGTAAACATCTTCAGGGCATAACTCATCAATCAATAGATTTAGGAATAATTGGACGGGATTTTCTTGTTCTCTCCTTGGTTGTCTTGTAGGAGGGTCAATTTCAACCTTGAACTTCTGATAGACTTCATTTTCCTTCTATTCTATAGTTTTCTTATGCCACCAATTGGATGTGATACCCCAAAGGTATTGGATAGCTAAGTGGACTATGTCTACTGTATTGATATTAGCAAATTGGCCAATTGTGGATAATGTGTTGATCCATGATTGAATATAAGGATATGGATCATGGATATGTCAATATTGAGATACCATGGCTGGATTGGGCAGGTAGTTATTGGCATCATGATCGTATTTGAACTGGCCTTTTTAGTTATTTTTCGATGGTTGATTATGGGTTGACTCAATTTTGGAGTAGATAAGACTATGGCAGACGGTTCAAGCTTTTGTTCATTACCTACAAGACAATCTAATGAAGTAGCCAATTTTGTAATCTCGGTATCAACAGTAGTGAATCTAGTAGGGATGTCATCAAATTTGACATTAACGAGAGTAATGTTGTCGTTAATTTCTATAACATAATATCCAATCTTGTGGAGATTATCCTAAATTTTGTCAGATTTCTTCAGAAGTCGTAACCATGGGCTTTGATACCACTTATAAAAGCAGCGGCGGAGGCTGACAGTTGAATGGTTATGGCTTCTGACTATTGATAGGAAAATATTAGAAATATACAAACAACAATCATTTTGATATTCCATATTGCAAATAGGTGCATGAATAGAGCACACTAAATATTCTTGTGGACTCTCTAGACTCAGAAAGACTCGACTACAACTGATCCCCATTATGCTTCCCAATCACTTTATTTATAGCATAGAAATGATTAGAAGAAAAGGTAAGGAAGAATCAAACCGGTATTACCGGGTAAACTGGTAGATAAAATGGAGGTTTATCATGCTCACAAAAGTGGCCGACAGTGACAGTCCTTTTACAATTAGTTTATACTGGATGATAAGTATTCCCACCATCAAAGCTACCACTAGAGATAGTTTCAGGTGATGGGACCTGAGGTGTTGGCTCTATGTTGTTATAAACTTCTTTCCATCAAAGGGGTTTCCACATGGCATGAATCTGGAACTTGAGATGTATATTCCAGTCAAGATGGTCATTATCATAAATTAATCTTTGAGAAAAGAAAGATTCCCATCTGAGTCACTGATTGATGATGATATTAGTCACTATTTCTTGAGAGAACATGTTGTGCCTTGCACACACGCCCCATTTTGCCAAATAGAGACCCCCTCTTTTCCTTTGGCTTGAAGTCTCAACCTTTGTTACTCATGATGATGAGAAGGTAAATTTGTGCTTAGAATGCATGATTTGTTCTAGATTTGAGTATTTTACATATTTAGAGTCATTTGATGTTGTGCATGATTGATTTGGAGGTGTCTTGAGTGGTCTTGTGCTTGAAAGACAACCATTTGTTGCCTTTTGCGCTAAAATTGGGTGCTACAATATTTTGCTCCAAAATCCCATGTCACTGGATATTGCCCTTAAAATTGCTTCTATAGGATGTGTCATATTGAAATTTCTAGTTTCCAGATCTTACAGTTGCAAAATCGTGTCAAATTCCATTAGATTTCACTAAGTGGTCCATAAGCTTTCATCCTGTCACATGATCCTGGAGCCTTAATTTGGCTAAGTCTGAAACCCTAAAAATCTTGAAAAATGGCTAAGTCTGAAATCTAGGGGAATCTCAAAATTCTAGAATCTGCATATGAAATCCTATGCATCTGGAACCTATCTCAAACATCCTGAACGTATATTTAAAAATATTTAAAGTATAACTTATGCTTAAATATATTTTTAAATATACTTTCACCTTGGACATTTCCAAAACTGGCACTAAAAACACTCCCTACTGCAAAAAGCGCTAAAAACAACTCCTACTGACCTTAGCACTAAATTCACCTCCGACCGACCTCCCTCTAAGCTACCACTAAGTCAGTGACCCCCAAAATAAGCATTTTTTGGTATTTTGGGCCAAAAATTTGAGTTTTTCAAGGAGCAAATTGGATTTTCTTGATGGATTTGAATTGCATATCTATTTGTCACATCATGATGAACATTTTACCAAGTTTGTGTGGATTTTTGGCACATTTTACGATAATTATTGCCACTGCACATAAAAGGTCGGTGACCCCCAAAAATCTCGCTTTTTGCAGAAAAGGCTAGAAAAACATGAAATTAAAGTCTGCAAATAGATCCTGATGACTGTAAAAACTTCTTAGATCAATATATTGGCCAAATGGGTACTTGAAAATGGCAAAAAATGTAGAAAATCATGTGAAAATCTTTAGATTTAAGAGGTTGTTTATATGAAGGTGACATAGACAATGAGCTGTTTTTGACTAATCCATGACTGCAAATGGACATGTTTTGATCCAAATTGATAAAAAATGACTTGTTAAGATGAAATTGATGCTTTGCATTGTCAATTGTAGGTCTTGGAGGACAAAGGAGTCAATTAGAGCCGCCTTGGAAGGGTGAACATACAGAGGTACCCTGCTGACCCAAAGATGCAGAATCGACATTCTATCAACCAAATCATTGTTGCACATACAAAAGGAAGTCAATATGATGTCCAAGATGATGGAGATGAGCTACATGAGCTAAAAACATACAAGATCAAGTTTATTTCATTATTGTTCATGCAAATCCAGTCCAATGTCCAAGACATGTATACAACTGTCCCAACAGTCCAGTCATCAAGAATCAGTCCAACAAGCATCTAGATGGATATATCTTCACTAATAAAGTGCCACATACTCCTCTTGGTCCATTCAACACTTGGAATCCCGTGAATCCACACTAGCTCAAATTTTCAAGTGTCATGTGACTCTATTTTGGATTTATTAGGCCTTGAAAATTGACTTTTCATTATATACAACTAAATGGGTATCCATTTTGTCTAGATTCAATGTATTTGCAAGCTATATTTTGTCTTTTTCCTACAAGACAAATGCAAATCCAAAAATGTAACTAACTGATGTATCTCATTAAATGCCATGTAATATGGACCGTTGGTGTCGAGCTAATCTCCACCGTCCATAAAAACTCGGTATGGTGCCTTGTCTATAAAAGGGCCATCTTTTTCTCTCATTTGCAAGTAGGATTTGATAGTGAATTGTTGAGACTCTGCCAAAATTTAGTCAATACAAAGCAAGTTTTGTAGGTTGCTGGGAATTTGTGTTTATGTGTTGTCTCACTTTGGTTTTCATGGTTCATATCAATCTGAATTTAATTAGTTGTGCTTTTGCAATGATGGATAAATGTTAAGATATCTGATGAATGCTTTGGTCCAACTATTAGTGCTTGCCGATGGTAAGTTGTTTATAGTTAGCCTGGGCCCTGTCATTGAATATAGTTCGGTTGCATTCCACTAGTTAAGTTGCGCCATTGTCTGGGTGTTTAATGAGTGAATGCAATTTGAAAATCATAAGGATCCTCTGAAGATTGCATCATTTCTTGTAACATTGTGGGTTTCCTATCCTGGTGAAACAGGGAATGGTTTATTTGAAATATTTGTCTATCTGCAGTATTTTACCCTGTTGTGACTGTCACTTAGGATCTCTTATCCTTTCTCTCTCTCCCTTCCCTTTTTGCATTTTCTTTACATCAAGTTTGTTAGGTTAGGTTATAAGCAGCATCTATGTTACAAATCTGCTGAAAGTATCATAGGGTTTCTGCATACATACCGCTATCATATTCCATAAACCCTACATTTTATGTAAGACCCCTTGTTGCCATAGCTAGACATACCACTGAGTCATTCCAAGCACGCTAAGACCTAGTTGTATTATCCTTGGAGTAGTCTTACCTAAGGTAGGATACTTTTCAAGAGAGGTGTGAAACCAACAATCACACCTGCGTTGTTGTGTGCTAAAATACTCATCAACAAAATTGGCTCTAGGAGGGATGACCAAAGCCATTGTTAACCAAAGCCATTGCTGAAATAAGACATTGCTCCATTCATTAAAGATCCTCTGTTTGGTTGATTTCATCTGCGTGCCCCTTTCTTCTAACACCATCAACAGAATTGGCGCTAGAAGGAGGGCTGACCAAAGCCATTGTTAACCAAAGCCATTGCTGAAACAAGACATTGCTCCATTTATTAAAGATCCTCTATTTGGTTGATTTCATCTGCATGCCCCTCTCTTCTAACACCATCAATAGAATTGGCGCTAGAAGGAGGGATGACCAAAGCCATTGTTAACCAAAGCCATTGTCGAAACAAGACATTGCTCCATTCATTAAAGATCCTCTGTTTGGTTGATTTCATCTGCATGCCCCTCTCTTCTAACACCATCAACAGAATTGGCACTAGAAGAAGGGCTGACCAAAGCCATTGTTAACCAAAGCCATTGCCGAAACAAGACATTGCTCCATTCATTAAAGATCCTCTGTTTGGTTGATTTCATCTGCAAAGTTTATTGGCGGGGTTTTTCAAAGTGACCGACCAGCGCTAAAAATTGAATCGACTGACCTTATGAAGCATCATTTTAGTCGGTCGGACCCAAAATCCGCACTAAGATCAGATGAAACCAAAATCCGTGCTAAGGTCAGATGAACCCAAAATTTGCGCTAAGGTTGGATGAACCCAAAATCAATGCTAAGTTAGTGACCCCCAAAATAAACGTTTTTTGGTATTTTGGGCCAAAAAATTGAGTTTTTCAAGGAGCAAATTCAATTTTCTTGGTGGATTTGAATTGCATATCTATTTGTCACATCATGATGAACATTTTACCAAGTTTGTGTGGATTTTTGGCACATTTTACGATAATTAATGCCACTGCACATAAAAGGTCAGTGACCCCCCAAAAATCCTGCTTTTTACAGAAAAGGATAGAAAAATATGAAATTAAAGTCTGCAAATGGATCCTAATGACTGCAAAAACTTCCTAGATCAATATATTGGCCAAATGGGTACTTCAAAATGGCAAAAAATGCAGAAAATCATGTGAAAATTCTTGGATTTAAGAGGTTTATACGAAGGTGACATAGACAATGAACTATTTTTGACTAATCCATGACTGCAAATGGACATGTTTTGATCAAAATTGATGAAAAATGACTTGTTAAGATGAAATTGATGCTTTGCATTATGAATTGTAGGTCTTGGAGGACAAAGGAGTCAATTGGAGCTGCCTTGAAAGGGTGAACATACAGAGGTACCCTGCTGACCCAAAGATGCAGGATCGACATTCTATCAACCAAGTCACTGCTACACATACAAAAGGAAGTCAATATGAAGTCCAAGATGATGGAGATGAGCTATAGGAGCTAAAAACATACAAGATCAAGTTTATTTCATTGTTGTTCGTGCAAATCTAGTCTAATGTCCAATACATGCATACAACTGTCCCAACAATCCAATCATCAAGAATCAGTCCAGCAAGCGTCTAGATGGATATATCTTCACTAATAAAGTGCCACATACTTCTCTTGGTCCATTCAACACTTGGAATCCCGTGAATCCACATCAGCTCAAGTTTTTAAGTGTCATGTGACTCTATTTTGGCTTTATTAGGCCTTAAAAATTGACTTTTCATCATATACAACTAAATGGGTATCCATTTTGTCCAGATTCAATGTATTTGCAAGCTGTATTTTGTCTTATTCCTACAAGACAAATGCAAATCCGAAAATGTAACTAACTGATGTATCTCATTAAATGCCATGTAATCTGGACTATTGGTGTCAAGTAAATCTCCACCGTCCATTAAAAACTTGGTATGGTACCTTGTCTATAAAAGGGCCATCTTTTTCTCTCATTTGCAAGTAGGATTTGATAGTGAATTGCTGAGACTCTGCCAAAATTTAGTCAATACAAAGCAAGTTTTGCAGGTTGCTGGGAATTTATGTTTATGTGTTGTCTCACTTTGGTCTTCATGGTTCATATCAATCTGAATTTAATTAGTTGTGCTTTTGTAATGATGGGTAAATGTTAAGATATCTGATGAATGCTTTGGTCCATACTATTAGTGCTTGCCGATGGTAAGTTGCTATGTATAGTTAGCCTGGGCCCTGTCATTGAATATAGTTCGGTTGCATTCCACTAGTTAAGTTGCGCCATTGCCTGGGTGTTTAATGAGTGAATGCAATTTGAAAATCATAAGGATCCTCTGAAGATTGCATCATTTCTTGCAACATTGAGGGTTTCCTATCCTGGTGAAACAGGGAATGGTTTTTTGAAAGTATTTGTCTATCTACAGCATTTTACCCTGTTGTGACTGTCAGTTAGGATCTCTTATCCCTTCTTTCTCTCCCTTCCCTTTTTGCATTTTCTTTACATCAAGTTTGTTAGGTTATGTTATAAGTAGAATCTACGTTACAAATCTGCTAAAAGTATCATACGGTTTCTCAATACATATCATTGTCATATTCCATAAACCCTACATTTTATGTAAGACCCCTGTTGGCACAGCTAGACATACCACTGAGTCATTCCAAGCACGCTAAGACCTAGCTGTATTATCCTTGGAGTAGTCTTACCTAGGGTAAGATACTTTTCAAGAGAGGTGTGAAACCAACAATCACACCTGCGTTGTTGTGTACTAAAACACTCATCAACAAAACATATGATCAGGATTAATATTTTGAGGTCTTGCATAATAGAAGAATTCTTTGATCTGGCTAGTAAGGTAGGCAACACATGTGATAACCCAGTTGAAGAATGGTCTTCATAAAAGATTAATGAGCATAAGATAAGTATTATCAGTTTGGATTATTAAGATTGTAAACTATCCATGATTGTCTTGGTGGTAATCAGGTGCGTAAATACATCCAAGATGTTCTAGTGTCTCAGCAACAGCTATTGAACTTTGTAAATATCTTCGGTTGACTACATTCATGAGGACATCTCTTTGGGTTAACTGGTTCAAGGATTGGAAATAAACATCAAAAGTCCTTTCCATATTAAAACTAGGGTGATGTGATGAAGAGCTTGGATTCTGCATGAAGACACCAGGAAAGTCTCAGCTTAGGTGATCAACTACTACATTGTTTTTCCTAGAGATGTGTTGAGATTTATAATTGTATTGATTTAAATAAGCTTTCCATCTGACATATTTGCCTTGACCATCTTTCCTTCCATGGTCCTTTTCTTTGAATGTGAGAAATCTGTTGTAGTCAGCTCCGATGATAAAATGCTTGAGATGCATGAGTTTTAAAGAACTTTTTAAACATCTGATAACACACAAATATCTCTTTATTAGAAGATATCCATCTCTTTACATCATCAGAGAATACACCACTTGCATATTCTGAAGTGTATTCCTTCCCATATTTTATGAATACCAGATGTCCTCCCCAAGCAATATCTGATGCATCTGTATATAGAATGAATTTGTTAGTACTTGGGATGTGTAAGACTAGTAAATTATAGATTTTCTTTTGAATATTGTGGTTTGCAACAATATGTTCTTATTTCCACTGGAACTTCATCTTTTTAGTAGTTGTTGGAGTGGCTCACGGTCAAAACATCTATTGGGATAGAAAATGTTTACATGATTCAAGATACCTAGGAATCATTGTAAAGACTTGTGATTTAGAGGTGGATTGAACTTAAGGACTTTCTCTTTGATGTGTGGCTAGACTTCCGACACACCATTATTGACAATCATGCCTAAAAACTTACAGGAGTTTTGACACCACTGAATCTTATTTAGGGACAAAATAATCCGAGAATTATAAGATAATCTATAAATTGTTTCTAGATGAGTTTTATGCTCATCAAAGTCTTTGCTAAAGATTAAAATGCCATCAATGTAAACACAAAGAAAACCTTCGCATCCTTGGAAGATTATGTCCATCCGCTCTTGAAAATAGGTTGGTGCATTCATCAGGCCAAACGACATAATTGTCCATTCGAAATGTCCAAAGGAACAACTAAATGCAGTTTTATACCGATCATCCTCATTTACTTGTATTTGGTATAATCCTGATTTACAATCCAACTGGGTGAAGAATTTAGAATTTGTAACATTTTCTAACAAATAGGATTTGTCAGGAATGAGATAAGGAAATGGAAGTTTTATTGCATTTAAGGGTCTATAATTTAGTACCATTCTTTTCTTTGCACTTCTTTATTCAGAACCTTTATTTACCATAAATGCATAACAACAATAATGAGATTGAGATGGTTTGATATACTTCCCTTCCTTGAGCTCATGGATGGCTTGGGCCATGTCTAGATAATCATGAGTTGGTATTGGAATCTTCTTTCCTTCTTTGATTGGTTTTCCATTTTCCAAATTTATCTCCATTGTTGACATCTCCTTTTCCGAGAATTGTTGTGGATCTTCAAACCAAATGTTCTTGATAAGATCTTTTGTACTAGATCTACAATTTGGATCCTCATGGTTTCTGGATATTTTTCTGAGGCATATATCAACCTTGGTGTATTGATATTTTGGTGATTTAGAGTAAACGTAATACTTTTCCTAATACATCCATAAGGTGTATATCTATCTATAAAGTTGCCTCCTAATAATACATCAACTGGCATCTATTTCATGGCAAAGAAGTCACATTGAAATTGTTGTCCTTCTATTGTAATTTTTTGTTGATGTCGATATTTGTCACAAATAAATTTATTTCCTTGGACATCTACAGTTGTGTAGGCTGTTAGCTTTGTAAGTTGTTCCCAATCATGAAGAATTGAAATTTTATAGAAAGACAAAGAAGCACCAATATCAACCTGGGCATCATAGTTTTTGCCATTGATAGAAACAATAATATATTGGGAAAACTTTTTAGTAAGGAGTTGGACAAGATATTCGGGTTTCAGCTTAGGAGTAGGATCAAACAAAACTAACAGAACTAGTTTGAATTTACTTGGGTCAGAGATGTTTGGCTCTAGAGGTTTGATTTCAAGTTCTTCGACCTCTTGGATTTTTATAGAGGGAGTTAAATTATTTGGAGGAATATAGTGATTGTGTGGAAGACTGGGTTCAAACTCACTCTTGTCAAAGATGGATTTGTAAATTGGGTTGGCTGATATAAAAGAATAGTCTTCTTCTAAAGAATTCTTTTCCAACGCTCTAGTAACTTCATCTTTTGGTTTTCATGGAGTATTTTTTATTTGTTTTCTTTGCGAGACAAAACTCTCAAATCTAGGTTGATTAGAACAAGAAGAACAACCATCTTCAAAAAAATAGACTTCCATACCTTGGAATGCATAATTATGCTAATAACTGAAAGGTTGGTTTCTTCTAGGTGATCTTCCTTTGAATACTCCTCTAGTTTGAGCTCGAGTAGTTTGATTCATCATGATTGAAGGAAATTATTTCGCGGTTTCGGGATCGTCAAGCTGCCTTTCGACTTCTTGTAAAGTTTCTCCTAGGTCTTCAAGTTGCTCTGCATCTATATCCTCATATTCTTCTATGAATGGTTGATAGATATTATTCTACATGTACATATCTTCATCTTCATCAACTATATCCCACCATGTTGCTACGTTGGAGGAATAGATGGCTTTGACAACACAATTTTTGCAAGAGCAATTAGGAGTTTTATGACCAGGTTTATTACAAATATAGCATATGACTTTTTAACTTTAAGGACGCGGATTCTAGCGATGGAACAAAAAGCAATGCTTGGGAGCATATGAAGCCCACAAACATTATTGCAAACACAAACTCTCTTACCAATGCCGCTCTTTCCCCATCCCTTTTTGTGTTATGTTTCGAAGTTCACTTTGGACAACTTATGGTTATGAGCACACTTTTTCACCCATTGTCCTTTTTTCACTTAAAGTTCATTTAATATTGGGCACCCAATTGAGAGGAGCACTCCAATACACTAGATGCTTATTTTTCATAACTACTAATTTAGGTCACTTCACCCAGTGAGATGGACATTGCTTGTGATGAGGTAAAATCAACCTCATATTAATTTGACCCAATTACCCCCTTTTTACTAATAGGTTGACCCAAATTATGCCAATTTATTAAAATCTTATGATAAATGTTGTTTATTTATGAAGGAATGGTGTATAAGGCTTTATTCTTAATTTGATTAAATTTTGATCACTAATGTTGACAGTGTTGTGAAAAGATCTATTATTTCATGAACAGGACTTCGAAACAATGGAGTGGAGAAAGTGGCCATTTAATGAAGATTGGAGTCAGAAGCAATGGGAGTTAGAAGTGTTGGAAATGAAGGAGACTAGTATTTGAAGACTTCAATTACTTTTTGCTTCTCCATCCATATATCATTCTCTTTTATGCCTCTTTTATTTGACGGCAAGTCAGACTCTTTAAGGTAGTTTGTTATGTTTTTTTCTATTTTCAAAGCGACAATGATAATCTGCCCTAGATTTTTGGATATTCGGTAGATATAATAAAACCTCATGTTTTTTATGATATACAAAATGATAATAGAATTCTTGAAGTTGCTCTGAAAGTCAATAATTATTTTGTATACATGCTTATGCGAGATGGGAATGGATTTGTGTTGTTACTGTTTGATATGATTTGAGTTAGTTAAAATATTCCAGAGAGTTGGCCACTCAAACGGGAAGGAGATAGATAGATAAGTATTTGTTTTGGTGTTATGTGAGTGTTATTGTCATTGTTACTTTTACAAAACTATTTTTCTGTTCTTTCAAAAAAATGTGGTAATTAATTTGTGTCAACACGTAGGATTTGTGTCATGATTATTGTTTAAGTGAAATTTAGAATTCAATTATAGTTCAAGTTCCATAAGTACTGATTAAGATATTTCAGAGTTCTGAAGCTTCTTTTCACTATTGTGTGGTAGAGAAGTTCCAAAGTTCTTCTGTGGTTTAAATTTTCGTAGTTCCATGAAAATTCTAGATTATAGTTTAGTTCTTGTTTTTCTCATACTTTCGTAGATTAGTTTCACTAGTTTTCTCTAGTATAGGCTATTGATGATTTTAAGTTATTTACTTGAAGTTTTTCTTAGCATAAATTTCCATGCTTTCTAGTTTAGAATTTGTTTTGCAAATATCATTTTAAAAAATTTAGAAAAACACTACTAAGACGAGGTACTTGAACCTCCTATTGCATATAGCCTTGCACACAACCTGACCGATAAACTTTTATATTTCAACTAAAGTACAAGGTCTAACGACAACCTGTCAGCTTGAGTAACTTATGCTAGTGTTGTTGGGAATTTGATGTATGCTATGGTTTGTACTAGACTAGACATTGCTCAAGTAGTGGGAGTCCTTAGTTATTTTATGGCTAATCCTAGACGAGTTCATTGGGATGTAGTTAAGAGGATCTTCAAATATTTGTGAGGTATGTTCGAGTGCGCTATTTTTATCATGGTTATTCTATAGGGGACTAACACTTGGTGGGTATTCATGGATTTGTTGATTCAGATTGGGCAGGGGATATTTACAGCAGGTGATCCACCAATGGTTATATTTTTATTTTATTCAATGGTGCTATTAGTGGGATGAGAAAGAGGCAAGTTGTGGTTTCTTTGTTACATGATAACTATTCATGCTTATAAAGAAGTCATCTGGCTCAAGAGATTATGTTTATATGTGTGGCTAAGTTAGGGAGCTATTGCAGTTCTATGTGACAGTCAAAGTGTCATATGTTTGGAAAAGAACTTGACCTTTCATGCAAGGATGAAGCATAGTGATGTCTAATACCATTTTGCTTGAGACATGGTAGATGATGGGAGGGTGATGCTAGAGAAAGTTGACACTTTGTAAAATGTTGCAAGTGCATTGACAAAACCAGTGAGCATAGAGAAGTTTAGGAGGTGTCGTGAGTCTATGGGTCTCTTGGATCCTAGCAATTAATTGATAATGTTGGTATTCACAACTCTCTTGCAAGGTGTTCGACAAGTGGGAGAATGTTAGGAAATGTGTCTCAACCTTGCAATCCTATGTGTAATGGTAGGACAAATACCACAAGATGGGTTCTTTGAAGAAATACCACAAGAGGATCCAACTAAGAGTTTTGTAATGGTAGGACAAATTGTAAATGATAAACAAAATGCTATAAAGAATACAAATATAACATAAAGCAAACAATAGGTAGAAGATGACAAGATGAAAAATTTACGTGTGGATGTAGAGGAAGGAGGAAAGACAATAAGAAAGAGTTTAGAAAATAAAGAAAATAAATTTACCAACAATCATTCAAAATCAAGCAAGTCAATATTGGGATGAAGAGATTCTAGATGCAACTATAGAAAGTTTACGGTAGTGAGCAAGAAGTTTTTAAGATAGTATAACTTTTGAGAGATTTTTCTTATTTATTTCCTTCCAAGTTTACAAATATTAAGGGGCCCAATCCTTCAATATGCTTTATGAAAATAGTGCTAAAGGAAACTAGGAAAACTTTTAAAAAGGTCATATGTTTTTGTGAGGGTAAACACTTTTGAGCAAAGCTATGAACCAAGTACATGAAATAACAATACTAAGGTATACATCCAACACTATTCAATGATAATATGTCCTCCCTTAGTCTCTATGATGAGAACCAAGTGGCCCAACCACTTGAACACACTCAACACTTTTAAAAAGGCCATACTATTTGAAATCTAATATAAAAATAAAAAGAGGGATAGATAGGATGCTCAAAGTTGGGATGATCTATCTAATGGAAAAATATGAATGGGTGAGCCATGGAGTTTTTTAACCCAAGAAAACAGGAGAAATAAAGGTTTATGAAATTTTTTAAGATTTAAATGAAGCTTGTGTCAATAATTCATTCTTGATCCTTTTGTTGATGAAACTTTAGAGGTTGTTGTAGGTTTTGAAGTTGATTCTTTCACATATGGATTTAGTGGCTACCATCAAGTTTTATGTAAAAATAGGTCATGCAAAAATAAGTTTGGAACAAAATACGGTATTTACCTACAAAGTTGTACCCATATGAAAATTTTCATGTTGAGTCATTTTTCCAGTCAAATCCTTATTATTCCTTGTTTTGTAAGTCATCCAATCCTTGTTTCCCATGTTCGATAATGATGTATTTTCATGCTCTAATCAATGTCTTCACACAACTGATAACAATTGCTTTCTAATGTATCAAATGAGACAAAGAACAAAGCTTAGATGAGTGAAAAGGTGCAAATTTGACTAAGGCATGGAAAAAGAGACATCACAATGTATTAAAGTGTGTTAGTGCATTGGGAGAGGAGCACTCCAATACACTGGCAATAGGCGATCTACAACATAATAGAATCATCTTCCTCTTATATTCTTCAATCTAGAATGATTGATATGCCACTTTGTTTTGTCCTTTATTTAGAATTTTTAGATTGCAAACTCTCCTTGGTAGTGTCCAAACCTTTCTTTCAATTCTATTTGAACCATTGTCAATATTTGTAAATTGTTCCTATGGATGTCCCACCAATGTGCAACTACTCAAGTTTGAATGCATATTTTATGCCACATGGCACTCACTCGCTTATAATCTTTTATGATAAAATCTTTAATTCTTCGTAGAAATTATTCCAATGCATTTACACTAATTAATTGAGGAAATTTTATTTCCCTAGAAAAGACCATTCTCATCGGTCTCACTTCATACTCCCATTGCATCCATCCAACCATTGATGATATGCAAGTCCATGAAATTTGGCCATGTGTTTTTGTGGTTGGGTACAATCTGCCACACCTACTCCAATATTATGTATTTTCTCCAAATCAAAGTGGTAGGTGACCTTATCTTTGCATGAAAACTTGTTTTTGGTCTCGCTTCTTGCAATGATGTGAAAATTTGCAGTATTTTTTTGCTCCCTTTCACAACCTTGATTTGTTTCCTTTTTCTGCAACATAACTTGCACCTTGTACAAATTCTTTTAGATTTTTCACTTGGTGAGACTAGCTCCCTTGGGATGGTGTAAGCCATTCCTTTTTCCTTATTCATTGGAATAACTATCACAACACGTCATTGGTAAGACTTCAATTGATTTTTCAAATACTAATATACTTTTTTCTATCATAGCCATTTCTTGTCAATCAATGTTGGATGGTGATTTTCCACATTCTTAAAATCAATGACCTCTAAATCACCTTACATTGTAAGATTCAATTTGCATCTTTCCATTCCTCAACCTTCATATGTCATTCACATTACCATAGTTTTCTAGACTTAATATTATAGGGCTTAATAGCAATCTTGGCTTGCCTATGATTCACCATGTAGCCCTTGGTAATATATTTATCATGGATCCAAAATCAAATACTACATCTATTTCTTAGTCATCCAAGATGATATCCATTTTAGCATTTGCATCCCGTGTTCTACTTTCACGTATCAAAACTAGTTTCTTTATTTCTCACCTTGGTCCACTTATATTGTCAAAACCTGTAGCAAATTCACATGGTTTTACAAAATATTTTTCAACATGTTTATAAGATCTACTAGGCTTCTTAATGCTCTACTTATCACTACCTCTTGTTTCATACATGTCATTACCTTTCCATACAATTGTTCTATATTTTGGCACTAGAAGAAGGTCCTCTCCTTTTTTCATTCTTAATAGACCTTAATTGTTTTGTGCTTCTTGGGTTAATCTCCTTTATGGTTTGAATTTGAATTCTTGTTTGTGCTTTTCATACCCTCTATCTAATTGGAATCTTTGAAATAGGGAAATATTTATCTCTCCTTTGCAATTTGGTTAGAGCATTGGCATTTTCCAGTACTTTTCTATCTTTTTCTTCCTTAGTCTTCAAATTCTCTAATCATATTTGCACTTCTAGGTTGTCTATCATCTCACATTTTTGCAACATAGGGAAATCTTGTGTAATATGTTGTTGAAAAAAGTGTCTCAAACTTGCATTTCTAATGTTCGTATTTATTTATCATTCATGTTTTGTTTATTAATTAAGCCTCATATTGGAAATGGGGTGCCTCATTTTGTGTTGGCATCTTTTGCCATGTGTCAGATATTTTGAAAGATTTGTAGAAGGTTGTAAGATGTAGTATCTAATGACAAATTTTATGACACATTCTTACAACACACAAGAGCATAAAAATAGGGGAGATATTGGAATCTTGACTAAATTAAAAGAGCATCTTTGGAGGAGATTGTGGTGCCAAAAATGGAACATCCTATTTGAGGAATGAGTTAGCATCCTATTTGAGGAATGAGTTATGATTTATGACAACATATGATAGTTGTAAGAAATCTATTATTTTTAGTGGATTTGATTCTTCATGGATAATGGGGCATTGAAATTTTGACCCAATTTGGGTGCCACATTTGTGAGTGGTATTTTCTCATGGTTTTGGGTTTCCATTTGATGGTTTCTTGTATTGTATATTCTATAAATTAGGTGCTTGGGTTGGAGTTTAGTATGATTGCTTTGTAGGTGTTGTTATACTGCAAGAATTACTCTAAAATTGTATGTTGGTGATACTTTTGTAAAGGATTGCTCTTCAAGTGTATTGTAACCATGTTAAGATTATTGAATAATAAATTGAGCTACTTTGGAGTGTAGGATTTTTCTTTCTAAAAGGTTTCCCCACATACATCTTGTGTTATGATATATTATTTATATGTTTTATATATGTTTCTCTTTCTTGTAATTGTAAAGATTTAATTTGACCAATACTCTCCTCAAAAGATTAGTGTAAGAAGTTTTTTCACATACCTTGCTTCCTTTTATTTGGTATCAAATCCCGATCACCTTAGATTCAAGGTGTTGGGTAAAGGGATTTTTGTACTAATCTTTGTCTGAGTGAGAGCTTGCACAAAGAGGGTTTTAATCTTATTGCAGAAAGAGATGTCAAGCACATGTAGAATAGAAATAGAGAAGTTCACTGACACTAATTTTGAGTTGTGGAAACTCAAAATGGAAGATATGCTCATAGATAGAGATCTACGAGTTGTAGTATCCAGTACCAAACCATTAGATATGAAACAAGAAGATTGGAACTTGAAAGATAGAAAGGTGAAGGGTATTGTTAGACTCTATTTGGTAGATTCGGTTTTATTGAATGTTCATAAAGAGACCATCACAACAATTCTTTGGAAAAATCTTGGAGAAATTTATCAGGATAAATCCCTGATGAATAAGTTTTTCCTGAGAAAAATCCACACTCTTATAATGGAGGAAGGTGGATCCATAGTTGAACATTTGAATGCCTTCAATATGATAGCTACCTAGTTGCACTCTATGGGAGTGAAGATGGAGGAGGAGAATCATTGCATGACTTTTCTAGATTCATGGATCCATATTGTTATGGCCATTGGGAGCACTACCACTAATTTGAAGATGAATGAGGTGGTTGCATCGTTGCTTTCAAAATAGATGTGGAGAAAGAGTTTTGAATTGACCACAGAGGCCTTAACTATTCATGGAAGATCAAAATAAAAAGGCAAGAAGGAAAAGAAGCAAGATAAATCAAGATATAAATCTTGTGGGAGATCCAAATATCCTAGTAAGTCCAAGGTTAAATGTTGGAATTGTGACAAGATTGACCATTTTTTTAAAAACTGTGAGGAGGAGAAGAAAAATAATGATTTTGATGATGAGTTTGACAAATCCTCCCAAGATGATGGTGATGCCTTCGTTTCAACCTTTGATATACATGTATCAGAAGGTGCGTGGTTGATAGAATTTGGTGCATTTTTTCACATGACCTCACATTGGGGTTGGTTTACAAAATATGGAGAATATGATGGTGGGAAGGTGTACCTTGGAGATGATTCTCATATGAAGATTGTTGGCTATGAAAGAGTCTTGATATGATTCCTTGATAGACGAGTGAATGGGATCAATGGTGTTATTCATATCTCTGGTTTGACACGATACCTACTATTTGTAAGTAAATTGAATGATGCAAGTGTGCAAGTTGCTTTCTCGAGTGGAGGGTGCAAGGTGGTCAGAGGATCTATGGTGCTTGCTAAGGGTGTTTGTATTGGCACACTATTTTAGCTGGATGCACATACAACATAATATAATAGTTATTTTGTTCTTGCAGTGAAGAGATCTACAAAATCTTCACCTTCATCATTGGAACCAGAAGAAAATAGGAGTGTTGCATCCACTTTTAATGGTCGTGCTTTATGGGTACCCAAGGGTGCTCATGCTTTGAAGACAAAACTACCAGCAGAGGAAGTAATGTTATGTCACCAGAGGCTTGGTCACATAGGTGAGAAGGGTCTATGAACCATGAAAAATAAAACCTTGTTGAGTGGTAGAATGATTGTAACCTTGATTTTTGCGAATGTTGCATATATGGAGAACAAAACCATGTTTAGTTTTATTTTATTCTCATAAATATTTTGGAGTATTGGACTTGATACATTATAATGTTTTTGGTCATATTTATGTTCCTTCAATTTGAACATCTATTTATTATGTAGCTTTCATTGATGAATATCATAGAAGGACATGGGTATATTTTCTTAGGAGTAAATTTGAAGTCTTTAGTTAGTTTAAAGAGTTTAAGACTTTGAAAATTAGATTGGTAAAAAGATTAAGATTTTGAGGACTGACAATGGTGGTGAGTTTTGTTTCATAGACTTCAATAGGTTCTACAAAGATCATGGAAGAGAAAGACATAAGACAACTCCATACACCCCTCAATAGAATGAAATTGTAGAAAAATAAATAGGACATTGATGGAGAGGGCTAGGAGTATGCTTAGTGGGGTCAGATTGGAACAAAAGTTTTGGGTAGAAGCAGTTTCTATGGCTTGTTACCTAAATAACAGGTCTCCTATATTAGCTCTTGTTGAGAAGACATCTATGAAGGTGTGGTCAAGAAAAAAACCCTCATTGAGACATCTTAGAGTCTTTGTTTGTGAGGCATATGCATGTGCCTAGCAAGAAGAGGTCAAATTTGGAGAACAAGATTGTAAAATATATCTTCGTTAGTTATGGTATTGATGTGAAAGGGTAGAAGCTTTGGGATCTTGTAACTGAAAGAGTATTATATAGAAGAAGTGTGATCTTTAGAGAAGTCAAGCCTTCTTCCACTATATTGTAGCCAAAAAAGACAATTGAAAAGAAAGACGTGGTTCAACTATCCCCAAAGACTCAAAAAGTTGAACTAGAAGCACACAAAGGACCTGAAGAAGAGGAGAGATCAAATACTTTAGAGAATTTAGAAGAAGAGATAGAACCTCCACCTCAACCTTTGAGGAGGTCTACTTAGCATAGACAATAGCCGGACATGTATACTCGTTTTGATTGAAGATGTATTTTTTATTTGATTACTAACACTTATGAGACTAGGATTGTAAAGGAGGCTATGGTTACGAATGATGTAGATTCCTAGAAAGTGGACATAGATGAGGAGATGGATACATTAAATAAAAATGATACATGGAATCTAGTACCTTTGCCTGATGGACGTAAACTATTGGAAGAAAATGGGTGTTCAAGAAAAAAATTGGTTTAGATGGCAGTGTTGAGAAGTACAAGTGAGATTGGTTGTAAAGGAATATTCCCAGGTTGAGGGAATTGATTACAATGAGATTTTCTCCCCAGTTGCTAAGCTGACATCCATTCAGTTCTTATTATTTATTGTAGCAACATTTGATCTTGAAGTTGAGTAGATTGATATGAAGATAAGTTTCTTTCATGGTGATTTGGATGAAGAGATTTATATGTCACAACTAGGGCACTACATTGAAAAAAGTAAACAAAATTTGGTTTGTAAGTTAAAGAAATCGTTGTATGGTCTTAAGCAATCTCCTAGGATGTGGTACCAAAAGTTTGGTTATTTTGTGTTGGGTTTGGGATTTATAAGATCCAAATTAGATCATTGCATCTATTACAAGATGGACGACAACCATTTCCTTATTATCACTTTATATATTGATGATATGTTGTTTTTGGTGATGTGAAAGGTTTGATTTGTGAATTGAAGTCTCAAATTTCAACACACTTTGAGATGAAAGACTTAGGGGCAACCAAATACATCTTGGGGATGGAGATAAGAAGAGATAGAGCTAACAAAGAACTTTGGTTGGGCCAGATTATGTATATGAACTCAGTGTTGTAAAGATTCAACATGTCAATTTGTAAGCCATTGTGTGTTCCTATTATAATGGGGACAAAGTTATTAGTTGAGCAATGTCCACCTAGTGAGATGGAGGATATGAGCAGAGTACCTTATGCTAGTGTAGTTGTGAGTTTGATGTATGCTATGAATTGCACAAGACCATAAATTGCCCAAGAAGTGGGAGTCCTTAGCCAATTCATGGCTACTCCTTAATGAGTACATTAGAATGCATTGAAGAGGATCTTCAGGTATTTGTGGGGTACTATCATGTCCCTTTTTCCAAAAATAGCACTTATTATAAATAGTAAGTTTCCATTGTCCAGAAATAGTAAGTCGAAGGTAACAAGACACATAGGGAAAATATTTTATTTAATATTTTTATTGTTTTCCCATAAATTTAGGAGACTATTATTTATTGGGAGAAATAAAATATTAAATTTTAATTTCTATTGCACAAGTGGATTTTTCATGGGGTTTTGGATAACTCTAAGGAAATTAGTAATTTCCATGTTTTTTCATAAAATAATTTGGAAAGGGAATATTATTAATTAATTTTAACTACAAGATAAGGATGGAATGAAAGCAATTAAATATTAAATATTAGTATTTATTTGCTCTTGTGGAGGTGTTGGAAATGGGGAAGATGCCTTTTGCGTTTCTTGGAGATTTTGGAATCTTGTCAAGATTGGGTTTGATTTTCCTTGCAGTCGTGAGGTGTAAGTGGAGCTATTTTTAGTTTGCATGGGAGATGGAAATTTCAGAAGGCAAATTTTAATTAATATTTTATTATTTCCCTCCCAAGTTGGCATTTGGTTTTGAATGCCCATTTTGTGCTTGGGCAGTATAAATATCATGGATTTTTCCAGCAGGGGATCTTTTGGCCATTTTATTATCCCTCATGTTTTCTATGTGAACTTTGGTTCTACAAAAATCTTCTTGGATGAAAACCCAATGGAGATTTGAAGTCAGTGGATGAAACCCTATTGATTTTTAGGGGAAATCTTATTCATAGGTTGCATCAGTGCTTCAGAGTATTACAGATTTAGAGGATTCTAGTGTTGTGTTTTTGCAGGTGTGATGTGTTGGAGGAGTTAGTTGCAGATTTTATGTGTGCAATGTGTTGTGGGTTTACTATTGTTGTGGCACCTTCATTGGTAGTTTTTTTTTGTTCTACATCAGTTCCTGAAGTTTTATATGCTTATTTTGCATTTGGGTGTTATGGAGCTTGGCGGGTTAAATTTCACATTATGTATTTCAACATTATGAGGAGTTTGATATATTTATTTTTTAGTTTGGGAGTTTTCTAGTTATGTTGTGTTGTGACTTATATATTAGTCCTCTAAAATGTCCATTATCATCAAAATTTAATAAAAATCAAATTATATTCATTTGGTGGTGATTATTTTCAATTCTGGGCATTTACAGTTTTCTATTTAATGTACAATTTTCTGATTTAGATTCTGAGAGTTGTAGTGAATATTTTTTTATGAAATCAGTCCCAATAGGTTCAAAAATCATACAATATTAGCAATTAAAGTTTTGGGATGATTCTGAGCAAATTTGTCCATTATACGATCAAGACAATATGCCCTACGTAGTTGTTTTTGTGCTTTTTCTGGAAAGTAAATTTCTGAATTTGTTAATTGTTGAAATTTTTTTAATTGGGAACATTTCAGGTACTTCCAATTATTCCATTTGTATTAATGGTAATTTTATAGCGAGTCAATGTTTAGTATTTATTCATGGATTTATGGATTTAGATTGGGCTAGAGATGTTGATAGCAAGAGATCCACCGGTGGATAAGTTTTCACTATGTTTGATGGTGCTATCAGTTGGATGAATAAGCAATAGGTTGTGGTCACTTTGTCTACTACATACGCAGAGTATATGGTAGCTACTCATGCTTGTAAGGAATCCATTTGACTTAAGAGATCGTGTTCATATGCGTGGCTAGATCCAAAGACTATTATAGTTCAATGTGATACTCAGAGTGCCATATGTCTAGCAAAGAACCCAAATTTTCATGTGAGGACAAAACACATTGATGTCTAGTACCATTTTATTCGTGACATGGTAGAGGATATGAAGGTGATGCTAGAGAAGGTTGATACTTTGATAAATGTCGTAGATTCATTAACAAAGCCTGCGAGCACATAGAAGTTTAGGTGGTGCAGTGAGTCTATGGGCCTCACAACCCCTAGTAGTTAGATTTTAGTTTTGGTAAGTTTTTCTTATGCTCTTGCAAGGTATTCAATAAGTGGGAGAATGTTGGAAAACGGTGTCTTAACCTTGTATTTCTAATGTTCGTATTTATTTATTATTCGTAATTTAACCTCATATTTGAAATGGGGCATCCCATTTTGTGTTAGCATCTTTTGCCATGTGTCAGATAACTTGAAAGGTGTGTAAGAGATTGTAAGATGAAATATTATGATGGATTCTTATGACATGTAAGAGCATAAAAATAAGAGACTTAAATTAGAATCCTGACCAAATTAAAATAACATCTTTGGAAGAGATTGTGGAGCCAAAAATGGAGCACCCTATTTAAGGAATGGGTTATATTTATGATGACATATGACAGTTGTAAGAAATTTAGTATTTTTAGTGGATTTGATTCTTAATGGATAACCGGGTGTCAAAATTTTGACCTAATTTGGGCACCACACTTGTGGGTGGTATTTGCTCATGGTTTTGGGTTTCCATTTGATGGTTTTATATATTGTATCTTTTATAAATTAGGTGCTTGGGGTTGGAGTTTAGTGTGGTTGATTTGCAAGTGTTGTTGTTGTTGTTGTTTTTTGCTCAATAAGTGTGAGAAATTTTTTAGGCTGGCCCACTCCAATGGAGGTCACAAGGGGGACCTCCTCCCCATAGAACTGCCACCGCCATCGTAGCGCAGATCGTCAGTGGTGCAGCCCTGCTAAATCTGCCACCATTGTAATCATGCCGTTGTAGCGCGAATCGCCACCGGTAAATCCGTCACTATATACCATTACTGCCACGGCCTTGTCAAGCTGCGGAAGACCAAGATATGCTAGAATTCGAACACACTCCACTCAAGAACCACAGAGTGTCAAGAGTCGCCTACAGAGAGCCACAACCATTTAGAAGCCAAGATGTTTTTGGGGGGATTTGAACCTTGGTCTCCACAATAATGACCAAGACCACACCCACTCAACGATTTGCAAGTGTTGTTATGCTGCCAAAATTACTCCAAAATTGAATGTTGGTGATACTCCTGTAAAGGCTTGCTCTGCAAGTGTATTGTAACCATGTTAAGATTATTGAATAATACATTGAGCTGCTTTGGAGTTTAGGGTTTTCCTCTCGAAAGGGTTTTCCCATATACACCTTGTGTTATGATATTTTTTTATATTTGTTTCTCTTTCTTGTAATTGTAAAGATTTCAATTTGCACAATATTCTCCTCAGAAACCCCTGTTAATGGGGGTGAGGGAGATGATTTCCTACTAGCTAGACAAAATGCAAGTTGGAGTCCCCTAGAAGAGGGGTGGTTTAAATTAAATTTTGACAAGGCGTCTAAAGGTAATCTGGGTTCAGCAGGGTCTAGGGGTATTGTTTGCAATTGGGAGACAAAAGTTGTGTGGAAAGTTTTGAAAAGGCTTGAATTTGCCACAAACAACCAGGTAGAATTTGAAGTGCTCCCCATTGGCATTTAGTTGAGTAAAACACTTGGAATCAAAAAGATTAACATAGAAGGGGATTCTCTTGTAGTTGTTAATGCTATAAGAAGAAATTTTAATCACAATTGGAAATTTAAGGTATATCTTGAACAAATTATGCATTTATTAAAATATTTTGAAGAGTTTACAATTAACCATATCTTTAGGGAGGCTGATAAAGTGGCTAATGAAGCAGTCAGTTTAAAGGAATATTTGATAGTGGACATCCCAATAGATAATCATTAGTCTCAATGAGGAAGGTGTTGATTAATCAAAGGATATTTGAGTTGGCAGAAAAGAACTAAAGGTATGAGTTTTTTCATCTTTGATCATAAGTTGGATGTGCTAAAGTTACGAAGGCCATTAAGCAAAGGTGTGATTTTAGTAATGCCATTAAGGGTCATTCCATATAATAATGTCAAGTGAGGCGAAGTAGAGGACGACCAACCGAGGTGGTAGGAAAGCATACGAATAATGATGCAACATTTATTTCACGGCATGTAAGTTGAATTTTTCAAGCATAAGAAGGCATGATCACTTTGCATTTCTTGGAGATTGAAGAAATTTTATTTTCTTGAAGCTTGGTTAAACAAAGAGTTTGGTAGGTGCCATGGATACGCCAATTAGGCTTACAAGCTCTCATAGGCAAATGGATTTTTTAGGTTTGGCGTCGGAGAAAAGGTTGCAGTCGGTCTTCAAAATGAAGAATGGCATTCTCCTGTTGGCTTTCCAATGGGTGTTAGGCAATGAATTTTTGAGGATGGAGCATCATCACAGGGTGAATTCAGACATATCCTCTATGTTTGTTGTTGTTATGTTTGAGGCCGGTGAGGCAAAGGAAGACATCAGAGTGTTAACCAAAGATTTTGTCAAATTCAGCTTGTTGGGAGGTTTGGATGAAGTGATAGATATAGCCAAGTAAGGTAACGACATTCCTTAGCCAGAGGATTTCAAGAAAGTCAAGTAGGATGAAGCGATAGTTAAGTGGATGTCTTTTATTACTTCAAGGTGGCAGGGGGTGAGTTGAGCAAGAGGTTCAAAGTAGAAAAGGTCGTGAGTTTTTTGAAACAAGTGGTGGGTCTAGAAGTTGCTGATGCTGGTATTTGGTTCGAGATACCCCAAGCAGAGAATAAAGAGGAGGGAGGAGTTTGGGAAACCCAGTAAGATAAAGTTTGTTTGGTGTTGTTTTTTTACAGTCAATATATAAGGATGTAGATATTTCATAAGCTATGTTAATGTGTAGATTGTATGGATAGAAGAATGGGATAGGTTTTCAGGGAAGTAGGCAAGCAAATCCTTTTTGTTATGTTTATATGATCTTACATATACTGTTAAAACTAGATGATGGATGCATTTTTGTTAATATTATGGTTATCATTATAAAGGGAGCACTCCCCAAGGGTGCACAAACTTAGCAAAAAAAAGAATTCTCCTCAAAAGATTAGTGTAGAAAGCATTTTTGTGTACCTCAATCTTATTTTCATATGCTAACCAAGAAATGTCTTGTAGTGTGCATAATATACATCACTTTGATGATTTAAAGGGTAAATTCTCACCATATACACTTGTTGTCTACACATGTAACAAGTTATAAGCGGCCTTGGTCCTTTTATGTTAGAGTGAATAATTTATCAATTCACTATAGTTTAAGTGTACTTAGGTTGATGAGGTTCAATAACATTTTATCTAACTAAATGTGCAACCTATTTTAGGCCTTTCGAGGTTACCTAGTTGTTTGGTAAACCTCATGTGCATACCTTTTGAAGTTGGAAGACTTTCTGGTGTAGGAGCACCCCTTTCGAAATAAAGAATAAGTCTAATTATAGTATGTTTTTAGTTTATGATGTAATAAGGTCCATTGGACCAATCCTTATGTTTTAAGTTAATCTAGGATGGTGCGTTGACAATTATAGTTTGTTATGCTAGCTATCCTCCCAGCCGCTGGGAATCGAGCCTGTACTACTCGTGAGGAGTAGTTATTTATGCCCTAGATCAGTTTGTTTAGAGAGAGTTCAGCATTGCATATGAGAAATAGAGACATTGTGTTTTGGGATCAGATTGAGCATTGTGATACAATGGGGCTGTGATATTTGTATGCATTTCTATTATTGAAATAAAGAAGATCCCGTTGTTTCATTTGTCCAATCTTTGATCTATCTGTGTAGTTGATTTTGATTTTACAGATGAAATGGATTCATTCATCCATTCCACCGATTGATTCTCTGAATCGGTGGAATAGACATGTACAGTAGTTTAGTTGGCAGTTTCATTTTTCTATTTTTGCATTTCATGGTTTTGGGATTGATTTATAGCATGCTATGATCTATCCTAGCATCCTCATGTGCTAGGGTTTGAAGGATAAAATCTAAGTTAAGATTGCCCAGAAAACAGATCGGCCCGATCTCTGTGTTTTCAGCGTAAAATTTGTGAAGTTTCAAGGGTTTTGTCGAAATGTACATTTGGCATATATACAGTGTTTGTATGTGACATACAGTCTATGTGTATATTGCATTTGTATCTGTGCGTATATCGCTAAACAGATCGGGTGTTAAAACATGTTAAAAATGCATGTTTCGAAGGTACAAAGGTGAAACAATTCAGATATACAATTGATGTGTATATCACTTTTGCATCCAAGGGTCCTTTCGTGTGTATCTGTCATTTGCATATCGAGTTTGTATGTTGTGGATTTGGTAAAGTGTCAATATACAATCTCTGTGTATATCACTATTGTACATCGGGTCAAACAAGTTGTGTGTATACACCTTTCGCATACAATTTGTGTATCGCATTCGCATGTTGTGCGTATATCACTTTAGTATAATCGTTGTTGTATGTTGGGATATACAAACAGCTGAAGGTACAGAGGAGAGAGAAACTCTTGATAGTCAACGGCAGAGTCAAAGATACATTTGAAAATGCATGTTAAGGAGATACAAGTTTGAATATACAATTTATGTATATACTGCAAATGTATATCGAGTTATACAACTTGTGAGTATATGTCTTTTGTATGTCAGAGACAATTCGTGTGTATACTGCAATTGCATGTGCAGACAGTCTGTGAGTACCTGTCATCTGCGTATCGAGGGATTGTATGTTTGAATGTACATTGTGAATGTACATCGGGGTGATACAAAGGTAGTCAGCGGGTCAAACATACATTGAGGGCATATCCGGAGGAATATTCGGTGAATGTATATCTTGATTTGTATGTATCAGTTATATATGGAAAATATACAATGTGCAGATACAAGTGCTAGATACAAAAGTCGACCGACAGTGAGAGTGGAGGTGGCCGGCGCAGACAGGTCAGAGTTTGCATGTTCTATGCAAAGGAAGCGACAGACACAAAGGGACCGCGAGTTTGGCAGGTAAATGTTTGTATGTATGTACGCAAGAAGGAGGATAACGATTGGCAAAGAAAGTAAGGATGATGCCGACGGGAGGATATTTTGTCGATAGGCAAAGGGAGGCAAAAGTATATGCAATCGGGTTTGTATGCATATCAAGAAATGCATAAACATACATTGATAATTGTATGTTAGGGTTTTAGTGTTGGATGCTCTGCATCATAGTGGTATCAAAGCAAAGGTTGGATCTTCTGGAAAAGATAAGAAGATAGCAAGATGTCGGATGAAGAAGGAACATCAGAGATTCTGGCAAGGATGACCAACGCTGAGTTGGCAGTTCTGGTAAAGAAGCAGATTGCAGAGAGCATTGTTGTAAAGGCTCAGAATCAAGCATTGAAAGATGAGTTGGAGAAGTTAAGGGACAGAGTAGGTTCTGGTAAAGAAGAAGATAGGGAAGAAGAAGAGATCCCTAGGTGGAACGAGGAAGACATTCCTGCAGACTAGAGACCCTTGATTAATGCCCTCAAATCCATGGAGAGGAGAACCATGGATGTGAAACTGGATTTACTAGTGTTTACAGGAAAGATGGATCCTGATTCGGCGATGGAGTGGATAGACTCCTTAAACAATTTCTTTGAGACAGAGGAGATACCAGAACACCAGAGGGTAAAGATAGCCCAATCAAAAATGAAAGAGGCTGCATTAACTTGGTGGAATTTCATCCAAGATGACAGAGTACAAGAAGGAAAGCGTAGAGTTGCTACATGGAAGAAGATGATGGCTTTAGTGAAAGAAGCCTATGTTCCATTGGATTACAACATCCAATTGCATAAGAGGAAACAAAATTTGAAGCAGAAGGAGCTAGATGTCAGCTCATATACTGAAGAATTCATGAAACTTTGTGTCAAGACAAAGGTAAAAGAAAATGAGGAAGAAAAGGTAGCTAGATACCTTAACGGATTGAGGTTCAACATTCAGGAAGATTTGAATCTGCATAACCCAGATACAATTCAGAAATGTTTTCAGTTGGAATTGAAAGAGGAAGAGAAATTAAAGAGAAGACAAGAACAGAACAATAAAGGAAGAGGAAAATCACAAAGAGATGGAAGAGGTCCTTTCAGAGGCAGAGGACATGGATTTGGTTATTAGGGAGAATCTAGTCATGACAATAGCAAGGGAGATAACAGTCAAAACCAGAGAGGAAGTTACAATCAGCAAGGAAATTTTAGAGGCAGAAGACCATCATTCAGGGGAAGATCTCAGGGCAGAGGATCTATCAGATGTTATAACTGTAATAAAGAAGGCCATATAGCTAGCAGATGTCCAGAAAAGGCAACAAGTTCAACAGGAGAAAGGAGAACAAATCTGATCCAAGAACCTGATAGCCAAAGTGCAACAAGCTCAAATGCTTTTCAAAGTGTGAATGCTCCTAACAATTATGGATATCCAGAGAGTGGAGAATCTCTGATGATGAGGAGAACAATGACTACCATGAAGGTACCTAACAAAGAACCCCCACAAAGAAAGTCTCTTTTCAGAACTACATGCAAGGCAGGAGGTAAGGCATGTAAAGTTTTAATTGATTCTGGTTCTACTAAAAATTTTGTATCTGATGAAATGGTAACAAAACTTAAGCTTAGAAGATTGCCTCACCCATCCCCATATAAGGTCTCATGGCTTACCCAAGGTCAGCAAACAGTTGTAGAAGAGCAGGCTTGGGTAGAATTTTAGATTGGAGCATATAAGGACAAGTTGTTGTTTGATATTACTAAGATGGATGCTTGCCATCTTTTATTTGGAAGACCATGGCAGTATGATTTGAAGGCATGCCATGATGGTGTTAGGAACACCTATACAATCACCAAAGATGGTACAGTGACCGAATTACTACCGTTGACAGAGGAGGAGAAATCAAAAGGAAAAGAGGTGAAGGTAATGCTGATGGATGGAAAACAATTTATGAAAGAAGTAACAGCAGAAGGTGCAGTTGCATATGCCCTAATTCCATGTCTCACAATGAACAAAGAACAGCAGCAAGAAGTCAAGAAGGAGAAGAAGCAAAGATTTATAGACCCAGTTGTCCAAGGGTTATTGGATAAGTATAAAGGCATCATCTCTAATGGAATGCCAAGATCCCTACCACCTGTAAGGGATATTAGCCATTGCATAGATCTAATCCCAGGATCTACACTTCCAAACAAAGCAGCATACAAGCTAACTCCAGAGCAGAATGCAAAAGTAGCAAGACAAATTGAGGAATTATTAGACACAGGTCTGATTGGTAAAAGTTTAAGCCCATGTGCAGTACCAGCTGTACTAGCACCAAAGAAAGAAGGCACTTGGAGGCTTTGCATAGATTCCAGGGCTATTAATAAGATAACAATTAGGTATAGGTTTCCAATACCTAGGATAGAGGATTTACTTGACTGTTTGGGAGGTGCTAAGTATTTTACAAAAATAGATCTAAAGAGTGGTTATCATCAGATCAGAATTAGGCCAGGAGATGAATGGAAAACAACATTCAAAACAAATGAAGGGTTGTATGAGTGGAAAGTTATGCCTTTTGGTTTGTCTAATGCACCTAGTACTTTTAGGAGATTGATGAATGAGGTTTTGAGAGAATTCATGGGAAAGTTTGTCATAGTATATCTAGATGACATTCTAATTTTCAGTAGTACAAAGGAAGAACGTCTCAGACATATAGATTTGGTTCTCAAGAGGTTACATGAAGAGCAGCTGATGATAAATTTGGACAAGTGTTTGTTCATGCAAGAGAAGATCACATATTTGGGTTTTGTCATTTCCCAAGGCAAGTTGCAAATGGATAAGGAGAAGGTAAGTGTCATATTGTCTTGGCCAACTCCAGGGGCTATGAATGATGTCAGAAGCTTCCATGGGTTAGCAACCTTCTACAGAAAGTTTATAAGAGGGTTTAGTCATATTTGTGCACCCATGCTTGATACTATAAAAGGAGGACAAAAGTGCAGATTTGCTTGGACTAAGGAAGCAGGTGATTCCTTTGAAACATTGAAGAAGAAAGTGGCACAGTAGCCAGTCCTTGCACTTCCAGATTTTACCAAAATTTTTCAGGTCGAATGTGATGCAAGTCACATGGCAATTGGAGCAGTACTTAGCCAAGAAGGTAGGCCAATTGCATTTTTTAGTGAGAAGCTCAATGATGCTACAAAAAGGTATTCATCATATGATTTGGAAATGTATGCTCTAGTCTAGTCACTCAAGAAATGGAGGCATTACTTGATGCCGAAAGAATTCATAGTATTCACAGATAATCAGGCTCTAAGTTTTATCAACAGCCAGGAAAAGTTGAACCACAGACATATGAAATGGGTAGAAACTTTGCAAGCTTTTACTTTCACATTGAAACATAAGAAAGGAGTCAAAAATAAGGTAGCTGATGCCTTGAGTAGGAGAGCTCTAATAGTCAACCAGATCCAGTTGGAAAGTGTTGGCATTGATTCATTGAAGACCATGTATGATGATGATGAAGATTTTGGAGAGATATATTAGGTATGCACTTCTTTTGGAGATAAATATCATGCTGAGTTCTCTGAATTTCTGATCCAAGATGGATTGCTATTCAAAGGTGGACAGTTGTGTATTCCAAGGTGTTCTATGAGGTTGAACATCATAAAAGAGAAACATTGTGGAGCTATGGCAGGACATTTTGGTTTGGATAAGACTCTTGATCTTGTTCGAAGACATTATTTTTGGCCTAAGTTACAATCCGATGTTAGAAAATTTGTAGAGACATGTGTGATATGTCAGAAAGCAAAAGGAAGATCAACTAATGCAAGTTTATATCAGCCTTTACCCATTCCTTCCAGACCATGGGAAAGCATAAGTATGGATTTTGTGTTGGGTTTACCCAGAACCAGCAAAGGATATGATAGTATTTTTGTTGTAGTGGACAGATTCAGCAAAATGGCACATTTCTTGCCATGCAAAACCACTGCTGATGCTTCATATATTGCAGATTTGTTTTTCAAAGAAATGCTAAGAATACATGGATTGCCATTGAGCATAGTGTCAGATAGGGATGTGAAGTTTATTCGTCATTTCTGGAGAACTCTTTGGAAGAAGCTTGGCACAAATTTGTCTTTCTCATCCGCATATCATCCTCAAACGGATGGACAGACTGAAGTCGTAAATCGTTCCTTAGGGAATTTGCTCAGATGTTTGACAAGACAACATGGCGACAAGTGGGATAATATCCTACCACAGGCAGAATTTTCCTATAATGATACTGTTAATAGGAGTACGGGGAAATCACCTTTTCAAATAGTATATGGTATGCATCCACAAGGTATTTTGGAGCTGAGAGATCTACCTACAGGAGATTATGTTAGTGCAGATGGTGAAGCTTTTGCAGAAGCCATAAAAGAGGTACATGATCAGGTCAAAAACCAACTCCAACAAACTACATTAAAGTATAAGGAGTATGCTGATAAAAAGAAGAAAGATGTACAGTTTGATGTTGGAGATTTGGTATGGGTTCATTTGAAAAAGGAAAGACTTCCTAAAGGTAAATATACCAAACTCATGCAAAGGAAGATTGGACCATGTCAGATTTTGAGAAAGCATGGACAAAATGCTTATGAGATACAACTTCCTTCTGATCTTGGTTTATCACCTATATTCAATGTGTGTGATTTAACTCCATACAAGCCTAATCCAGATGAAGAACAGGAACTACTACAGGATACAGCAGCTGATGACATTCCAAAACATGATCCACCACAGTTGTAGAAGATTTTAGACACTAGAGTGATCAAGAAGACCCAGAACAAAAATTATTTGAAATATTTGGTGGCTTGGCAAGGAAAACCTAATTCAGAAGCAGTGTGGATGACTGTAGAACAGATCAACCAACATGGTTCTGACCTACATACTCTCATCTCAAGTGGACTTGAGATTTCTTCTTCTAGGGAGTATGGTGTAGGAGCACCCCTTTCGAAATAAAGAATAAGTCTAATTATAGTATGTTTTTAGTTTATGATGTAATAAGGTCCATTGGACCAATCCTTATGTTTTAAGTCAATCTAGGATGGTGCGTTGATAGTTATAGTTTGTTATGCTAGCTGTCCTCCCAGCCGCTTGGAAGCTCCCAGCTGCTGGGAATCGAGTCTGTACTACTCGTGAGGAGTAGTTATTTATGCCCTAGATCAGTTTGTTTAGAGAGAGTTCAACGTTGCATATGAGAAATAGAGACATTGTGTTTTGGGATCAGACTGAGCATTGTGATACAGTGGGGCTGTGATATTTGTATGCATTTCTGTTATTGAAATAAAGAAGATCCCGTTGTTTCATTTGTCCGATCTTCGATCTATCTATGTAGTTGATTTTGATTTTGCAGGCAAAATGGATTCATTCATCCATTCCACCGGTTGATTCTCTGAATCGGTGGAATGGACATGTACAGTAGTTTAGTTGGCAGTTTCATTTTTCTATTTTTGCATTTCTTGGTTTTGGGATCAATTTATAGCATGCTATGATCTATCCTAGCATCCTCATGTGCTAGGGTTTGAAGGATAAAATCTAAGTTAAGATTGCCCAGAAAATAGATCGGCCTGATCTCTGTGTTTTTTGCGTGAAATTTGTGAAGTTTCAAAGGTTTTGTTGAAATGTACATTTGACGTATATACAATGTTTGTATGCGACATATAGTCTGTGTGTATATCACATTTGTATCTGTGTGTATATCGCTAAATAGATCAGGTGTTAAAACATGTTAAAAATGCATGTTTCAAAGGTACAAAGGTGAAACAGTTCGGATATACAATTGATGTGTATATCACTTTTGCATCCGAGGGTCCTTTCGTGTGTATCCGTCATTTGCATATTAGGTTTGTATGTTGTGGATTTGGTAAAGTGTCGATATACAATCTCTGTGTATATTGCTATTGTACATCGGGTCAAACAAGTTGTGTGTATACACCTTTCACATACAATCTGTGTGTATCACATTCGCATGTTGTGCGTATATCACTTTAGTATAATCGTTGTTGTATGTTGGGATATACAAACAGCCGGAGTTACAGAGGAGAGAGAAACTCTTGATAGTCAACGGTGGAGTCAAAGATACATTTGAAAATGCATGTTAAGGAGATACAAGTTTGAATATACAATTTCTGTATATACTGCAAATGTATATCGGGTTATACAACTTGTGAGTATATGTCTTTTGTATGTCAGAGACAATTCGTGTGTATACTGCAATTGCATGTGCAGACAGTCTGTGAGTACCTGTCATCTGCGTATCGAGGGATTGTATGTTTGAATGTACATTGTGAATGTATATCAGGGTGATACAAAGGTAGTCAGCGGGTCAAACATGCATTGAGGGCATATCCAGAGGAATATTTGGTGAATGTATATCTTGATTTGTATGTATCAGTTGTATATGGAAAATATACAATGCGCAGATACAAGTGCTAGATACAAAAGTCGACCAACAATGAGAGTCGAGGTGACCGGCACCGACAGGTCAGAGTTTGCATGTTCTATGTAAAGGAAGCGACAAACACAAAGGGACTGCAGGTTCGGCAGGTAAATGTTTGTATGTATGTACGCGAGCAGGAGGATAACGATCGGCAAAGAAAGTAAGGATGATGCCGACGGGAGGATATTTTGCCGATAGGCAAAGGGAGGCAAAAGTATATGCAATCAGGTTTGTATGCATATCAAGAAATGCATAAACATACATTGATAATTGTATGTTAGGGTTTTAGTGTTGGATGCTCTGCATCACTTTCCATCTCACCTCAAAGGTCACTTTTGTAGTCATTCAACACTTTTCACCAAGGTTGATGACTTGGTCAAAAGGTTGTTGGTTTGCACATTCCAAGTGATCCAAAGGTTGACACCTATAGGACACTTGTCTGCATGCATGTGCCACATCATGGGGCACTTGTCAATCCACATGAAAGGTGGATTACCTCATCTATGCCTATATAATAAGACATTTCTATGTAAATTATTAAGTGAGGTTAATATATGTTTATGCTCAAATTAGGTTCATAATATCATTGATTTCTTATCTCTATTTGTTGATTTCCATATTGTGAGACTAAATATCATGTGTTGTAGAGAATCCTTGGCTATTCCTACATGGTATCAGAGCCTTGTTACAAACACACTCTTTGTTTTGAGGGGATCAGGAGGTGAGGCGAAAATCAGTGGGCCTTGGAGTGAAACTAATCTCATGAGCAAAATTAAAAAAGCAAAAAAAATTAAAAAAATTATTTTTGTTGTGTAATTTTTTGAAAATATTTTGTTTCAAAATGCATTTTTTTTACAAATTGAAGATTTGCAGGCGTTTTTTTTATGTGCAAGACGTTTCTGGACCTGTAGCTACCTCAAATCAACCTGTAGCTGCCTTAAATCAACCTGTAGCTACCTAAAATTGACCTAAGGGGAAGAAATTCGGCCTATGGAGCCGAAATTTGGCTGTCCCTGCAGTTTTTTGGGCTCTTTTTGCCCTAATCTGCCCATTTTTTGCTCATCAAAATAACATTTACCTTTTTGTTTTTAATAAGCATTTAAATTATGTTTATTAAGAAACTATAAATGCAAAATTTTGGGGGTTTATTGTAAATTAGGAAGCAAATTCAAAGGGCAATGTTTTCATTTTAAGAATTAATGGTTTTAAAACACTTGTATCTTTGCTTGACAAAGATGAAGGGTGAGTCCTGGGTTGGCAGGAGGCCAATTCTCCCTCAAAAATAAAATCATTGTAATCTTGACTCGATGCCGATTCCAATGAGTAGCTGGAAGGCAAGGTTTATCTCTCCCTAGGCACTTTCTTCTGATTTCTAGTGCAAGTGTATTAAAATAGGCATGTTTTACGAGAAATCATTTTTGTCATTACTTTGATCAAGCTCAAAATTGAGCACCGTTTTTTGTAAAAGTTAACGTTTTCACATTTCCCATGCATTGGACCTATTTTTATTGTAAATCACACTAAGTTATAAAGTGCCAAATTTTGGGGGGTCACCTAATCAAGGGGACAAATTTCATAGTTTCAGGGGGGTTGTCTTCTTTCTTGCAATGGCTAGCCTATTAAATCCTTTTAATTACCATTCATGGAAATATGCAATGGCTTTACAACTTAAGAAAAAGGGTTTACATGGAGCAACTACAAGATTGAAACCTAAACCTACCGTGACTTTTGAAAAGAGGAAGTGGTTTAATAGACTTGATTAAGCCTATGGCACTATTTGTATGGCCATTTCTCCATACCTATTATTTCGTGTCAATGATACCAAAACACCTAATGAAGTCTTAACAACATTATAAACATTGTTTGGCATGAAAGATATAATGTGAGGTCATCATTTGGAGAATGAATTAATAAGTCTCAATCCTAGCGATTTTGTGACAATTCAAGATTTCTTCACCAAGTTAAACTCATTAAGGTCACAATTGAAGATATGTAAGATTGACAAAGAAGATGATCAATTGATCCTCAGTGTCTTATCAAAGTTAGGCCCAAATTATTCAATTTTTGTTTCAATTTTTTATGCCACACAATGCTCATTAGGAAGTCACTTCACTATGCCTTCACTTGTTGAGTTTGTTGTTTCTCTAACACAAGATCAAAATAAATTAATTCAAATGGGCACACTAAAGTATTCATCAAATCATTCTCTATTTTCTAGTGGTGAAAAGAATTCAACTCCTAAGGTGAAGAAAGCAAACAAGGACCTATCTAAGGGATCAAAATAAAAACCTCAAATTGAAGAAACTACCCCATCCAAAGGGAAAAAGTATAAGGCCCACTTGTAGTTATTGTAACAAACTTGGGCATGAAGAGCACCATTATTTTGAAAATGAAAGAGATAACCTCAAACTCCAAATAGATGCGTTAGAACTTCTTACTAAGAAGAATCAAATCAACTTCTCAGGTGGCTCTTCCTCTACATCATCTTCAAATGTGAATAAGAACAAAGTAATAGCATTTGTTGCCTCTACTAATATTGCATCACCTAAGTGGCTTCTAGATTCTAGGGATTCCCATCACATGGAAAATTCAAAAAATAGGTTTTCCACCTATAAACTAGGTTCATATCCACCTATTCTCATGGGAAATAACACCTACATGATAGCATTTAGAAAAGGCACTATAAAAATTGGTGAAGGCACAATCAATGGTGTTTTGTATGTACCTTCTTTATCCAATAATCTCATTTCCATTTATCAAATCACTCATAGTGGTATAGGGGAAATAGTTGAATTCACGCCTAATTTAGTGATCATAAGGGAGTTACAGAGTAGTGACATTGTTACAATGGGAAAAGCAGATCGTGGGTCCTGCTTATACTCTTTCTATTGCTTTGGTTCTTCACATATTGAAGACTTGCATGATGATCTTCATGCATTACATTTGGATAAGGAGATTCAATATGGATATTTGAACCTTGGAGTTGCTTCCTCCACATTAGTTGTTCCTAAGATCACATCTCCTTGTGAACCTACATCTTTGGTTCCCACAGACTTTAACCAGTAGGCTACTTCCATCAGTCTTCCAACACTAGTTTTTTGGGATGAGTACTTGACATACATTGCATGTTTGTTTGATGATTCTCACTATGCATATTTGGTAGACACTTTTGATGGCAACCATCTAGATGCTATTGTGCATCCATCTTCCTCCTTGACATCAGTTCTTATGGAGTAAGTATCATAGGATTTTAGTACTATCATAGAGGCCCATCATCACTTTGTGAAGGATTCATACTTATCTTTGGATTTTGTGCAACATCCAAAGATTTATCATCTTCTTCTTTCAGGGGAAGATTCATTGCACCTATTTGTAGTTCTCTTTCTTCCTAAGGGGAGAAAAATTGTTCGACATCACGGAGCAACTTCAACATACTTCATTGAGCATCTACGAGCACTGCAGCATATCTTATGAGGGGCTTCCAAGTTGGGGAAATTTATTGTACACATGTGATAGAAGTTGTCCTAGGGGAACCATGATATAAGTCCTCCTTCTTCACTTGTTTTTCTTTTTCATGCATTTTGTTTCTCCTTTTGGAGAGGAGTTTTGTTCCCACGGAGTTTTCTCCTTTACTCCACTTTATGACAAACTTTGTACATAGGTACCTAACATGGCCTAGTAGTCAAGACCCATATTTATGTGTCACTTTCACTTTTTTGATCTCTCCAAGTATCACTTAAGGGGGATATTAGAGTGAATAATTTATCAATTCACTATTGCTGAAGTGTACGTAGGTTGATGAGGTTAGACATCTTATCTAACTAAATGTGAAACCCTTTTTAGGCCATTAGAGGTTACCTAGTTGTTTGGTAAACCTCATGTGCATACCTTTTGAGGTTGGAAGACTTTCCATCTCACCTCAAAGGTTACTTTTGTAGTCATTCAACACTTGTCACCAAGGTTGATGACTTGGTCAAAAAGTTGTTGGTTGCACATTCCAAGTGATCCAAAGGTTGACACATATAGGACACTTGTCTGCATGCATGTGCCACATCATGGGACACTTGTCAATCCACATGGAAGGTGGATTGCCTCATCCATGCCTATATAATAAGGCATTTCTATGTGTTACCCCATTTTCAAAATTTCCTAAGTCATTCATACGTTAAGTCATGTCCCATTCCTTATTCTTTATTATTCGTGCCTTCTTTATAATTTGCGCCTCTTTACTTAGCCATTTTCATTCATAGTCGGTGATCTCATGGCTTTTTGTACCTCAATCAACAAGTTTAACAATTCATGAACCTCCCGATTCCTCGACTCCTCTCAAAAGCAATCGTCTAAGACTTGTGTCGTTTTGTAAAGTAGAAAAACCCTTTGTAGTCAGAGAGTCGAAAGT
Organism: Cunninghamia lanceolata; assembly: GCA_027924645.1. Taxonomy (NCBI): domain Eukaryota; kingdom Viridiplantae; phylum Streptophyta; class Pinopsida; order Cupressales; family Cupressaceae; genus Cunninghamia; species Cunninghamia lanceolata. Next base: position 4,258,683 of record BSBN01000623.1, read on the forward strand.
TCTTTGAACTTCCAAACTCTCGATCAGTTGGTTCATTTGTTCTCAAAATCTTTGATGCCTCAACTGAGCTTGTTCATCACTCCCAAAGCGTTGTCCTTTCAGTTATTGATGTGTACGAAGAAGTGACACATGTCAATTTGTCATAAATTCAAAATGTTTGAAAAGGCGTTCACACACCTCTCAGAGGGAAATAAAGAGGATCATTAATGAATTTTGAAGTACAGTTTGCTGCCAAGATTAAATAAAATTTATGGAGAATTTAATAAGCTTTCATATGAGACTTGGTTAAATTCGTCACCTTTTAAGGAAAAGCCTCATTTTACATCGCAAGGTGATTACGCTGAAGGAGCTCCCAGTCCTACCATTAATGGAGAATTCGTAGAACTCTTCGCTAACAAGTCAAAATAATTGGCTTTTCTCTTCCTCCCTCTTACTATGACAGTTTGTAACTGTGATTCATTTGGTCTGGGAAGAACAATTTTTCTTTCATGAGACTGGATAGCTCGTTTTCCCCAAATGTCTTGCGGACCTCTTTTGCGTCCTTGACTGGTTCAGAATTGTTTACTTTTTGGTTTCTCAAGCAAGTCAGAATGAAATATAAATTACAAGGTTCTCCAATTCTCTCTGTTGTTGAGAATGTTTTATCAAATGTAAGGGATACAGACCTTGGTCATGTGGATTTAGAGGATTTCTGAGAGAGAATGCAGCAAGAAACTAGGTCCTCCCTTGTGGAGAAAATTGTAAGTAGTGGGTTAGCCTAAGCTGGAGGCTTTCCACCTATTGTGCCTTGTCCAAACTTAATTGTTGCATGTGCGAAGAATTACTATCCTGACTCGCAAGAGATACGAGCCTCTGATGGCTCTGTGATAACAAAAAATGATTTGGAAGCCATGTCACATGCTCTGAATTTGATAGACTATGAGCAATTTGTTGATGTGTATGTCACTACTAACTGGGGGTATTTTTGGGATAAGAAAGACTGGTGTCAAAGTTGTATTTCCAAAAGCTAACTGAAGGTTGAGAACAAAGGGAAGCCTAGACTCCCTACCAGTTTGAAAAGAGGTCACTTTGAAGAAAAAATCTCTGATATGATTACTCTATTGCATCATATCATTGGGAGTGTTGAATCTGACTCTTTTGAAAACTAGATGTGCCAATTTATTTTGCTCATTTGTAGTGAGTCTCAACACATAGACTAGCCAAATTGATAAGTGAACACATGCATGAGTAGCTAATGAACTTTCAACAGAAGGTGACTTTTCATATGTGTTCTCTTTTGGTGTACATTCTAGCTAGCAAAGAGGTTGTTTGGCCTGGTTTGAGGACCCAAGGGTCTCTTACTCCAAATACACGTGTATTGTTATTTCCCGTAGCTGCAAAAAGATATCAGAATGAGAGATTTTTGTAGGGTGAATGATGCTTTCCTCATGCTCTCTGCAAAGAAGATTGAAGGTTCTGTAGAGAGCAGTATCTCCCCTAAGGCGGTCGCATTGGTAATGAATTTTGGCAGTTTTTATATTCAGTTTGATCATTTTTCTTATTTAAGAATTAGGGGTTTTAAAAATGCCCCATTTAAATTACCGAGTTATACTTCTGATTTTCTTGTGCTTTTGGAAGTCTGCCGCCAAATGGCAACTATAAATATTAGATACTATTCTATGAAGAAAAAAGAATATTCTTTTCCTATGACTTTGTCTTTCTTTTCTTGTAAGAGCAATGATAGTGCATGAAGTGTGGAGAAATTGTTGGCTGAGTATAATTTCCATTCGCTACTTGTAAGATCAACTTTTGACAGTAAGAACTTTGTGAAGAAGAATATGCACGAAGGTACCCTATACCTACATAAGCCTCATCTTGAGGACTATTGGGAAGACTGCATGGATGAAAGAGAAGTGCAATGAAGAAGCTAGACGAGGTTAACAAATGACCAAGTTTGTGCTTTTGATTTGCCATTACAAGTCCTAGAAGGTACAGATGATAACTCAGACATTTTGGATGAAGGTTATCGTAATGCTATCTTGCAACCCTTGCCTCAGATATGCTGGTCAGAAAAGGAGGTCACGGACATTATGATTTGTTATTTTCATGTGTTAAGAAGAAATAAGAAATTCAGAGAGTATGCTAACTCTTCAGCCCTAAAAGAATCTACTGCAAAAGAACAGAACAAGTCTCAGGCATCTCACACTCCTAGAAACACATCAAGTTTGGATACAACTCTTCATAGAGTTGGCTCACAATCGGGCGGACATGAGTATCAACCTGAAGATAGAGGAAGATTGAAAAATGCATGTGAGCAGGACAGTCAACTTGTGTCCCTAAGAATTGCAGTAGAAAAGAGATTGGATGCTTCGCAATTTCAAGTAGACCATATGCACCTTCTACCCCCTAGTATCTGATAGTGATTCTTTGATTTTTAATCAAATCTGTGATGATAATGTTTTTTAGTTTTATTTGGCAATCCAAATTCTCTTGTTTTACATAGTCCTCCAGAACATAGTACTCCTCCTATACATTCAGATGGTACAGTTTTAAATGCTAATGCCAATGCTAGTGTTTCTGCTACTTCCTCTCCTTTGTGGTTAAAGAAAGTCATGGAAAAGAAAAAGAGATATGCCCCCATGATCGATAAAAACATAGATATTGTAGCAAAATTACTACAAGATACTCCTAAGCCCAAGTGAGCCAAGAGGATGTCTAGGATAGTGGCAAATCCCTCCACTGGGCACCATGTCTTCAAAATTGTTGATTATGTTGGAGATAAAAATGAAGATGAAGTCACAGAAGCTGATTTCAATATGAGCTGAGTTGATATGGGACCTTCCACTATTGAAGGTGAAATCTATCATGCTAAATTCTTTGTGGGTGCATTGTCAAAAAGGGTAAAGAATGAACAGCAGGAGAAGGCCAAGCTACAAGCTCGGGTGAGATCATTAACTTCATTTATTCAATCTATTTTGAGAATTACTACTCAACCTTCGGAGGAATAGCCTAGCATAGCTATGGATGGCCCAAACCCCAATGTGTTGCAACAAATCAAATGAAGCCAGGCCCTAGGTAGTGTTGTTAATCAATGGGTAGAGAAAATCACTCTTGATGGTTTAATTTATATTGAGGAAGCTGCTAAGTTATACACCTCTCTCTCCAGAAAAAGGGAGACATTGGTCGTGTATTGCAAATTGTTAGAAAGACAACAGTAGTCTTTTTATGGTTTATAAAGAAGTTCAAGAAATGGTCAATATTGATACTAGCATCCTTGTAGCCGAGAAGATCTTGAATGACCCTAAGGAGAATGAATCTACAGTGTGGTTGGATACGCTTGAATGGAGAATGTTTGTATCGGAAGTAGTGGAGGAATAGATGAGAAGTACATTAACTCATTATTTCACTTATATGAAAGATCTTAAGAGCAGTTTCATAATTTTGGACATAGAAGCATTTAGGGAAGACGAAGATAAGTTGCTTAATATCAAAGGGATAAAAATGAATTCCAAGAAGATGATTAATGAGGAGCTTGTGGCTACTGATACAGTCACTAGTGATTCAATTAGAAAACTTAGAAGGACGGTAACCTATCTTAGAACCTTCAAAAGTGAAATTGATGAGATCCATCAAAGAATGGTGCAACGTCGATTGGATTATAAGTAAATAGAAGCTTCTGGCCAATATCACTGGCAGCCCAAGTGGCAAGACGTTAACACCGATCATTGGCAGGTACAAAACTTATAAAGAAAAATTGTGGGCATTGGTGACTCAAGCGGCACAGGGCAATTCAACTTCAGGAGATGGACAAAGCGAAGAAAAGGAGGCAGCGCAAAAGGTGGCACTTGATGAAGACTTGACAACTGTCAATTGATGACTTTTTCATATGCTTTAATATTTCTTTCATGCAAAAACTATTGGCTCTGGAGAGCTCTCTTTAAATTAATGTTTATTTTAAAACCTCTTTAAATCGCTTGTCCCGAAGAAGCCGTTATTATTACTTTTAAAGACAGTTATAGTGATAAGGCTAGAAGCCTATCGATGTTTAGAATCTTTTGGCAAACTTTGTTTTGATAGGAGATCAATTTTGATGTGTTGCTACTTCTAATTGCTTTAATAGATGAATTGAAGATCTAGTACAATGGGAATTCAGTGATCGTAAACTTTGTGCTGTGGTTATTGGATGCTTATTCTTCCTATGTTGAATATGCTATTGGTTTGCTGACTATCAGTTCTGTGTTGAAGTGATTCGATAATTTTATTCTTGCTCATTGTTGTGGATGTTTATCTTTTGAAGAATGGTTTACAGTAGTTATTGTATGATAATTGAGATGATTCTTTAATAGTGTGATTGAGATAATAGCTATCGAAGTCTTTGTGCTTCTTCAAATTCAGTTTTTGTTGATATTTATTGCCTTTATGCTTTCTGGTCAAAAACACCACCTTTTCTGCTTTCTGGTGAAAAGCATACAATATTTCCATTCTTTGTATATCATTTGGAGGTAGATGCACCTTGTAAAACAAGCAGAGAATCATTGCAAAACATCATTGCAGTCAGTCAACTGTTGGTCTAGTTGTCACTTGTTTGGGTGTGAGAATATAGAGATAGATGACAAAATCTGTACACCAACAGATTTTTGGTGACTCTATTGGGGATACAAGATATTTCTTTTATATACATATATTTTAAGTTGCTTTATCATTAGTTTTTATGGTTCTTCGTGGAAGAAATGCACCAGTCTTACAGCCTAATGTAGATTGGCTTACTGGTGACTAAGAGGATATCATAGCTGGCCTACAAGTTTTGGCCTGGCAAAATAGGAGAACAAATCAACAATATCACCAAGTTAATGAAGTGCTCACAGAAGAGGAAGAACTTGAAGATATAATAAGGAAAACGCAAGATGTTTTGGTGAAGCCCAGGAAATTGTCTTTGTGGAAGGCTTAGTTGCGGTGCTTAGGAGAGAAAGACCCCTTCAGATACACACATTCACCGTGAACAGACCAAGAGATCAAGCAAACAGACAAAGGAATCAAGTGCACAATCAGAAAAATCATCCTCATAATAACCAATAAGTGGTTGGTGACTGCTCTTTTTTATTCTCTATACTTGTGAAAGTTGGCTTCAAAGAGATACACTAGAAGTGATAGAAGGAAAGGTATTACTGATTCTAATTTTGACCTGCTACAATCTTTAGACTTTTCTCCTTGCCCTCCTACTCGTAGGGTCAAATCCTCAAGCAGACCATCTTCTCCTCCTCCAAAAAGAGATACCTCAAATTCCTCTTGTCAGGCCCTCACCCTCGACGATACTGTCTTACCACTACAAGTTTGTTTCCTAACTCTTCACCAAGGCAATATGGCTCAGCCACCTCTTGTACCATGGGGAGCATCTATAGGTCCTCTAAGGTTAGGATTAAAATTGCATGAACTACCTAGAGGGTCTATTAAGATAATACCCAAGTTTAGAGGTGATGGGAAAGTTACCCCAGATGAACACATCAATGTCTTCTTTGCAGCCTGCTCTATCTTGGGGATGCAATACAAAGATGTATCTGTAAGCTTGTTTGTCGAGTCTCTTACTGATTTTATAGCAGAATGGTTTTATCATCTACCTAATGCATCTATCAGAGATTGGGCAACCATGAGACAATGTTTCGAGGTTAGATTCAAGACCGCCAATAATGAACATACTTCGGTAGCCCAACTATCCTCCATGAAGAAAGAGGTACATGAACAGATGAGGGAATTTGTGGATAAATTCAACAATGTTGTGAATAGAATCCACATTGATGTGAGACCAGGTGATGGTTTGTTAAAATGCTTCTTTATCAATAGCCTTCCTCACGATGTCAGTTTCCCCATAAAGGGAGAAGGTGCTGCCAATCTAGCAGCAGCCCAAACGATGGCCATCACTATAAAGGATGATTTGATAATTGTTGGTAAATGGAAGGAGTTGAAAACAAGAAAGCCTTCGGCTGTTAACTCTACTAACCTAGTAATCCAAAGACTAACGACATCATTAATTTGAAGAGGCAAATGTCAAAAGGCTCTCAACAACCTTTTTATCAGGATATGCCCTGGAAAGATCATGGTCCACAAGGGAATTACAATAGGTCCTTGCTTTTGCTTGGCCCTACTCAAAGATTGGCTATTGAAAATGACCTTCTACAAGCAGAAGTAATCACATGGTGTACACCATCCATCTAACCACTGACCATGATGGTGTGTCTTTCCTAGAAATGGTGAGGTTCATGCAGATGCTTTCAATGAATGAGCACACAGAGGAGCCATATTTAGAAGAACCTTCTCATTCTAGTGATGCCAATGTTAATTTCATTGAATATGAGTCAGATTCTAAAATAGGGGAAGATGTGTATACTGAAATAGATAATGCTAATTGCATGGTGTTTATCAGAGGATAGCAAGCACAAAAGAAGCATGACTCTAAGGGATAGTGTAGTAACTCTTCTCCTGCTCTGAAGTATATTCTGTCGAGGCATACTAGTGCTAATTCCAAAAAGACAGAAGCTACCACACCCAAAGTTGCATCTACTAAGGTACCTTCTACTTTGTTCTCTGATGATGTTATTTCTAGTTCCTTTGATATAGTTGAATTTTGTAAGAACACCAAAATCCAAATCTCTCAAGCCGAGTATCTTAGACTCAATCCTTCTAAGCTAGATAGGCTTGTTAGATATGTCAAACAAGAACCCTCCCCTTCCCATTTTAATGCACAAGTGTCTAATGAAAATGTCATTCATACCGAGACCCAAAATTGTTCAAATTCTCACTCTAAAGATTCTCATCCTAAGAATCCTTTTGAAAAGCTAGAGCCTTTTTATGTTTCATTGTATATTGTTGGCTATAAGCTAAGCAACTATGTTATAGACTCTGGAGCCTCAGATAATGTCATGCCTGCTCAGGTAGCTAAAGCCTTAGGCTTGTCAATTACATCCTCTCATGGTAGGTGCTTATCTATGGATTCTTCACAAGTGCCAATCTTAGGCCAAATAAAGGATGCATAGGTTGGCCTTGCAGCGTACCCTAAGAAAAGATTGAAGCTAACTACCCTAGTAGCTGATATTCCTAAGAGTTATGGGATGCTTCTAAGCAGAAGTTTCTGTAGAGACTTAGGAGGAGAGATACAAATGGATTGGTCTCATGCTCTAATACTAGTGGATGGAAAGAAAGTTTGCCTGAATCCCAAGCCAAAAGCAAATTTCATTATACTAAAGTCAGTGGATCGGAGGGCAGATATATTATATGTAGAGACTAGACAAGGCACCTATATGTTTACCTCAATTGTTGAGGAGGATTCTAACACAATCACTCCTGACTTGGCTAATGAAGTATGGACTTTGGAGTTTGATGGTAGCTATTCCACTACTGGATCAGGTGTTGGTATTGTTTTAATTTCTCCCAATGATTATAAGTTCCCTTTTGCCTATAAGTTGGAGTTTGACAACACCAACAATACAGTCAAATATGAAGCCTTTCTTCTGGGGTTAGCGTTGGCCAAAGAGAAGGGTGTTAAATAATTGAAGGAAAAGGGTGATGTTGAATTGATAGTTAAACAAGTGAGAAAGTTGTATTCAGTTAAAAATGGGAGGCTAAGGCATTACCAAAACAGGGTGTGGGACTGTATTGAGGATTTTGATGCCTTTTCAATAGAAGTTGTGCCTAGAGATCAAAACATTAGGGCTGATTCATTGGTTGTTTTAGAATCTCTTCTCCTGCCTCATCCAGACTTCAAGGACAAACCATATAGGGTTGAGGTAGTCCATCATCCCAATGTGTTCGATAATGTCAACCACTGGCAGGTGTTTAATAATGACCAACAGATTCTTTCTTTTCTAGAAAAAACTGAGTCATTTGCTAATGTTTTTTTTTAAGGGAATTCTAATGAAAGTAATAACATTCTTGAGGGAGAGGCTAGTTCTCAAAATGGCCAAGGGATTAAGGTAATACAATTAAAGGGGAACAAGATTCTTAAGGTTTTGGTCTCCCTTAAGGACATCTTTAACATACATGATCAATATATGAAACAAAAGAGCAAGATATCTATCAGATCATCAGTTGAAGATGATCGTGTCAACATTTGCATAGAAGAAGACCCTAAGATTGTCTGTATTGGAAAATGCTACTCTCCCAAGGAAAGAGAGCGATTGATTTCTTTATTGATTCATTACTAAGATGTCTTCACATGGTGTTATGCAGACTTGAAAAAGTTCAAAAATGGGGAACTACAACACCACATCCCACTGAAGCCCAGCACTTCGCCATTCAGACAAAAATAACAGACATATAATCCTAAAGTGGTTGAGGCTATATTTAGTGAAATCGATAAAATGTTAAAAGCAAAGATCATCTATCCCATTCACCACTCTACATGGGTTGCAAATATTGTGCCTGTCAGAAAGAAGAATGGGGAGATTAGAATTGTGTTGATTTTCACAATTTGAACCAAGCATCCCTAAAGGACAACTATCCTCTACCAGTGATGGATCACATCCTGTAGACTGTATCAAGTTTGGAGATGATGTCCATGATGGATGGCTTTTCAGGGTATAATCAAATAGAGGTAGCGGTAGAAGATCAACACAAAACAACATTTACTACTTTGGTTGGTGTATTTGCTTATAACAGGATGTCATTCAGTCTCATCAATGCAGGGGCCACCTTTCAAAGAGTGATGGATTTAACCTTTGGAGATCTGAAGAATAAGATTATTGTTGTTTACCTCGATGACCTAACTATCTTCTCTAAGAAAAGGGCAAATCACATTCATGATCTTGAAGTAGTGTTGCAACGATGTAGAGATCATGGTATCTCTTTAAACCTTAAAAAGTCGATATTAGTAGTAACTAAAGGCAAGTTGTTAGATCATATAGTTTCCAAGGATGGTATTGTTGACCTATTTTTCTCTGCCCAGAGTTTAATAGTTTCACCTCGCATTTTTCTAGAAAATCCTTTAGGAAAACACCCCAAAAGGCTTGAATCCTTCAAATACTCATGTTGTGCCTTGCAAAAATCCTAAAAATCTCACCTTGAGAATCTTTGTTGAAAACCCAGAAAAACCCAGAAACCCTTTGTCTTCAAGTGCTTTCCATTGCAGATAAATCTCAATTTCATACTTAGTATTTATATATGCATTTTTGAATGTATGCTTGCACATACATTCGCCTTTGTATGTTCACATATGCAAAGGAAATATACATCGGCGAGATACAAGAAGATGTACAAAGGGGTGGAGCGCAGGTTTGGATGTATGTTCGCATTATATATTCAAACATACAGTCGCAACATACAAAAGAAAATATACAAAGGCAAAGACATGCAAGGCTGGCATACAAAGGGGCACACACAAAAGAGAATGTATATCGGCATATGCAAGGTCGACGTACAAGGCAAATGTGATTCGGGTTTATATGTATCTTTGGTTTGTATATTTGCTTTGTATTTTTGAACATACAAAGAAATATACAATGGAAAATATGCAAAGCGCCAAACAATCAGGAGATACAAGAGGTGGGGTCCACAGATGCAAAGGTGTTTGTATAGTGGGCGATTGTATCTTACATACAATCGGAGAAGAAGGATACATACAAGGCAGTCCCGACGGCAGAATTCGGCATGGCGGATAATCATTTGGAGTCCGCGGCTTGTATCTCGGCATTGTATATGTCGATATGCAGAGGGCATATACAAAGAATAAGATACAAGGAGAAAGGATATAAAGTTGGGGCCCACCGCTTGTATATTTACGATTGTATGTTTGCACATACAATCAAATATGCATTCCTAATATACAAGTCGGATCTGAAATGAACATACATTCCAGTTGATAAAGGGTAGATTCCACAGTTTGTATGTATAGTTTGCTTATATGTTCGTATTGTATATGCGACATGCATTTGTTATATACAAAGAGGAACATGCATGGCTCGGACCTGATGGCGATTACAATATGCTTCATAATGGTTTGAGGTCCGCAACTTGCATGTATATGGCAATGTATATCTCGATGTACAAGAAAGAAATATACAAGGCGAACCCGACTGTAAAGTCAAATTCGCCAAATTCAGTGTTGGGGTCCGTGCATTGTATATACATGTGTTGTATATTTGCGATTGTATGGTCAGACATACAATCTGATATACAAAGCACAGATGCAAAGCGATATACACACAATTGACTGCAGCTTTGACCGCCTGTATCTCCTCCATTTTAGCAAATTTCCACATGCTGCAAAAGGCAAAAATGCATGTTTTTGTCTCCTCTTTCATTTGGCGGGGATTTCAAGGGCTTTTTCTCACTTTCAAATTTTGGATCTGGGTTTGTATGCTCAGTCGACTGGATGTTTCAGCAACCAGTTTGAGTGATGCAAACGCAGATATTTGTGGCATTTATCAGAGACGGTCGATGATCCAGCTGCTTGCATTAAAGACTTAGATATCTCTCCACCGCCCTATTTCAGATACTTCATATATCCATGATTGAAGATAGACACGGAAGCTGCTCGCATTTAATGCCCATATATCTTCCACTAATTCATTGTGCAGATTGATGATTAAGCACCTTGCATTGAAGATTGAAAATATCTTCCATCTGCACCAGTTCCAGATCTTTTTCACCATAACTCCTTGCAGTTGAACGTCCCTTCAGAGATATTTTCCTACTGCAGCTCTTTAAGCGATTTTTTGTAACCGACTTAGGTCAGATTGAAATACTATATATATGCATTTGAGAGATGTAAATAGGGTTGAAAATTTTTTGGCATTTAGGCTTTTCTATTTCCAAACAGAGCTTCCTACTACTGTAACTGTGCCTTCTTATTGAATATATGCAAGTCATTTTTACCTCTTTTTACTGATTTTTCTAGTTTAGTGTGAACTTGCATATGGTTGTCTGTGAACATTCTGTTCCTCTCAACCTTCTTGTTTCTCACCTCTGCTAAAGAATCATTTGAATCGGTGTATGCCTACTTGTTCTATCTGGTTATTTTGTGCACTTTCTCAGTTCTATGAAAGTTTCTTTTAATCAGTCTGATGCATCACCCTTGCTTTCAGTTTTCCTATTTTTATCTTTCATTCAAAAGCATTCCTTCTCCCTTTTTCCTATGAAGAATTAGTAGTTTTAGGTGATATCCAATTAAGGAAGCTGGCCTTCTCCGGAGGTCTGATCTCATTTCGCAAGGTCCCACACTTCGAGATCATTCCCATGTTCCTCCATATTGCTAAAGTTTGACAACTGCAACAAGGGTGCAAATCTGAGAGACAACAGGTATAAATATTAAACCGAAGAGGGTTAAAGCTATTCAGCAATTGAGTCTTCTTACAATAAAAAGCAATACCAGATCATTCTTCAGTCAGGTCAACTTCTTGAGAAGATTCATCCTTGACTTTACTGAATTAACAAGACACGTTGCGGAAATGATGAAAAACCATCCAGTCTTCAAATGGAATGAAGAAGGTAAGCAAGCTTTTGAAGATATTAAGATTGCCATTGCTAATGCTCCTACCTTAGTGTATCCTAATTTGAGAAAGATTTCATTATTTACTGTCATGCATCCGAGCACACTCTGTTAGCAATTCTATTGCAGAAAAATGAACAAGGGATTGAAGCTCATATTGCTTTCATGAGTGTGCCCCTAAAGAAGAATGAGTTGAAATTCTCTCCCCTGAAAAAACATGCTTATGTAGTAGTGAAGGCGTTGAAAAATGTCAGGTTTTACATTTTACATTCTTATGTTGTTGTCTATGTTCCTAACTCTACTGTCAAGAGTATTCTCACCCAACACGAGATTGGTTGCAATAAAAGAGGAGCTTGGGTGGAAAAGGTACAGGAGTATGACATTGATCTTAAGCCTACTAACCTAGTTAGAGGTAAAGATTTATGTAAAATTATTGTTGAGAGTAAACCAACTGAAGGTGAAGAACTACCTCTGGTCTTGTTCGCAAGTACTATCGATGAATGGTTTTCAAACGTTTCCTATCTGATGACATATGGTGAATGTCCACCTCAGTTATCTACTAAGGAAAAGAGGAACCTAAAACTTAAGGCTAGCGAATATGTTCTCTGGGAAGAGAATTTGTATAAGAAAGGAGTGGATGGAACCTTTTTGAGATGTGTGGATAATGAACAACAAAAGAAGCTACTAGAGACTTTTCACAATGAAGCCTGTGGAGGACACTTTTTCACTTCTGTAACAGATTTCAAAATTTTGCAGCAGTGTTTCTATTGGCGTGGTATGTTTAAATATGCTTATGAATGGGTGTCAAAATGTGAAAAGTGCCTATGATTTACCAGTAGACCTCATTTGGCTACATTGCCCCTAAGGCTTGTAGTAGTTTATGAACCTTTTCAACAATGGGGGTTGGATTTCATTGGACCAATCAATCCTAATTCCAGTGCTAGTCATACTCACATCCTAACTACAAGTGATTACTTTACTAAGTGGGTGGAAGCAATTCTTGTGAAGCCCCCCACTTCTGAAGTTGTCTATAATTTTCTAAAGGAGAACATCTTGGTTAGATTTGGCATCCCTAAGAAGATTGTTGTAGATAATGCTAGTAGCTTCTCTTCTTCTGAGTTTTCTTGTTTTGCTATGATTATGGAATTAGTCTTGCTTACTCATCTGATTACTACCTGCAAGGGAATGGACAAGCCGAATTGAGTAACGAGAATCGAATTCAATTGTTAAAAAGTTGGTGGATGAAAACTAGAGGGGATGGCATAAAAGCCTCTATGAAGCTTTATGAGCAGACATGATAACATATAAAAGAGCAATTGAGATGTCTCCTTTTCAATTAGTGTATGGAATTGATAGTGTAGTACTTATTCCTCTGAATTATCAGCACTAGATTTACAAAAAGCAATTGAGGATGAGCAATTTTTTTTAATGCACCCAGTAAACTTTTTAACATGACCGGCGACGCTGGTGCGACACGCCCTCCAGCTCCACGTGAATGCTTTTGCCCAGAGCAATGAACCGGTGAGGCCACAACATGGGGGACCTCATCCCCTAGCAAGAACACTTCAAACCCACGAGCTCGTTGGCCCAGCGAAGGCGTAAAGCCTTGCAAGCTCGTTGGCCTAGCGAGGGTTTGAACTCTGGTGACCGCCACTACAACCGAGCGACTTAACCACCGAACCATGCCGTCATCAGCAATTAAGGATGAGAAATTTCAATTGGCACTAGAGAAGAGGATAATGTACTTAAAAAAACTCAAGGAACAAAGGGGGGTGGTAGTGGACAGAATTACAAGACACCAACAAGTAGTGAAGAAGATTTTTGACAGAAAAACCAGACAAAGGAATTTTGTAGTGGGAGATGTTGTACTATTGTGTGATAGAAGAAGAAAGCCAAAGGGGGCTCACAAGAAAATTAATTCTCTCTGGAAGGGACCATTCACAATCAGACAAGTAATTGGTGAAAATGCCTTTTTGCTAGCATACTGAATGGAACACCATCGCCTCTTGCCTACAATGGGCAAGATCTCAAATTATACAACTAGTGATGTTACTGATTCTTTCTGTGTCTCATAGTTTCTTTCCTTGTTTTTCCCTTGTGTGTTGTTGTTTTGGTGTGACTCTGTTGCCCTTTGGAATAAGGCCTTGTGCCAAGTTTGTCTAGATTCTCTACATCCTGTTCAGTCCTTGTCCCCATTCAGAGCCTATTGTTACCCCATTTTTGAAATTTCGTAAGTCATTCATATGTTAACTCATGTCCCATTCCTTATTCTTTATTATTTGTGCCTTCTTTATAAGTTGTGCATCTTTACTTAGCCATTTTAATTCATAGTCGGCAATCTCATGCTTTTTTGTACCTCAGTCGGAGTGCTGCCACAATAATGGGTTACACTTTCTGGGACATCCTGATTTTTGCTGAAATCACATATTTTTAGAAAATATAATGATTTAAGCCTTGAAAGGTTCCATTTAAAGGATTTTAATTAGAGAGGGTTTGATCAAACCCCCTTGGATAGACCCCGCTAGTTTTAAACCATTCCTATAATGGAGTCTCCTCTACACCTATCAAAATGTTGATAAAAAACCACTTTTGATTTACCTGTTGGAGGATCAAATGAATTCTTTAAAATTTATGTTTTGTAATTATGTAGTCCTTATTATAAGCTTCCCAAAAAGTATAATTTAAAATATATTTAATTTCATTATTATATTTATTTTTTATTTCTTGTGAATGTAGGTTTTTCACCAAACATCAAGTTCTCTGTTTTACACACGTGGAAAATTAGTAAATTAGTGAAATTTTTTTGAAAAATATCTATTCCCTAGGTATTGATGTCCTTGTTTCAACAAAAAGAAAAAAACAAAATTTTGATACATACAAAAAAAGTTATGTTTTACTTAATACGCTTGTCTAAATTATAATTGGTTTGACTTCAAAACGTAACTAAAAAATATATATTCAACAAAACATTATAAAACCAAATGCATGCCCTATATAACAATGAATCAAAATTTTATCTTTTATAGAAAAAACGTTATGTGCTACAGAATACACATCACTTTAAAAAAATGTTGTTTACTATTAAAAACTAGTTATCAAAGGAGACGCAAAAAATTTACAATTTATCTCCAAATTTAAAAATATATATATATTTAGAATCTACAAACAAAATCTCATAAATCACTAGTTCACATCATCTTCAAATTCCTAATGGTTTAGCGGCTATAGATGTCAGAAAGTGAATATGTAGTTCAAAATGTTGATTTCAATGTCAATAATTCTTGAAGCTCTCGATTCCCCGACTCCTCACAAAAGCAAGCGTCTAAGACTTGTCTTTCGGTCTTGTGTCGTTTTGTTAAGATGAAAAACCCTTTGTAGTTAGAGATTCAGAAGTTCTTTGAACTTCCAAACTCTAAATCAATTGGTTCATTTGTTCTCAAAATCTCTGATGCCCTGACTGAGCTCGTTCATCACTCCCAAAGTGTCGTCTTTTGAGCTATTGACGTGTATGAAGAAGTCACACTTGTCAGTTCATCATAAATTTAGAATGTTGGAAAAGGCATTTGCACACTTCTTAGAGGGAAATAAAGAGGATCATTTATGAATTTTGAAGTATGGTTCACCACCAAGATTAAATGAAATTTATGGATAATTTAATAAGCTTTGATACGAGACTTGGTTAAATTCATCACCTCGTAAGGAAAAGCCTCATTTTACATCGCAAGGAGATTACGTTGAAGGAGCTCCCAGTCCCACCATTAATAGAGAATTTACAGAGCTCTTCGCTAACAAGTCAGAATAATTGGCTTTTCTCTTCCTCTCTCTTATTGTGATAGTTTGTAATTGTGATTCATTTGGTCTGGGAAGAACAATTTTTCTTTCATGAGTCTAGATAGCTGGTTTCCCCCAAATGTCATGCGAACCTCTTTTGTGTCCTTGACTGATTCAGAATTATTTGCTTTATGGTTTCTCAAGCAAGTCAGAATGAAATATAAATTCTAGGGGTCTCCAATTCTCTTTGTTGTTGAGAATGGTTTATCAAATGTAAGGGATACAGAACTTGATTATGTGTATTTAGAGGATTTCTAGGAGAGAATGCAGCAAGAAACTAGGTCCTCCCTTGTGGAGAAAATTGTAAGTAGTGGGTTAGCCCGAGCGGGAGGCTTTTCGTCTGTTGTGCCTTGTCCAACCTTAATTGTTGCATGTGCGAAGAATTACTATCCTAACTCGCAAGAGATACGAGCCTTTGATGGCTCTGTGATAACAAAAATTGATTTGGAAGCCGCGTCACATGCTCTGAAGTTGATAGACTATGAGGAATTTGTTGATGTGTTTGTCACTACTGGTTGAGGGTATTTTTGGAATAAGAAAGACATGTGTCAAAGTCGTATTGCCAAAAGATGGTTGAAGGTTGAGAAGAAAGGGAAGTCTAGACTCCCTACCAATTTGCAAAGAGTTCACTTTAAAGAAGAAATCTCTGATATGATTACTCTATTGCATCATATTGTTGGGAGTGTTGAATCTGACTCTTTTGAAAACTGGATGTGCCAATTTATTTTGCTCATTTGTAGTGAGTCTCAAAACATAGACTAGGCCAAATTGATAAGTGAACACATGCACAAGCACTTAGTAAACTTGTAACAGAAGGTGACTTTTCATATGTGTTCTCTTTTGGTGTACATTCTAGCCAGCAAAGAGGTTGTCTGGCCTAGTTTGTGGACCCAAAGGTCTCTTACTCCAGACACACCTATGTATTGTTATTTCTCGCAGCTGTAAAATGATATCAGAATTAGAGATTTTCTCAGGGTGAATGATACTTTCCTCATGCTCTCTGCAAAGAAGAATGAAGGTTTTGTAGAGAGGAGAATCTCCCTTAAGGAGGCCGCGTTGGTAATGAATTTTTGCAGTTTTTATATTCAATTTGATCATTTTTCTTATTTAAGAATTAGGGGTTTTGGAAATGCCCTGTTCAAATTGCCAAGGCATCCTTCTGATTTTTTGGTGCATTTGGAAGTTTGCCGCCAAATGGCAACTATAAATATCAGATACCATGCTATGAAGAAAAAAGGATATTATTTTCCTATGACTTTATCTGTCTTTTCTTGTAAGAGTAATGATAGTGCCCGAAGTGTGGAGAAATTGTTGGTTGAGTATAATTTCCATTCGATGCATGTAAGATCAACTTTTGACAATAAGATCTTTGTGAAGAAGAATATGCACGAAGGTAGCCTATACCTACATAAGCCTCATCTCGAGGACTATTGGGAAGACTATAAGGATGAAAGAGAAGTGCAATGAAAAAGCTGGATGAGGTTAACAATTGACTAAGTCTATGCTTTTGATTTGCCATTACAAGTCCCAGAAGGTACAGATGATAACCCAGACATTTTGGATGAAGGATATCATAATGCTTTCTTGCAACCCTTGCCTCAAATATGTTGGTCAGAAAAGGAGGTCACGGACATTATGATTCATTCTTTTCATGTGTTAAGAAGAACTAAGAAATGGTTTAATAAAAAATTTAGAGAGCATGTTGGCTCTTCGGCCCCAAAAGAATCTGTTGCAAAAGAATAGAACAAGTCTCGGGCATCTCACACTCCAAACACATTGAGTTTGGATACAACTCTTCATAGAGTTGGCTCACAATCAAGCAAAGATGGGGATCAACCTGAAGATAGCAGAAAATTGAAAACTACATGTGAGCAGGACAGTCAGCCTGTGTCCCTAAGAATTGCAGCAAAAAAGAGATTGGATGCTTGGCAATTGCAAGCAGGCCATGTGCCACCTTCTACCCCACTGGTATCTGATAGTGATTTTTTTATTTTTAATCAAATCAGTGATGATAATGTTTTTCAGTCTTTATTTGGCAATCCAAATTATCCTATTTTAAATAGTCCTCCAGAACATAGCACTCTTCCTATACACTCAGATGGTATGGTTTTGAATGTTAATGTCAATGTTAGTGTTTTTGCTACTTCCTCTCCTTTGTGGTTAAAGAAAGTCATGGAAAAGAAAAAGAGATATGCCCCCATGATCAATACAAACATATATACTATAGCAAAATTGCTACAAGATACTCCTAAGCCCAAGCGGGCCAAGAGGATGTCTAGGATAGTGGCGGATCCCTCCACTGGGCACCATGTATTGGAAATTGTCGATCCTGTTGGAGATAAAAACAAAGATGAAGTCATAGAAGCTGATTTCAATATGAGCTGAGTTGATATGGGACCTTCCACTATTGAAGGTGAAATCTATCATGCTAAATTCTATGTGGGTGCATTGTCAAAAAGGGTAAAGAATGAACAGCAGGAGAAGGCCAAGCTACAAGCTTAGGTGAGATCATTAACTTCATTTATTCAATCTATTTTGAGAATTACTACTCAACCTTCAGAGGAAACGCCTAGCATAGCTATGGATAGCCCAAACTCCAATTTGTTGCAACCAATCAAACAGAACCAGGCCCTAGGCAGTGTTGTTGATCAATGGGTAGAGAAAATCACTCTTGATGGTTTAATTTATATTAAGGAAGCTGCTAAGTTATACACCTCTCTCTCCAACAAAAGGGAGACATTGGTTGTATAATTGCAAATTGTTAGTAAAGACAATAGTAGTCTTTTATGGTTTCTAAAGAAGTTCAAGAAATGGTCAATATTGATACTAGCATCCTTGTAGCCGAGAAGATCCTGAATGACCCCAGGGAGAATGAATCTACAGTGTGGTTGGATACACTTGAATGGGGAATGTTTGTATTGGGATTAGTGAAGGAAGAGATGAGAAGCACATTAACTGGTTATTTCACTAATATGAAAGATCTTAAGAGCAATTTCGCAATTCTGGACACAGAAGCGTTTGAGGAAGACGAAGATAAGTTCCTTGATATCAAAGAGATGAAACATAATTTCAAGAAGATGATTAATGAGGATATTGTGGCTACTGATACAGTCACTAGTGAGTCAATTGGAAAACTTGGAAGGATGGCAACCTATCTCAAAACCTTCAAAAGTGAAATTGATGAGATCCATAAAAGAATGGTGAATGTCGATCGGATGATAAGTAAACAGAAGCTTAGGGCCAATATCACTGGTAGCGCAAGTGGCAAGACATTAACACTAATCATTGGTAGGTACATAACTTATAAATCAAAATTGCAGGCATTGGCAACTCAAACGGCAAAGTCTGATTCAACTTCAAGAGATGGACAAAGCAAAGAAAGGAGGCGACGCAAAAGGAGGTGGCACTTGATGAAGACTGGACAATTGTCAATTGATGACTTTTTCATATGCATTAATATTTCTTTCATGCACTATTGGCTCTGGAGAGCTCTCTTTAAATTAATGTTTATTTTATAACCTCTTTAAATCAGTTATCCCCAAGAAGCCATTATTATTACTTTTAAAGACAGTTATGGTGACAAGGCTAAATTTCTAGAAGCCCGTCGATGTTTAGAATCTTTTGGCAAACTTTGTTTTGATAGGAGATCAATTTTGATGTGTTGCTACTTTCAGTTACTTTAATACATGAATCGAAGATGGTACAGTGGGAATTTAGTGATCATAAACTTTGTGCTATGTTTATTGGATGCTTATTCTTCCTATGTTGAATGTGCTACTAGTATACTGATTATCAATTTGTGTTGAAGTGGTTGGATAATTTTATTTTTCCTCATTGTTGTGGATGTTTATCTTTTGATGAATGATTTACAGTAGTGATTATATGATAATTGAGGTGATTCTTTAATAGTGTGATTGAGATAATAGATATCAAAGTCTTTGTACTTCTTCAAATTTAGTTTTTGTTGAGATTTATTGCCTTTATGCTTTTTTGGTTAAAAGCACCACCTTTTCTGCTTTTTGGTGAAAAGCATATAATATTTCCATTCTTTGTATATCATTTGAAGGTAGATGCACCTTGTAAAACAAGCAGAGAATCATTTCAAAACATCATTGCAATCGGTTCAACTGTTGGTCTAGTTGTCACTTGTTTGGGTGTGAGAATATAGAGTTAGGTGACAAAATTTGTACACCAACAAATTTTTGGTGACTCTACTAGGGATACAAGATATTTCTTTATATATACATATATTGTGAGTTATTTTATCATTGGTTTTTATGGTTCTCCGTGGAAGAAATGTGTCAATCTTGTAGCCTAACGTAGATTGGCTTACTGGTGACCAAGAGGATATCATAACTGGCCTACGAGTTTTGGCCTAGCAAAATAGGAGAACAAATCAGCAATATCACCAAGTTAATGAAGTGTTTGAAGAAGAGGAAGAAATTAGAGATATAATAAGGTGAAATGCAACACATTTTGGTGAAGCCCAGGAAATTGTCTTTGTGGAAGGCTTAGTTGTGGTGCTTAGGAGAGAAAGACCCCTTCGAATACATGTAGTCCCCACGAATAGACCAAGAGATCAAGCAAACAGACCGAGGAACCAAGTGCACAATTAGCGAAATCATTCTCATAATAACCAGTAAGTGGTTGGTGAATCTGCTCTTTTTTATTCTCTATACTTGTGAAAGTTAGCTTCAAAGAGATACACTAGAAGTGATAAAAGGAAAGGCATTATTGATTCTAATTTTAACCTACTACAATCTTTAGACTTCGTTCCTTTCCCTCCCACTCGTAGGGTCAAATCCTCAAGCATACCATCTTCTCCTCCTCCAAAAAGAGATACCTCAAATTCCTCTTGTCAGGCCCTCACACTTGATGGTACTGTCTTACCACTACAAGTCAGTTTCCCAACTCATCACCAAGGCAATATGACTCAGCCACCTCATGTACCATGGGGAGTAGCTATAGGTCCTCTAAGGTTAGGATTACAATTTCATGGACTTCCTAGATGGTCTAGTAAGATAATACCCAAGTTTAGAGGGGATGGAAAAGTTACCCTAGATGAACACATCAATGCCTTCTTTGCAGCCTGATCTATCTTAGGGATGGAATACGAAGATGTATCTGTAAGGTTGTTTGTCGAGTCTCTTACTGATGCTGCAATAGAATGGTTTGATCATCTACCTAATGCATCTATTAGATATTGGGAAACCATGAGATAACATTTTGAGGATAGATTCAAGACCGCCGAAGCCCAACTATCCTCCATGAAGAAAGAGGTGCATGAACAGATGAGGGAATTTGTGGATAAATTCAACAAGGTTGTGAATGGAATCCATGCTGATGTGAGACCTGGTGATGGTTTATTAAAATGCTTCTTTATTGATACCCTTCCTCACGATGTCAATTTCCCCATAAAGAGAGAAGTTGTTGCCAATCTAGCAGCAACCCAAATGATGGCCATCTCTATAGAGGATGATCTGATAACTGCTGATAAATGGAAGGAGTTGCAAACAAGAAAGCCTTCATCTATTAACTCTACTGACCTGGTAATCCAAAGACTAGCTAATGACATGATTACTTTGAAGAGGCAAATGCCAAAAGGCTCTCAACAACCTTTTCATCAGGATATACCTAAGAAAGATCATGGTCCACAAGGGAATTACAATGAGTCCTTGCCTTTGCCTGGCCCTACTCAAATATTGGCTATTGAAAATGGTCCTTCTACAAGCAGAAGCAATCACATGGTGTGCACCTTCCATCTAACCACTGACCATGATAGTGTGTCTTGCCTAGAAATGGTGAGGTTCATGCAGATGCTTTCAATGAATGAGCACACAAAGGAGCCATATGTAGAAGAACCTTCTCATTCTAGTGATGCCAATGTTAATTTCATTGAATATGAGTCAGATTCTAAAACAAGGGAAGATGTGTATATTGAATTAGATAACACCAATTGCATGGTGTTTACCAGAGGACAACAAACACAAAAGAAGCAGGACCCTAAGGACTAGTATAGTAACTCTTCTCTTGCTCCGAAGTATATTCTATAGGGAATACTAGTGCTAATTCCAAAAAGACAGAAGCTACCACACGCAAAGTTGCATTTGCTAAGGTACCTTCTACTTCGTGCTCTAATGATGTTATTTCTAGTTCCTTTGATATAGTTGAATCTTGTAAGAACACCAAAATCCAAATCTCTCAAGCTGAGTATTTTAGACTCAATCCTTCTGAGCTAGATAGGCTTGTTAGATATGTTAAACAAGAACCCTCCCCTTCCCATTTTACTTCACGAGTGTCTGATGAAAATTTTGTTCATACCGAGACCCAAAATTGTTCAAATTCTCACTCCAAAGATTCTCATCCTAAGAATCCTTTTGAAAAGCTAGAGCCTTTTTGAAAATCCAAAGCCTTTTTGAAAAGCCAGAGCCTTTTTATGTTTCATCCTAATAATGGAGTTAGACAAGACCATTGAATGCCATGCTAAAAAAGATGTAAAGATTGAGTTGAGTGATAAATCTCAAGATGCATTTACTCTTTTGCTTAAGAACACTCACACACTATTGTGTTGACGCAAAAGGGACAGGAAGATGATGAAATACCAATCACATTTATGAGTGCTTTTAAAGATGTTGAATCTAGATATCTAAATAATGAGAAATAGGCTTATTCAATGGTTATAGCTATAAATAAATTAAAAGACTACCTCCTCTGAATTAATACCTATTTGTTATAGTACTAGACCAAGCAATGAAGACAATTATGATGCAAAATGAGTTGTGAGAGTGAAGAAGAAAGTGGATAACTATGTTGTAAGAATTTGACCTAGAGATTCAACCAATGAAGCTTGTAAGAGGGCAAGATATATGTAAAGTTATATCAAGGTGGATGCACAAATTATTTGTTAGTAGTCTATTGTCAACTCGATTACAAATGATGAATGGTATGCTAATTTAGCGTACTATTTATTGCACAATATATGTATTGATCACTTGAATGTCAGTCAAAGGAGATATTTACACTTTAAGAGTAGTTAGTTTATGATAAAGTTAGGGATCTTGTATAGAAGAAATCATGAGAGGATATATTTAAGATGCCTAAACAAAGAAGAAGTCGCTCAAGTTTTGAAAGATTTTCCTAGAAAGTTTGGCACAAGATGTGGTTCAAGAGCTCCCATAACACATCAATATTGAGGGTTGGTTAATACTGGTCACATTCTTTCAGAGATGCACATGACCATGTCACTAACTATCATATATTCCAAGTTTTAGCTCACAATTAAAGGAACCTAGCCATGTCCTTACAACTTGTTATTGAGGTTCATCCTTTTTCCTAATGGGGCCTTGATTTTATCGGTGCTATAAATCCAAATTATTTTATAGGTCATAGGCTCATACTTACAGTGATAGATTATTGCACATGGTGGATGGAAGATCAATATTACAATAATTGCACCACCAATGTAGTCATCAAATTCCTTGAAGAACACATTATAACCAGGTTTGGGGTGCCTATGAATCTAGTGTGTGACAATGGCCCTTCTTTCTTCTATTTTTAGTTTACTGAATGGACTTATGACAATAAGGTACTACTCAAATACTCACCCAATTATTATCCTTAAGGTAATGGAGTAGTTGAATCTACTAATAAGAATCTGATTGATGTCATTAAGAAGATTTTAGATAAGAATCCTAAAGATTGGCACACATAGTTGAAATATGTCCCATGGGATGATAGAATTAGGATTAATTTTTCCTTATGTAGTTCTCCTTATGACTTAGTGTAGAGATTAGATCTCATTTTTCCATAAATCTTTAGATCTTAACCGTACAATTCATGAAAGAATTTCTAGATTTTGATGACAAACTAGAAGTTAGACTTTTAAACCTATGCAATTAGAGGAGGAAAGAGATGCAGCAATAGAAAACTTTACTAAACATCATGGCATCATCAAAAGATGGTTTGATAAGTGAGCTAGAGTCAAAGCCTTTTATATTTTTAATCTAGTCTCAATGTGGGATAACGCACACGAGAGGAAAGAACATGTGAAATTTGATAAATTATGGTTAGGCCCTTTCCAAATCTCTAAAATTCTTGGAGAGAATGTTTTTAGGTTGTGCACTCTAACTAGAGAGGTTGTTCCATTGTTTATCAATGGATAGTTTCTTGAGCATTATTTCTAAATTTGAAAGAGGGGCACTATTATTTGTTTCAACTTTCTTTTGGGTATAAGTCTAATTAGTATCTTGGTCTTGAATTCTACTTATTTAATTTTTGAGTTTAAATTTTAGTTTCAATCTAATTCCCTATTTTTAATGTTAGTTTGTTTTGTCTTATGTTTTACCTCTTGATTGACTTGGTATGGGGGTGTTGTTATGCTCATTAGACAATTTTATGATGGAAAGCGCCTGATATCGGTAAGTGCTAACAATGGTGTTAATGATGTTGATATGTTTTCTATCCTATTTCTAATGAAGGATATATTTCTAGCTTAGTTATTTATTTTGGTATAAGTCATTTCCAAATGTATGTATGTTGGCAAGTCAAAGCTAAGATGATTATGGGTGCTATTGGGAATTTTAATAAACCTTATACTCTCTTACACATGCTTTAATTTTTATTCTGGATCTATTGGAGTCAGTTGTTGTTATGGAGTAAAAAGTAACCTCATGCCTTTTTACCTCCTAGTTTAGCTCTTAGGTCCCCTCATTTACATTATGTAAGATTAATGCTTATCCCAAAGCAATTTCCCTCAAAACCAATGTCAAATGGGACTTAGGGGCCCATTCTAAATGCTTAAACATGACCGAAAATGGCCTTGGGACTTGGGCGCCCATGCCCAAGTCTAGCCTAATTTGCCAGGGTTAAAACAAATGCATGTCATCTTGGGCCCTCTCAAAAGGTTTCCCTATGTTGGCCTATTCAATTTAAATTATAAATGTTCGTGAGAAAGCATATATAAGTGAGTTTATGACTTCATTTTACACCTAGACAGATAATGCAAACTTGTGATATTAAGCTAAGGGATTTCAAGGCTTTCCTTGGGCACACACTCTATCTAACAACGTTGTTGGAAGACTTGAATGTCATTATGGGGCTTGACCGAGGCAATCTCCTAAACACCACAACCCCCAAACCCCTCTCTTTGTGATTGCAGGTTACAAGTGTGGGATTTGGAGAAGTGCAGGCATAAAGAAGTAGTTCAAAGGATAAAGATTCAGGATCTGGAAGGAAGTTGCTGATATTCCTCCCTACTAGACTAGGGCACCCGCCTCGTAGTCCTCCCGACAGGATTTTCCCTGAACTTAGGATCAGGTTAGAGACCGACACATCTCTCTACTTTGGATCTATAGAAAAACTACTCTATAGGACTTGGGTGTCTGCCCCATAGTCTGCAAAGTTTTCAATTATAGAAATCTAACTTCTTGTATGTCTCTGATCCTTCCTAAGTGCCTTCCTATCCAATTTTTTGTAGCATTATGTCTATTTGTATCTAATTTCATTATAATTAGGGTTTGAGGCTTATTCGATCTAGGGTTTGACAAATCTCTCAATATAATCTATCTTTCCATATCATTCTTAAGTACACAAACCTGTAGTTGAGTCCTCACTCATTTGTAGTCACTTGGCTCAGTTTTTATCCTCGAATGTTATTGTAAACGGAGGGTTTGATTTGATAGACTTTGACACTATCTACCATCTTCCCACTTTTCATACATAACATTTTGGTGAACCCATGTTTTTACTGAAATTGCATCTTTCCAAGTGTTGTAATAAGTTCTTGCATTCATAAATCTAGCATACACTTGAAAATTTTGAAACAACAAGCATTTTAGGCTTGCATTAAGGCATAGTTTTGTATATTTTGTGTTGCATATCATACAAAGATTTAATTTTCTACTATTTGCATTAGATCTTATCCTTATTACAGTAATTCATCATTACTTCATATCAAACATTGCATTTAAAAGCTTCATTTGCTAGGGTTTTGCTTAAAATTTTGCATTTTTCATATAACCTAGTCTTTGCAAAAACTAGGGTTTGTAGTCAAAATTTCATCTTCAAATTTTGCTACTCCTTTTCAACATTCATTCAAATATGATTTTGAAGTGTAGTGTTGGACCATTTTGCATACTTTTGCATCCTAGCTTTGAAACTTTCACCTTTTGCAATTACACATTGTGTATTTCAACATCAAGAGTTTTATACACTTTCTTCAAACTTATTTAAACAAACTTTTAAATCATTCATCTTACCTTATTGTGTAGCATTATTTCCATCATAATTACTTGGTTTGTTGTGGAATTTATGTGTTTTGCTCTTTAAAAACCTGATTTCATTAATCTATTCATCATGGATGCATCTTGTTATTCATCCTTGGAAGCTTTGTTTGCATACATCATAGATGTTGATAATTTCTACAAATTCACTAATAAGTATCTTCAAGTCCTACAACAAATAGCATACATATATGATATTGACATCTCCATGAGTTCCACAAATGAAATTCTATGTTACATATTTGATTTTGAAAGCTTCACAACTCTCATGGGCATCTACCCTTCGATTTTGGAAAATCTCACTAATTTCATCTCCATGAAAGATCATGAAGAAGGTAATGATGAATACATTATCTATTCTCTTACTACATTTCATGATGATATAATGGTCATCATCTCTAAGACATATGAGGCTGACATATCCTTGTGTGCCTCATCCAATGATTTGGAGTCTTCTCCTAACATAAACTCACCTTGTGAGGATATTTTGGCACAAGAAGACGAAATCATTAAGACATTCCTTAACGTTACTTTGCCACCTCTTCCTACTGTTAGGGTTAGCCGACAGAAGATATCAATTAAATGTAAATAAAGATTAAATAGAGGAATGGAAATACACAGAAATAATAACAGCGAGAGACAAGTTTTAACGTGGTTCACCCAAACTCAGGCTACATCCACCAACAGAGTCCAATATTATTATCCAATAAATCAAACTGATTACAACCAGCAATCCTTGCAACTCAATACCGCTGCAAAATGCTACAATACATCAATCAGAAACCCTAACCCTTAGCCACTTTTATCAAGCCTTATGTCGGTTACAAAAATAGGGTTTTTTTTATGTCAGCCAATAGAAAAATAACTCCTGACGCCTTCATAAAAAAAAATCGTTGGAGGTTTTGGGGGCGCTACCCCTCGACCCCGCCCTATATCACGACAGAGAGCGCACCAGGGGCGCTACCCCTGGACCCCGCAAGGGGTGCTGCCCCTTGACCCCGTTAAATAATTTGGGGGGAAATCGCACCGATAAAAGTGGGGTAAATTTAACCTCTGAGTCTAATTAGGCTCCATATAACAACACCTACCAATGCTCTCCCTAGCCAAGATGAAGCACTGAGTGATCAAGATTCTCTTTGTGAATAACTCCTTCAACCTATTGATACCAAAATTTCCTCAACCGATCTTCAAACAATTCTTAACTACATCTTAAATAAAGAAATAGATTACCTACCCTTACCTGAACACTTACATACCTTAGAAATTGCTAATGATTCAAAGAACATAAATAAGCATACTATTCCTAAGGACCAAGGTACTCCAACACCACCTCAACTGATTGAAATGGGCATTTTCCCAACTCCCTCATCACCTCAATTAACTGAAATGGGAATTTGTGAGGCTCCCTTCCACCATCTTTGCATGCAGATAATATAATTCAATAAGAAGGAAGAACAAGGGACAAATCCATAACGATAAATGTAAAGATTAAGATCAGAGATAACAAGTAAGTATCTCTAACCCTTTTTAGCCACCTTTGTTGTAGCATACCTCTCGCTTCCATGGCCTTCTCTTATGTGTTGTATTCCCTGTGTTGTGTTATGTGTTGTTTAGGTCTCCTAGGATGACCCTTGATACTTTTGTAAGGTCAAGGATATCGGGAGACTGCCTCTATTGTGATCATTATTGTATTTGTCTCTACATTCTTCTATTCTCCTCTCCTCTATTTTATTGTTGTGTCATGCCTTGGGGGCATAGCATTGCGGAAGACGTCTTGGGGGCATCCTCCTATGTGGTGTTTCTAAGGCACTTATTTCTCCTCTCATTTTTATTGTTTACATTCTTCAATGATTTTACCTAGTCAGTTTTTTTATGTCGGCCAATAGAAAAATAACTTCTGACACCTTAATAAAATAATAAAAAATTGTTGGAGGGTGTTGTCCCTCAACCCTGCCTTGTATTGCGACAGGGAGCGCGCCAGGGGCGCTACACCTTGATCTTGTCTAGGGGGTGCTGCCCCTAAACCCCCGCAAAGGGCGCTGCCCCTTGACCCTGTTAAATAATTTGGGGGGAAACCGTGCTGATAAAAGTGGGGTAAATTTAACCTCTAAGTCTGATTAGGCTTCATACAACAACAATCTCCCACTTGGAGACTGATCAGACTCCACACCATATCATCTCCCACTTGGAAACTGATCATAACACCGCTGACCCTATAGCTCCCACTGGAAATAAGCACCCTAGACTCTATTGTTCTGATTTTATTATTTTTTCAGTCTTGAAGACCAACAGAAGCTGAAGAGGAGCTCAGTTTCTCCCTTGTTACTGCCTTTGTAAACATATATGTTGGATTTTTATCTATATGGATCTTTTCCAGCCGTAATTGTCCATCATCCAACACTGACCGGATGAAGTGATACCTTAGCTGTATGTGTTTGGTCTTTGAATGCAAGGCAGAATTCTTTGCAAGATGTATGGCACTCTAGTTGTCTTTAAACAAATAACTATTAGCCTATTGTTTGCCCAATTCTTCCATAAAAGATTGCATCCATATCATCTCCTTGCTTGCCTCTGTTGCAGCGACATACTTTGCCTCCGTGGTGGATAAAGCAACCACCTTTTGCAATTGTGAGATCCAACTCACTGTTGTCCCACCTACAATAAAGACATAATCTGTAGTACTCCACCTGGTATCAATATCCCCTACCAAATTTGAGTCTACATAACCTGCTAAATCAGTATTAGAGCCCCCAAAACATAAGTGTTTATTAGATGTACCTCTCAAATATCTGAGAATCCATTTTACCGCATTCCAATGCTCCAATCTGGGATGACTCATATACCTGCTTATGACTCCTACAACATGTGCAATAACCGGTCTCGTGCATACCATGGCATACATTAAACTTTCTACAGCTGAAGCATATGGTACCTTGGACATTTTTTCTTCCTCCTCTTGTGTCTTTGGGCACATCTCTTTAGTCAATTTCAAATGACTAGACAAAGGTGTGCTGACAGCTTTTGCATTCTCCATATGGAATCTCTGCAACACCTTTTCAACATAATCAACCTAAGATGGAGTCAATTTTTTGTTTTTCCTATTTCTGCAAATTTTCATACCAAGGATTTGCTTTGCTGCCCCCAAATCCTTCATAGCAAATGATTGTGCTAACTGTTGTTTTAACTCTCTTATGTGATCCATGTTAGACCCTGCTACAAGCATATCATCAACATATAAACATAAAATAATGTAGCTATCATTATCCAACCTCTTAAAATAAACACAATGGTCAAAATTACATCGGCTGTAGCCTTGCTCAGCCATAAAACTATCAAATTTCAAATACTATTGTCGAGGTGCTTATTTCAAGCCATATAAACTCTTCTTCAATATGCACATTAGTTTCTCCTTACCTTTGACCTAAAATCCCTGTGGTTGTTCCATATAAATCTCCTCCTCCAAATCACCATGGAGAAAGGCAGTTCTCACATCTAGTTTTTCCAAATGCAAAACTTCAGCAGCCACAATACTCAAAACAGTACAAATAGAAGTCATCTTGACAACTGGAGAAAATATCTCATCAAAATCAATACCTTTTTTCTATGCAAATCCTTTTATAACTAACCTGGCTTTAAATCTTTTCTTACCTCCATCTTCCTCTTTCAGCTGATAAACCCATTTGTTTGGTAAAGCCTTTTTACATGCAGGCAACTTATATAATTCCCAAGTCTAATTTTTTAGCAAGGAGTCCATTTCTTCTTTCATTGCAAGCTCCCATTGAACCTTTGTATCCACCTACATAGCTTCATCATGCCCTTTCGCTTCACCAACATATGTTAACAAAATAGAATACAAAGAGGGAGAAAACCTTTCAGGAGGTCTACTTAGCCTTGTTGACCGTCTAACATTCACTGGAGTTTGTGGTATTTCTTGTTGCTATTGTGGAGCATGAGAAACCACTGAACATCACTATTTGGAGTATCATCCAGCACCACATAATCCTTTTCTTTCTTCTCATGCTGCTGCAACTGATCTTTGTACAGCACCTTCTCATTGAATACAACATCCCTACTTCTCACAATTTTTAGATTTTCAACATCCCAAAGCCTATAACCAAATTCATCAATGCCATATCCAACGAAGATACACTTTTTTAATTTTGCATCCAGCTTGGTTCTATTTTTAGAATCTACATGTGCAAATGCTTCACATCCAAAGGTCTTGAGAAAAGAATAACTCACCTTCTTACCTGTCCATGCTTCCTCTAGAATACCACAGCCCAAAGGAACTGAAGGACTTCTATTAATTAAATATACATCAGTATTGACAACCTCTGCCTACATGTTAAAGGCAACCCAACATGCAATCTCATGCTCCTTGCACGCTCCATTATTGTCCTAGTCATGTGCTCATCCACTCCATTTTCTCTTGGAGTCCCTGGAACCATTTTCTTCCTACGAATTCCATTAAAGGAACAATAATCCTCAAATTCTTTGCTACAATACTCACCACCATTATCAGATCTGAGACATTTTAATCTTTTACCTGACTCATTCTCAGCCAAGATTCTCTATTTCTTAAATGTTTCAAATACATCAGATTTCTGCCTAAGGAAATAAATCCAAACCTTCCTAGTTGCATCATCTGTGAATGTAACATAATACCACGAGCCACCGAGGGAAGATACCTGAGCCGGTCCCCATACATCTATATGCACAAGCTCCAACTTTTCATCTTTCTTTTGCTTCCCATCCTTGAGAAAACTAACTCTCTTTTGTTTTCCATACACACAACTTTCATAGAAATCTATATTAATACATTTCAGACCTGGTAAAACTTTCTTAGAATGAAGTACTTTCATACCTTTTTCACTGCCCAAGTCTGTTATGCCACAGTGTTGTCTCAGAACCTACAGCAACTATTTCAGTCTCTTCCTACGAACCTGCAGTAACTGTTCCTGAAACTGTTTATTTTTTCTCTGCAATAACTAAAGTAGAAGGAACAGTATGACATGTACAAAGATATAAGGTGCCTACTTTCACATCTTTTGCTACTATTAAGGCACCTCTTGAAACCTTCCAATTTTTATCAGTAAATGTAATAATGCAACCTTCATCAGCTAGTTGCCTTGCTGAAATTAAATTTCTACTCAGCCTTGGAACATGCCTTACCTCTTGTAGTAGCCAATGATTCCCATTCTACAACTTAATCTTGATTCTTCCCTTTCCAACAATCTGATAGGGTTCGTTATCTCCCAAATAAACCAGCCCAAAATCCCCTTGGACATAATCAAGAAAATAACTTCTATGGGGCGTAGCATGAAATGAGGCCCCTGAATCTAAAACCCACGAATCATCAGCATTATTTAGGGAAAGAATCAAAGCATCATCTTCAGATTTATTACTTACCACATTTGTCTCCTTATTGCCTTCTTGTTTGTCTCCTTCTTTATTCTTCCGAGACCAGCAATCTTTCTTCAGATGACTTGGTTTCCCATAGTACCAACAATCCTTCTATCCTTTGGATTGGGACCTCTTGTCCTTTGATTTTTCTCGTGACTTCCCATGACCTCCAGAACCTTTTCCTCTCTCCTTTGATCTGCCCCTACTTTTTGCATTCAAAACGCTACCTGATGTGGACCCTCCTGAGCTTTTCCGTTGCATTTCCTCGCTAAGGATAACAGCAATAACATCATCAAATTTCAAAGTGTTTGAACTAGAGACAGAATTACTTACAGCCAGTACCAAGTTATTCCAGCTTTCTGGCAAAGAACATAATATCAAGAGAGCCCTCACCTCTTCATCAAATTTTACTTTTATAGAAGTTAACTAACTGGTAATCGTATTAAACTCATTTAAATGATCTGACACAGATCCACCTTCAATCATTTTCAGATTAAACAAACACTTCATGAGAAATACCTTATTTGAGGGTAAGGGTTTTTCATATAATTTAGCCAAAACTTTCATCAGTTCACTTATTGTCATCACTTCTATTATATTGAATGCCACAGATGGTGTCAGGCACAACTGAATGGTTCCCAGTGCCTTTCTGTCTAGAAGATTCTAATCCTCATTAGTCACTGCTACCGATTTCTTGGCTATTCCTTCCAACGGCCTCCATAAATCCTTCTGATAGAGATAATCATCCATCTGCATCTTCCATAACTGATAGTTTTGCCCATTGAATTTATCTACCTTCAATTTACCCTCGTCTGCCATTGCTCCCATTCAACTGTGAGACCTTCCTACAGATGATAATCGAACATAACCTAGCTCTGATACCACTTGTTAGGGTTAGCTAACAGAAGATATCAATTAAATGCAAATAAAGATTAAACACAGGAATGGAAATACATATAAATAATAACAGTGAGAGACAAGTTTTAACGTGGTTCACCCGAACTTGGGCTACATCCACCAACAGAGAATCCAATATTATTATCCAGTAAATCAAACAGATTACAACCAGCAATACTTGCAACTCAATACCGCTACAAAATGCTACAATACATCAATCGAAAACTCTAACCCTTAGCCGCTTTTATCAAGCCTTATGTCGGTTACAAAAATAGTGTTTTTTTTATGTTAGCCAATAGAAAAATAACTCCCGACGCCTTAATAAAATAATAAAAAATTGTTGGAGGTTTTGGGGGTGCTGCCCCAGAGCCCCCGCCCTGTATCGTGATAAGGAGCGCGCCAGGGGTGCTACCCCTAAACCCCACAAGGGGCGCTACCCCTTGACCTCATCTTGGGGGGGTTGCCCCCAAACCACCGCAAGGGGCACTGCCCCTTGACCTTGTTAAATAATTTAGGGGGAAACCGCGTGACGAGGGTCATTGCAATCTTCATCATTTAATTTTAATAAATATCAATCTAAGGCGGTGTCCATGGTTGTATGCAAAAGGGAAGAGGAATAACTTGCATGGCAGTCTTTTCTACAAAAGGGAATTGACAACAATTGCATGAAACAAACTAGGGTTTAAACTCTGCTGAAAAAGACAACTTAATCTAAGGAAAGCAATAACTTGAGCAGCTAATCTAATCCTAGAATAAATGAATTGCATAACAACAAATGAACTAATCCAAGGAAAGTAGGAACAACAAAAATAATTCTGAATAAAGAAACTGCAGAACAACAAAACAACTAATGAAACTAAGAAATGTAGTCTTTGTCCTTCGGTTGGAGTGGGCCCTTGCTCCTTCCTCCAGAGGAGACTAATCAATTCCAGCAATCAACAAATAGGTAGAACAACTTTCTTTATTCAAAAACCTTAAAGATCCAAGAGTACATGTTGATGTAAAATAACAGAGTTCTTTCAATTTTATTCTTTTACAACTCTCCTTTTTTTTTCTTTCTACGCCATAGTTCTCTATATATAACTATGGTTATTAAATTCTCATTGAGAGTGTCTCTAGAGTAGAGAACTTATTCATGCAGCTAACTAAACTTATTTATCTAGTTAACTAAACTTATTAATTTAGTTAACTGTTTATACAATTGCTGATTACAAGGAATACATGCAATATCTTTTAGAAAGACATGCAACACTAAATGTGTATTCTTTGCATGGAATAATTACTCTTTAGTTAGATCCATTAATTTAGAAGTAATTATAGTCAATCTATTCTTCAAAAAATCTCGAAGTGTGTGTTGGTAGATTGGAAGAATCCGCAACAACTTCATAAAGTATTTCTAGAACATCTCCAGAGCTTGTAGAATAGTCAACTTCTGTCATAAAATGCTCATTTGTTTTACTAGATATCCTCAAATTCTTTCTGGGTTTTGTTCCCCTAACTTTCATCTTTCCAGATCATTTTAAATTTCTGAATTTCATTAAGAAATGAGAGAGATATTGTGGTTTTACTGAAACTATTTTTCTTGACTTTTTCTGTTCTACATCTCCAGCGCTCTGTAACAGTCAATTTCTGCCATTAACCATTTATTCATTTTAATGAATCTCTTCACAACACCTTCATGAATTTGTTCCTCTCTCTTTAAGCTTTCTAGATCATTTTGAAATTCTGATTTTTATTATGAAATGAGTGAGATATTGCAGTTTTACTGAAACTACATTTTTTACTTCTGCATCTTCAGCGCTCTGTGCATCTTCGACGCTCTGCAACTTTGAAACTCTGCAACTTGACATAAAATAGACCTTCTCTTCACTTTATTGATAAAATAATTGTTGATCTCGAGGTGAACATGTAATATCAAGATAAACTCATGCATGGCATTGATTGTTGCATTTAGACAAGTTTATTCGATATTTTAGCTAAAAAACTTCAAACCCATACTCAAGTCCACTTCAAAAACTGATTTAATGAAGAGAAAATATATGCTTTTATTTGACTAAAGATGAGACAATTTATGGTCTCATCACCACGCCGATAAAAGTGGGGTAAATTTAACTTCTGAGTCTGATTTGGCTCCATATAACAACACCTACCAATGTTCTCCCTAGCTAAGATGAAGCATTGAGTGATGAAGATTCTCTTTGTGAACAATTCTTCAACCTATTGATACCAAAATTTCCTCAATCAATCTTCAAACAATTCTTAACTACATCTTAAATAAAGAAATAGATTACCTACCCTTACCCGAACACTTACATACCTTAGAAACTGCTAATGATTCAGAGAACATAAATAAGCATACTATTCCTAAGGACCAAGGTACTCCAACACCACCTCAACCGATTGAAATGGGTATTTTCTCAGTTCCCTCATCACCTCAATTGACTGAAATGGGAATTTGTGAGGCTCCCTTCCACCATCTTTGCATGCAGATAATATAATTCAATAAGAAGGAAGAACTAGGGACAAATCCATAATAATAAATGTAAAGATTAAGATAAGAGATAACAAGTAAGTATCTCTAACCCTTTTTAGCCACCTTTATCGTAGCATACCTCTCGCTTTCGTGGCCTTCTCTTATGTGTTGTATTCCCCCGTGTTGTCTTATGTGTTGTTCCGGTCTCCTAGGATGACCCTTGATACTTTTGTAAGGTCAAGGATATCGGGAGATTGCCTCTATTGTGATCATTATTCTATTTGTCTCTACATTCTTCTATTCTCCTCTCCTCTATTTTATTGTTGTGTCGTGTCTTGGGGGCATAACATTGTGGATGACGTCTTGGGGCATCCTCCTACGTGGTGTTTCTAAGGCACTTGTTTCTCCTCTCTCATTTTTATTGTTTACATTCTTCAGTGATTCTACCTAGTTGACGGATGACGAAAACAAACAAATACTGATAAGGATCATGTGTCCCTTCAGCAAGCAAGCAGAAATGGACCTAGTCCATATATGACGATGGGGTTGATATATATATCTGACACTTGACTAGTAGAATCACTCCATGTGATGTATTGTGTTGTGCTATCTCTTGTAACAAGCATTTTATAATACTCTCAATCTGCTTTGTGCTCTTTGGATGGTTTCGTATCTTACCTTGTTACACTTGGTTTTGAGATACCTACAATCTAGTCCAATGGTTATACTCAGTTCCCAACCCGCAAGTGTAGCCTTGGTCTTTGATGTGAACTAATATATGATAGCAAGTTCATGAATTGATTTGGTTGTTATCTTAGAGAAATATTTTCTAACCAAAGGTTTATATCTTGATGATTATCTTAGCAATCCTAATATCAATGTGTTTGTGGGAACATTTAGTGATCATGGCATATGTCACCTTTGGGGGCATGGAATTTGTGAGAGCTCTTGTTCCCTTGAGTGTTTTCACTTTACCTTAATGTGCTTAATACCAACAAGCAGGATCAACCACCTTAAGGTGGGGCATATATAATGGTATCTGTCTAATTATCTTTTACACCAACAAAGCATGTTTGAAAGCCCTCATCGCGAGGCAGGATGGTGTATCTCTTGAGCTTGTGCACATACTTTTATATACAAAGCAAGAAAGCCCTCATCGCGAGGTGGGATGACGTATCTCTTGAGTTAGTGTGTATCCTTTTATACAAAGCCCTTTTGTGGAAGGTGAAATGGTGTATCTATTGAGCTCTAGTGCACATCCATTTATACAAAGTCCTCTACAGAGGTGGGGCTGGATCTTGAGTCATCCACCCTTAAGCATGTCTTTGGCGGTTGTGGTAGCGTAGCTCTACCGTCAGGTGTGTTTGGTGTGTTTCAGATGGTGGTACTTAGCAATAAGCTCCTTCACATTGCTCGTGCTTGTCATGTATAAGACGTATAGTGTGTCTATGGCATATTATGTGACACTCGTGTATTCCGCGTGTCTTCCTTGCATGTTTGTTGTGTCTTCCCCCGAGTGTGGTCTAAAGGCATGTACCAATGAGCTCCCTCCACATTCAGGTTTTTGTTTGGCATGTCTTCCCCTAGTGTTGTCTAAAGGTGCGTAGTGATGAGCTCCCTCCACACCTTGGGTTTTGTTTTGCATGTTTTTGGTAGTCTAAAGGTGCATAGCGATGAGCTCCCTCTGCCCCCTAGTTTAGGATTTGTTTTAGTTATTAAATCAATGTATTCTTTGTGCATTGTGTGTTTGCTCTCATGTTTTCTTCGTGTATTGTGTGCTTCACTATATTCTCCATGTTTTGAATGCTTATTACTATCTTCCTTGTGTCTTGCGTGTCTTCCATGTGTTTTTTAGTGCTTATATGAGATTGGGGGATAGAAATAGTCCTCCAACCTTTGGGTATGCCTTAGCTTTATGTACCTGGTGTGTTTGATGTGTTTTCGACCACACTTTAATGCATGTATGGAATCATAAGATCATACATACATTAAAGTGGGGGATAAATGTTATGGAGTTAAAAGTAACCTCATGTATTTTTACCTCCTAATTTATCTCCTAGGTCCCCTCATTTACATTATGCAAGCTTAATACTTATCCCAGAGCAATTTCCCCCGAAACCCATGTCAAATGGGACTTAGGGGGCCATTCTAAATGCTTAAACATGACCTAAAATGGCATTAGGACTTGGGCACCCACGCCCAAGTCTGGCTTGATTTGTCAGGGTTAAAACAAATGCATGTCAGCTTGGGCCCTCTCAAAAGGTTTCCCTATGTCGGCCTATTCAATTTAAATTATGAATGTTAGTGGGAAAGCATATATAAGTGAGTTTATGACTTCATTTTACACCTAGATGCATAATGTGAACTTGTGATATCGATCTAAGGGATTTCAAGGCTTTCATTATGTTGCAGAGCAGAATTGTGTTGTTATTGTGTTTGTTTGTTACAGATTTGGCTTCATCAAACCATCTCCTCATGATTTGAAGGATCTTCATCTCCGTGAGGGCTTCACCTCTAAGGTGACATATATTTGTGTTTTAATCATTTCATTTCATCATTGGATTTGGCCTATGCTCTCCTTGGGCACGCACTCTATCTAAGAATAGTGTTGGAAGACTTGAATATCATTCCAGGGCTCGACCAAGGCAAGATCCTAAACACCACAACCCCCAAACCCCTCTCTTTGTGATTGTAGATCACAGGTGCGGGATTTGGAGAAGTACAGGTACAAAGAAGAAGTTCAAAGGATAAAGATTCAGGATCTGGAAGGAAGTTGCTAATATTCCTCCCTACTAGACTAGGGCGCCCACCCCGTAGTCCTCCCAACAGGATTTTCCCTGAACTTAGGATCAGGTTGTAGTCCGACACGTCTCTATGCTCTGGATCTATAGAAAAACTACCCTGTTGGGCTTGGGCGCCCGCCCCATAGTCTGCAAAGTTTTTAATTATGGAAATCCAACTTCTGGTATGTTTCTAATCCTTGTTGAGTGCCTTCCTATTTAGTTTTTTTGTAGCATTCTGTCCATCTGTATCTGATTTCATTATAATTAGGGTTTAAGGCTTATTTGATCTAGGGTTTGAAAAATCTCTCAATCTAATCTATCTTTCCATATCATTCCTGAGTACACAAACGTGTAGCTAAGTCCTCATTCATCTATAGTGACTTGGCTCAGTTTTTTTCGTCAAATTTTAATGTGAAAAGAGGGCTTGATTTGATAGACTTTGACATTATCTACCATCTTCCCACTTTTCATACATAACAGTTGCTAAGACTGAGTTTTGGGTGAAAAATTATAAGATCTATACCTTTATGATTGCCACTATGATCCTTGACCCAGAAGCAAGCTTCATTACTTGTGAGTTGAGATAGCTTAAAAAATATGATGAAACAAAAAGAAAAGTAAAATCAAAATAAAATAAAACTAGAAAAGAAGAGAAAAGATCAAATTAAAGGAACTTAATTTTCTAGGTGATTCAAGTAACCTCTATGGGACTATGGACACCCAGCTCGCAATAGAATTATGCCTAGATTGGGATTAGAGATAACTCCATTAGGGATATGGATGGCTAGCTAGCAGTGGAGCAATGTCTAGGTGATCAATGACTATGTCTACTTAAATACATGTATATTTTAATAGACCCCTAATCATTTGAAGGTAAGACTAACTAGATAAATGCTAAGTTTGTGATGACATGATCTAGCAGACTCGGGAGGAAATGAAACCACAAGCACACACCTAGGTTTCGTATGTATTGGATATGGTAGTATAATCATTCTATCCTTTGTTAGTTTGGTGTTCATCTTTTGTTATGGTTG
The DNA here is from genome assembly GCA_027924645.1 of Cunninghamia lanceolata. Lineage (NCBI taxonomy): Eukaryota > Viridiplantae > Streptophyta > Pinopsida > Cupressales > Cupressaceae > Cunninghamia > Cunninghamia lanceolata. Next base: position 4,296,839 of record BSBN01000623.1, read on the forward strand.
TGTTGAATCAAAAATTAAAGGTTAGCTAATTCAATCATTTGTTTGAAATGATTAGGAGCATTTCCCAATCAATTCACCACTTGTTGTGTGCCTTGCACACATGCCCAATTTTTCCTTAAGAAAAATAAGGCCCCCTATTTTTCTTGCCTAGCTATCCTTTTAGTCTTCTTTAATTTTTGCTTGATTAGAAAGTGATTTTGATCTTTTGGTCTTTTAAGAGGTTCTCTTTTAGAGTCATGAAAGGTTTTTCATATTTAGATTTTGTGTATTTAAGTCTTGTCTTGAAATTTCTAAGTCCTTTCTATTCATTTTGAGTATTTTGTCATGTTTGGGGTTTCATACTTTTCCTTATTGATATGCTAGCAGGAAATTCCCTGAAATCCTAGGTTTTCCTTTGTGTCATTAGAGTTTTGATTTTTTACTTACCTTTGCTTGTTTGTTGTCATAGTATTTAGACTCTTGGTATCCCAAGAGATAGCATTTGTCATGGGCTTTCAAGGTTTCATTTACACATCCACCAAAAGTGTTAATTTTAAAAGGCACATCAAAACCCCAATCCCCAATATTTTGGTTTTCCATTTTATTTGCTCTTGGGGTTTTAGCTCCATCAATAACATGTTTAAGTCCATGCCCTAGTTAGGGCTTCTTATTTTCTTATTTTTTGAATTTGACTAGGTTTGGCATGCTAAAATCATGTTTTTGAGTCTGTTCCCTAGTTAGGGCTTTTTGATCTTTGTTTAACTTCAATCAATTCCATGTATAAAAACCCTAGTCAGACAAGTGTGTAGAGATATTTATTTTAAATTCCTTTGAGTCGTGTAACTAGGTATTTCAGTGATTTTAAACCCTCATTGCTTAGACTTTATCATGACAAATTCCCAAACCCTACTTTGATTCAAACCTAGGATCTCCGGATTTCATGTGCTTATTTTCTTTATAATACTTAAGGGAAAATATAGCTTTTTTTAGGTTTTCAAGTTCAGGACTCTAGGGATCTAGTTGGTGCAGGAGCACCTTGAGACATTGAGAATCTCAAAGATTCTATGCATTTTTTATTATGTCCAAATTTAGATTGTAAGGCTTTCAAGCCATATTGAGTCATATTCAGCCGAGTAACAGTATCTGTATACGTGTCATTCCACATTGTAAACAAACTGAAAAGATTGTAACCGAACTAAAGAAGTTGTAAGAAGTTGTAATCGTAAGGCAGAGGTGGTTCGCCTTCCATCTTGTAACTACCTACGTGATAGCTGTGAGTCGTTAAAATAGTTGAGTCTGTATGTGAGATGAACAGACAGAGAGGAAGAACAAATCTGTATTAATATTTAGAAGAAGGAAATAAAGAGTTTCTGTCATTTTGGTGTAACCCCTGGGATGTAGTTTGGAAGCATTCCACTGGATGAGGTTTCTTCGAAACTAGTGGAATGTCTTCCTTAGAGTAGATTGTTTTCTGTCTTGTAGATTTAGTGTTTCTGTGCTTGGTTGTTCGGTTACAAGAGTTGTGGAGAGATCATCGACGTGAGCATAGGCATCGGGCTGAGGAAATGATAGTGGACCGACGGTCGAAATCTGACCGATGGAGAAATTGATATTAAGTATTCGGTATGAGAAGGAAGAAGTCTTACCGACTCTCAAGTTGATGCTAGGCACATCGGTGTGAGAAGTGCTGTCGGGAGAATTGTTGAAGGCTTCACCGATGGTAGGAGGTCACACCGATGGATTAAGTCTGAGGGTTTATCGGGTAGATAGTGGAGGGAGTCTTGTCGAAGGTGACATTAAATGGAATGCATATCGGCATAAGAATTACGATCGGGAAAGGAGATGAATGTCAGAGCGATAAACATTGTCCGGCTGATGGAAGGCTAAGAGATACAAAGGCATCGGTGTGAGAAAGGATATCGGTAAGCTAGGAGAAAGTTACACCGACAGAGGTAGGTCTGAGCGATGGAAGTCTACGGGATTCTAAGACCATCGGGGTAACGGTTGTATCGGTATAATAAAACTTGAACCTGCCGATAGTAGTATATCTTGCCGATGGCAAGGAAATCAAATATTTCGGTACTGGTTGGACATACAAGAGGGTTGGAAAGGTGATTAAAAGGATAACCCTATGGTTCTATGGGTATAATGGGTATTTTACACCTATTTTGAACGTTTATTATTTTTCCTCTGCATCAAATTGGTATCACAGCGAGAAGATCTTGAGCGTGTAGATAGAGCGTCGAAGGAGGCAATCTACACCAGGAGTTCAGGATGAGCATTGGTTTTTGCTATCTGATTCTGTTATGAAGTTTTTATGGTTGTAGGTGCAAGTTCACTCACTGCTGTAGGCAGACAGGAAGGTCTGTCAAGAGGGCCAGAGGAGATGGTCCATTTGGTTGTCGCCAACAGTCTTGGGGTGAGAGGCAAGAGAGGACTCCCAGGTGAGGGACAGGAAGTGTTGTTGTAGCAGGGAGGAGTGGACTTCAGATAGAGATGCACCTTGGATGCAGCCAGTCAAACTCCATTGATAGGAGTCATAGTTGGAGGGTAAAAAGGACACAGCAGACGTATCCAGACAGAGTTGCAGACATAAAGAGGCGAAGGTTGTTTGAAGCTGACCACCTAACTCTTGGGACAAGAGTTTTCTTCATGCTGGGGAGTATGGTGTAGGAGCACCTTGAGACATTGAGAATCTCAAAGATTCTATGCATTTTTTATTATGTCCAAATTTAGATTGTAAGGCTTTCGAGCCATATTGAGTCATATTCAGCCGAGTAACGGTATCTATATACGTGCCATTCCAGATTGTAAACAAACTGAAAAGATTGTAACCGAACTAAAGAAGGTGTAAGAAGTTGTAATCGTAAGGTAGAGGTGGTTAGAGGCGGTTTGCCTTCCATCTTGTAACTGCCTATGTGATAGCTGTGAGTTGTTAAAATAGTTGAGTCTGTATGTGAGACGAACAGACAGAGAGGAAGAACAAATCTGTATTAATATTTAGAAGAAGGAAATAAAGAGTTTTTGTCATTTTGGTGTAACCCTTGGGATGTAGTTTGGAAGCATTCCACTGGCTGAGGTTTCTTCGAAACCAGTGGAATGTCTTCCTTAGAGTAGATTGTTTTCTGTCTTGTAGATTTAGTGTTTCTATGCTTGGTTGTTCAGTTACAAGAGTTGTGGAGAGATCATCGGCGTGAGCATAGGCATCGGGCTGAGGAAATGATAGTGGACTAACAATCGAAGTCCGACCGATGGAGAAATTGATATTAAGTATTCGGTATGAGAAGTAAGAAGTCTTACCGACGCTCAAGTTGATGCCAGGCACATCGGTGTGAGAAGTGTCGTCGGGAGAATTGTTGAAGGCTTCACTGATGGTAGGAGGTCACACCGATGGATTAAGTCTGAAGGTTTATTAGGTAGATAGTGGAGGGAGTCTTGCCGAAGGTGACGTTAAATGCAATGCATATCGGCATAAGAATTACGATCGGGAAAGGAGATGAATGTCAGAGCGATAAACATTGTCCGACCAATGGAAGGCTAAGAGATACAAAGGCATCGGTGTGAGAAAGGATATCAGTAAGCTAGGAGAAAGTTACACCGACAAAGGTAGGTCTGAGCGATGGAAGTCTACGGGATTCTAAGACCATTGGGGTAACGGTTGTATCGGTATAATAAAACTTGAACCTGCCGATAGTAGTATATCTTGTCGATGGCAAGGAAATCAAATATTTCAGTACTGGTTGGACATACAAGAGGGTTGGAAAAGTGATTAAAAGGATAACCCTATGGTTCTGTGGGTATAATGGGTATATTACACCTATTTTGAACATTTATTATTTTTCCTCTGCATCACTAGTTAATTGGATGCTTGTAAACAATATCCCCAAATCCTATTTTCTAGTTGTTTTTGCTTTGAGAGTCTTTTTAGAACAAGGATATCGATGATCTTCCTAATTTGGTAATTGGTAAGTGGTAATCCTGAACCCCAATTCCCACCATTTATGAATGGTTAAGATTTCTAGGTTGAGTGTGTTGGGAATGAGATTAATTTATTATTTTGTAATGGGTAGCCCCAAAATCTAGTCCCCATTCATTATTCTACCTTCTACGCTTTTCGGGTTCAATATTTTAGGAATGTATCTAGATTAGTACTTTATAAGTGTTAGCCCTAAATCATGGTTCCTAGCTAATATTTGTGCCTTTAAGATTTTTGAGCTCAGGTCTTTGGGAGTCTAGTTAATTAGGTACAAGTGGTATCCCTAAAGCTCGATCTTAATTAGGTACAAGCGGTATCCCTAAAGCTCGATCCTCAATAGAGGTGAGTCTATTTCATATTAATTTTGGGAAATTCATTTATTTTGGCATGTGGTAAGTGGTAGGCCTAGTCTCTGATTCCTAATGAACTATCTAGTTATATCTACATATACCATGGCTTATCCTTACCATTTCAAGTTTCAAAATTTTCTATTCCTAGTTACCAATTTAGAACTCATAGTTGCAGGATCCCAAAACCTGACTTCCTGGCTACATATGTGAAGCTTCTTCATTTTAAAGTAGGAAAGGTACATGTTTTCTTAGAGTGCCATCCAAACTTAATATAACACATTAGGTGGACTCCAAGCCTTCTTATATTTTGGTAGACTTGCATGAGGTATCCCAACATCATAGATCCTATCTGCTCTATATTTTCTTATCCTTCCACTAACAAAAAGAAGCCTCCACCTCCCTCTTCTCTAGCTAGTAATAGGGGTCAACTGTGAAAAAGGTGGAGTCAAGTGGTTCAACAATTGGAGGTTGCATTACTACGGCTGATATCTTGGGTGATATACTAGAGATAGATGAAAAGAATGAGTTAATCCAAGTAAAGGGGGGATATAAAGAGGGGATCAAGACATCTAAGCTCCTAGAGAAGTGTTGGAAGGAGCTTGATTTTTTGTTGCCCTCTACCCTCATTCTAATTTCATTATTCATGATGATTTTGCTTTCTTGCAAAGATTATTTTAAAGGAATTTGATTATAATACTTAAGTAGATGAAATTTAATAATAAAATGTGGATTATCTAATGATTGAATTATCTATTTTTGTAGAATCTATGCAAGGGGATTAGCTCTAGCTAAAGAGATGAAGTACAAATACAAAGGCTACTAGCCTCCTTCCAAGATCGTCTCCACATGGAATGAGGTAGGAGATATAGACCCGATGTGCATGTTGATATCAAAGAATTTATAGAAAAGGTTAGCAAGGAGGGAGATAGAACACCTAAAGCCTAGTGCATGGGTCAAAGTGGGTTGGTCCAAGTAGTTGCATTCCCAGTGGCCTTACAACATTCAAAGTTTGTCTTAGCTTATGCAAAACATTATGATGTGAAGCAAAAGAGAATATTTAGGCTTGGAAATCAAACTATCCTAGACATTAGTATTGAAGCTATAGAAGGGGCCTTTAGCCTCCCTGCCTATGCCTAATATCAAAAAGTGTACATGAAGGAGGTACTAAACCACTATGAGACAAAGAATACCCAAGCAATCAAATGTATCATTGACAACTAGTTGAAATTACAAAGATAAAGTCAACAAAAAATATGACAAAGGTAGTTCACATGAGTCAATTCAAAGAGGATGCCCATGATGCTATTACTTTTTTTAGTAGAGTAGTTGGAAACCCTAATGCCAAACACTTATTTCCTTATATGTGCTTCTTTATGTTGTCTATTACAAATGACAAGAAAATTGATTAGGGAATTATTATCAATGAAAACCTACACACTAAACTAATTGAAGTACAAAAGAGCAAGAAATTTCACATGACCTCTTACTTAGTCTACCTACTAGCTAGAAGAGTGAATTTTCTAGGTTTGTCCAAGGTAGGAAGGATGGTAACTAGTGAGACCTTGGTTTATAATCATTACCCTTAGATTGAATGGAAGGGAAGCTAGAGAAACTACAATAGGGTTAATGTTCCTTTTGTGTTCTCCATCATTGAGTGCTTGGAGAATAGCTATGCCAAGAGGTTGTCCTTAGGGGCAATAGAGACTCTATTAGATTGGGGGATTCCACAAGGTGCCATACAGACTACCCAAGTACCCTTATTACTTGAAGAAATAAGGATGAAAAGCTTGCATACAGCCTTGGAGGAATTAGGGATGCAATGGTTCCCCTATTTGGTCGGCCTCTATTTGAGCAGTGGCATAGAAAGAGAATGGAAAGGTCACCATTGAGAAATGGCTGGTGCCTTAACATGGGCAAGGTTGTAGTGCCCAATGTGTTCATAGATACAAACTTTTTCAAATTGGTAGCCAACAAGTATGATGCCAACACAAGGCGGGTGTTATCAACAAGCAACAATTTTGTTAATTCATTCACAAAATCATACATTACTGAGGTATTTGGCCTAAATAGGGCTACAAACAAAGCCATAGATTTTGATAATTTTAGAAGGATATTTGAGACACACAAAGTAATTTATAGGTATGTCAAAGTCCCAAGTCATAGGGTGAAGATTTCTAATGGTAGAGGAATGGGAGTTTTGAGAAGGAGCCACTTAGAGTCAAACCTTTTGAGGAGTATTTCATTAAGACATACTATTCATTGTGTCAAATCACTGGTAAAGATGCAGAAGAAAAGATCCCTATGTACTTGATGTTTATGGCTATTGACATTCAAGATGACATTATGAATGTAGAGTTCAAGATTTTGCTTCCTTCTTGGCAGACAGAATGCATAAATAGATGATAGCCCTCAAGTCTAATAAAAAATTGGAATTTAAATGGTACTCCCTCAGGTACCATATGTTTCTATATGCCGGTAGAGAAGTGTGGGAGCCAACCTTGGGAGTCAGAAGAGTTGATGATAAGAATAATCTGCTGCCGGTTCAATGCTGGACTTATTTATGGGATAAGGACTGTGACAATTTAGATTTCATCATTTTCCAAGAGTTCTTTGTCAGGAAGTGTTGTGTAGTCTCACAACACGCCCCATTTTGTCTAGAAAAATGGGGATCCAACTATTTTTCGGTTGTCTAGGTGTGTTTGTTGTTTGGGCAATAATGGTAAAATGGACATCCTCCTCCAGGTCAAGTCTAACCCAAATTTCAAGTTAAGAATTTTACCATGTGAATGCCATAAATAGATAGAGGACAAAATTTTGATCAACTCCAACTTTTGAATTGTGTTGGAATTCATTTTTATGAACAAGTTATGCTCGTTTGAATTTCTAATCAACCGAATATCTTGGTCAACATGATATGGATATTACGAATGTGCAATATCATGTTTGGTCCTTAATATCCTGTCTAGTCCTTGTGTTAAGTCTCAAATGCATAGCCACATTATCCGGACTCGAAAAGAGAATTAAACATCATTGATTCAACTATGCATCCTGACCCAATATTGAGCCAATATCCCAAAGTAAATATCCATATCCGGGCTCAAACCATCAAATTTGTTACATTAAGTCGTAAAACTATATGTCAAATAGGATATTTTGACTGGATTTAGTCCATCGAACAAATATCCATATCCATGTCTATATTTGGTGCCAGTCATCAAACTTACCTTAGTTTTTAAATTTTCTAATGCATGGATATATTGCACCAAACATTTTGCACCGAATGTTAAATTTGAAATATCCATGTCTATATCCATATCCCAGCCTGAAGACCCTCAACCTAGATGCTTAAAACATTAACTTTTCAACTAGATATCTTGTAATGGATATTTCGCAATGCAAATTTTAATTATCCTAACCCTCACGATCAAATGAGAACTCGCCACTTGTATCCTCAGTTAAAGGAGTTTGACCATCCTATTAGTGACATCACTAGACCAAGTTCCCATCATGATATCCACTTAATCTCTGGTCAAAGTCAAATGCATATTCTGCAGGGGATATTTCAAACTAGATGTTAAACTTTAAACATCCATATCCATATCCTATCTTAAATATCAAGTGGAAGCTCGCTCCTAGGCGTTAACATTTTAAATTCAAAGGGCATGCTTTTGCCATCTATTAATTCCACTCGCGCCTAAGAAGTAAGTATTCACCTAATTGCAGTGAACATTTAATACACTACACTTAGTGAATTTGTTGAAAATAAAAGGTAATTGTAACATGCATTGTTAATCATTAACGCATTCCTTTTGAAATCCAAAGAGATTTAATGCAGAAAGCAGCGACTGAAGGTGAGATTACAAGAGGTTGATACGGTGTTTGCTCAACTAAATAGAACCCATCACATAGTAAGAAATCAAGGTGATATCATAGTTGCCAAGTATGGATACAAAAAATTCCCTCCCTTTTTATTTTTACTGTTACAATAATTTCTTCTTACCAAGGGTAAATTTTTGCTACAAAGGTAAAATTGAAGGATAAATTCAGTCTATTAACTATTTATTATATGATATTTTAGATTACTAGATAGATTAAGAATAGTATCCCCATTTTGGTTCCCTAATGCATGAATTAGTTATGGATAATTGTATCATGCAGGACAAAATGCAGAAACAACAAACAGACAACGAACAGGAATTCAAACCACCAATGTTCCCCACCCTTGGCGGTGTATGGAACAAGATAGGCTATGCACTGGACACTCACTATGGAAATATAGACCTTGAGGGCTTTAAGGTGAGGATACAGTCTCGAGAGGATGATTCTATATTGAATAACATTGTATAGAGCGGGATGTACCATGCAGTTGGGTTTCCATATGCGACAGAAGCCTTGGAGTTCGTCATTGAATGTTCTCAGAAGTATAACCCTATGAATAGTAGTGTAGAACATCAAGGGAGAGTGTATACAGACCTTTCCATCAAGGGAATCACCGACGCATTCAGATTGCCCAAGAACTGGGATGTATTTAAAATAGACTTGAATGCCTTATATGCGGAGTTCAACAACAACCTTGTAGAGTGCAGGAAGGTTATGTATACGTCATGGATGGATCCTGCAACTAGGGCTAAGGCAGATGCTAAAATGCCCCAAAACCTATACAGGTTTGATTTCAATCCTGAGGTACAATACATGATAACTTTATTGAGCAGGATGGCTGGCAGGGTAGACTTAGGGGCTTTCGATCCATGGATGTTTGGCTTGATCCGCTTCGTGAAGGAGAAGGGTAAGGTAGTACATTGGGCCAAACTACTTAGTGACAAACTCCATGATAGAATGATAGCACAGAGGAAGAAAAATCAGATGTTTTACATGACATCTTATGTGGTGTATGCATGTGCCTATAGGTACTAGTTTAACGGCTTGCAAACAATCGGGAGACTAGGGCATCAGCCAATGGATCAATTTGTATGGGAATACTACACACAGTTGGAGAGGAAGCAATCCATCCAATATTATAAGACTATGAATGATTGCTTCATCATGCACTTGGTTCGGCTAATGGAGGGAGATCAAGCCAAAAGGCTTTCCAAAGAAGTCCAGGAGGTAATACAGCCACATGGGGCCTGGTTCATCCAGTTCCCCACCTTCACATATACTAGTATGGAGGGGTTTGAAGGAAATCCTTATATGTTGTCGTGATGCCCTACAGACAGGGTATTGCTATTGGAAATCACAAGGTAAATCATACCTTCTTACGAGGCATACGTACAAAAGAACAATAGAGGGAATATCAAGTTCTCGATACCTATCAACTGGTATACTTGCTTGAATATCAGTAATGCTACACACTTTGAGGCTGAGTTGTAGATGTTGGATTTACAATTGTTCCCTCTTACGAGGAGTTTTGACCCCTACCACAGGATGGAGAGGTACGATGATAAGAAGTTACAACACATTCCCCACTTGGAAGACTTTTGGGCTGATTGCATAGATGAGGAGGATGTGAGGAAGAGAGGGTACAAAAGATTGACTCTCAACTAGCTCAAGACGTTGGGATGCTTTGAAGTACCCCCTCAAGTGAAATTTGATGATGTCCAAGTCATGGACCCAGAGTATGAGGAGAAACAAGTATATAAGGAAGCTTTATCCCTTCTAGACTAGCCACAACCAGAGGAGACCTCCATCGATGTTATAACCAGGAAGGTCATGACTGCCACCCAGAAGTGGGTTGAGAAGAAATTGAATGAGCTAAAGGCAAAGGGTCTAGCCATCACCTATGATAAGAAAAGAAAGATGAAAGATAGAGAGGATTTAGAGTATGATGATTTTCTTATCAAGAAGAGGAGAATCGTGGAGGCAAAGCTAGCAGAGCCAAGACCCTCTACATCTAGAGAAGAGTTGACAATAGAAGGGGTTATTGTCGCCACAAGGCCCTCACCTCCAAGGGATCAGTCGTTACCACTGATCCCCATCCCCACTATAGCTACCCAAGAGCGCCACATAAAGGACATATTGGGAGGTTTAATTATCCCTAAGCAAAAGAGAGGGGCCCTTACACCAATGACGAGCATAGTATCCAAACCAGTGGATACTCAAGTTGCAACCAAGGGGCCTACGAAAATGGAACTGATGTTTGCATCAGATAAGCCCCAAGGAATTCCATCATTACAACCAGCTACACTTTGTTGGGATAAGTTGCCATTAACTTGCAATCATAACCAATTCATGCATCTCCAAAGTTCTTGGAATGTGTTCTCCAACACATAAGGACTTTAAGAGATTAATTATATCACTTTGACTTATTGCAATCAATTCCTAATTGATAGGGTCAAACTTGGGCATCTACTTTTGGAGTTGGGGGCATGAAGACTTTGTTGACTTCTCTTAAGTCTATTTTGAGAGTTTGATAACTCCTAGTAAGTGAGAGTTAAACTTGGGCATCCCCTTTTGATGGGGACTTATATTTATAATTGGAGTTGTGATTTTTTATGTACATGAGTGGATAATGTTGAGACACCTTGCATGGATATAATGTTGGAGTTAACTAAAGTGTTAGAGATGCATGAATTGGATATTGCTTGCATGAGTTCATAAAAGCTTGCATGGACTTGCATATTTTTGAATGTACTTGCATGTTGTTGCATGTTACTTGCATGTTGTTGCATGTTGTTTGTATGTAATTGCATGTTGTTGCATGTTACTTGCACATGATTGAATGTTGTTCCATGTTGCTTCTATGGACTTGCATGTTGTTGGATGTCACTCATATGGATTTGCATGTCACTCCTATGGACTTGCATGCCACTTGCATGTGCTTGCATGTTGTTGCTATTAGGGTTAGCTGGCAGAAGATATCAATTAAATGCAAATAAAGAATAAACAGAGGAATGAAAAATACATAGAAATAATAACAGCGAGAGACAATTTTAACGTGGTTCACCCAAACTCGGGCTACATCCACCAAATAGAGAGTCCAATATTATTATCCAGTAAATCAAACCGATTACAATCAGCAATCCCTGCAACTCAATACCACTACAAATGCTACAATACAATATCAATAGAAACCCTAACCCTTAGCTACTTTTATCAAGCTTTTTGTCAGTTACAAAAATAGGGTTTTCTTATGTCGGTCAATGAAAAAATAACTCCCGGTGCCTTCATAAAATAATAAAAAACCATGTGAGGTTTCGAGGGTGTTGCCCCCGAGTCCCCACGGGTGCGCTGCCCTCCGACCCCACCCTGTATCACGATAGGGAGTGTGCCAGGGGCGCTGCCCCTTAACCCCGTAGGAATTTGGGGGGAAACCGCGCCGATAAAAATGGGGTAAATTTAGCCTCCGAGTCTGATTAGGCTCCATATAACAATAGTTGCATGTTGCTTCTATGGACTTGCATGTGCTTGCATGTTGTTGCATGTCACTCCTATGGACCTACACGTGTTGCATGTCACTTGCATGTGCTTGCATGTTGTTGTATGTCACTCCTATGGACTTGCATGTTGTTGCATGTTAGTTATATGATCTTGCATGTTGAATGCTAGTTTGGAGAGATTACTTGCAGAACACTCCAACTCCAAAAACTTGAAGGATGGTACATCTCAGTGTTTTAGATAATAGGTATCAGTTGCATGTTGAATCAGGTGTTTGCATGTCACTTGCATGTACAAAACAAGATAATTCAGAATAAATTTGGGGACATCAATCTTGCATGTTGTTTTCATGAGATTGGTGTGTGTTGATCACTTCAGTTAACATAAAGACATTGGGTAAACTTGGACACCCAAATTTGAGGACTTTCTCTTGTTGCTTTTATTTGGAAATGTATTTGATGCTGGCTAAGTTTACTTGAGCAAACTTGGGCGCCCACATCTAGGATAGGCAGTTAACAGGAAGCTTGACTTAGTTTGACTTTTGTTTTCTCTATTTGGAGTGCTTGGGTTTTGCATGAGGATTTGTTCTCATGTTATCAATTACAATTGATTGTAATTTGAGTTTCAAGCTTTCCAATTAAGAAGCTTTTGAATTAAGAAGCGTTTGTATTAATTTAAAAAGCCCCATACATTTTTCAGAGAGTTGAATTATGAAAAAGACTTAGAAGAAAAAAGCAAGGAGTTCCATCATCACCACCCACTACACTTTAGCCATATCTAGTGCAACAGGTGGAAGATTATCCTGCTCTGACTGGAGAAGTGGTGAGGGAATTACAGCATGGCATATTGGCTTAGAAAATCATGCAAATTAAATAGGAGCTACCAGAGGAAGCAAGGACAAAAGAACAAGCTATGGATGAAGAAATGTATTTTCCATTAAACAACATAATCGACCTAACTGATGATGATGCCATGAGGGATGTGACCAATGATCCAGTAGGTTCCTTACTAGCATATTCAGAGGCACCCCAGCAAGAGCCTCAACAAGAAGATGACATTGAGATGGTTGAAAATCTAGAGCCAACAAAAGATCCTAAAGTGCAAGACATATCAGATACAGAGAGGTCAGGATCGACTCAAGAGCCATTGGGCCAAGGTCAGTTAGATGACCTAGTAAACATAATAATAATAGATGAATAAGGGATGGATACACCCTGACCTAAGACAATGGATATATTCGTTGAGGATGTCTCCCTCTTGTATAGTCATGAAGAAGCTACTCAGGATATTCCTGTTGGAGGATAAATTAGGCAAACTGAAGAGCAGGTAGATGAAGGATCTAATGAGCTAGAGCAACAAGAGTAGAAGGTCCCACATAATAAAGGGGATGAAGAAATGGTTCATGCAGGTGAAAATTCTGATATCTCTCAACAAGAAACTCCTGAGGTTCCTCAATAGGAGGAGCATCAAGATGAAATTCCCTAGAAGGAGGTTCATCAGGAAGAAATGCCACAGCCAGAGGAGATTCTTCAGGAGGAGGCATTGTGGCAAGAAGAGGGACTTGATAAAGATATCAATTCAATATTCAAAGATGCTCAAATTGAGCAAACAGGTCATGAAGGACCAACGCAAGATGTGCCAGAATGGCTAGTATCTGAGGTAATTGAGCCTCCTACCAATATTATTCCCTTTGACTTCAAATCATTATTTTCTACAGAGGGAATAAAGCCCAAATGCAAGGTGAGGGTTGTGTCTGCCATCAAGAGAGACACAATTGGACATAGGACAACACATTTAGCTATACCTGTAGTGGACAAGACCAAGGGGGAAATTTTAGCTAGTGAGTATCAGATAACCACCTTGGACCTTGGACATGCAACTGCCAAGAAAGAGATTGAAGAGCTCAAAGGCAGCCCGGAGGCAACAACAACGTGCATATGCAAGACCAAGTTAAAGAATAAAGAGTTGAAGGGGCACATTGCCCAACTTTAGGTATTTGTCAATGGATTGGTAACTCTTGGAACACAAATAATGGAAGTACCAGATGCTTTGACATTGATAACTCAAGATGAAATAAATGATCTTGATGGAAAGAAGCATCAAGCATAGGTGATGCATAATTGGTTCTCCAAGTTCATGATAGAAGGAGAAGAGATAATTCAAATTACATTGTCTAATTGGGACACCTTGGCACATATCAAGACAAGGGCATACATCCTGAAGAAGGAATGTGCTACGAGGCTTGATCAAAATGATAAGGACCTAGGAAAATTGAAATGTGCTCATAAGCTAGATGATCAGATGCTGCTAAAACATAACATAATGAAAATTCAAACCATGCCTAAGATGTCTACTTGGATAAAGGATTTAAAGTTTGAAGCAGATATCCTGAAGGGATGCAGGCTTAAGGCAGTGGATATACGAGTAAAAGCACATGACCTCCTAATAGATGAAATATCCCCTTGATGAGAGTCCTCTTCTTCTCCTTCAGATCTACCTTGACCCCTAACTTCCTATTCCAAGTTTCCAAGCCTTTCCTTGGTTTCATTCAACATGGTCAATATCTGATCAAACTTAGCCATTGGGTTTTCAGAAGGATTCAATTCTCCTTGACTATCTTCAAGATTTGTTTGAGTTTGAACCATGATGATATTCTATATCACACATGATATGTGTATCAAGTTATAGATTAGAACTCAGAAATAACGCATCTCATTCATTCAAAATTCATCAATAAAATCCATTCACAAAACTTAGATTTGTGCAAAACAATCTCATCTTTAATATAGTTTATTCTGGGTATTAATACATCCTTATTTAGATAATTAACACAACAAGACTATATGTCACTGTTAATTAAAGGATATTCCTCAAGTTCCTCTTCCCCATCAGAATATAGCAAAATAAACTTATAGGGTGGGTGTACACGTAGATACTCCTCCATCACCTCTTTTCCTAAAACAAGGGCATCGTGACCACACCCAAATGACTTGTCATGACTAGCAGAAGGTTTACTTGGTCTATTTACACAAGTAGGAATATCCTGGCCATATACGCTTAAGAGTGTCAGCCAGGTCTTAGAATATTCCAGCCATGCACCCTCGGCATAACTAAAATGCTCTTTGATTTTAACCTCCTCAGTTGGTTCTTTCTTAAGCTCTATCTTAGGTAAATGTTGGGGAACAAAATTTCTAACGGTTTTCTTGGTTCTCCTCCATGCCATTCTGGCATAAAACTAATTTCAAACATTAGCTAATCTGCTAGATGTTGACAAGTTTTCTCATAGTGAGCACCTAGGTCCATGTGTTGAACTCGGTTGCATTAATACCATATGTAACATACCATCTCATATTACTAGGAATTACACACACAAGTTACTAAGAAAGTAAATGAACATGATAAACATGAAAGATTTTTTTTCAACCTTAAAAATTAGAAAATATATATTCAAAGATAAATCATAGTGAAATCATTTCACTTTACATTTACAAATATTTTGCACTTAGCAATATACACAAGTTTACATAAGTTTGACAATCACAAGTCGTTCATATAGTACACTGCATCTAGAATCTTGATATCTGTCACTCAAGTCTCAGCAAGTCTTCTGCTACAAAGGGAGAGCATCGTTTGAGTGCTTTACCTCCAACCACATACTAACGGTGCCCCACACACCTTCCTTCCTAGAAGTGGCCCTACCCTTCATGAAGAGTATAGACATAGAGAACCAAGAGGTTGTAATCTAAGTTCTAGTGTTGTGTCTTATGTAACTCAATCGACCATGCAAATCTTAGACAATCTTCTAGCTAAGTATGATCATACTGACAGGTCACGCCATATAGACACTGTGAACCGACTAATGCATGTAGAGACAAATGCATCACTTTGGCCAAAGTTTTTATATAAATAGACGTTTGAAATAAACGTAGTCGCGTGTTCACACACCTCTAAGTTGACTTGGAAACTACGTCATCCTACAATTTGACTTGTTTGCATAGTAACTCTAGACATGGAATGTCTTGGCTAAACTCAATTTCTAGTCAATATGACTTATAGTTTGATCCTTAATCTAGGATTATATATATATGAAGGTTTAGATGATTTTAACCATTCAAAGAGTCCCTCATTGCATACTTTCAAATACTAGGGTCCATGACTCCCTATCACTCTACTTAATGACTCAAAGGTTGTGCACTATTGTGCTATAAACAAATTTCTGACTCTACAAGAAATCATTTATTATCAAAATCACTCCGAAGATTTTTCCTACAATATAGTTGTTTGATCTATGGTTTGCTCAACTATTTACTGTCAACCATATTAAACAATGGACTAACTCAATGTTATAAAAGAACCTAACTTAGGGATTAATTTCTCTATCCCGACATATTTGAAATGCTAAAATAAAATTTTGTTCTCCAAAAGTGAAAGCTTATAATAATATATCATAAAATCGATGGCCTCTAATCTTCTCTTGATTACTTGGGCATCACAAAACTCATAACATGCATACATATAATACACGAGGTAAGACTCATACATATACGTTCTTAAAGAACATTATCATAATATTAAATAATCTTTGACTAAGTTTGTTTTTTCAACCTAAAAGGTTAATATTCATGAGTATCATGGTAATGGTTATCATTGCATGTCTAATGCGTATATGATATTATATCCCGGTACCTAGATCTTTACAATGAAATCAATATCATTGTATATTCAATATAATCAGATAACTAGTACCAAAACTTTAGATTTAAACTCATACATACATCACTAAGAAATGGAAACCCACCAATGTTCTAAAATCTTTAGTCTATCAAAGAACTAGGTTTACCTTACATATTCCCTATGTGCTCGATAACTTCAAAGAAGTAGTAAAAATTGATCTTTTTATACATCAGTTTTAAGGACGACTCCTTAATATGAAAAAGTGAGACTCTGTTTAAGAGCACAATTTGCATAACTCTAGTTTAAATCCTCGTTGACATTACTGCCTAAAATGTTGTTTGCAATCTAAAGGATTTCTTCCATTCATAGGTTGCTTGATTACTATATTCGGTATAAGAAAAATACTACTGAGGGATTGTGGTTAAACTGGTGGTCATTAATAACTTGTATGTATGGATTACTAGTTCACAGAAACATCAATGTAAGTTGATAGACTTATGGTTCGAAGTAGATATTCAATATCAATGATAGTATTGATACTAGTTGTTACGACACTAAAAACATAGTTAAATCCACCAACTTACCTTTTGCGAGACCTTAGTTATTACCAAAGGATCTCTATTAAAAGCTAAGCAAAACTACTGTTATCTATAGCAATTTATCTGTTGATCGAAACACTTCACTATCATAATTCAATGTCTAAAAACTTGAGTAGTCTGAGTGCAATTTCGCCTCTAGAAAGAAATGTATTACTTCTAGTTCCTATGTTTCTAAGTTACGTAAGTACTGTGATCCTAATAACACTGTAACTGTAGACACCTAAAATTGACATGTTCCTAGGTTAGGCTTTTATCTATCGTACCTCTTTAATTAAATAATCCCTGATTGCTTAATTAAATCAATTTATTCCTCTATATTGATTAAATAATTCTAATTATTTAATTAATTCAATTTTATCTTCTATGTTAATTAAATAGCCCCAATTATTTAATTAATCCACTTTATTCCTCCATATTTAATTAAATAATCCTAATTATTTAATTAAATCAATTTCCCTCCAATTCCATTTTAAATAAATTCAAAAATATATATTTAAATAATCTTTTTCCTCCAAATTGAATTAAAATTAATATTTAATTCAATTACCACATGTGCACATGAAAATAAATAATTATTTATTTGATTTCCCATTTATCCTCACCCACCATAAATTCCTCTAATCAAAATCAGTTAACAGTCAATTAAAAGAGTTGACTCATCAATCAAATTAGTTAACTCATCAATCAAATCAGTTAACTAATTAGTCAATTAAGTTCACTAATCAATCAACTCAGTCAACTAATCAATCAATTCAGTTCATTGAGCAATCAACTTAGTCAACTAATCAATCAATTTAGTTCACTGATCAATCAATTCACTTAACTGATCAATCAGCTCAGTCAACTCTCCAATCAATTCTGTTAAACTCCCTTGATGCATGAGAAGGCAGGACACTTGTCCTCTTCTGATTCACGCACATTCTCTCAACCTTCCTTAACCATTGATCTTTCCAATCATCCTTAATCGTTGATCTAATATATCTCATGTCTATAAAAAGAAGCTTCATTCACCATTTTCATCCATCTCTCGTTCAAGTAAACTTATGCTGTTAATTTCATTCTTGGGAGATCACAGTTACATTACAATTTTAGAGCAATGCACATCAAAAGATAGGAGTAATCAATTGGAATAGGGTGCATTTCAATTTGCTCAATCGGTGTAGGCTATCGGTTTATGCAAAGGAAGGTAAAATTGTATTGGTTTTGATTGTCTTTGGTTTATGTTTGCATATCTATTTTTCACGTGCACATTTTGGCACGCCCGGTAGTCTAATCCCTTTTGTTTGTGAGCGTTCTTAAGGTTTTTTGTTACAGATTCAAGTCTTCTTGAGGAAATCTGGGAATCGACTTTCATACACGGCCTCTTATGCTCAATCAGACCTCACCGTTGAGTTCGAGAGGCCTCGCAAGTACATAATGACATAAAATTTGCCTACTTTTCGTTACTTGAAAAATTTTGAAATTTTTATTTTTTGACCTATTTTTTGCAGGGGAAAAAAAACAAAAAACAAATAAGCATTGTTTTATTTCATTTCATTAGCCAAAAAAGCAAACAAAAACAAATAAAAAACAAAACAAAACACAAAAAACAAAAAATATATTTAGGATTTAATTTTTTTGTTAAGCATTTAGTCCTTTAGAATTTATTGTTTTTGTTACACATTAAAAAAATTATATAAAAAAAAAATCAAAACAACAAAACACAAAAGCAAACAAAAAAACACAGAAGAAAAAAAAAGTAAAAAAAACAAATTTCATTTATTTTTTTATTTTTCTTAATAAAATTTTAAACATAAAAAAAATAATATAAAAAACAAACAAACAACAAAATTAAAAATTTTTTTTTAAAAAAATTAAACAAAAAATTAACAGCACACAACAAAGGGGCCTCGGCCCCCTTGTTGGCACAGCACCCTCCCCCGCAGCCCCTATCTATCCCTCCCTATCCCCGCCTCCCATCCCTCCTCCCTCTGCACGCTCCCCTCCCAACACTCCCGTCCCTCCCCTGTCCCCCACTTGCACGCATCCCCTATCCCCTCAGCCTACCCGCCCCCAAACACCCCCGATCTTGACAGTCCTTGCCTATTGCTTACCTCCCGCCACTCTCCAACCCTCCGTCGCATAGCCTGCAACCAACCTCACCACCATGCACAGCATGCAACCAACTTGTACTCCACCAATCACCAAACCCTTCACCTTGCACAGTCCCCCTCCGCTGCTGCCCACCGCCCGACAGCCGCCCCACCTTAGCGCCGCCCGATCTCCCCACGGCATGATAAAACCCTGCACACATAACAACGTGCAGACAACGCTGAAACCAAATAAAATCAAATACAATCAAAAAAATAAAGCAAAAAAATAACCAACTAAACCCTAACATTCTTTTAAATTTTAGGTTAATTTTTTTTATTTTTTTAACTTTTAATTTATTTTATTTTATTTTTTTAAAGGAGCTTAGCCCCTGGTCACATGGAGGACCAGGGGCCTGTTTAAACCCCAAACAACAAACTTAATCACTAGCAGCAAACTTGTACATGTGACTAGAATGCCAATTAACCACTAGTGGTTATCTGCCCGCCAAGCTTGCCTTCCATGTGTCCTAGAAGGAGTCTTTTTTTCCTTTTTGCATAACTTTATTGAAACAAGTCAGATTTTTTGCAAATTTACAGTTGTTGGAAAGCTGATTCGACAAACTTTTCGCATTGTAAAGAATATGGGCTATAAAGGACAAGGTGGACTTGAACTCCGCGAGCAAGGAACTACATATCCCATATTTGTCACGAGAAAACTTAATAAATATGGTTTGGGATTCAAAATGGGGGTATCCAGCTCCCCAGATATCCATTTTATACTCAACGAAGTGGCTAAGGCTTGGCCCATAGAAGAGACATCTATGGAGGATACCATTGACGATTCCCACCTTCACCTCATTGATTTATTTCAGGAGTCCTCTGTATTCATGATCTCATCAGTTTCCCTTACCTCTACGATCAAAACACAAACCATTTCCCTTATATATCCAGACCTAATCGATTGGGACCAACAAGGGCCTCCTGTCCTAGACACTTTCCAAAACAATGAAGAGCTTGCAGAATTTCTAGGACTTTGAGATGGTATACCCCAAGGTGACCATAAAGTAGGTTTTGTCATGGATCTCTATCCTATCGCATATTTCAGGGAGAATGCCAAATCTTTCAGTCGCAAAAATATGAATAAAATAAATCGATCTGACGGTGAAAACCTCTTTGAGGCACCTTCCGATCTCAAAATAGTAAAATGAAAGGATGCATCCGACGGTGAAAACCTCTCTAAGGTGCCTAAGGATGAAAGATTTGACCTTCCCCCACTATCAAAATATCAAGAGAAGTCTTCTTTATTGGTGGAGAAATCTCAGGAAATGAATCTTGGCAAGGTCCAAACCCCAAGGTTACATTCTTAACAGCTTCTTTGTCTCAACAGGAACATAAGGACTTCACAAAGTTCTTTCAGAAAAGGGCAATTAACTTTGCATGGACTTATGCCGACATGCTAGGATTGGATCCAACATTAGTAGTCCATCATCTATCAATTTTACCAAGTGCTAAACTAGTCAAGCAAAAATTGTGCAAGATGCACCCACAGATTGCTCTATTGGTTAAAGTTGAGCTTGAGAAGCTACTCGATGCCAAATTCATATGTCATGTGGATTATATAGAGTGGGTATCAAATTTGGTACCTGTTTCTAAGCTGAATGGGGGCATTCGCATTTGTGAAGACTTCAGAGACTTGAATAAAGCATGTCCCAAGGACATTTTCCCATTACCCAGCATCGACATCATCGTGGACTTAACGACATGCCATGAAATGCTTTCCCTCATGGACGGTTTTTCTGGCTACAACCAAATCATGATCGCACCTAAGGACCAAGATAAAACAACTTTCACATGTCCTTGGGGAAACTATTGTTGGCAGGTCATGCCTTTTGGCCTCAAAAATGCTGGCGTGACTTACCAAAGAGTGATGGCGTTAATCTTTCACAATTTATTTATTCCATACCATTATGGAAGATTATGTCGATGACCTCCTAGGTAAGTCTGCAAGGGCCAATCACTTAAAAGTGTTAGAGCAAATATTTGATCAGGTAGAGCAATATCAACTAAGGCTAAATCTAAAGAAGTGTGTCTTCGGTGTAACATCAGGCAAGCTACTGGGATATATTGTATCAAGACGAGGCATTGAGGTTGACCCTGCAAAGGTCAAGGCTATTGTTGAAATGTCTCCTCTGAGTAACCTTAAACAACTAAGAAGTCTTTAGGGAAAGCTATAGTCCATCAGGCGGTTCATTACACAATTGGCAGATAAATGTCAACCCTTCTTGCTCTTACTCCGCAAGGGTGTCTCATTCAAATGGGACAGTAAGTGCTATGATGCCTTTGAATAGCTAAAAGTTTATCTTGCTTCACCACCTGTGTTGATGCCACCAGTAACAAGGAAACCTCTATTGCTTTACATCTCCACTACATCAGCAGCCTTGGGGGCACTTCTTGCACAAAATGATGACTCGGGCAAGGAACAGGCAATTTACTACATCAATCGCACTCTAGTAGGATATGAGCTCAACTATACCCCAATGGAAAGAGCCTGTTTAGCAGTAGTGTTTGCTTCCCAAAAGTTGCGACACTATATGTTAAACTAGCATACAAAACTTATATCCAAGGTTGATCCTTTGAAATACTTGCTTTCCAAAGCAACTCTTATAGGACGCCTAGAAAAATGGGTAATGATCCTCACTGAGTTCGACATCGAATATGTGGACTGAAAGGCTATCAAAGGGCAGGTAATCGTAGACCAACTAGCTGAGGCACCATTAACAGATGTGCACCCCATGTTATTAGAGTTTCTAGATGAAGGGATCTTTAACCTTTCTACACCAGTTGAGTGGAAACTATACTTTGAGGAATCATATACTCAACATGGTTCAGGAGCAGGGATTCTTTTCATCACCCCACAAGGTGATTGTATCCCTAAATCATATCAACTTGCTTTCCCATGTACTAACAACATAGCCGAGTATGAAGCATTAATAACAGGTCTTCGAATGGCTATCTAATGGAATATCAAATAGCTTCAAGTTTATGGAGATTCTCAACTTGTCATTCGTCAAGTCACAGACAAATATCAAACTAAGGATGACAAGTTGATGCCCTACAATAAAATGGTGGACAACTATAAACATCATTTTTGTAGTCTTTCCTTTGATCAGATTTCAAGAATTAACAACAAGGTTGTTGATGTAATGGTGACTATTGGGTCTCTTCTAGACATGCCGACAAACATACAGAATTATGAGTTCTTGGTAGAACAACTATTGATACCATCTGTTGATATTCCGCAAACCAAAATCATCTGTGGGCTTATTGGTCCCAACTTGACATGGTATCAGGATGTATACAACTACCTTCATAATAACACACTCCCATCCGATCTAACATCAAACCAAAAGAAAACCTTCATTCCCTGAGCCTCCCATTTCATTATACTAGGAGATACATTGTATTGACGGAGTCTTGATGGTATCCTCCTAAGATGTTTAAACTCAGAAGAAGCCGAAACTGCTTTAAGAGATATACATGAGGGTACTTGTGGAGCACATTCCATCAGTCCCAACCTAGTGAAGAAGTTGCTCAGAATAGGATATTTCTGGCCCACAACGGAACAAGATGCCAACCAGTCTGCCAATAAATGTCTTCAATGCCAACAACATGGAGATTTGATTCATGCGCCTACTCATCAGCTGCAACCAGTGACCACTCCATGGCCATTTTCACGATGGGGTCTCGACCTTGTATGCAAGATACATCCCTCCTCTTCCAACGACCATAAATTCATAATTACCGCCACTAAGTATTTTACAAAGTGGGTGGAAGCTATTCCCGTGACCTACATAACTAGCAAGCAAATTGCTAAATTTATCCTGAACTATATCATTTGCTGGTATGGTATCCCCATGGCTATAGTAATCGACAATGGTAAACCTTTTAAAAACCAAGATGTTTGTGCCTTATGCACGCAATACCACATCCAACATCAGTTTTCCACGCCATACTATCCTCAAAGCAACAACCAAGCTGAGGCTTCGAATAAAACAATCCTCAAAATACTTAAAAAGACAGTCAATGAAGCCAGTCGTGATTGGCATCTCCAGCTTAATCCTGCCCTCTGGACCTATAGAACAAGTATTTGAACCCCAACTAGAGCCAAACCCTATGCTTTGGTATATAGAACTGAAGCCATTTTGCCTATAGAGGTCAAGATCCCCTCTCTCCGTATCTCCCTGTAGCATCTGATAGATAGAGAAGAGTACAGAGTATCCAGGCTAAATGAATTGGAGCTTCTAGATGAACGACGCCTTGCAGCATTAAATCATCTTCAGGTCTACCATAACCAACTACGCCGTAGCTACAATAAGAAAATAAAAGAAAGGCAGTTCCAAGTAGGTGATCTAGTCCTGTAGGAAAATCAGAGAAATTTGCAGGATAGGGAAAAGAAAGGCAAGTTTGAACCTAACTGGTTGGGCCCTTTCATCATCACAGTAGCATATGGATCAGGGGCATACTCCCTAGCAACACCTGAAGGAATTCCTCTTGATGAACCCATCAACAGTGTTCATCTCAATAAATTTTATGCCTAATCCTTGTAGAATATCTCAATAGAAAATAACAAAATAAAAAAAATCGAAAAAGTAGAAAAATAATAAAAAATCAAAAAAATAGAAAAATAACAAAAAATGTTCGTCCTTTGGTGAAAACCTGGTAAACAGGCGCCTTGGATAAGTACCGTAGTGAAAACCTGGCAAACAAGGGCTATGTGTAGGAGTCAGCACTACCATCTATTCAGTCTTCCCATCTATCCATCTCATTCCGTTATAAAACCCATCCATCCATAATAAAACTTGTTGACCTTCACATTCCCAATTGTCCATCTATCATGGCTTAGGATTTGGTTAGTGTCAAGCATTCTATCCATAGTCAGTCTCATCCATAGTCAGTTTCACCCTTAATCAGTTTCACCCACCATTAGTTTCACCCATCGTTAGTTCCATCCATAGTTAGTTCTTTTCCATAATAAAAACCCTTTACCGGAATGGGGGGCAAGTTTCCTTAACCTAAGGTTAGGAATGGATCCTTGTTTACATCAAGGGTCATTTTCACAATTTCCCTCATCATCAATCAACACTCTCATCATTTACCAACAATATAGCCCAACACTTTCATCATTCATCAACACTATCCATCAACACTCTCATTATCCATCCTCACTTTCATAACACCTCATCAATTGACACGTTCATTACACCACCCAGAACTACATATCATCATCATCATAATGTGCCTTAATCCCGTGGATGCAGGGTATGTAGGCAGTCTGGAATACGAAGGAAGTATCCAATACTCAAGAACATATGATTCACCCCATCATCCATCTCAACCCATAATAAATTCATCTTTGTCACTTCATCCATTTTACCGCAATCCATTCTATACATCTATCACCTAGACATGACTAACTCAAGCAAAAATGAACTATGCATCTTTTTCGAAAGCTACAAGCTTATCAAATCTAAAACAGAAATGACTACTCCTAAATAGCAATATGTAACCGCATACCGTTTGCTTATATCTAGGTATATCCATACATCTTGGATCCAAAGCCTTTAATGGATACATCTTTCCTACGATAAGGCCTCAAATCTTTCTGGAATACCCTCTTTTGGTAAGAAAACATGTTGGTTGTCTATCTATGTTATTAGTTGGTTATTTTTGTTTTTGATTTATATTTTTCTCTCGTCTAACTACTTAGTCAATGCTATCTTGATTTATCTATAATCTTGGTATGTGGCGACAACAGTATGGATTGGGGCATAGTCATTGCTTTCCTATGATGTGTTTGAGGGATGATTTTATTCTCATATTAGGTCTAATATCTATCTTGTTTGTGATGGGATTAGCATCTTGCATATCAATATCTTTTACATCTTAGGCTCTGCAAAGACCTTCTTTGTATTAAGACTATTCTACGCTAAGACAATTTTCCATTCACTTATCCGACAAGGTTCTATTATACCTAGTAGTAATAAACTCAAACCATTTGTTTGTAGAGTCAACTGTCTTATGCATTGGATACATGGTCACCTTGGTTCTTATACCTTGGTGCATAATATCCTTATGCTATATCAAAATAAAGATTGCTATATTATACATGTTAGCATAACTTCTCCCATTCAATTATTCATTCTATTCTCATCATTTGTTAATCATTTGTACATCATCTATCCTTTTATCTTCTCCATTTTTCTCTATGTTGTTCTCCATCTTCTATCTCCTTATTTTCTTCATATCCATTACTTTCGAGAGCACAACCCTATTCTTCCAATTCGTTTGTCCTCTCGAGGGGGCATCATTCAACCTATAAATTAATCTACTAGGTACTTCTTCTACCCGACTGGGGCGTCATCATTTCTAAACCAATCATATTATTCTTCTAAACCAAAATCTTCCTCTATCCAACATAGCACTATGTTTTAAACTTATTTGAAATGATGTTACTATGCAACACCATCTCAAAGAGGGGCAAAATGTAGACACCTAAAATTGACCCGTTCCCAGGTCAGGCTTTTCTCTGTCGTACCTCTTTGATTAAATAATCCCTAATTGTTTAATTAAATCAATTTATTCCTCTACATTGATTAAATAATTCTAATTATTTAATTAATTCAATTTTATCTTTTATATTAATTAAATAACCCCAATTATTTAATTAATCCACTTTATTCCTCCATATTTAATTAAATAATCCTAATTATTTAATTAAATCAATTTCCCTCCAATTCCATTTTAAATAAATTCAAAAATATTTATTTAAATAATCTTTTTCCTCCAAATTGAATTAAAATTAATATTTAATTCAATTACCACATGTGCACATGAAATTAAATAATTATTTATTTAATTTCCCATTTACCCTCACCCACCATAAACTCCTCCAATCAAAATCAGTTAACAGTCAATCAAAATAGCTAACTCGTCAATAAAATTACTTAACTCATCAATCAAATCAGTTAACTAATTAGTTAATTAAGTTCACTGATCAATCAACTCAGTCAACTAATCAATCTATTTAGTTCACTGAGTAATCAACTCAGTCAACTAATCAAGCAATTTAGTTCACTGATCAGTCAATTCACTTAACCTATCAATCAGCTCAGTCAACTCTCCAATCAATTCTGTTAAACTCCCTTGATGCATGAGAAGGTAGGACACTTGTCCTCTTTTGATTCGCACACATTCTCTCAACCTTCCTTAACCATTGCTCTTTCCAATCATCCTCAATCATTGATCTAATATCTCTCATGTCTATAAAAAGAAGCTTCATTCACCATTTTCATCCATCTCTCGTTCAAGTAAACTTATGTTGTTAATTTCATTCTTGGGAGATCACATTTACATTACAATTTTAGAGCAATCCACATCAAATGCTAGGAGTAATCAATTGGAATAGGGTGCATTTCAATTCGCTCGATCAGTGTAGGCTATCGGTTTATGCAAAGGAAGGTAAAATTGTATTGGTTTCAATTGTCTTCGGTTTATGTTTGCATAACCATTTTTCACATGCGTAGTAACAACTTTCCTTAGTTCAAATGACTTCTTTGTCTTCGATTGTGTTCTCTATAGGTTAAGTATCTGCGTATACTCTAAAGTTTATCTGGTTATACAACGATCGAGTACCTCTTAACACTATATTTTACAAAAGAAATATATCATGCAATGCTTGTACAAAAATAATTGTCTCATATTAAGAATAATATACAATATTTTGCGAGATAGCATTACCTTTAAGGCCGACAGTTTTCTCACTAATTACATAGTTCGACTCCAAATCTCCATGGAGTCTTATCCTTCATATGTTGCAACCTTCTGTGCTTTCTCTCCACGAAGTTGACCACCATTTTCTACAAAGAAAAGACTCGCTGTCTCTCCTCTTCTCAAAGCTCAGAGTGGCGTACTTATGCATACCCCATTGTGTCGTCCAAACTCTCCTGAAATATTTCCTTTTCAAGGTTTTTCTCTACCTTACCCGTGGGGATCTTTGCCCAACTCTAGCCTAAAAACACTCACCAAGGACAATGCAAATTGATAGTGGAGTGATGGGTCATAAAGACCACTCTGCAATCCTATTAAAAGCTCCTCCACTCTCTTCATATTATCGTGGAGTTTAAAGGAGTCAAGAATATATCACTATGAGGTAAACTACTTTGAATTAGTAACTACTTCACCACCCATAAGAAATTTAACTATAACAAACTAAAAGGTTTGACTAATAATTGGTACAGGTGCACCTAACCCACAGTGGCCTCCATGAGGCATTAACTATTTAAAGTTCATTTTACTGTTTTCAATAAGGTCCTAAGTTGACCATTCATTGTAATAAGGTCTGTTTGACCAATGCATGCTATTTTTAGTTGTATTTAGGTTTATGTTGTAAGTCCTATGGGACACTTGTCGAGCTGTAATCTCGAAGGTTGTTTGGCTGTTAGAGGTTGTTCGTCGGTTGTGATCTCCTAGTCGCTTGGAGCCAATTCAGTACTACCGAGGGTAAGTGGATAAATACCCTAGTGCAGATCGAATGTGATGAGTAGTGGTAGTAGTAGTAGCAGTAGTCAATAGATGAGATCATATTATATTCAGTTGTAGTTGAGTGAGAAATAGAGCATTTGTATTCGCATTTTCTGGAAAGGCATAATAAAATTCTGTGTTGTGCATCTCTCTGTCTTTCGATTCGAATTCATCGTACAATCGACTTGCTGTTTTGTGGCCAGATGGATCTCTTAATCCATTCCACTGGTTAGATTCTTTGAATCGGTGGAATGGCTGTGTACATATCAATTTGTGTTTTTGTGTTTTCTGTTTGTTTTTTATGTTTGTAGGATCGGGTGCAGTGTGCTTTGACAGATCCTAGAGCTGTCATGTGCTAGGTTGAAGGAGTTTGAGATCTGTGTGGTTGGTTGAGAAACGGATCTGAAAGTTGCAGGGTTCGCAGAGGATCAAAATAGTGAAAATCCGCGTGGTTTCGGAAGACATACAAATTGTGTGTATATCGCATTTGTATGTCAGATACACATTTTGTGTATATCATTGTTGCCCGTTAAAGTTTGCACATCGCAAGGCATATCGGGTTTCACTAGAGGCTTGTATGTCTTGATTGTATGAAGTAGAACATGAACATACAAGGGAAATGCAGGCTAAGGGGTTTGGCTCTGCATCATAGTGGTATCAGAGCTCGACAAAAGATTTGGGCGGCAGGTAGAATTGAGGAGCTGTAGGTGTATTGGTGTTTGGGTGTTGTATGTGAATGTTTACGTCAGACAAAGAAAGTGATACAGAGGCGGAGAGGATGCCTCCCAAAAGCACGTCGTAGAACACCATCAAGAAGTTGATTGAGGAGATACTTGCATCCAAGTTGGGAGAGTTCAAGCAGTCCAAAGGCAAAGAGAAGGAAGATGAAAGTGATAGTGATGAAGGCGATACAGAAATGGCTGAAACTAGTAAAAAGACAGAGGAGATACCAGCAGACTAGAGGGCATTTTTAAATGCATTAAAGTCAATCAATAGGGACACCATAGATGGGTTACCTATGTATAGTGGAAGTATGGAAGCTGAAGAGGTGATTGATTGGATTGAGGCATTGAACAATCATTTCAACTATAAAGAAATCCCTGATGATAAGAGGGTTAAGTTGGCAAAGGCAAGATTGTAGGGATCTGCTCTTGCATGGTGGAATTATGAACAAGGAGAGAGAGTCAAGGAGGGGAAGAATATGATAACCTCCTGGGAAAGGATGAAGACCAAACTCAAGGCACAGTTCTTACCCCTAGACAATGATGTGCAGATGTATAAGAAGTTGCAGAATCTCAGACAGAGAGACCTTGATGTGAATGTATACACACAAGAGTTTCATAAACTTAGTCTCAGATCAAAGAGACAAGAAGAAGAGTTAGAGAAAGTGGCCAGGTACTTGGATGGACTAAGGATGAACATCCAGGATGAGATCAACATTTTAGCACCAGAAACAGTGAATAAGTGTTTCCAAATGGCCTTAAGAGCTGAAGAGAAGCTGAAGAGAAAAGGTAAGCATGACAATAGAGGAAGAGGCGACAAAAATTTTAGAGGCAGTTTTGGAGGAAGAAGTCCTAACCGGAGACCTAGTGGTGAGTCTAACCAGGAAGAGACTAGTAAAGGACAAGAGCAGTTTGATTTCAGAGGTGGATGGAAAGGAACAAGAGGCAGATTTGGAGGTGGTAGAAGTTCTAATGTTTTCACTGGGAGATGTTATCATTGTAATGAAATTGGTCATACAACATTCAAATGTCCAGAAAGGCAAGGTTCATCATCAAGAGGTGATAGGACGAATGACAAGAGGGTTCAATTCGTGCAAGAAGAGGAGGTAAGTGAAAGTGTTAACCTTCCAATGAGAAGTGCAAACCCAGTTGAAGGTGGAGAATCATTGATGCTAAGGAGAACACTCTTGAAGACATCCAAGGACATGTTACAAAGGAGAGCACTTTTTAGGACCAAATGCAAAAGCAAAGGTAAACTATGCAAGGTAGTAATAGATTCTGGTTCAACAGACAATATGGTATCTTAGGAAATGGTGGATAAGTTGCAATTGGAAAGGATTCCACATCACAATCCTTACAAAGCATCTTGGGTAAGTGATAGTCAATCACTTTTGGTATATGAACAAGCATATGTTGATTTTCAAATTGGAGAATATCAGGATAGAGTTTTGTGTGACATATTGCCCATGGAATGTTGTCACCTACTTTTGGGTAGGCCATGGCAATTTGATAGGAGAGCAATGTATGATGGGTATGCTAACACCTATATCATCAAGAAGGGTGGGAGAACTTTTATGATGACACCATTGCAGGAGGATGCTGAAGCAAAGCAAGCAGCTAAGACTATTTTGATAGGAAAGAAAGAGTTTGTGAGGATGCCTACAACAGAGTCAAAGGAAGTTGAGGATATCTCAAGGAGAGGAGATCACAGTTTGAAGATGATTTCAATTCTGACGGACAGAGTTCAGGTGGATCAGCTGAAGGTCCAAAAATAGGTTTGTACACAGCCACAAGCTGATTGGAAAGACAAGGATGCAATCATAGTAGGGACTATTGTTTGTCCTCTAAGAGTTGAAAGGTAAGCACATTCTGCCATAGTAGTACATGAGGTTTCCAATGCCGATGTTTAGACAGAAATGATGGTCAGCAAGAATGATCAGCAAGGTGTGAGAAGAGCCTACAGTGCTAG
The DNA here is from genome assembly GCA_027924645.1 of Cunninghamia lanceolata. Lineage (NCBI taxonomy): Eukaryota > Viridiplantae > Streptophyta > Pinopsida > Cupressales > Cupressaceae > Cunninghamia > Cunninghamia lanceolata. The sequence goes on from BSBN01000623.1 coordinate 4,327,134, forward strand.
GCATGAGTATTTGGTTACATGGCAACAAACTGCAGCACAGAGCTCATGGGGCAGACATGAGACAGCAGAAGATAAAGGTGAATTCAGTCAAAGACTTAACTCATGGGACATGAGTTCTTTTCAAGGTGGGGAGTATGGTACAAGTGCACCTAACCCACAATGGCCGCCATGAGGCATTAACTGTTTAAAGTTCATTTTACTATTTTTAATAAGGTCCTAAGTTGACCATTCACTGTAATAAGGTCTATTTGACCAATGCATGCTATTTTTAGTTGTATTTAGGTTTATGTTGTAAGTCCCATGGGACACTTGTCGAGCTGTAATCTCGAAGGTTGTTAGGCAGTTAGAGGTTGTTAGTCGGTTGTGATCTCCCAGCTGCTTTGATTAATCTCCCAGCCGCTTGGAGCCAATTCAGTACTACTAAGGGTAAGTGGATAAATACCCCAGTGCAGATTGAATGTGATGAGTAGTGGTAGTAGTAGCAGTAGTAGTCAGTAGTTGAGATCATATTATATTCAGTTGTAGTTGAGTGAGAAACAAAGCATCTGTATTCACATTTTCTGGAAAGGCATAATAAAATTCTGTGTTGTGCATCTCTCTATCTTTCGATTCGAATTCATTGTACAATAGACTTACTATTTTGTGGCCGGATGGATCTCTTAATCCATTCCACCGATTAGATTCTTCGAATCGGTGGAATCGCTGTGTACATATCGATTTGTGTTTTTGTGTTTTCTGTTTGTTTTTTTATGTTTGCAGGATCGGGTGCAATGTGCTTTGACAGATCCTAGTGCCGTCATGTGCTAGGTTGAAGGAGTTTGAGATTTGTGTGGTTGGTTGAGAAACGGATCTGAAAGTTGTAGGGTTCGCGGAGGATCAAAACAGTGAAAATTCGCGTGGTTTCGAAAGACATACAAATTGTGTGTATATCGCATTTGTATGTCGGATACACATTCTGTGTATATCGCTGTTGCCTGTTAAAGTTTGCACATCGCAAGGCATATCGGGTTTCACTGGAGGCTTGTATGTCTCGATTGTATGAAGTAGAATGTGAACATACAAGGGAAATGCAGGCTAAGGGGTTTGGCTCTGCATCAATAATTCTTATTATATATATATATACACAACATTTATCCATGTTATTTCTAATACCCAACAAGATACGAGAATGGGGTCAAGGTATTCTCCCCCTCTCTCTATCTTGCCAAAATAGACAAAAATATCGTGCTAGGATCCCAATTGGGTATTCAAATAGTAAAATAGTTTAGCTATTATTGACTATTTCTTGTCAATGATCACAAACTTACCTAACTTAGATTTTCAACAAAACCTATACTTAATGGATCTTGTTGACAAATTGAAAATTGTCAAGTCGAAACCAACTTAGGCTAATTGGTCAAACTTAACTCACCAATCACGATGATGGTTCACTAAAACTAGAAAGGCATAAGACTCAAATGGAAACCAATCCGCTCTTTCCATATGTCTATTCTCTTCTCTCTGATGATGCTCTCCCTCTCTTTCTTGGAGGGTATAAACTTGTTTCCTAGTTATAACTTGCATTCACCAAACTGGGATTAGTGCATCATTAGACAATCCATAAACCTTATGAATAAATAATCATGACATCATATAACCACATGTCTAAATTCTAAACATATAAACATAAACTCATGGAATCACTTAACGTCAAATCATTAAATCATGTATAATCAACTACTAATTTCGTGCAAGTAAAAAGTAAAACATAGTCAAAATTTGGGGTGTGACACTTTGTAAATACTTGGTACAACTTACCAAAGTCATAGTTCACTTCTAGGTCAGGGGATTCAAACTATAATAAATCAGGGACATAGGACATATGGATTGAATCATGTTTAGGGTGAGGACAAGGTATCTCACCATTATTCTCTGATTGAGAAATAGGGCCATTTTGAAATATCCCACATTCACAAAGCATAAGCAAATATACATACTCTAAATTATGCTTCACACAAAGGATGTCATCCCCATGTATATTTAACTAAAAAGATTCATTCTTAGGCACCATTTCAATCTAAATTACATAACATTTATGTTCACCTTCATTCAAGTTTTCTAGTTTATTGACTTCACTGCATGCTTCAATGTCTTACAAAGAAGATTCAATTGATATAACAGTGTCCTTACTAACAATTGAATTATGATTTTTATAAGAATGTCCAAGTCCATTACCACATGTATATTCACTAGACTCTTGGACATGAGACCGACAGTATGTATTATTACTACAGAGCTAGATATATCTCTCCATCTCGGGTTTGAATATATAATTCAAACCTTCAAACCCACCATCATATAACTCCATATAAAATACTTCAAGAGAAGGATTAAGCATATTAGATTTATTCTTTGCTTTATATTCCTTACAACATTTTGATGTAACAAAACCACTTCTATAGAGAAATTCATGAATGGTTTTGTCTTCATCTTCCACAACATAGGGATGCAAAATTTTCTCATATTTAACCAAAGATTTTAGAAATAAATTTCTTCCATACAAAAATGATCTTTTTGATCAAATGCGTGGAGCTTCTGTGTTTTCAAAGATTGATTTATGATCGGGATATCATCAATTGAGATTGAAGGATGAAGATATCCACAAAATGACTTTTAGAACAAGATATGGGCACTATGAGTTTACTATGTTACCTTTTGGACTTATGAATGCCCCTGTCGCATTCCTAAACCTAATGAACAGTGTGTTTAGAGATTGCTTGGACAAGTTTGTTCTAGTCTTTTTGGATGATATTCTTATTTATTCTAAGAATGAAGAACATTTACAACGTTTGTGAATTGTATTGCAGCGTTTGAGAGAGCATAAGTTATATGGAAAGCTTTCTAAGTGCTCATTCTTTCAAAAGGAAATCCAATATCTTGGACACATAGTTTCTACTAAAGGAAATTCTGTAGATCCAGCAAAGATTAAAGATATCCTAGATTGGCCTGTACCTAAGAATGTGCATGAAGTGTGTAGCTTCATGGGATTGGCTGGATACTACAAAAAGTTTGTTCTGAATTTCTCCAAAATTGCAAGTCCAATCACTTTCTTGCAAAGGAAAGGGAAATGTTTTGATTGGTCAAAAAATTTTTAGGAGGCATTTTATCAACTAAAAGAGAAATTGACAACGACACCAATTCTGAAAGTCCCTGATCTCGAAGGTCGGTTTGAGGTAATTATTGATGCCTCAGGAGAAGATTTAGGGGGAGTACTTATGTAGGATGGGCGAGTGATAGCCTATGAGTCTAGAAAGCTAAAAGCTTACGAGCAAAATTATTCTCCACATGATTTGGAACTGGCAACAGTTATGCATGCTTTGCAAGTATGGCGTCACTATTTGTTAGGGAAAACCTTTGTGCTAAAGTCAGATCATCAAAGTCTTAAGTATATATTTTCTTAACCACATTTGAATGCTTGACAAAGGAGATGGTTAGAGTTGATATCTGACTATGAATTTGAGATAAGTTATATCAAAGGAAAAGAAAATAGAGTAGCAGATGCTTTGAGTCAGTAGAGACATATTGCCTCAATTGTCTATGTTCATGCAAACTTTAAGGAATTAGTGTTGCAAAATTTATCAGGTTATGAATACTATGAGCAGGTTAAGCAAGCTCTTATGGTAAATCCTCAAGATTCAAGGTATGATGGGTTTTATTTTGAGTCTGATGGACTGTTGAGATTCAGAGGAAGAATGTATGTTCTTGATTCTGTTGAATTAAGGAATCTTGTGTGGAAAGTTCATTCTGCACTATACTCGGGACATCTAGGAGTAACAAAACTTCTATCGGATGTAAAACCTCTTTGTTTCTAGAAAGGAATGAAGAGCGATGCTGCAAGATTTGTAGCAAGTTTCCTCGAATGCCAGAGAGTTAAGGTAGAACATCAGCATCCCGTAGGACTTCTGTATCCACATGATATACCAGAATGGAAGTGAAAAATCATTAGTATGTATTTTGTTCAAGGTCTTCCAATGTCTAGAAATAGACATGATGCAATTTTAGTAGTGGTAGATAAACTCACAAAGGTAACACATTTTATACCTGGAAATTTAACTGATGGAGCACTGGTTTTAGCTCATAAATTTGTTCAAGAAGTGTTTAGATTACACGGAGTTCCTGAGAAGATTATCTCATATAGAGATGCATGCATAACGTCAAGGTTTTGGCAAACCTTATTCTCAGTGCTAGGAACTAAGCTTAATGTGAGTTCAACTTATCATCCTAAAATAGTTTGAGAGTTAACCAAGTTTTAGAGGGTTTGTTATGAATGTATTGCATGGATTAGCAATACAAGTGGGAGGAATACTTACCACTTGTGGAATTTGCTTATATCAATTTCTATCATTCTACTATCAAAATGGCACCATTTGAAGCATTGTATGGAAGAAGATGTCGAACTCCTATAAGTTGGGATAAGCTAGAAGATAGGATTAACATTGGTCCATAAATGCTGGTAGAAATGGAAGAAAAAGTTAAATTGATCAGAAAGAGATTGATGGAAGCCAATGATAGATAGAAAAGTTATGTTGATACCAAGCGAATACCGAGACAATTCTCTATTGGAGAGAAATTCCTTTTGAGGGTCAAACCTCATAAAAGTTCTATAAAATTTGGAAAGTCTTCCAAATTAGCTGCTCGTTATGTAGGACCCTTTGAAGTGCTCGAAGTGATCAATCTAGTTGCCTACAGAATTGCTCTACCACCAACTCTATCTAGAATGCATAATGTTTTTCAAGTTTCTTATTTGAAAAATTACATTGCAGGAAATAACCATATTCTTGATTGGAATGCATTACATATACAAGACCTAGGAGTGGTCACGATCGAGCCTCTCAAAGTGCTCAAAACATGCAAGTTCTGCTTGCGTAATAGAGAGGTTATGTAGTGCAAGGTCCAATGGGACTAGTATGCAAAAGATAGTGCTACATGGGAGGATTACAATGAGTTCTATCAAAGATTTCCTCATTTATTTCATGTTTTAAACAATTAAGCAAAAACTTGTTTTAAATTATGTTTTGATACATTGAATCATCGAGGATGACGAATCTTTAGGGGAGAAATATGTTACATCCCTAATTCTGGCTTTGATTTTACTATTTACTTTTACATGAATAGAAGTGAATTTTATGAACAAATGTTTGACATTATGATATAATGCCAAAGTAAAACATTGATTTATTTAAATATCAGTTCATGTGATTAAGTATAATACATGTGTTTGAATGATTCATAAATTTACGTTATGAGATTTTGATTTGATATTCATAAGATTTATGAATGGACTAACAATGCACTGATCACGATTTGATGATTGCAAGTTGTATTCAGGAAAACAGGTTTCGACCACTCTTTGAGAAAGAGAGAGAGTATCTTCTAAGGAGAGGAGAATAGACATTTGGTTTTGAACTGTTCATTTGTCATTTGAGTATAGCATACCTTCAGTTAGTGAACCCTTGTCGACTAAAGTAAGTCGTCTCTATTCAAATTGGTTTAAGTTTGTTGATCGACTCGACAAGTTGTCAATGTCGTTTAGAATCTTTTTGATGTCTTTTTTTAATGTTAGTTTAGTCATTTTTTGACTAAGGCGACTTTATGTTGAAAACGTCATTCTTTGCATCGTAAACAAGATTATGTTTGCATTTGCAATGATATAGTTTGACATAAATATAAGTGCGTCTCTTGTTAATAGTTTTTAATGTCAATATTTTCGTTTGTCGTCAAAACAAAATCGACTTGATTTTCTTTTATACGTGAAGGGGAGATTATCTCGACCTACTCACATTTGGTACGTAAGTTTACGTTACATTATTAATATCCTTATTGATTAATATTTATGTTTTTAAGACTATTATACATAAATATTCTTACATAGGGAGTACAGGGTTGATAGTTGGTTTTAAATGATAACAACCTTCATTAACGAAGAGGCCTCCTCTCTCTTAATTGATTCAATATTATAGGATAACTTAAAGGATGTGGTTAAGATGAAAAGGATCCCTCGACTTTACATGCTTGACTTAAGAGCATTTGGAGGCTTAAAAAGTGGAGGTATTCTTGGCTTGTGGAGAAGTCATTTAATGACTTGTTAGTGGAGTCGCGAGAGAATTTAGTATTGCTTCATAGGAGAAAAGGGAGGACTATATTGTTGGACAGCACAGAAGAGCATTTGTTATCGTAGGAAAAACATAACATTGTTAATAGAGGAGAGAACAACATAGTTATCGAGTAGGATAGCTTTGATATTGAAGGAGAATAACATTGCCATCGAGGAGATAATAGCATTGTGATTGCTAAGGGAAGATAGCATAACTATCTCAATAGAGAATGACTTGGGAGGAGCCGATAGAAGAGAAGTATTACTAGCTATGTATTAAACTTACTCAGGTTTCCTGTACTAATTAGGATAGCATACCAGAGGTATGTTTGTTCTTATTTCAACTACTATTCTATTGTTAAGACTGTGATTAAGTGTATTGTATGAGCTGAGTCTTATTTCATAGTTTTATGAATTCATTTTAAAACCAAGTTCAATGTCATTCTTCTTTATTAGAATTCTTTCTCATATAGAAAATGTAGAAGCGTAGTATATGAGAGGGTATATAGTCTTCACAATAAACATAACTGAGTGGTTTTGTATATATATTATCTACATGAAGTAGAAATCACAGTAGAATAAGTCTATACCATGTTTGTTATTGATCCAGTTTGATGAGATTATGTGTATCGAACCTCTGACAAACCAAAGATATCATGCTGTGTAAAATTTCTATCCAATAACAGAGATATTAAGAATATATTGGACGTGAAGTTTCTATGTAAATAGTTTATATGTTCATATAGATTATATTGTCAGAAGAAACTATGTAAACAATTTTTATAATTGCTCATATAGAATACATTGGTCGTAAAATATTGTGTATATACACATATAGAGTAAATATGTTGTATGTTACTGTGTAACAAAAGTATATATACACACCTTTAGAATGCTTATATCGTGAGGATATTATATAAACTGACACTATGGTGTTTAATCGACAGCATTAGAGATTTATTATGTCTTATTTTAATTGTATCATTATATGATACATAAAAGATAGAATGCTCAGGATATTCTTGATATAAGCACATGTGTATAAGAGATGAAGCCTTCATAGAGCTATGATTAGTAAGAACATAGTATATAAATGAAAGAACAACTTTTCGACTTTGAATTTAAGTGGATAGCAAACTGAAATAGTCTATCATCTTTTTGGAATCAAATCAAACTTAGTCGAAGTTTAGACATGATTGGAACCATTGGTTTAGATAAAACTAAGGTATATTCGTATATTAAACTAATCATGGTTTGAGATATTTAAATGACCACGTAGTCAGAAGAAGACTAGAGGATAATCTCTTTCTTACAATATTATTACTTTTCAAAACAAGTTTGTTTGTTATTCCATTGTGTTGGAATAAGGAAGATAAAACCCTAGTTTTGACCCAGAAGGGTTAAAAATAATTGATGACACCTTTCGGTTATAACTTGAATTAACTCTTTTAAACGAGTTGACTACGAAGAGTCAAGAACCCTAAGTTTAAAGGTTTGTATTAGACTATGTCTAAGAGAAGTTGTTTTTAGTCAATGGTGTTTTTCCATGGTAAAGGAACCAAATTATTTTATTAACAAATTGTCTTGAGTTATTGACTCATAGAGTAAATATTGATAAGTCATAGACCTCATATTTGCAAGAATGCAAAGAGGTACTTTTTGAATGGTTAGTCAAACCATAAACTCTATGGTATAAATGACAGGGTCATGAGAATCAAACTAAGTCAGGAAGACTAGATTAGAGTCAGATAAAACTCTATTGTTAAACCTAGTTGACTAAGTCAAACTAAAGGATGTGATAGTATCCAAGTCGAGTTAGAGGTGGGTGGACATTATGACTATATTTACTTTAAACATCTACTCATATAGAATCTTTGGCCAAAGTAATACATACATATCTGCATGCATTAGTCGGTTCACCGTGTCCAGATTTCATAACTTGTCAGTATGATCATACTTATCTAGAGGATTGTCTAGAGTTGTGTGATCAATAGTGCTATGTAGGATACAACACAAGTACTCAAATGGCAAATAACTATTGGTTACCTTATGTCTATACTCTTCATGAAGGGTAGGGCCACTTCCAGTTGGAAAGTGTGCGAGGGACCGCCGGTCTGTGGTTGGAGGTAAAGCACTCAGAAGATGCTCTCTCTCTCTAGCAGAAGACTTGCCAAGACTTGCAATATGAATGTCAGAACTTCAGATGTAGCTTTTATATTTGATAAATGACTTGTATTCCATAAACCATGTACATTTTATCAAATGTAGATTATTGTAATGGAAAGATAGAATATCTATTTTGTAAATTATTACTTGATGTATATTAAAAAAAAATGATTGGTTTTTATGATGTAATTTGGTTCCTTTATATTATTTTAATTTTACAAAAAAAAGTTCAATCTTTTTCACTTATGTATTTTTATCTCGTGGTAAATTATTTGATTAAGCTTTGTTTGAGATCTAATATGTTACAAGATTGCTTATAACACTAGGTCTTTTTCCATTTTATGCTTGAACCAGAAGCCTGACAAAAAATGTCCAAGTAATGAAGGCCCTGCCTGACATTATTCTTGTCCTTAATAAAGGTGAGGAAAGAATCATCGACAAAATATCCACTAATCAACTAGGTGGGAGAATTGGAAAGAGACATCCCCTTGATAAGGGATTGAGAAACCATATGGGCCAAAATATAACTAAATCCTTTTGCAACAAGCACATAAAGAGCTAGAGAAAATGGGAAACCTTGATGGATAGATTGGAAAAGCCCAAATGAATTAGATTGTTTCCCATTTATGGTATTGCAAGTTGAGGCATTGACAAATAGCATTTGAATAGACTGGATGAAATGAGGCCCAAATCCAAGTGCCCAAAGCATGGAAAGAATAAAAGACCATTCAATATAGTCATAAACCTTGGAAAAATTGATCTTAATGAAAATGGATAGCCATTGAGAGTGTGGGGCCCATTCCATCCCTTCCCACACAACAATAATATTATCCAAGATGTATATGGACTTAATAAAACTTGTTTGCTGATGACATACTAGTTGAGGAAGCATATTCCTAAGATTAACAGCCAAAGCCTTGGTAATAATCTTATAAGAGACATTCAACAAGGTGATTGGCTACCAGTTGCAAATATCTTTAGGGTCGCCAGCTTTAAGTATGAACTTAATATTTCCCTTGTTGATTAAACCTCCTGAAGACTTTGTATGAAAAGCCTCAAGATAGACCTTGTGGAGATCTTGATGCAGGAGCATCCCTGGTTCAAGAGCAATCTTGCATCAACCAAAAACATTTGCATTTCAGTTTGTTTCTTTCATTTTCGAGTTTAGTTCAGGCAATTCAGTCAGAAGCAATTTCAACTTTTGGTCCGGTATTCTACCGCAGTTGCATTTCACACCTTGTGGAGCTGGACTTAGCATCTACATTCATTCATCTACATCATATCCATAATTTAGAGATCTGCACATCGTTACCGGAAAGTTATCACTATCAAAAGATTGACTGTTTTCAGAATAGAGCATCCCGACAGTCTCAGACAATCAGCTAAAGGAGAAGACTTGTAGAGCATTCCTTGACTTGTAGAACCTAATGACACATCATTCAATGATCTTTGGTTCATGGTTGACCTTCCTCGAAGATCTGCACACCATTCCATTCATTTGGGGAGGTGTTCTATGCATTTAGGTCCGACCTATTTGTGTACACACGTTATAGCTTTTCATTAGAATTTATGATCTTCCTTGACCGACGTGGAGGAATCTATTGTTCCGGAGATGATATATTTTGATGTAATAGATCCCTAGGAAAGTAGTTAGCATAGTTCTCATGATTTAGAAGATTGTTAGCCTTGATTCTTTGCGAAGGAGCTTCAAAGCTTTATCTTGCACATGTATGTAATCAGGTCTATGAGCCCTAATTGTAAGCCCGCATGTTGTCAGTCGATCTCTATTTGAATTCTATGATATACTGAATGACTGAATCTGCATTTGTTCCATTTCTTTGAGTTGTTTCCATTGTGTTTACTCTTGCTGCACAGTCCAGAGAGTTCATTTGGTGAACCCTCCTACCGTGACTGCACCAAGTGGTATTAGAGCGAAAGTTTGAATCTTTGGAAGTGAATTGAGTGAAGTTGGTGAAGGAATTACGTAAGATCTTGCTGTGGACAGATCGTCGAATTGAGGCAGGTTACTTGCATCGCAACCGATCGTTGATTGAGATGCAGTTGTCACCTTGTAGCCCGATCGCTGAACTTGAGGCAGTTTGCACTTGATCCTAGGAAGAATGTCGCCGAGGAGAGTTGTTGATGTTGGAACAATGGTTGGTAGAATGGATGAGATGGATGGTGGAGATGATGAAAACAATGTGAATTCATTTGGTTGCTGTTGAAGAGGATAGGGGAAGAGGATTGACACCGATACCTAATGTTGAAAGTGATGATGAAGAAGAATTTCAATCTATTGAACAAATTGGTGAAACCTTAGGAGGTGATGAAGAAGAAGAATTAGATCAGATAAAGATGTTATGAGCTATTTCAAAGATTGGAAAGAGACCTAGAGTTGATGTGCCGAACTATATTGATAATTTGAACCCTGAAGAATTGATTGACTAGATAAATGACATGGAAGAATACTTTGAATATGAGGAAATTGAAGATCCGGAGAGGGTGAAATTTGCAAAGACAAAGTTGAAAGGACATGCTGCTATATGGTGGAAAGAAGTTCAGTTGGAAAGAAACATAAGAGGGAAGGAAAAGATTACAAAATGGGATAGGATGGTGACAAAGTTGAAGAATCAGTTTATACCTGCTGACTATGAGTTGGAGCTATTGAAAAGATTGCAAAACCTGAGACAAAAAGAGAAATCTGTGAAGGAGTATACTGAAGAATTCCATAAAATGATCATAAGGACATGACATAGTGAAGAAAGCAAGGAGAAAGTGGCTAGATATATCAATGGACTGAGATTAAACATTCAAGAGGAACTAAGCTTGGCAAGGATGACATCTTTGGAAGAAGCATATTAGTTTGCCCTGAAGGTTGAAGAGAAGCTGAATAAGAGACATGATCATACGCAGAGAGGCAGAGGAGGTAAATTTTAGAGAGGTAGAACATTTTTTGAAGGAGACAGATCATATCCAGAGTAGAATAAGTTTGACAACCCATTTAAGGAGGATGGAGATAACAGTGCTTACCAGAGAGGTGACAGAAATTTTTACCAGAGAGGAAACCCCAGTGCATACTAGAATGAAGGATACCGAAGAGAAGGAAGAGGATTTGATAAGAGAACATTCAGAGGTACTTGTTTCAAGTATGGAGGTGAAGGACATAGAGCATTTGAATGTAATTAGGGTAGTACAAGTAAAAGGACAGAAAATAGTGGAAGAGTGACTTATGTTGAAGAAGAACCTGTTGGATCACCTAGTTCAGTTGGCAAACCTCAGAAAGGAGAATCATTGGTGATGAGGAGAGCACTATTTCAAATAGAGACAAATGAGGAACCACCACAGAGGAAGAGTCTATTTAGAACTAGATGCAAATCAGGAGGTAAGTGTTGTAAAGTTGTAATTGATAGTGGTAGTTCAGATAACCTAGTTTTAGAGATGGTGACTAAGCTGAAGTTAGAAAGATTGAAACACCCTAAGCCCTATCAGATAGCACGGATTCATGATGATCATAAGGTACTGGTGAGTGAACAATGTTTGGTGAAATTTGATATTGGATCTTATCATGATGAAGTCTTGTGTGATATTATGCCTATGGATGTTTGTCATATCTTCTTGGGTAGACCTTGGCAATATGATAGAAAAGCTATACATGATGGGAGAAAGAATACATACACTATAACAGAAAATGGGAAGAGAATTACTTTGATTCCTTTGGAGGATGATCCTAAGAGTGAAGTATGTGGGAATGCTAGAATCTGTCTGGTAGATGGGAGAAAATTTCTGGATGGTTTGAGACATGAGAATATGTGTTATGCCTTGATTCCTAAGAAGCCTGAAATATTGAAGAAGGAGACTGAAGAGACACAACCGGAGGAGATAAGAGAATTTTTGATAGAGTATGAAGACATCATATCAAATAATGTACCTGAAGGATTGCCACCTATAAGGAGTATCAGTTATCGCATGGACCTTATACCAAGAGCAAGTTTGCCTAACAAAGCAGCACATAGAATGACACCGATAGAGAATGAAGACTTGAATAGATAGATACAAGAGTTGTTGAGAAAAGGTTTGATCAGAGAAAGCTTGAGTCCTTGTGCAGTACCTATAGTGTTAGCACCGAAGAAAGATGGAGAATGGAGAATGTGTACTGACTCAAGAGCAATAAACAAGATCATAGTTAAGTATAAGTTTCCTTTACCTAGGATGGATGATATCATGGATGGTTTGAGTGGAGCAAGATATTTCACAAAGATAGACTTGAAGAGTGGATACCATCAGATCAGAATCAGAGAAGGTGATGAATGGAAGATTGCTTTAAAGACAAATGAAGGATTGTATGAGTGGTTAGTGATGCCCTTTGGATTGACAAATGCACCGAGTACTTTCATGAGATTGATGAATGAAGTTTTGAAGAAATTCTTGGGTAAGTTTGTTATTGTGTACTTGGATGATATTCTGATTTTTAGTAAGACAAAGGAGGAACATTTGTGGCATATTAGACAAGTTTTGCAGAGGTTGAGAGAAGAGAAATTGCTCATAAACATCAATAAGTGTAGTTTCATGAAAGAAGAACTAGTGTATTTGGGATTTGTGATTTCTGCGGAAGGATTGAAGATGGACCCTGAGAAAGTGAAAGCAATTGTTGAATGGCATACACCGGAGAGCATTGGAGAGGTTAGATCATTTCATGGATTGGCTAGTTTCTACTAGAAGTTCATCAGAAATTTGAGTTCAGTTTGTAACCCTATAATAGAGACAATGAGAGGTGACTAGAAAGATTTCAAGTGGACATCAAGAGCAGATAAAAGTTTTGAGTTGTTGAAGCAGAAAGTGACAGAGCAACCTGTTTTGGCATTACCGGGTTTCAATAAGGTATTTCAAGTTGATTGTGATGCAAGTGGAAGTACGATTAGAGCAGTGTTAAGTTAAGAAGGTAGACCAGTCACATATTTCAGTGAGAAGTTGAATGATACAAGGAGAAGATATTCAATTTATGATCAGGAGTTCTATGCCATAATCAAGCCTTGAAGAAGTGGAGACATTATTTGTTGCCTAAGGAGTTTGTGTTGTATACAGATCATAAAGCTTTGGAATATTTGAATAGTCAAGGTAAGTTGAATCAGAGACATATGAGACGGGTAGAGTTCATGCAGAGTTATATTTTTGTGTTGAAACATAGGAGTGGAAAATCAAACAAAGTTGTTGATGCATTGAGTAGAAGAAGAAACTTGTTGACAAAAATGAGAGTTGAAGTGTTGGGTTTTGATGAATTAAAGAACATGTATGAGGGAGACACTGATTTTGCAGAACCTTGGAAAGCATGTAAGGAACCTATTGTGATAGATAAGAGTAAGTGGTTGGATTATTTCATTCAAGAAGATATGTTGTTCAAAGGAAGTCAGTTGTGCATACCTAGGAGTTCAATGAGAGATAATTTGATCAAGGAGAAACATAGTGGTGGATTGGTAGGACATTTTGGCATTGATAAGACAGTGGCTTTGGTGAGTGAAAACTACTTTTGGCCTTGGACACATAAGGATGTTAGGAAATTTGTGCAGAGTTGTAGAGTTTGTCAAGTTGCAAAAGGGAGTAGTCAGAACATTGGATTGTACAAACCTTTGACAGTACCGGAGAGACCTTGGGAAGACATAAGTATGGATTTTGTAATGGGATTGCTGAAGACACAGAGAGGACATGATTCAATATTCATAGTGGTTGATAGATTTTCAAAGATGGCTCATTTCATACCTTGTAAGAAGATAACTAATGCAGTGCATGCAGCTGACCTATTTTTCAAGGAGATTGTGAGATTGCATGGATTACCTTTAAGAGTATAGTTTCAGACAGAGATACAAAGTTTGTTGGGTACTTTTGGAAGACACTTTGGAAGAAGATGAAGATAGATTTGAAGTTTAATTCAACTTTTCATCCACAGATTGATGGACAGATAGAGGTAGTGAATAGGAGTTTGGGAACTCGTTGAGATGTTTGGTTGAAGAGAAAACAGGAAGTTGGGATTTGATTCTTTCATGAGCAGAGTTTGCATACAATAATTAAGTAAATAGAAGTACCAGAAGAACACCATTGTTACCAGAGTGAATCCTAGAGGAGTAGCAAAATTAAGAGACATTAGCATGGAAGAAAAGAAAAGTACAGAAGCAGAAGAATTTGTAGATCACATGAAGGCAGTGCATAATCAGGTAAAGAAGCATTTGGAGGATATGAACAATAATTACAAGGAAAACGCAAATGAGAAGAGAAGACATAAGGAATTTGAAGTTGGAGATGAAGTGATGGTGTACTTGAGAAAACAAAGATTTCCAGTTGGGACATATAACAAGTTAAAGATGAAGAAGTTTGGACCTTGTAAGATACTCAGAAAATTTGATTAAGGAAATGTTGCAAATATGTGCCTAATCGGTGTTGTCATTGATGTCAACATATTCCTGTTGCCATTAGTGTCAACTGTATCCTATTTTATTGACTGGCTAGAAGACTGAAATGTTGAGGATATTGAGAAAATTAATGAAGATCTAAGTACGCAGACCATATGGCTGTGTAGAGGATTGTCTGAGGAAGCTCCAGCTAAGAATTGAGAGGTCCGCATAAAGATTTGAAGAAATTATGGCCCTCTGAGTTGAATTGGGTTTTGCAGTGTTCATAAAAGAAAGAGTGATAGGAAATTGGTCCAGATTGCTCCGCAAATGAAACACTATGATTTGCATATCTAGAGACATGTTTGGGAAGTCAGTGTGTGTCATCAACTTAATTGGTTCGTGGTTTGGAGATCCGCAAACAATCTTTCTAGTGTAACAGTCATGACATACAGTGTTCTTAAGGTGCCGAATGACGATGCAAGTGATTTTGTTGATTTGGAGTAGTGCGGATGTTATTGCCGAATTCAATGTGCTTGTGGAGGTCTATGGATCGTGTGCCTATTGTGTTGGAGGTTCGCATTAAAGAATTGAGCTTGTTGTTGAAGATTTCCCTCTTGGTGTTGTTGTTCTTCCCAGACTTGGCCGACCAGATGATTCTAGCGTGTTGCGAATGATGTAAGAGCAATTCTTTGGGGCATGGCATGTTGATCAAGGAAGATTTGAGTCCCAGTTATGTTTGGCCGACAACTTAGTGATTCACATTAAGTCAAACACTTGTAGTGCTGACCTTGATGTTTATTCCAAGGTTGATGAAGCATATAAAGGCATATAGTTGAGTTGTTGAAAATCATCCTTGTGCGAAATAATAAAATTCCAAGAAAGGATTAGAGGCAGAGTAGAGAAACAAGAACAACAAAGGATGAAGTGATAGTGAAGAAGTATTCGGGAGAAGAGTAGAAGTTTTGTGAGCATTCAATGAGACTGAACTAGGCATGAAGAAGATGCTATTTCTCAGTTGATTCCTTCTGTATTAAATGTAATTTTTCTGTAGGCAGTGAGCCTCTTTTGAGCAGCGAGCTCTGGGCAGTGCGCTCGAAGGCAAGTGCCTTCCCATTTTTAAGTACTTTTAATAGGTTACGAATCTCGTGGGTTAACCCCCATCGTGGTTTTCCCTTAATTAGGTTTCCACGTTAAAAATCTTGGTGTCAAGTGTGTTAATTGTGTTCTTGCTCGTGTGTTATTGTGATGCAGAGCATCCACGACAGTTTTCATGCCATGACTTATGGTGGACTTGAGTAAGGCTAAGGAATTTCCAACGGTTAACATGGACATGTGGACAAGTTTGTTGGAGAAAAAATAGGAATCAATCCTAATGTGGGACAATTAGATTTAAAGAAGATAGCTATTAAGAGTCCTATTTTAATTAGGAGAGTTGGGGGGTATTTCAGCAGTTAGAGGAAAAGATACGGGTAGTAGTTAGTTTTTAGTTTTTAGAGAGTTCTGGGACTTATGTAAATATTAACATTTCTGAATGTAATGGAATGGAGGTATTTTCTGTTGGAGTTACGTTGAGCATTCTCCTTAAGATGTTCTTCCTTCTCTGTTCTACGTGGTGCTGATTTAGCATTTATTCTTATTAGTTTTTGTTTATTGGGGAATCTATGATTAGGACAGTTTGCTATCCACCATTTGTTAATAACGTCTTACAGACCTGAGCATAGAAAATTTGTCTGCATCAGTTTGGTAGCAGAGCACTTCAAATTTTGAGCTGTGGGTTATGTGACTCAATATAACCATTGGCTGGTTTCGAATAATACTGTGCATGTGGCTGTTGAGTGTGTTGTTCCACGCTATTGTTGTTATTGTGTTTGTAGGTCAAGAGCGCACTAGCCTATGAAGGCATTAGAATCCAAATACTGGTATGAAGTCGGCACTGCCTAGCCACATTCTCCACTGTGAAAGAGGCTCGGTTCTTTCCACTTAGAAGGGGCCTTCACATGTCACTACCTTGCAAATCATTTTTTTCAATGTACGTTCAACCAACATTTTCCTTGGTGCTGTGGAGTGGACATAAATGAGCAGCACAACTCTTGCATCCAAGTGGATCGATGCAACAGTTTGCTTTCTTTTTTTTGCCCTTCATTTTCTTCTGTAAATTGTGGTGTTTTTTTAGTGGAGGTTTGACTCACTTTTGAGAAATTTGAAGCTCCGAGGGTTTATATGAAGAGGCTTTGTGGAATGTTCATCTTTGATTAGTGGTGGAGCTACCAGGCTTTAAAAAAAAGACGAAAGAAAGAAAGTTATTAGTCTATAATGGACTTGGCTGCAGTGATGGTTATTTTCTTGAAGGAGTGTTCTTATGGCCTAGAGCTGATTCAAGTATGGAGAGCAGATGTGGTATTGGTGAGGAATGGAAGAGTTCATTATTTGTAATGGTTTTCAATTCTGAATAAGATAGGATCTTTGTGAAAATCTGTGTATTACCAATCTAAAAGATTGGGGGAGTGTTGTTTGTGGTGAACAATTGTGTACAAAAAAAAGTGAAAGTTGTGAGGGGACAATAAGAAGTTGCAGCTGTCTATTTGGGTTTTGGCTGTGAATTCAAATATGGATTTTTATCATGATGTGAGAGAGAGGATAACCAAGCTGGAAGAAAGAATAGGGAAGAGACAAAAGTAGAAACAAACAAAGGACCAATGAAAGGAGCTACAAAAATTGGAGTATGAATTGGAGGAGTTAAAGTGGATGTTGGAGGAGAATGAAGCATGTAGCAATAAGAAGACAAAGAAGAAGAAATTTATAACAAAGGCTTTGAAGAGATGTGAGAAGGTAAAAAATAATGGTGTGTACCTAACTTGTGAGCAAGAGTTATATTAAAAAAGGAAAGCCATAGAGGTAAGGATTAGCCAAGGGATAGAATTCCTAGAACAGGGAAAACTTAAATCCCTAGATGAGTTGGCAAGATTGTTATTGGATGAGAGGCCAATAAATGAGATTTGTGAAGAGTTGGAGATAGAGAATGAATGGGATGAAAGTGAAGAGGATGAGTTGGATCAAGTTGTTGAGTTGTGTTACCTCGAAGAAGGGGAAAGTATTGATGATTACAATACAAGAGGAGACCCAAAATTTCGTAGCAGTGGAAACAGTCCACATTAGAGAGGAAGTTGCAGCAGAGATGGAGATCTTTGGGAGGCCCAAATGTGATGAAATCCTATTGGTTTTAGAGAAGAAAACCAACCAAAAGCAGCTAGAAGAAGGCCTAGGGAATCCCATCATTGATGGAAAGAGAGTAGAAGATCATCACTTTCTTGGAAAAGCAATGAGAGTGATTGAGGGAAGAAATAGAAATATGTTCATTTGTGGTACAAATGAGGACAATGAAAAAAATACAATAAAGGAGGACAATACAAAAAAGGAGTTGTCTTGTGAAGGACATCATGCAAAGCTAGGAAATGAAGACCTCATAAAGGAAGAATTGGAAAGCATGCCTAAATGGCATAATGCAAAGGAGGAAGCACTTGTGGGAAATTTTTATTCCCTTAACTCTATTTTTGTTTTTAATGGTTTATGTGTAGGTGTAATAGAAGGTGCAACAGAAGATGATATGAGTGATGCAAAGAGTCATGATGGTTTTCAGTGGAGGAGGACCACTAAGGCTTCAAAGAGCTGGGAAAAGAGAAAGAGTACCAATTGACAAAGGAGGATGAACTCGAATCCAATAGGAGGTTGGAAGCGAAAGAAGAAAAAGTTTGATTATTTGCAAAGGTATCTAATTTGGTGGAAGGGAACGCCATGGCTTGGTTCTTCAAGTCAAAAGGATGGTTCTACCATCTCACTCAAACTCTTACTTGGATGTTTGATGCAGTAGCATCCTAGGGAAAAAGCAATCTTGCATAAAAAAAATTTGTAATAGTTGAGTCCATAATTTTTTTAGAGTGTTAACTTCTTTGAGTTTGTTTCAAATAAGTTAGCTTTGAACCCGGAGGTTCAAAATTTCTAAAAGAAGGGGAGAATGATGCAGAGCATCCACGACAGTTTTCATGCCATGACTTACGGTGGACTTGAGTAAGGCCAAGGGATTTCCAATGGTTAACATGGACAGGTGGGCAAGTTTGTTGGAGAAAAAACAGGAATCAATCTTGACGTGGGACAATTAGATTTAAAGAAGATAGATGTTAAGAGTCATATTTTAATTAGGAGAGTTGGGGGGTATTTCGACATTTAGAGGAAAAGATACGGGTAGTAGTTAGTTTTTGGTTTTTAGAGAGTTCTAGGACTTATGTAAATATTAACATTTCTGAATGTAATGGAATGGAGGTATTTTTTGTTGGAGTTACGTTGAGCATTCTCCTTAAGATGTTCTTCCTTCTCTATTCTATGTGGTGCTGTTTTAGCATTTATTCTTACTGGTTTTTGTTTACTGTGGAATTTGTGATTAGGACAGTTTTCTATCCACCGTTTGTTAATAACGTCTTACAGACCTGAGCATAGAAAATTTGTCTGTATCATATTGTTTCATGCTTTAATGTTTACATCATTAATTTGTTAGTAAGTTGTGAAAGAAGATTAAAAGAAGAAAAAGAATAATTTTGTGGATAACTGATTCACCCCCCCTCTCAGTTGTCTGGCCTAATTCCAACAGGAAATGCATATGAAGTAGAGTTATCAGAGACATTGGGTATATCACCTATTTTCAACATTGCAGACCTTTATCAGTATCATGAAGTAGAGTTCAGTGATAGCTTGGAAGAAGACTTGAAGAAGCAGTTACCACACAAAGCACCGAAGCAGATTGAAGACATCCTAAAGACTTTGTACGAAAAAGCCTCAAGATAGATCTTGTGGAGATCTTCATCCACAATATCCCAAAAGGTTTTATAAAATTCATAGAGAAATCCATCCAAACTAGGGGCCTTGTCATTGGACATTGAAAAAATAGCCTCCCTCAAGTCTTCTTTGGTGAGAAGCTAATCTTAAAGAATGCATTGGGAATTGTAAACTTGACAAGGAACCATATTAAGGCACTACTATAAAGCAATTGATTGAACTAGAGTGTACTCCTGAGTAGCAAAAACTTGCCCATATTGTCATACAAAAGCCTGTAGAATGTCAAGAAGCTCATTCAAGAGTTTTTACCCCTCTTTAATTTGCTTAATGGGTTGAGATGTATGATGGGCATGCAAGGTCGAGAAGAATTCTTTTGAGACCTTGTCACCAATCTTGAGCCAATGAAGTCAAGCTTTGATTTGGGTTCCCTACATAGTTTGAGCGTCTACAACCTACTTTTGGTGGCAAAGTTAAGCCACTTGAATCTAAGTGACTAAATCAAATGGATACGCTTCTAAAGTGGCGGTGGCTTGGCGCAGCTCTGAGGTGGTGGCCTTGTAAGAGCAATGATAGAAACGGGCTAACTAATGCCCATAAATGCGAATGAAGTTGGAGGTATAAGTTATGGCATCATTCCACCAAGCTATCTAGCTGGCCCTATGCATAGGACATGGCTCCAAATTCTAGACATGTTGAATGTAGGCTTATGTGGCTTTGTGATTAAGCAATGACGTGATGAGGAAAAACTAAGTCTTCATAGCCTTGGGTTAGGCAACTTGTCACTCAACATGAAACCATATTGGAAAGTGGTCTGAAAGGATAAATGTCTGACAAAGGCTCCATTGGCAAGGAATAACAATTGACAAATGAGAAAAAAGACAGAGTTGTCAACATGGCTCAATCCATATGCTTGAGTACTTTGTTAAGGCCAACTCTCAGATTAATCTAAGTGTACCATGTCATATGATCTTGGTGGCAACCAAGATTGGGATAAAAAAGTCCTAATTTATTATGCATGAAGAATCAGACCTCTCTTTTGCTAGCTATCCAGTGTATAGGGAAGTCCCCACATTTATCATAGGCCATTTCAATCATATTAAAATCCCTGCACAAAACCTAAGTGGCAGTAGGCATTGAATTTGGTGGTGCCTACTTAAACATTCAAGTTTCAAACATTTAAATATGTAGGCCCCTTCCCGAAAAATCCAAAAAATTCCAACACTTTCGGCCTCTGTAAGTCAAAATATGCATCTGCAAGTCAGAAGAGACTATCGGCCCCTAAAAATTGATGATAAAAATGGGTCAAATGCGTTTCAGATGCACATCGGGTTTTAGTTTCTGACCCTAAATGTTTCTAGCAGTGGCTGAGAGGGTCTTGTTTTGCTAATGCCGCGGGATCCGCCAAGTGTTGAGCCACAGTTCTAGCCACACTTTTGTTCCTAACTGTGTAACTTTAACGCGGAATGCGCCACGTGTCCCCTGAGGTCGCCGCGGAAGCCGACAAGTGTCGGCCTTCATATTTGTTTCTTTTTTATTTCAAGGTTTGGCACAGTCATGGTGGGTCCCAGTAAAGGGAGTTGCTACTGCGGATGTTGCCAAGTGTCGGCCTCCGCCAGAGTTTCTGAAAGCCCTTTTATAAAGTTTCAAATGTGTCAGAAAGCGCCACGTGTCACTTGCGAAGGCATAGTTTCTAAAGTTTCGGTGTGGCTGCGGAGGGCGCCACGTGCATCTTATGATGGCCGCGGAGCCTGCCATGTGTATGCTTCCGCATGTCTCTCTCTTTTTCCTTCGGGGCCAAGTATTGATAGAGGTGGGTCCCAATGAGTGTCTCAAGTGTTGCGGGTGATGACAAATGTCACCTTCCGCATAAGTCTCAGGAGGGGCCTTAAAGTTTCTGAGTGTTTTGAGGAAGTTTCTTTGAGTTTCAAGAAGTGGTCGTGGAAGGCACCATGTGGCTGCTTCCGCGGGTTTTAGAGAGACTCTTTAATGTTTCAAGAGGAGCGCGGGGCCCAACAAGTGTCGGCTTTCGCATTAATGTTTCGAAGGAGGGTCTTTAAGTTTCAAGAGACTGCGAAAGGTGCCATATGGCGGCTCCCGCAGGAGTTTCAAGGGCCTCTTGTGTTTCAAAGGTTTTCGCAGGCTGTTTCATTGGGTCCCTTTTATGTCTCTCAGCGGTGAAGTGGAACCCGCCACGTGTTGGCTTCCGCCTGTGTTTCAAAGAAGAGTCCCTAAACATTTCAGGGTGTCGCCGAGCTTTCCACATGGTGGCTTCCGCGTGAGGTTCCAGCAGTAGACTCTCAGCGGGAAGATAAAGGAAGCGACGACCCAGCGATAGAAACTCAAAGTGTCTGCGTGGCACATTTTTGTTGGTGGCAACTTTTTGACACTTTTGGGGCCGTTGATTTCAGCGATGGGTTTTGATCGACGGCCACGTTTTGAAGTTGCAGCGCAGGTTTTTTCAAGCGTTTGCAACTGTTTTTGGCCGAAAACTCTGAGGAAACTTGCTACAACTACATTTCCAGGGGCTACAGGTTGGTGAAGCAGTAATGGCGATCTTGCAGGGGCGCGATGGGATGATGATGGATAGGTCAACTACTAGATTTAAGAGAAAATGTCCCTAAGTGGTGGCTCATATCCCAATCTCACCAACTCTGTCCTCTGTTTCTGGCTGTTGCATTCAATTTTGAGCGCCACTTTTCAGTGTAGTGTATCTGGCAGGATTTTTGGCCTCCCATGTAATTAACGCTGAGTGCACCTTCCTCGCTATAGATAAGGGACTGTGTGACTCATTTTTAAGGTTGTTGAAGGCCTGGGCATTTTTTGTGTAAATAATGAAGAATAGGGCATGATCTTGGCTGTTGTATCCCATTTTGGAGTTTATGTGTTGCAGCATGCATGTATTCTCACATGTGTTCAGTTTTAGTGTTGATTTATATGAGAAATGCTTCATTGCATGTGTCTATCTGCTTGTCTCCATTTGCTGCATGTTATTCTCCTTCTTTTGAATCTGGTTGCTAAGGGTTTCATAGATTCTAGGGTACAGGGTTCTGTATCACATGTTTGATCTCTAACTTCCATTCAAGGAGTGGATTAAATTGTTTTAGGTTGAGCATGGGGAAGGTTGCATGTCTGCAGGGATATCTGTAAATAGAGGCAGTTAGATACCCTTTCTTGGGTGATGTTTGTAAGGCAAGCATCAAGTCCAACCCCCTGAAACTTGAGTGAAAGTTGCAAACCATCTGTTGTATACGTCTAGTTGACTCCTTGCCCAATGGATAGACACCAGTCTGTTTCTGGGTCAGTAATTATGAGCCAAAACCCCTTATCTTGCATCCAGGACATTATGTCCACCCATTTCATCACTTCCACATGTTAGTTGTAGGAGTAGGATTAGGGACCCCCTGCATACTCTCATACCCAACCAGACATATATGTCCAAGAATGTTGCCAACCTTGTGATCTATCATACAGATCTTGGTCCACACATGAGAGTATTCTGCTTGTTACTGTCAAGCTAAATCTTTCTGTCATTGAGCTAGTCAATGTTACATCTTTTGTCATAGGGATACCCCCCTTGGTGTGGCAGAACCAGAAGTGAAGGGGAGGCAACTCACGCAACCTCCCGTAATCTGTTGGCCGAATCTGCCCATGCATTGGAACTGGCAAACCGTCTGCAGATTTGGCAACCAACAGATTTTGGCAACTCTGCTGGGGAGTTGATTTAAAAGAATAATATTTTTGTGGCCCATCCGAGTCACTAACAAAATGATGCTCTACTGGTGGAATGAACCTGGAAAAGTGGCTTTCAGTTATTGTAAATTTTGTCCTCTCTAGAGAGGTGGTGACTCTACAAAAAAGATCTAAATGCACATGAAAGATAGATGTATGTGATGTGACAAAGATGTTCATATTTCTGCATCTAGATGAGAAAAGGTACCTAACTTCTTCCCCTTTATATGTGTTGTTTACTGCATAAGTTAGATGCCAGGGGAAACCTTAGGTCTTAGGCAATCATAGGATGTCTAAGATGGAAAATTTTATGAATCCAAATATGTTTTATCCCATACTCAGTCAAAAGGGGGATGATATGTTGACAAAAAGAATAGAAGAGATAAGAAATAGGTTGATATTCTTAGAGGCTAGGCAGGTTCAATTAAATAGTGATAATACTATTGTGTCTGCCAGTCAAAAAGCTAAACCTCTTGTCAGCCCTTTTGATCCTTTGTATGACCAATTGGATCTGTCATGGGTTGATTATAAAGTTGAAACTATGCCTGCTAGGATGTACAGTCAGATGCCTAGATTTAGTGGTCATAGTGTGTGTGATGGGGGTGCACATATCCAAAATTTTTGTAGTTTTATGGAAAGACATTCTTTTAGAAATGAGGATATGTGGATGAGGTTTTTTGTTAGATCCTTTGATACAAAAGCTAGAGATTGGTATTTGAGCTTTCCAAAGAGATCCTTTGCCTGTTGGGATGAGCTTGCTGACTGTTTCAAAAAAGAATTTGCAAAAGAACCTACTGATCTTGTTGCAGAATTGATGAAAATCAGAAAACAAGATGAAGAGCCATGTATTGATTTCAGTCATAGTTTTGCATTAGCCCTTTCACAAGTCCCTGAAAGTTTCAGACCTGATATTTTAGCCTGTGTTGGCATATTCTTTGAAGCTTTTGAGGAGGGCTCTAGTGCACTACTGAGGGATTTCAAGGTGACAAGTATACAGATGGCATACAAATTTTTAGAAAATGTAGAAGAAATGAGAAATGAGCACCTGCTGAAATCCCTATCCCCAGGTTTGGGTGTGAATGATGGTTGTGAAGCTGCAAATGACCAAATGATTAAGGCATCATGTGAAGATGAAAAGATGAATACTAAGGATGCCAAGGAAGGGACTAATGAAGACTCCCATTGCAATGATGAGGCATCTGGCCATGAAAGAAATAATGAGGTTGTGGACAGCAATGAGCAACTTTTTGAATGGATTTATGGAGATAATTGTGAGTATTGCACTCAAGCCAGAGAAGATATAAGCAAACAGAGAAATAGTTCTATGTGTGAACCACTGCCTTCTTTTCAAACACATGGAGATGATGAAGAGCAATCAGAGATTGAGACAAGTGCTAGTGCAGAGCATGATTGTTCTTTATTTGATGGCTGTTTTGCTTATGACACACAAGCTGATATTCCTCCACAAAAAGAATCCATTGATGGTGAAGATGCATGTTCTGCTGCCCATGAACCAGTGGCATACCATGATGAAGCTGATGCACCTGGATCACCCATTTATGACACATGTGGTGATGAGGATTTGTCTGAGTATGGTGAGGATTTAGACATTATTTTTGATTTGGATTTTGTTTCTCATCTTGATGAAAGAGAAACCAGCATACATCAGGTAAGTGATTGTAAAAATGTGCCTAATTGTAAAGAGGTGCCAGAGCCTGATCTTTTCCAGCTTGGTGTGCCAGATGATTGTGTGCGTGATGTGCACAATTGTGAATTTGAAAGCTTTTCTTGTGATTGGCCAGCTAATGAAATGAGCCCTGATTCTCCTAGTTGTGTGGTGGACTCTGAATGTTTCCTGTTTTCAGTCCAACTAGGAGATCATTTTACAATGCATACTGCTGATGCAGATGATGATAAGTGTTACATACCATTTAAGTATGCATTGTTTGGAAAAATTAACACCCACATGTCACAGGATGCTGAGTGTTGTTTGCATAGGGGTGACAGTGACCAGCTAGATCAGAGGGTTAAGTATGCAGATGGCAAGGTTTATTTGTGGGTAAGTCATGACAGTATCTCCAGGCTTGATCCAGTGAATGTAGATGAAAACAAGATATTTGACAAGGGGAGATACAGGTTTTTCTTTTCTTGGTGGCCTTAGGCCATCAAGTATGTTTGGTGATGTAGGTCAGTGCAGTATTCGACTCTGTGCCCAATGGATAAGGGACTGGTTTGCATCCTAGAGATCTGAGGTTCTCGCCATGCCTGCAAGAGGCATGCGTCCCCAGACAGAGCCACTGGTGGTGCCTGCATAAACATTCAAGTTTCAAACATTTAAATATGCAGGCCCTTTCCTGAAAAATCCAAAAAATTCCAACACTTTCGGCCTCTGTAAGTCAAAATATGCATCTGCAGGTCAGAAGAGACTATCGGCCCCTAAAAATTGATGATAAAAATGGGTCAAATGTGTTTCAGATGCACATCGGGTTTCAGTTTCTGACCCTAAATGTTTCTAGCAGTGGCTGAGAGGGTCTTGTTTTGCTAATGCCGCGAGATCCGCCAAGTGTTGAGCCACAGTTCTAGCCACACTTTTGTTCCTAACTGTGTAACTTTAACGCGGAATGCGCCACGTGTCCCCTGAGGTCACCGCGGAAGCTGACAAGTGTCGGCCTTCATATTTGTTTCTTTTTTGTTTCAAGGTTTGGCACAGTCATGGTGGGTCCCAGTAAAGGGAGTTGCTACTGCGGATGTTGCCAAGTGTCAGCCTCCGCCGGAGTTTCCGAAAGCCCTTTTATAAAATTTCAAATGTGTCGGAAAGTGCCACTTGTCACTTGCGGAGGCATAGTTTCTAAAGTTTCGGTGTGGCTGCGGAGGGCGCCACGTGCATCTTATAATGGCCGCGGAGCCTGCCATGTGTATGCTTCCGCATGTCTGTCTTTTTCCTTCAGCACCAAGTATTGACAGAGGTGGGTCCCAGTGAGTGTCTCAAGTGTTGCGGGTGATGACAAATGTCACCTTCCGCATAAGTCTCAGGAGGGGCCTTAAAGTTTCTGAGTGTTTCGAGGAAGTTTCTTTAAGTTTCAAGAAGTGGCCGCGGAAGGCGCCACGTGGCTGCTTCCGCGGGTTTCAGAGAGGCTCTTTAATGTTTCAAGAGGAGCACGGGGCCCGACAAGTGTCAGCTTCCGCATTAATGTTTCGAAGGAGGGTCTTTAAGTTTCAAGAGACCGCGGAAGGCGCCATATGGCGGCTCCCGCGGGAGTTTCAAGGGCCTCTTGTGTTTCAAAGGTTTTCGCAGGCTGTTTCATTAGGTCCCTTTTATGTCTCTCAACGGTGAAGCGGAACCTGCCACGTGTTGGCTTCCACCTGTGTTTCAAAGAAGAGTCCCTAAACATTTCAGGGTGCCACGGAGCTTGCCACGTGGTGGCTTTCGTGTGAGGTTCTGACGGTAGACTCTCAGCGGGAAGATAAAAGAAGCGACGACCCAGCGATAGAAACTCGAAGTGTCTGCGTGGCACGTTTTGAAGTTACAGCGCGGATTTTTTCTGAGCGTTTGCAACTATTTTTGGCGGGAAACTCTGAGGAAACTTGCTGCGACTGCATTTCTAGGGGCTATGGGTTGGTGAAGCAGTAATGGCGATCTTGCAGGGGTGCGATGGGACGATGATGGACAGGTCAACTGCCAGATTTAAGAGAAAATGTCCCTGAGTGGTGGCTCGGATCCCGATCTCACCAGCTCTGTCCTCTGTTTCTAGCTGTTGCATTCAATTTTGAGCGCCACTTTTCAATGTAGTGTATCTGGCGGGATTTTTGGCCTCCCATGTAATTAATGCTGAGTGCACCTTCCTCGCTGTATATAAGGGACTGTGTGACTCATTTTTAAGGTTGTTGAAGGCCTGGGCATTTTTTGTGTAAATAATGAAGAACAGGGTATGATCTTGGCTGTTGTATCCTATTTTGGAGTTTATGTGTTGTAGCATGCATGTATTCTGCACATGTGTTCAATTTCAGTGTTGATTTATATGAGAAATGCTTCATTGCATGTGTTTATCTGCTTGTCTCCATTTGCTGCATGTTATTCTCCTTCTTTTGAATTTGGTTGCTAAGGGTTTCATAGATTCTAGGGTACAAGGTTCTATATCACATGTTTGATCTCTAACTTCCATTCAAGGAGTGGATTAAATTGTTTTAGGTCGAGCTTGGGGAAGGTTGCATGTCTGCAGGGATATCTGTAAGTAGAGGCAGTTAGATACCATTTCTTGGGTGATGTTTGTAAGGCAAGCATCAAGTCCAACCCCCTGAAACTTGAGTGAAAGTTGCAAACCATCTATTGTATATGTCTAGTTGACTCCTTGCCTAATGGATAGGCACCAGTCTATTTCTGGGTCAGTAATTATGAGCCAAAACCCCTTGTCTTGCATCCAGGACATTATGTCCACCCATTTCATCACTTCCACCTATTAGTTGTAGGAGTAGGATTAGGGACCCCCTGCATACTCTCATATCCAACCAGACATATATGTCCAAGAATGTTGCCAACCTTGTGATCTATCATACAGATCTTGGTCCACACATGAGAGTATTCTGCCTGTTACTGTCAAGCTAAATCTTTATGTCATTGAGCTAGTCAATGTTACATCTTTTGTCATAGGGATACCCCCCTTGGTGCGGCAGAACCAGAAGTGAAGGGGAGGCAACTCACGCAACCTCCCGTAATCTGTTGGCCGAATCCGCTCGTGCATTGGAACTGGCAAACCCTCTACAGATTTGGCAACCAACAGAATTAATAATCCATCTCTAGACCCTGGTAGATCTCTTTACAACATCATTTAAAGCATAACCATTAATAACTTTTAAGGAATGATTATTAATGTTGAAAAGAGCTCACAACGCTTAGTTGGTGGGGTCACATCCTTGGTCAACTAAGTGTTAATGCCACACAGGAGAGAGAAAGGTGACAACACCACCCCGACTTGCTTCATAGTTACTACATAAGAAGTGAGTGGAAGGTCAACATGACAAGCTATAAAAAGTAAGAAACAAGAAATTTTAACCCCTTGTAAACAAAGAATGCCTAGGCATGGAAACTATAGACAAGCGTCATGAGCAAATTACTTCCTTGGGAGGTTCGTCAATCCTCGAACATTCTAAGAGACATAATTTATAAATGAGTGTCAGAGACATAATTTATAAATGAGTGTTGAAAGTCGTCTCCTTGTTATCTAGCTCATCAAGAGTGAAATAACTTTTCTTATAATAACTTCATTTGAATTAAAACTTCCTATATGGAAGTTGAGTTGGACCGAGTACCATTTCTTTGACACAAACTCTCTCTTCTAGCCACCCTAGTAGGTTGCAGGGCCTCTGTTATGTAGCCAGAGGAGGGGAAGTATGTCGGGCAATGGTGGCTAATGGCTGAGACAAAACTAATTTTGCTAGCGGAATCCTTACAAATTTTGTCTCATTAGAAGTCTCCCCGGGAGAGAAGAGTTTAGGTTTCCCTGAATCCAGAGGTTTTAAAACATTCTTCGAAGCTTGACCCCCAGAGCTTGAAAAAGGCTTGGGGTATAATTATTGTCACCATAACTCTTAGCTTTGTGACTAACCATTGTAGATGATCCTTCATTTTTTTTAGAAGGTGTCAACTTAGAAGCGGGTTATGCGGAAGGTTTTGGATGAGGAGGAGCCAAAGGGTAGTCCTGAATCTTGCATTAAAAGGAGTGACACCAATAACAAATATTCGATAGCTTTAGATAATAAACTCATTGAGCGTATCTCATTTGGACAATCTGTATATCAATATATTCTTTTAGGTCCTTGGACGAATCCACCTCAACACAGGCCCACTATTAGGGACAAGCCAAACAGAACCGCTCGACTTCAACACAAACCATAAAGCTTAAAGAAGAGGTTATTTGGCTCAAAAATTTCTAGCATGACAAGGGCAATCTAGTAAACTCAACTTAAATACGGACCTTAAGAGACTTTTCATTAGAGACGAAAAAGTCTAGGGTCAAGGGTTTGAAAACTAACAAAGAGGAATGGACAAGACAAGGGCCACAACTGAGGATAGCCTCAACATGATTAGCTTTAGCAAAAAATACTTTTAGTAAGGTTTTGTACAACGTCTAGGTGAATCCCATGCGGGACCCAAGCCCCATTGACTCAGTCTTTAAGCATGCTTTCAGGGGGGACCCTACCCACAAAATACTCTATCAAGGTAAAACTTTCTAACCAATGACACACATTATCAAATTCAGGGATCAAAAGAGCAACATCTGAGGGTGTTTCGGGGGACATACCTTGTGAAACACC
The DNA here is from genome assembly GCA_027924645.1 of Cunninghamia lanceolata. Classification (NCBI taxonomy): domain Eukaryota; kingdom Viridiplantae; phylum Streptophyta; class Pinopsida; order Cupressales; family Cupressaceae; genus Cunninghamia; species Cunninghamia lanceolata. Next base: position 4,356,684 of record BSBN01000623.1, read on the forward strand.
TTGGAAACAAACTTTTTGGGTCACTTGAGCGGGGGTGCTATTATTTATCGCCATCAAACCTTCAACTCCAACAATAATAACTACATATGAATGAAAAGTCAAGGCCATTTAAAGAGGGTGATAATCCCTTGCAGGCATGGCAACTTAAGAAGTGCCACAATAAATGCAAAAAGAGGCAACAAACTTATGCTTTTCGAAGCAATATGACATGGCACAAATAAAGCCAAGAAACCCTAATAGAGCCCCCTCCTCAATAATTAATTTTTTGAATATTTATAATTAAAAATTTGCATTTTTACTTTACAAAAAATAATTATAAACTTTGGATGAAAAAAATTATAATACATATCTGAGTAATAACTAGTTAAATAATTTTGATTACAATAATAGTATCTACCAAAGGAAGGTACCCAGGATGTATTTACCATACCTATACTAGTTACTTATTGTTTGCATTTATTTAATTAACCTCAATTTATATAAAAGAGATTTTATTCTCACACAAAAGCAAATACCTCCCTCATCCTATACTTTTCCTATACTTTTTCTGTATTTTTTTTATTGAGAGTAAGGACTGAGCCAAATCCCTACCTTACCCTTCATTTATTACCACCTCTCCAACATTTGAATCTTCCCAATGACCTAATCACTTACTGTCACCCTCACCCATTAAACTAAACTACATCCTTTGATATTTTATCAAATTTTTAATATACACCTCATATGGCCATTCCCTTAATAATTCCAAATTCCAACGAGACATTTCAGGGGGCAAATGGGCAAATGGTACCTTAGCGATTCCCTCTTACATTTGATGGTCTGTCTGCTTGTTCCATCCATGGTAGTTGTGGAAAAAAGTAATAAATGTCAGCATGAATGCCCATTAATGTAATGCCAACTAACTCTAAGGGTAAAGGGAGTGAGGACCCTGATGATGGATAATCTACAACTACTAGATAGACCGTCAATTGTGATGAGTCACAGAATTTGTCCAGTCCAGAAAGGCCCATGTTTTTGTTTTCTTCGCTCGGAGTAAATGAACAATGACCGCTTACGCGTGTGGCTTTAGGCACTTGTGTGAAATGAGGCTTAACCTGCAGAGTGTAATACTTTGTACTCTTCTTCCAGCTGGTTTTCAGTACAACAGCAACAAGCTGGCTAGTCTTCAAGAGCAAGTGAAAGTCTTTGAGTCTGAGATCTGACTGGTACGTCAATTCAAGAAATGTTGTTTCAGTGATTTTTTTTTAATAGAATGGAAGAAATACAGTCATGTACAGACACAAACAGGTCGTCTTCTTCCTCAAGTAGTCCTGCCAGTGCAAACCCATTACCATCCACATCATATTTCTTTTTGAGGAAGCCAGGCTCAGGGCCCCAGCTCCGCCCAGTTGCATTTGAGGATTCCCCTGAGTGGGAAGATGAAGATGATGTGGAGGCTGACATTGAAGAGGAGGGAGAAGAAGGGGAAGGGGAAGGGGAAGGGGAAGGGGCAGAGCCCTCTGCCTCTGCACACCTGCCAAAACATGGCAGTGCTTCTCCCCAGTCGGTCGATGTCTCACAGGCCAAGAAAGTTGGAGGAGCAACACTTGTGTGGAAGGACTTGACAATTACAATACCCGGCAAGAGGAACTATTCTGAGAAGGTTATAAAGAGCTCAACAGGGTATGCATTGCCAGGGACACTCACAGTTATCATGGGCCCTGCTAAATCAGGAAAGTCCACACTGCTCAGAACACTAGCAGGTTATTTCTCTCTTTCTAACTCTCCCCGCAGCCATTTGATTTGAGAAATCACAATGGATGTGTTTAGAGTCATTCTAATTTAGTATATGCTGTTCTCAATTGTAGGATTAGCACCCACCTCTGCCAAAGTTTATGGACAGGTTCTTGTCAATGGCAGGAAATCCAAGTTGGAGTATGGCTCTTATGTAAGTACACCACGAGCCTGTTTATGCATACTACAAACTACGCTGTCTATCATAACTTGTTGTATAAGACTGTGAGAAGCACCATTTGTATTGCTTCTCTTTGATGGCTGACTATTGTTAAGTAAGATATCAGCTAGGTCTGTATTGCCGTGTTGAAAATGCATTTAAAATCTTTTTCTGCTTGTGGCTTTATACTAAAAGTTCCCCTTCAGCATGCCCGCTTGTGAAGACAATCATATTTCATTTATGTGTAGAATTTTTTCATATGTGGAAAAACATATATCGTCCCACAACATTAACTTGTACTCTGTACTTTTTATTCGCTCCATATTGAATCAGAAATGTTTTGAAGATATGTACCGATCTAAACTTTAAGAGCTGTCTATGACCATCCGCTTAGTCTACCAAATGCTTCACTCTGCTCCTGCAGGTGGCATCAAACAGGATAACACTAATCCAACCCTAGAAACAATGTTATCCTTAGTTTTCAAAGCCGGCTGAAACCTGTTCGGTCTCAAGCTTAACCTGTTCACTAGCATATCTCATATTTGTTTAATGCATGGACAAAGTACCATGTTATCATTTTGAATGCTAGATAAGCTCATGATTTCTTTTAGTCTTCACATTTTAGAAGAGTGTAAACTCTATAAGTCAATATCATTTATGGAGGAGCATGCTTTGATTATACCAGACCACAACATAGAGGAGCGTAATATTAAATGATACTTGCTAGTTGAATGTTACGAGAATGTGACCAAGGAATTGACATGGATAGTGAAATAAAACTAGTTACTTTTCCAAATTTAATGTCATTTAAATACCTGTATGGTACATGCAAAGGTTTAATGAACTATTTTTCAAAAGGACCAATTGCATATAAATATAATAAATGTTAGGCTTTTACATTCCAATTACTGTAGTTCTCCAATTTTTGGTGTCTTGATGTTATTGTGAATTGATCTTCCTGCAACTTACTTGCTAACACTGTTAGAGCTTAATCAATCCTAAAAAAGTCTTCTGTTCAAAATATCACATAAGACCACTCAAGCATCCTCTTTTGTTATGCAGATTCACGCTACCTTTAAGGAACAAAAACAGCTGCTACTGGGCTTTGCCAATTCAATACGACAAATCTTAAATAAATTGGAAACAGTTTGCTTAATTCTCATTTCAATGATTATCCTCAAGATTTTGTTCATCAGATACCCCAGTCAACATCTTTCAAAAAATTTGGAACGACAACAAACAATAATCAATCATAATATTCAGTATGGCAAGTCAGGATATCATGTTGACATATGAGAACAAATTAACAAGGATCAAATTGTGCGAAGTTGAAACAAAATCAAGTTGTCTTCTGGCATTTTCTCTTGAAAAGATATTGTGGTATGGTATTTGCTTTTAGAGCTGGGCCAATCATCAAAACTGAAGTATGTCATTTCCACTGCACTATGTCTATGACTGGAATAACTGAATTTGAATAGCTACTAGTTGATCTAGGGACCGAAAATGCCCATTCTATCCCTATTGAAAGAAAAAAACTCCAATTAAGGCTTACCCTCCCTAAGCTTGGTTTGCGTGGCCACACTAACATAGCTATGGTTGCATTGAAGACTTAATAGACAGAATATCAATAAGAATTGATATAGGCTGTGTGATAGACTGAACTAGTTCAGGCTGGTCAATGAACTTGAGCGGTTGTGTTTGCTCTATATCAGGGTGTGTATATGTTAGTGTTTCTCCGAGTTTTGGGGATGTGGGGAAGGGGGGAATGAGTTTCTGGGATGAAATATTTTTATGATGTTGGGGAAAGGCTAATAAAATAATATATGAAATTTTAAAATACAAATATATAAAAAATACCTAAAAATAACATAAACAAACCAAAAGAAGCTGAAACACTAAAGAGTAAGTAGTAGAGTAATTGACTGATTATGTAGTCCATTTGAGGGACTAATAGTCATAGGCATAATATGATACATGATTTATATTGACAGATACCAAAAGAAAAAATGTTGCATGATGCATAGTAGATAGGTACGTTGAGCAGCAAGCTTAGAAATTGGAGTCATCGTGTGATTGATATCTTGGAAACTGCTCCTCTTCCTTGCTTTTCTTCTTCTCTTTTGGTGAGTGCAAAACAGCAATGGACATGGGTTTTAAAAGTTCTTTTTTGGGTTGGGGGGACCTTGGTGAGCCCTCTTATAGGGTTCTACTTGTTTTAGAACGTTTTTTATTTTATTTTTTGCTGTTTTATATGCATATAATGTGGTGGATGCACTTAAGTTCTTGGGGATGGCTAGGAGATGCTAGGAAGTTCCCAAAAAGACCAAAAAAAGGGGGACATCTCAGAGACATCCCAAAAACTCTCAAAAAAAGGGGACATGGAGGGGACATGCCCAAGACTTTCAATGGGTAAGGGGACGCCAGCTCCAAGTTCCCAAGTCCTCAAGTCCTTGGAACATCACTCAGATCTAGGGGACATGTTCACATGGAACACTAGTATATGTTAGCACTGACTTCTATATCTGCAATAGTGCATGTGATGAAGGAATGATTGATCTGAAATAGCTAACATCATGCATGCCATTTGCTATCCAATCAAAGCTACTTGCTGAATCAAATCTAGGGCACTATCCAACCCTGTAACAGAATTAGGAGCACTGTGGGAGTCTTATGAGTGGTGATGATTATGGACTAAGTTCCAATGTGAGTAGGGGTTTGAGGCAAGAGAGGTTACTAAGTACTGTCCATGATAATGCAACCTATGAATGGAAATGATACACAGGTGCTAGGACTGAAGTCGACAATAGAGGTTGCCAGAAAAATCTAATTACTCAAGGGATACTTGGGTGTTGAACACCTTCTCTATTGATTAAGCATCGACAAAGCTTCAATATCACCTGTGGAGCCTTCATTGCCCATACCATGTACATTGGTTTCAAACATGTTATCATCAACTTTTGTTGAAATCTCGTCCATGCCATCATATGAATCCTAAGAATTAGAGGGGTTCTTTGCTTTGTCATACTCAACCACAACTTTGGTACATGACTTCTTCTATGGCGAGTCATCCACATCATTATCCATAAATACAATATTTTTTTTACCATATGTTGGAGTCGAGAATCTCTACACCCAAGGGTTCACCCTTGTACACTGTCAGTTTTTTCTTTATGGAAGGCTAGGTACAAGCTCTTTGGGATGTTTGGCGCTTGTGCTGTCAAATTCATTATAAGACGAGGCTAGAAAATGTAAACTTATAGAAGATCTTATTTTTGGGAAAATACAAATTTGATTTTGGTAGATGAGTACTCAAATCAATTGTACGTGGTGCCTTCTGCTAACTCCTTCAAGTATGTTAAAAGCCATGTTGATAAATTTGTACATTTGGATCAATCCATCCAATCTACTTAATAACTAATAAGTGATTTTAAATGTACTGGAGTTTGTAAGTCCACATGTGCTAAATTCAAGGTTGAAGGAGGGTCTTTGTCTATTTATTTGGAGATGGTATACATACTCCTCTAATGAAGTTGTGCTTGTCCTTGGTGCCAAATTGAGCATTTCTACTTTCAGTTCAGCCATGGTAATCCCATCACATTGTGCAAGGGGTCATATGAAGTAGTCTTTGGTCTATCACCAATGAGTAGTGTGGACCTCTAAGTCGCCAGATTATTCTTTTGAATCCTTGGTACCAAAATTGACCATTTCTACTTTCAGTTAAGCTATATGGGTAATCCCATCACATTGTGCAAGGGCTCATATGAAGCAGTGTTTGATCTATCACCAATAAGTAGTGTGGACCTCTTAAGTCTCCAGATTAATTTTTTTGAACAAATTCACCAAAAATGGCTTATTATTTATTTTGTTGAAGATGGCATCATAAGTATGTGGCGTGCTTGAGCTCTTATTGAACAATATTTGAGCACATTGATTTATTTTGCTCTAACACCATTGTCTCACCACAGCCCCTTAAACAAAAACAAAGCATGCATTCAACAAGTATATTTTTTTCCTAGGCTTCTTTATTTGCTCACTAGGAGGCAGCGCCTTCTCCTTCATCCCTATGCCCTTGAGAATTTTCTTTCTCACCTTACCCTTAATTTGTTGAACCCAATTTTTGGTACCACAATAGAAATTACAGGTTGCTCTTGAGGCTATTGGGATTCTAGAGGGAAGTCACCAAAATATGTACAAGTGTCAAGACTTCAATAAACTGCTATCCATTTTAAAAAAAATGAGATCCTTTTTTATGCAAATCATGCTTCAATAGTTGCTTGTCAGTGTTAAGAAGCTAGGTGGGTTGCTTTGGCATCTCGTTGGTAGGTTGTGACATCTGTGATAAGGGCCATAAAAGCCAGATGGTGAGTTTGTGTAGTTGACTACTTCGATAGCAACTAGAATTTATATGTTTACACCCACTCAATGATAACATAGAGAATTAAAATTGTGGGAACCGATTCACTAAATAACATCTAGGATAGGTGTTGACAACCTGCAAAAAGATTGACGGCTGTTTTGGGCAGCCAGGTGAATGACCTTTGCAACCTCTGACCTCTGCCCTACACACTTCAGTGGTACCGCTTAAGCCCAAGGACTTATTTGTGAGCAGTAGGGACCTAGATGGTTGACACTTAATAGTACAATGGCCTTAACATTTGCAAATTTGCCCTTTGTGGCTCAAAGTATGAAAAATCAATATGCCCTTGAAAACTAACCTTTTCAACTTGATACTCAGCCCTTTCCCCTTTTCCAGCCTGGGAATGACATCTTGGGTTTTTGTGCTCCATTCAAAATTCGATTAGCTTCTTGGACAACAACCATAGTGAAGACATTGGCATCTAAAGGGTGTGGGTGATTGTTTTGCTGCCACCAAGGGTTTATGAAGTCAATAGCTTATTAAGTTATTAGTAAATTTTTAATTTTTCCTTTCATGCTTCTCCTTACTTAATTGAGGACTAAAGAATTTCACAAAGAAATGTTTGAAGTCACGCTGATTTGAATCTCGAATTATAGAAGTTTGTGGGATATTCTAAATCCAACAACAATGGTTGTTTCTTACCTTGTTTGCTTGATGTCTGTCATGCTTCTTTTTATCCTTGGTCGAAAAGAACCTACAAAGAAATTATACTTCCCTGGTTGTAACACATTTGCAAATATATTTTGTTTTTATATTTATGTCTAAAATAACTTTTAATCTTCTTTCTACGTTTAGGAGTTATGTCTACTTTATTTATTTATTCTTTGGTTGGTTGGTAAATTGAAAATGTTCAAGTGTATAAATGATTATTATCAACAAAAATACACCCTTCTTAATCCAATATTGAGTCTTAAGAGAGTGCTTATAGTGATTTCTTATGTAAATAAGTCATCTAGGTACTTGGTAACCAGGTAAAGCTTAGAGTTCTTGGTTTTATAGAGTAGGCTTGTGCCATTAAATGTGTCCTTTGCACAATGTTGTTTGAGGTCTGTAATTTGACTGCTCCATTATCGTTGACTATGTAGCTTTAGGAGAGTCCAACCCATAAAATGTCAATCTTGTCGAGCTTTGTTTCTCTTCACTCTTCGTATTTTAAAACTAGAGTCATTGGCTTTTAGTACACCCTAATGTGTTCGTTGTGAAATATTTGTGGCCCACCTTGTAGTTAATCTTGTCAAATTAAGTTTGCTTAATTCTGTGAGATGTTGCAAGATTTCATGATTACCCAATCTATTGTCCATGCTATGCTTATACTTGGCAGTCAAAATGCCATAAGGTTCATTGCTTCTTCCCTATATCTCAATTAGAAGGGAGTATGGAAAGCAGTTACTTTGTTTGTCATCCAATAGGCCTACAATACTGTTGGCAAACTCTCCTCTCAGTCATTCCACTCTTCAATACATGCTTCTTGGATGATGGAAACAAAGACCTTGTTCATGGCTCTACATGGCCGTTGACCCATAGTTATAATAACTCAACCATGAATGAAAATATTTAAACCCCTTTGTTAGTTGTTGAATATATAGGTTAATGAAGTGGCCACATCTATACATGTGAGGTGCAAGGGTGTTATTCTCCTAGGCCTAACTATCTTAGCAGCGCCCCCCCGCCTCTCTCTCCCATTTAGATATTTTGATTTGGTTGAAGGGTCTAGTCTCATGTTGGTGCAAGAATATTTAATAGTATTCTAAATGGAAGTTGCCCTTTCAAACGACATCACAATATAGAGGTCATTCTCTCTTTACGTGTCTATTGTCTTATTTTGCATAGAGTAGCTGGTGAATCTTTATTTCTTGTAGGCTTCAATGATTTTCCAATAATACCATAAGTATCCTTTCAAGTGGTATTTGAGCTATCATTTGTTGAAAACAAGGTTTTAAGTTGAGGAGTGATAACACAAATTGAACATTAAAAAAACCAATATGTCAATTTTCTTCTCATCAATTCTTTGTGAAGTTTTTCATTTTATAAGTAGTTGTTTTGTTGTTTTTCAAATTTTATTTTATTTATTTTCAATCTCTAGTGATGACAATGAACTAGTGTCGATACAGGCTTTGAGATGCAACATGCTTCAAACGATGAAGGAACTAAAGCAGATACCTAAAAGGAGGGCAAGACCATGTGATGTATTAATTGTAGGACAAAAGGTCACACCAAGGCAAATAGTCCAAAGAAAATGTTTTGTGAGGTTTGTCAAGTTACATGGCATTCTACTAAGGATCACCTATATAATTTGAAGAATAGGAATGCCCAAGTGCTCTTCGCTTAGGGGGAGCAGTCAACACCACCCACCATGACAAAAAAGCCAATTAGTAATTAAGATCAGCATAACAATGTAGGAGATGCTACTCAAATTTAATGACTCCAAAGATTGGTCTATTGTGCATTGCTAAAAGTGCAATGAATGGGGATGCTTAATGAGACATTGTCCCACAAACCATAGCACTGCACGACTCCTCTATAGAGCGTGTGGGCCAAGAGATCATAATGATACCAATTGTCCTAGACAAACATTTCGAGTAAAAGTCAACATGATTGATGTAGTTGAGGATGGAGAAGTAGCACTATCAGATGGGCTCAAGTGAAGAAGGCCACTTGTTTGTACCCAAGTATAGAAAAAGAAAAACTCTTGGAAGCTAGGGATGAAGTTGAGCATGGCATGGTTGATTTTCGATGATACTCTCATGAGAAGGCAAGTATGGTAGCAAGCTAGTTGGAGTTCGACAAAGCTATATTGCAAGGCAAGTCCTCCAAACTAGAGTACATGTGAAGATGGTTGATTTGTTAAAAAGCATTCTAGAATTGAGGCGTGCTACAACTAATATTGCACTTGTATCAGACAATGGTTGGGATGTTGAGCATGCTACAACACACTTGACATCACATATTGGGGAGGTTGAGAATCAACACATTGAAGCAATAGTTGAGTCCCCATTGTTAGTGGACTAAGTGCACATGGAGATACTTAGTAAAAAATTAACAAATACTACTGCAAGGTGGGTTTGAGGTGAATGTGCTTCTAGAGGACATGAAGCTTGGAGAAGCCCCACTATTCGGCCTTCCATCTTCTAATTGGTAGGATGTCATGCCCCCTTCTAAAAAATGAAGGATTTGAAGACCTCTAGCTTATTTCTTTTTCCCAAAGGCTGAGGGAAATTATAAGGGAAATATTTTATATTTTTGGTGCGGCCGTCTAAATGAGACATTAGTAGTCCTATGTGTTAATTTAAAAAAAAAAAAAAAACACTTTGACACTTGGAGGGAAAAAAATAAAAAATAAATTTAATTAGGGGCCCAAAGGTGGCACCTATATAAGTGAGGCTAGTGCTCAAGGAAAGGCATCCATTATGTCATTGTTTCAAACTGAATTTTCAGATCCGATCACTCAAGGACGAAACCCCTTGATTGGCGAGTTCCAGAGGACAAAACCCCTCTATGAAATCAATTTGAATTGGGGACGAAAAACCTCAATTCTTGCATATCTGCTGGATGCAATTGCTGTGGGTGAAATTGGTGAAATTTTAATATCAATATCAGCTGCGCCAATCTGAATCAGCATCAAGGGATGATTTTACATTAATACTGCTGCGTCACTCAGCTGTGAACAGTCCCTAACTGCCGATGTATGGTCAGTTTACTTGATGAACATTTTATATTGGTTATTGAATAAGTTAGCGTCATTCCTATTACATTTATATGATTGCGCCTGGTTGACAGTTTATTAATGCTGCGATCTGGATTGATGAATTGGAATTATGTCCAAAATATATTGTGGATTGTCTATGTATGCTGTGACCTGAATTAATAAATCAATTTGCAAATAAATATACACATTGATGGCTGATTTATGAAGTATATATGTACTGAATTGTTGGGCGGTTTTTCTGTTATCACTGTTATTGTTATAAATTTGTCTCACCTTGAATTTAGGTCTTATTTGTGCAGAATTTCCTAGATCTGGAATGTGATAAATTTGCTGATCTGAACTAAAATTAATTCTGAAATTGTTTACTAATATTCCAGCCTAGGTTTAGGGTTTGAAGTGCAGTCCTTTATAGCTGGTATTCAGTGTTCACTATCAAAAGCCTGAAAATCTCATTGTTCTGATCGCTGTAATCTAGGGTAACAGTCACATGTTTTGCTTTCAATTAAACTAATAAAATTCAAAAAAACAAAACAAAAAAACATACAGTTAGCATTCATTTCCAGCTAGGGTTTAATTTTCATACTTCAGCAATTGCTTTTAGTATTGATTTCTAGAGCTTGTTTTCAGTTATTTTATAATACAAAAATACCAAAAAAAATCATATATTTTCCAAAATCCTAAAAAGGGACACTCCATAGGAGTCGATCAACAAGGCATAAAAGTGTTGGGAGTATTCATGGCACAAAAGGTACTTATTGGAGCCCAACCCTTTGCACTGAAATTTGTCATTATCTTGTTGTGTTTGTGGTTGGATAATAGTATCCAAAGCCGGCAACAATTGGAAGAAGAATTTACCCTTGTTGAAAATAAAGACCAAAAGTATGTAATAGTTCAAGATTCAAGAAGTGAGGAACTAGTCACTTTTAATTTGTTGCGTTCAAACTCTAAAGAAGAGTGTCTAAACTTTAAAAGATGGAAATTTGAGGGCTTATGGAGCCAAATGATGGAGGGATTTTGGAGTAATGGTTGTGATCCAAAGACGAGATAAACTACCTCAATGGTATGTTCCATTGCCAAATGAAAGATTATGAGGTGTTCCAACTAAATTATAATAGCATTGAAATAATGGAGATAAAAATAGAGGGCTTGCAAAGAAATGACCAAAAGCATAAGCTAATGGTGTTAAAGTCTGTCTGGACTATTGATGATACAATTGGATTACCCTCCCAAGTTTATAGAAAATATTGTAGCGCAAAGTTCAAAGATAAGTTGGCATATGAGTTTGAAAGTGTAGCAGATATGAAGTTCAAAAAGCTGACTACAATAATTGTGATTGTGTGGTCTAAGGATAACAGTAGCATAGAAGATGAAGTACAACCTCTTGAAGTACAGTTGGCTATGAATACGATCAACCTCAATGAAAAGAGAGTCATGCACAGTGGCATATGAATTCAAAATAGCATGAACTTGTGCTATGGAGGAGGAGGAAGCATTGACATGCCAAACAATTTGTAAGAATGAATTTCTTCACTATACACTATATAGTCCTTCACCTGATTGTTTTTGCAAGTTCTGGCTGTGCTTCCATTGTCGACTGTATTTCCATTGTTAGCTGCACTTCCATTGTCAGCTGCACTTGCATTATCAAGTGTACCTCCATTGTTGAATATACTTCCAATATTTCTTTTGTCAGTTGTACTTCCATTGTTGACCATAGTGCCATTGTTTCCATTTTCAGTTTTATTTCCATTGTTGGTCTTGCTTCCATTGTTGATCATTCATATGTTGTCAATTGTACTTCCATTATTTGGTGTATTGCTTATGTTTGTTTCTTTATCCACTGTGCACTCCTCCTAATTGACTGTATGCCCATTGCACACATTAATATAGTATGATCGAAAAGTTAATTGTATGTACTATCAGAGTTTGACTTGCAAATTGTGCAGTACGATCCCTTTTGCTATCCAACCTGACATACGAGTGCATAAGCGATTATTGTACAACTAAATGCACAATTCGCCCTACTCCCCTTTGTAAAAACTATTGTACACTCCTCTACACAAATTGTTGTATGCTCCTTTGCACAATTTGCTGTAAAATTTTCTGACCTACAATCTGCTAATATTCCTAGTCTACAGTCTGCTTTAGTACACTAAGATGTGCCATTGACAGTATTCTATGCTACAATTTGGCCTTTTACAATTGGCAACATGACTGTCAATGACTCTCTTTCATAAACATGTATGCATGTATGCTATTAACCCTACAATATGGCAATGTAAGTGCTTGAATTGCCCCTATAGTAGCGTAAAAATACTTGTGTCGTATGAGTGTTAGTTAGGGTTAAGAGAAGATGAGCCAATTGCAGCAATGGTGCATAGTGATTTTGTGTACAATTACAACTAATTCATTATTCAAATCAGCTTACAGAATTTGTGTGTGAATCCCACTTTGGGCAAAGGCATGTCGCATGGTATGACTGGGTGCTCCTACAATGATCAATAATAATATTGCTGGCTCCTGCAAAGGTTGTCCAAACTGGCCGCCTTAGTCCTGGATGTGCCTGATGAGCATTCTTAGACTCTGCATAGGTACTCCTACAGTGATTGAGGATAATATTGTTGGCTCCCCCAACGCGTCCTAGAATACTGACACCCGAGGATTTTGGTTCTCTGCTGGGATGATCTTCATCTGCTTCCACTGCTTTGTGGGGTCCTCCCATCACATATCTTTTTATATTTGTTCCATTTTGGGGTTACTCTTTTTAGGTCAATACCCCTGCTTCTATTTATTTGTTTTTTCCTCCTTTTCTTGCTTTATTGTATTTGCTTTGAATATCCGGCCCCCTTTGCCCTAGTTCTTTGCTATTGTACCAGTTGTATTTCCAGTCTCTTGGATCTATTCTTGGTCATTTGTGGACATTAATATTTCTTTTCTTTCTTTCTGAATTTCAGTGCTTGCTGCCTTGGTTTGATGAAATTTTGTGGTGGACAAATTTCAAAAACACCAGCCTAGGCATGATATTTCTCACGATTTTCAGCTTTTCCCAGTGTTTCTCCAAGTTTCCAAGATGGGGGGACTCGGGGATGTGGGATGAGCTTTCAGGGATGGCTATTAATATGAATTAAACAAACTAAAAGGAGCTGAAATTTTAAAAAGCAATTACAATGTGCTTTATTTGCAATGAAAATCTCCCCTCTGGGTTTTTAGGGGTTTAGTATTTTTTCCTTAAAAAGTTACCTTTTTTTATTTTTATGCACTAAATGGGGCAGGTTGTCCTGTTCTGAAGAAAGGCGACATTCCCTCCAAGTCCCCAAGTCCTCACAACATCTGGGACGTCACCTGGACCCCCAGGGATACATTCCTGTGGAACACTGGCTTTTCCTTTGTACAAAAGAGATACTAGAAGTTTTCTGCAGCAGCTTCTCTAAGGATGCTTTCTTTCTTCTCTGCCCCATCTCATTATTTAGTATTTTTTTTATACTGGTTGTGTTACAAGGGACTCCAACTTGTTTAAATGGGGGAGGGATGATGTAGTCTGTCATTTCAAGTATGGTTATCAACGTAGAATAAAGTATAAACTAAATATTTTGCAACTGACTTTGCATGTTGTTGATTAATTGTTGGCTTAGGTAGTGTCCTTCATAGTTATAAATAGTTAGACCAACAATTGTGTCTTAATCGACACTGTTGGTCCTGGAAATAGTGTTTCCACTTTCCACTATTGGGGTAAGGGCACTGATTTTATGATAGGTCCTCCTTGTATTAGCAAGCATTGTTTGAAGCACTACCTATCAAAATAAAAGTATTACTCTCTAAATTTTCTGTTTATTGTTCCTTTGTATGATTTGTATTTCCAACCATTCTTTTGTACGACAACTCGTGGTGTAGTGTAGATTTTACAATTAATATTGCAGACCATTAGCTGTTCCAAGATGCATAGGAAAGAACCTTTTTACCAATAGAATCATCTGGTAATATAAAAAAATAGAAATGACAGGAGAGTCTCCAACAATATTTGGATCATTTGAAAATGTTTGAAAACAAAGACAGGGAACTTTGGTTTGCTGTGAGTCATTTTGTGCACTTATCTCTAGCTGTATACATTGAAAAAGAATTACCCTTTCAATATTATGGAAGATGCACTATAAGTTATTTTGTTATAGATATCCAATCTATCCCTTAGTTCATAACAAGCATGAAATGTAGCTTGTGCAAAGCAGATTGAATCAATAGTCATTCATCTGCTAGCCTAAATGTTTTCTTTCTTACTATTAGCTTGAAAAACTATCTAGGACGAGTCTAGAGCCGTAGTTTCTTTTAGTTACAGTCTTCATGCTTATAATAACCATTGTACCGTATTTGTTTATTGATAATACTGGAAATCCTATCTTATTGTAGTCAATTAATATCTGCAAACCTATATTAACACGTAAATTTTTCTATTGAATGGTAAAATAGAACACACTTCAAATCAAAAGGATCCACAGCAAGGATTTGGTAGTGAGTTTTTTTTTCAAGAGGCCGGCAATTAGTGCTTGATGGTGATGTGCCATGTTGGATACATATGCTTATTCTCAATCATGATGCCAATGACAGTGCATTGATTGCAACCCAAATTTATGAGGGGGAACAATTTAGAGAGTCAGTGAATAAAGGTGCTTCTTCATTCGCTTATTTTTTGTTTGAAAACACGAAATTATTCTTACAGCAATTTTCATATTTTACTCGAGTGAGTATAAATGTTTCTTACAGCATTGATCTGTAATAAATCCGTCCATCAAATGGCTTGATTCAGCCTTTCAGATCAATCATGTTAGGGAATACCTTCATTCATTCATGGGTCCTGACACACAGTCAGTGCTTTGAGTATGTACTGCTTGCATTTTGGTGTGCTGATATATAGGTGAGCCGTGAGTGTGTTATGTGTGTACGGTTTAGGTCTAGTATGTGATATATTTGGTAGTTATGATGTCAGTGGGCTTCTAGACGGTTACATATAGCTTTTGAATAGCAAGTACAATGCCTCATGGTGCTTGTAGGTAGATTTCTAAAGTAGCTCACCTGTAAGGACCAATTCAAAAACTTAAACACTGCTTTATCAGGCATTTCTTTTAATGTCAAGTCCAAGACATATCCTACTCTTTTTTCTTGTATGATATCTCTGGACTTGATGAATGTTGACTTTTTTGGGATGAATATTTATAAACGTTTCGTTCCCATTCAACTGAATTGGGTTAGTTGCTGCTCTGAGCAACAGTAGGGTATAATTTATAATTTTTAGACCTTCTGAAAACCTGGCATTCGCTTCCCACAAACTTTTAATGTAGTAGCTAAATCCGGTTGCTTCTGATACATGTTTTTCCACTACTACATGCAGACACTAGATAATATCCTTCCTTTCTTGTGTGAATGGCAATGAAACAACTAGCCTATTTTGCATTGTGAAGAGGATTTAGTTTGTTATATTCACTATCTCAAATAAATTAAGATACAAAATAAAAAATTAAACAATTTGATGCTTTGATCCCATTAAATTAGACCTGCAGTCTTTTATCTTGCAGATAGTTAGGCAACTGTTCATACTGAATTTTTGACATTGCAACAATTCTAGACTGTCCGATGATGCTGTGTGTAGGACCTGCATCTGACAATTGGTTTCATGTGCTCTTTATGCATTCTGTGATTTTTTATTTTTATACCATGTTCATTGTTTATCTCTCTTTATCTGCATATCCGTACCTGGGTGCACACATTCTCAAATTTGAAAGTATTGCTACAGCTATGTTGCTTGCAGATTAAATGTTCTGGTTCTTGCAAGTCACAAAATGAGGAGATTTTTGGGTTGGCTTTTAGTAACAATTTTATTTGTGGAACTTGTTCTAGAATGAGTGTAATATATAGTCATTTTATGATCTCTTGAGTTATATAGTCAATTATGATCTCTTGAAGATACTATCTCCTGATTCGTAAAGTCATTTACAATCTCGAGTTACCCAGTCATTGATGATCTCTTGATTCATACGCCTTCCTTGATGTACAACTACACTGACATATAACTCATTTACAGGGATATGTTGAGCGAGCAGATCAGCTGATTGAATTACTCACAGTACGGGAGATGCTGTACTACTCGGCCCTTTTACAACTTCCTGAAATCATTCCTTACAAGAAGGCTGATATTGTAGAGGAGACCATCTTGGCAATGTCATTGGAGGAGTATGCAGATATATACATAGGTGGTAACTGCTATTGCAAGGGCTTAGCAAGAGGTGAAAGAAGACGTCTCAGTATAGCGAGGGAGCTGTTAACAAGTCCATATATACTGTTTATAGATGAACCCCTATATCATCTTGACAGGTAAGGGAAGAAAGCTTGTCGCAGCTTTTGCTTATTTTTTAATTTTGCCTCTCAGTAGGATTGTATAATTTTCTTTGAGAATGACTGTTAGTTTGGCAGAAAATATTTCAGTATATTCCAGTTAGCATTTTTATCTTCACCATTTGATGGATTCTTTCTTCAAACATATGTTCTACACTGTCATACTGAGTAGTTGTCAATTTTTATTATTTTTTATCTGCAGTGTATCAGCACTCCTGATGATGGTGACCCTGAAAAAACTTACAAGTACAGGGTGCACGATTGTCTTTACCATGTACCAGAGCAGCACTGAAGTATTTGGCCTTTTTGACAGAATATGCTTACTTTCAAATGGAAAAGAGTTATTCTTTGGGGAAACACTAGCATGCTTACAAGTATGTCATATCTTTCTATCAGCTTGTTATATTGTGAAGATGAGTATAAGGAGTGAAGAAAGAGAGGGGTTTTCAGCTTCTTATATTGTGAAGATGAAGGAGTGAAAAAAGAGAGGGGTTTTCAACAACCTGAGATGGTTTTATAAGTGTTTCTTACTGAAAATTTGTGTCGTCTAAAACTGCCCATTTTAATCAAATATTGTCCTACAAACAACCAGTGAATAAATCAATATATGGAACGGAAGCGTTGATTTTTTATTTATTTATTGAGAGGATAAACATCCCAGTAAATTTTTAGCAGCACATAGGCATCAGGCACAGGAATAGTCTCCTTCTTTCAGCTAAGAGCCAAAGACTGAGGGATATACATTCCACCAAATTTGCCCGGGGCACAATCCTGGCCTCATCTCTGGTGTCAGGCCTCGCACTCAGAAAGATTAGATCCCTGCTGGGCTCTTTGTGAGCCATTCAATTTCAACAAATTAAAGATGAAAGCGTCAAAATTGAGTTAAAGATGGAGTTGAAAAAGCAGAATGATGAGATTAAAATACTAAAGAACCAAAATAAAAAAAAAAAAACTATCATCATAGGTTGACATATTGAAAATCATCAATAAAACTATATTTGATAAAGATGCAGAGATTTTGCGCCTCCACAACCATAATCACTCTCTTCTCATAATCACACTCTTCTCATAGAACTTTAAGAGTTTCAAGGAAACAAAAAGGATATTGCCATAGAAAGAAAATTGATATCCTGATAAACAAACTTCCATTCTTGTAATGGATCTCCATGCTAACAAAGCAGTTCAAACCAACAAAATTTTATCAAATAAATACTTTTTTGTTAAAGCAATTCTAACTGTGAAGTTGTAAATACAAACACTCAACCAAACTGCCCAATTTTTGCAAAGTTTAAGAATATCAATCAGCAAGATTCAAAGAAACATGTTAAACCCTATTGACACCCTTCTTATAGTGAATTTTACGTCTGATGACAAAGTTCAAATGACCCTGTTCATGATTTGTTCATGATTCTTGAGTCCTTGACAATATGTGTAGATTTCTAATCTGAAATGTGAAAACCACTCTTGGAGTTCATGCCAACAATCCTCAAGTAGATACAATTCAAATTTTGGTTTGCAAAGATTCTTGATGCCTATTCAGATTGAACTTGGATGGATTGGGCCTGATTTTATGTTTTGCTACTCTAGATATTTATGCAATTCATATGAGTTATCATGTTCTAATTGTGCTTTGAGGAGGAAGCCTTTTCCACATGGTAGAGCATGTTATAGACCCAATTAAGCCTGAGTAGTTATTAATAGCAGCTACCAAAAGGTTCTATGTGTCATCTTCACGGGACACAACCTATTGAATGTAGCAGTTGATCTTCTTATAAATAACCTATCATCCTATTCTTTTATTTTCACCTATCATACTGTATATTCTAATTTATATTTCAATACCTAGACATATTCTATATTGGCTATGTGTACCTAGTAGGTATACTACACATGCACAGAAAAATATGAGTGGAAAAGCAGAGCAATTAAACATTGAACCTCAAGGTAGAAAGATAAAAATGATAAGAAACATTAAAAATTATGGAATAAAGATTTATTGAAGCTTCACTTTTGAAATATATAGTGCAGTTCAGTAATGCATTGGTTTCTTTAAAAAGCATAACTTCGGCATTTGTGTGGCTTAAGTCACATACAAATTAATCTGTTTTTCTTTATCCAGCATTTTGCAAATGCAGGATTTCCCTGTCCTGTCATGCAAAGTCCTTCTGATCACTTTCTTCGGGCAGTCAATACCGATTTTGATAGGATAATTGCTATGTGCAAGAATTGGCAGGTAAGAGCATAAGCAAGATTCATGCAATGCTTATATTTTAACTTGTTCATATTCTTTTTATGTGTCTTGTTGGGACCAATGTCATGTGTTTGATAGGAAAAGGGAATATGAACAGGATGACCAGGGAGATTTTTCCTCTGTTAATATGGACACAGCTGTTGCTATTCGAACTCTTGAGACCACATATAAAACATCGATAGAAGCTGCTTCTGTTGAAGCAATGGTAGTGGATCTTACAAAAAAGGTAAATTGCCTCTGTTTTTCCTTGTTCATATTGGCATCTTTGCTACCATCGCTTTGCACTTATTCGGTATTTATGTTACAAGCTTTATGGCAACAGATGGAGAATAAGTGGTCTCCAAAGTTGGCAATTAATTGATTTTTCGCCGATCAAATAATTTCTCTTCATGTGGATATATTCGACAACAAAGCGATTTAGATTATATAGTATTGAGACCCGAATTGAATCAAGCCATTGACATTTATTGATTCCTATTCGAGGTGTCAAGGGGACATTTTCAAGCTCATTTCTATATGAATGTTGATGGAAATTGAAATTGCACATTGCATGATTAAGGATTTCCTTTTGTCATATGTCCTTTCAGTCTCAATTATTGGCCTTAAGTTATTAGAATATTGATTTGATACTCCAGCTATTAGAAGTCGTTAGATGCATGTTTAACGAAATCTATTCAACACATAAATGTGCATATCGTTTTTCTAAACTCCTATATACACCTAGAAGATAAATTTGGAGTAGAATAAAAAAAAATGACGAAATTGAGAATAAAAACATAAATGAACATTAAAAAATAATGTTAGCAAGGCAAGCAGTAACAGATTGCCATTAAGGTGAAACAGAGCTGATAGATATAGTGGATGTGGAAACGAGGGATTCAATAGTATGCTTTGCCTCCTAAGGACAACGGGGAAGTACAACACTTTTCATTCAATTTATTATGATTAAATGTGTTAATTAATGCTATCCCTTATTCATGTTGACTCGGTGAAACTACTAAGAAATTTGATGTATTTCATTTTGGAACTTCACTATTACATTGCCATAAATGTAGACTGTCCTTATCTTTTAATGTAGATTTATGTTGCTTTTAATTTGTTACAATCATAAAAAGCAAAAAAACCCTTCAAATTGAAAAAAACATGTTTTCTCACATTTTGAGCTCTATGTATTAAAAGTTCAAAACCTCATTTTTGGGAGATAGTGGATCAACATTGAATGAGACTCTCTTTCTAACTGTTTTGATCCTATATCAAAATTTCTGTATGAAGTTCTACATACTTAGGATATTTATTTTGGAAGAACTCTATATGTGGTATTTTTTTTTCCAAATAGTTTTTGCTTTAGTGCATTCCATGGATTTTGATTCTTGAACCTCTTGTATTACTTTCTTTTACGAACATGGATACTGATTGAATGGTTTTCATAGAATGCTTCTAGTATAGATACGTTTTGAAGAATTCCATTCATGGACGATGTCTGTCCTTGGACATTGATGGATGCTATAAAGCTGTTGGTGGACCCCAAATTGTCCCATATTTTTCTTATTATCCTCTTACTCTTGATAGATGCCATTGACAATACTATGGATTGTTTCACTGAGATTCCTATAACCAACTGCAAAGCAATAACCTTGGCTATGTCGGCACTTGCACATAGAGCTCACAAAATAGTCAAAACTTTATAGGTCTTGAATGAAGGAAGACCTTCAATAAACCGTGTTTGGAAGGACAAATGTCCCTTGATATTTCTTGTCAATCTCATTGAGATACTTGGCTCACTAATTTGGGATGTAAACCAACTACTTCTCTGTTTAGGCCAAATGCTGATACTAATCAAAATACTGCATTGATCTACTAAATTTGCTGTTTATCCCAAATACCAATGCTAATTAAAATACTGAATTGATCTACCAAATTTCCTTTCTCAAGATTCATATGAATGGTACCATGAGTTATCTCTATTTTAGAATTTTACTAGTTTCACAAATATTCTTGACTGAGGATTTTACTTGTCACATGAGTATTGTAAACTGAAGTTTATTCAACATTAATGGCTCATGAGAAACTCCATTTGAACCTCAAGCAATCAGTGGCAAACGAGAAACCTTAGTTGATCCTTCAAGCAACCATTGGCCGATGAGCAACTCCAACCATGTAGGCATTGATATTTTGTTCTAAATGTTCTGTGGATACATTATATGAGGAAGTTATGATTATAGAACAATAGCTTAGTGAAGAGACGCACATAGACCCTCATTCATCTTTTGAGTTTTGTGTAGCTGGTTGCTGCCAATCAGCATACTTGTTGTTGGCCAAGTCTGTATGAAGATTTGTGATGATGACTTAAAGAGCTCTCTCCTTGCATTTGTCAGGTCTATGACCATTGGAGATTCTGTAGATTACTTATGAGTATAATGAGAATATTCCCATTTCAGTTACTTCTGCTCACTTTTTTTGGCTTGAATGTTGTATTCTATGTATGCACTGCATAGTTACAAGGCTTGGACTCAACAGGCTGATTTTTGACTTAGACCCGGACTTGGCAAATTGAAAAGCCATGAAATATAGAGACTTTTTAAGGATTTAAAGCCTTTAACTATGCACTCCTCCAATAAATCAACCTTATAGACATAATAATCTTATCAATTAGAAGCTACTTTGATCACATACACAAGTATACATTGATCAAATGAGTACAAAAATGAATTTGAGTTGAAGGAAACAACATTTTTAAATATATAAATACTCTCAAAGTGTTTTAGGCGTACAAAACTCCTGGATTATGATATTCATGGCATCAAAAACAAAAATCACAACATGGAGTCATGAATTATGGTAGAGAGGAGCCTATATCATTTGGCCCAGCATCACAACCTCTATATGGGGTCTTGTGCTCGTATCTTAGACAAGTTTGCAATGTTGCTACAACCATATTAGCATTATGTGGGATCAGGATCGACTTGACAAACCAGAAGTACAAATGCAATTCGATTCCTTGAGATTTAATTTGGAAAAAAACTTGAGAAAATAAAAAAAACATTGCTTTTCCATCTAGCACGGCCCAAAATGATTTTTATTTTTTGCTATTTAAAACTAGAGAGAGGGTTTGGGGGTGGCAGCCCCCAATGGGGTTGAGGGGGTCAAGGGACAAGGCCCTTTTTGCAATACAAGGCGAGATCGAGGGGTGGCTCCCTATTCTCCAAGCCCAAATTAAGGCCGTTGAGATTACACTAAACTTAATGGCACATGCCATTTTTCATAATTTTATTGCTCTTAACCAAACTCCAGGAGTCCAAACTCCAAACCCTTAAAAAATGTGAGTGTTGAAGCCATATAGCAGTAATTAGGCCCTAACTATGTTTGCTGGTTTTTGCTTTAATGGATTGTATTTTGGCTTCAAATGGTCTTGTTTTCTCCTTGTTTGTGCTTGCAAATGAATTGAATAGCATTTAGAAGTGGTGTAGGTCTTTTTTAAAGGTTTTAGTTCATAATTAATTAATTAATTTATTTTTTATTTTCCCACCTTTGTTTTCAAGGCCGAGTCTGAGGTTTAGGACTTAGCGACCCTTGTGAGTCTAGACTGGCCAAGAACTAGGTCTGAGTGTTTGGGACTTGTTTCATGTTGCTCGCCTCAGGACTCACCGAGTTTGGTGAGTTTTTAGAATTTTTTTTTAACATTGATGTACTGTGTATAGTTTTAACATCTTTATGTATAGAATAGAACTTTTCTCCTTATTATCCATGCAAAAACTAAGGCTTAAGCTCCACAAATTCTTTGAGCAACCATTGGCTCACGAGCAACCTTAAATGAGCCTTCAGTAAATCAGTGGCCCACAAACAACTTTTGTAAAGTCTTTAATAATTTTAGCAAGTATGATAGCATTTATTAACCAAAATAGCATTTACATTGGTTAGCTTTGGTTAATAGTAAGGAAAAGGACAGTCAAAATATACAACATAATATAATTACTATAGGAAATCAGGTTAAATGCACCGTAGATAGTGAAGAGAAAACTTGTAGTGCATTGTAACTTATTTCATCATTTGTTTTGGAAGTTCTTCATAAAGCTTCCACATTGTTTTGAAGCCACTCCTTCCAAGGGAAGACTAATATATCTAACAGGAGAAAAATAGATGATAGTTGTTGATCATATGTTCGATGAATAAGGAACCCATTTTGTGTTTTGTTTTCCTCCTTTGTTTAGTGTTTTGCATTTCTTATTTTTATAGAGTTTTATTTTTTCCTTAAATCTTTAATTAAAATAATTAAATGTATATTTTGCTGCAACATTGGACATTGAGTATGAGATCTCGGTGGAAGAAGTGGGAATTGGGTTGGAGTTAGGGTTTTTTCTTGAGCTGTTCAGCATTGGCTCTTATGTGTGCCCAAGACCTTGATGGGCTTTGTTGGAGGGAGGTCTCATGGCCCCCTTCTCTCAGAGATGTAGTTTGTGCTGATAAGTAGTCCTCCTCTAGGCTTGACAATGCTATTAAATTCCTGTTGAAAGTTGCTGATGATTTCAAATTAGTCCTAATGGCCGTCTTTAGAAAAGTGAGGATCGCCTCATTCTCTTCATTAACCTGGAATTGATTGCTATTGATGTTCTTTACTTCTTTGAACATGTTTTAATTTGTAAATTCATGGGGATAAAGGTTGCTCTCCCTTTCTTGGAAAACTAGGCCTGATAGACTTGGCAACTTGAGGGAGATATGGAAGTTATTCTAGCGGCTAATGGATATTTCTTCATCGTTTTTCAAGAATGGTAGATTAGGATATGGCCTTTGAGGGAGGCCCTTATTTTCATAAGCAAGTAGGATTGGTTATCAAACCATGGCATGTTGGTTTTGATTTGGTGAAAGGGGAATCTTGGTTTGGATTAGGTTTTTTTAACTACCTATGGAATTTTGGCGACTTGATATTTTGCAATCCATCGTGTCAGTGCTTGGAAAACCCATGGGCTCTTTGTAGATTACTTTTGATAGGAAAATCCGGGCATATGTTTGTATTTGTGTGGAAATAGATCTCAATAACGCCCTTCTAAACTCCCTAGAAATTCAGCCAAGTAGCATGCAATGGTTCCAATAAGTTGACTATGAAGCTCTCCTCTTCAGATTTAGGCATTGTCACGCCTATGGTCATCTTCAAAGGGGTAGTCTTCAAAATCTTAATGGTCCACCTCTTCCCCTTAGGACAATGCGGCTTTGAAAGCAAAAGGGAAAGCTTCGATGCATGATGGTGGAAAGGATTTGGATGGCTTTACCTTGGTGAAAACTTGAAAAAGAGGAAGAACCCCGAATTGCTAGAAAAGTGGCTTCCTAAAGGTAATTACTCTAATCGGTTTGGTGCCTTAGGAAAATTTGAGAATCTTGAACCTTTCATGGAGGATCAAATCACAATTGCTCATGGCTCGAGCCTAGAAGAATGTGTCACTTTGTTTCACCTAGCCGAAATTCTTGAACATCCTGCTCCTCAGACAACTCAAGATTGAAGTAATTTGAATGACCTCAACAATAATAGAGAAATTTCTCATTTGCAAGGTGTGGATTCTATGGTCTCTTCAGTTCCACTTCCTGGCCAAAAAGCACTGACCAATTGATGGAGGAACCTATTGACTCTTTAATGTAGGAAGGAAATATGGCATAAGCTACTATGGATGAACCCAAGAAAATAAAGCTCAAGCTCTCTTGGGCCTTAAAAAAAAAAGGCCTTAGATAAACCCTCTAAAGACGGAAGGAAAAAGTGAAAATGATTGGAGAATCCATGTTGAATTTCAATGTCATCAAGTCCTTGGACTTACTTCTTCACTCCCTTGAAATGATTATCATTTCCTAGAGTACAAGGGGTTTGGGTAGCGTCACCTCTCAAAAAATTGTTAGTGATCTAATTTGAGAACATCGTCTTGACATTGTTTTTTGACGCAAGAAAAGACAAACCTCTCACTCCAAAACACAAACAATTACTCTTCACAATATCACTCACAGGCAGATCCTCTTTGCTCTTCAATTTCAAAAAGATATTCTAAAGATTGCAACAACAACAAACCAATGCATTCAGAGTTTTATTCTTGTAAGTAGAAATACATACATCCACAACTACAATTTACTTTATCGGCCCTCAATGGCCTCCTTCATAGGCACATAAACATTCAGTTTTCTTTTCTATGGCAGCAGACTCCTCGCTGGATCTCCTTCATTCCCAGGTATCCACACCACTTAGGTGCACCAGACACCTTGTTTTTCTTCACTGGTTCTGCCTATATCTTGTGACAAACTGACTATATACCCTTCCTATCCACGCATTGTTCTCTCTCTTATCTCCTTACTCTACTGTTATTCCCCCACCGCAAGAGCCGACCACCATATTTTCTTCTCTGCCTTTCTAAGGTTGTGCTCCCCCTCAAATCATTCAGAAGACTCTTTTACATAAGGAATAGTGTTATCCCATACCTCCACACTGTCTCTTCATTTCCAAGTGAGGCGTGGTCATGTAACGTTTTGTCTTTCATGTTTTGAAGAGCCTCCAAAGTGAGGCGTTTCGTCTTCTTGCTCAATCTGAATGGGCGCTTCAAATCAATCTTCTACATCGTCAGAAATGAATCAATTAACTTTTATAAGGAGTTCGACCTTCTTTGATCGAATAACTCTCCTTATATTGTCAACAACTTTTTGTTCTTAGATGTTTGAAATTTATCAGAGTTTGTATACGTGGATTCCAATAATGCTGTGGTAATATTCTTTGATCGATCGACTCCTTTTACCTCTGCATATCGAAGGAGATAGTGTCTAATCTTTTGAGCCCATTCAACTGCTCACAACAACTCAGTAATATTGCCTTGTAGTCTCCGATCTTTGTTGCTGATTGCATTGACGGTTTTAAACTCTTTGACTTGCATTACTAGCACTCGATTTTCATTATTCGCAGGAGAAAGATTAGAATTATTTTGCTTTGCTTTGATGGCTTCTAATATCTCATTTCTGTCAATAGTTCCCACCACTGTTACCTTCCAGTGTTCTACATCAGCGTCCACTGAGTATAATCCTTTTATTTGAGAGAGGGGCTTTCGAATTTTCCTTTCACAACCGAATGAATACAAGGTTACTCTCATCTCCACATTCTTCAACATATAGATCTTAGATTGGAGATGCATCGCAACAGTGGTGTCTTCATCGAATCCCCTTTGAATGTTTATCTAGATGCCAATCTTTGAACAATGGTAAAGATAGAGAAATCAATTCTCCAAATTTGATACAGACAACTTTAAGTAACATTCCCAACTTGGGATTGATGGATACCATTTCGACTGACTCGCTAGATGAAATTGTTGGGACGATGAGATGATCCGGATGGGTGCTTAAGTTATCCAAGTCCTTCCTCATTGTTGTTAGCTCACATGCTTTCAATACAATGATTGGCCCTAAAGAGAGAATTCTTCAATATATCTGGTCAACAGTTCCTGGTCAACAAACTGTTATTCTCCTTCCACAAATCTGCAATTTATTTTGGTTGATGTGGATCGCCGATTCGTCTGGGATGCTCCTGCATCATTTTTCTTCATGAAACCAAACTTCCTATTAAAGAAATGAGTTCACTCTCTTCTCAGTTGTGGAAATATAATCATTGCAAGTGTATTAGGGCTCTGGAATCTTCTAGTGGCCTTGCTTGCCTTTGGGACCCTCGCATATTGATTCCTTTCCTCTGGATAGCAAGTAGAAACTCTATCTCTCTAATAGGCTTGTTCTTTGACTCAAGCAATTTAGTTTTCCTTTCCAATGTTTATGCCCCTATTGTTCCTAATGGGAAGAATCATCTCTAGGATCATATTAGACTTGTCAATTCTTTGTTTCCTTTTTCTCCTTGGGTCTTGGTAGGTGATTTTAATGCTACTCTTACCTTGGAAGAAAAGAAATGTGGTTTGAACCAGTTATATCCCTCTTCCTCTTTGTTCAGAGATAATGTCTTTGTTCTTAATTTTTTAGACATTAAACCTAAATCTGATTTTTTTCTTGGAATAATAGAAGATGTGGCATTGATTCTATTTCTGAGTGTCTTGATAGATTTCTGGTTTAAGATGATTGGTTAAGTGATTCTTTGGTTACTTATTTTAAAATTCTACAATGGAGAGGTTCAAATCATTAGCCAATCAAGCTTTTGTTTTCCCTCTTCTCTAGCGTAAAGAAACCCCCTTTCAAGTTCTAGTTGATGTAACTTTGTGAGTAGTCATTTCATGATCTTATTGTTGATTGGTGGGTGGTTGGCAAGTCGCCTTTTGGGATGGCTATGTACTTTTTCAGAGGATTGCAATTTGTTAAATTAAAGCTCAAACAATGGAATAGATTCCATTTTGGCAACATTTTTGAGAGAAGGAAGTAGGTGCACGACAAATTGGACAACATA
Organism: Cunninghamia lanceolata; assembly: GCA_027924645.1. Classification (NCBI taxonomy): domain Eukaryota; kingdom Viridiplantae; phylum Streptophyta; class Pinopsida; order Cupressales; family Cupressaceae; genus Cunninghamia; species Cunninghamia lanceolata. Next base: position 4,383,770 of record BSBN01000623.1, read on the forward strand.
TCGTCCCAAATTAGGGAGGATGGTATGACTTTGGAATGTCTTTCTCTAGGGTCTTCTCTCTAAGGAACTTAATGAATGGAATTTGCATGAAGAAATCTTCTGGAAGAAAAATCAAGAATTGAGAGGATTTAGGTTGGGAATCAAAACACTTCCTTTTTTGATAACTTGGTGAAGAATAGAAGATCTGGGAATTTCATCCTTCCCTCCTCTTGCCTCAACAAACTCAACTATCTTCCTTTTAGGATATCAGTCTTGAAGTGGTCCATCATTTCTCTTCCCTCTTTTAGGAAAGATGCCCTTAGGCTAACAAAGAAGAATAAGCCATCATTGATTGCATACCTTAGTTACGTCACATATGAATGAGACACTCATGTGCCCAATCTCCTTGGAGGAGCTTGAAAAAGTTGTCTTTCATATGAAAAAGCGAAAATGTCAGGCTCTGATAGTTTTTCTATTGAATTTCTCTAAGAGTTTTGAGAAATTGTGAAGTTGGATCTTCTAGTAGTGGTCAGAGCGTTTAGTTTTTCTATTGAATTTTTCCAAGAGTTTTAGGAGATTGTGAAATTGGATCTTCTAGTAGTGGTCAAAGAGTCTCAAGATAGATGCTCAAAGCCCTCAATACCACTTTTCTCTTTTGACTTTTTTCAACCTATTGCTCTATGTAAAGTCCCCTGCAAGATCATCACCAAACTTATCATGGAGAGATTGAAAAAAATCTTGGACTTGCTTATTTCTCCTAAGCAAGGTGGCTTTATGTAGTGCCATCAGATTTTGGATGGTATCATCATAGCCAGTGAGGCTTTTCACTTCATTTCTAGATCCAAGGACAAAGCCATGTTTATCAAACTAGATATGTCCAAGGATTACGATAGATTTAGATAAAATGAATACTTGAAATAATGAACAAAATTAATAAAATGAATACTTGAAATAATGAACAGAATTAATAATGCATATCTTTATTCACACATGAAATTATTAAAGAAGTAGACCAGAGATGGTCAGCCAAGGATTAGAGTCGATCAGACTAGATCATACTGCTTTCCTTGATGATACAAAGACTATTAAAAAAACCCGACAATTGCCAAGAGGAACACAACCATCAACTAACCGATTCCGACTAATTGACTCTTATAACTACCTGAAAGCTGACAAACAATTAATACATAGTCGGATAACCCATATTATCAAATATAATAATAGTCATCGTACACTGAGTACATCATCCCCTCGAAAGAAAAAGTCGTCTTCCAGACGATAGAAAACCATGAAGCATCAAGTGACATTAGGTAAGGTGTGCCAAATTGGTGACAATGTTGAAGAACCTATATGCAACCCCTAGAAATACACGTGGAGTAGAAGTAGAACCAACACATCCCAGACACTTGCTAGTAGATGGAAAATGCTGAGGACTAACCAACCAAGGAACCCAATTTGATTGCACATTGAAGGGTGAAAATGTTGTACCCAATCGATCATAGAATCTTGACAATATTGTAGACATTTCAGAAATATTTTGATCATGAAAATATTGCTTAGTATCCCCATATGCCATAAATGTACTATTATTCACTTCTACAATCTGCAGGAAGAATTCCTTGTGTCTGCTAGGGTCATAGTCTGAGGAAGAACCAACTATAGAAGGCTGGATATATGCAACAGAAGATTTAACAGGAGAAAATTGGAATGTGTGGGACTGTGTAGTACAGTGCTTTTGAGTAGGCCGTACATCAATATTGACAAAATAAACAGGATGTACATCATTAGGAGTATTATTGACAACCACCCCTGGTATGGCAAAAATTGTAAATGTAGGTAAATGGTTAGAAAAATTTGAAGGAGTTCTACACCATGTAGAATTTTGTATGGCAGTCGTAAATCATAGAGAATTTCTTGTGGTAGTCATACATCAAGTAGAATGTCCTGTGATTGCCATATGATTAAAACTTGAAGTAACAAACTGTACCATTTGATGTTTGCCATACACTAGAATATGACTAGGATTTTTATTGTAGGCTTTTGACTGTACAATGGTGGCAGCAGAGACAAAATAAATAGGCCGTACAACGCTATTTTGCAAATGGAAAATGCTAAAGGAAGTCGTACATTCAACATGTAAATATTGGGTCGTATGATGGAAGAAGTCTTTTCTTTCATTTTTAGGAAATAGCTGTATGGTTAGGGAATAATAGGGTTGTACGGTCAAGAAGTTTAAATTTTTTTAAATTTTATTTCTTTTTTACTTAAATTTTTGTTATTCCATGGTCTGTTGTACCATATTAAAAAGGAGATATTTATTATTTAGTTTTCTAATACTTATTTTTTTCAATCTTGAACGTTTATTATTTTTTTCATTTTCTTTTTATCCTTTTAATTTTTGCTTTATTTGCTTTTTTAAAGGACTTTTATTATTTAATTTTTTAATCTTTGGCTTTTCCACCCAACGCAAACTGAAGTGATTTTTTCGATTTTTCTCATGTGAGGCTCATCTATTATCTTTTGCTTCGATTGCAAAATTTTCTTGTCTTGCACATTGTACAATATTTTTCTCCTTTTTGAAATTTTCTGTGAAGTTGATCTGACTTGGTGACAAGTATCTATACGCTCCAAATTAAATATTTTAATATTATTACTTTGAGACGTACCTTCATTAAGGTCGTAGTCTTCAATAAGGTTGGGTGTTTCTATTGGAACTGGAAAACCTTATACTGTGTCCGACATACATAAACTGTCCAATTGTTCAAAATTGTTTTTCATCCGTTGCTCTTCGCTTATTTTTGAAGCTTCAATAAAATTACAATTTGACGGAAATACCTCATAATGCTCCATTTGCCAGTGAAATAGGCCGCAGAGAGAATTTGTTTCACCTTCTGAGCATGATTGTAATTCCAAAATCCCTTCGTTGTTTGGCTCCATCGGACCTTGATCATGCTTCTTCGTCCATTCTTCTTCGGAGTTTGAATTTGACGAATCAGAGGAAGTTGCTTCCTCGCTTACAACTTGGTTTTTCAAATCAATTGTATATTTTTGACCCTTGCTTTCAATGGAGTTTGTGTTCTTTTTCCAGTTGTGGTCAGCATTGGCTGCTACTAGGCAACCTTGACCCAACCATGCTTCGTATGCTTTCTTCCGTAATGAAATAACCACGAAATTCAACAAAAATGCTTGGGTTCCAATAATTACCTTTTGGCCCATTAAAACTCGAAGTACTTTAATACCTTGTTGATCTGTACCCACTAGTTGAAAAGTTGGGGGCCAAATGGTCGGCTTGCCCAGACTTCTCCAAGTGTCTTTCGAAAGTACGTTCACACTAGACCCGCCATCAATAATTGTATTGGTGAGATTCCTTCCAAGGATCTCCATATTTATCGCTGCTAGTTTCTTTGTCGTGCTAACTGTTAATAACATGGGATCAATCACTTGGTCGCTTGACAATGAAGGTTCGGTTATTGGGTCTTCATTCTTTCTAGAGTCCAAATGGGTCATAGCATGCACTGTCTCATTCTTCCCCGATACACTATTAGTCATAGCATTTTAGAGTTCAGGAATACTTTGTAATAAATCCACTACTTTAATTGGTATGGTAGTTTGAAGTATTTGCCTTGCAATATTTTTCTTGAATTGTAATTGATTTGTTTTTGTACTTGCATTTGCATTTGAATGGCGACATTCGTTATCCATAGCCTGCTCCACTTCGGCTCTTGCTTCACGAAGTCTTTCTTTTTCTATACGTTACGTGGGTCTGGGTACACAACCTTCTTTGCTTGTGCTCGAGTAACGGCTGATACTTAGTTATGCCTCTCTACATCAATCATGTTGATGCTGGGCTTTTGCTTCGAACATCCGGCGTCTTCATGGTGTCTAGGTCCACACCATTTGCACAATAATTGCAATTTGTTTTGCTTGTTCTAGCTGTCTCTTGCAAAGTGTCCCCATTGGTTACATTGTCGGCGCTGTATAATATGATGTCCTTTGGGGTCATACTATATTTGGCTTCACCCTCCCCCTCTTTAATTTTGATAACCACATGGAGATGCGTTTGGTGGCTTCGATGGAGTGGACTGCTCTCCCTGTGTAAAGAGTACTTTTGTACTCTTGGTCTTCAAATTATATGGGCACTCCTTTATTGAATGACCCATAATTTAGCAAATCTCAGAAAACATTTTACTAGGATAGTTGCCTTTGGTGTGACCTTCACTTTTGCACTTAGTACACCATAGTTCATTAGATTCTTTGCTGGTTTCTTTCTCTGCCTTCAATTCTTTTATCATTTGAAGCATGTCCCTTCAGAGCGCTTGTACCGTTCCTAATTCACTGTCGTTTTCATTTGAGCTTTTGTCTTTGTTTTTCTTTTATCTTGAGAAGACATTTTGTCTTCACTCTGTATGTCCATCACTCGATTGGAGGCTTCTGCATAAGAAGAGGGTGGTACTACCTTAATCTTTTTTCTTAATGACGGAATTAGACCTTCGATGAACCACCTTTTCTTGAGACCATCAATAGGTTCTTTTTCTAATTTTACAAGCAATTCTTTAAGTCTACGATTATAAGCTCGTACGTTTTTGGGCTTAACTTGTCTTGTAAGTTTTTGCTACTATTTCATTATCATCTTGAAGCAATCTAAACTCTTCCTCAAAGGCCTTCTTTAATTTATCCGATGTGTTTCGGGAGGCTTGGTTAAGTTATGAATACTAGTAAATTGCTACACCTCACAAGGTGGTTGGAAAAGACCGTAGCCAAATTGCATTATTACAAGTCTTATATGTTAGAGTGCAACATCCAAGAATGATATTCCAGGCAGATTACACAACTTGTGTGGTTGAAGTATTTAAAGCCGGAGAGCGCTAGGAAGATATAAAATACATGGGGTGAGTTTCTCACACTTGTAATTGTTTTCATTCCAAGGAAATGCTTAGTAGATATGTAATTGCCACTTTTGACTAGTTTTCCTCTTCTTGAGGTTTCCAGGATAAAAGTCCTTGTTTCTCTATGGTGTTACTTATTTCTGTTTATCTTTCCAATTAGATTACATACTCCAATATCTAAATTTGTGAAGAATTCCACTATTCATTTGAATGGAAATTCAAGAAGCATATTATGGATTGACATTTTTTGGTTACCAATTTACATAAGCATACCTTTGTAGTCAATTATAGATCAATATTGTTCAATGTTTGATTAGGGATTCAAAAGTTAGAATGACAATCCAAAATGACAAGTACAAATGAAAGAACAAAGTGCTAGAGGTGAGATCTTGTTGCATGCAATTGTTCAAATTTTCTCTTTGGGTTTTCATATCAAGGGCCAAAATATACCCCCAGAAAAAGAAAAAGAAAAAATCTGCCTATAACATGACACTTCATACAATGCCATAAAATTAAATTGAAACCCTTTATTATTTCTCTCTTTAATTGTTTCCCTGCCTCATTTTGGCCACTCTTTTCTCATTTATGATATTCTTCTTTACTCTCTTCTTCCCTTATAATTCTGTTTTACTTTGTTGTCTCTGTTCTCTTTTAGTTTGTTGTTTTTATTTTGTTTTTAACATGCCAAAACTAATAATTAAATGGTCTTTTTCAGTAATTTTGGTTCTGTTGTAACCATACAAAATTTTCCGTATTATGTAAAGTTGTAAGCCAAAATCTAGCCGTTTCCTGTTTGTAAGTCATGCTCTAGTCACTGCTCCCAATGATTGTTAATGTTGTCATTATTGTTGCCGTTTTTAGCTAGCACCAACTAAAGAAGTTATATGATGCGTTCCTAGAGGGTCCAATGTACTTGTTCTTCTAATTTAATGTTGAGTTTTGTCATTTTAGTGAAAAAATGCTTTTTGGGTCACTTAATTGATTTCATGTTCTAATTTATTGTTGACATTAAGTGACTTTTTCACTTAAAGCTCACCAAAACATGACATTCTTCCTTGTTAGTGTGCTCGAGATCACTTGTTCAGCTTTTTCCAACTTAAAATTATCAAAAAAATGCATCTCCTTTTTCTAGACACATTCCAGAAGGCCTAATGACCATTTCTTTGCCTTAGAATGTACGTGCTTTTCCTTCACCTTCCAAGTTTCCGTGTTCACCCTGCCTGCTGTGTTGGATAACTTCTTTTGTCGGGCCTAGCTAAAAATGAGAAAACACAAGGAAAAAGTGCAATCAACCTCCCAAGCATGTGCACAAGGCATAGAATGTCATTTTTGATCATGAAAAAGGGCATTTGAGTGGCAAAAACGTGCCCTAGAGGTGCTGGATGTAAGTCAAAGTCAAAATATAAGGCAAAGTCGCTCTTGGAGGTCAAAAAGTGCGCTTAGGAGAGAATGGAGGGGAAATCAAGTTCAAATTTAGCAAAGCTCACTCTGATCTCTATTAAAGTGCTTGCCTTATCTTATATCTTTATTGTTGAGGTAAGGGTTTGTAGGGAGTAGCCATTGAAGCAGTTTACAGCAGTTTTCATCATGTTTTCTTTGCCGTTTTGAAAGAACAATACTCCTCTCGCATCCTTCAAGTGTTTGTAGCAGGTATTCTTCTTGTTTGTGCTGATTTTGTAAAGGTTGTTAAGACAGTTTTGTGACGGTTTAACAGTCTTCACAGCAAAATTTTGATCATTTGCAAGCACAAAATAATACTTGCATACCCAGGGTTTCAACAATATTAAACAACATATTCTTCAAGTTTATTGCTTGTGACAGTGTCTAGGGTTTCCAAACAAGGGGTTTTACACAACGGTCACAACAGGTGTTCAGTGGACTTTCAAAGAGTTTTGAGCAGTTCATGTTTAGGTTTAGTGACAGTAGTCGTAAAACAACAGGTTACAAGCTTCTAAAAGTTCCTTTTTGCATGCATTTGTGTTGTGTTTTCATCTAAAAAAGGGCGTATGACAGTCCCAAGGAATTCTTTTATGCAAAAGAGGATCATCAGGGTATTTTTCAGTTGAGTCTCCAAGGATTTGGTGGCAGTTTTGGGCAGTTTCTAGTGGAAGCAGTTGGTAAACAGCAGGTTTCAAGCTCCTCATACACATTTCTACGGTGTATCCTTGTCATCTACAGCTGTGATTAGTGATAACAGTCTGATAAAAGTAGGTTTTCAACCTTTGGAACACTGAAAAACAATGATTTTTGGATTCTGAGGTTTTTACTTTTAAGGCAATCGGGCTGTGACTGTGGTTAAGGACAGCAAAGGATAAAGGTGGCAATTAGCGGGAAAAATGGTTTTTAGTCTCCAAAACAACAGGCTTTTCTTGCACATTTAAGTAAGCACACCGCATTATCGTTTCCAGATGGTGGACTCCCCTTAAAAGCTATTGTCTGAATACCCGAATATCAAAGAGACTGAGATTGGACATGTCAATGTACAAGACTTAGGTAGTGGTGTTTCTGGAAGACTGGAACAATATCTTCTTCAGCAACTTGATACACTAGAAAGGATTCTGGATAAAGGATTCTGTTTGGAAGCTGGAAGCATAAGCCACATGGATCAAATAAGGGGATGGGAAAACTCCTTTTCTCTAGCGGTGTCTGCTTAAGTGGTGGAATATTAATCAAATAACTAGACTTGTTTGGTCCAAGAGCCAAGAGAAGCATGCTCTTTTGATGTCCACAATTCTTTCGAAACCTTTTGTAATGATTATATTTTTAATTTAGGGTAGCAACCATTCTTTTGGATTGTCCAAATGTTCTATTAGTTGTATTCTTGTTTTGAAAGCAGTTGTAGGTTGATTGCAATTAGTGTGACTAGCATGTGCCAGCAAGAGACTCCATTCAAAGTTCACAATCCAAAGAAGGACGTTAAGCCTAGGTTTTTCAACACCAACCTTGCCCATATAGGGAGCCATTCTCTTAGATGTTTATGATTAATCTGTTTTGCTTGCCATCTTCCTTTTTACTGTTTCTACAGAGTCAGGATATAATTTCCTATCATTTGGTTATTGTTATCAATTCCTTGACATTGATTAATCATTAGAGGGCCAATTTAATTAGTGGTTTTTCTTTCCCTTTAAATAATGGTCATCCTAGAGCTACCCATATATGCCATTACATTTCTAACAAATAATGACATCTTCCAATTAACGTCAGCATAACCCCATCTTAACAAGTGCTGAAATTTCCTTTTCAGTTATTTTCAATTTTAACTTAGTATCTGTATTTGATTACTTGTTGCTTCAAGAGATTGTCCAGGTGGAGCAGTTACTTGGATTACCTAGGGCATCATGGTGATCCAATATAAAGTATTTCTATTTCTAAGTGATACCCATTGTATGAAGAAAGGATATTTAGTCCTATCTACATTACATTGTGTGCTCCTTATGCAGTTTGTTCATAACTTTTGGAGTGGTCAACATCAACCTAGCTTCTTGCTTTTCAAATATTTTGTATGCTTTCTTGCCATAGCTATAGTTTCTTGTAACATCTACCTTGACAATCCAATTAAAAAGAGGAAACAATGAACGAAATTCAGGATTTATTATTCGGAGGAAGAGAGAACCTTAAACCTCGAAATACACAAATTAAAATAGAGAAAAGTTCAAGTCTAGGTCAAAAAGGCATAGCAGCCGATGTCTTGGAATAATGGATTTCTATTAATATCTTTCCATTATGAAGTGGTTTATAAAGAAAAAATATTATATTGGTATCTATGACATAACTAAGAAGGTTAATGGTAACCAAAATTATAAGAAGTTACAATAGCAAATGAGGAGTGCTAAAGGAATTCCAACCTCAAAAATGGTAGTATCTAAACCGAGAACATGAAAATCACAATACCAAAAAAAGAAGAAAAGGGATTGGAGATGGGCTGTTTATACCAAAAGGTTAAACCTTCAAAAGTTCAATAGTCAAAAGGTATGTAATAAAAAAAAATCTTGATACAGGGAGGAGGCCTCCTTTCAAGAAGAATACTTGATAAATCACGAAGAAGGAATCCAATGGAAAACAAGGCTCTAGTCTACATAAGGATTGGAAGTAGATTAAGGATCGACACCTTTGTTGACTGACACAAAAGAGCCAATGGTGGGTGTGATGATGTTTTGAGAGAATAACTTAGATTGGGGGGGTTTGCACCAAATCTTGTAAAGAAGCAGGGTGCTCCTTCTGGTGACTCATCTAATATCTAAGGTTTGTAGTCCTCAAGATATAGAGAGAAAATTGGTAATGTGCATCAACAATTGTGATGTTGAATATAAACATGGGAGAGAAGTTGACCCTTTATGCTAATGTGAGAAGAACACATAAATGATGTAGTGGACGCTCATAATAGGTAACTAAGGCTCGATCAATGGTGTCCTTAATGCTCAATTGATGTAAGGTCGGCTACAACCATCTAAGTTTTCCCTCCCCCTCCTAAGGTTGAGTCCCTCTCCCTTCTCCCATTCCTCAATGCCTTAGTTCTATTGGGGGGGGGGGGGAAGAGAACCATTCATTGCAAATGGATGGGTGGAAATTTTTTTTGTGGAGAAGGTGAGCCCTAATTTCCCTTGTCCTTGGATGGAATAGAACCTATTGCAAGGCGGTTAGCATAGCACAACATACCTTGGATCTCATTAGCAGGGCCTTTCATGGCATCAAATTAAATTGATATGAAGACTTCACTAATTGATTAACCAACAAAGACCCAAAGAAATGGATTGAGGAATAATGTTTTATAGATTTATTAACATTTGTGCTATTGATGATAGTAGCAACTTAACTGTTGAAACCCCCAATGGTTAGAACAAGATAAAAAATGTTATCAATTTGTTTCTTGTGAGTCCCTTGTAGAGTTTAGCTCAATGACTCAAAGTAAGTTCTTTATGAAGGTAAAGGGGCAAATGCTTCTACTCTAGATGATGAAGGGAGGTAGCATGGGAGCCTTCTAAATTTTTGTAAAAGCAATAATGTTTATTTGATCTCATAATAGACCATACACCTAAAATTAAAGTGCCCCTTTGTCTCCACCTCTTGGAGAGAGTATATGAAACCTATCTCAACTTGCTACTAGTGAAAACATCCTAATGATACATGACAAATTATATTGAAGTCAGGATGTAAAACAATGCCATTGAAAATGCATAACATAAAAATTCTATAAGTGATTTGAAATTACCAACATAATAACAATGGCACGAACAAAATAACAATTCATGGCTAAATACAATGCATGAACATAGTAGCAACAATGCACAATTAAATACAATGTACAAACAAAATAACAATATTTAGCAAATAAGAGCATAATATAACAAATCCACACAATAGAAGTGATATAAATGACAATATGTTGAATATAAAATTGAGCCACTTCTAGGCCAAAACCTCCATAAACTTATAATGAGATCAAAATTTTTATTTATCATCGCAAATATTAAACCACTACCTTCTATGTATAACACAATTAGGCTATGGTGAGCCCATAATCCCAATAAGACCAACTACTATAATTAATAAATCTAGAAACTATCAAATGACCGTGTAATGTCCCCATTTTTCGAGTGATCCCCTGATGGAGTTGGTTAGCCTATCCTATTCCCGTAGGCTAAGCCAGAGGGCTCAGGGAATAACCTAATTGACTAGATATCATATTTAGTCAATTTTATTAGGGCAAATTGATGATGAGAGATGGCTTTACATATTTTTGTGAACTTATTGGTGAAGTCAAAATAAAGAAGATAGTTTGCCCTAGAGATGAGGGACCAAGGAGAGAAGAAAGGAATGGAAGAAAAGAGAAAAGAGATAGAAATGCCTTGAGATATTTGAGGAAAAATAAAATAATGTAAAATAATTTCCCTTGAGGTGGACGACCTAAGTGAAGGTCAAAAAACATGAAATATGGAATGCCTATATGGTTCGCTCCTCTTGGAGGATGGAAGGAAAAATAAGAAAAATAAAATACCTTGTCTAGGTCGGCCAAGGTGGAGGAAAGAAAACAAAATAAATATTTAATTTGTGCATTTGGGTGCCTAGAGGGCGGTCGGCCCTATGGGAGAAAATAATAAAATAAAATAAAGGAAATTGCCAAGAGGAGGTCGGCCTTGAGGAGATTATTTTGGAGGGCTATAAATAAAGGATGTTTTTGAGTCATTTCATCATCATTCATATCATACTTTCTTCTTGAGATTTTATCTTTTGGCTGCAACTTTTGTTGGCCTTCATTCCAAGGACGAAAACCCTTGTGAATGTGGTGAGTTGGACGAAACCCTAGCTCATCTTGTGGAGGACTCATCACGGAGTTCTACTTGTGCTTCATTGGAGACATTTGGATGATTGGAGCATCATTGCACATTCAGATTTTAAGATCATTTTTGGACCAGCGTTGTTGTGGCATTTTGTGAGTATATAGCATTAGGGTTCGCCCTAATTTTGAGCGCCACCTTTGGAGCAGACTTGAGTGCCCATCTCTGAGGGTGATATCACTTGTTTGGAGCAGCCAAACCTTAAGCGCACTTCATGGAGGATTCGCCCGGCTAGGGTTGGTCATTTGACATCTATTTGGCATATATTTGGTATGTACAATCATAGTTTCTAGGTCTGATTTATAGTGCAGAAATCTGGGCATTTGTTTGGCATGTTTGTGCCCTAGAATTTATTGTAAAATCATATCAGAATATTCAGATTTGTAACAAATCAGATTTGGTTGTTGCATTTGGATGCCCTATGTTGTGATTTTCATGGTGGATTTCATGTTTGTTATGAATATCAATTGGTAGCATCTTTTGCCATATTTATTTGTCATGTTTGGGCACATATATGTTTGCTGTGATAAATTGTTTGAAATCATAAAATAAAAATTAGAATTCATAATAAGGGTTTTAGCAGAAATATAAATCAGAATTTTAGGGCAGATCCCATTGGGGATATTACAGACCGAGTCAAAGGTTATGTGTGCCACAAGTGGAACACTCCATAGATAGATACACCTAATAGATAAGGGTGTAACATACCCAGTTTAAATAAGCGTTTTTCCTCAATTTTAACAAATTGTGTATGCTTTGGCATAAAACCTTCATCTTCCCATGTAGCATCTTCAATCGACAGGGACCTTCATCTTCCCATGTAGCATCTTCAATCGACAGGGACCTTCATCTTCCCATGTAGCATCTTCAATCGACAGGGTCTTCCAATTGCTGAGGTATTCTATGGTTTCTCTAGTCCTCATTCTCTTAGTCATTTAGTGGAGAATTGCTTTAGGTTCTAATACGATCCTTCCTCAATTAATAATCCTAGAATTATCAAATGACCAAGTCAAAGATTATGTGTGCCACAAGTGGAACACTCCATAAATAGATACACCTAACACGCTAAGGGTGTAACATACCCTAGTCTGAAGAAGCATTTGCCCTCAATTTTAACAAATTGTGTATCCTTCTGCATAAAACCATCATCTTCCCACGTAGCATCTTCAGTCAGTAGACTCTTCCACTTGTTCAAGTATTTTGTGATTGCTCTAGTCCTCATTCTCTTAATCATATAGTGGAGAATTGCTTTAGGTTCTAATACGATCCTTCCTCATTCATCTAGCTCTGGTAACTCTTTTTTGAACTATAATCTTGTTGCCAATCACTTTTTTCAAAGAAAATACATGAAAGATTGGATGTCCTAGCATGGACAAAGGTAATTCCAATTTGTAGGCCACATGCCTATCCTTTGTAGAACCTTATAGGGACCATAATACTTGGGTTCCAATTTGTTGCCTTCCTACTTTTGCTTCAAAGACATATGCTTATATGGTAGTAACCTCAAAGTGAAATAATCTCCTAATTCAAAATGTCCTTCGCTCCATGCTAATTAGGTTGTGGCTTAATTCCGTTTTGTGCCATGGTTGACTTCTCCTTGAAACCATATAGTAGTTCTCATTGGCGTTGAATGCGATCTTCAATTCCAATAACCTTTGGTTTCATGCTCAAGGATCTTGCGATGGATGGTGGATGATACCCATAAATTGCTATAAATAGGGAGAGTTTGGAGGAAGTACAAACGAAAGTTTTGTACCACCATTCTACTAGTGGCAACCATTTAACTCTGTGGAACTATTTCTCTCCATGACTTTGTTAACAATCCCAGTTTTCCATCGAATTTAGGTTGATAAGAGGAGCTATGAGCTAGTTGAGTTTTCAAACAAGAGAACAAGTCAGTCCATATATTATAGTGTTCCATTGGGATGTGTCCCTAGGTGTTTAGAGGGCATGCTTGATGTATGATACATTCTAAGGACTTGGGAACTTGGAGGGGACATCCCCTTTTTCAGGAATTGGAAAATTTGTTCCCTTAAGTACATAAATATAAAAAAAAATGTAACTTTTTAAGGAAAAAATGTTAAAAACCCCTAGAAAGCTAAAATGTGAGAATTGCCATTGCAAACTCAGCACATTGTATTTACTTTTTAAAATTTCTGTTGTTTTTGGTTTGTTTTGGTTATTTTAATAGTTGGTCTCCTTGTCATCCCCAAAATTTAGGAGTTTTTTCCGTCCCTAAAACCACATTCACAGGTAGCCACATCTTCCTGTCACAAACTTGGTGAAATATTGATAAATTACAAGTGAATATGGGATTGCGACCACTTATAGTAAATTTGGGATAAAAATATTACTTCTGAACTGTCTCCATGATTGTAGCTGCAACTATGGTTGCTACAAAAGGATAAGATAAAGCACAAAAATGGCCATATTTTGTGAACCTATCTATTGTAACCACAATGACTTCTTTTTTTCAGATTTCAGCAATGTAGTGATAGAATCTATGTAAATTGCTTCTCATTGTTGGGTAGGAATGGATAGGGCTATAATAGACCTAGAGTCTTGACTCTTGATTGCCTCACTCTTATTTTGTTGACATACTAAGCATTCTACTACAAATTTTTGTACATAACCTTTGAGCCCTTTCACTGTTATTGCACGAGGAAAAGTTGGAATGAAGAATGAGGAGAATGAATGATCAAAGCCAAAATGTGCCCATATAAGAACCCCTCCTCTATTTTTAGCATCCCTTGCTTTAGACTAAAATGTGGATGGGCGATGCTAGATCTCACACTTTTGGCATTGTAGACACCTTTTGTTTTTCATTGAAGCTTGACGACTTATGCTTGACACATGCTTGGGAGGCTTTAAGGCACTTTTTTATTTTTATCAAAAATTGGCAAATTATGACCAATCATGCGTTGGAGTGCTTTGGTAAATCTTTGATGTTTTTTAACTTTTGATCGAATTGTACACGGGCACCCACTTGGAACACTTTTGCTAACATATTTGTTTTTTTGACTATCACTTTTTTGAATTATACCCAGGGACTCACTTTTTCATGTCTAAACACTTTTTGGGCAAATTGTACAAGGGTGCGTGCTTTAGTCGTCTCCTGCTACTCCTTTACATTTTTGACATTTTGGGCAAATTGTCCAAGGACATGTCCTTTAGTCATCTCCTACCACTTTTTCATGTCTTAGACAATTTTCGACCTTTCTCTTGTGTTCGAACTCCAATCTTTGTCTTGTTTGATGCATTGGAAAGCATCTTCTTTTTCATATGCAATGACATTGAGTAGAGCTAAAAAACGTGACATTCAAGAACATGGGAGCCCTAAATTCCACAATGAATCATGAGCAAAAATGGCCTACATTTGACTCAAAAATGACTTGATACAAATTTTTTTGTATGGGTACAACATTGTGTACATCTTCAAGCTCAAATTTTGTTTCCTTCTCTGGTGTTCCTTGAATGTAGGATAGCTTGGTGAATTGGTTGAAAACGTCATCAACAACATTGCTACCATATTATGTTGAAAGCTACTCCACAAAATGGGCCAGGTGATGAAATAGATTTTCTTTTGCTCTCAAATCCAACAGTACCTAATGAATTGATATGTTTTTGAATATGGTGATGTTGTGGCAACCTTTTGTTGAGATAGTACTTGCGGCAACTAAAAAATTCTCTATTTGAAAGATCCACATGGCTAGATCATGGCTGTTGAATTCACGCATTTCTATTTTGGGAACGAAGTTTTATGCACAAGAATTAGAGTCTATTGCATTGCTCTTGATGAGAAGGTTGGCCACCTATAGTGGATCATGTGAGTTATGGACCTTCGTTGTGTGGTCCTTCCATGCATTCCCAATAACTTTTCAAGTTTGGATCCTAGATCTAGTTGTAAGTCTTTGAATACCGCCTTGCTTGCTGTATTATTTAGCTTGTTTGTGATTTGGTTTGGTTCGACTTCTTTGCAAGATTGTCCAATTCTTCATTGCTTGCCATGTGATCTATCTTTGCTTGGAAATTTTCTATAGTTTCTTCTAGATGGATCGTACGATCTTCTCAATTTTGGCAAGTGTCTTCTTTTGAATTTAGATCATCCTTGGAAGGAGTCCTCCTTGGCGGTGTGGAGGACTTACCTTACCTCTGGGGGTGGGGTCACCCATGTTGCAATAATTTACTAGTGGTAAAAAATTAAGGTTATTGGCAACCTGTATTGTCATGATCGCCTCGTTGAGATGAATTCAATGATTGTTAGCCTACACAAGGGTACAAAAAGCCAAAGCCAGACTCATTTTTTTACATTTTTTAAGTTCTCCCTAGATTAATAGTTTTGATTTTGAGTTAGGGTTTTAGGTAGAACACGCTAATGAAAAATCTGGTACACTAGCTATTTCCTAACCAAAGTATAATACACCTAAGAAATAAAAGGATTTGTATTAACTTTTTGCAAAAAAGAATAATTTGATCTTGCATATTAAATTTTGCTTGCATTTGGTGATGCTTTATGTCATAATATCGCTGCTCAAATCAAATCTCTAATATCACTCGTAATGAAATTACTATACTACACAAACAGAATAAAATTGGTACTTCACAATTATATACAATACACAAATAGAATAATAGCAAATAGTTCTTAAGTAAGAGAAAAATAGAACAAATCCACAGAATACAAGTGAAATGAAGATATGTTGAATATCAATTTGAACCACTTTGAAGATGCAAACTCCATAACCTTACAATGAGAACATAATTTATAGATATTGTACCAAATAGTAAACAACTACCACCTATTTATACCATAATTAGGCTATGGTGATCCCATAATCCCAATTAGGTCAACGACTCCTATACTTACTAAATCTAAAAATTATCAATTGACCAACTCATAGGTTATTCATGCTACAAGTTGGACACTCCATAAACCAATTTACATGATAGACCAAGGGTGTAGCAACCATACAGCTGAAAATAAAGTGTCCAACTATCTCCACCTCCTATAGAGTATATGAGATCTATCTCAACTTGAAAGTAGTGAAAACATTCTAGTGACATGTGACCAACTATGTTGACGGTTCGTGTATGGGATCAGGTACAGGTTTGGGTACGGCGGTACGGCAATTTTCTTTTTTCCCTGGTCATGGGGCGGCTGTATATATATTAAAAACTTTTTTGTACAGTAATATATATATATATATATATATATATATATTAGAAACTTTTTCGTACACTATATACACTCCTTGTGCACTATGGCTCCCAGCCTTGGTAGCTCAAACTGGTTGATTTTTATGGTGACATCTGCTGCACTTAACCCAGCATACTCCAAAATCTTTGTTCAAAGCAATGCTAGAGTTTGCTGATATTGGTTTGTATAAATGCCATGTATACCTATATAACTAGGAAAATGTATATGATCAACTAATAAACTCCCCTCCAACACGTTTATTGTGCATGTCAATTTGATATAGAATAGAATAGGATAGAAGATTTTTAACGTCCATGAGGCGACAGATAGCCTATGGGACAGAAGACCCTGTTATTTTTGCTTACTGAATTGCTGATCTTCTGCTATTCAATTTGATAATGAACTCCCCCATTTTCTGAACCATCTCCTAGTTGAACAGATCTTGTAAAGCATATATACAATCTATATACTTTAGAACAACATGCCTACTATAACATGACTGAACAATTCAACATTTTGCATTGTGCAAATGAAAAACAATTTCACTTTGATTTTATGATCAATCTAGTAGGCAAAAAGCTTACAAACTGAGTGAGAAGCAAGACTCTGACAACCATGAGCATCTCTCTATGTTGAAATTAGAATTTACAGGATGCCATGTTTGATGTGGCAAAGAAACAAAAGAGAGCCAGTCGGATGGTAAAATATCTATACCACTAATTGACCTCAAATTCTGAAAACTCACAACAACAGTATTTCTTGTGTGCTATTAACCTCTATATAAATCTACCCCTGTGCTGATGCTGCTTCACTACCAATGATGTAAGGATTAACCACAATATTTTTCTCTGGATTTGAAGCTTCTGTTTTATCTGCATGCAGTACAAACCCGCCAGGCAGCATGTTTCTTCCTGTGAAAAAGTACAGATTTTCACGTTTTTGTGCTTATTTAATGAAATTGCTTGTGGATTTTCTTGGGCATGGCCGAGCATGGCTTGGGTTCAGCCAAGGCATGGCCCTACCACTTCAGGTACCCTGTGGGTCCATATGGGCAGCAGGGTCGTGCCCTAGCTGTTCCGTTCGTGAACTAGGCCCAACTCTTGAACTAGAACCCATTCAGTCCTGCAACAGCACCCAAATGGGAAGAACCCAGTAACATAGGTCACCAATGCTGCTGAAGTTAGGAAGTACAATGGTGCCATTAACAATTCACAAAAAATGCTCTACATAAAATTTCCTTCTTAGAGATAAGAGGTTAGGTGGGGCTGGCAGGGAAGATCCAAGGGATTTGAATATGTTTCAGATGCATGTCCTCTTTGAAAGCCTTATTAATCTTCCCCTTCCTGGGAGGGGCGCTAAGGAGTATTTGACGGGAGGGGTAGATCCATGGAGAGGCCAATAGAATGAAGAAGCTAATTAGTCTTGATTACCAACATCACCTATCATCTAAGGAGGCCACCCACTTGAGAGAGACATATAGCTTAATATGAGTGTGTTTCTTGACCTAAAGCAGAACCATCAAGGCACTTGAGGCTTTGAAGATAGAAGAGAAGTCTAAAGGTACTCTAAGGAGGCTGGGCACCAAGTTCATTTTGACAGTGCTTTGAGAAACCCTCAATGGAGCATGATAGTTTCCACACTCTCAGCACATGCTTAGTTAGTAGGCCTTGAACAAAGGTCCCAAATTCTGATTTATGTTTAACTATTGGTTTAATGATTGATACAAAGAGACATCCTTGAAATGTATCTAAAGCATTGGCAAGCAAAGAGAGGGAGGATTACCACTTAGGATGTTGTGATTAAGAGGTGTATCACTAAGGAAATTGAACTTCTAAGTGGAACTCCAAAGTAGGTGCATGTGGTCGGTGATCTTCACATTCAAAATAAAAACATGTTCCAAGTAATATGAAGAAATGGGAGTGAGAATCTGAACTAAATTGGTAACACCGAAAGCAGATATCTTGACCAAATGGAAATGGAGTAATCACCTGGCAACCACAGGGATTAGTCTCCTACGTACACTCTCAAGCCAAGTGGACCACAATCTGTTATAAAGGCCAAAATTGGAGAATCTCTGCTGAAATTAACTACACCACTACAATAATCTAAGGGATCTCTAATCAGGTAGAAGAGTTGCCTCAATCAACACCAATCTGCAAGGCCAAAATAAAGATCCCAAAGCTTCAAAAACCTCACTTATCCATCCTACAATGCATTTCAAGGTAAATAACCATAGATCAGCATTGTATTCTGTCCCATGTCAAGTTGAGATTGACCATCCTTAAAGCTAGGCACTACTGCTCACTACACATGCTTCCAAACACACAGTGATATCCACAACCTCCCAAGAGCTATAGGCTATGCGTCAACCTTGCTCCATGAAGCGGCACTTGCACTTGCCACAGTGGATGGAGTTGCACTTGCCATTGCCATACTCTACTCAGTCAAGGTGTGTCCTTTGCTAGCATAGGATCTGTGGAAATAATCAACTGTATGATCAAGGATTCCTGCAAGCCTGTTCTCATAGCCACACTTTGAATGCCTTGCACACTCTAGTGTGCCTAGTCCTTTCTAGTAGCTCACCACAAGCTTCACTAGTAAAAAAAATATTCTATCAATTAGAGATCAAGTGATAAATCCAAAATATAATTGAAAATGTTAATGTATGCATTCCCAGATTGAATGAAGATGGAAAAAATATTCTTGCAAGCCCTTTGGTTCTTCCAAATGAATCTGTCAGCATCAACCAATCACAAATTCTCTTGTACTGTGCCTGCCTACTGCCAAGGGATTTGTGCTTTTTACAAAGTCAGAGGTCTACCAAATGTCCACAACCCCCAAAATGCTCAGTCTCATCCAAAACTCACAAATAATGTCCAGCCAACAATGTTACCGATGGTGTCTCCTCCTCAACTCTGCAACCATCTTGCAGGTTCACAGTCAGTTTCGGCCTATTCATTTGAAAATATCACAGTTATTCCTAGTCTAAACCAAAAACCAAAATTACAACACAATTGTTTTTCCTGCCGAATTCTGGGATTTTCATCTGCCCCTGGCAATGTTCTACAAGAGATGCATATCACTGTACATGCCAAATCTCTAAACTGAGTCGCCATGTGCTATGCCCATTATTTTCTTATTACAGTTCCTGAAAACTCTCCAAATTTCTAAATTATTTTTATATTACAAGACCTATAGAATTCTATGGACCTTCTTCCTTAAATCTCCAAGGATGAGTGAAATTTTGTTGACAATCTAGAAATTTGCGGATGCTATCCTCGGGCACAATTATCTTAAGTATGAAAAATAATTTGATTAAAATTTCTCGTAAACCTTGCTCTATATTGTTGTTGGCTAATAAATATGCCTTTGTGCCTATGTTGTTCAGAATGTGGCTCAGACACAATGCGAGTGAGTTAGACTCCAATGCGACACATGAACCGTATCCTTGCTATGGGCAACCGCCTAGCCACTCTTGCTCTCGTGCCAAGAGCCAATTGAGTGAAGGTATAACTAGGGGGTTGTTTAGTTCACTAGGAAACAAAACGTCATGGATCACGGTTGGGTTGATCGTATGATGTGTATTGATGGAAATTGTTATGAATGTTCTAATGTTGATGAAAACGTCCAATGGTTGTTGTGGTTGTGATAATAATATGACCCGAAGGGTCACTTATTCTAGGCCTAGCTTGAAGACTATCTTGCTCATTTATGATGTAGAGGTGATCTAGCCTCCTTTCTTCATTTTGAATGCGTTGTTGTACGAGCCTTTGTTGATCAATGATT
This sequence comes from Cunninghamia lanceolata, assembly GCA_027924645.1. NCBI lineage: Eukaryota > Viridiplantae > Streptophyta > Pinopsida > Cupressales > Cupressaceae > Cunninghamia > Cunninghamia lanceolata. The sequence continues at coordinate 4,403,953 of BSBN01000623.1, forward strand.
TTGTGTTGATGTTCTTCAGCTTCTTCTTTGTTTTGTGTTTTGTTGAATGAGAATTGGTTGAGGGACATTCTCCCTAATCTCGTTTAAGACGGATTTCACCCAATCTTCCCTAATGTTTGGGCACATCGAGTGCTAGACAAGAGGGGGAAAGCTTGTTTGTGTTGATTTGTTTTGATTGAGTTGATGACTTGATCACTTGTTTCTCTTTTTGTGTTTTCTAATTTTTTTGGTATTTTCTATGTCCTATATGAATGCAAAACAATTTATGATTCCTTTTTTTGAATTTCAAATGATTTAATCACTAAGAAATGGAAAATGTATGCAAACTACATGATTTTTGGTATGCAGTCTACTCTATGTTTTGGTTTGGTTTCGTGGATCAATTATAACTATTAATCTAATGAATTGAAAATTGAAATTATTCTAGATGCAATGAAATTTATTTAAGAAAGCAATTCAAACTAATCTAAGCAATTTAAATGCAAATTACTCTAAGAAAGCAAATTAAAACTACCTATCAAGAGAAAAACAAATAATGTTTTACTTTCTCAAGAGCAAGATTTGATTTAATTACTACTAAAGTTTTAAAAACCAATATGAATTGGGCAACTGTGCCTGGCGTGAGTCCTTAGAGGTCCCTTTTGTAACTATCTCTTCCTTTGCAGCAGTGGGGTCCTTCTTTAGGCAATAGGGACAAAAATGGAGATATGAAAAGTGAATGAATATGAGCTTTGAAGCTATGGCAATTGAAATGCAATTGAATTGAGCATATGTATGCTATGGGAAAGCAAATGACTTTGAACTTTGAAGCTATGGCTAAAAATAAAAGGAACGTAAGGTCTTGTAATGAACATACAAATGCTATGGGGGCAACTATATGCAAAAATTTGAGCAAATCAAGAATGCAATAATGAATTTGCCTCGAGGGAAAGCTTTGAAGCTTTTCAAAAACTAAAACTAAAGAAATAAACTAATAAGAGGCTCAAAGACCCGTGAAGAAGCTTGTGAAGATGAGAAGAGTATTTCCGACATGAAAAGTAATAAAGAGGTGAGGAGTATTTATAGGTTTAGAATCCACACCAAAGGTGATGGTGAATGGGGAGTTAACAGGGATTGATTGAAGAGTGATCTAGCTTTGATTGGAAGAGAATAGAGGTTGGAGAGGAGATCACAGAAGAATGATTGGAAGATAAGAATATAGGCTGATTGAGTCTAGAAATAGTTAGGAGAAGTGAACAATCAGTTATGTATAAAAGAACTCGCAACCAAAAGCCAAAAATGGAGTCAAATTGGGCTAAAATTGGAAGAAATCATGCATGGGAAAGATAACAGGGTTGCTCCTTTTGGGAAGCGGGTCGCCCCTTTTAGTAGGGCAAATCACCCCTGGAGATCCTATTTAAGTTGTAGGGTTGCCCCCGAAGATCCTGAAGGCAAAAGGGGTGACTCAGGCCAAATGGCTTAGACAACTTGGAAAGTGGTTTTGGAGGCTTGAAAATGGTTTTGGAGACTTCAAACGAGGAAGAGCACACATAAAAAGTCTGGTGCCCCTTTTAGCAAGGTAGATCTCCTCGGGAGATCCCACTTCAGTTGTAGGATTTCCCTGGGAGATCCTACAGGTCATAGGGGTGATCCAACTAGAAGGTCTAAACAAGTGGTTAGGAGGTATGAAGGACCTTGGAAGGTCAATTGGATGGTTATGGAAGAATGAATGATGAGATAACCCCTTGGGGTAAGTGAATTTCCTCTCTTGGGAGGTGGACTGCTTATGTCGTTAGGGTTGGTAGGTGACATGGGTGGTTTGTCAAAAATGGGTGTGGGCAATAAGAAAGCATGGAAGATCTTATAAGGTTAGCTTGAAGGTTAAGGAGGCACAAACGAAGAGAAAAACATTCGAAAATGTGTCACCAAGAGAGAAGTTGTTGAGAGGTATATATATAATTCATACTTACGTGTACATGATTAGGACTTTAGATCATCTTTGGACTGCCATGTAGGCCTGCGTGACTTTTTCGTACTTATAGTGCCCTGCTATTGCCATATGGGATTAGATAGGCCACAGGGATAACATCCATCCATGTACACCAACCTAAAATGTTCCTAAGAACTAAGCATCGATATTTATTATTACTCAAAAAATAATGTCCATACCAAATGAAATGCTAAACACTACAATATTCAAAATAAATTATTGAGATTATTCTACGGGTCTCCATTTTTAATGTGTTTATCTGGTTGCAATTATGTTTGATGTACTTTTATAAACCTAAATATATAAAAGTAGATTGAACATTGTTGCATCTGAAATTAGATGTTATGTAATGGACCATCCATCCATACCCACAAGGCTAAAGTGCCTCTCATAACCAAGCATCATTATTCATTATTACTCAAAAAATAATGTCCATACCAAATGAAATGCTAAACACAACCATATTCAAAATAAATTATTGAGATTATTTCTATAGGTCTCATTTTTAATATGTTTATATGGTTGCAACTATGTTTGATGTACTTGTAATGTTCCCTTTTTTGGCTCATGGACCTTTTGTGTGCATTATGCTTCTTCCGGAGGTTATTCGTCATGTTTGGGAGAACTCCAATGTTATTAGTGCCATATGGGATTAGATAGTCCACAGGGGTAACATCCATCCATGTCCACCAACCTAAAGTGTTTCTCAGAACCATGCATCAATATTCATTATTACTCAAAAAATAATGTCCATACCAAATGAAATGCTAAACACTACAATATTCAAAATAAATTATTGAGATTATTTCTATAGGTCTCCATTTTTTATGTGTTTATCTGGTTGCAATTATGTTTGATGTACTTTTATAAACCCAAATATATAAAAGTAGATTGAACATTGTTGCATCCAAAATTGGATGTTCTGGATAATGGATCATCCATCCATGCCCACAAGCCTAAAGTGCCTCTCATAACCAAGCATTGATATTCATTATTACTCAAAAAATAATGTCCATACCAAATGAAATGCTAAGCACAACCATATTCAAAATAAATTATTGAGATTATTTCTATAGGTCTCCATTTGTAATATGTTTATATGGTTGCAACTATGTTTGATGTACTTGTAATGTTCCCTTTTTTGGCTCATAGACTTTTTGTGTGCATTATGCTTGTTCCTAGTCTTCCAGAGGTTATTTGTCATGTTTGGGAGAACTCCAACGTTCTTGGAGTGGCTGTGGCTTAGTCTTGCAGAGTAGTTGTTCATGGTCTTAAGTATGGCTAGTCATTTGGAGTTCATAGATGCTTTCGGAACTCAGTTCTGACTTCTCAGGTGCTCTCCAACCTTCTTGGAGAAACAAGCTATTTTCAGACAATCACCTGACAACCTCTAATTTTCATCCCGAGTCTTCTACTACACTTTAATATGGTTAGAGTTGTTCGATCAATGCATTTCTATGCTTTCCCTAGCTTGAGAATATTATCTGACAATTTAATTAATATTTCACTAAGGTTGCCTAAGGTTTGGAATAAGTATTAGCAACTTAGTGTAAAATTAATTATAAAGTGGCATTCCCTTCTTGGAGTGGATTCTTTTATGTGGCATTGAACTAAGTTGGTATTCATGATTTCAGTGATGCTTTAAAAAGCACTTTTGACTTTTCGGTTTGCTCTCCAAACTTCTTGGAGAAGCCGTCTATTTATAGTAAGTCACCCAGTTGGCATCATTCTTCATTCCAAACCTTCAAGATCATGTTGGTATGATTTATTTTGCATTTCGCTTCAATTTGGGATTTTCTGTAAAGTTGGGTGATTTATTGAGCTATTAATTATTAAATTCACTTAAGTTATCTAAAGTCGTAAATATTTTAAAAGATAACTTAAGTGTAATACCTCTTTGGAAAGGTAATTAAGTGTTTTAAAAGATACACTTGAACAAGGGACCTTGCACATGAAATATTAATATTATTTCAAATAAAGGTCTTTTGGAGGGGAAAAAGTATTATAATTTGAAGGAGAAATATGAAGAGGTAAAAGGAAAATAATATTCTATTTCCTTCAAAACGTTATAAAAGGAGGATAGGAGCTCATTGTTGGGATTATGCTGAAGATTATACTGTTATGTTGCAGGAATAAACCTGTGAGTTCTTCCATACCTTCTTGAGGACAAAAACCCTCTTGAAGAAGTTCAGTTTAGGGGGTGAAAGATCCTCCCTAGCTGAAACAAGTGATTTCGTTCAGAGATCACTCTTGCATTTCAATGGAGACATTTGGTTTTGATGTTTATTGATGTCAGTGGTGATGTTCTATAATTTTTGGTGATTTATGAATGGGTAATCTGATCATTTTGAGAAGTTTTGTGAAGATTATTTCTGCTGGTTGCATTTTTCCATGATAGTCGTACTAGCTGTACTACTGAACCCATCATTGTTGCTGAGTTTGATTGAAGTGATATGATCTAATGAAGGCGCTGTCTTTTTGATAGTACTAGTGAATGTTTTGAAACAATTCCAAGAGTTAAAGTTAGCAAACAACTTCACTAAAGGTGTTGTACACCCATGAGGACGTACATTCCTATGGGATGGGTGTGTGGGTTCTATATGAAATCGCTGCCCTAAAACTGCTTTAAACTCTTCAAATAATCAAGGCGCTTCAACAATGGAAGGGGCCTTTCAGATTGGGGCTTGTTTGGCATGATTTGTCTTTGAGGTTTTCCAAATCTCAGAACTATGGATGGAAGATGGCTACCCACTTTCGTTCCGTGGGCAACTATGTGTCTTCATAAGTATGTTTCTCCAACAATAGATGAAATCTGCACCAGCTTTAATGAGTATTGTTCTCTTCCTAAAGAAATTCGAGATGTCCTCACATTTAAACAATTTTTAGGTGAACCAGAAGAAGAAGAAGAAAATTGGAGTAGAAGAAAAGTTGATTCAGTGACTTCCACCACATGTCCTGTCAAAAAACATGTTGAAGTGATAATAGAAAAGCTTGCTGATCTAGAGAAATTTGGAATAAGTTTTAAACAAAAGGAAGATTGTGAGAAGAAAATGTCGTCAAGGAAGCTAGAGTTAAGATCTCCAATGTCGAAGACCAAAAAGTATTCCAAGACATCACTTCCAAGACAACAAAAAAACTCACCAATTGCAAGGAAAATTGATGACAGCAAGAACGAACTTAGGAGATTTTCAATGCAAAGGAACTTGCGAGCATGGCCACCAATGTAAGAACAAAGAAGTAGAGTCAGAAAAGAAGAATGCTGGTGAAGCTGAAATTTCAACGGCAATGGAAGAGTGTTGGAGTTTTCCCATAGAAGTCAGAGAAATTCTGAAAACCGAAAGAATGGACTTTGCAAGTCCTAAATTTGATGAGGAGTTAGATAATTATGAAGATGCCTTTTCACTAGAAAAAGAAATGAGAATGATTGATAGGATGCTAGAAAGCAATTCATCAGGCGAGCGTGAGATTATTTCAGCAGAGTGCCTTGTTGAAGACGTGAAGAAAGGTGTAGTTGTAGCAGTGGAAGAGTTTGAAGTTGCTGAAACTTTGGGAACAACACAATGTTGAGCATCTTCATCATTCTAGTGAAGGCAATTCTGATTGTGAGTGGGAATTTCCCATGCAAAATGAAGAACAATATGACTTCTCAGAGAGTTCAGATGAAGAGCATGTTGAAGGGGAGCTTGTTGAAAGCTTTAAATCAACCCAAGGTGTTGACTCATCGCTTGAGTTTGGAGATGCCATCTCTTTTGAGCAAAGTCACTATGAAGAGGAGACAAAATTCAAGGAACTTACTGCTCCTGAAGAAGAGGAAATATTAGGATCTTTGCCACTTGAAGAACCGAGACAATTGGGTGAGCATAGTCCTAGTGAGTTGAGCGAATTGAACTCTGAGTCTCTAAAAAGAGAGATTCAATTCCTCGTTGGTTTGGATAGTGGTCACAAGATCCTAGAAGACTTAATGCAGAAGGGCGAGTGTAGAATTACTCCTACCAACTTGTAATTCATCAAAGGTTCCATGGAGCCGGTGAAGACAATTCTTGCAAATGATTAGAGATCGTGATCATGCTTTTGATGTTGCAAGAGAGAAGGAGAAAAAGGTTAACTGAGCTCATCCTTGAGCTTGATGCAACAAAAGACTTGTTGCAAGGTTCCCAATTGGCACTTCAAGAAGTTGAAGACCAACTTGCTTTTGTTACAAACTTGAGGGACCTAGAAAAAAGTGCAATGACAGAAGAAATCAAGCTAGTGATTGAAGAGCTTGATAGTGTTCAAGAGGGGTATGATTTGGAGATAATGCTGAGAAAGTCAGAAGTTGCATATGCAGGTTTGGATGGTTCTAAGCAAGAGGAAAGTGATGATATTCATGATTTTGATAACCCTCTCTTTGTCTTAGATGCAGAAGCAACTTGTGATAATCCTCTTTTCATATTGGATAATGAAACAACTCTTATTAGAGGCAACACATTTGATGATAACATCAAGATATGGGATCCAGGAGCAGTTCCGAAAATTGAGTTAGAGCATGGTTCTCTTTCTGTTGGTGTAACGGAATCATATCAAGAGGATGTGTTGAGCCTTATGGTTGGTAATCCTCCTGGGAGACCACCTGATGAAGAGAATGCAAGTGAAGATGTAGTTTCTTCATGGGACGTATTGAATCATGAAGACTTCTACATTTCAGATTTTGAAAAGTTTGCAAACAATATTTTTGAGTCTGTTGGAATTTTCAGAACAATAAGAAGAAATGTAAGTTGAGAACTTGTTTGGCATGAAGATTTGACATCTATTACCTCTAGAGCTTTAGTGGAAAAAGCTTGCATGGTTGAGTTGCAAGAAGAATCCCAAGTTGTTACCATTCACCATGATGAACAAGAAGGTTTGATCAAAATGATTGCAAAATTTTATGCTGATCTTAATGTTGTGGAGGAGCAGTTTGTGGATGGCACTTGGATGTGTTGCATTAGAGGCATTTCGTTTGGGAAGGATGCCTTGGGTTGCACTAGAAGATCTTTTGATGAGGCACATATGGAAAGGAGAGTAGTGCAGTACAAGCATGGTGTAGTTGCTTCATTACTTCAAATTCAGCATAGTAGTCACCAACAAAGTATGTTGGAAGGATTTGGTGACCAAAGAGATGTTCCTTGGCAAAGGATAGTTCAAATTTTCTATTTAAATTCCACTGTTTTGTTGCAGCACAGCCACCTCACATTTGGTTTGCTTACATTCATGAGTTTTGGCAAAATATTTCTATTAAAGGAAGTAAGAATTTTCAGATGGAGGTTGTTTAGGAGTTTTTCACAGCCTCTTCCATGTTGTCTGTGAGCAAAGCAATGCTTATTTTTCATGTTTATGCTTGGAGACCTCATTTTTGCAGCTGCTGTCCCACTTCTAAAGCGCTGATTTTGATAAAATCAGGATATGATCTGTTGTTAATTTCCTTGGACAGCCACATGCTGATTACAATTTGGGCTCCCCTTGGTTAGATGATGGAGAAAGGTTTCAGACGTGGGAGAGTGATATTTCAGCCTTCCTAGCTTTAAATTGGGTATGGAAATTTCAGTGGGATGAGTTGCAACGTTCCATGTGTTTGCCTACTGCTTTGTTTATGAGGAGGGTAACACATGCTAACAATTTGATGAGAAGGTGCGCATGGTGGAATTGGATGGTGATGTTAGGTCATCCTGACTTGCAATTGGTTGAGGACAAACGATTTTGTAGAGGGAGGACTGTAATGTCCCCTTTTTTGGCGCATAGACCTTTTGTGCGCATTATGCTTGTTCCTAATCTTTTGGAGGTTATTCATCATGTTTGGGAGAAGTCCAACGTTCTTGGAGTGGCCCTGGCTCAGTCTTGCAGAGTAGTTCATTGTTTTAAGTTCGGCTAGTCATTTGGATTTCATAGATGCTTTTGGAATTCAGTTCCGACTTTTCAGGTGCTCTCCAACTTTCTTGGAGAAACATGCTATTTTTAGACAATCACTTGACGGCCTCTGATTTTTGTCCCAAGTCTTCTATTACACTTTGATATGGTCAGAGTTAGTCGATTAGTGCATTTCTATGCTTTCTATAGCTTGGGACTATTATCTGGCAGTTTAATTAATACTTCACTAAGGTTGCCTAAGGTTTGGAATAAGTATTAGCAACTTAGTGTAATATTAATTATAAAGTGGCCTTCCCTTCTTGGAGTGGATTCTTTTCTGTGGCATTGAGCTCAGTTGGTGTTCAGGATTTCAGTGATGTTTTAAGAAGCACTTTCAGCTTTCCGGTTTGCTCTCCAAACTTGTTGGAGAAGCCGTCTTTATAGTAAGTCACCTAGTTGGCATTATTCTTCATCCCAAACCTTCTAGATAATGTTGGTATGATTTATTTTGCAATTCGCTTCAGTTTGGGATTTTTCATAGAGTTGGGTGAATTATTGAGCTATTAAGTGATAAAATTTACTTAAGTGATCTAAAGTCGTAAATATTTTAAAAGATAATTTAAGTGTAATAGCTCTTTGGAAAGGTAATTATGCGTCTTGAAAGAAGGGGCCTTGCACATGAAATCTTAATATTATTTCAAATAAAGGTCTTTTGGAGAGGAAAAGTATTATAATTTGGAGGAGAAATATGAAGAGGTAAAAAGAAAATAATATTCTATTTTGCTCAAAAAGTTATAAAAGGAGGACAGGAGCTCATTGTTGGGATTATGCTGAACATTATATTGTTATGTTGTAGGAATGAACGTGTGAATTCTTCCATATCTTCTTGAGGACGAAAACCCTCTCGAAGAAGTTCAGTTTCGGAGGTGAAAGATCCTCCCTAGCTGAAGGAAGTGATTTCATTCAGAGATCAGTCTTGCATTTCAATGGAGATATTTGGTTTTGAGGTTTTCTGATGTTTGTAGTGATGTTCTATGCTTTTTGGTGATTTATGAATGGGTAATCTAATCATTTGTCATATCCCCAAGGGGATCTGACCTAATTTTCTGCAATTCAAAATTTGAAGTTCTGCCCTAAATTTCTGCACTTTAGCTTTCTGCTCAAAACCCTAGATTCTGATTTTTTTTATTTTCTGCACTTTATCCCTCTGCCCTAGCCCTAGCTCAGACTTGAAACAAAATATACATTTCATCACAATTTATGCTCATTGAATGAAAACCAACCATCACAATGATTCGCCCAATTGCATAGATCAAAATAAGCAATAAAATGAGAACACAACAATAATTTACAAATGTCTGCTCTGCTGTAATAAATCAGGTCTACTGAAATTTATATGACTGAAAATATAAAGATAGATGGACAACTTAACAACCCAGATTTATATTACTGTTCAATGCAACAAGTACATAGCAGAGATGATGGAAATCATGAACATACTAGCCTCTTGATTAGGCTGATTAGCTGTAGCCGCACATACACATATAATTCTGCTCCAAAATAATACGAGGTCTGCTCCAAAATTATGATCTAATTCTGCCCCAAAAAAATGATATACAATTCTGCCCTGAACCTGATATAAGATATCTGCTCCAATGAAGGGTATGAAGGCTTCTCCAAAGCTGATATAAATTTCTGCTCCTAGCTGATATGAATGGGGTCATCACCATTCAAGGTCAAGGGGCCATCACCTTGACAAGAAAAGGAAATTGACTTCCTTAGCAAATAGAAGAAATCAGAAAACCAATTGATGCTTGATGATGATTGAATGCCATCCAAATACCTCTATTTATATATGATTCTGCCCTTCTTTTTTCTCTTGGCCGACCTGGACACTTTATGTATTTTTAAATTATTAATTTCCCTCTCTAGTGGGCCGACCTAGGCAACTTGACCCCTTTTTTCCATAGGGCGCCCAAATCAATGCAAGAAAAATATATAATTTACTTTGTTATTTCATTTCCCTTCAAATGCTGGTTTAATCACGAATCATAATATTTATTTGATAATTTTATTGTCTCCCTTATGAGCACCCAAGGGAATAATATATTCTTCATTGCCCAATGACATAATCAATTCGCCCAAAGTATAGAAATAGGATGAGTGCCATAGAGATAATGTAAGGATGATGTGTGCCCAAGTGTAGAATGACCTCCATGACGAACTCCATAGCTCGGATAAACCATTGTGAGCCAAGTGTCCCAAAGAAAGCACCCATATGAAAGTAGCCCATGGTGTAATGATGTCATCCATATGATGAAGTACAAACTCCAACATGAATGGAAGCTCCAAAGAAGGCAAATCATAATAAGCTAAATATCCAATAGAAGGCAACCAAAAGTAATGTGATGGCATCCATACATGAGAAGCTTGATCCCAAGCCAAGAATCCGTGAAGGTGAAATGATAGCATCCATACATCCTGTGAAGTGAAATGATAGCCCAATGATGGAACCCGACCTTGAATCTACTGGAAAGTGCAACAATGTACAAAATGGTGACCATTCTAGAGAAAGAGACATGACATCATTTTGAGAAGTTTTGTGAAGATTATTTCTACTGGTTGCAGTTTTCCATGACAGTCGTACCAGCTGTACCAGTGAACCCATCATTGTTGTTGAGTTTGATTGAAGTGATATGATCTAATGAAGGCTTTGTCTTTTTGATGGTACTAGTGAATGTTTTGAAACAATTCCAAGACTTAAAGTTAGCAAATAGCTTCACTAAAGGTGCCATACACCCATGAGGCCGTACATTCCTATGGGCTGCGTGTGTGGGTTTTAGATGAAATCGCTGCCCTAAAATTGCTTTTAAACTCATCAAATAATCAAGGCACATCAACAATTTAAGGGGCCATACAGATTTGGGTTTGTTTGGCATGATTTGTCTTTGAAGTTTTCCAAATCTCAGAACTATGGATGGAGGACAGCTACGCACTTTCCTTCCGAGGGAAACTATTAGTCTTCATAAGTATGTCTCGCCAACAAAAGATGAAATCTGCACCAGCTTTAATGAGTACCGCTCTCTTCCTAAAGAAATTCGAGATGTCCTCAGATTTAAACAATTTTTGGGTGAATCGGAAGAAGATGAAGAAAATTGGAGTAGAAGAAAAGTTGATACGGTGACTTCCACCATATGTCCTGTTAAAAAACATGTTGAAGTGATAAAAGAAAAGCTTGCTGATCTAGAGAAATTTGGAATAGGTTTCAAACAAAAAGAAGAGTGTGAGAAGAATATGTCAAGGAAGCTAGAGTTAAGATCTCCAATGTCGAAGACCAAAAACTATTCCAAGACATCACTTCCAAGGCGACAAAAAAACTCACCAATTGCAAGGAAAATTGATGATAGGAAAAACAAACTTAGGAGAAGAAGCCTTTTTTTTCAATGCAAAGGAACTTGGGAGCATGGCCACCATTGTAAGGACAAAGAAGTAGAGTCACAAAAGAAGAATGCTGGTGAAGCTGAAATTTCAACGGCAATGAAAGAGTGTTGGAGTTTTCCCGTAGAAGTCAGAGAAGTTCTTAAAACTGAAGGAATGGACTTTGCAAGTCCTCAATTTGATGAGGAGTTAGATAATTATGAAGATGCCTTCTCACTAGAAAAAGAAATGAGAATGATTGATAGGATGCTAGAAGACAATTCATCAGGCAAGCCTGAGATTATTTCAGCAGAGTGCCTTGTTGAAGACATGAAGAAAGGTGTAGTTGCAGCAGTGGAAGAGTTTGAAGCTGCTGAAACTTTGGGAACAACACTTAATGTTGAGCATCTTCATCATTCTAAGGAAGGCAATTCTGATTGTGAGTGGGAATTTCCCATGCAAAATGAAGAATAGTTTGACTTCTCAGAGAGTTCAGATGAAGAGCATGTTGAAGGTGAGCTTGTTGAAGGCTTTAAATCAGCCCAAAGTGTTAACTCATCACTTGAGTTTGGAGATGCCATCTCGTTTGATCAAATTGACTGTGAAGAGGAGACAGACTTCAGGGAACTTATTGCAAGAGGAAATATCAAGATCTTTGCCACTTGAAGAACTGAGACACTTGGGTGAGCACAATCCTAGTGAGTTAAGCGAATTGAAGAATCAACTCTTTGTCTCTGAAAAGAGATAAATTCAATTCCTTGTTGGTTTGGACAGTGGTCACAAGATCCTAGAAGACTTAATGCAGAAGGGCGAGTGTAGAATTACTCCTACCAACTTGCAATTCATCAAAGGCTCCATGGAGCTAGTGAAGACAAAATTCTTGCAAATGATTAGAGATCGTGATCATGCTTTTGATGTTGCAAGAGAGAAGGAGAAAAAAGTTAAATGAGCTCATCCTTGAGCTTGATGCAACAAAAGACTTGTTGCAATGTTCCCAATTGGCACTTCAACAAGTTGAAGAACAACTTGTTGTAACAAACTTGAGGGACCTAGAAAAAAGTGCAATGATAGAAGAAATCAAGCTAGTGATTGAAGAGCTTGATAGTGTTCAAGAGGAGTATGATTTGGAGTTCATGCCGAGAAAGTCAGAAGTTGCATATGCAGATTTGGATGGTTCGAAGCAAGAGGAAAGTGATGATATTCATGATTTTGATAACTCTTTCTTTGTCTTAGATGCAAAAGCAACGTATGACAATCCTCTTTTCATATTGGTTAATGAAACAACTCCTGATAGAGGCAACACATTTGATGATAACATCAAGATATGGGATCCAGGAGTAGTTCCAAACATTGAGTAAGAGCATGGTTCTCTTTCTGTTGGTGTATTGGAATCATATCACGAGGATGTGCCAAGCCTTATGGTTGGTAATCCTCCTGGGAGACCACCTGATGAAGATAATGCAAGTGAAGGTGTAGTCTCTTCATGGGACGTATTGAATCATGAAGACTTCTACATTTCAGATTTTGAAAAGTTTGCAAACAATATTTTTGAGTTTGTTGGAATTTTCAGAACAGTAGCAGGAAATGTAAGTTCAGAACTTGTTTGGCATGAAGATTTGATATCTATTACCTCTAGACCTTTAGTGGGAAAAACTTGCATGGTTGAGTTGCAAGAAGAAGTCCAAGTTGTTACCATTCACTGTGATGAACAAGGAGGTGTGATCAAAATGAGTGCAAAATTTTATGCTGATCTTAATGTTGTGGAGGCGTAGTTTGTGGATGGCACTTGGATGTGTTGCATTAGAGGCATTTTGTTTGATAAAGATGCCTTGGGTTGCACTAGGTGGTCTTTTGATGAGGCACATATGAAGAGTAGAGTAGCGCAGTACGAACATGGTGGAGCTGCTTCGTTGCTTCAAATTCAGCATAGTGGTCAACAACAAATAATGTTGTAAGGATTTGGTGACCAAAGAGATGTTCCTTGGTAGAGGGTAGTTGAAATTTTCTTTTTAAATTCCACTTTTCTGTTGTAGGACAGCCACCTCACATTTTGGTTTACTTACATTCATGAGTGTTGGCAAAATATTTCTGTCAAGGGAAGTAAGAATTTTCAGATGGAGGTTGTTTGAGAGTTTTTCACAGCCTCTTCCATGTTGTCTTGGAGCAAAGCAATGCTTATTTTTCATGTTTATGCTTGGAGACCTCATTTTTGCTTGGAGAAAAGTTTCAGACGTGGGAGAGTGATATTTCAGCCTTCCTAGCTTTAAATTGGGTATGGAAATTTCAGTGGGATGCCTTGAAACGTTCTAAGTGTTTGCCTATTGCTTTGTTTATGAGGAGGGTAACACATGTTGACAATTTGATGAGAAGGTGCGCATGGTGGAATTGGATGGTGTTGTTCGGTCATCCTGACTTGCAATTGTTTGAGGACAAACAATGTTGGGGAGGGAGGACTGTAATGTCCCCTTTTTTGGCGCATAGACCTTTTGTGGCCATTATGCTTGTTGCTAGTCTTTCAAAGGTTATTGGTCATGTTTGGGAGAACTCCAACAATCTTGGAGTGGTCGTGGCTCAGTTTTGCAGAGCTGTTGTTCATGGTTTTAAGTTCGGCTAGTCATTTGGAGTTCATAGATGCTTTCGGAATTCAGTTCCTACTTCTCGGGCGCTCTCCAACCTTCTTGGAGAAACATGCTATTTTTAGACATCACTTGACGACCTCCGATTTTTGCCCCAAGTGTTCTACTACACTTTGATATGGTTAGGTGTTCCGATCAATGCATTTCTATGCTTTCCGTAGCTTGGGACTATTATTTGGCAGTTTAATTAATATTTCACTAAGGTTCCCTAAGGTTTGGAATAAGTATTAGCAACTTAGTGTAATATTAATTATAAAGTGGCGTTCCCTTCTTGGAGTGGATTCTTTTTTATGGCATTGACTTCAGTTGGTATTCAGGATTTCAGTGATGCTTTCAGAAGCACTTCCGACTTTCCGGTTTGCTCTCCAAACTTCTTGGAGAAGTCGTCTATTTATAGTAAGTCACCTAGTTGGCATCATTCTTCATCCCAAACCTTCAAGCTCATGTTGATATGATTTATTTTGAAATTCGCTTCAGTTTGAGATTTGTCGTAAACTTGGGTGATTTATTGAGCTATTAATTATTAAATTCACTTAAGTCATCTAAAGTCGTAAATATTTTAAAAGCTAACATAAGTGTAATAGCTCTTTGGAAAGGTAATAAAGTGTTTTAAAAGATAGACAGTTAAAAAAGGGACCTTGCACATGAAATATTAATTTTATTTCAAATAAAGGTCTTTTGGAGAGGAAAAAGTATTATAATTTTGAGTAGAAATAAGAATAGGTAAAAAGAAAATAATATTCTATTTCCTTAAAAAAGTTATAAAAGGACGGGAGCTCATTGTTGGGATTATGTTCAAGATTATACTGTTATGTTGCAGGAATGAACATGTGAGTTCTTCCATAATTTCTTGAGGACGAAAACCCTCTTGAAGTTAAGTTTCGGGGGTGAAAGATCCTCACTAGCTGAAAGAAGTGATTTTATATACAAGTTTTTGGTTGCAGCAGGGACTGATTATGGATCTGATTTATTTGTTGTTATCCAGCATTGAAATTAGTGTAAAAAAAATTAATAATTTTGTGTTTGATCCCTGGATGGTTTGACCGCCGATGGGTATTGATTGTTTCTTGATAATGCTGCTTACTCCACTGAATAAGTGGTCTTATTTGTAAGGGCTTCCCACTGAATGAGAGGATAATTCCCACTGCATTAAGTGTATGCCCTCTGCACAAGTGGATGACCACCGAATAAGCGGAAGTTGTGTTTGATTTGCACTTCATTAAAAGTGCTTAGTTTGAAGCACTTGTAAGCTCTCACCTCGCCCATTTGGGAACTTGGTGATCAGAAGGTGTGAAGGAATTCATTGATGCATTTCAGTTCTAATGGTGTTTGTGATAGGATTGAAGTTTTCGAAAAAAATTTAGGGGTGGTATATTACAGTACTTTTATAAACTCGGATATATAAAAGTAGATTGAACACTGTTGTAATAACCCACACTGATTTTTTTTTAATTTTTTGCAAATAGAGAAATGTAGATGCAATGTTTGAACACGGTCTAATCAGCAAGATCCTAGTGTGGGCAAAGTGAGAGCATACAATGCTTTGGACCACACAATTATCTAAGATGCGTGCAAAAACAAAATGAAGGCGATAGAGCTAACCAAAGGACGTAGGCGGTAGAGCCGACCCAAATCAACACTTCTTTGTTGGACAAGCGTGCGCAATATGCAAGTACTGAAAAGAAGGCATGCAGGCGGCATAGCAGACCCAAATCAACACCTCTTAGTCGGACAAGTGTGCATACATGCAAAGTCATTGGCAGAATGTCTAAGCTTGATCAGACCAAAATGGCCGATAACATGCAAGCTCGTTCAATGCCAAAGCGGGCAAGGTGAGAGCATACAGTGCTTTGGACCACACAATTATCTAAGATGCGTGCAAAAACAAAATGAAGGCGATAGAGCCAACCAAAGGATGTAGGCGGTAGAGCCGACCCAAATCAACACTTCTTTGTTGGACAAGCGTGCGCAATATGCAAGTACTGAAAAGAAGGCATGCAGGCGGCATAGCAGACCCAAATCAACACCTCTTAGCCGGACAAGTGTGCATACATGCAAAGTCATTGGCAGAATGTCTAAGCTTGATCAGACCAAAATGGCTGATAACATGCAAGCTCGTTCAATGCGAAAGCGGGCTAAATGATATGTTGTACTAACTGACAGTAAACCATCCAGTTTTACAATATGAAATGCATGATTAAACTAGCCTCCGACGGTTCTAGCATCTGGGGTTACAATAGAAAATGAAATGCATTACAATAGTTTCATGAAAATGTATTCCAATTGCTGCAACTCAAATTATATCATTCTGAACAAACTGAAACACTGCTGCAACAATAATATTAGACCATAAAATCATAAGAAAACATGCTTACAATAGCTGGTGACTGAAGATAGATCACTGTAAGCTGATGTAGGAAACAATCAGGACTGTAATCACACCTCTCTGCTGATATCTCTGCAAAATCATAACTGAAACCATCAGAAAACACTCTAAAATCCACTCTGACAGCTGATAAAACACTAAAGATAAGCTATATGGTCTGTGTAAATGGATCCTCTATATTGCTGTATACACACTCAGAAATACTTACTGTTGTAGCATAAGAATGACAGCCCAAATCACCCCAAAATCATCACAAATTTGGTTCAGACCACTCAAGTACCTGTATAAGCAGGGAGGACTTAGCACAAAGGTATGATTTGCTTCATCAAATAGTACAGCACTATAAACTATTACGAAGACCAAAATTTTACACCAAAAGGTGAAGCACGTAAGTAATCGATGAGGTGGCCCTACCACAAACTTATTATAAAAGACAAAAATGGGAAGTGATTCCTATTTTATTTCCCACACCCCTTCTATCTCATGGTACGATCAACAAATTACGGCTAGCCAAAGTCTTTCAAAAAGAAAACTTAAAAATATTTGGCCCCTTCAAATGTCTATGGTCCTTTGTAATAGTTTGTTGAATATCCAAGATACTGAGAGGGGGGGGGTGTGAATCAGTATTTTATTAAACCTTTTACTTGTTAAACTAGTGATCCATTTACCGCATGCAATAACATAGCAAATTAATCATAGAAGAAACAACCACAATGCATCACACATGAACACCAGGATTTTTACGTGGAAAACCCAAAACTGGGAAAAATCACAGTGAGTGTTAGCTCACAATATATTATGTAGGAACAATACCGAATTACAAGAAGGCTCACTGCCCAGAGAAATGCTCACTGCAAGAAAGGCTCACTGCCCAGAGAAATGCTCACTGCAAGAAAGGCTCACTGCCAAAATAGGCTCACTACCTAGAGAATGAAAGAAGGAATGAAGAATGGCTCACTGCCATGTTGAACTGCTCTGATTGCATCTACACATGCATGGTTACAGCTCCAATGAAGCATAGAAATACTGTCTCAAAACTCTTGATCTTTGATTGCTCTATTTCACTGCTCTGCTTTTACATGGGAACAAGATCTCTCTTCTTTTGCTCTTAATCGTCTTCACAAAACACTTTACTTCGCACGTTGCACTTACATATATTCATATTCGCATTTCTTAACTCAAAACACCGAATTCGATTCCATATAAATATTCGCAATACTTAAAATCTTCATATTAGGTCGGCCTAATAATGTGTAGCGTGTAGTCATACCTTATGTAGCTTGTCGGCCAAATTCATTCACCAAAATTCACAGTGGACCCAAACAACACTTGAATCACATTCACATATGTCAGCCTCAACTATTCCACCACTTAGGATTAAGTTCTAAACAATAGAACTTATTGCATACAATTCAAACTTATTATGTCGGCTTCCAACACAGATTGCCACTGGTTCAGTTCATGTGTCAGACTGCAACTTTTATTGCGGACCAAAAGATACTTTCAAAATCATATCAAAGACTCTTCACACATCCCCAAGCTTATCTTTAGAATCGCAAGGCATGATATCATCTTGCGGTAAAATGCGAACCCCAAGAACACATGCCCAGTCACAATCAAACAATGTAGCAAAACTTAGACATTCACAACTATCTTTCTGGTGGATTTTAGAACCTAAAACTCTGGATTTAGACACTTCATACAAGTGTTTGCAACACCTCAAAACCGCATAACAAGATATGCGACACCCGAGGAATGCAGACCAAATCAATTGAGTGTTTTGCTCTGTCGGACTTACACTGTTTGAGGATATGCTTGCAATACTAATCAAGGGCTAAAATCTTGGTTAAAAGATCAACTAAGGACTGTAAACAACATACTAGAATTACATGATCTGATCGTTAACTGCGTACCAATGCCAACCGTTAGATTGTCTCTCTGTCGCTGTCTCTTGTATACTGCCAATACTTAGCCAAAATGACTAAGTCTTTTTCACTGGACCAAAATCTTTGTCACAACCTTATTCTTTTTGTTGCCATCAATGACAACACCTTCAAACATTATGCTCAATCATTCACCATCATATGAAGTTGCCAACATAGTCTTCAATACTAAATTAAATCAAGCACCTAACAAACAAAAAATGGTACAACCTCCCAATATTTGGTACGGCCTTTCTAGCAGGACGTCCAAGCTTGCATCCATACACTTTTTTTTTTGGCTTTTGAAAAGCTATCTCTAAAAACTAACAAACACACAGTAAAATCAAAACACATAAAAAAATTCCATTTCAATACAGAATTGGGAAACTGGAAAATATCCTTGTTAAGCACAAAATGTGATTTCTGTATGAAATCACCAAAATCCAGCTAGGAGAGTTTTCGTCCTCGAAATTGGTATTCCATGACGGTTTTCGTCTTCAAGAAATATGAGAAGAACTGAAGTTCTCACTCAGAGCAAATAGCAAATGCAAGATAATAGTCTAACCGTCTTTTTGAGTTCAACTCCTCTTTTTATAACTTTTTGAGGGAATAAAATATAAATTTCCCTATTCCTCCATATTCTCCCCAAAATGATAAAATAAAACATTATATTGTGTGCAGAAGTCTCCTTATGTCTCCTTGAGCCTAGCACCACTTAATTGCACAACTTAATGTAACAATCTACCCCAAAATTTTTTCAAAATGTAAATGATGATCATCAATGATAGCACAATCATGCATAAACAACTAAATGACCTCCACACTTCTGATCACCAAGATTCCAACTGGGCGAGGTGAGAGCATAATGTGCTTTGGTTTACAATCTAAAGCATTGTGCAACAATTAAGTACATTTATCTGCTATGAGCAGGCATCGACTTGTGTAGTGGGGATTCGCCACTTTCCAGTGGGTGTAAATACAAAAATGAAAATGACAAACCGTCCACTTGTTCAGTGGGAATTCACCACTTGTTTAGTGGCTAGAAAGAAAGATGAAGATTCTGTTTGCCCACACTGCTGGTAAATTATCCAGGGGTTGTTATGTTTTTGCATTAAAGAACAATTACAATGAAATTAAATGCCAAAGAAATCATAATTATAGATTAGGGCTTGATTTTTGACAACCTTTTGAAGATCTTGGAGTCCAATGAGATTCAACTCTGCTTAGCATCAATTTATAAACACATAATATTATCATTCCAATGCCATAATACTGAGTTTATTTGCTGATCAGACTGTGCTGTAGAAAATCAGACTGTCAGTACCCTGTACGGCTGCCATGACTCCATCAATGAATGCACAAAATGATCACAATTAAGGAAGACACTTCTCTAATCACCATATACTTTCAATACTCAACCAACAAACAACACTGCACATTATAGAGACCAATAATAACGAACAGACTGCATTCCAAACGTACAGATTCCCTTACAGGATCGTACGGCCCAGCCAGTACGGAATTACTCATAACTCTCCAAAAACTGCCCAATACTCGTGTAAAATCACTTGTCTAGAGGCTTCCAAGGGAAATAAAGCCATTACAACTTATAGCATCTTCAAACAACATAAATAATATCAAAAATCTGAATCGTACTCCCTAGAGTTACAGACTGCATATGTACGGCCAGCACTGATACTCAAGGAAAAAACATCACAATAAATCACACCACTCACACCAAAATTCATGAAATCTCCACACCAAAACATGTACTAAGAATGCATAACAAAAACTTCTCAAAAATCATTGAATCCAATGTAGCTCTGTGCAACTTTTGTGTGAAGTTACCATACTCCAGCTAGGAAGGATATTGCACCATCAAAACTAGACATCTTCATGAGGGTTTTCGTCCTCAAGAAGGAAGAATGATCTAGCTGGTTCAATTCTAGCAGCATAACATTATCAAATCCAAGCATAAGTCCCAACAATGAGCTCACAACCTCTTTATATATGCACTTTAGGAGTTACAAAGGAAATGAATAGTTTCTTGAAAATAATAACCTTTTCCCTCCGACTTAAATAATTTCTTTTTTCTTCACTTAAGGCTCACTTTTTAAGTGCCTAAATAAAAGAATATGTTTTCCCCTTTCTAATGAGCTATAACACTTAATCACTTTTTTAATTATTCACCTTTAGGAACTTAAGTGAAAAAAACAATTAAATAGGTCATTAAATCACCCGACTTTGCGGAAAATTCCAAACTTTGGCGAACTGCAAAATTAATCATACCACTGCCTTCTATGATGTTTGGGATGAAAAACGATGTCATCTGGGTGACTTACTATAAATAGACGGCTTCTCCAAGAATCTTGGAGAGCAATCCGGAAGCCCGATCAAACTTCTGAAACCATCACTGTAACCCTGGACATCCACTGAGTTTAATGCCATAGAAAATTAGTACACTTCCAGAAGGAAATCATTTTTATAATTAATAGTACACTAAGTTGCTATAATTAAACATAACCTTAGGCGACCTTAGTGAAATATTAATTAATTATCTGAATAATGGTCCCAAACCATATAAAGCAATAGAAATGCATTGATTAAGAACTTCGACCATCCCTGATGAAAATGAAGACTTGAGACAAATGTTTTGCAGACTGAGCCACGACCACTCCAAGAACATTGGAGTTCTCCCAAACATGTCGGATAGCCTCCGAGGGACTAGGAACAAGCATAATGCGCACAAAAATCTATGCCCCAAAAAAGGGACATTACACTTAAAGTACCTTTTATTAAATAATTAAATAAGGTTTCAAATAGAAATATAAAATAAAGTTACTTTTTGACAACTTAAAATAATTATTTAATCTGTTTTCCTTTTACCAAACCAATTAGCCTACGGAAAAACTTAGGAAAATAGGCTAATTGCTATCACACTGCTCACATGCAAGAAAGGGACATTATAACTGTTGCATCCAGAATTAGGTGTTTTGAATAATAAAATTATTTGTGTCCAACAGCTCATCAAAATAATAATTCCCATGTACTCGGATAAAATCAAATTTAAGTTAAGCAGTTCAATGCAATCTGTTGGGGCATTATAAGGTAATTTATAATTTTTCTCACTACCTTTTGTGTACTCGGATAAAATCAAATTTAAGTTAAGCAGCTCAGTGCAATCTGTTGGGGCATTATAAGGTAATTTATAATTTTTCTCACTACCTTTTGTGGGCCATTCAAAATCTCAAGAAAAGAACGAAGATGAAGATCTAGAGAATGCTTTTAAAATTAGTAGTGAAACAGAAGATGAATAGTTTGAACAGGAGGAAGAAAATGAATAATAATTAGAAAAGGTTCACTCATGAGTGATTAAGCCATTCATTTGAGATGGTATTCTTTGTTGCATCAGATGCATGCTGTTTCTTAAATTTGATGATATCATTTTAAATTTTCCATGTGCTAGGCATTTCTGCTATATCATATTCTGTGCAACAAGCACGTGTTTTCTAAGCATTTGTTTTTACTCATTATTGGTACTTGTTTTCTAAGCATTTGTTTTTACTCATTATTGGTTCCCTGAGTCATTACAAGTAAATACAATAATCATAGCCTGGAACTGTATATTTCCTTGTCTATGCCTGTTTCTATGCAATCTGTACTTGGACTGCAATTTGTGCTTCCATATTTTTGTGGAAGCCTTTGGCATTAAGTTAAGACGTGTTTTGTAGTTAATATGAAAAAGCGTTTGATCAACTCATTATCTTGTGTGTCAGTAAGCAATAGGCAAAGTAAAAGTTACAAAGTGTGCGTGATACAGGCATGCATATTGTTATCATAATGATTTTATGGGAATACCTAAAAGTGAGAATAAATAACGTTAGTGAAATCTGCTTATGTGAGAAGATTTATGTGTTTCATTTTATGGCATGTAATCCTGACGAGATGGTGGATATATCATGTAAATAGACAGAATATTGAATTCCTAACTTGGGATGCACACTGTCATTGCCTGCAGGAAGGTTCAATTCTCGAAATCCAAGGCAAGGCGAATGCTTTGACACGCATTGCAGTACTGACATGGAGGTCATCCCTGATCATGTCCAGAGATATAAGATATTTCTGGCTTCGGCTAATGCTATTTATACTCCTTATGATCTGCATGGGGACAGCGTTTTCAAATATTGGCCATTCTTTGTATTCCATAGGGGTAAGTACATTTGAGGTTGAAAATGTCATGCTTTCTATTGTCAACACAAAAATGGATGTTTTCTCTAAAGAATAGTATGATTGTTGTTAAATATGCTTTTCTTTGTAATGTGGAGGCGTAGTTCAAAAATTCAGCAAGTTACTTGCTGTCTTGCGAGAACTCGAGAGGCAAACCAGGCTGGCAAGTGACTTGCCAAAAAGCTTGCTGACGAGTTTTTGGAGAGTGAGTCACTGGAAAACTCATCAAACTTGGAGAGTCTGAGCCAAAAGTTCAGCTAATGTTGCCCCCAATGATGGTGGCAGAAAAAACCCAAAGGCCCCTTACTGTTTGCATTTTCTCTTTTGTGCTTTCGACCTATCGACACTTTGACTAGATTGTGTTCATTGGATGATCATGATATGCTTGAGAATGATTTTGTTTCTCAACAAGAATCATTACCATCTAGTTCCAGGGCACCCACACAGCCAATTAGAAGCTTTAGTCGGAGAAGAAATTTGTAAAATATGAGAACAGATTTGTAATTTATAATCATATTGATATGACACTATGATTTACATATAACTCATTTTTGATCCATAAATGAAGGAAAAACTACATACGAGTTCTTTAAAATCAGTTTTATGCTTTTTTTTTAAGATTATTTTACAAACTTATGTATTTTTTCCTGTTTGGAAATTTTGCCAAGTCCGAGTCAAATCTGGGGCCTGCCAAGATTTTGCCAAATCCAAGTTTTTAAACCATGCATGGAGGTACATCTGTCTTAATATCGATGACCACAGTTCTCTTCAGCTTTGTAACCACTAGAAGTGTAATGTGCCGTACCTATTTTAAATTTTTAAAATCTTTTTATGTGTTTTATTTTATTTTATTTGATTTGTGGTCTTTCAGAACTAGATAGGAGAATGCAGAAGGGGTTTTCAGTTTTCCTACAGATGTTTTGCCGGAGCATACAATATAGAGCATATAACCAAAACTCAGAAAATATACAATGAATATGAAGAAACTATTGACTACCCAGATAGTAAAATGGCCAATAATGAATTACTGTGACTTACCCATGTTTAGAAATGTAACTTGGTACAACATCCGGAATGGACCAGCAAGTGGGTATGGCTGGAAATGCCTCAAATCTCCATAAAATGATGAAGAGTGTTCATACAATTAATAACAGCGAGCAAAGAGGTTGTAATCGCTCAAGATGAAGCTACAAGACTGCTGCAAACACAAACAACAAGCTCCCACTGATCAAATGTTCCTCTAGCAAGATGGTACGGCCATGGCTGAGTGAGATTCAGCAACAAATAACTCTGAAATCTCCTTGAATCTGCACCGAATGTAATCCGTGATACTTCCCAAGGCTAGGTGACCATATATAACTGCAATAGCTGCCTTTAAACACTACAAATCTTCCCCTATGGAAGGGTACGACTGGCTGATAGGGTACGGCCAGCAACAGCAAGCAAGAACAGTCCCAAAAACATATAAAATCTGCTCCTTAACACCTTGTAAACTAATCTCCAAAACTGTATGAGAAGAACTCAATGAAATATGCAAGGAAGTGACCAGCTCTCCTTTATACCCTCAAATCATAGACTCCAATGAAGCACATTTGTGAACACTGAATGCATCCACCTTCAATGGCACCTTTGGGTGGTATTGCACACCTGTAGAATGCCGTCACTAATGGAGGTTTTCGTCTCCAAAAGTCTGGTTCGAAATGCTCAAACCCTCAAACCCTAGTAGAGCTCTCACAAGAAATATCATAAAGCAAGCATAATCCAAATGAGCCACTTTTCCACCTTTTATTTCCCTCCTCAAGTGGGCGTTGGAATTAGAGAGGGAACAATATAATTTTAATTTCACTTTTTCACTCCTAGGGATGGGAGCCCAAGGTCAAGACTTGTTTTATGTCTTCATATTTCATAAAGTCACTTTTCCTTCATATATTATAAAGTCCATATTAATATATCATTAATAAACTTCGGACTTTAAAATAAATATGAAGACGATGTCGGAATGAAGTGATCTATAGCTCTCCGGAAAGCCCTCGACGAGACGAATTTGTGCCACTCTGAAAATGCCGAACCGACATTGACCCTGTACTTACTAAAAATAGTAACTACCAAGAGCAATCTGAGACAGCTCAGAAGGTGCCAACTAGATCTACTGAATTCGAACCACATTTCCTCCACCAACACCAACCTCCAAAGCCAAACCAACTCCAGTTCCCTAACCAAATTGCTAGTCCATGGGAACTCTATGATGGACTAACCAAGAGTCTAGAAGGGGACATTACAAGAAGCCTTAAATGATGAAGTTTTATGCTGTGGCTTAAACCCAAAAGTGCAACACAATTAGAATATATGGTTTAGGATTATGTAGATAGTGCAGAGATTTTAATAGCATACAGTTCCATCATTGTTTTAAATTTTTATGCTGGACCCTGTGAATATTGTGTGGTGTGAAGCAAATCAACAGGGCATTGGAAAGGAAATATATTATTTGTTAGAGTGTAGTGAAGGATATTCTGAGAGGAAAAAATTGAGTTGGTATGGATTATTTTTTTAATAATACTATTTACCTTAATGGACAAACCAAAAGTGAGTAATGCATGAGCTCATCAGTTTTTAGACTCTAAATAATATCTGTAAGCAAATATGTATGGCACTTGAGCTCGTGGAGGAAGAAAAACATATTGTGCTTGATCTAGTATTTTCTAACATCCATTAAGTCAGAAGTTTAAGACTATAAGAAGATAATGTTTACGAGAATAAACAATGTGTTATTTAATTTTTATTCAATAACCTTAACAGCAATGGATACACTTTCATTTGTTTGTTTGAATGTGCTTTAATATGTTTTATAGACAATTCTGGCAGATTCCATTCTCTTTTAGTTGTAGAACATTATGTTTTTTTAGCATTATGTTGAAATTATGAGAGTAGCATTTTTTACTGACATCTTATTTGCATGTTGCAATTTCAGGTAAGAGTTGCAGCAGTTTTCTTCTTCATAGCTTTCACATCTTTGATGAGTATTGGTGGCTTTCCTGCTCATATTAAAGAAATTAAGGTAAACATGCATAGTTTGAGAATGTCATATGCATATTAAAGCAAAGGATATATACTTTACATGTCTCATCTTCTGTAAGGAAAATATTAGTGAGTTAAACTCTCTAACACTTAAATGTGCAGTAAAAACATCAACTCTGACTTAAGTGCAGATCATTTGACTGAGTTATGAAATATTTAAATGCGATGCATTTCATCATTGTTGTGGAAACATGGTTTACATGAATCATGACTGCATTATGATCCATTTTAATTGGAAACCCATGATTTTTTACTGGTATAGTGATTGACAAAATCCATGTTCTTATTTTGCTTGCACTTGATGCTCTTTCAAGCATAGTGTTGATCCTCGGACTTGGCAAAAACTTGTTAAGCTGATTCTTGGCTTGGAATCGGACTATGTGCCAGAATTCGGCCAAAACTTGGCAAATTCAAAATATCATTGACAAATAGCAAATTGTAAGGGAAAAAATGATTATATTGCATTTCATAACCAATTAACTTCAATTATATACAAAATCCAATCAGTTAGATCTACTATACACATTTACACAAAGAACTAAATAAAAACTGCCATATCGAAAGTTGAACTTCAAACTTGAAAGCCAATACAAAAAAATTGCTTTGATATGCCTGCAAATATACACAAAAACTAATCAGTTAGATCTACCGTATACGTGTACACAAAGAAATTAAGTAAAAAGTGCCATATTTTAAGTCGAACTTCAAACATGAAAGCTAATACACAAAAAATTGCTTTCGTATGTTTAAAATTGTTTCTCGTATGTAAAGAATGGATTTAGAAATCATGCAGATGGCATTAGCAAAACAACACATAGAAAAATTAAACTAAGGTAGAAAGGAGACACTTCTCCCAACATTAGATACAAGCCATTGGCTTGTGTGCCGCTTTGTGTACGTCAAAGAAACAGTTGCAGGGATTCTATCTGCAGAAGATGTAGCAGCATCATCTTGGACAACTTCTTTATCTCTAACTATACGAAATTGCACTTCCTCTTCACCTATTGCTACAAGCTTTGCTTCACAATTAGCCTAATCGACCTATGCATGGCCCTCCTTCGTAAATATGTGTTCGTCATTGTTGGTGATCCCCTTAGATGCAAGGTTATACTTCAACTATATAGGGGTTCATTCTTCATATACAGCTATAATCTTCATGTGGTAGAGGCGTAGGTTATAATGCACAAATACAAGAGCATTCAACTTTTGCATGGATGACTTCTTGTGCTTTTTGGAGTGTATGTGTTCAAACATATTCAAATTACCATTATCTGTAATTTCCAGCAAAATTAATTAGAAACTAGGGAATCAAGAAATTAAATTATTGTTCTACTTGAACATTCAAATGATAGTGTTTATTTGGAGGAATTAAAGAGTTCACAAAGAAATATAGTGCTGAACTAAAAAGGTGCAACTCAAATACAATGTTTATCCTAGGAAAACCAACTTTCTTAGAGATTAAAAACCAGTGTTCCACGGGGATGCATTCTTCCCCCACTCGACCCCCCAAAATTTGTTGTTTCCGGGGATGGGAATGTCTTCAAGAATTGGGGATGGTTGGGAAATGTCCCACCATCGCTACCACCAAAAAGAAATGTCCTTGGGACGTCTCCCTCAAATAGGGGATGTCTTTGAGGCATCTACCCTTGTTGTGGACCTAAGTTGCCGGTCCTGGTACGGGTTTAGATACGGATACGGGGTTCAGGTATGCGGATACGACATTTTTTTTTTGCCCGGGTATGGTACGGCAATATATATATATATATAACATTAAACTCTAGGACTAAAAAATCTTAAAAACACTAATACTCATAATATGATAATTGCCAATAAACAACGTAATAAAATATCAAAATACCTCATATTTCGTAACTTGCAATAAGGAAAATCAAAATACTCAATTGGACTAGGGATAAATGTAAATTGCAACTTGGCTTTGCATTAGTTGAGTTTGACAAAGGAATTGTGACATTCTAGAGTAGTCATTGAAGGTAATGGTAGAATTTTTAGCATATTGATAGAAGTTATTATCAGACCTTGTAAGGTTGTACTTATGCTAATTCAGTTTATTTTATGGGTTATGTTGTGTATTGCTCATCTATGTTGTTGAACATTGCGAAAATGAAATAATGAGGAATATAGTTGCTTGTTGCAGACTGATCTAAACTACATCTTATACTTAAGATCATTGGGATGTTGTTTAATGTTGTAAGGAAATAAGTTGTTTGCTAAACCATGATTACAAGTTAGTTAACGTATATTGGAAAGTACTTGAAAGAGGATAGTTCTAGGTGATTATTAAATACTTTAGATGTTGGTTGAACAAATCAGATGTCAAGTATTATTATGTTGTTCTATACTTACTCACTAGGTATTATGAACCCCCCTGTTTACCTTGCTAAGTTGAAATCAGATTTATCAACAATAAACTGAATTAAGATTTAGATGTATGTGTGGACTTTGATAACTGTCGAGTTATGATTTAAAAACATTATTTCACTTTTAGTCATACTTGGACAAATTTCACTTTTAGGGCGAAATAGACTCGTTTGGATTTTTTTAAAGTTAAAAAAAGGTTAAAAAAATGTTTAAAAAAGTTGATTTTGGCATCATTTTGGGCATCCCTCCCCTGGGTTCTCCTGGGTTCTGCACGGGTTCTCTGTGGATTCTTCAAAAAGAATCCACAGAGAACCCAGGGTGCCTGGGAAGAACCCACAGAGAACCCCTTGGCGAACCGTACCCGTACCCGTACCCAAGCCGAACCCATACGGGCATGTTGGGCATTTGAGAAGAACCCAGTAACTTAGTTGTGGACATTGGGGGAACTTCCAAACATTCTCAAGACTTGGGGGGAACTCCCAAGCATCTCTTGTGTCGTCTCCAAGATTGCTGGCCATCCCCAACATCATACACCTTTAAAAAGCAATTAAAAAAAATCAAACATTTTTCTTGATGTTCATGCCCCCAACTCTAACACTAAAAGTTTATGGACGGACACTTCCCGGGGATGTCTTCCTCTATTGGGGGGACTTCCGAATGTCCCTAAAACTTAGTGGAAACTCCTAGGTGTCTCTCATGTCGTCTCTAAGATTGCTGACCATCCCCAATGTCAAACACCTCTAAAAACAATTTAAAAAAACATCAAACATTTTTCTTGATGTTGGTGGCCCCAACTCTAACCCTAAAAGTTTATAGGCCCCACCGACACCCTAAGCACTCCAAAAAAACTATAAATACACCTCACATTCTCATTCCATATCATAATCAAAGTTTGGAAGCATTGACCAAGGCTGCAAATTGCATAGATGATAGCAAGAGTGAGAGCAAGAGGGAGAGCATTAGAAAGAGGAAGAGCAGGTGCTAAGTGTTCAAGTTTTAACACATTACTCAAGCCGGAAGCTGTTAATCTTTCAAGGTAAGCCATGGCCCTTTATCTTTTGGGATTTTATTTTATTTTAATTGTTCAACTCATTCCTAAATGGCTAAATCTGAAATCAATGCATTGATTATGTGATAGTTTTTTGGTTTTGTTTTCAATTTAAGTATACAATAAAATTATAAATTGTTCATAGAATCGTATGTAGTTTTAAAATGCTGTTTTTAGGTTTGTTATGTAATGTTCTACTCCAAATTTTTTCTGAGTTTTGCTGAACGTGTTGCGTTTTATATGTTTGTACATAACATGGGTTTTTGCATGCATTAAATATATTCAGCTAATAAAGTTTCCTAAACTACCTAGATGCTTAGAAATGAAGGAAATGCATAACATAACAGCATTGAACAATACCCACATGAGAGAATAAGCAAAATATCAAAATACTAGCATACACATTTACTGTTTTGGATAGTACAATTCTGCAACAGTAAGTAAAATCCTAGTCTTGCACAAAATGGGGATCAAACTCTGATTTTCTGTCATAGAAACTGCATACAGCCGATGCCCAATGAAAAGTGCCTCCAAGGGAAGTCAAAACTGAGTGTTTTTGCACATAGAAACCCTCACGCCCAGGGTCCAGGTGGTACAGCCTGTTTTGTATCAAACAGCAGTATAAAACTCATAAATCATACCAATATGTGCTGGGAACTCTGTAACAGACCTGCAACATCTCACGCCAAAGCTGAGAGGTAAAGTCACTTTGTACACATTCAAATCTCCCTCCAAGGTGGTACGGCCTGCTGGAAATGGGACGGCCAGCTGTAGGCAATAATCTCCACCCTCAAGTGCTCTGAAATTCCCTTTAAATCTTGATAAATGATCTTTCAATATCAGCTCCACATTATCATGCGAAGAAACTAAAGATTTTTGGTGTATAAACTCTCTGCGACATGCTCTCAATCTGCCATAGAAGCTCAAATGTGACCTCTGAAATAAGATCATCACCAATACTCTAGAAAGGTCTTTCACTTCCGTAGGTATTCAACTTCGTGAAAGTTTTCGTCTCCACAAGTTGCTGGTTCAAATCCTTGGCTCAGCCAACAAAAAGCTCCGTTCTCATGAAATATGCAATGGTAATGAAAAATGAGCGTTCAAGTTTCTTTTATCCTCGTAACATTCCAAACGCGCCCTTTTGGGGAAAATAAAACAATTTTATATTAATTTCACTTTATTCCCTTCTTGATATGGGCGCCCAACATTTAGGAACAATGTGACTTTATTTTAATTTAAATACTTGAAGTCCTTTTTATAAAGTCACTTCATGACTTTATCACTAAGTTAAATATTTAATTTAACTTATTAATTCCAACGGACTCCAAATGTGAATTTTGTAGCACTGTCGAGTAGGCCAAATGAAATCAAGTGAAGTCCAAGAACGTTGCACTGACTCGCACCCAGTCCGGGGGACCCTACTAAAAATAGAAAGTTCGGTCACATGACTCGAAATCACTCCAAAAAGAGTCAGAAGTGACATCCAGCCAAAAAGAGTTCAAATTATCCCTCCGAAAATGCTGATTGAACCTCGAGATTAACCAACCCAACATGGGTTTCCGAACCATCCATGTTAGTCTACGAGAACCCGAGTAGTAGGCTAACCCCATAACTGAAGTTGCTTAGGAAGGGGAAATTACAGTTGATCTGCTGTTTTTATCAAAAAGAGTAGTTAGACAACCCTAAAAACAACATTTAGGGGTTTAAGTATTAACTTTACATTCATAACAATTATATTTTAGGTTTTTTCATTTTTATTAAATTAAAATTATTTAATTTTGAAATGTTTATTTGCAAATTTGCATAAATTATTAAATAGCTGGTTAGGATTTAAACTTTTTTATTTTTTAACTAGTCAAATTAGGATTTCGTCTTTTGTGTATCATCTACTTTTGCACTTTGTTTGACTTGAAGTAAGAAAAACAAAAGTGGAATCCTTATTTGACGAAGGTCGAAGAAAAGGGATTTTTATTTTTGTGCATCTTCTGCTTCTGTGCTTGTGTGTCTTGAAGCAAGAAAAAGGAAAAAAAAAAAAAATCCTTGTGTCTTGAGCCCATGTATAATTTAATGACATTATGACATATGTATAGTAACCATAAATTTCTTTTTTTGCGGTGTCACTATGAGTTTTATTTCTCATAGTGTGAGTGATGAAGAGGGTCAACAAAAGTAGAGCCTATGGGGGTTGAATTTGAGGCTTCGAGTATAAATGGGGGGCAGGGGAGGTTGCCCTTCCAAGTTATTAGAAGAATTTGCCAAGGGTCCCTTTCATAAGAAGTCCCCTTTAAAACAATTTGCAACCAAATTACAAGCAAAACTTGGTGCAATGGGAGTACTACGTTGTGGAGATGTCATTTTTGTAAACTTGAATTTCAAGGCAGCATTACAAGAGTTAATACACAACTCCTTTGGTTTTTGAGGCAAGGGTGTATATGTATGTAAGGAATTGTCACTTGAAAAAAGAGTTGAAATAAATAGATTGTGGTAGAGCCTATGGGGGTTGAATTTGAGGCTTCGAGTATAGATGGGGAGCAGGGGAGGTTGCCCTTCCAAGTTATTAGAAGAATTTGCCAAGGGTCCCTTTGATAAGAAGTCCCCTTTAAAACAATTTGCAACCAAATTACAAGCAAAACCTGGGGCAATGGGAGTACTACGTTGTGGAGATGTCATTTTTGTAAACTTGAATTTCAAGGCAGCATTACAAGAGTTAATACACAACTCCTTTGTGTTTGAGGCAAGGGTGTATATGTATGTAAGGAATTGTCACTTGAAAAAATAGCTGAAATAAATAGATTGTGGGGTTGTGATGAACAAACACTTGTACCTACTACTCTACCATTGAGCAGTCCCCATCCTATGACTGGTACTAGGACTTCCCAAGATCCATGAGGTCATTCTATTTTCTCGTCTATTTTAGGGGTAGCTGAACTTAAAGGGAAATGTAGAATGACTACTAGTAGTGATGCCTCAAACACGGTGGCAGAGTTATTTAATGTGCAAAATAAGGATGAGTTAGATGATGCCATTGACAACTTTTTTTTTGCCAATGACATTCCATTCCATGTGGCTCGCTCTCCTTATTATAAGGAGGTTGTGGCAAAAATAATAAGAGTTGGACCATCATATGTGGCACTAGGGAAGACCAAATTGAGAACAACAATCTTGGATATGAACTATTCCAAGATTAATATTCTTATGGAGAAAATGAAGGCTACCTAGGTCACTAGTGGATGTAGCATAATCATGGATGGGTGGACGGACATCAAGCATCATCCATTCATCAACGTCATGGTCACATGTACAGAGGGCCCTTACTTCTTTAGGGCCATTGATTGTTTAGGGCATCATAAGGATGCTGAGTTTTAATTCCAAATCCTTAGAGATGCTATTGAGGAGGTTGGGCTAGAGAATGTGGTGCAAGTAGTGACAATTGTGACATATGTGTGCATAGCTGCAGGGAAATTGATTGAGGTAGCCTGCAAGCATATTTGGTGGACTCCTTATTGTGTGCATACCATGAATAATGCACTCAAGGACATGGGCAAATTAGTTGGATCAAAGAGGTAGTAAATGATGCTAGAGATGTGTAGATGTTTATTTGCAATCACTACACTTCATATGCACTCTTCAAGATCTTATCCAAGGAGTTTTTGAAACTTGTAGAGGCTATATACGCATTGTACTTCATTCTCTTGGAGAGGATGCTTGAGTTGAAAGAGGCATTGCAACTAATGGTCATGACAACAAGGTGGAATTGGTGGTCCGATTCTAAGTCAAAGTAGTGGAGGGTGGTGAAGAGTGACAGTTTTTGGGTTGATGTGAGATACATTGTTGACATCATTCCTCTCGTCTTCAAAGTCATTAGATATGGGGACATTAACGCACCTAGCCCATGAGAGCTGTATGAGTGCATTTGTAGTTTGCTTGGCCAAATGAAGGCCATTGTACAAGAGAAAGTCCCCACATTGTAGTTCTACAATACAATAAACATATTGAGCCAATCATTCATCACCGATGGGAGAAGCTCAACACTCCCTTGCACATGGCTGACTTTGCATTGACCCTGAATGATATGTGCAAAGGCCTGGCAGAGTTACCTGTATACAAGATGCTGAGGTGAAGTTGGGGTTCATGAAGGCTATTCAGAAGATGTATGATTCTATGGAGGGCCACATCATTCATATTCAATGGATAAAATTTTCCACCCTTGGGAATATCTAGAAGAGGCCAAGGTAGATAGGGAGACTATAGCATAGGAAGATTCAATTTTGTGGTGGACTATGCATAGGCCTAATTTTTTGACGACCACACTTGCCATTCATTTACTGCCCTAGATTTCTAGTTCTTCTACTAGTGAGAGGAATTGGTCTACTTATAGCTTCATCCACTTTGTTAAGAGGAACAAACTTACCTCTAGGAGGGCAGAGAAGCTTTTACCTGTACATGGTGCCTTGCAGCTCATTGACTGCAACACACTTATGTACAAGGAGAGTCTAGCAGCCCGATGGGACGTAGAGCCAAAGGAGCCAGCACATGTTGATGGTAATGCAACACAAACATGGTTGGTTGGTATTGGTTTTAAGGAGCTTGACCTTGAGGAGTCCAGTAGTTTGAGTGATGAAGAGTTTGGTATAGACTTTGGGGATGAATGATGATTAGAGGCATTGGGCCATTTTCCAATTGTATTTGAATTTTGAATGTAATCATCATTTTGAATATAATATATATACTGATATTTGATATTTTCATTGTTCAATGCAATACATTTGAGTAATTCCAAGTTTCATTTGTTATTCCTTATACATTTTTTTATAACTAATTTTTGAAGTACTATATATATTTTCACCACCGTCCCGCTGTCCCCAAATCTAGGCTCTTGGTCCCCCCATCCTCGAGACCCATCCCCCTGTTTCAAGACTCCATGGAACATAGTTTAAAACCTAGTTGGTAGATACAATTGCTCTTCTATTAGAGTGTTTTGCTCAAATGGACAAGTACAATTATAAATTACAATCCTTGTCAAGCCCATCTACTGCAACTTTGTCTTCTAGATGATACAATTTTTAACAATCATCTTTTTGATCCAATGGATAATTAAAATCCATACTCTCCACCTCTCTTTATAGCTACTGTTGTTGGAACATCACCATGTTGAATGGAAGGACTCCTGAATAGAATTGGAAAGGGAAGAGTCTGTTGTTCGTTTCATATTCTGTTTTCAACAGTCGAGGGTCAAAACTGAAGGTGCGGGTTTTACCTAGGCCGTTTCCACACATGCGGGTTTGACCCCTTAGGTGTGGGATCGTCTCACTTTTCTGATATCGATTTCCCTGATCTTCTTGGAGAGCTTTTGGTCCCACAAAAGCTTAAATTTGGGATATAGGAAAATTTACCACCTACGTGTATACTAGCTTAACAACTTTTGTTGTGCTGAAACTTCAATAGCTACAATCTCTTTTGATTCTCAAGGCATGCTACAAAGATTGAAATGGGATAGGAACAATATTATGAAGGTTCCTCCCTACACACAATAAGTGGTACCAATTACATGTTTGCAATGGAAACATTGCCATAGAAAAATAAGCACGCTTACAATTGTTGTGGATGATCCATCAAAACTCAAAGATTCATATCTCTTTCTGTAAAAGAAATCATGCCTTTCGCTGACCTTCTTCAACCCCTTGTGATGCATACAACATTCTGTAGTGATCGTCTTCTGCTGATTTTCTTCGATCCCCTGTGATGCATACAACATGCTACAATGATTGCCTTTTGCCATTGCTACAAATGATTCTCTTTGTATTTGGAGGTTATTTTACAATGCTTCATGAAAGCTATTACAAAGTGGTCCTTCTTATTGCATCTATGTACAAAGAAGGCCAAACTTTTTTATAATGTTAGAATGAATTTTGATATTGACTCCTAATCTTACAGCTATGCATATGCTACAATTGTGACAAGATTTTGGTGCACAATACAATAATGGATTCCATCACCATTATGCTCTTGGCTGCCCCTTACTTACCTATACAAATGGTATTAGTTTCCTCTTCTTGCCATATCATATTGCAACAACATATTGCCGAAGACAGTCATGTTTACAACTAGTTGAAAACGTCTCCTACAAGCTGTCAGTGTTAATCGTTTTGCTTCTATTGTGAGAATACACATGCACACCCTCATGCAAAAGGCTTTGCAATACCCTTTCTCTATGTTGCAGGGTTCGCTTGCCAGAGGTGCGGGTGCCTTGTGGGTACTGGCAGGTTGCGGTGGAAGGGGGCTGGGTGCGTCCCGGACGCACCCGGGTTCGTTGGGTTCGAACCCAGCCTAAAAAAAGAGAACCCGCATAGCACCCGGAATGCATCCATGCCCCCATTCAGCATGGTAACAAGCACTACTTGGTCCGTATGGAGGCAAAGCAACACTGAGAGGGCAGCAAATGTTAAGGGGATGATCCTAAATGATTATTGGTGGGATCGTGTGGAGTATCTCCTTAGTTTCACCGAGCCCATTTTGAGCATGATTCGTTATACAGACATGGACAAGCCTTGCATGGGGGAGATATATGATGGCATTGATTCAATGATAGAGAAGATAAAGAACATCATAAATGAGAAGGAGAAAGATCTTCAAGAAATTCTCTTCAAGCAAGTGCATGAAATTATTGAGGCTAGATGGAACATAATGACAACTCCGCTGCATCTTCTTGCATTTGCATTGACTCCAAAATATTACAGTAGTGAGATTCTTTCGGTGACAAATAGGATTCCCCCATGGAGAGATTTAGAAGTGTCTGATGGGTACAAGGCAGCATTTCGTAGACTCTTCCCTGATCCAGATTTGCATGATATGGTCACTGATGAGTTCGCTGATTTTGTACACTCCAATGGTCTAAGCATTGAGGCTCTTCGTGATAGATTCAAGAAAGATGCTCACAATTGGTGGTACTTTCATGGCCAACAATTCCGGTGCCTACAACCTCTTGCAGTCAAAGTTTTATCACAAGTAAGTTTACTAAATTTCTATGTTTTTTATGATTTATAATTTTATCTTAAAGACTTTTAAAAATTTGAAGTTTGAAGTTCCATAATTTTTAATTATTTTAAATTTTATAACTTGTAACTTTATAAGTTTTAACCTTGTAAGTTTTTATTTTTTAACTCTTTCTCTCTACTTTGTCGTCATGGGTTGCTAGTTCCTCTGCATCTGAGAGGAATTGGAGCACGTACTCTTTTATCCACTCGATAAAGCGCAACCGATTGCACTCCAAAAAGGCGGAGAATTTAGTGTATGTGCATTCCAACTTGCGCCTCCTTTCGCACAAAAAGCAAGACTATAAGGAGGGGGAATCAAAGTTGTGGGATGTGGAGCCAGAGCAAATTGACATGGATGCTTCTACTTCCCAATCCAAACATGTTGCACTTGAGGGATCAGAGAGCGAGCACACTTTTTCAGTGAGTGCCGCGAGTGGCAGTGGTGTTGGTTGTGGTTCTTCAAATGATCCTGCTAATGTCCAAGATGATGATGATGATGTGGATGATTTAGCAAATCCATATGATGATTGACACTTGGCATTTGACATTGAAACAATGAAAATTGATTGTTGAACATGATATTAGTATTTTGAATCTTGTTATTGAACTTGAAGTTCGAGTTTTATGTTTTATGATATTCAAGTTGATGGTGGTTTTGTTGATTATATGATGCTATGTGGTGTTCTACACTTTATTCTTGCAATTCTACACTTAATTCTTGCTTCTATGCTTAATTTTTTTGCATATATATATATATATATATATATATATATATATATATATATAAACGAACCCAACCCCCAAAAAATTTTTTGGCCGCACCCGCGAACCCGCACCTGCACCAAAACCGGCAACTCAGCCCTTTCTTGCTTTGAAACAAGTGGATGTGACAATTCTAGCATAGATGCAAGAAATGTGAAGGCTGAAAGTAACACATTACCTCCTACATTTTCTTTGCTTGTTTAGCATACTCACCCATCATGAGTGCAACATACTACTAACTTACTCTATAGGTGGAGTTAGTAACTTGAACACTACTCAAACCATAAGAAAAACTTGTAGTGCTAACCAAATGCCTTTACAAATGAAAGCATCACATCCTTATCTCATTTGTAGATCAAATAAATGCTCTATCCAAGTATCAAAAGACATACCCTTACACTTTAATGGTGGTGTAGCATTTTGTGAGAGCTCCTCTCTTTGAACTTGATATTTTTACGTGCCTTTCTTCCCCTTGTGGCTGCTTACTCTTACATTTTCTGTTCTTTGGGTGAAGCTCTGGATGAAACTTCCAACAATTGCCATCCCAATGTTCTCGAACCTTATATTGAGAACAATAGTTATCAGCTTTACACATACTCAAATCAGTTTGCTTGTTGCCTTCTTTGAGTGTGTTTTTTTGTCTTTCCCTTCCCTTTGTTTAGGAGAGTGGCTTCTTCTTTTTTCATTTGTGCTATGGAACTTATGCTTCTTAGTGGTGTTTGCTTTGCACATCATTTTACAATGGTTACTTCTTCCACATCTAGTGCAAGGAACAAGAAACCTACATACTTGTGCAATACGTCCTTTACTCTTGCAAATGAAACAAAAGGTGGACTCTTTACCTTGTTTCCCCACATGCCCTTTTATGACTTTCAGCTTGGCTAGTGGAGAAGTAGGTGGAGTGGAATCTCCCATTTCTTTTTTTCTGATTGCAGATTGTCTTTTTTGGCTCCTCTTGATTGCAGAGTGTCTTTTCCTGCTCCTCCCTTCTGTGGAGTGAAGTCATTTTCTTTAGACAAAGGTTACTACCATGGGTGTAGGTTTGTCC
Source organism: Cunninghamia lanceolata (assembly GCA_027924645.1). Taxonomy (NCBI): domain Eukaryota; kingdom Viridiplantae; phylum Streptophyta; class Pinopsida; order Cupressales; family Cupressaceae; genus Cunninghamia; species Cunninghamia lanceolata. The sequence continues at coordinate 4,441,718 of BSBN01000623.1, forward strand.
CCATAGGTGCAGGTTCGTCCCCGATTGTGTCATTCTTGGGAATGTCCTTATTTCTGGTCTTGTCTTTGTTCTATAGTCTTACCTCTTTCTTCTTGTTCAGATTGTTGCTTAAGATTTTTTGTCTACATATAGTCATTTAGAGGCTTTACAAAGACAATATTAGTGGAATTTTTACCTCCCATGGGCTGTCCTTCATTAGTGCATCGTGTAGACCTCTTCTTAGAGCATTAACCAATTTCAGTGCTTTCATATCGAAGTCCCACATGTGGTGGCCTTTATTATGACGGGTTGGAGGATTCTTTGGTCATCTTTGGCCATATGTCTTCCATCATATCCCATCTTCTCTTGTACCTTGGAGCCTATAGCCTTGGTATGCCTTTCAAATTTGCTATTAGAATTATTAGATTTAAAGCCATTGAAGAAAACATGGGTGCTTTCCTTACATACCTCATTTGCTTGTTCGTCTTTTAGTGAGGTTGGTCCATTCTTCTTTGTAAAGCCCTCTTTCTCTTCTTGGAGTTTTGGTAGTGATTCATCTTTTACTATCAACTCTTGTTGTGTTTGCTCAAGGATTCCAATAAAAAATTCAGATTGGTCATTTTTCTCCATTTGCAACTCTTCAATATTCTCGCTCAAATGGTGCACTTCTTTCCAAAGAGCTGTATTTTCTCCTTATACCAATTCATGGCTTTCTTGGAGTTCCTCAAGCATCTTTTTTATATATTTTTTCATGGTTGTCTCTTTTCAACCTACATGCCTTGAGAATATTTTGAAAAAATGCTTTTACACACCATAGATTAAAAGCTCACCAAGAACTTGCCTGACTCATGAGTTTTGGTGAGGCGAAACAGCTGGCTGATTCACTCGACCAAAAACTCGGGGTTTGGAAAAATTGTGATTTATTGGTGATAAACACGTTGAATAATTGCAAATCCATAAAAAAACTTGCCTATTGGAACAAAAAGACAGTCCGCAGCAATAAAGGCAAAAAATCAGTTCATTTTCACACTTTCACTCTTTTAGTTCACTCCTTGATGGATTGACAGCATTCCTTGTAATTTGAGGGGATTTGTACAAATTCTTAGTGATTTTGAGCCCGATTGGAGTCATTGGATGAGTTTTTATGCAGCATTTGAAAGGCATGTCTGCTTTTTTATCATGTTTTTCAGAGTTCTGTTTTAATTTTCCCTCACACTCTAGGGTTTTATTATTCAATTTTTAATATTTTTTGTTGTTTAGCTGGCTGCCAGGTTTGGCATCTGATTACTTTGAATTTTTTGTTTGTTTGTGATAGGGTTTGAAACTTTGAAATTCAAATTTTTGTTTGAGATATTGTGTTGGGAAGGAGAGTTGGTGACAAGGCTAGGGACCTTACTTGGGAGCATGGAACCCTAGGGGAACAAGTAAGACTAGTTATTTGTAATTACTACGGACAGAAGATCACTTGAGGTGTCATTTGCCTCAAATTTCATTTTGTGAGGATTCTTGGAAGAAATGTTTTGCTTTGTGATAAACCAAAGCTTGAGGTTATATCAGAGGTTAATGCTCTCCTTACTTCATATGAGGAGAGGAAATTAGAAAAGAGGAGGACAACTGTGATAGTGGCAGCTATGCTTATCTTGGGACCAAAGTAGTGAGCCCTTGCATTGGCCCATGCATATGAGGCTCTTCTACCTTAGGTCTATGTTCCACCAAGTTTTTGGAATGGTGATGATAAGGGATGAGGGGACACATTTTGGGGATGGATTTTTTGGGGCCATTTTTTGGGACAACAAAGGGGACGACTATATAAAAAAAAGAGAAAATTCAAAAAAAAAAAAATAAAAAAATTTTAAAATAGAAATTTTTAAAATATTCATATGATAATATTGATAAGGCATTCATCATATACATTATGGATCCTTAATACATAACATTAGAGTTGAATTGAGAGTTCACATGAGAGTTGACAAACAAATTAACAAATTTTAATTGCTTTGATTGCCAATGTGCATATATATTATATAAAATTACAACAAAATACCCAAAGGTTGCAAGTTTCAACTACAAAATGAAAAAAAAACATAGAAAATGTGCCGCTGCCCCTAATCAGCATCTGCTAACATTGCATCAAAATCAGAGTCCAAGTCTAAGTCACTACTACTATGAGGGATTGCCTCATCCAATGGAACCCCGACCAATCCCTTTTGTGCCTCCTTATCAACCTATTGGCATCTCGGAGATCAACATCCCAACATGTGGTTGGAGTCTAATGATACTCAGGACTATGTTGATCTTGAAGTCGGAAAGCACTATGCACAAACATCAACTTCTCCAATTGTCAAGTGGTGAGCCTATTCCGCTTGATTAACTATTTGAAGTTGTAAGCGGGGTCAAGGGGTAGTGCCCTCGGTGTGCTCCCTATCGCGATACAAGGCGGGGTTGAGGGGCAGACCCCCTACCACCAAGCTCAAAGTAAAGCCTTTGAGACCACATAAACCTTCAAGGTGTTGCCATTTTTCAAAATTTTTTCGCTTTCAATATAATGATGTAGTTTTGATTCTTCTCATTGAATTAAAATGGAAGAGGGAGACTTCTTTTACTCATTTAGGGCCATGTCTGGCATGGGGGCCCACAAAAAAATTAAAATAATCGTTGATTGATTTGGGGCTTTTAAAAAAAAATTAAGTGTTTTGTTGCGGAGAAGCTTGGTTGCCCTCGAGATGGTTAGGGCAATCGTCTTGGGGTTGGATGTCCTACCATCCCCTAAATGTCCCTGCGTTTCCAGGACATTTCTAAGACGGCTAGGGTAGAAAATAAAAATCGGGGATGACGTCCCCAGGGAACCTTGCCTTAGGTAGTTCTAGTCGGCTAGTTGCATCACATTCAAATATTCATGGTTTCCTTGTTCCACATAAGACTTCTGGTGCACAACCTTCCCTTAAAGGGTACTGCGCGGAGCAAAGAGACATAACGAGGCAAGGTTGGCCATTGCCATTTTGTTTTTTACTTCAATAGCATACCCTTCCATATTGCGAGCAACCCTTGTTGGGAGTCAATTGTCATTGCATTGACAGGGAAGGGTTTAAGTCATCGACCTTTTGATTTGAGGGGGGCATTGTTGGATGATGTTGTTAGATAGATGGTGGTCTTGGTAGAGGAGTAGAAGAGGGTTTGGCAAAGAAAGGGTTGCATTATTTTGTTTGATTGGTGGCTGGATGGTAGGAACTGCACCCTAATGAAGTCAATTGACACTTCCAATGCTGTAAAAAATGCTGACACACTATACAACATGTTGGATGATGTGGTGTAGGGTGCCTCGCCTCTAGTTGCTGTCCAAGTCGAAAATGTCGAGTTGTTTAAGTCTAATGTTAAAACGTCATTGTGTCAATTGTTTGTTTGTCAATGTCAAAATCATTGTAAGATGTTCAAGTTGTCAGTGAGATTTTGTTAAAATCCAAAACATCGAGTTTTCATAGTTATCCGTGAAATTTTGTTAAGTGTTGTTATTCAAAAAATTGAAAATTTTAAAAATTATAAAATACTATTATTTTTGGTAATATATTATTAATGATAGTTATTACTAAAAATAATAAATCAAAATTTTAAAAAATCATAAAATAAAAAATAAAAATATATAATGTCTTTGTAAAGGTGCACACCAATCCTTTGGCACGAGCCATATGAAGGCACAGATAAAACAAAAAAAAATAAAATCAAAAGCTAGAAGTGCCTTACAAGCGCTTCACATGCACTAAGGAAAAGTTAAAACAAAAAATAATATGATCAAAGCACAAAGTGCTTGTCAAAGAAATCCATTGTGCTAATGCAAAGACAAAAGTGGTGGACAAGAGTATCCAACTCAGCAAAAACTGCACTTCATGACCAGAAAGCAGCTGCCAAAAAGAAAAAAAGCGCCTCAAAACCTTTTCAGATGTGCTATATCAAAGCTATGAGTCACTCAACATTCAAAGATTTCAGTAAAAGCGCTTCCCAAAGAGAATCCACACACTCAACAAATAAATTATAGAGAATGTGGCCTATCGAAAGAAACTTATGCCATAGGTAATCAACTCAGCAGGATAATGCACTCATTCAAAGGAAAGGTTGCGCCTATCAAAATTCCCACACGACATAGTGAGGAGACTTTACAAAAATCAAACATCAATCTCATAACTCCTACGCCACCAGCCAAAAGATATTCAACGGAAGCAACATGAAGAATAAAAGAAAACTAAAAAGCATTCAAAGACATGATAAGCTGCGCCTAGTAGGTAGAGAGATCAGTAAGCAAAGGAAGTAAAAAAATCATCAAAACAGAAAGTCACGCTTCATGAGTGCCTCCCTCACGCCAGCACTCATCAAAAATCAACATGCCAAAATTTTTACAAGTTTGTAAAATAATTTGGTTGACCTTCAGTGCCACCAACCAAAGCATCTTGAGCAGCCAGAAGAGGACAAACTTATAAGGATCCAATTAGATGTTGAGTCAGCCAAAGGACATTCAGATAATGACAAGTAAAGTTTGTAAAGAGCCAGCCAAAATAAGTCACGCCCAACCAAGGAGATAACAATTCCAATCAACAAACGAGATCGACCAACACTAAGATGTTGATGTTTCAAATCAGATTGATCAAGTTGAATTGCCAAATTTTTAAAAACTTCATCAAAAGAATTCGCAAGACTTCGTCAAAGCAGAGGAGTCGCCATGGAAACTTCACCAAAATATCCAGAGCTGCTTGTTGAGAAATACTATTTTTTAGCCTGCGCTAAAATTAGATGGATATTAGTTTCAGAAAGAAAAAACATATTCAGAAATTTGCTAATTTTGGCATTCGCTATTTTTAGCCTCAATCTGGAGTTGACTTTGTTCAGTCGTTGATCTCTTATCATGCGAGAGATGAGAGCTTTTAATTGTTAGTTGAATTGATAGTTGCATGTTTTTAATTCAGATTTATTGAAGTAGATAGATTTTAATAAAGTTTGCATGTCATGCAAAAAACACTCAGCTAGGATAGGAGTTTAGTTGATTATTTTATTTATTTTTTATGCAATCTTTGTAAACAATATAAATAAGTGCTTTTGCACATAGAGTAGGATTAGAATTTAGTATTCATAATCATCAGGTGTTAGTATTCAGTATGAGAGTAGGAGAGTTATGGAGTTGTATTGGTGAATGAACATCAATGAAATATCAATTTTCATGCCCGCATTATGCATAAATGGCTATTTGTTGAGTATTCATTCCTATTATGACTTTTTGTGATCAATTCTTATAATGCCTATTTTGTTGATGAATGGTGATTGAAACGTGTGGTTATGTGCATTGAAAGTTGAGTCGCTTCAATAAGTTCTCAAGCTTTGTTTTCCAAGTGAAATTGAAAATGTGGCTCATGACTTCGTACTGAGCCATACATTTGATTTAACTGCGACATCCATGTTTAGGCATTAATCTTATCCAATACGTTTGTTTAGGCATTTATCTTTTCTATCCATGTGTACTTGCCCTTCGTAGTCTTTGAATTTAATTGAATGGTGTAAGCATCCAGCAGTGGAATTTCCAATTCAAGTCAAAAAGCACAAAACCCTTGTTTTTTGTTGAAAGTGTGTTTCTGCATTTTTGCACGTCACAAACCCAAAAAGATCGCGCATTTATGTTTTATTTAATATGAACGTGAAAACACCTCTAAAAACATCGTAAAGTGCATAAATTGCAAGTACATGTACAGTTTTAGGTTAGTTTTAGTTAACAGAGAGCTTCCCCTTCTAATTTGAAGAGCAATTCTATTGCACATCTGTTTTGTTTTGTGTTGCACTGAAAGGTTCTGTTAGCGTTTTATTTTGCACCTTTTAGTGCGAACGTAAAATGGACAGATGTGCGGTAGAACCGCTCTTCAAATTTGAAGGGGAAGCTCCCTGTAAAATAAAACTAACTTAATTACAGCGTTTTCGGAGGTGTTTTCATGCTTACGCTGAATAAAATGGAAAATTTCTATCTTTTTGGGTTTGTAGTATGCAAAAGGCAGAAATGCGCTTTCAATCACGAAACAAGGATTTTTGTTTTTTTTTGACTGAAATCAGAACCTAGACTACACACTTGCATTGTAGTATCCCCAATGGGATCTGTCCTAAAATTCTGAAACTAATTTTCTGAATTCTGCCCTAAATTTCTGCACTTCAGATTTCTGCTCAAAACCCTAATTTCTGATTTTATTTTCTGCTCTTAAACAAATTATTACAGCGAACATAAATGTGCCCAAACATGACAATTAAGCATGGCAAATGAAGCTATCAAATGATATTCTTATCAAACATGAATCTCACCATGAAATACACAAATTATACCGATCAAATGTCACACAAGAAGCATGATCTTCTGAATAGAAGTCTGCTGTTATAAATCAGAATATGAAGTCTTAAAATTACATCCAAAACAAGGGCTAAAACATGACAAACATAGCCTAGAATGCCACTGTCCAAATCAGACCCAATACATAGGTTTGTACATACCAAAAGATGATGAAATGATGCTCCACAAACCCTCCAAAATGATAGCGCTTGTGTGAAAGATGGCGGCTGCTAGGGTTAGGGTTTGGAAACCCTCAACAATGAAGAAATCACCTCCACACGCCAAATCGCCCTTCTCAAGGGTGGCACTCCAAGTTAGGGCAATGCCCTAATACAATGTGCTCACAAAATGCCACAAGAAATCCTCCTCCAATGCTGATCTAAAATATGAATATGCAATCACGCTCCAATCCTCCAAAGATCTCCAATGAAGTGCAAGTTGAACTCCATAATGAGTCCACCACAATGATGAGCTAGGGTTTCGTCCAACTCACCAAGATCACAAGGGTTTTTGTCCTAGGATTCGTGCCCAACAAACGTTGCAGCCAAATGGGATAAACTCAATGAGAAAGTATGAATGAATGATGATGGAGATGCCTCCAAATGATTTTATATTTATACACCAATCTTTCTCCATCCTCAAGGCCGACCTACTCTTGGCAATTCTTTAATTTTATTTTATTTCCTTCTCCTAAAGGGCCGACCTCCCTTCAGGGGCTTAAACATAGAGAAATGTTTTATTTTATTTTATTATTATTTTCTCTTTCCATTCTCCAAGTGGGCGAACCATTTAGGCATATCATACATCATGATTTTGCCCTTAAATTTGATCGTCCATCACCAATGAAATTTATCTTAATTTATTCTTATTTTTCCATAGGCATTTTCCATCTATTTTCTTCCTCTCATTTTTCTTTTCTCTCCCTTGGTCTCTTATCTCTAGGGCAAATTATTTTAATTACTTTGACTTCTCCAATAAATCCACAAAAAATATACAAAGCCATCCCTTATGATCAATTTGCCCTAATAAAATTGGCTAAGTATGAAATCTAGCCAATTAGGTTATTCCCTTAGCCCCACGGCTTAGCCTACGGGAATGGAATAGGCTAGCCAACCCTGGTAGGTGATCACTCGGAAAATAGGGACATTACATGCACTATTTAGCTAAATTTAGAGGACGAGTAGGGCAAGTACCACGAATTGGATTGAATAGATTAAAAAAAAACACATAATTATGAATGCCAGAAATAAATCGAGTACAAGACAGTACAAAGCCACAACTTATATTACCCACTTCATTTGCGACACAAAGTTCACAAATTCACTGAACCAACTTAACTTTCAGCACTAGAAACGACAATTCAATAGACATTTAGAAGCAAGGCAAGAATAGTAAATCCTATTGAACAAGTAACAAGATTACAAGAATGTTGAACACTAGGTGACTAACAACTCCAGCATAACGAAGGCATGAGAATTGCCGTTTTCATTGATGTTCATTCACTAGTACAATCAATTTCTCTACTCCGAATACTAAATATTGAAAAATGCTAACTCCTAAAAAGCTCTGGAAAAAGCTAACTAATAATCAATAATCCTCTTCTATGTGCAATAACACTTATTTATACTATTACAAAGTAAATGCATGAGAATAATTAACTGAACTCTAACCTAGTTGACTATTGTTTGCGTGACATGCAAACTTATTACAAACTATCTGCTCCAATGAAACTGAAACTGAATCCATGCAATTGCAACTCAATTGATGATTTAAAACATATAGCCTCCATTTGAATTGAAGATTGAACTAGTTGTGAACTCGATTTCGTGCTCACATCTGACGCATGGCAATCAAACAAAAAGCCAACTCCAAGTTAACACTAAAAATAGAAACTACTAAAAATAGCACAAGCTAAAAATACCTTTGGCTAAAAATAGCAAGTCTTTGAATATGCTCTTCTCTTTGAGTATGGGCTAAAAATAGTCCTTCGGCTCTAGATGACTGATGATCTTGCAACAAATCCTCTAAAAAACCTTGAAAATCTATTCATTCATCCCTCCTTTGTATTGGTGTGTTTAGATCCACGAAGGCACACTTTTTCTTCTATAGTCATGCTTCTTCTTCCATAGGGGCACTTTGCCCCCTCCAAGTGCGCTTGGTCTTCTACAGGACGCTTTCAATCATCTAGGCGCGTCCGTTTTCTTTTAGGCACGCTTCTGCTTCATTGAGCATGCTTGACTTTCACTGGGCACGCTTTTCTTTGTTTAGGCGCGCCTCAATCCCTTCAGATGCGCCTCAATCCCTTCAGATGTGCCTCAATCCCTTCAGACACGCTTCCTTTTTGGACGTGCCTTTTCTCAATTCGGTGCGCTCGACCTACTTTTGAACTTGAAAATTTTGAAACAAGACACATGGAAATATGAATAGACGCGTTGAAACCTTTCCAGACATGCTTTGTCTCCTCTAGACGCGCTCCCAATCTTCATGGTGCGCTTTTGCTCTTCTGAGCGCGCCTTTCCTTTTGTCATGCACGCTTCTTCATTCATGGACGCATTTTTCTTTGACTAGGCACACCTTCACTCTATCAGGCACGCTTTTAGCCTTCCTGGCGTTTCCTCACTCCATTAGGTGCGCCTTTCTTCATCCCAATGAACTTATGAAACTTCAAACACATCTTTTACCTTGAAGGTGCGCTTCTTCCTTCACTTTGACAGGTGACACCTTCCCCAGACGCGCCTATCTTCATTTGAGCGTGTTTCATCTCCTCTAAGCGTGTCTATCCTTCTCTAAGCGTGCTTTCTTCTTCTCAGATGCGCTTTGTTGCTCCTAGGTGTGCTTTCTTCTTCTCAGGCGTGCTTTCGCATTGAGACTTCATCTTTCCAAAACTCAGTTAGGATTTGAATGGCTTGAGCATTTTTACACTTGCAGAGTTAGTGAAAACAACGAAGAACTTGGTGCATCAAGAGATAAACAAACATGACTCGATTTAGACAAATATTCCATCATACAAATTTTTTTGGATTGGGCACAACAGGTTCGAATTTAAACACTAACATATCAGGTTTGCCATACATTGTGTGAGAATTCTGAATTCCGCTATCATCATTATTGTTGAATATATGTTCATTGTATGGTGTTTGTGGCGTTGCCGTCCTATCACATCCACTTATTGTAACATCATTGATTGTTTTTGATTAAGGGTAAAAACCAGGTTTTGAAAGTGCCTGAAACCTTTTACAATGGTAGAGCAACGGTTACCAAAAAAACCGTTCTACAACACAGTTGCAGCCAAGTTGCCACAATAGAACCTCAACCAAAGGGTTAACATATTACACTACTCTTGACCTCGTCCTTGCAATCCGCATACCCTTAACCTAGGAATGGGATTCCAAAACTGTCTTGGGAAGACCTCTCTTCCTTCTTTGAACAATTGTCCAAGACACACCATTATCTGAATCCTTTGATCAAGGAGAAAGGAGAGGGAAATCCTCTGTAGTTGCCTCAACTAGAGACACCTTGTGCGAAGAAAAAGAATGTCTAATTGAAGATGTCGGATGTTGCACATAATTCGTTGATAGAGCTAGAGCAAGAGTCCCCACATGACCCACTGAGAGGGCAGTGGGATCTGACGAAGGAGGTGCTAGAACTGGGTTTGAAGAAGTCTTAGCAAGGATCAAGGATATTGCCTGAACAACACCAACCCCAAGGGAAGCCACCTCAGGAGCGTGAACCACCGTCGAGGGTACGAGACTAGAGGACTTGTCATTCTAAGACTCAGAAGCAGCAAGTCCACAGCAAAATGTTGGGGGAGGGCATTCTGCCACCATGAAGTTGAGCTCACATTCTTGCGGTGTGAATGTGGACAATTAGAAGCACTCCGATAGTGAAGCATCGTTTGCAACAGAATGGTAGATCCTCATAATCAAGTAGTTGAGTCCACTGCGTATCCTCCACCATCAAGACAATATTGCCATGAAGAGCCTTGGAGATGTCAATGACTAGAATATGAGCGTTGGTAGAGTGGTCGATATTGGATTTGGTTGAATCAACCTTCAGGGAACGACCAACAACATTGCCTTACCCAAACTTATGCGAGTCTTCCAAGAGTCTTCTAGAATTGGAGAGGGAGATTGTGCAACCTTACCCAAACTAACATGATATTGAGAGATTCTGTCAGAGGGTTGAATGAAGGAACTGCGGCTTGAGAGAGAGGGAATGCTTGCTCCACATCCATAACCTACCATCTAACACTAACTCCATGTCCTCAAGAGTATGAGAGCTCGCGATAAAAAAGCCCCTAGCACAAGGAAACGGCTCGATTGTGCCTTCAGTGAGAGGTCTCCAAGACTCCCAAACCCACTTATGCAAGTCTTGGAGAGAAGGCCACAAGCGGTTAAATTCGCAAATTAAGCTTCGACGAGCATAAAATTTTTCATTGTCAATCCCCTCTTACCCAAAAACCACGACAGGGGAGGATTGAGAACAAGGAAGGGGTCGTGTTTTGCCACATTGAGGAGGGCGAGAAGAATCAGAGGGAGTCCTCGACCCTGCCATGGCCACATAGGATAGACCACAACCCATGCCACTTGCACCAACATCCACTACACCCTGGCCAGGAGAAATGAAAGCTTTGCTACTCGTGCTATAGCCATTGACATGACCATACAAATGCGTTGCAGGAAAGCCCACAACATCAACAATCCTAGAAGGAGCGTGGGAACTAGCATTGGGCGTAGTAGGTACCACTTGAGAATCATTCCCACCCAGGAGAGAAGGAGAGGCTTCAAATCCATCTGAACCTTTGAGCTAACTATGCTTGGCAAAAGCTTTACGGTTGGGGGAATTACTTTGGCTGTTGTGAGAAGAATGTACAAGGGAAAGCCCATCGACCTCAATAGCAGTAGCTAGGGAGTAGGCCAGGAGATAAATCTTTCGGCACAGGTGAAGCAAAGGGAGTCGATTGCCGTGGCAAATGGTGATCTTTCCGTGAGCCCTGAGGCAGAACTGGAACTAGATGAGAGCTGTGCATGGGTGGGAAGGGGATTGGAAGGCATTTTCAAAATAAAATTTTGTTACTCGTAACAACATTGATAGTTTGGTGTTAGGGTTTTATATTGATATCAGTAATTTAATATGAATGATAAGGGGTGGTTTGGTATGTTTACTATTGCAGTTCATACAAAAAAAAATACCATGTTTTTATTATAATCCAGCATTGCATAGAAAGGAAACACAAAAAATTTCAGAGTTTATGAAAATATTAGAAAGGGACATTACATAGAGGATGCAAGGAACATAACAAATTACATCTACAACTTCCCTTGGGTGTTTAATCTGATGAGAGAATACACCAATGGTAAGGAGCTTGTGCGACCCAATATCACACAATTTGCCACCAATTTTATCACTTTGTAAAGTATTGCAGCCTCACTACCATCTCTTAAGTGGATGCTTGTGAGTACTGTGTGGAAGAAATCTGCTTATTCAAAGAAGGTTGAAGGGGAGATGGTATCCAATACTGGTTTTGATGAGTTTTATGCTAAAAACGTGGATGAGATCAAGGTAACATACAAATCAAATTTTTATTATTTTAGTTTACTTTTTTATTTGTCATTCAAAATGAGATAATTATTTGATATATTGTTTTCTTGTAGGTGTTGGAACGTTTGGTGAGGGTTCTACGGTTGGTAGATGGGGAGAAAAACCCCATGGGTTTTCTATACAAGTTCAAGGAGGTAAAACAACACTTCTATGGGTAAAAGAAAAACGAACCCATTTGGCACAATATTGATAGGAGGTGGAACAAACATGTGGCTGCCCACTACTTGAACCCAATTTTTTTTTTCTAAAGGCTTCAAGGCTGATGAGAGGTCATGGATGGTCTCAACCAGTGTAATGAAACTCGCCAAAACTCGGCGAGTTCGAGGCGAGGCACCTTGGCCGAGTCTAGGGGACTCAGACCCGGATTCAGCGGATTTTTTGAAAAAACTCGCCAGACTCGCGGACTCGCTAAACTCGCCAAACTCAGTGAGTCCCGATGGGAAAACTCGGCTGAAACTAGTGAAAAAATCAGGAACACGGTGACAGTATATTTCAAAATATATTTAAGTATAAGAACTTATACTTTAAATATTTTGAAATATACTGTCAGGATGTTTGAGATAGGTTCTGGATCCATGGGATTTAACATGCAGATTCTAGATTTTGGAGGATCCATCAGATTTCAGACTTAACCAATTTTTCAGGGTTTCAGGGTTTCAGACTTAGTCAAATTTAGGGTTTCGATTTTGCACAAAAAGAGTAGAGGACAAATTATTGGATCCTATTGATTTGGATGTGATAGATCCTATTGATTTGTCGAGTTTTTGCCGAGTTTTCTCCAAGTTTTTGTTCACTCGTCAATTTTGGCATCATTTAAGACGTACCATTTACGCCTTCGTTGGAAGGCGAAGGATGCAGGCTCCTCTGAGCCATAGACTTCTAGACTCTAGTTATTGTTTTGATATTTCATATTTGTTTGGAACATTCGATGTCATGGATTCCATATTCCATGAGTTTTGTATACATTTGACTATATTTATATATCTAAGTGTGCTATTTCCTTCAACAACAATTTGCGTTTATACTTATGTGATCGATGTATACTTGTGTATGTGATCAAATTAGCTTCTATTTGATTATGTTATTGTGTCTTTAAGGTTTATTTATTAAAGGGTGCATGAAACAAGTTTTAAATCCTTAAAATCTCTGAATTTCTTGGGTTTTTCAATTTGCCGAGTCTTTGCCGAGTCTAGGTGCCGAGTCCAAAATCAGCTTGCCGAGTCCGAGGCGAGTCCGAGTCTCGTAACTATGGTCTCAACACATGCATGTAGAGGATGGTATCCAATGAAGACCTTAAAGACATGATTTTGGACGAGTTGCAGGTTTACAAGGTTGTGGAAGGTGTTGCACCCATAGCAGCAAAACTCTATTGGGGAAAAAATGACAAGCCAAAAGTATTTTTTTCAAAAAATTGGGATTTAATCGGGAAAATTTTGGATTTTCGAAAAACGTAGAAAAATGCAAAAAAAGAAAGACAAAAATCTACTATAGAGATATAGAGAACAGATAAAAATGAGAGTGGGAGTCTAGGGCGGCAGCCCGTAGAGGGGTCGAGAGGTAGTGCCTCTTGTGGGGCTTGGGGGTCATGCCCTCATCACTCCTTGTCGCTATACATGGTGGGTTTGAGGGGTGGAGCCTCCACCACTAAACCCAAATTAAGCCTTTGAAACCACATAGACCTTCATGGTGCATGCCATTTTTCATAATTTTATAGCTTTTAACCAAGCTCCAAGACTACTCCAAACCTTTCAAAAAACTTACAATTTTTATTCATTTTTTTGATTAATAATTATATTATATTAATAAAATAAAATAATATAAATGCAAATTAAAAAATATTAAAATAGAATTAATAGAAATTAAAAATATATTATTATATCCCCCGTTTATGGGAAGACAAGGGATCATCCTTTTCACAATCCTAGGGCGGATGCACAATGGGTCCATCCAGATAGAGATTGAAACAAACTGAACTTTGACAGAGCAGCCAGAGGAAATCTGGGAGAGTCAAAGGCAGGTTGTATCATCAGAAATCACTGCGGGGATGTGGTTGCCTCAGCAGCAAAGAAATTGAAGGAAGGAATGACGCAGAGGCACAAGCCTTGCTATTTGGACTTCGCATTTGCTCGAAATTAGGTCTCTCTAAGGTTCACATTGAAGGTGATTCGCAAATAATCATAAATGCAATTAGGAAGTGGTCTACCCTAAGTTGGAAGATAGGAAACATTCTAGTAAAGTGCTGGGAGATATTAGAACAATTGGAAGAATACAAGATCAGACATATTTATCACGAGGCCAACACTGAGGTCGATAAATTGGCAAACCAGGCAATTGACACGAATGACAGATTCTTTTGTGCCAACTTGGCGAAGTATGGCATAGTTTCGAGATGGGATGATCAGATATCCCACACATTCGATAATCAAGAGGAAATCATGAATCTGTATGCTTCGACAATTGGCTTGCTTAAGGGCAGAGGTGAATGGTGTGGAGGAGTTGTGTGCATTAATGAGGACAACTATGCCATGTACTGCAATGAACAATATATTTGATGTTCAGCCTCCCATTTGCATCAACAAAAAAACATGGACTCGACGGTATGCCTAACTGCAAAGAGGAGACAGATAGCTTTCATGGGATTCATCACAGATCTCAAGACGCAGTCGGTTATTGTCCTGCATGCCATTCGGATGGTGCTTGGTGGCACCTTCATCTCCATGGCTCACAGATAGAGTAAATACTGATGTTCCCTCCATGCTGGTTGCAGTGTTTTTAGACATGGGGGAGGAAAAAGATATGATTCGAGCAGTGGCGGAGACGTTGATCAAACCATGTTGGCGTGGCGGGCTCAAGAGTGTGCTAGACAATGCCGTTCTGGGACTAGGGTTCCAGACTGAAAACAACACTTGGCCATTGATCCCGCGACCGTATAACGGGTCATGGGCACCATTTGTGATAGCGGTGGTTGGAGAAAACGAGGAGGAATGCAAACAGAAAGCCAGGTGGGAGCGGAGTTCCTTAAGGTTCTAGCTGGTGCAGCAGATGCCCAGGGTGCAGATTGGTCCTTTGCTGGACAGCTCTGGGTTTGATATGGACGGGGGAGAGGAGATGGAAGGGGTCGAGGTAGCCCAGGTTTCTTAAACTGATGATAATGCTGTTAGTATGTAGATAGTTTATATTACAGTAATAGCATGTAATTATGCATAGGTTGAATAGGGTAGGCACCAGTATAGCCTTTACTGTATCAGTCAAACTTAAATATATAACCCGTAAAGGGATTTTGTTCAGGCCCTCCAATGGAGCAGCCATAGCTAAATTTTTGGGTTCTCTTTTTTACTGGGAATGGCCCTTAAGCCATAATTCACTCATCAAAAAAGAAAAATATTATTATATAATTATATTTTTAATATAATTTGTTATTTTATAATATTATAATTTTATTAATAATAAATATTCAACTTATTAAATTTAAATACTTGTTTAAGTGAATATCAATTACATGTATAGCATAAACTACTCTGTGACTGCAAAAGCTGGGACACAAATCTGACTAGAATTCGATGCCCTTTCGCTGAAGATCATGTCTTTTCCTTTGACAGCAACTAGTATTTCGTGGTATTAAACACAATTGATATTTCTTCTTGTGTCTGCAAAAATGCAACTGCAGCTGCATTTATCGCTGGATTCTGCCCGCGACTGCTGAGAAATGAAATCAGAATCCTTCTACCTGCAACTATAAAAGAGTTCGCAAAAAAGTGACTTTTCACTTTTTAAAGCATATTTCGTCAATTTTGTTGACCGATTCTTGTAAATTGACTAAAACAACAATTTTTCTTATGACGTTTGTGGTGAAAGTTAGAACTGTGTTGCTGCTATTACAGCATCCAACTGCTTTATCTGACATTATAATCAAAGGAAAGAAAATAATTAACCTATTGTGGGCACTCATTGTGCATATTGAGTGATCAGCAATTTCTAAAACCACTGGGAACTCATGTTGAACTGAGTTTCCCTCTCCAAAGGCTGGATACTTTTTTCCTAATCAATAGTCATTTTATCTTTACATGACATCTTCGCTTTGTACATGCAAGATGTGTGATTGGTTAGCTGTGATGGTATTGAAGTTGCTTAGAATTTGGTAAACCTTTGATGCTTATTGTTTTCAGGGTTGTGCTTAAACAAACTGCAAAGATAATGGAGAAGCTTTGATCTTCTGCTTGTGCATGTATCCTCTTCTACTTTGCCAATTTTCTGATTATGCAACCAATTTCCGTCTGTTTTGCTTGGAAGGGAATGATTTTTTCTTGACTGGGTTTCAAAAATTGCCTGTACAAGAAAATGGTCTCGAGCATAGCTAAAAATGAATTATAATCATAATTCTTTACATCTGCTTAGAAATGGTTTGAAAAACGGAAAGTATTGTGGACTGCAGAAAATGGTCTTGAGCATAGCTAAAACAGAACTGTAATCATAATTCTTTACATCTGCTTAGAAATATTTGAAAATCAAAAAGTTTTATATGTTAATAAATATTAATAGCATTTTGGACTGCAGGTTTTCGTGCATGAAAAATCGAACAGGCACACAGGAGCCTTCGTATTTTCCTTGGGGAACTTGTTTGCCTGTATTCCTTTCTTATTTCTCATCTCACTTTCCTGTTCCCTGATCATCTACTTCCTTCTTGGGATGCGTTCAGCTTTTGGCCTGTTCATGTATTTCATGTTAAACTTCTTTCTTTGCCTATTAATAAATGAAGGCCTGCAGATGGTTGTTGCATCAGTGTTGCCACAGTTATTTAAAGGAATTATCACAATCGTGTTTCTGCAGGTAAGTAGCAGTCTGTTACATATCAGCTTGACTTTATTTAACCTTGTTCTTCAAATGGTTGTCTTTTGGTGCAAACTGTTTTGAGAGTTCTATGTACTTTGCAGGGTATTATGATGCTGGCTGCAGGTTATTTCAGGCTTAGAGAGGAACTACCTCGGCCAGTCTGGAAGTATCCTTTATCTTACCTTGCTTTCCACACTTATGCCATCGAGGTAAGATCAGTAACTCTCAATTTGTTTCTATTTCTCCGAATGATGTTCATCTCTTTGTAAAATTTACCTTTGTTAGTGCTAACTTATTTCTTATTATGTGCCAGGGTCTCCTAGAAAATGAATACACAGGAACATCGTTTGCAGTTGGTCAGATAAGATCCATACCTGGAGATCAGGCTGTTCATGATTCTTATAACATTTCTAGTTCAAGAAATGCAAAATGGCTAAACTTACTTATTCTGGCTATCATAGCCATTGGATATCGGGTCATTTTGTTTCTATCACTTCATTTTGAAGTAAGACGCAGAGCTTTGTCTATTAAAAACTGTAAACAAGTTAAAAACCTTCCTAATTAAGGCAAGAAATTATTTTCCTCACCAGAAATTTGTTCTTCTGTAGAATAAGGAGCTGGCAAATATTAGTGTACAGTTTGTGCTGTTGGTTCAAGCAAATTAGTTCTAAGCATACACAGTACTACAATTTTGATCAGCAATATCACCTGAGTTTTTTCTGTAATTACTTACTTCGTTATATACGAACAATCTGATATGCTAGTATTATTCTTATATTGAGATTGTGATTTTCCTGTAGGTATTATGTTTTCTAGTTTGTTCACAAATGCATTTGCATTCACGTCTATGTAAGCCTCTGGGAGGAGAAAGTTACAACCGTGCATTTATAAGTTTTCACAGGAAAAATGCTAATATTGAAGAAATTAAAATTTACGATAGTATGGACAGAATTTTTTGTTTGTAATTAATTAAGTTATCAAATTTTAAATAACTTACTAAGATCATTTCAATATTGCCTTAATAAATCTCTCACACATTAAAAATAAATAAATGTTTTAAAACTTACGGGATAGACATCCAGACTAATGACTAGTCAAAGTAACAAACAAGAGCATAACCTTCTAGCGGATGTGATGCAGCTAATTACTTCCTCTCAAGGGAGCATAAGCTATGTACCTGCTGGAGAAGAGACAGTGCCTGGTGGATAGAAGGGTGCCTAAAGCATGAGAATCCTGGTCTCCATATCTAAATAGAGGATGTCAGGGTATAAAAACCTGTAAAACCTCAGCAGATTGGATGACTACAATAGGGTGAATGGAAACTTATTGGCACAATTTTATAGCAGATATCATAAATGATAAAATGATTTTTCCATATGGCAATATTCAAGTCCCCAAAATGTCCAGACAGCAGTTGAGCCATCTACTTGAAATCCTAAACTTCTGTTTAAGGTTTTTGAGTGATGAAACATCTATACTTTTTTTTTCGGACATTGAGAACTCAGATCAGTAGCATTACTAGGCATCAGTGACGTGGATGTGTAGTGGCTTCTAGGACAAGGAGAAGAAAGTAGCATAATGCACAAGCGTGTATTGGCTTAGCAATGAAATACATGATACTAGATGGCAACGAGATGGTCAGAAAAGTCTGCAACAAGTATATGGCAACAAGGTAAGAGAAGTTTCTAGTGGAGACATCCAATAATGAGAGAGAACATGAAACATAGTATTCTCTATAGAAATTTAACAGTCATGTGATTAGATCTCTTGCATGATAAATTCACAAAAAAACTGAAGGGATATGGAAGTGAGAAGCCTCTATAAATTGAACAGTTGCATGATCAAGTCTTCTACATGCTAGTTACTAATACCGATCTCTTTCTGCTATACTCCATCAAAGACTTATACTAAATGTTGTACCCATACAAAACTGTCATATTGTGTGAAGTTTTAAAATCGAAGTCTATTGTTTTTTCACAAAGTCATGATCAAGTCTTTTGTATTGTACATCGTTGTCTAGTATTTTTGGTCTTTTGTGAATGATTGCAAGATCATGGAATGAGGCTCTCAAAGACATTCTTGAGGAAGAAGGAAGCTTTCAAAATTGAAAGTTGGTTAAGTCGAGAAGACAGGTGTGAATAGAGGTCTTGGCATGCATTTCATGAGGCAAAGTCTAAAAGAGTATTGAGAGGGGTGTGTGAAGATCGAAAAAGAAAAAAATGCACTATATAATGGAATTGACCTTAGAAAGCAAGAGTGAGGTTTCAACTTCAAATACAGGGAAAGATGTTTCATCAAGGAAGATAAGTGACACAAGTGTGTGCAGCAGTACTAGTGGCATACCTCACCAAAGGGAAGGTTTAGAAGTGTCTTTTAGTGATGCACCAGGAGCTAAAAGGCTCACCTTAGCAAAGAGATTAGGATTTTAGATTGTTCCCAATCACCATACTTAGAGGCTACTTACGTGTTAGAATCCAAGTGTGTTAGGAAATGATCAAATGTGCCAACGTAGGACATGCACATAAGGAGATGTAGGGACACGTCTATACAAGGGATATGTTTCAGAAGGTAGAATTGTTCTTGATGACATCCAACTCAATGTTTAGGGGCATGTTTAGGATCAGAGATGCCTTGTACAAGACTTGGATGGTCCATAGGCCCATGAGGATACATAGAGGTGTGCCTCAGTTAGATAAGCAAATTAATGCTTTAGAAGAAAGCCAATGCACATGGGCATGAGGAGACTTGAGCATGTGTCATGATAAGTTTTCAAAAATAAAACATAGAGAACTATCCTAATGAGAGAGAACATGAAACATACTATTCTCTATAGAAATTTAACAGAGTCATGTGATTAGATCTCTTGCATGATAAATTCACAAAAAAAACTAAGAGGATATGGAAGTGAGAAGCCTCTATAAATTGAACAGTTGCATGATCAAGTCTTCTACATGCTAGTTACTAATACCAATCTCTTCCTGCTATACTCCATCAAAGACTTATACTAAATGTTGTACCCATACAAATAAGTCTATTGTTTTTTCACAAAGTCATGATCAAGTCTTTTGTAGTCTACATCGTTGTCTAGTATTTTTGGTCTTTTGTGAATGATTGCAAGTTCATGGAATGAGGCTCTCAAAGACATTCTTGATGAAGAAAGGAAGCTTTCAAAATTGAAAGTTGGTTAAGTCGAGAAGACAGGTGCGAATAGAGGTCTTGGCATGCATTTCACGAGGCAAAGTTTAAAAGAGTATTGAGAGGTGTGTGTGAAGATCGAAAAAGAAAAAAATGCACTATATAATGGAAATGACCTTAGAAAGCAAGGGTGAGGTTTCAACTTCAAATACAGAGAAAAATGTTTCATCAAGGAAGACAAGTGACGCAAGTGTGTGCAGCTGTACCAGTGGCATACCTCACCAAAGGGCCATTCATTGAACTCAAAGGGTTTTGAAGTGTCTTTTAGTGATGCACCAGGAGCTAAAAGGCTCACTTTAGCAAAGAGATTAGGATTTTAGATTGTTCCCAATCACCATACTCAGAGGCTACTTTCATTTTAGAATCCAAGTGTGTTGGGAAATGATCAAATGTGCCAATGTAGGACATGCACATAAGGAGATGTAGGGACACGTCTATACAAGGGATATGTTTCAGAAGGTAGAATTGTTCTTGATGACATCCAACTCAATGTTTAGGGGCATGTTTAGGATCAGAGATGCCTTGTAGAAGGCCTGGATGGTCCATAGGCCCATGAGGATACATAGAGGTGTGCCTCAGTTAGATAAGCAAATTAATGCTTTAGAAGAAAGCCAATGCACATGGGCATGAGACTTGAGCATGTGTCATGATAAGTTTTCAAAAATAAAAATTTATCTACCATGTATGGACGTGTGCCTAGCAAGTGAAACACCCCAGTATGAAGACGAGACATTTAGTGTGCATACGTGACGTAGTCACGGTAGGAGGGTTCAAGAAGGATTGCCCAACTGTGTAGTCCACAATGTAAATACACCCACAAGTTACCACAAAGCAATAGAATACTCATAAAACACTAACTAAAATATAGTTGATTCAATTACCACTAAATCATTGACTTATAATTTTGCCGCAAGGGGCCTTATTACATGGTAGGCTGCAGCGATTTGATTATAATAGGATTATCCAAAACTACACAAATGCTACTTGCTCTCGAACACCTCTTCCAGACCTATTATCAGTAACCTAGTGAATCCCAATCTAATTATCACAGACTTTCCGCAAGGCTACCACGACCTGACAAAAGTAATTAATATCGACACCTCCCAATTACATGCACTACTGGATACCTTCAAATTGTAATCCACCTCATACTACCAATTGCCACACTGTGACGCTCAGATCTCAGTCCCTCATTGTTGAACTTACCTTCTATGTTACTACTTCCTTTTGCTCTTCTTCACTTGCTTTCTTCCGATTCAAAACCTCTTATTTATGTTGCTTTTAATTTTTTCACATGATCTACGTCGACTTCAAATTGGTACAAAGCCCAAAGCCATATGAAACATGTTGTCGACAATGTTATAACAAACTCACAAAATACAAGAGTCCAACGTTGGAGATTCTCCACAGGACACATCATAAGCCCTTTACAATGGTTACTAAATGCCTCTCAAATATTCTTGATGCAAACCCAAAATATCCTACAAACAGAAATTGTTTCAACAACTCACATTATCAACCATAGACATCTTATGAACCAAATTTCCAACCACTCACTAATCCAATCAACCTCAAATTACAACTAAGTGCAAACAAACCACATACAAAACCACCATCACAATCATAGAATCTAGTTCTTCAATGCGGTGAAATGGGCTCACTTTTATTACCATAGACTATTAACTACTAACTTACAAATTGACAAACTATCAAAGTAAACCACCGACTCTTCCTCCTTAGATATGATACCCTATACTTAGAATGCTTAGGGATGTGTTTGCATTAGACTCTCGAAGTAAATTAAAAAAATGAGTCCCTCATTTTCCTGGACAATCCGTCACTTCTGCCTAGAGATTCTACTTTGCTACTTCTTCAACTTGTTTTTTCCACCTCCTTAGGTATGCCTCAAGTGATCCACTTTGGGTGTCGCTTTCTCCCACATTATTTGTCACTCGGTTCCACCAATCATCTTTTGCTATTTGTTCTTGGTCGGTATTCAATCATAGGGTAGTTGCCCTTGTCCACAACCAATCCTTCACATCTGTAGGTCACTTTCCCAGCCGCCATATACCCTTTTGTTATGCTTCCCTCGCTCACACTTTCATTCACACAACTCATCTTCTTGTTCATTTGTCCTGTCCTTTGAACTACTTCTTTTGCATTTGTAGTGTTGCCATCCATTCTAGCAATACCACACATGTTTTAAATAAACGCATATTGTCCTTCCCTAACACACACACCAACGTTGTTGCAAAAGTTTCCTTCACTTACCCTCAACAACATTAGTTTGTGCTTCTTCCCATCCTTCTAGATCAGGTATGTGTTAGCTTTCCCATCATATAACGCCTCTGTCAAATTGCCATGGTCTTCCCAATATAAGATGACACACATCCATTGGCGCAATATCACACAACACCTCATCATGGTATGCCCCTATGTTGAACCTCACCCAACATTGTTCCTCCACTAAAATTTGGTCTCCCTGTTGCAACTAGCTTATTTGGTATGGGTGCAAATGCCTCATCCTTCTTAGCCCTAACTTGTCAACCATCTCCATCAATACCAAATTGATTGTGCTACCACTGTCTACCATCACCTCACAACATTTGCCTCCTACCTTACATCTGGTTCTAAACAGGGTTTTTCTCTATGTCGATTCATCCTTCCTGTCGCTCCTAGGAGCTCTTTGCAAAACCAAAGAATCTCCATGCTCAAGATCTCTCTTAGAAGTAGGTGACCTCTCTTCACCAAATGCAACTTTCGCATTGTCCTCTCTCTTCCTTCCTTGACACTCAAATGCCTCATGTCCATCGCACCTAAAACAGGTTCCCTTGAAGAATTTCTACCTTTTCTTCTTATATCCTCCAACTTGTTGGGTATATCTCGTGCACTCCACTTGTGCTTGTTTACAATGAGTACCCTCTATTTTTTCATCTTTGTGGTAGTCTCCACCATCCTCTCTACCTTTGTGGTAACTGTTGTAGTCATCATCCCCTATTGCCACGATAATTCCTACCATCTTCTTTCTCTTTGTGGTGGGGACCTTGACCTCCCCTTTCACTGTGTTACTAGTTACCTCCTCCTTGACCTCTTGAGGTTACTCCCTTATTACTACATCTTATCTAACTATTTTGGTCCTTCTGTTCTTTTCCTTTCTAGCGGTTTTGCTTTTCCTCTTACCTTCGATTTAGTTTCTTCTCTGTGGTGGGGGCCAATTGGTAGGCCTCCTCAACTATTTGTATATTCCACATACTCCTTGAAGCCCTTAAGACCACTCATTCTTAGTTGTAATGACATTTAATCTCCATGATTTAGATTAATACCAATATATAGAAAAATATAAAATAAGAGGTAAGACACAAATATAGATTCTTGATTGATTTTAACCCATTTTTGTATTTTCATGTAGTTTGAGCCAATTTTTTTTTTTTACAAATGTATTAATATAATACTTTCTTTAGAAGTAATTCAAGCTAATAGTACTCCCATAAATTTTTGTTTGAATTGGGCTACATTCGCCAAGCCTAATGTTCATGTCCTTTCAAGATAATAAGGACAACTAGTTGCACTACAATTTCCATGACTCAGTACTAGATAATGCTAATTTACCAAGCTAGTCATGTCACACTAGATCCAATGCAAATGTAGAACAAATTTTGTATTACTATTTCTATGGGATAAATATTTTTCCCAAATCAACTAGATATAACCAATTTCTTAAAATCAACCATATATTTCTTCAACTTGACCAAATATAATGCTAAAGCAAGGAAAAATCCTCATCATTTGAATCAATAAAATTTCCTTGAAAAAAAAAAGTGTATGATCCCCTACTTTTTGAAATTACCAAATATTAAAACAAATTCCATAACATTAAAGTTAATCATTACTACTAGACCATTTTTCTTGTAATTTCTACTATATGGTTAAAGAAAACTCCAAGAGGTTGCACAAATGCACAACAAATTTTACACATTCATCCCCAACAATGCATTTCCTTTGAAAAATTAGGTTACAATCTACATTTCTATTAAATAAGAAACTAGTTAATGAATTTTCCAAAATAATATGCAAAATTACAGCTATTTGGAGCTATACAAACAAGGTTCAAATCTAGAACAAAAATCTAGCTTGCAGAATCAAATAGTATAGATTGATCATCTATATAATCTATGTTGTAAATAAAAGAAAAGCAATAAATTTCTAAGATTAGAGAAAATTTATAAGATTTGGCACGTTGTATTGCTAAATGGCACCAAATATTCAGATGATTGATAGGTTTTTCTTGAGATGAAGGTAAATAGGGATGGACCTGTCTAAGTGATTGGTCTTGTAGATATACAACTCCTAAACAAATTTTGCAAGAAAATACAAAGACTTGGATAAGAAACAAAGAAGCGTCGTTAGAGGCAAACAAGGAGATGAAATATGGTATACTTGCAAACGGTTTTTGATGTAGCTTGCACTATGCTATGCAATTTATTTTGACAAAGTAATATGCTTTCCATTACAAACACAAACACAAACTTATTTTTAAATTAATTATTTAAAAATTTGGTCATATTATAAGTTCTAAGTTTATAACTATTTGTTGAGTGTAACTACATGATGGCATGGCTTCACATAACTTGTGCACATGCTCTGATTCTTTTAATGGCTATCTTGCCAGTCACAACACAAAATCCACTTACAAGAATTGGAGCAATGAGTAACTCCATAAACAATGACAAGAATTATATACGCTGACTGTAATCAAACTTCACAAGACCTTCCATCAAATAGACTCTGAAACTATGATAGGAGCTCAAGATGTATTATTTACAATCAAATACCAAAATGGCTGGAAGTATTGATATTCAAATTCTTATTAATATATAAATCACACAAGATAAAAACTAAAACACAAATCCTCACTATTCTATTTCATTATCAAAGCATTACAAAATCCATCTAATGGCCTGCAACAAACGGCCATTACTAAGTGCAGTCAAAACAAAATTCTACCTTTTTTCTTCACATACGAACCTCTCTTCTTATCCTATCGCCCTCCTTCTCTCTCTCCCTTTTTGCATAATCGACCTCCTTCCTTCTATGTAACAGTCGACCTTTGTTACTTTATGCTATCGATTCGTCTTCTACAACAATCGGGGTCCTCTTCTGTAACTGACGCTGCTTCCTTTTTTATTTGGTGATGCTTTTCTACTATGAATGGATGCCTTTTCATTTCCTCCTGACGACTCTACCAGAAAGAATAACGGTTCACATTCCTGTCCCAACTTGTTTGGCCACCATCGTAGAGGAATATCTATTGTTTGTTTCCATTTGTCTTCCAACCATCTGCTAGAGACTTTATAACTTCCCTCAAATAGATTCACAGAAATCATGCACTCCTTCATTGGTTGTCATTTACTCTGCATTCGTTCAATCCATGCAACCTTTCAAATTCTTTAACTGCCAAAGAAAACATCGGTTTAGGAAGAATCACCAACGATAATTTTAAATCCCTTTACCATTTGGTTCCTGGCGCTCGGACGATAGAAGACTTCGAATTATATTCTGGTTCATCATAGCGAGCCACTGGAACTACCTATGCGACAGGAGCTCCACATCAAATTTTAACTTTACAAAGATATGAGTTAAGAGATAATGATAGAAGTCAAAGAGTCACCCCCTAACAAAAAGATAACAAAAAGAACAAAACAACAAGAAGAAGAAAAACCAAAATTGAAGGGCAAGATGCTCTTGCATCAGAGTCCCCCACTGAATAAGATTCATGAGCTCCTACTCATGAGCTCTGTAATAGGATGCTCATATCTGGACCTATTTTTCTGCTTCTTCCAATTGTTTCGCATCCCTTGTTGTGCCTCTTCCAAAATTGTTCTATGCTTGTAATTGCTCTTCCCAAGTTTCTCCATCTGCAGTTGTTTGCTTTTCACTTTCTTCTTATATATCCACCTTCTGATTTCTTTGTCAACTACAAATCTCCATAACCCCATCTCATCTTCACAGTCATCAACCTCAAATGAAAATAAAACTTCATCCTCATAATGTGTAAAGAAAGTTACTCCAGAAGTCTTTACTTCCACAATGTTATCTTTTAACAGTAGGTCTTCCTCCTCAACATCCTCTGATTCTTTCACTGCAATCTCAATTGAACCTTCGACATTTTTCTTCTCTGCTATAATCTCCTTCACTAGGTTTGTACTCTCTCCTTCAAAATACTCTTTCAAACTGGACATTGCCTCTAATATCATATTCTCCTTTGCAAACGTAGATTTCTCCTCCTCTTCATTATAGTTGTCATCTTTAGAAATAAAAACACAAACAAGATTTTCTCCATCCTCAGACTCTAAACCACTTCGAACACCATCTTTCCTCAAATCCTCAAGACAACCAAAGTGTGAACTTTCTAAACTCTGACTTGGCTTTGCTTCAAGCTCTCTTTCCTTGGCTTTCTTCGAATGTCCTGCAATCACTGTAGGGTTAGGAAAATAACACTTTTCCAATGCATCCATTTGACTTGAGATCTTTTGCAATTTCCCAAATAGCTTTCTCTTCTCCACACTCTCTATTAGTCTGTCGACACCAGTAATAGCATGATCAGCCTTCAACAAGTCTGCATTCATCATTCTATAGACTTCCTCTTCCATGTCCCAATTAAACAACCACAAATCATTAATATCCTTCCTCTTATCACAAACCACAATATCATGCTCTCTTACAACTTGTTTCTCAAACCTCTCACAGATCATTACTCTAAAGAAATACATATCCACATCCTTGGAAAAGATAGTTTTGTTTACCTCGGCTTGCTTTGCTGCACCAACTTCTTTGTTACTATCTACATCCTTTCTTCCTTCATTCTTCTTCGCTGTCCCACTTGTATTTATTTTTTCACCAACAATATCCTCTTGCAATTCTTGTTTGATCTCAAAGGATTGAGCTCACAAATTATCTACACCACTCTTGTTTGCTGTCCCTTCTTCAAATTCTACCTCAACCTTGTTTTCATGTATGCATGTATCCTTACCTCCTTTATTCTCTGCTACCTCAGCTTCTTCTTTATCCTCTGCTGCCCTAATGCCTGCTATACATCCCTTATCGACATTTCTACTTTGTCCTTCACCTTTTAATTTTCTCATTCCCACCATCTGTGTTCCATTATTTTCTTCCATTCCTATGGTTCCTTCCAAATTCATATTTATTCTTCCTAAGGTCTCCAATCTGCCTTTGTTTATTTTCCTTTCTCCTCTGATATTTACTTCTCCTATCTTCCTCATCAAGTTGCTTTTCCTCTAGCTTCGTTGTATGCTTTGGGGCATTATCCTCCTTTTCTATGGGCTTCCTCATGTGCTCCTCTCCATTGGGCTTGTCAATATCTACACATCTCCTCTTTTCTTGCTTTGTCTGTTTATCATTGTCAATTTCTTCTACTGTTGTCCCATGCTTCACTACCCACACTAGGTTCTTCATCTTCTTGAATTGATGCCTTGCTACCTCTGTACTTGGCGTATCCTCTTGTCTCCACTGAATCTCTATCATTTCTTCCATACTTGATGCTATCTTGCTGTCATACAGGTTAGTACAAACCACTACTTCTCTTTGCTACACATTTACAACTGATTTCTTTTGCCAATATGGTATTATATACCCATGATCTACTAATTTTATTGTCTCCTTTTGAACTTGCATAATTACATTCCCATTTCCACTTGCATAATCAAAAACACCATCAAAACAAACTTTTACCTCTTCATTGGTCTGCTGCCCCAATTTGCTTACATTCTTGGCTTCATGTCTTGCCACCTTTTTCTCTTTACAGGATTCCTTCTTTTCTTCATTATCCCTCTCTCCATCTTTAGGTACCTTGTATTGTACCACTACTACAAACTATCTTCTCTTCTCTATTGTTGCAACTTGTCTTCTTTCTTCCTTTTCTCTTTCCTTATCTGTGGGCTCTCTGCTTGCCCTTTCTCCTTTTGCCTCCAAAGGCTTGTTCTCAGTCTTCTTCATACCTGCATTCACATTTTCAAACCAATCAGTAGTAAATGAATCAAGAGACCAAGATGTCTCTTCAAGTGCCTCTTCCATTGACACTATCTTCTCTTCTTCTTCAAGTGCTCCTTGCTGCACTTTCTCTTTTCTCTTTTCCTTATTATCTTTAATGAGGATTTTCCTCTTCTCTTCTTGTCCACTTCTTGCAATCACCACCTTATCAGGAAAATAAATCTTTTCTAAAATATCCATTCTTCTTGCAATCTCTTCCAATTCCTCTCGGTATTTTCTGTTTTCCACTCCATCCCAATATCTTTCCCAAAATGGGATTATGATGGGCCTTCTTACACTAATACCCATTCCTTTCACTGCTGCAATCCATAATCTTTGCTCAAACCTCGAGTGCAAACTACCTCTCCTTCGACGATCGGTTCACACAACAACACTTGTCACTACAAATACTAGCACAGGTTGCATCTCTTCAGCGTTCTACCTATGCAAACACTGCATCTTTCTATTTATTCTCATATTCTAGACACCTCACCTAGGGCTTCTTTCTTATTAGCTCTGTCCAGTCTTTTGGTACCTCTCTTTTACCAAAATGCAACATACATTAGACTACAACACTCATACAACAATACCTATCAAGAACACACTTAGTGCTCGTTGCCCAAATCTTTTGGGCTCCATGTTCCTTCAATAACCCGTTAATATTTCTTCCTCTACTATTCATAGGTCCTGGCTAGCTGCCTCACTTTGGTGAGCTACTCAGCACTCAGAACCAACCTTGCTCTGATACCAATCTGATGGCATAGCTTCACATAACTCGTGCACATGTTCTGATTCTTTTAATGGCTATCTTGCCAGTCACAACACAAAATCCACTTACAGGAACTCGAGCAATGAGTAACTCCATAAACAATGATAGGAATTATACATGCTGACTGTAATCAAACAACTTCACAAGACCTTCCATCAAACAGAGACTTTGAAACTATGATAGGAGCTCAAGATGTATTCTTTACAATCAAATACCAAAATGGCTGGAAGTAGTGATATTCAAATTCTTATTAATATATAAATTACACAAGACAGAAAGTAAAACTCAAATCCTCACTATTCTATTTCATTATCAAAGCATTACCAAATCCATCTAATGGCCTGCAACAAATGGCCATTACTAAGTGCAGTCAAAACAAAATCCATCCTGTCCCCCTCCTTCTCTCTCTCCCTTTTTACACATTTGACCTCCTTCCTTCTATGTAACCGTCAGCCTCTGTTACTTTATGCTGTCGATTCATCTTCTACAACAATTAGCGTCCTCTTCTATAACTGACACTGCTTCCTTTTTATTTGGTGATGCTTTTTTGATGTGAATGGATGCCTTTTCATTTCCTCCTGATGCCTCTTCCAGAAAGAATAACGGTTCACATTCCTGTCCCAACTTGTTTGGCCACCGTCACAGAGGAATATCTGTTGTTTGTTTCTATTTGTCTTCTAGCCGTTTGCAAGAGACTTTATAACTTCCCTTGAATAGATTCGTAGAAATCATGCACTCCTTCGTTGGTTGTCATTTGCTCTACATTTGTTCAATCTATGCGACCTTTCGAATTCTTTAACTGCCAAAGAAACCGCCGATTTAGGAAGAATCACCAATGACAATTTTAAATTCCTTTACCATTTGGTTACTGGCACTCGGGCGATAGGAGACTTCCAATTATATTTGGGTTCATCATAGCAAGCCACAAGAACTAATTGTGCGATAGGAGCTCCACATCAAATTTTAACTTTACAAAGATATGAGTTAAGAGATAATGACAGAAGTGAAAGAGTCACCCATTAACAAAAAGCTAACAAAAAGAAGAAAACAAAAAGAAGAAGAAAAACCAAAATTGAAGGGCAAGATGCCCCTGCATCACTACGAGAGTAATATTTGGAGTGAACAGCAATCCAATCATGAAAGCCTTCTTGTAAAAATAACCAGGCATATAAAGAAAATTAAGTTTCTATTGATTTTGTTTTTAGAATAGGTTTGTTTGACAATGTTTGATGGGAAATAAATTGAAGTCTACTGAAAATAGACATACCTCCAGTTCAGAATACTCAAACCATGGGAAACAATCCAAAATTTTATAAGCAAATGCAACTATGTTTCATATAAGGAATCTTACATCTGCCTCCAACATATCAAAGACCTTCATGAATTGGAGGACAAAAGTGTTCTAGGTTTTTGTGCAGATAGATGATTCCTTCCATATAGTTTGAATTGAGTACTTTCGATTTACCACTACTATTCTATATTACCCAAAAATTCTTCACAAGATTAGTTCTCATAAGTTGATCATTTTCTAGGTATATGCATAGTGTCAAAGGGGTTATACACACCTACATTACCATAGAATAGGTGGCACCATTGTTATAAAACTTAGTATAACAATTTAAAACAAGCAACACAAACATATAATGAATTGTGATAAATGGAAAATTACTCTAGTGCATATTATGTAGTAATATATAGATCTATTTTATCAAATAAAAAAATTAAATTTCTCAAACAAAGCCACAAACTGAACCCAATAATCATTAATTCATCCAAGATGTATAATATCATGAATACAATTGTATAATATAAGCAACTACATTCATTTACACAACTCAGTATGCAAGTCTCCTTTTGTTGTCAAACTTATATTTGACCAATAAATGAAATGGTAATTTTACAATATATACAAAATTGGTGCTTAGCTTTAGATGTTGCATAAAACTCGGATTCTATTACCCCAATCAAGATCCAAATTTGCACTTAGATTCATGTAGGTTGATATTCAAAAACAAAATGTTGATATTCATGTATGTCAACAAAGTAATTGCCTAATCAAGAAGACTAATGTCATCAATTTTTAGAGAAAAAATTAAGTAATAATTATATTAATTTAAATACCATTATCTACTCTGAAAACAAAGATGTTTGTTTGGTTAGCCACATGCTTATTAATACTTGGGTAGTTTTCTTGTAACTTTCTTCCATGGTTGCAATACAAGTCTGAAACTTAACATGCATTTTTGGTAAGTATTTTTCCTTGGACCTAGTCTGGTGCATTGCTCCTCCACCCGCATCTATATCAACAACTTTCAAAATGCCCTAACTGTGCATCCTTCGGTCGTCCATCTTTGGCCGATTCTTTTGCAGCATTCACACTCTAGTATTTACCCAATATTGATGATTGCAAACTAGGCATTCCCATTGCATATTTAGCCTATCTTAAAATATTTTTACGTAAAACAAACTTCAAATCTTTTTCTTGATCCTGGACGCCCACAAAATTTTGAAGTCTTTGATATTCTACTACTTGAATGGCAAGTCTAGAGATCCACCCACACGAATTGTCTTCTCATTCTTGCACTTTTTAGAACTCTTCAACTAAAAACCATCATTACTTTCCAAAATCCATGTATTCGTATTATAAATATTAACATTTGATTTGGAGTGTAGAGACTGTGCATGACCAGTTACATCAAAACCATATGAATAGAACTGGGTATTCATAAAGATAAATTTAATATTTTGCAACAAGAGAAAAAAAATGCAGTGGAAAGTAAGAGGGATTTGGTTTACACCTTGATTGCTTGCTAATCTTACTTTATCACCATTCCTCATAATATGCTCATCTGCTTTGTTGGGTGATGCAAATGCAATCTATGGTGTCAGAAATGAGGGTAAAATAAAAAAATAAAAACATTCATAATTAAAATGAACCTTAAATAATAATCAACATGTAACTAAATAAAAGAAAAAACAAAAACCAAAAATCTCAGAGTTTATTGATTCCATTCACCATAGTTGGAGCAAAAGAATCAATCAAAATCTTCAAAAATGCCCATTCTCTATCTTTGAATCTGAAATGGAAAGAGAACCCAGCATGCACCTTACAACATCCTATATTTTTCTTAAACATATTTTCAATAACTTGATGCAAGCACATACTACTATACCCTTAAAGTGGAAACAAACATAGTTGATTTCCCATCTCATTAACCCTTAGAGGAAAGATAATGTAGTTTACAGATCTAAATAAATTTCAGCAGCATAACGGCATATAAATTAACACTTTAAGAACACAAAAAGAAGAAGAATAGAAGAAAGATAGACATAAGAGAAGAGACACCAATATACGTGGGGAAAACCCTTTCAGGTAAAAAACCCCACACTCCAAAGCATCGAACCAATGTATTAATTTGCAACAATAAACATGTTACAATACACTTGCAGGCTCAAAGCCTTAACATGGAGATTTGCATCTTGCTCCTCTGGAGGAAAAACTGACAGCATAACCTTGCATAAAACTCTCCTCACAAACTTCTCCTCAAGCCTTCAATTTATAGGAGTTCCAATACAAGAAACCACCAAAATGGAAACTCAAAACCATGAGTTACAATGCCTAGTCACTCCATTTTTGGCTCCTAAAATCATGCTTTCACAATCTCTTAAAATCTTGCTTTTCAAGTTTCCAATTGTAATTTCCTTTTCCAAGCTCTTTCCATTTTAGCAACTCTTACACACCTTACAAGTTGTCATAGTTGCATTTAGCAACTTCCATGAAACTAAGTGATAAAAAATCCAAATTGCCAAAATATAAATAAATAAATATTTCAAATATTAGAACTTGCAAGGTGTATGACACAACTAATCCCAATAGAACCCTGTCCATCTGCCTATTTGAAAATTGTCAACAAAAACAACAAATGAAAGAGTTTGATAAGGGAGTAGATTAAGTAGAGTAGTATCTACAAGATTAGCAAACATAAAATGGAAAAACTATTACAAAATAGCATAAAATTTGTGCCATGACAATGTTACAAATTTTTTAGATGAAAGTGAAAGCCTGATCAGATTAGTTATTTCACACTTTTTTGAATTGCAAAGAATATGTGGATTAAGCATACAAATCTTCTTTTAGTTGCAAAGAAAATGCAGATGGTAGATAAAAATTAAGTAAGAATAATAACTCATTCCAAAATATAATATGATACATCTATTGGCTATTTTATTTTTTAGTTAAGGGATTAATATGGCTTTGGACGTGAGTAGGCAAAGCCCTTGGATAGGTTTTTTAAACGAGGATGGATAGGAGGATGTGGATGGGGAGGATATTGAGGAGTGGAATGGTTCTTTGGATAAGGAGGAAGAAAGGTTCATTGATATTTGGCTAGAGGTTGCCTCCTATCAAAATGTTTGTAATCTTCTGCAACTAGGTCTACTTTTGTTGCAAAGGAGAGCTCTAATGTGAAGATCTTTGTTGACACCAGTCTCCTAAATGTTTCTTCATTAGTTACTTTGTCTTTAGCTTCTAGGGGGGAATGCTGCTTCTATCATCTCTGATTTTTGGCAAGGGTTGAGATGTGGCTTTATCGTCCCCCCTTGTGCCTAACCACAAGGTTGACAAAGTGTCAATGAGTTTCGATTGTGCTCATGCAAGCATTGACAAAGCGTTTTATGTTGCATCTAATGTTATGGTGTAGGAGATGAGAAGGGTTAGGGATGGGATCCCTCTTTCCTGTTGTGTGGTGTTTGGGGTGCAATGTGTTAGCCCTTTTCTCTAGGCTGAATTGAGGTTGTAGTTTTGAAGCTTTGAGTGATGAGGTAGGAGAGGCTATCGGTGGTAGGAACTCAAGGGTGCCTTCAACTAATGGCAGTATGGAGGTATCCAAAAGAGTGCAACCTTCAAGCCTTAAGGAAGGTCAGAAATCCTAAGTAGAGGTGATTAAAGGTAAGTTGCGCTCCAAATCTGCTTAGTCTTTATCTTTGGAACCAATCATGGATGAAAAGCACATTCATCTTAGGATCCCTAATTCATTTTTTGAAAGATCATCCTTTAGGTTGGAAAACTCACTTATTGGGAAGTTTATAGGTTCTAGGAAAAACATTGATGTCGTCAGAATATGGGCTTAGAGGAAATGGAAACCGCGTGGCCAAGTTGAGATCTCAACTTTGATTAATGGTTTCTTTTTTATCTACTTTTCGAATTGTGAGGATTGTGTTCAAACCCTCTTGGATGGTCCTTAGTTTCTTGGAAAAGTAGGGCTTTTTCTATAAAAATAGAAATTGGGTTTTGATCCTAA
This sequence comes from Cunninghamia lanceolata, assembly GCA_027924645.1. Classification (NCBI taxonomy): domain Eukaryota; kingdom Viridiplantae; phylum Streptophyta; class Pinopsida; order Cupressales; family Cupressaceae; genus Cunninghamia; species Cunninghamia lanceolata. The sequence continues at coordinate 4,475,787 of BSBN01000623.1, forward strand.
GGAGGATTACATCAATAGGGTCTCAATCTAGGTTAGGCTTTTGGACTTATCGTTGGATTACTAGGAGGATGAGGTTATGGTTGGTATTGCTAATTCTTTTAGACAACTCATAGCTTTTGTTACAATGACCAAATCCAAAAACTGTCTATTGTATGTTAGATTCTATGTGAATGTAGATGTGGATAAGGAATATCTATCTTCAGTCACTTTTTCTTTAAATTTTGGTGTATGCGTGCAACAAATTGAGTATGAGGATTCCTTGACTATTTTCTAAAAGTTCCAGGAGTCTGGCTAGAATATTGTTATTTTCTTGGTCAATAAGATGAAGCAAAAATTTTGGAAAAAGAAGGAAAGTAATGAGCTTAGTCTACCTCAGGAAAATGAAGAGTTGATGTGCTCGACAAAGGCTAAAGTGGTTAGCCAATTTTTGGAAAATAGAGGCATTAAGGATTGACCTTCACTAGTTAGGATTTGCTCTAAAGAAAATATCAATAATGTTCTTAGTTCTAGACCCTAGGCATGGTCTCTTTAGATTTGACGATTCCAAAGGAGGTTTGTAGGGAGTGGGAAGTTGGTAGAGGGGGTCTAGAGGGTCCTCTCTAGAAAGAAAATGTTATTGGCCCTATGTGGGTGGTTTAGTATTCTTTCAATTTTTCATTGTCGAATAAGGAAAAAAATAGAGGATTTAAGCCTACGAGATGATTCTAGGACAAGGTTTATAAGAGGCTCTATAGTATCCTTTGATTTAGGATTGGTAGGTAAAAAGGGAGAACAACCAGGAAGGAAATGTGCTTCAACAATTCAATGGGCAAGACAACTATTATAATTTAGGTCTTTTTGGAGCTCTTCAACTTCAAGCCACGTGTCTAGCCCTATGTTTGCTAGTCTTTGTTGATTTTTTTGGGTGGTTTGTCTTGAGCTATTTTTTTAGTCCCAGTTGTATGAGCTGACTTTGAGCTATTGATTTTATGTTAGTAACTATTGCTTTGTTGCCTTGATGTTGTTGATCCATGTAGTTGTTTTATTGTTGTCTATTGGGCTTCAAGTCTATATCTATTCTTATCTTTGTAAATGGATTTTGGCCCTTTTAGAAACCCACATTTCCCCTTACAAAAAAATACTAATTCTTAATGTAAAAATACAAAGAAATCTAATTAAAATTATTTTTGATAACTAAACTTTTGGAAAACCAAAATTTTGGACTACTAAAGTTCGAGAGTTACAAAAAAGTTCACATAATTGTCATGCCCACAAAACTGAACTAACAAAAAATCTATAAAACTCGACATTTAAAATGCACTCGCACGTGCACTCGTTTAACATGTGCACCCAACATCGTTGCATGTACAGTGAGCATTTGACACACATCACTAAGGCGAGGAGGGGTAACTTGAGATAAAGGTGGTGTGAAAATCCTTTCACACCTCATCGATATGGAAGTAAACCTAATTAGGGTTAGGCGATGCAACATGCAACGCCACGAGGGGAGTCCCTTTTCGAGGTGACAAACCCCTAAGGTTCTCAAATGTTGTGGATTAGACAGCCTCGCCTTATGGATGAGACCTAACATCCTAACCAATATTAATACCCTTACTAATTTAAAATATGAAAATAAATTATATTGTGGAAATGTAATACATTAATCTAACCATAAATTTTACTAAGGTAAATTCATAAAATTACAACATTTAAACAATCTAATAACATACAAAGGAACAAGGTAATTAACTTGAGTAATCTAATAATTAAATGAATTTATCTTGCATTTAAAAGCAACTTAAAATTGATATTTAAATCAAGTGTGGAAAACATTAAATAATACACACGATCTAATTCGAATTCCAGAAATAATAAATCAATGCATTTAAATCTATCTCCAATAAGTAAATATAGCCTTACTCAAAAAAAAAAATGATCTAAACATTAAAAACACCCGTCTATAGTCTAGCATAATTAAATCCCAATCAAAATCTAATTTTAAACTATAGGACATTGGAAAGAAGATTAATAATCCCTAAGTGAGATTAATTAATCTAAAGTCTAAGTTAGTCCACTAACTTATTAGGGCAACTAAAAAGCCCTAATAGAAAGTTATAAAAGTGGATCTAACTCTCTAATAGTTCATTAATGTTTGCAGGTTTGAAAGGAGAAAGGCAAGAGGGAAATCTCTTTCCTAAGGAAAGATTATTGCCACAAGTTTAGAAAAGTTTCTGAAATGTTACAATAGGATTGTTTTACTAAGTTTTATTTCTAACATCTTTTTTTTGTTTCCATGCTTTCCTATTTATTTTGTTTTCTAAAATTTATTGTTTTTATTCTCCATGTCTTTTTCCCTCCAAGATATTATTTTAAAATAGAAGGAAAGAATATAATGGGTTCCCTATATATATAAATACTCGGGAAATATTGTTTTAATAGAATATTAACTCTCTAATTTTTTTGTTTAAATAGCAAAGATGAGGAAAGACCAGAATATATATATGTGTGTGTGTGTGTGTGTGTGTGTGTGTGTGTGTGTATGAAATATATAAAAAGTAAATATTGCAAGTTCAAAGTTTAAAAAGAGCCGAACACAGAAAGGGTGTCGTGGCCGAGACCTGCGGCCTACATAGGTCGTGGGCTAGGACTTCGGCCTTGCCTGCCCACACTTAAACCTTTATTTATTTATTTTTAAAAAAACAAACACTCTAAAATGAATTCGACTTCTATTTTTTATAATATAAAAACTCAAAATATATTTCAAACACTACTTTTCTTTTAAAGCTTTCTTAATATTAAACACATCAAAATTTTATATATACATAAAATCAATATTTTTACTTTATTTACATACAGAGTTTAAAATAACAACAAACTAATTAAAACCCCTTTTTTCATTACACACACACACACACACACACACACACACAAACATTTAAATATAAAAAGCAATGTAGTTTCAATAACTAGTACTTAAACAAGGGTATCAATTTAAAACTAACAAATCTTTTAAAACAATTTTTTATTTTTATTTTTTTTTCAAATATAAACATACCTAATATCATTTTTTTAAGTTTACAAAGAGAGTATTTTCGTAAAGCTCTAAAGTAGTATATTTTTTTCCCTTAAACACTTAATATATTTTGATTTTGCTAAAGTAGAGTGAATGAGAGAGAGGGAGAGAGAACACAAATGATTTTTTTATTTCCAATGATATAAAGAATTACCTATTATTTTATTTATTTCCCTTTCACTATTGCAACTCAAAAATAACAAGACATAAGGAAAATTTTCATTCTCTTATTTCTAGGATTATACAACTTTACAAGTGTAAAATACTCATACAATGAAACTTAAATAAGAGATATTTTATCCCATTTCTCTTCTACAACCCTTCCCATTTACAAAGCTCATCGAGCTTAGACTTATACATAGTCACAACAATGATATCAACACTCTTAGACAAGTCTAGACTTCACAAGGAGACTCTTCTCCTTTTTTTTCCTTTCTTCTTAGCCATGAATCTTGCAAATAGACATAACAACAATAACAAGGCTAATGGAGGGCTCGCCACCCAACCATAGGCTTTCTTGCAATCCACCCCTGAGCTAGGAGGCCTTTAAGTAACCGAAGATCACACATTCACACAAAAGAATCCATAACACACACACACAAGACACAACAAAGAAACTCTCATCCAAAGGAGACTCACATAACTAAATCCATTATATGGATTCAATAGGGGAGAGAGTGGACATCACTCCTACAAGGGGAAATATAAACATATGAACTATAACAACCATTTTCACAACTCTATGTCAAACCATAGCCTCTTGCTATTCTATACAACTTATAGCTCCCAAAGAAATAAGGCACTCTTGCCTACCAAAACATGATATGCCAAAACCACCAAGAACAAGGCATATTGCCTTCCAACTCCTTTCAAGGAGTGGTCTTTCCCCGAGGAGGTTCACACCTCTCTCAAGATCCCACACAAGGCATGCTCTCACACATGGAGAGATCATGCCCAAATAACCCTTACCCTAAAACACAAAAGAATACAAAACCAATATGAAACCAAACATGCATTCACAATATTAAAGAGAAAGGTAAAAATAATACAACTACTAAATATATAAGCTTGGAAATCTTAAGAGCCTACCTCTCAAGCTTCCCAAGGAATGATGGAGAATGTGGGAGCCCTTTTCAAATCTCCAAGTTCTCCTTCAAACTCTTGCAAAAATCCTTCTCTCCAATCCAAAACCCTCTAAATAAAAAAAATAAACAAAAATCCCTTTTCTCTCCCCAAAGAGGGAGATAAATAGGGTTACAAAGATCAATTCCCTTGAATGGGGAGGTGACACTTGTCACCTTCCCATTCACCCTTAAGAGCACATCTCCCCACAATTTCTCTCACACATGTGTGAGATATTGGGGAGTGGGAAGTAATTGGGCTCTCTTCCCATGAAGCTCTTTTGTTGGGTTCTCACACATGTGTGAGATTTTGGGATCAACCCAAGCACATACATGAACCTAGGAGAGTGAATGAGATGTGACAAGTCACCCATCCCTCTTTCCAAAACCCTAACTTCCCAAGGCCATTTGGAGTAGTCAAACATTTTCCAAGGCCAAAGATTTGTGGTCCAAAAGGTACCTATACCATGTGTACTTGACCTAGGGCCCTAAAAACCATAAAATAATCAACAAAATGCTCAAACAACACTTTTAAAAAGCCATAAAATCCCAAGTTCTAAATTGAACACATGGATAACAACTCATCATCCTACTCATCCCAAGATAACCTTAGGACACTTAAATGATTAAAATTCACAAAATAATCAACACTTAAAATCATTCAAAAATCAAACAAGACCTTAGTCCACCATACTGATTAGGTTAAGTGTCATGGGGTTAATTCACAGGGGTTACTTGAGAGACCTTCAAATTTTAATTGGCCATGGAAATACCTGCACACTCCAATGTACACATCGATAGATCCAATATATACAAATAATAGAAGCAACTTGAATTAAATCACACACGAAGTCACACAATCCTCCAAGTGTTCACATTACGAAGCTAAGCAATTTCACCCATCAATAAATAATTTAATTTATTTCCTAACTCAATTCGCTTTAAACATCATAATCCTAACAATATAATCATAGATAAACTATTTCAATTCACTTAGAGTACTAAAGTCTATTTTCAATCATAATTGCAATAATCCAAGGGTAAGGCATTCATCTATCATGTATAATCAGAATATAACATAATCAATTTTAACTAGATCATTATCATCACAATTGATCAACATATAATTTATCCAAATAAGATGTGTATCTCTCATACATAATTTGTGTAATAACACAACTATCTTCTAATAAAATCCTCATCTGCATATGAAATCAATTTAACTATTCTAACAATAATTAATATAGTCTATCAAACAGGGTCATATGTCCATATACCATATCCTAAGTCTAGGTGTATCAAACACAATTAGGTCTAATAGTGCCACTAAACCTATCACACAAGGGTGGGCCTCACAATAATAATGTCCTATCAACCAAATAAAAAGTAGACAATTTATATTACAATTTTTTAATGATTAAAAATGTTTCAATAGTTATAAACGCCATTAAACTAGTAACAATACCCAAAGGTGTCATCGAATGGATGATAGGCACAAATATTTATAGCTAGTGCTTGGCCAATAGGGTTATAAATAGTAATGTGTATTGGCCATTTGATAGGACCTTTAGGTGTTGTAACTAGCTTTCAAGAGTTTCGTGAGTATGATAATTTAAAACATTTTTTATGATGATTCTATTGAAAAAAAAAAGAAACGAAGAAAGTATATTAATTTATTAATATTGATGATGATTTTCAAAGATACACAACAATGACACAATATGTATTAACCATAAGAAGGACTAATTTATAATTTTCTTTTTAAGGAATGTAGCTTTCCAATAATACTATAGTTTTTCAAGATACATTATGTAATAAGCCATGTTGAAAAGCATTAATCTTAGAAATTATAACATATACATATATAAATTAGATTTAAAATCAAATGTCATGCAAGTTTCTATATAGATATAAAAGTTCCTAAGTTTATGGAGAAAACTTTAAATGTTACCTCTTTAAGACCAGCTTAAAGTTTGTAACTATATATATGAGGCTCCTATTTTACAAATACAAATTCATTTTAATAATTGTATAGCTACATGTTTTCAGTTATATGGTACTATCCTAGAAGAAAATAGGAGTCCAAGCCCCTTCAGTGAGACTACATCCTAAATATGTCCAAGTTCCTCAACCCAAAACATCATGTGTTAAAATTATAGACCAATACACAGGTTCATTTCTGTATGCAACATAGAATATAAAATAATTTGCAAATTCATAACATACACTTTCAAAAGACTTCTCTCTAAGTTCATCTATGATAACAATATGATTTTTTTCATGTTAAACGAATGTCAAATAATGTCATCATTGCTAAAGAATGAAAACAAGTCAACCATGTATTTTCTAATATACCTATTAAAAGAAATAATATAATCCTCCAACATTTTTGTTTTAAGACATTTAAATGGTAGAACTAGTTTTAGAAGTTGAATCCTACTACTACAAAAACATATGACAACATAAACTGATCTTCTATAAATGTCGAAGACAAGAGAATTCTCAACCAAGTACAACTAAATTAAAAGTTATCCTACAAGTCTATTAGTCAGTCACATGGTAGAGATTAGGCCTAGATATGGTGAGGGAATACCTCTCCAAGGGGACATTGCTAGGAAAACTATGGTCACCACATGATTCAAGCATAGACATCCTAGTAAAATATTGATGCCTTACACTTGGTGTGTTGGGGTTTGGCTATACCAATCCAACAAATGAAGCAGATGGACAAAGACTCATGGTTTAAGCTTATCCATATGTAGTAGAGAACATGGGTGTCATCTTAGAAATGGATAACTCAAGCATACAAAGCTACATCTCATATGCAACCCAACATAGATTTTTTAGGCAACATCAACCAAAATTGAATATACACTTTTTATAGGAGAACTCTCATTGAATCCTCATCTGCAAGCATTTATAAGATGGGGACAAAAGGACATCATGTACCAGCATCTAGAAATATAACAAAACCATAAACTATGTCGCTCAATTTTAAAAGGAATGTGTATTATGACACTCTAAGTTTTTTACATTCACATTGAAATAACAATCGATGATGTTGAAGCTTAAATAAAAAAAATTGATAGAAAATTTATAAATCTTAGTTTCCAATTCAAAAACTATCTAATAGCCAATCTATATACCTTATTCAAAACAAAATCAATTGATAGACAATGTACGGAGTAGAAAATTCATTTTATAAATAAAATTGGTTTCCAAACTATAATTCTAGTTCAATTCATTAAGAAGATATCAGCACTAAAACATAGTCATTGACCCACAAAATACATCACTTCACAATCAAAGATTAATAATATTCTAAACTACATTCAATTCAACACAACAAAAAAACATATTACAATACCTCCTAGAGAATTAGGGCCAACCACAACAAAATTCATAAATATAACACATATTATGCATATTAATTAAGCCTCCACACAATCAAAATGAAGTTTATAAGTGATTTTAGTCCAATTCAAAATTTCATAAGAAGAGATAAAAGATTAAAACCAAAACCTAGAAACACCATTTCACATTTATTGTAATTTGTGACTAATTACATTAACATATTACTTGATTAAGGCTTACTAGAGTCCTTAGAACAACAACAATTCCAATAATGATCACTAGTCTAGTAATGATTGCCACTGCCATACTTAAAACATTTAAGGGATTTGATTGAGTAAAATGGATTATGTTTCAAATCAGCAAGTAGAACATAATGTTTTACATTAGAATCTCTAGCGAGTAGATGGAACCTTGACATGTAGAATAAAAAATGTAAAATAATGCAATGAATTTTTTAAATGATTGGGTCACATACCTCCAATTTTACACCACTATCCTCACTTTTGTTGTTGCTATCTTCACAATAAATACACAGTTATTCCTCGTGCATTCCAATCACTCCATTAGTTGCGTAAGGCATGAGCATCTCAAGAAGCAAATGCAAATCATGTGATTAACATTTTGGCATGAAGTGGATTATCTTAAAGATACTAAAATTACAATCATTTTCATTCATTTCCATGTAGCAACCCCAATGGCTTCTATCATATCATCTTTGTGCACTTGACATGCAACACACCTCATCTTTCTTTTTGCAAAGATATAAACCATTCCTTTCTTGAATCGTTTTAAAAAATCCATGCTTCTTTATCACTCTAGCATTATTGATTCTATTTAATTGGAAATAGATTTCAATCCCCTCAAAAATATAATTGATTATGATAGGCAATGTAAAGGACAAGTTGAATGCCATAATTTTTTTGACACCTAAATTTTTTTAAATAATTTTTTTTATTAAAAATAAGTTTTAGTATATAATGAAAACAATCACACAACTAAATGTATTAAAAAATATTTTATTTTATCTAGATTGAAGGGACATGGCTTGAATTCTGCCAAGTAAAAGTCAAATTTCAAAGTTTGTTATGGTTCTTGATTATAAAAACTATTTAAAGAATGTTTTTGACTATATAGGTAAAATGGGTTTTGAAGGGACCTTGAAACCCTTTACAAACGACAAAGATATAGAAAATTTATAGCAAGTCGCCAGCTAACCAATAGAAAAAATTCACCATAGGCAAACCTAAACCACCCACCAAACATAATAAAGAAACAAACAAAAAAATAGAGCACCCAGACCTTACAACTTCTTTAGGATTTCAGTAGCCTCTAGCTGGATTATTGGTAGAAACTTTCATGCAGCTGTACAAAGTCTTGAAAATCTTTTTTCTCCTCCTCATAAATTTTTTTTTTCTATGCCTAGTCCTAGTGCTTGGGCCCGCTTTTATATTCTTTCCCTCTAGACACATGAATTCAGGTCCTTCCATCGTCTCCTTAGGTTTTTCTGTGAGGATATTGATCCCCATTGCACTATTTTGTGTTGGCAAGAGACGCTGCTCTATTGAATAATTGAGTGTTGTCATTGATGGAAACAAGGCAAAGAAACTTTACTCTGACAGACCAAATCAATTTGGCATCAAGGCATACAAGGCTTCTGGTCCAGAAGGCTAAATGACTAAGTATGGGTAGTACAAAGAAAATGACAAAGATCGGGTTTGTATGTCTCCACAATAGAAGATCATCATATGCAGTTCAAGTATGTTGTTCGCAGTTTCTTGAAGGTGGGATATCCAAGTTTGCAAGTTCTAAAGATCTCTGGAAGACATACCATGATTTTGCTAAGTCCAATAAGTAAACCTAAGCTAGGGACTGTGTATAGTACCAAAGAGTCAGGGTCCGCATTCCTCCGCAGATGCATACTTTGTCTTGCAATTCTGGATTAAGAAAGACACATATCATGGCTACCTAAATCTAGAGTTGTAGCTTCTAAAGTTCCTTTGGTTTCATCCTACAAGATGTTCTTTACTGGCTTGCAGTTTGACAGTGTTTCCCAGTGACAGGACAACAATTTTGAGTTCTACATTTCTCAGCAGTTGATTATTATGTTCTACAGCTTTGAAGGTATGATAAGAGATCAATGATGAATATTGAATACGATTTTTAGAGTCTCATTTGATCTGCAGTGGAAGTTATGTTGTGATAGTTGAACTGATCAATTATGTTAATGAGGAACAAGCCGACGGGCAAGGCAGATCTATATGCAAAGTAGCTATATTATTTGAACAATCAATATAAGTGATTGAATGATTAATTCTGACCCATATGAAGACTACTGTATGATTTTTTGGGTCCGCTATGAATTTTGGTGAATGAATTTGGTCAATAAGCTACTTAAGGTATGACTACATGCTACACTTTATTAGGCCAACCTAATATGAACATTTTAAGTGTTGCGGATATATATGGGATTAAATTTGGTGTTTGGGAGATGAGAGATAGTTGTGAATATTTGTGCGTGTGAAATGCAAAGTAAGGTGATTTTGTGGAAGCGATAAGAGCAGAAGAAGAGAGATCTTGTTCCTATGTAAAAGCAGAGCAGTCAGAGATGAAGAGTTTTGAGACAATATTTTTGTACTTCATTGGAGATGTAATCATGCATGTGTAGATGCAATCTGATCAGTTCAACTTGGCAGTGAGCCATTCTACCTTCTTCTTTCTTTCTCTGGGTAGTGAGTCTATTTTGGCAGTGAGCATTTCTTTTGGCAGTGAGGATTCTAGTAATCCGGTATTGTGCTATCATAATATATTGTGAGCTAACACTCACCATGGTTTTTCCCTTTTTGGGTTTTCCACATAAAAATCTTGGTGTCCATGTGTTATGTCTTTATGGTTGTTGTTCCTTTGCTTATTCTGCTTTCATATTATTAATTTTAGAAATTAGATTAATAAACTTATTAAAAAGTAGTTTTGTGGAATACTGATTCACCCCCCTCTTAGTATTCCTTACTATCAACAATTGGTATTAGAGCAAGGTTCCTTGGAAGAAGACTAACAGCTTGAGGAAGATTTGGGAGAGTTCACTCATGGCAGCTAGGAGATTTGGAAATTTCTCAAACAATGTTGAACTAGAAGCAACCCTTATTGATCTTGAAAAGTTTGAAGCAGAAGTCAGCGATCTGAAGGATAACATACAAGAATCTAATGAATGTATCTTAAAGTTAAAAGAGCAAGTCAAGAAATTCAAAGAAAAATACAAAGAGGTTAGTGATCAATTGATGTCAGCAAATGAAACCCTGAATGATTTGGAAGTGGAAATTATAGAAAGAGCAAAAGCAGAAGAAAATTTGAATCTAATGGTAAAAAGGAAGTCAGAAGATTTTGTCAAACTTGAAAAAGAAATTGTGAGCCTGAAAGCAGACTTGGAAAAAGCCAAGAGCTATGAAAAAAAGTTTAAGATAAGTTCTGCAAAGCTTGATGAGATGATTTCTAGTCAAAAGAGTTCTGATGATAAGCAAGGCTTGGGATTTGAGAAAGGAGAAAGCTCACAATCTGGTCAAGAAAACACTGAGTTAAAGTAAAACAAAGGGAACTAGTTCAGAAATCAAAGAAGAAGAAGACCTAGAAGACCTCCGATCAGGCAGCGAAATGCTCAAAGGTATCCATCTTTTAATGGCCACTGTTTTAATTGCAACAAGTTTGGTCATAAATCTACTCAATGCAGAAGTAGAATAAATTAGAATGTACCATCATTCTCTAGTCAATGTTTTAATTGCAAGAAAATTGGTCATAAATCAAATGAATGCAGAAATCTGGTAAGGAATGGTTCTTACAATGCAAGGAATAGTCAATCATTCAATGGAAAGTGTTTTGCATGCAATAGATTTGGACATATGGCTAATCAATACAAATCAAACCCAATCAATAGAAGGAATCAAACACAAAGGAATATGGTATGCTACAATTGCAACAAGTTTGGACATATTACAAGAGTTTGTAGAAGCAAGAATGTGAAAAGAAACTACCATGCTGAAAATAGGAAAATAGAGCAAAGGAATGATAAAGGAAAAGAAAAAGTTGATCCGGTTGAAACTAAGAAAGAAATGGGCAAGATTTGTATCAAGAAATATGTGATTGAACTCAAGGATGAATCCGCACCAGTATCTAGTGTAGATACTTCCTCCAGGAAGTAAATTGGGAGCTCTAGCTCAGGGGGAGCTGTGTTGAAAATCCAAAACCCCCAGCCAGAAAGTTAGTACTGGAATCTGGTACTAAGGTATGTTGTGAAGAATCTTATGGGAAAACTTCTGAAAGAAATTCCTATATAAGATGATCAAATGCGAAGGATTACGGAGCAATTGGATTGACTGTGAATGTCAGAAAAGTGCTTGACAGCTTTTTGAAAAATAATATTAATGACACTTAGGTTTCAGCATGCTAAGGATAAAAGAAGTTGTATCCGAAGGAAAAAATCATTTTTTTATTCTAAGCTCTAAAGTGTCCAAGGCAAACCAAAGCAAGATTCACTACAACAAATCCCTGTAATTAGCTCCCTTTTTTGCTTCGTTTTTTGCTTCCACCCATTGTTTTAATGTATTTTTCTCCATTTTTTTAAAAAAGTCGGCTCTATTTATCGGGATAGCGCTATTATTGGCATTTTTTGCACCGACCAGAACAAGTCAACGCTAAATTAGGTGCTAATTAGTGCCTAATTTAGTGCCTAACTTAGCGTCTATTTTAGCGCCTACTTGAGCTCCTACGGTAGCGCCTAATTTAGCGCCACATCTAACGCTTGATTTAGAGCTTCTTTTAGCAACCGCGTTAACTCCTTATTTAGCGCCTTATGTAGCACCTATTTTAGAGCCTAATTTATGGTTACTTAGGTTTAGGAGTATTATTTAGGGTTTATGGTTTTGGGATTAGGGGTTGATGTTTAGAGGTTTAGGGTTTAGGGTTTAGGGTTTAGGGTTTAGAGAGAGATAGAGGACCAATAGGGAGATAAGAGGAGACCGAGGGGAGAGATAGGGAGATAGAGAGTGAGGGACATGGCCAGAGACATAGGGAGAGAGATTGAGAGGTAGAGGGACAAAGCCGATAGGGAGAGAGGGGAGAGATAGGGAGATAAAGGTTTAGGGTTTAGGGGCATTATTTAGGTTTAGGGTTTATTGTTTACAGGTTAGGGGTTCAGGTACTTAGAGGTTTAGGGTTTATAGAGAGAGGAATGATAGGGAGATATAGAGGAGACTATGGAGAGAGATAGGGAGATAGAGAGTGAGGCACATGCACATGGCTAGGGACATAGGGAGAGAGATTGAGAGGTAGAGGGATGATAGAGATAGGGAGATAGGGGATAGATAGGGAGATAGAGGTTTAGAGTTGATTGGATTTAGGGTTTAGGGGTTTGGGGTTTAGGGTTGCTCAAGTTTGGAGATATATATATATATATATATATATATATATATATATATATATATATATATATATATATATATATATATATATATATATATATATATATATCCTACAGAGAGATAGGGAGAAGGATTGAGAGCCGGTAGAGGGACAATATTAGAGATAGGGAGATATATAGGGGTTTAGAGTTTCTCGGGTTTAGGGGTTAAGGTTTAGGAGCATTATTTAGGGTTTACAGTTTAGGGTTTAGTGTTTAGAGAGAGGACCAATAGCTGGGAGATATAGAGAGTGAGGTACATGGCCGGAGACATAGCCAGAAGAGATTATAGGGATATATATGGAGAGTGAGGGACATGGCCAGAGACACAGGGAGAGAGATTGAGAGATAGAGGAACGATAAAGATAGAGAGATAGGGAGATAGAGGTTTAGGGTTGCTTGGGTTTAGTGTTTAGGGTTTAGGGGTTTGGGGTTTAGGATTTAGGGGTTAATTAGGAGTTCTCAAGTTTAGGGTTTATGGGTTAGGGGCATTATTTAGGGTTTATATATGTTTTAGGGGTTAGGGGTTAGGGTTTAGGGGCATTAATTATTTAAAGTTTAGAGGTTTAGGGTTGCTCGGGTTTAGGGTTTAGGGGCATTATTCAGGGTTTACGGTTGCATGTCAAAAGAAGTCTCTCTCTCTCTCTCTAAATCCCTCAACCCTAAATAATGCCCCTAATCCCTAACCCCTAACCCCTAACCCCTAAACCCTAAACCTGAGCAACCCTAAACCTCTATCTCCCTATCTCTCCCTTATCTCCCTCTCTCTAGCTATCATTCCTCTACTTCTCAATCTCTCTCCCTATCTCTCTAGATCGACATCTCACTCACTCTCTATCTCCCTATCTCTCGCTTGACTGTCTCCTCTAATATCTCTCCCAATCTATCTCCTCTCTCTCTCTACATACCTATCTATCTCTCCCTATCTCTCTAGACATCTCTCTAGTGATCACTCTCTATCTCCCTATCTCTCTCCTCTGTCTCCTCTATCTCTCTCTCTCTATGTTCTGTGTCCTCTCTATCTCTCTACTTAGCTATCTCTCCCTATCTCTCTATGATCTCTTGCCTCTCTCCCCTATCATTCCTATATCTTCCTATCTAGTCTCCCTTCTATTAATTCTCCCTCTCCCTTATCGATGAAGGAATTAATGAACAAGAAAACTTATAGGACTCTCTCTCTCTCTCTCTCTTATCAACAGAGCAAATGGAAACAAGAAAACTAGGACATGATTAAAAGAGGGATGAGGATATAAATTGGCAGCTGGATGAAATGGAAACAAGTTGATAAAACTAAAGTTCATTGAATGGGAAGAATGATGAGAGGAGAGGTGGAAAATAGTAAAATAGGGAAAATTTGATGGGATCTAAAGGGGAATTGGAAAGGAAAAGGAAAACTAGGAAAGCTAGGAAAATGATTTAACTAGCTAGGAGCTGGTAGATAATATATAGGTCAGAGAGAGACAGAGTTAGGGTTAGTGGTCAGGGTTTAGGGGCATTATTTAGCATTTATGAGTTTATCATTGCTCAAGTTTAGGGTTTAGGGTTTATGGTTTAGGGGCATTATTTAGGGTTCATGGTTTATGGTTTAGGGGTTAAGGTTTAGAGGTTTAGGGTTTAGTGTTTTGAGAGAGAGGACCAATAGGGAGATATAGAGAGTGAGGGACATGGCCAGAGACATAGGGAGAGATATTTAGAGGTAGAGGAATGATAGAGATAGGGCTAGATAGGGAGATAGGGAGATAGGGAGATATATGTTTAGGGTTGCTTGGGTTTAGTGTTTAGGGTTTAGGGGTTTGCGGTTTAGGATTTAGGGGTTTAGGGTTTATGGCAGGTTAGGGCTAGGTTAGGGCTTAGGGGCATTATTTAGGGTTTATGGTTTAGGGGTTAGGGGTTGTAAGGAAATGGGTGCAACTTAGAATGAACATCTAAGAATAGTGGTGTCTTTGGTAACTTTAAATTTCATTAGATTGCCTCAAAAACACTCACAACTATGCCACAAAGCAGAATCAGACATAGTTCATTTCCAACATTAACCCTTAGAGGAAAGTACAAGCAACATTAATGAGTTTCAATAACAAGCATTATACAATTTCAATAACAGAACCATTAAACATGAAAGATGGAATAGAAGAGATGAACACATATTTACATGGGGAAAACCCTTTTGAGTAAAAAACCCCACACTCCAAAAGCCTAGATCACCATTGTATTATTCAACAATAGAAAATAAAGTTAGAATACAATTCAGGCACTAAGTCCTTTCATGGAGATTAACATCCTATTCCATCTGGAGATTATTCGACAGTCACACCTCTTCTCTCTATCTATCTCTCATCACACTATCCTCTGTTACCATGCGTTAATATATCACATTACAGAAGAGAACATTCGGTTCAACTACCATAACAGACCAGACAGTTACAAAAGGCAACCATTCAATTGACAATATTTGTGATATGCATTGCCAATACAATGTTGGCTTTTTTGTCCTTTTGCCATGTCAAGGAGGCCACATCACCACTGTCAAACCATTCCCAACACCCCAGTTCATAACCATTTCCATGACTGTTCATATTCGTGAGACCTCAATAGTCCCACATGCACTAGTCGACGGCCACTTTTTCAGTTTATGTACATGACCACGAGATAGTTAACCATCGACACTTTTGCTGCCGATGAGACCAACAGTCTACAACTAATGACCATCGGGAAGACCCTGGCCGATATCGCATCGGAGTGACCACAACCAGCGGAGTGACTTTTCCAAATAGTACCGATAGTTATAATCTTGCCAATCCATAACCTCCATCAGAAAGACACAAACCATCGGAATGACCTTTCAAAGCCAGACCGACAACTATTGTTATGCCGATACATAGCCTTCATCGGAGTGACCTAGAGTGTTGGAGAGAGTCATAGTGACATGTCAGGTCTCGCCAATGTCAACCTTCATCAGAGTAACACGAAGACCCTGTGAGACTCTTACCAAAGTGTCATGTCCCACTGATGCCAAGCCCTTGTCGGAGAGACACAAAGCACCAGAGAGACAACTTCCAGTCACACCAATCTCACAAGTCACACTGATACACTACACCAAGCCTGTCGATCCATCATTGGGACAAGCACCTTAGTCCCACCGAAATGATTAACACTCATCAATGCTTGTAAATCTGAGACACATGTACTCAATAGTCTACATTTTGAGACCTTTAATATGATTTTGAGTCAAATAGGTTCAATAAATGTTAAACTTGATGAGGAAGACAAATGTATCTTCTCACTTTTTTCTTTACCCAAAAATTAGGAGAACATAATGCTTGTTATAAATGGTAGTGTTGCAAAGGTGACTATGGAATCCTTTATTGTTACAATGCTCAATGGAGATATGAGGAGAAAGTTCAATGATGAAGGTTCTAAGGATGCCTTGCATGTTCCGCAAAGGCCCAAGGACAAAAGTGGATCTAAAGGGGAATGGTATAAATATCAATCCAAGTCGAGGAAAATCTAGAATCCCTAGGAAGATAAGAGTAAAGTTTTGGAAATATGGAAAAAGAGGACAACTGAAGAAGGAATGCAAAAAATCAGTTAATCACACACTTCACATTTGACATCATGCTAAAAAGATCAAATAAGTTTTGTATTTCTTCTCAACTATTTCATTTCTCTATCTTAATTACTTAATATCTCAATATTTTATTCTACTCTCAACTCCTTGTACTTTAAAGTTTAATTAAATATAGGATTGGACTTAAATCTTCTATTATAGGGTATGATTTATTTCCCTACATTTTTTTGAACTCGCAATTTCCATGCCTATGTTTAGGATAAAAAAAGATTGAATTTTTATTTTGAGATTTTTGTGGTTTGCATTTGTTGGAAACAACCCAATGCCTTCAATTTTGCATTCCTAAGAAACATCTAGGATCCTTATGTCCCCTTCAACAAAGTACTAGGTCAAACCCTCACCTTGCAAACATGACTACCTCTTTCTCCTACTTCCTATGACGATCACATGTTGCATTCTAATGATGAAGAAGAATATTATGATCATGATGTCTTTATTAAAAGTGTTGAAAATGAATAGAAACATGAGATCGTTGATAAATTGAAATATTTGTGCAATCAATTAGCTAATATAGATGATAATATGTCAACTTTATATTTCATTGATGGTCTTACTCAAGTATTTATCACAAGATAACATGGCATAGATACAATTAAGGATATATATGAAAAATAATTAAAGATAAACAAATTTAATTAACATTATTACCAACAATTCATACCAAAGATTGAACAATTTAAGGATATTGCAATAGGTAATTTGTCAACAATTGAACAATCCATTTAATTAACATTATTGCCAACAATTTAATCATCCTTTTTTAAACATGGATTGCAAATAATTCTGAAAATTTAGAAGTCTTGGTCATTAACTTTATTGTCTGCTACAATGTCATCCAGTGTATCATTGTCAATGTTCATATGTTCTTTCAAGTATTTAATATTATCATCATCCTCATCTTGACCTCCATCATCTTCATCATCATTGAAATCTGACTGTAGACCATCTATATTATTACTAGATGTATTTGGATCATCATTTTGTATACCATCCATATTGTTGTCTTCCATAGCATCATCCAACTCTAGATTGTTGTCTTCTTGTTCTTGAACATAACCATCTTCAACATCATCATGGATGTCAATTTCTTTGATGTTCTCTAATCCCTCTCTCTCATTTTGTTGGCCATCATTGTTTTGCTCAGTATCCACTAATGCATTGTCAAATACATGCCTTAATCTTGGATCATAATGTATGACAAATATCCATTTCGGGTCCAAAATATCTTCATAGAAAAATACCTACACATGAACGACATACATATATTAGACTTATGGTATAACAATTTTATTGATTAATAAACACATGTATATATTCGTAATAAACTATGAATTAATAGATTAATGATCACTACCACTTCTTGTTTGAAGTAAAGAAATAGCTGCTCACAATGAATTGGTAGAACATAAGGCTCCTTATCCTCTGGTAGGAAACATGAGGAATCTATAGAAAATAATCCACTATGGGTATCATGTCTTCGTGTCCTCTCAAATGCTTCATACCATCTACACTTAAAGATACAACATTTAAAAGAGCGGTAATCCAACTCAATAATTTCTTGTATTTTCCCAACATATTGTAGATTCCCTTCAATTATATTCTTATCTTTTGAGCTTGATCGACTAGATTGCTTGAAGTTAACCATGATGCCACAATCGAAGGATCGTCTCTTTACATCTACACTTTCTACACGATAATGTCGACCATATGCCCACATTGTTGGATATTTCCTCACCTGTGAAAGACCATTTATTTCAGTGAAAACAAATATAATGACGAATATTAAAATAATTAATAGTGTCAAAGCTGTAAGGAAACAACATTTTGTAAAATTCTAATTGTACCTTTCTTTCACATCCTCTAGACATGTTGATTTCATCTTCTGTTATGTTTGAATCTATACATGCATCTTCTATTTGATTTTGAATTTGTTCAGTAACCCATTCTAGTGTGCAATCTTTTCCCCATTCCCCAAGCAGATCAGTGGGAAGTGGAGTATTCCTTGGGTTCGATCTCTTAAATTGTCTCCTTGTTTCTAACACTTCTCTCTTTTTATCATACAGATCAATCCATTTGTTCATAAAGTCCATGTGGTACAGAATGAACTTGTCGAGTATAGCACTTTCGTCTACACCTATTACATTTCAACATGTTTATTTCAAACTCCAAATATCATGCTGTTAGTTTGACAAATAAATTATAGAGTAAATTAATGATTGCAAGAAAATAAACCACACTGATCATGAATTTACTTACTAATTTCTACTTGAACACCATTAGATTGTGGTTTTTCTCCATCAATAATATCTGATGCTCGTTCTTCATCCCAGAAGCGTGTCCCATCTTCAAAATTCTTACCAAGGAATTCACACAGGAAGAAAAATGCTTCATTCAATACATACCCTTCAGCCATGCAACCCTCTAGATGTGCCTTTTGTCGGACATATCTTTTTAGAGTTTTCATATACCTCTCAAAGAAAAACATCCACCTCGTTGATACGACACCTGCCAATACAATGTCATCGACTAGGTGTATAAGTAAATGGACTTGTAGGTCCATGAAACTTGTAGGGAGCTCCTTCTCAAATACACATACAATTTCTACAATTTCCTTCTTCCATTTTGGCACTTCACATTCGTGGATCTCCTTTGAGGTTACCCACCTAATATAAGAATAGTAAATTAGTATGGACTTTTAGTCAAAAATTAATATGCAATATAATATATGTATGTCTCTCACACATTAACCACATACCTTGTAAATGCTGACAATCGACTTATGGCATTCCTTAAGTCAACTGTAAGACAGGAATCCCCCCAAATTTCCAATGGCATGATATGCTATGAAACACATTTATGAAAAGGTCATTAGTAATTTTTTCTCACACAAAATAATGATATCAAAATATATTTAGTACTTAATCAATGTTACCAGTAAATGTTAAATGATGATATATAATACCTTCATAAAATTATGAAAATCATGTGTTTTAAATCCTGTGATATGTCTATCAACTGTAAAAGCTTTAGCCAATGATGACCCATAGCCAGTAGGTGTACTTATTGAATGGATGACATTTTTTAGTTGGTCTAGCTCTTTTTTTTTCAAAATCCATGGAGCTTCTGCGTATGTTTCATTTTCCTTGTTTGGCCACAAATGTTTTTTATCAATTTTGGTACGCGAAAGAGCAATATCTCTCCTCGAAGACAAGGTGTCCTTCTCTTTGCTTGATATATGTCGAAATATAGAATCTGAGACATTTTTGAAGACGTGCATAGGATCTAATAGGTGAGATAT
This sequence comes from Cunninghamia lanceolata, assembly GCA_027924645.1. Taxonomy (NCBI): domain Eukaryota; kingdom Viridiplantae; phylum Streptophyta; class Pinopsida; order Cupressales; family Cupressaceae; genus Cunninghamia; species Cunninghamia lanceolata. Next base: position 4,495,683 of record BSBN01000623.1, read on the forward strand.
TAATAGATCCTTCCAGTAAGGGAGCTCATAAAATATGGATTTCCTTTTCATTCCTTCTGGCATATTAACTACAACTTGTTCTAGTTCTTCAATTGAATCACCTCGATCAAAAAAATCTTCCCAACCTTTCAATTCAATATCTTCATACTTCTTAAGCCAATCGCCTGGACCCATAATCATGGGAGGGCCTCTATTTTCAACTTTTCCATCAAATTGATTCTTTAGGCGATTTCTAAACTTATGATCTAGTGGTAAAAAAACCCTGTTGTTTGCGTAAATAAATTTATGTAGATCTTTAGAATACCGCCCTTGAAATTGTTCTGCACATCTTGGACATGCAAATATCCCCTTTGTTTGAAGTCCTGCAATTCAATAAGTAATGTTAATAACATCAAAAAAATAGTATAAAACTAAGTATGAATGTTGGGATGAAAATAAATTATGAGTGTAAATACGTAAATATTTTATCTTACCAGAACAAACACCAAGTCTTGGGAAATCATGAATAGTCCAACATAGCACACCGTACAACATGAAGGACCTATTTGATGGGGGACGTGATATGTCATACATTCTTATGCCTTTCCATAGCAGTTGCATCTCATCAATAAAAGGCACAAGATAAACATCCATGTTTTTAACTTGATGTTTTCCTGGAACAATGAAAGTTAGCATAAGGTGCTCCTTTCTAACACTCATCCATGGGGGAATATTGTATACTATCAATCCGACTGGCCAAACACTATAATTTGAGCTCAGGAAAGAGAATGGGCACACTCCATCAATTGCAAGACCAAACCTGATACTACAGGGTTCATCTTTGAAGTTTCTTGGCCATTTTTCCTCTATGTGTTTTTATTGCTTTAGAGTCGGACAAAATTCGCATGAATCCATATTTACTCCTGTTCTTTGCATGCTAGTCCATCAATTGCGCAAGTGACTTGCAACAAAATATTCGTTGAAGTCTAGGTATAATTGGCATGTGACGTAAAACCTTCTTTGGAACTATAGGACCTTGTACATCTGTACGATATCTCTTCTCTTTGCATACAGGGCATTCTACCTTGTTTTGATATTCATCTCTATATAAAATGAAATCATTTTTACATGAATGAATTTGCTTATATTCAATCACCAACTCAACCAACAACAGATGCGCCTCTCTAAAAGTTGATGGCAACACATTATCTTATGGGAATATTTTAGTTTTTAGTGCCCTGTAAGATTGCCAGAGATTAAATCAATTGAACGCTTTGACTTATGATGAACATGTTTGATATGTCAATCTATACTAGGACTATTTATATACAATATATGGTTTTAAAATCCCCTTAAAGAAATATAAACGAAGTTGATGAATGTTTACAAATTATGTACACCAATTGACAATTGCAAAGTAAGAAATAGATTTCAACTCACTTCAGTAGGGTAGTGAATCCTTTATCTGACCAACCAAATAGTGACTTGATTTCTAATAATATTAATGTGCGTGCTAGTTTTGAGGTTCTACTTGCACCCGATTTGAACACAGGTGTCTTCGCTGCTTGCTTGATGGAGTCTTTCAGGTTGTTATCATCAACATTACATTGGTGGTAATTACCCCTGCTATCATCGTTACTGTCAACCATATGGTCATTATTGTCATCATTATTTTCATCCCCAAAGAAATATGTAAGCATTTCATTCAATCCTTCTTCATACACTGCATTTCCACTATCATGATCATCATCATTAAGGCTAGGTGGCATGTCATCAGTGTATACAGATCTCATCAACTCTTCAAATTTCTGAGCTGGTACTATTCTCTTCAATAATGCTCTTTTCGCCCTAGTATTGTTTAAAGGATGGTTTGGACCATCCTGTCCAAATCTTAATAACCCAGTTGGATCTTGGGTATTAGTATGTGTTTCATCAACATCTTCTACCTGTCAACAAACGCAAGCATTATTTAATGTTTGGCAATAATTGGATAAATCATAAATGTATCAATTTCAAAGAAATTGAATCAAATATGGCTTAAAAAATAAAAAAAATTGGTCGTATGAACATATATACATCAATTGAATAATGGAACATTATTTTATAGACTACCTTTTTTATACAATAATTTAAATAAAACACAATTTGGACAACATAGTTTATAAAACATCAGTCCACATTCATTTATTATTCTTTGGTTTTCTGCCCTTAAGAACATCCTTAGGGAGACCTTGTTCTTCCCTCTTCTTTCGCGCAGGAGTGCGTTTTAAGAAGGGGTAATCAATCAATAACTCATCCCCAATGGTAAGGTCCATAATAGCCTCAACCATTATCAATATATCAACCTCTCTTTCTATATCTCCATCTTTATCATTTATAACCTCAAGAAATTGACAATTCGGTCTTACAGTAGGGTCCCTTCCCTTACTACTATTTATAAATCCTGCAATATTTTTTTGTGTGTATGCACATCCATCTATATACATAAGATGACCTCTATTCATTTCTTTTCCACTTTCCAATTGGAGACGGTGTGTATACATATTCGAATTTAGACCATATGCTAACATGCTAGGCTTATATTCTGCTACCCTGCTCCATTCACCACTGTAATATGATGGACCATAATATGGCATTAATCTCCTAGTGGTTTGTTCTGAATTGTTTCTATGTTTAGATCGCACATGTACATTTTGGACAATAAAGAGGCCTAGATTTGCTCTATGAATATTGGAGGGTCGTCTCATGTAGCTGTATCCCCAAAATTGAAACACCTCGTACACTCTAGGTAGTTGTTGATCACTAGGCCAAACGCTATATAGTCGATGATCAAATGTCTCTTTGTAAATTGATCTCAAACTCAGGGGTAAGTCATCATCTCCATCACATTCATTCTCATAGGGTATGTAGTCCACCTTCCCCTTGTCTTTAAGCAAATTATGCATCTTTAAACCGGTTCTTGTTCTGTTGCTTATTTTCATCAATTCCTCATCTTCCGATCTGGTATATTGGCACATATTTTTGTTAGTTGTATCATCTGATAAATGATCATTACCCTCTAGGCTGGAATTCGGTGATCCAGGAAACTTTAAACCAAGAACTTTATCCTGCAAGTATCCATTAAGAAAAAAATTAGTTATTTAAATAATATAAAACAATGTTTAAACGAAGTATACATGTTATTTATATCAATTTGGAAAATTCCTTACCACAATTCTTATTGGATTTGAATTTGATTATAGGAGGCATACTATCGACTGGAAGCTCATCATATATGTAATGTCTTTGTACAATCGCTTGTTTGAATTGTTTGTTTCCACGACATGTAGAACATCCACAAACAACAAATTTCTCCAAGTATTCATCCCATGTACTATAGTCCTAACCAACCTCTTGTTCAGTGCAATCATTTGTTGTGTCTACAGGATCCATTGTCATATCCTCTTCCACCCACTGTCGTCTATGTGATTTAATAGTTTTAGGTCCATGTCCACATACATATATTTTTTATTTTGTAGTTGAATGCTCAAGCTCTACATTTGCTCCAATCTCCATCTAAAATAATCAACAACATGCATTAATTTATGTCAAGATTGGATTGTAAATTTCAATAATACTGTGAAAAAAGATGGACGTATCAAAATGCCATCAGATCATTTTTTCCTAAGGAAATTGGATTGTACCTAATTTCTCGCTTCATCCGTTGTGTCCTCATTTGATATGACACGATCTGATGCCATGGCCTCGTCTGGCCCCTATAATACACAACATAGTAAATAATGTTTAGTACACCAATTATATTATTTCAACGAATATGCTATCCAACACAAACCTCACTTTAGTCATATATTTGACATATTGATATCATGTTTTGGCCATCCTAATTTTCAAACTTTTCCCTCGATCATAGAATCACATTTAATCACCATTCATGTGCATTTTCAACCAATAAGTTTGACCTCAGAGGCCTCATGGACCAAAAAATGACTTTATCTCCTCTATGTTGTAGCATTTGTGAATTCATAAACACCTTCCTCCTTTGGTTGAGGTTGCTTTCTCTTCTTACCTCTATTGTATCTGCAGATTCCATTGTCATATCTATTTCCACCCACTTTTCTCTCTGCGATTTAGTAGTTCTACGTCGTCCACGTCCTCTCTCCATGGCCTCCTCTAGATCCTACAATACACAACAATGACAATAGTCACATAACAGCTATGCACCAAGAGAATATTCTTGAATTTATCTTGTTAATACACTCGCTTTTCATTAAGATGCACTATGAAAAACAAAATAGGACATTGCAACATTTTGCTCTTCAGAAAAAGTTTACACGTGGAATCTTGACAACTAGAGCTCAAATCTTATGATTACAAGATGACCACAAATTCACATCAAAAAGACATTTATTTCATATTTAACTCTCCTTTTTCTCTTATGGGTCATTTTAAGGCAATCTATATCTCTCCAAGTGACCATAAAACCCTCAAAACTATCATAGAACCCTCAAAATAGTCTCAAAGAGTCTTTGGCACTAAAATTTTAAATTCTTGATGGAGGGAAGGATAATTTGGATGTTAATTTTGAAATTACATCATTAGATCTTTGTTAGGTTAATCCTAGCCATTAGATATTATTTAATTATAGGGACATTATGTTATATTTCACCATTACCTTTCACTCCAAAATTAATGGTTTCCTTTGAAAAGAAAACCCTCCATTAGCTATCGTAACCCCAAATATCTGTTGAAGTGAACTTAAACATTATGTGCAATTGTCATTGCTTATATTAAGCACCTACCTCCCTTCTTAGTGGTCCCACATGTGTGATGTATGCAAATAAGCCATATGGTACCTATGCTACATGTTTAAAGTTTGAATTTTGCTCATATTGTTGGAAAAAGGCCCAAAAAGACCTTTGATTTTTGAGTTTTATACTCTATAACATGCATCTCCTTGATCTTTTCATCTAATCTATGACATGTTGTATTTGCATTTCAATGAGATCAATTCTTGAAAAATGACAATCCAGAGGTTAAAGAGACAAGTTGATACCTTACCTAAGTTGTCATGTTCTTGAAACCTTGTCACTATAAAGAGGAGATATCTAGAGAGTAATGTCACAAGGACATAACCAAGGCATGCACTATCATGAGCTATAGGGACAACTTACTACACCATCCAAAACTCCATTTGAACTAGCTATTATCAATAATTCACATTATTGGGGACTTTCATGAAGAAAACACCATGCATAAGACTGTCATAGTCAAAGTGGAGAGGATTTTCTAGTCATTGTATGACTATCATAATAGCTAGTGGGTTAGTTACCATGCTTCAACCTAAAATAGGTTAATGAGAACATAGAAATGAAAATCACAATACCATAATCACACTCCAAAAGCTGCCAATATAGTCCCAGTATCATGTCATCATGATAGTAAGAGAAGAGTTGTTTGGTTTTTCCAAAGCCATATCAGTTGCATAAGGATTGTCATCAACCATCTGTGTAAGGTCGTGAAAGAGTGATTCATTATTGAGCTAATCATAAGAGAAGCATGAAGTCAAAATTCTATCATGGAAACAAGATATAGTTACTTATTATAAGGACAATCCAAATTTGGTGAGGTTACGTTTTTATCAACTTTCAAGCAAAATACATCATTTTGCACTGATTGGTGCTAAATTAGGTGCACTTTACGCCATCTTTGGCGCCCCAAATAGATTACATTTTTTGCCTAAAAGTCGGTGGTAAAGTCAACGTTAATTGCTCCAACTATAGCGCTGACTACTGGATTAAAAAAAAATTAAAAATTCCCGCTTGCACATACCCCAAAAAAAAAACTTTAATATTGATTTTTGATGTTCAATTTTTGTTTGGAGATCGATCATTTGGGTTGGAGTCCCGCCTGAATTAATATATGAGAAATTTGATAATTACAGGAGAAAAACGCTGCGCGAAGAGAGGAGAAAAACATCGTGTGAAGAGATGAGAAATTCGATTTAGTTTTTGACACCGTAGGTAAGGTTACAATTACAATAAAAAATTTCTGTTCCCAAATATATTTTTGTTTCGATTAAATGGAGAGGATTGTGAAGAAAGGGTTGTTTACAGGCGAATCGTTCAAGTCTCATGTGGTTGCAAAGGAGGAGGGTAAAATTGTAGACATTGCATTATTTCCTCTGCATCCAAGAGTAGTGAACACTTTTTTCAAACCCCAATGCCCAGGTTCGCTTATCATTACCATCAATACCTTTCTCTGAACACAACTTTCTCGCTTCCTTCCTAAAAAAGTAGTCGAGTGCTTTAAGACAAGTCGATTGTGAGCAAACTAAAATTAGGGCTTTTGAGACGAGGGTGAACAAACTAAAATAGAGGTTGGTTGAGACAATACGAGGAGATAGGGCTTTTGAGACAACGGTGAACAAACTAAAATTAGGCCGGGAACTATAGATTCCCTCCCAAGGCACCAATTGATTCATAGGAAAATAGCTTCGTGATTTGCTCTACAAAGTAAAGGTCAAAAACCTTGAGGAATACATAAAAACTAGATGAAAACTTTCATACTTGGCAGTTTACTTCGTTTGCCTCCATAGACTGAACGAAAATAATTTGCCCTAAGTCACCTCAAAATGTCAAGCAATAGAGGGAAGAGAGCAATGGGAGCAGACTCTAGCCACAATGAGGTAATTCATTGTCAATTTATAGATTTGTAAATGTTTCCATTGTTTCTTTGATTTTTTAGTTTTTAGTTTTTTATTTATAAATTTAAAAGAAGAAATTTATTTTATAGGAACATGATACTGACAAAGATAAAGAGACATTGGCTTCCATATTGGGGGTAGAGGCAATGAACAAATTGGATGGTGTGGACTTGACAATGCTTGCCAGATACATAGAAAAATGATCTGGTAAAACCCCTGAAACATTACAACCAAATCAATAGTGTAAAAGGGAATCAATTGATTCCCCAACCAGTCATGGATCGAGCAAAAGATCCAGGAGGAAATCAATAACAATAACCTCTACGAATGTGGAACAGGGAACAAAGGCTTCCAATGTCCCACCCACTCTTGGGACATAGACTTCTTCGACCACCACGCCATGTTTTGCATCTTGCATTGGTACCTACGATACCAAGATAGAATATGATGTGGTTTCAGGGGACATCCGAATGATGGATGCTAGAAAAACATTTGTGAATAGGTTGAAGGAATCATGCCTTCAATGGTTGAAAGACCATCTACATTTGCCATTCTCAAAGATACCCATGCACCTGCAAAAAGCAGTTATCTAAGACATGAAGATTGAATTTGGCACAAGTTGGTTTGTAAAGAAGATAAATCTACGAATGTCTCAAAACTGCAAGAGATTTTGGTGCAACCAAACAAAGAAGATAAAAAAACTCCCTCCTAAGCAAAGGCTCAAAAAAAAGGCCAATTGATGTAAGTTTGAAAGTATGGAAAGAGATTGTAAAAGTATATGAGAAGTCTGATGCACGGAGGAAGTCCGGTGAGGAGAGTACGTAGGTATTTGAATTTACTCATAAGATTATATCAAATTTATTAAATGATTTTTAAATTTTATTTGTGCGTAGTTAAATTTAATTAGTATATGTTTCAGGACAAGGCCTCCAAGGCTGGGCTTGACAAACTTCGTGCCACGCATCACAGTGGCTAGAAAGGTTTATAGGCCTTGGTCTGTACATTTGTAAGTATATTTAATAAGTTAAATGATATATTTTTTTAAATTTCCTAGGAAAAAGTAAATGATTGTATATTAATTAGTTTAACTAGTCCATGTGCCATGTTTTGACAGGAGAAATATGGCCGGCATCCAAGCCAATTTGAAAAGGAAATGTTACAAAGCAAAAAGTGGACTGATTTTGTAATCTGGATGGAGAACGAGGTATCAATAGTTGACTTTCATCAACTTAGTTGGATATTGTTGTGTTAATATGTCAATTTGAATTTCTTGTGTTGAGTTGTTTATTGATGCGTAGGATGAGTTCTAAAGTGCTTCTTTGTTGGCCCTAGTGCCCTTAAATGTAAGATTTCTCTTAGATGACAAATGATTACTCTTATATCTTTGGGGACCCTTCTTGGTGCCATTAGGATCATAATGAGTATGCTAGTCTTGTGCTTGCTTACAGAAAGTGGTCGTAATTAACCTAATCTTGTGGTCATTATCCACAACATTTTGTGTGTGCCATGCTATCTCATATGCTTAAGTTTAATAGGCTAATAATGAACAGAAAACCCTTGTTTACCTGCCTCCAACTAATGGACTTGTTGGAACCTAAAATTTCCTACCATTTTTTGCAAAAATTTTAGGCTCCCATGATGAAAAATCTGACTGCAACACTTAGAAGTGCACCTGTACAATATACTTCAGTGGCCTACTTTGAAGGGTTATAATTTGAAGCCTATTCATTTTTATGTCAAACCACTTGGTGGGCATACTTATCTATCATATGTGAGTGTACATACTTGATTTTGGCTTCCCACGATCAGATTGGACAAGGTTTTACAGTGTCAAGTTAAAGGGTTCTGGTGGTATCTGGTGGTACCCACCTAGGGTTAGGGTTTTAAGTCGAGTCTGCAAGCCTATATTTTTATTCCTTTAAACCCCTTAAGGCCTTAAGTTTTCTTGTCCTTTGGCCTCTTGCACTTTATCTTTTAAAACTGCATCGACTTCCTGTATTAAAGGGCAATTGTCTTGAGGTCTTCTTAGAGGGGTGATATATGACTAGGGTGACTAGGACTTTGTATGTAATATTAAGCCCTCCTTTCTGATTTGTTGGAAGCCTTCTTCACTAATACATAAGGATTGTCAAGACTCCTATGATAGTGCATTAGAGAGGCATTGAAATCACAAAGGAGATAAATGTTATTAGGCCATCACCCAATGGAGAAAGGATTGTCATAAAGAGCATGACAGTGTTACCTTGTCATAATCACAAAGGGGATAGTCTTTGTGGTGGTAATTAAAGTCACTAATTTTACATCCACCTTCCTAGGGTCTGTAGAAATGCCTAAAGTTGAATATGCCTATTTTAAAGATCATGCCATGAGTATTTTCCATGTTTTTACAAATGGAGACCTCCCCAATCCTCATCTCAAGTTTCAAATGCACAATGAAATGATGGAGGACAATCATAACTGTCATAATAGTACATTAGCATTTTTTGTCTCAATGTGGCCCGTGAGACTGCCAAGGGGATGGATATAGAGTTGGGATTATGGTTTTTGTTTAAAAGCCTTGTGTCTGTTAGAACTAAAAAATTTCACATTATTCATCTGCTAGGAATTCACCAAGTCTCCACATAATGTGACTAATGTCCCTTATTTTCAAAACCAACCACCAAAAATTTGTGTGACAAGATCCATTTCAGAATTTGCACATAAACAATCTCATGAATATACCTATCTCTCTGACCATAGCCTAATTTTGATACTAAGTTATCTATATCGGCAAGACCTTAAGTAACTCACCCTGAATAGAAAAATACATTCTTGAAGTATAATGTGATAATCGGTGAGAGATGATTGATGTCCGAATGATCAAAATTTCATATGTCAAAAGATCAGGGAGACATTCTGTATGTATCACCGACACATACTCATTGGTGTGAGTAGAACAATCACAGTGAAATCCTAAAGTTACACTGAGCCTTTAAGTCACACCGACCAATGCCTCATCGCCAGGAAGCAAACAATCTCTCCCTGACGCGTAATATTAAGACTATCGGCGTGACATATATAGTCGGAATGAAATCCTTAAGCTTCCCCGACCACAAAAGTCACCCTGACACAAGAGACAAAAGGCTTTTGGTAAGAATCTCACTGATATGTTCTAATAAAAATGAGCGATGGAGATAAGATCATTGGGAAGACCTAACCCATCGGGAGACTATCATATTCTCTTAATGATGGAGATTGTCATGCCGATAAAGATGAGGTAACCCCTATCTGTCAGAGAAACTCTCACCGATGCCAAGGAGAACGTTTGCCACACCTAATCAAAATGACATCGGGATGAAAATTATAATATCTCCCTGAAATGACAATAAAGGGTTCATAACTCTATGAAAAGAGTATTTCGTGGAGACACCAATGCACCCTTGGTGACCAACCAAAAACATATGAAAGAAAATGGTGCCAAAACAATATGAAGATCGGCGAAATAATAAAATGGTCTCACCGATATGATAAAAAGAGCATTGCCCTGAGATTTTGAAATTCGTGAATTCCCTGCATTCAATTCCGATGGCAGCCATTAATGGCTAATTGAACATAATGTTGTAAAAGCCATTCTGATCCCCACTAAAATCAACACAAGGGTTGCAAACAGAGAAGAAGGAATTCACCAGGAATCAGGAGATTTGTGCGGAGCATATACAGGTAAGTCCTTGAACTTTCTTTGATACAGTAAAGTTCTGGTATAAAATGGAAGGCTCCTCGGAAACAAAGAAAAGGCAACACACTAAAAAGAGCCAAACCAAGGGCAAAAAATAGAAAATTGAAACAGAGAAGGGAGAGAAAACACCAGAAAGGAAACTAAACCAAGATCTTGTGGACCAATTGCTCGGTTTTGGACCCAAGGCCAAAAGAACTATACAATTGAGGGCAAATGTGGAAAAACTCGAAGATAAATACAAATATGTCAGAAATATATGGACTCCTATCCGAGGGTATGAATTATTCATGTTCCACTATCACATGAGACATAGGATGAAACCCATCTGCAACCCCTAGCAACTCAATTTAGGGAAATTAATAGTCACATATGTTTTTGTCAATATAGACCTTTTCAAACTACTAGCATACCATTATGATCCTAACCAAAAGGCCATATGCAATCTATAGGGAAAGCCCTTGTTTCATATATCTAAAAATGCAATTTGTGAAGTTTTTGATATAAATGACACATATAACACCCCTATCGTACATGAAGCCCTAGAAAAGGAATATTTCAGATTGGATACCACATATAAGGGCTGGAGACTACCATTACATAGGCCACAGAATGAGGGGAATCTAGTGCCATTTGAAGAAGGGGATGAACCACCGTTTCATGTCAAGTTGTTCAAACCTTACCTGAGATACACATATTACTCAGTGGGGCAGGTGTTGGGTACTGAAGTTCTAGAATTTATGTCCATAATGCCCATGGTTATCTCTGTGGATATCCAGTGCCATCACGCCAGGACATTTGACTATGCTACTTTTATTTTTAAGGAAATAGATTCAAGTCTGAAGGCCTTAAAGAATAGTTCCTCCACAGTCAGCTTTAGACACTATTCTATTCTCATGGATATGGTTTTGTATTTTGGACAAGAATTGAATCTATGGCCAGAGCAGTTGAACATTTCACAAATTGATAAAGATGGTCAATCGCTGCCCCCACAATTATGGACCTCAATATGGGATAGTAGGTTTGTGAATTACAGTTATGTTCACTTTGAAGAATTCTTTGTAAAAACCCTGTACATATGTTATTGCTACCCATGCAATTACACTTTGTTAGAAGAAATTAAAAGGTTTTTGAGACCCAAGGATTTTGATGGGCCACCTACTATAAACCACAATTGGGGGGATTGGTATTGTTTTCATGATTCCACAATGATTAGAGTATATGGGTTTGAGGATACCCCTTTTCTGTTGCCAAAAACTGTACCAAATAGGGTGGCGTACTTGGAAATAGTCAGACAACTTGACTACTCAAATGTGATGAATCTTAGTGCATATGATAAACAGTCTTTTATGCCAAGCACCTTATGTTTTGGTGACTTTACTGTGTTAGCTAGAGAAGGTTATGATCTCATTCTTGATAAATGTCTCAATACAGAGAAAATTTTTTGACCCGGAGGGTTTTATTGATTATGCTAAAAAGAAGCAAAAACTGAGTGGATATACTCATGTACTTTTCCTTCATGATGATGTAATCAGAAATTTGGAACAAGCAGATGCTGAAATAGCCATTGATGAATATAATTAGAAAATAAGGGAAAGAAGAAGGGAAGCACAAGAAATTGAAGTGTTTTCCTTCGACAATGAAGGGTTTGTGGCCTCTAAACCCCATGACTTTTCTGATACAATTTCAAAATGTAGAATTGAACCATACCAGCCCTTGGAAAGAGGATTGGAAATTGAAGAAACAAGGGATAATGATGCTAGACAGGTTGCATATAAATCTTTTATTTCAGATGACCAGTTTATTCATACCCCTGAGTTTAGATCTTTTTTGTACAAACACAAGGGGAAGGCTATTAGAGAATCAGTCGCAGATGTTACACCAAACAACTAGATGCAGTTAATGAATGCTTTAAAAGCAGAAGTTGAAAAGGAGATGGAAGATATAACTCCTGAGAAAGGAAGGGAGTTGCTCAGAGAATATGGTGTAATGATCTTCCTGGGTCTTGATTTGAATTCAGCACTTGTTTTTTACAGTTTTCTGCACAATAATGATACAAAACACAAGCTTAGTTCTGAAGGGATTGTTGAAGTATTTACTGGAACAAAATACAATCCAGATGAGAACTCCCTCATGATATGGGCTCTATACCCATCAAACAAAAAACTTGTTGTCATTGACACTGAAAAAGCTTTTGGCCATGTTATGACATTGAAAGCTGGAGAAACTGATCCACTTGTTACAGCAGAACTTGGAGTAAATGTGGCAAAACTAAATAAAGCTTAGATTCAGCTGTTGATAAAGGAGAGGGATACCTACAAAATGAGCTGGGAAAGGTTGAAAAAAGAAAATGATTTCTTAAAGGATTCAGTCCCTCTAAAAATGATTACACAGGCAGAAAGCTCACAACAAGTCCAATCACCCTCAAAAGATCAAATGGCACAGGTTAGAATAGATACACTCACTACAGTTCTGTAGAATAGGCATGCTCATTTGATGCAATAGATGCCTAAATTATGGGATATTTGCTCTGAAAACCAAAAGGTCATTCAAGAACATGAAAGACTAAATAACAGAATACATGATAAGTTACATGAAATACAGGGTAAACACACCTCTGACAGTGCAAGCACATCTGATGTAGACAATCTTATTAAGCAACATAAGAAGTACCATGACAGGCTCAAGAATGAAGTGAAAGAATGCATGGAGACTTCTCGGATAGGTGTACCTGTGTTACTCAAGATTGACAAAGATTTGAAGAGCAAGGATGAATGGGTCGAGTGTCAGGGAATATTAGAAGAAGCCCTAGAAATTGTAAAACATGAAGATTCGGCATCCAAGGAAGCTTGCTCGCATCTGGAGAAGATGGTGTCAATAGAGGTGGACGTTAGGGATGCCATTGAGTATGCAGAGACACACCTGAGCTAGAAATATTTGGATCATCTTACTCAAATCTACTTATGGCTCAGCAGGGCTTAGTATTAAATGTATTTGTTTATTTTCATAATTTTGTTAGTTCTCAAAAGACACTGTGAAGAGACGTGGTCTCTTCACTAATATTGATATAAAAGTTAAAACATATGATGGTCATAAGATCATCGATTGATAGGTATCTCTCTTTAATTTGAAGAAGACTGTATATATTACATATAGAAAGAAGATATATTGTCAGTTCTGTTTTAATTAAAGAATTTCAGTTACACATGTTTATTTTCTGAAAAACATAATGGAGCAGAATATTTCTACATGGTGATTTATTTCCGGTGTTCAACAGTTTTGTTAATTTTCATGATTATATGTTATTATGTTGTCTCCAAAGTGGTTCTATTGAATTATTTAGATTTACATTTGTTAGGGCATATTTGTTGTCACTGTGTGACGTTCTTTGATTGGTTTCTAGTTGATGTGAATTAAAAATCCTTTCTAATAATTGACTTTAATTGGTTCTTGTCAAAGATTAAATCCTTTTGAAGAAGTTATTGTGATTGGTTTCCATCAACACAAGAATTAAATTCCTTTCATAATTTAACAATAATTCAAGGGAATATCATTGGGATTAAATAAGAAGAGCATTGTCATATACAAACCTGCACATTTGCACAAGGTGTAAATATCCAAAGTGCCCAACTGTTAGAGTTAAGCTAGGAGATAAGCTCACCAATCACATACATTTGTTTCCATTCACTGACTCAAATAACCCAATAGATTTAGGCACTAGTCTTACTCATTTAATTTAGTTGAACATATCCATTAGTTTTGCCTTGATATTGCTTAAACAATTTATACCAAATTAGAACCATACCATTTTCAATCATTGTTCAAACATTAGGAGTAAAAAGTAGGCAGCAAGTAATCATCTATTCCGCACCATTCGCCACTGTGGGTAGATCCATCACTCAGCCAAGATCACACATCCATTTAATCTACTTCATTAGTAAGGTGCACCCGCCTAGGTCTAGCAGAACCTGAAGTGTAGGGAGTCATCAACCCTATAGGTTAACTCTGTTTCGTTAGTTCAAAAACGTTGCAAATCTAAGCATAGAGCTTGGCATCCTCTTAGGATTTGTAACCTACATTTTTGAGAGCTAACAGTGTCATTGACCTAATATTTATTTGTGGCAAGTATCCCAATAGTCTAAAGATTACAAATTGTTGTCAAGAAAGGATTGTCATAGTTAAGTGTGGTACAGTGATACAATTTCATCTTGGTTGAGTATTGTATAATTCTCAATCTATTTAGAATGCATGGGGTATTAGGGTGTGGTATCACTATATAGGTAACCATCAAGTGATTTCTTCAACCCAATCTTGGCCTATATAGTACCCAGTGTGAAGAGCAAGATAGTGTTGTCCAAGAATCTTGTTATGGTCACAAATGAGGGCAGTCTTAGCTATCGTAACCATAGTTGGAATCCCTTGTTACCATAACATACGTGACCTAAAACCATGACTCTACGAGTATGAGTTGTTTGAAAACCAAATTCCACAACCTTTTCGACCATCCTCCCTACCTATGTCAAAATGGGAGTTTTGGAATAGGGTATGGACATCCATGAATACATAAAGTATAGAGGAATTTTGTCAGATGTTGTAGTTGCAACTGCCCTGTTAGACATGTATGCAAAATGTGGAAGCATTGACAAGGCATGTGAACTGTTTGATAGAATGCCTCAAAGAAATGTGGTCTCATGGACTGCAATGACTGCAAGATATGCATAAAATGGATTTGTTGTAAAGGCTTCAAAAATTTTAAAGCAAATGCAATTAGCTGGTGTAAAGCCAAATTCCACAACCTTTGCCAACATCCTCCCTGCCTGTGTCAAAATGGGAGCTTTGGAATAGGGTATGGACACCCATCAATACATAAAGGATAGAGGAATTTTGTTAGATGTTGTAGTTGCAACTGCCCTCTTAGACATGTATGCAAAATGTGGAAGCATAGACAAGGCATGTGAATTGTTTGATAGAATGCCTCAAAGAAATGTGATCTCATGGACTGCAATGATTGCAGGATATGCACAAAATGGATTTGTTGAAAAGGCTTCAAAAATTTTAAAGCAAATGCAATTGGCTGGTGTAAAGCCAAATTCCACAACATTTGCCAACATCCTCCTACCTGTTTCAAAATGGGAGCTTTGGAATAGGGTATGGACATCCATCAATACATAAAGGATAGAGGAATTTTGTCAGATGTTGTAGTTGCAACTGTCCTGTTAGACATGTATGCAAAATGTGGAAGCATAGACAAGGCATGAAATTGTTTGACAGAATGCCTCAAAGAAATGTGGTCTCATGGACTACAATGACTGCAGGATATGCACAAAATGGATTTGTTGAAAAGGCTTCAGAAATTTTAAAGCAAATGCAATTGGCTGGTGTAAAGCCAAATTCCACAACCTTTGCCACCATCCTCCCTACCTGTGTCAAAATGGGAGCTTTCGACCAAACAATTTGTAGCACTTAAGGTTATGTAATAGAATTTATAGTTGATAGTTAAATTGTATAACAATTTTTTTTATGATCTTTATTAACGTTTATTAGAATTGTTGCATGTTTTACATCATTGGAATGACATATTAGATGTAACTTTTTTGAAATTTTATTATGGTATGTTTACTTTGATATGATGTAATATGATTATGGTTTCGTTTCATATGTTGTAATATTAGATATATAACAGAAAAATAAATTATTGCATGAAATAAATAATAACTTTTCATTTTAAATGTTTTTTTTTGCAAAACACGGGTCTTCCAAAAGATCAAGATGATCCTCCTGATAGAGATCCAGATTATGTTGGTTCTGGTTTTGGTACAGATCACACGACAGAGGATGATGATGACACAGATACAGAAGACATTGAGGCCGATGACGATGACGACGACGATGACAATGGTGATGATGATGATGATCACAATGGTGATGATGATGATGAGGTAGTTGCTCGTATTAGCCAGTGACATTCATGATCATATAGACTGCATCATGAATCATTGTTGATATATTGTTATGATGCCTCTTTTCATAGTCGCTAGCTATCATATGTATCATTTTCACGGCCTGCAGTGCCATATTAATGAGTTGTATCATAAATTTATGTATCATTTGGACATGTATCATCTTGACTTGTATCATTTTGAGTTATGTAATTTATCATTTTTACTTATATCATTTGTACATGTATCATTTAGACACGTTATTGATCTATTGGCATATTTAACTTTCACTTGTTTTAGTTATATATGATGATGATCTTATCTGTATTGACTTATCAATTTATATATATTGAAAGTGGTCGATGATTTTTGGATGGATATTTATTATGTATAATGATTTTAATTTACTGCTCGGGATGGATGTTGGCAAATTCAATTAAATTATAGATATTTGACTCACTTGTTTTAATTATAGATGATGATCATGTTATAATAATTATCTTGTTATTTAATCATATGAGTTAAATAATTAAATTACTTACTCTATAATCATATGAGTTATTTAAGAGGCATGATATATTTAACTAATTAAAATGAAATAAAACATATTAAATTAATAAATGTAAGTAAAACAATAAGCATTTTTAGAATCAACAAAAGACACAAAAATGGAAGCAAAATTGGAAGCACAACCAGACGCAAAATTGGAAGTAAAACCAAAAGCAAAACCAGAAGCAAAATTGGAAGCAAAATTGGAAGCAAAACCGGAAGCAAAATGGGAAGCAAAAGTGGAAGCAAACTTGGAAGCAAACTTGGAAGCAAACCTGGAAGCAAAATTGGAAGCAAAACTGGAAGCAAAACTAGAAGCAAAATTGGAAGCAAATCTGGAAGCAAAACCAAAAGTAAAACCAGAAGCAAAACTAGAAACGAAACTGGAAGCAAAACTGGAAGCAAAACCAGAAGCAAAACTGGAAGCAAAATTGGAAGCAAACCTGGAAGCAAAACTAGAAGCAAAACTGGAAGCAAAACTAGAAGCAAAACTAGAAGTAAAAGAGGAAACCAACCTGGAAGCAAAATCGAAAGCCAAATTGGAAGCAAAACTAGAAGTAAAACCAGAAGCAAAACCGGAAGCAAACTTGGAAGCAACACAAGAAGCAAACCCAGAAGCAAAATCGGAAGCCAAACTGTAAGCAACAAAATCTGGCATTAATCCTAGCACAAAATTTTGGCGCTAAAACCAGCGCTAAACTTGGCGTTACAATCAGTGCGAAACCCGACACAATAGTAAGATGCTATTGGGCATCGAGTTTTACGCTGGTAGAAGTGTCTAATTCATGGACTCAAATGCACTAAATTCTGACACTATTTTAGGAGCTAATTGCCTCTTCTATTGTAGTGATTCAAAAATGACTATAGTGTTCTCCAAAACATTTCAAGGCAAGATCGAGTTCAACCCTAATCTGGTCAAAGAGGTATTTTCTGTTTGAAACCCTTTCTCAAATTTGCTTGATTATTCATAGAAATGGCAACACTACAAGTATTGGATATCACTGAGCAACCCCGACCAAAATTCAAGAAACACCTATTCAAATCAATCGAAGTCGATCAAATGGGTGCATTTTCAAATGTTCCACATGGAGTTATGCATAGATGTTAGGGCATATATTCATGTTGCCCTAGAGGAATTTAGTGATAGCAGGTTTTCTGATCTATATTTGAAATACTTGAGTAATGAGAATCTCGATCTGAAGGGAGAATATAAAGCTTTGAAAGAGAAGAAATTCATTCAGTACATGGAATTCCCAACTTTTGCAGAGGATGAATGGGTCCGATATGTATTAAGCAGGGTTCATGATGAATTCATGTGGCTTGAGAGACCTTTTAAGATCTCAAAAGATGCTATAAGGGCAGTAACTGGATTAAGCTCCACCGGATCAGTACCATTGTTGAAAGCAGTGAAGAATGATACAGTAATGGCAGTCATCGGAGCAAAATTTGATAAGAGGGCTTTAACAATTAATGATATTGAAGACCATACTGTAAGATTTGCATCCATGGTACTGGGTTACAAAGTCTATTTCACCAATCGGGAGAATTTTGTTTCAGGTACATCCATATACACTGCCTTTCAGATGATCAAGGAGAATGCAGACTATGATATTTGTGAATTGCTCTGACAACAAGTGGAGAACCTAAGGAAGACAAAAGAGAGAAAATATCCCTTCAAATTTGGTATGTTGATCATATGTTTATTCTCCTATTTTATACAAGAGTTACCTGGCATAAAGACCTATTTTTGGACTAAAGACAAACCAGTTGCAGTTCAGATTAGAAATCAGTTAAGTAGCATAGGCAATATAGATGCACAAAATTCAGCCTTATGGGGCTATTTCAAAAACTTCCATAAGTCAATACAATACAGGGAAAGAATCCCTAGAGCAGTTGTTGAAAAATACAAGGATACTATCTGTTTTATTGTGACAAAAGATCAATGCTTGATGGAGGCTGTTGACCCCAAAATGGTTTGGGTTATGCCTATGGGATATGAGGTAGATGGAGAGATATTGGAAAATTATGCTCAACATATGCTAAGTAACCTAGAGATCCCAATGAAGAAAGATTTGGGACTTATGAGGAACTGTATGCTAAAATTCATGTTGAAGTAAGAAAACCTGAAATCTCCAAGAAAATGTAGAAAATGGCAGAAGATTTTTCCCTGAGACAAGGTTTCACAAAAGAACAAGTGACAGAGTCAAGGGAAAAAGCACAAGTTGATAAGGAAGCAAAAGAAAAGAGAAAAATTGAACCAACTAGTGCTCCGGAAGAACCTAAAGGTAAACTAGAAAAACCAAAGGTATCAAGAAGGAGGACTAGAGGATTGATGCAGAGCACCTAAGACTGTAGGAGCACACTTCAAAACTTCAATGGAAAGGGCTCTCTAGATCCACTGTTTTCCTTGACAGAGATCAAACCACCCATGAGGAAGAGTTGTAACACAACAATATACGTGTTCATGACACAAGAGAGAGTGGGCTTCAAACCTCATGTCTTAGGACTCCTAACTCAGTCTAAGATTCCATCCAACCCACTGTGCAGGGTCTACAGGACAGCAGTCTCTACTATGTCTTCTAAAGACTGTCACAATACTACTACTCCATTAGAGAGACAGTCTCAGTATCCTCCTTGGAATGATTTCCATTGGTACAAACTCAATCTCATACCATATTCCAAATCAATAACATGCCAAACATACCTAGTGTCTCCCTTGGAATAACTGTCTTCAGAGAGGACTGACAGAGTTTAATGCAGGCAGAAAGAATAGGTTTCATGTAGGAGTTTGTCTTACCTTCTGTCACAGGATCATTGCTAGATCCAGAGCATCTTGCATCATTGACAGTGACTGATATCTCACAAAATCTCCACTTCCACAGTCAGTGGTCATCACCTAGTTGCTACTGTCCTCTAAATCCCTAATCATGGTTCTGCAGGGTCATCTACAAGGCAAACTCAACCCAAACCGTCCTCCTACCTCCAAAAATTTCACAAGACCTTGCATTAACTACTATACAACCCATTCCACTGATCAGAAATAGAAAAGATCAGTGGAATGAGGAGAAATCCATCGGGTTGTTCAGGAAAACCCTAACTCAGGGTTTAGGACAACCTAACACAAAACAACAATTTTCTCACACCTAATTTACTATCAAGACCTCAAACAAAGTTTAAAACAAAAGTACTTCAATCCTCTAACCTTCCATTATAAACATGGGCTATGACTGTTCCATACAGGATCAGGTACGGACCGATAACAGCAAATAAACACAAAAAAAACACAGAAAAGTAGGAGAATGGACGTTTCTTTACTTCTATTTCACTTCAATCTTCCTTCATACTCCTAAATGAATAGTTTCTTGGCTTTTTGAAGCCTGTCCTGATGCCCTCTACATGCTTGAGGGTAGTTGAACCGATGGAGGGAGTGAAAAACTGTTCAACTGCCCGGTCTACAACAAATTACAGTCTTGTAACTGTCCTCTTTAGGACTATATCAACAGTTTTTTGTCTAAATGATGCTTTCTAACATTTTGTTGACCTTGGACAAGGTTCTAACATACCTTTGACATGCTAACAACCAAGAGGATTGCCTCCTACACACATTAGGAGGGCTACAAACTTATATGACTGCCTTTACAATATGACTGTCCTCCTTAGGACTTACAACATGAGAATAGGTTTTAGATATTTGGACATAGTCCTATTACAAGCATGGCATTCAAGCCTTATTACAACATGGAGATGGTCTCAAGGACCTTATTAAACCAAAACAAACTACTTGAAGATCAAGTAAAACCTAGATATCTTGGTGCTCCTGCACCAAGGATCTACCTCTGTAGAAGCTGCATCTACTCCCTCTGATCCCACACCATCTGCAAGTGTAGAAACTCCTGCCACCAGTCACAAAAGAAAGAAAACCAAAGCTAAAAGAATGCATGTAAGCATTGCAATTGATGAAGAAGAAACATAGTCAAATGAAGAAGTAAAGAAAATGAAATCTGAAACTATCAAAGCCTTTGAAACCAGCAAGAAGAAATCCTCCGGTAAGGGTAAACCTGAGAAAAGGCAAAAGCAAGATGTGCCTCAAACTGGAGAAGCTACTATATCTTTAGAGGATGTATTGAAAGCCATAATAGTTGATGGTAATCTAAAACCCATTACACAATTGTATGATGAGTATAATGATCCAGATAAGAGGATCATTAAGACTGTTGTTGTAGAATACCTAAACATCTACAGCAAGACCCTAATTGAGATAATTATGGGTGCTGCCACAATAATGGGTTACACTTTTTGGAACATCCTGATTTTTGTTGAAATCACATATTTTTAGAAAATATAATGATTTAAGCCTTGAAAGGTTCCACTTAAAGGATTTTAATTGAAGAGGGTTTGATCAAACCCTCTTAGATTTAAACCCCCTTGGATAGAACCCTGCTAGTTTTAAACCATACCTATAATGGAGTCTCCTCTACACCTATCATAATGCTGATAAAAAACCACTTTTGATTTACCTTTTGGGGGATCAAATGAATTCATTTAAAATTTATGTTTTGTAAGTATGTAGTCCTTATTATAAGCTTCCCAAAAAGTATAATTTTAAATATATTTAATTTGATTATTATATTTATTTTTTATTTCTCGTGAATGTAGTTTTTTCACCGAACATCAAGTTCTTTGTTCTACACACATGGAAAATTAGTAAATTAGTGAAATTTTTTTTTGAAAAATATCTATTCCCTAGGTATTGATGTCCTTGTTTCAACAAAAAAAAACAATTGAATTTCGATACATACAGAAAAAGTTATGTTTTACGGAATACGCCTATGTCTAAATTATAATTGGTTTGACTTCAAAACTTAATTTAAAAAAAAGTCAACAAAACAATATAAAACCAAATGCATGCCCTATATATCGGTGTTACCAATCTAAATTCAAAAGAATCAGAATTTTATCCTTTGTAGAAAAAAAGTTGTGCTACGGAATACACATCACTTTAAAAAAATGTTGTTTACTATTAAAAACTAGTTATCAAAGGAGACGCAAAAAAATTTACAATTTAACTCCAATTTTTAAAAAAAATATATTTAGAATCTACAAACAAAATCTCACAAATCACTAGTTTGCATCATCTTCAATTTCTTAACGATTTAGTGGCTACAGGTGTCACAAAGTGAAGATTTAGTTCAAAATGTTGATTTCAATGTCAAGTTTGGCCAAAAAGTGTAACCCATTATTGTGGGATGACCCTTATTGATCTTCCACATAGCCTGGTAAGTATAATGACTGCAAGAAAGGAAGCGGCCATGGAAAAGGATGTTAAGCTTAGAGAACACTCATTAATAAAACTATGTCCGGAAATCATTCCGGAGGAAAAGGTGAAAATCTCCAAAGCACTTCATATCAAATTCAAGACAAAAAGAAGAATGAACGCTCTTATGGGAGGAGATATTGAAAAGGTGGTAAAGGAAACTGAAGAAATCATTTTGAACACATTGAAGGAATTTAATCTTCCTGCCATTTATGACAATGAAGGAGTAAATGATGGAGAGACATTTGCACAGGAGATAAGCTAGGATCAAGGACTGGACAAGAATGATCAAGCTCCTAACATTGAAACATTGGATATGACAAATCAAGGCAAATCCAAAATTGATCTTCCTCCTGAGCAACAGGCTGATGTCAAAAATAATAAAGAACAGATAAGGAGCCCTGCACCGGAGCAATAAATTGATCAACAAGAGAACATAGACATGGATCCTCTAAAACAAAGTCAATAAGAAGTATCTGGTAGAGCAAGAGACATTGCAGCTATCTCAGTTGATTCTGAGAGACAACAAGATCTAGATGAGTTTGAACTTCTTCAAGGACCAATTAATTTGCCATCAATGTCACGTGTGCAGAAATTCAAACTAGGATCAATTGTTGAAGCCAAAGCACATGAAGAAATGCTAAAATCACATATCCAAGATAGTAAATTGATCAGTGATGCATCCAACATTTTGGAGAAGATGATGTCAACATTTCAAAAAGATACCCCATTATCCTCCATAATCAACTCAAGGGTCTATTAAACTCTCTAAGTACACATTTTGAATCTTTTGAAAAATCTGCAGAAGGAAAAGTTAGAAAAGAGTTTGATGAGAAGATATTGGTTGAGTTAAAGACTATGATAGCAAAAGATAAAACTCTGTTAGAAAATGGAATAAAAGGCATACAAAGTGCCATTGAAGAAGCATGTAAAATATAAAAAATTTGCTTATCTTAGCCAGAAGTTACAAAGGAATTAAAAGATAAAATCAAGGACTTGGAACTCAAACTGCTTAATATCTCTGAGACATAATCTGACAGTTGAGTCAATAAATACCAAAGAAACACAAGTTGCAAATATTCACAATGATTTGAGCACTCTGATGAAGAGAAGGGAAGAAGTCAAAGATAGGTTGTGCCAGCTAAGGGGGTTGATAAGTCCAAAAATTGATTCCATGACTAATTTGACAAAAGAAGCCTTGAAATCACAAGCATTAATTGATACACCCTCAGATGTGCAGAAGGTAGAAAAGTTAGTTTTTCTGATAAATGGCCACATCCATATTTTGGAGAGTGCAAGGAATAGATGGAAATGAGAGATAGCTCTGATAAAGACTATCTATAATTATATTCTACCTTCAACCATAAATTGAGATGGAAATGTGTACTTGTATATATATGCGGCAGAATATGACAGTTTTGAAGAATTTTTGACACAATTTTGCTTGTACACACACCTTTTCAATTGATGTCAAACGGGGAGATAAAAACTAGTGCAAAATAAGCATACATCTAAAGGAGAATAGAAAAATAGGGTATACAAAGTAAGGGGGAGCAACACAAGCATTTTTCACTAAGTCTTGCCATCAATGCCAAAGGGGGAGATTGTTGGCAAGAGACACTACTTTGTTGAATAATTGAGTGTTGTCATTGATGGCAACAAGGCAAGGAGACTTTACTCCGACAGACCAAATCAATTTGGCATCAATGCATACAAGGTTTTTGGTCTGATAGGCTAAAATGACTAAGTATTGGCAGTACAGAGCAAATGATAGAGATCGGGACAGTATGTGTCCACAATAGAATATCATTAGATGCGGTTCAAGTATGTTGTTTGAAATTTCTTGAAGGTGGGATATCCAAGTTTGCAAGTTCTAAAGATCTCCAGAAGACATACCATGATTTTGCTAAGTTCGGTAAGTAAACCTAAGCCAGGGACTATGTATAGTACCAAAGAGTCAGGGTCCGCATTCCTCCGTAGATGCATACTTTGTCTTGTGGTTTTGGATTAAGAAAGATACATATCATGGCTACCTAAATCCAGAGTTGTAGCTTCTAAAGTTCCTTTGGTCTCATCCTACAAGATGTTCTTTACCGGCTTGCAGTTTGACAATGTTTCCCAGTGACAGGACAACAGTTTTGAGTTCTACATTTCTCAGCAGTTGATTATTATGTTCTGCAGCTTTGAAGGTATGCTAAGAGATCAATGATGAATATTTAATATGATTTTTAGAGTCTCATTTGATCCACAATGGAAGTTATGTTGTGACAGTTGAATTGATCAAGTATGTTAATGAGGAACAAGCCGACATGCATGGCAGATCTATATGCGGAGTAGCTATATTATTTGACCAATCAATCTAAGTGATTGAATGATTAATGTCAACCCATATGAAGACTACTATATGATTTTTTGGGTCTGCTGTAAATTTTGGTGAATGAATTTGGTCGACAAGCTATTTAAGGTATGACTACATGCTACACCTTATTAGGCCGACCTAATATGAAGATTTTAAGTATTGCGGATATATATATGGGAACAAATTCGGTGTTTGGGGGATGAGAGATAGGTGTGAATATTTGTGTGTGTGACATGTGAAGTAAAGTGATTTTTTGGAAGTGATAAGAGCAGAAGAAGAGAGATCTTATTCCTATGTAAAAGTAGAGCGGTGAAACAGAGCAGACAGAGATGAAGAGTTTTGAGACAGTATTTTTGTACTTCATTGGAGCTGTAACCATGCATGTGTAGATGCAATCTGAGCAATTCAACTTGGCAGTGAGCCATTCTTCTTCTTTCTTTCTCTGGGCAGTGAGCCTTCTTGCAATCCAATATTGTGCTATCATAATATATTGTGAGCTAACACTCACTGTGGTTTTTCCCTTTTTGGGTTTTCCACGTAAAAATCCTGGTGTCCATGTGTTATGTATTTATGGTTTCTATTCCTTTGCTTATTCTACTTTCATATTATTAATTTTGGAAATTGGATTAATAAACTTGTTAAGAAGAGGTTTTGTGGAATACTGATTCACCCCCCTCTCAATATTCCTTACTATTTAGGGTAAAATTTGGATAGAGGGTTTTTGATGGTTTGTGTGTATCCTCCTTTCACCACTAAACATTCAAGGACCTTAGGTTGAGTAGGAATCTACTATCAGGCCCTTGGTCACTCAGGATGTAGGAAAAATTGGAATTGTGTAGATTTGTCATTCAATTATGCTTAAAACCCTAATTATGTGAATTCGGAAGTAAACAGGCGAATCACAAAAAATGCCTCTACAGAAAATACTAAATGATAATCAAATGCATACCAGATTTCAAAGTTCAAGAAGTGAAACAGTCAAGGACTAATGAGCAGATGCTCGAGTCCAAGGTACCAATTTCTTTGCGGAATCCTGATCTCCTTCCGACACTAATCTGCACTATAACTTCCATTTTCAAGAATTCAACTATGGAGGACACAGGGACTAGCGCCCGAGTCCAAGAAAATCTCCAGAGTCCCACTTCTTTCTAGATCCTGAATCCTTGATGCCTTTTGACCTTCCCTGTAACTCCACTTCTTCCAGATGCGACACCTGTAACTTGCAATCACAAGGAATGTGGGAGGGGGTTGTGGTGTTTAGAGGCTTGCCTCAGTCAAGCCTCAGAGAGACATTCAAGTCTTCCAAACACTGTTGTCAAATAAAGAGCGTGTATCCCTGTGGGATAGAGGCAAAATTCAAATGATAAATAATTGAAAACATAAATGATATCACCTTGTAGTGAAGATCTCATGGAAGGAAGAAGCTCTTCATGCCATGAGGAGATGGCTGCCCAAATCTACAAATACAAACACAATGACAACACAAAGTCTACTCTACAACACACAATGAATGCCTTGAATCACTTCTACATAATCTCATGAATCAAAATTGCCATCTAGCAATCATCTAGTTTACAAATGAATGCCTAAGCATGCTTATATATGCAACTACAAACATTCCCGCCAAGAATTTCATAATTGAAACTTACCGTGTCAGCATAGGACCTAAATAATGGTCACTAACCGACACTTTGAAATTAGGCCTGACCTAAAATAGGGCAGGACTAGGGTGCGGGTGCGCAGGTCCAGCCCCCCTATTTTAGGCAAGGTTTGTCATAAGTGCATCCTCTGAGTCCAAATTGCCATGGAACTTCAGGGTCTTCTCATCGGGAAGTCAGATTAACATGAAAAATACTCTAAATGCATAAACAGGACTCGAGAACTAAACCCTAAGAGGGAAAAGCCCCCAAGGGGACATTTTCTGACATAACATTTAGCCCCCACTTTAATGTATGTATAAACACAAGGCCAATGAATGCATTAAAGTACGGTCAACAAACACAGCAGACACACCAAGCACGAAGAAGACACACCAATCACAGAGAAGATAGTAACGGGCACGCAAAACATAGAAAAGATAGTTACAGTCATGCAAAACATAGAGAAAAAACATTGAAGACACACAAAACACAGTGAATGCAGAGAAGACAGAGATGATTTTCTTTTTCTTTTTCAATTTTATATGAAATGTAGATGCAAGTATAGTAAAGTAAATACACCACCCATAATGCGGGAGGGACTCATCGCCACCAGACTTTAAACTGCATATGGGGCAACACACACACAATACATGCCAAACAAAGCAAGCACACCATACAAATCCCAAAGCATAGGAGGGACTCATCACCACCGGTCTTTAAACTATGTTTGAAAACAAACACTCAATACACACACACTTGGAAGACATGGAGAAAACATGGTAGACAATTGATGGATTGTTCCTATTTCTAGGCTCATCACCATCTCAAGCACATTACAGGCACACACCAACGATTGGGCTTTGCCACAACAATCGCCAAAGACATGGTTAAGGATTGAGTTAGTCATAGAACTGTTCCCTGCCTCACGATGAGGACTTTTGAAAATGACAGGATGTGCACTCTCCATGAGAAATACACCATCCTCGCCTTGCGATGAGGGCTTAGATGATTGTAAGTTGATTTCAAACAAATCTCAGAGTGCAGGAGGGACTCATTGCCACCAGTCTTTAAGACTGCACCTGAGAACAAGCACATTGCTAACATCTAAAACAAATAGCTTACCTTATATATGCCCTCACCTTAAGGTGGTGATATTAGGTATCGATACCAAGCACGTTAAGGTAGGAAGAAAACACACAAGGGAACACAAGCTCTCACAAAGCCCATGCCCCCCAGAGGTGACTTGTACTTTATGATCACCAAATGTTCCCACAAACACATCCCTGTAAGAAAAGTGTTAGTGTCCAAATAATCATGATAAACAACATCAATGCATATGATCAATCACACAACAAGCCAAGGTTATACTACGAATTTGGAGATCGAGGATAACCGTGGGACTATATCATGAAAATCTTAGAACCGAGTGTCACCAAGGTGAGATTCAAAGACAAACAAAGTGCATGGAGCATCAGTATTGTTATGGTTTATAAGTGAGATAAGACATCATCAAGATCACACGACAAAGTGTACAAAGTGATTCTACTAGCCAAGTATCAGATAATATATATCAACCCCATCATCATATTAGGAACTAAGTCCAATTTTTGATTTCTCGCTAAAGGGACGCTAGGTACGTCATCAGTATAATATGTTTTTGGGATGAAGCAGGTAAGTATTTCTAACCCTTTATCTCTCATGATGTGTTTCACCTGTGATGTGTTATGTGTTGTTCAGGCCTCCTGGGATGACCCTTGATTCTCTTGTAAGGTCTAGGATACCAGGAGACAGCCTCTATTGTGACCCTTCTTCTATTTGTATCATCATTCTTCTCTATTGTTTCTCCTCTATTTTCTCTGTTGATTGTTGTGTCTTACGGACATAGCATTGCGGTTGGTGACTTGGGGGCACCCTCCTACGTGATTGTCCCTAAGGCACTTGTTTCTCCTCTTTCTCAATTTATTGTTTCCCTTCCTCTAGTGTTTCTATCTAGCGGGCGGATGATGAAAAACATATTATATTGATGCGGACCTAGCGTCCCTTCAGCGAGAAATAAAAAATTGGACTTAGTTCCTAATATGACGATGGGGTTGATATATATTATCCGACGCTTGGCTAGTAGAATCACTTCGTGCACTTTGTCATGTGATCTTGATGATGTCTTATCGCACTTACAAACCATAACAATATTGCTGCTCCATGCACTTTGTTTGTCTTTGAATCTCGCCTTGGTGACACTCAGTTTTGAGATTTTTGTGATATAGCCCCACGGTTATATTCGATATCCGAATTCGTAGTATAACCTTGGCTCTTTATGTGATTGATCATATGCATTGATGTTGTTGTTTATCATGATTATTTGGACACTAACACTTTTCTTGCAGGGATGTGTTTGTGGGAACATTTGGCGATCGTAAAGTACATGTCACCTCCAGGGGCCATGGGCTTTGCGAGAGCTCATGTTCCATTGTGTGTTTTCTTCCTACTGTAATGTTCTTGATATCAATACCTAATATCAACCACCTTAAGGTGGGGGCATAGATAAGGTAAGTTGTCTGTTGTAGATGTTAGCAATGTGCTTATTCTCAGGGGCAGTCTAAAGACTGGTAGCGATGAGTCCCTCCTACACTCTGAGATTTGTTTGAAATCAACTTACAATCATTTAGCCCCCCTTGGTAGGATCATCGAATTAAGTGTTGTCATCAAGCAAATCATCGTCATATTCCCACTCTCGAATGTTAGAGGAAAGTGGGACATAAGGTACCATAGCCCAACTTTTGTTCTTGTTTTCAGGTTGTCCATTCTTAAGATCTTCTTGGTTTGGTTCAATGTTTGGTTCAATGTTCTCATGTTGAGATGCAAGTTGTTGGGCATATTCTTGTTGTCTCCTCCTCCTTTCTCTTGCTTGTCTATTTATTTTTGTCTTACCACTTATGTCTTGTAAGATAGTGTTTGGCTCATCCATAAGCTTTTGTGTTTTAGAAGAGGAAGCACCGGGATCAAATCTCACTTGTCTAGGTGGAATGTTTTGTTGTCAATGACTACCTCCCGATCCTTGTAAGGATGGTGGGGGAGGAACCTTAGCATAGGGTCCATTTCCTTTTAGTCTAGGATTCTCTTCAAATGTGGGTTGTTCGTCTATTGTTTTTTCTTGCATAGAGGGGTTGGCCACTTGATGTAATAGTTTTTCTTTGTAATTTCTATAGCTCAAGAAGTTAAAGTCTATTCGTGGCTCCGGTTCCACCTCAGATTTTTCCCAAAAGTAATCCAATGTAAAATGTTGTCTTGTAACCAAAGGTTTATACTTATTGTGAGGGATAGTAATCACTTGTCCATTCAAAGGAAATTTTACATAGTTATGAATTGTTGAAGGGACAGCTTTCATAGCCTTTAACTATGGAAGTCGCAATTTTATGTGAAAGAGATCAAAAATGGGGACAACATCAAACCATTGTTCTACATGTTTCTCAAATATAGTGACCAATAAAGATATCTTCCCAGAAGTGTCTACAAAGGTTCCTTTGTGTCTTAATCATCATATCCGAAGGGTCATAAGATCCTTGCATTAATTGATGTGAAAAGAGGAACTCTTCCATGGAGACATTAGTCATGCAATTAGGATCAATAAGGGTTCCATCCATAGGATTTCCCATTATTTTCATAGTGATATAAAGAGGTCCTTCAGTGTCTCCAATTGTTCTATCATGAGGTGTAAACACAATTTCAGGTTTGGGGATCTTTTGTTTCATGCTAGGTCTAGGAGGGAACCTATTGTTGTTGTTATGATTAGAAGCCATGTGCTTAAATTTTCAAACCAATGTAAAATCATATTTTAAAATCTTTTCAAAATTTGATGCAAAAGACAAGTGCAAAACAATGTATGAAAATGACTTAAAATGCTTGATTTTTTCAACTTTTTTCAATGCAACTAAGTGAAAGAAAAGGTGTTATAAGGAATTTGATTGGGGGAAGTGAATAATGTCTGATATAAATCCAATAAATCCATAAAATCTTTCACAATACACTTTTGATGCAATCCTAAAATGACGACAAGTCAAAACCTAGTGAAAATGCTCTAAAATATGCGATTTTTCACAAATTTTTCAATTCCAAGACCTAGCAAAAGGGGCGTTGTAAGGAAATTTAGGAGGTGAAGAAGATTATAGCAATAATATCATTCACCTAAAACCATAAAATTCATCACAACACGCTTGGATTGTAAATCTAGGTCAAACCCTAGGGCAAATATAGTCAAAATATGTAATTTTTCACCCAATTTCCACTGTAATAGCCCAATAAAAAGGTGTTGTAAATAATTTTAGGAGGGGAAGTATATAATAACCCTGATAACAGCCAATTAGTGTAGAAAAATCCTTTACAACATGCCTATGGTGCAAATCTAGAGAGTCGATAGGGCCAAATCTTGTGAAAAATCAAGGTTTTCAAACCCTAGGCATGAGATCTTAGTGCAAATGAATGCAAAATGCTACATGAATGTTTTGTAATCTGATTTATGATTAAAATTAATTCCACTCAGATCTGAAAATTATTTTCAAACCCTATAATGCAAAATGCAAGTGCAAATCTAATGAAAAATCAATGAAAAATGCTAGTTTTTTTGTTGAAATTTTCTATGTAAAAATACAAATTTTTAAAATCTAAATACAAATTTACACTAAAATGCAACACTGCAGCCAAATTTAAATTTGAATGAGTGTCCAAGATCAGTAAAAAAATCCGAAACAAGATTTTACCTACAAACCCTAGTTTTTGAATTTACTAGGTTATATGAAAAATTCAAAATTTCCAACAAAACCCTAGCAATTTTATAATGAAAATGCAATGCAAGTGATTGTGATTTTGTAATATTTTGTAATTTAACTCATATATGATGCAAAATCAGAATTTTAATGAAATTCAAATTAATTGATGAAAATTATATGAAAATGTAAACTAGGGTTTGCAAATTTTTCAATTTTTTTCAAATTTTTCAATTTTTTTCAAATTTTTCAATTTTTTTGTGATTTTTTGAATGCAATAAGATGAACAATGATATGAATTAATGAAATGAATACAAATCTGAAGAAAAAAACTCAAAAAGGTGCAAAATTCATTAAAACATGGGTTCACCAAAATGTTTAGGGTAAAATTTGGATAGAGGGTTTTTGATGGTTTGTGTGTATCCTCCTTTGACCACTAAACATTCAAGGACCTTAGGTCAAGTAGGAATCTACTATCAGGCCCTTGGTCACTCAGAATGTAGGGAAAATTAGAATTGTGTAGATTTGTCATTCAATTATGCTCAAAACCCTAATTATGTGAATTCGAAAGTAAATAGACGAATCAACAAAAATGTCTGTACATAGAGATACTAAATGATAATCAAATGCATACTAGATTTTGAAGTTCAGGAAGTAGAACAGTCGAGGACTAATGAGTGGACGCCTGAGTCCAAGGTACCAATTTCTTTGCAGAATCCTAATCTCCTTTCGACACCAATCTACACCGTAACTTCCATTTTCAGGAATTCAACTACGGAGGACACATGGACTAGCACTTAAGTCTAGGACAAGCTCCAGAGTCCTACTTCTTTCTAGATCCTGAATCCTTGATGCCTAATGACCTTCCATGCAACTCCACTTCTTCCAAATGTGACAGCTATAACCTGCAATCACAAGGAGTGTGGAAGGGGGTTGTGGTGTTTAGAGGCTTGCCTCAATCAAGTCCTGGAGAGACATTCAAGTCTTTCGAACACCGTTGTCAGATAAAGAGTGCATACCCCTGCGGGATAAAGGAAAAATCCAAATGGTAAATGATTGAAAACACAAATGATATCACCTTATAGTGAAGATCTCATGGAAGGAAGAAGCTCTTCATGCCATGAGGAGATGGCTACCCAAATCTGCAAATACAAACACAATGACAACACAAAGTCTGCTCTACAACACACAATGAATACCTTGAATCACTTCTACATAAGCTCATGAATCAAAATTTCCATCTAGTAATCATCTAGTTTACAAACGAATGCCTAAACATGCTTATTTATGCAACTACAAGCATTCCCGCCAAGAATTTTGTAATTGAAACTTACCGTGTTGGCATAGGACCTAAATAATGGTCACTAACTGACACTTTGAAATTAGGCCTGACCTAAAATAGGGCAGGACTAGGGTGTGGGCGCCTAAGTCCACCCCCTATTTTAGGCAAGGTTTGTCATAAGTGCATCCCCTGAGTCCAAATTGCCATGGAACTTTAGGGTTTTCTCATCGGGAAGTCAGATTAACACAAAAAATACTCTAAATGCATAAACAGGACCTGGGAGCTAAATTTTAAGAGGGAAAAACCCCCAAGGGGACATTTTTTGACGTAACACTTACTATAAGCATTTTGAATAGTACATTTGCTGATCTAAATTACCTTGTCTAGATTTTCCTTTATTCCATGCAATTCCTTCTCCAAAGTAACCAATATGTTGTGATCTTCTTTTCATTTTTCCAGCTCAGCAATCATAGTAGCACTGTTGGCTTTTAGTTCATTAAACTCTTGCTCTATCTTATTGACCTTGGGCAAAGCATCCCAATTCTGAAAGATCCTGACATCGTCCTCCTTGTTCACCTGAGTTTGGCCCCCAAACTTCTTTTCCATTAGAGATAGTTTTAGGTTCAGCCTATTGATTTCCACAAAAAAAACCATTTAGTTAAGGAGTGTTGACCATCAACAACCTCCTAAACCCCTAAAACTTTAGAGATCTCTTGTAAAGAAGAAGAATTATCCAACATAGTAAGGATATCCTAAGATAATGCAGGGGTAATGTTTAGGATTTTAGGGAAGGACACTCCCACTAAGGGTTTTGGTAAGCACTTCTCCTTAGCCATTAAAAGAATGTTGATAGTGAGGTAAATGAGCATACTAAGAAATGTGATGGTCATCAAGGAGTGAGTGAATGACAAAATTACTTTGGAAAATAACTTTTGAGATATCACAAAAAATTAAAAGTGGGTTGTCCTACATTGATTTTTAAATTTTGAGAATCTATTTGCTTGGAGTTCTTCCTTTGTTTGCTTCTATAGGTATGCATTAGGGTACAAAACTTGTGGTTATGGTTTGGTCTTTCTTGATGGTTTGGAAGAACATTTCATGTGGTGATTGGTACTAAGGAATAATACCCTAATTTTGGAGTCATTTTTCTCTTCCCAACTTTTGGTTCAAATTTAAAACAAAATATGTTTAATGGCTTAGGTTCTTACTTTGTTACACAATTCATTTTCATATGGTAAAATGAAGAAGTATATTTAAAAATATTAAATGTATCTAACTAGATCTACATATGTTGAAGTTATCGAAAGGATTCACAGGAGCAAGAACAATTTGCAATTCTAAAAAAACCTTCATCACAAGATATAAGCAATGAAAAATTTTATATGCCAATAATGGTACAATACATACAAGATGAATAACTTACAAGAGAAACCTTATATGTATAGGAAAGGGTTAGACATAGGACAATATAGGTGACTTGAAACACAAAAAAGTAAATGCCCTAAGTAAACTTAACTAACTAGCTATAAAAAGGACCTAAAAGGGAAATTGGTTAGGCATATACCTCATTCCCACCAACACCCCCCTTAAGTGAAACTTAGGGAGGAAAATAAAATAGCAAAAAGACTCAAATATGGGTCCCAACAAAAAGGCCTGATGAAGTACCCATGAACAAATAATTTCTCACAAATAGATAAAACAAGAAAACCCATAGGAAAAAATCCTCCCCAAAAGAGAAAAAACATGTACAAGTGAAGGAAGGACTTAAAATGATCCCCGAAGGAAAAATTCCTTCACCCCAATAATTAATCACAAATGAAGATTTGAGGTGAGGCCAAAGGCTTAGTGAATTAATGATACAGTACTAGTCCCAAGAGTCTTATCAGACAATCAGATTTAGCATCCAAATCAACATACAAAACACAACAACAATTCATAGGACAACAATCTATATTTATTCATCTGCAACAATCAATATTCAGGAGTACAAGGAATCAAAATCAATACAATCATTTTTTCTTATGTACTCTTCTCCAGCATTCACTTCCAAAATCCATCAAGGAACCCCAAACTGAATGCCACTATTTCCTTTTATATGCAATCTTGAGTAAGTTAAGGAATCAACAGTTGCAAAATTGAATCACCAACAATTGTCTCCTACAAAATGATATGCTTTGACCCCTTCATAAGATGCCTCAATGGTGACTTAACACAATAGCATAGCCTTAGAATCATATGCCTGGAGTGAAGTTGCGCTAGTAGATTTCTTCACCGACATTTAGTGCAAGGGTGCACCTTAATCCTATGTGCCAAGAATGAAGTTGCGAAGTTACATTGCTTCTTCATTGGTGGTTTAGTGCAAGAGTGTAACCTTGCATCCATGTGTCTTGAACAAAGTTACGATAGTGTGCAAAAGACTTCTTCATCAACAATTTCCTCTCATTGAATTAACAACTCCATCCTCATCAACAAAAGGAGTTCAGGAATTTCATTTGGCAAGTCAATGCAAGAGCACAACTTCAAACTCTTACACTTTGAACAAAACTGCACTAGTCATGTAAGAAACTTCCTCAATGGCCAATTAGCACACAAGCGCAACTTAACTCCATGCGCTTTGCGTGAAGCTGCAAAGTTGCGCAAAGTCTCCCTCATCGAATATTTTGACCAAGCACAAACCTCCAAACTTACCTTTTGACAAAATTAGCTCCTTTATGTGCACATTGGCTCCTCCATCTGCAATCTGACACAGAAGTGAACTAAGGTACTTCATTAGCAAGTTAGTGCATGAGTGCAACTTTGATTCCAAGTGTCCTGAGTGAAGCTACACCAATGTGCTAGAGGCTTCCTTTCGACATTTCCTTTGAATTCAAAGACAAAAGCCTTTGCCAAAATGTATGGAGCATAGACCTCATAATTTTTAACTTGTTATTCAAGCCTCATTTCCGAGAACAAAACAATACATGAATTGAAATTTTATGTCGAGGTGTTTCAATTGCACCAACTCATTCCAAACTTGACCAATTTCAAATCTAAAATTTGCCCCTGAAGCAAACACCCACAAAAATTGAACATGAAAAAATTGAACAAAACTAAAAATAAAAGCTTGAAATGTTTTTGGGTGATACAAGACTGCACGTGCACCTAGATGCTCTTGCATCACACATTAGGTAAGAGAAATGTTCCATAATAGGAGTGTAGGAAAAAATCCTAAGCCAATATCAAGTCCCATTAGTTTGGTTTATCATCGGCCAAACATCTCAGTAAATTACCAAGACTTCTATTTACAACCATAGTTTGACCATTAGTTTGAGGGTGGTAAGCTGAATTGAAACCTAATTATGTTCCCATTTTCTTCCACAATGTATGCCAAAAATGGCCAACAAGCTTTGTATCCGGATCTGAAACAACAATTTTAGGCAAACCATGCAACCTAACTACCTCCTTGAAAAATAATGTAGCTATGTGTGAAGCATCATTACTCTTTTGACATGGAATAAAATGAACCATTTTAGAAAATCTATCAACAACAATAAAAATTGAATCATTACCTCATTGTGTTCAAGGCAATCCCAAAACAAAGTCCATACTTATGTGTTCCCATGGCCTCTCCAGTATAGGCAATGGTTGATATAACCCCGTATTCTGCCTTACTTCTTTTGCATACTGCCAAATTCTACAACCTTGCACCAACTTCTTTACATCTGCACTCATCCAAGGCCAAAAATACCCTTCCACCACTATGCTTTTCTCTCATTAAATTCTCCCTCATTGATCCTTGAGGTACACACAATTACTTTCCTTTGAACAACAAACCTTCTTGAATAAAATACTCCAACCATGACATTCGGTCTTTACCTACTGGATTCATACAAGTTGCCCATGCTTCTTTAAAATTTGTATTTGTCTCATACAATTCTTGCATAGAATCAAAGCCAACTACATTCACTATCATTTCATTTAGCAACAAACATCTTCTAATCAATGCATCATCTATTTGGTTAGACTTTCCACTTCTATGTTTCAAAATAAATGAATAACTCTGTAGAAATTCAACCCGCTTCATGTGTTTCTGATTTAACTTACCTTGGATGTTTATGAACTGCAAATCATGATGATTAGTATACAATACAAACTCCTTCGGTAGCAAATAATGTCTCCACTTCTTGAGTTCCTATACAATTGAATAAATTTTTTGATCATATATAGAATATTTGTGTTCTTCCTCATTCAACTTTCATTGAAGTATGCAGTTGGTCTTCCCTCTTGACTAAGGACTCCTCTAATCATTGTCCCACTTGCATCACAATCAACTTGAAACACTTTTCTAAAATCAAGTAGTGCCAACATTGGTTGTTAGGTCACTTTTGTCTTAAACAATTTAAAACTTTTTTCTACTACATCTATCCAAACAAATTCTTTCCTATTACCCTTCATAGTTTCCATAATAGGTGTACAAATTCCACTAAAATTTCTTATGAACTTATAGAATCTTGCCAATCCATTAGAACTTCTCGCTTCAAACATACTCCTTGGTGAAGGTCAATCTGTAATTTCTTTGACCTTTTCTGGTTCCATCTTCAAACGATCTCCGAAAACAACAAACCCCAAATATACCAACTCTTCTTTCATGAAACTGCACTTTTTCCAATTCACTAACAATTTATCCTCTTTCAACCTTTGCAAAACTACCCTAACATGTTGTAAATGTTCTTTCATTTTACTAAATATCAAAATATCATCTAGATACACAATCACAAACTTACCAAGAAAAGGTTTCAACACTTCATTCATTAGTCTCATGTAGGTGCTAGGGGCATTTGTCAATCCGAACAACATCACTGGCCATTCATACAAACCATCTTTTATCTTGAACGCTATCTTCCATTCATCCCCTTCTCTTATTCTTATTTGATGGTACCCACTCTTCAAATCAATTTTTGTGAAGTACTTGGCTCCACTCAAACAATCATATCATCCATCCATGGAAAGGGAAACCTATATTTGATTGTTATCTTGTTTATGGCTCTTGAATTTGTACACATCCACCATTCGCCATCCTTCTTGTGTGTCGACACTACTGAAACAACACATGGACTAAGACTTTCTCTAATTAGTCCTTTATCTAACAACTCTTGCACTTGCCTTTTTATCTCTTCATTCCCCATAGACGTCATTATATACGGTGTTTAGTTTGGAAAACTTGCACCAGGTATCAAATCCATGCAATGACTTATACTCCTCATAGGTGACAATCCATTGGGCAACTCTTTCATTAGTCTATCTACAATTCATCCATAATTTCTTGAATTTATACCGGAAACTCTTCATTCTTTTCTGTTGTCATAGCTACTACAGGCTTAGGCATAAATGCAAAACATGACCCCTCTTTCTTTAACTCTTTCAAGAACTTATTTCTAGAAACCAAGCAAACTTTGGGATTGTTTTTTATTTCTTCATCCTTATCTTTCAGTGGGTTCAGAGTATATTATTTCCCATCCTTCTTTATCTTATATGTGTTTGTTCTACCATCATGAACAACTTGTCTATCAAATTGCCAAGTCATTCCTAAAAGAATATGGCATGCATCCATAGGCATCACATCACACAAGAATTCATCCTTATAAGTACCAATTTGAAAATTCACATGATATTGCTAACTTTCCATCAATTGATGTTCCTTTTGCAACCAAAAAACTCTATGGGCTAGGATGTTTCACCATTTTCAACTTCATCTTTTCCACCATTTCTTCAGACATGATGTTATCAGTATCGTCGTTATCCACTATGACTCTACAACATTTTCCACCTGATTTGCATCTTGTTTGAAACAAGTTCCTTCTTTGGACTAGTTCTAATTTCTCTTTCTTAGGGTTTAACAAAATCCTTCGTAGCATTAAGGACTCTCCATCTTGGGGATCCTCTCCACGCTTGGGTGAAGCCATGGTTTTGTTATTTTCTTGTGCCACATTGATTCTTGCCTCTTTTCCTTTTCCATTGCTATGTTGTATTTGAGGGCATTCAAATGCCCTATGCCCTGACTCCCCACATTGAAAACATGTACCACTGAATCCACTTCCTTTGCCTCTTCTAAAATATCCTTTGCCTCAAGAATAATCTCCTCTTCCTCTAGAATAATCTCCTCTTCCTTTTTTTTCTTGGGTACTCATTTCAGATATACTAGCTTCTCCTTGTTTATTTTGGTGTCCCCTAGCACTACTGGACTATCCTCTTCCATGTGAAAATATACCTCTACCTCTAGAATTGTTTTATTGTTTCCTTGCAAGTTTTTCCTCTACCTTCAAGGCATACTGATATGCTTCTTCTACACTGGTTATTCGAATCATACTTATTTCATCTTGAATTGAATAGTGCAACCCATTGACATACCTAGAAATGTTTTTAGCTCATCATCAACATGGCCATCCCAAATATTCAATCTATAAAATTTCTCTGTGTATTCTTGAACATTTTTCTCCTTTTGTTTTAAAATTTGTAACTTTTTAAACAAACTTATCTGGTAATTAGTGGATAAAAATTTGTCCTTCAACTTTGTCCCCATTCTTTATCAGGATTTAATTTTCTCCTTCCCCTTTTGTTGCCTTTCTATTTGTACATGATCCCACCAAAGGGATGCACGTCCCTTCAATTTGGTGCACACAAATTTCGCTTTCTCTGGGTCTTCAAGAGATTCAAAATCAAAATATTTGTCCATCTCTTATATCCAGTCAATCAATTCTTTTGGATTCAAACTACCATTATAACTTGGAGGATCCAATTTGGGTTTACTACTTATTCTGGATATTTCTTGTAAAAATATCCTTTTTTGTTCATCTCCCTCTTCATTCGCATCATCTTCTCTTACCTCTATTTCTTCTCCATCCTCGCTCACATCTTCTACATGTACTCCTCTATGATGCGTTATTTCCATAGCATATAAACGTGTTGCTATTCCTCTCAGCATTTCCACAATCACCATAGCACTATCCCGTGGTGCTCCTCTTCTCCCTCATCCTCTCTGTGCCATGTCTTCTCTGGATTCTCTGCAGTTGTAGTTCTGCACTCTCTTCTTCATCCACAACATTTTTTTAGAACCCCTCTCTTTGACACACCCATAGTCCACAACAAGGAACTTCTCTAATACCACTTGATGCAGTACTAATCCCAAGTCTTATCAAACAATCAGAATTAGCAGCCAAATCAACATACAAAACACAACAACAATTCACAGAACAACAATATGTATTTATTCATCTGTAACAATTAGTATTCAAGAGTACAAGGAATCAAAATCAATACAATCTTCTTTTCTTAGATACTCTTCTCCGGTATTCACTTCCAAAATCCACTAAAGAACCCCAAACTGAATGCCACGATTTCCTTTTATACATAGGATTAAGGAAGTTGAGGAGTCGACGGTTGTAAAATTGAATCACCAACAATCACCTCCTACAAAATGATCTGCTTTGACCCCTTCACAAGATGCCTCAATGGTGACTTAGTGCAAGAGCGCAACCTTAGAATCATATGTTTGGAGTGAAGTTATGCTAGTAGATTTCTTCACTGGCATTTAGTGTAAGGGCGCACCTTAATCCTATGCGCCAGGAATGAAGTTGTGAAACTACACTACTTCATTGGTAGTTTAGCGCAGGAGTGCAACCTTGCATCCATGTGTCTTGATCGAAGTTGTGCTAGTGCATAAAATACTTCTGCATTGACAATTTCCTCTCGTTGAACCAACAACTCCATCCTCAGCAACAAAAGGAGTTCAGGAATTTCATTTGGCAAGTTAGCACAGGAGCGCAACTTCAAACTCTTGCACTTTGAACAAAGCTACGCTAGCTGCACAAGAGACTTCCTCAATGGCCAATTAGTGCATGGGCGCAACTTAACTCCATGTGCTTTGTGTGAAGCTGCGAAGTTGAGCAAAGTCTTCCTCATCGGAGATTTTGACTAAGTGCGAACCTCCAAACTTACCTTTCAGCAAAATCAGCTCCTCTATGTGCACATTATCTTCTCCATCTACAATCCATCACATAAGTGAATTGAGGTACTTCATTAGCAAGTTAGCACACACACACAACTTTGATTCCAATTGTCCTGAGTGAAGCTGCGCCATTACGCCAGAGGCTTCCTTTCGACATTTGCTTTGAATTCAAAGACAAAAGCCTTTGCCGAAACATATGGAGCATGGAACTCACAATTTAACTTGTTATTAAAGCCACATTTTGGAGAACAAAAGAATACATGAACTGGAATTTTTCATCAAGGTGTTTCAATTGCACCAACTTGTTCCAAACTTGACTAATTTCAAATCTGACAGTTGGCCCTAAAGAAAACACCCACAATAATTGAACATGACAAAATTGAACAAAACAAAAAATAAAATCTTAAAATATTTTTGGGTGATACAAGATCGTGCGTGCACCCGAATTCTCCTGCATCAAGAAGTCCACAACCTACGCCTTAGTAGGCAAATACACAAGTTGAGAGCATGATCCTAGATGAGTTGTCAAATAAGTGCATGTGGATCTCAATATGCTTAGTCCACTAATGCTCCACTGGGTTGCATGAAATGTCTATGATACTCTAATTATCAATGGGAAAGCCAAACTCTCCAATCAATCAGCAAAGCCAAAGAACCTCCTAGTTAGAAAGAACAACACCTCAATACTCAAACTCTATAGATGATAATGCAAAAGTTGTCTTCTTCTTGCAAGACCATGTAATTAGATCAAAATCAAGGTAGTAGACAAAACTATAAGTAGACTTTTGATTATCAACATCACTAGCCCAATTTGAGTTAGTGGAGTCCATAATCTAAGAAGCTCCTAATGTGTAGTGAATGCCAAAATGTGATGTTTCTAATGAATCTCATGAGGATCTTGAGAGAAATGGGAGACAAGATCAACCACAAAGGAAATATTAGGATGATTGTTTGTTAAGTACAAAAGACTACTGACCAACAAATGAGATAATGTAGCACCAACTCTAGGTGTAGTGCAACTAGTAGACTATGTGACACTTGATTGTAATGGAGTGAGTGTAGGCTAGAAATAAGCCATGCCCAAATCTCTGAAGCAAATCAAGAGCATACTTTTGTTGAAAATGGAAATCCCCTTGGAAGATTGAAGAACCTAAAGACCAAGAAAGAAATGTAGAAGCTCGAGATTAGTCATATCAAATTGCTCCATCAGTACTCTCTAAACACCCTAAATCATAGAGGTGGAACTACCTATGAGAATCAAATCATCCACATACAAAACATGGATCAAAAGATCCTCTTCATGTCTTTGAGTGTAAACTGTCAAATCAAAATGACAGTGGGAGAAACTAGAAGCAAGAAAGAAGCTATCAATCTTCTCATACCAAGCATGAGGGGCTTGTTTGAAACTATACAATGAATGACAAAGCCTACAAACAAGTGAAGGGTCTTGCATAAAACTTAGAGGTTGCTCCACATAGATCTCCTCATAAAGATCACCATGCAAGAAAGCACTCTTTACATCGATATGATAGATTGACCATCCCTATGATGCAACAAGAGAAAAAGTACAAGATGATTAGAATCCATCTTGTAAGCAGGAGCACATGTTTCAAAATAATCAATGCCCTCAACCTGTGAAAACCCCTTAGACACAAGACATGCCTTATACTTGTTAATGAACCCTTCTACTACATACTTTGTTTTACACAGCCACTTGCATGAAACCAACTTTCTTGAGCTTCAAAACAGAGGCTATAGGAGGTTGAAATGGAGGTATTCAAGTACAAGAAGGAATGACTGAGCTCTCAAGTTGATGAGGAGATCTGGTTGGAGGTGGAAAAATTTGTTGCCACTTTCAATAGATGGGAAGGTATTAAACAAAGTATCTTTGTAATTAAGAAATACCAAAATGTGCTTAAGAAAAACTTGGTGGAGGTGGTTGCATTTAGCAAAGAGACAATAAAAAAATCAGCCACCATTTTATACATTCTTCAATTTGAACTCCAAAAATGCCAAAGGGATAAGTAGGAAGGCTCAGCCAGGAGGACCAGGGCCAAAATAAATGAGCAAAAAGGAAAAGAAAAGACCAATAAAGAAGACCCTGTTACTGTCACTTTCACAAACCAAGTGGAATTCCTAAACAAAGAGTGGTCAGTAGCCAGTGGATTGCAGAAGCCGGAAAACATCAACTAGTTTGGTGTTTTCTTTAGCTATTTCTCTATTATTCCCTTGTTCATCTTGTTTTTTTTCTATTTTTTCTGGTAGATTGTTGTTGTTGTCACTCTCATTACTCATGAGACCCTTTTCATCTGCCTCTAGGCTATTTTTGTAAAAGGGTGTGGTCCCTTTCGATCCCATTTTTATTAATATCAAAAACATTTGTAACTTCACTGCATATCATCGCAATTGAGTATGTAGACAAAACTCTTCCTACAAAGACTTTCTACAGGTGAATATCACCCAAGTCCCAACATGCATGTGCAAAAGAGATGCTCAACAATGAGCTACAAGTGGGGATTTATAGAATACATCACCAATATATGTGAATGTACGACCAATGTGGGATAAAGGAGATGGAGTCACATGTGTGCACTTCTCCACCAAATTAGGAAGTACTAGTCACATGTGAAACTTACCCAAGTAGATATCTACCTAAGCAATCTTATCCTATCCTAAGTGCAAATACGCAATAAAAACTAAATACAAGAAAATAAATATGCACCAACATTGATCTCCTAAATGATCAAGAATGGAATCATTGGGTTGATACATATGCCTAGATTTTGTACTTATGCATTCATCCTTCATGAAGTGACACTTCAAAATCAATTTTAGTTAGGAAAAGAAATCATGTTCATTTTAAGTATTTTGCGAAGTTTTCAACATTCATCTACTTTTGTGTGTTTAGTTTTAGGATTTTGCAAAAGGACCTTGATTTGATTGTATAGAGAAAAATATATGTAGAAGGAAAAGACAAATCAAGGTGGGTATTCTCACATTGAAACATGTTATCATGCATTTAGATCTTTAAAAGGGGATAAGCCTTACATGATCTAAGTGAAAATTTTAAAAGCGTAATGTTCTCAAATCTTGATCTATTAGATATATTTTTGAGAAACATTAGGTAAGAATATGGAATCAAACTCTTATGGTTTTCATAGCGACAAAAAAATGATCTTGCAAAGATCAAGAAAGATATCTAGAAGATCAAGGAAATACTGTCTAAGTTAAAAATAAATATTTTTTCTCTTAGAATCAGGTTCAACATAATGGAAGGGGTCCTTGATAAGGACCCTTATCATTTGAAGACTTTGAAAAGGAGAATAATAGGAGGCAAGAGATGCACTTAGGATGGTGCAAACATAGTCATCACACAACATAAAGTGCAACAAATTATAGAATAGATTAACAAGCTAGTAGAAAGATACTAGAAAGATCTACTAAGTAGTGGAAACTTGATCCTTACAAGGGGAGGGGGTCTTCTTTTGCAATAGTTTTAATTGCTTAAAGAGGAAAAAATATTACAACCACTTTTGGACCTAATTACAAGTTTTATTTTCTAAGTGATAAATAAATTCTAACTATAAATTCATGGTTGAAAGGCAAGTTGCATAAGTGTCAATCACTTGAGTGAGATGAGCCTTGTTCAAATGGTATAAATATAGGTTGTCACTCCTATCTTAAACAATCAATACTTTAACTATTTTGTAATTTTTTGTGCAATATTCATTACCAGGCTCTTAGCAAGTCCAAAGCAGTGCTTGCGATTCTTTGTAGCAAAATAAAGTTGTATTTTTAGTTTTTTTTTCAAAAATTAATATAAATCATATCTAGTTTCTTTATATATTGTCTCCATTATTTACTCAATATTTTCAGGAGATCTGACAAATCTCTTGAATCACACTTGTTGATTTTATGATAAACGAAAGTATTCCATCCAAATAGTTGTAAAAACTTTCTTAATGTATAAAGTATTGTGACATATAATGGATTATTAAGAATGGTTAAAAATGTTAATTAGAAACTACCTGTTGGAAAGAATAATATAGCAAAAGCCTAAGCTCTTGTCCATGCTCTCCAGTTAGCGTCTAATAAAGGTTTTTAAAATGTTTGGATCGAAGGGGACTCTTTGATTATTATTTCAGCTCTGCAAAGGAGGAGATCCAAGAATTGGACTATCAGATACATCTTAGAGCAGGCTTGGACAACTTTGGAGAGCTTTGATTCTTTCCAGATCTCCCATTGTTATCGTGAAGGCAACAAGGTAGCAGATTGGTTAGCAAACCTTGCTATTGACCAAGTTGTACAAGAAGCTTCCTTTGATCAGTCCTCTATTTGCTAGCTAAAAATGTTAGTTCTCTTATCTCTTGTGATATTGAGTCAGCAAGTCTAGCCACGAATGGATGAGGGACGGGCAA
Organism: Cunninghamia lanceolata; assembly: GCA_027924645.1. NCBI lineage: Eukaryota > Viridiplantae > Streptophyta > Pinopsida > Cupressales > Cupressaceae > Cunninghamia > Cunninghamia lanceolata. The sequence goes on from BSBN01000623.1 coordinate 4,540,322, forward strand.
CTTCTATTGTCAAAGATTACCAGCCTCTGGGAACACTTATTGCCAGAATGTAAGTCTTGTTTTTGTCTTTTCATGGTCGATTTCCTAGAGTGTGCCTTTATTCTCCTCTGTGAGCTTTGATTAAGTTGTGCATTCATAGGGATCCCCCAAAGGTGCAATTTTAAATTCTAAAAGGAGATAACGGTCATTTGCCAGCCTGTACCTAGGCAGCTTATACCTCTTTAGTACACGTGGCACTCAGAAGGAAGTGCATAAGTTATTTTTAATTCTTCTCCGGGCTCCCTTGTCAGTTCTAGACTTGGGAAAGGAGCTCACTTTGATGTATTCACAAGTCGAGTGAATTTATTTTGTTTCATGGCTCATTTATTATCAGAAGCCCCTCCGCTTCTATATAGGGGCATTCACAGGATAGTCTTCTCACAAACTATCCCTAACCTTTGCTATTTGTTGCTTTCTACCTGGCTATTTTCTTGTTGGAGTCATGTTGTGTTGTTTTCTCATGCATGTTTATCAGTGAAATGGAGGGCGAAGCGTCCAATTTCATAATCCACCTCCATCCCTTCTCTTGGGAACTGGTAATTAAGGGCAGTGTCAACATTGTGGACTTGAACCAGATCTTCCAGATTGATTGCACACTTTCATAGTTTGCAGTTCAAAGCGTTTGCAATCAGAGGTGGCTCGATGGCTCTCTCGAGCAATTGAGGTGGTCCGAGGTCATATCTGTGTTCCTATCAAACCTAATGGATGTAGTTCTAGATGCAAACTTTGTTCTTCCTATTGCTATGGGGTTAATTAACAAGAGGTTGTTTAGCATTGATCGATGGAAAGGAGCCTTGTCAAACTATGATAATTCTCCCTCTACTTAAATATCATCCACTTCAATGGTCAAACAGCCAATAGCAATTTTACATCTCATTCACAATAAAAAGTGGTAAATATTTTTCCTATTTTAATTGGCCAAAATTGACCTTTGACTGTTGAAGTGGATGATATTTAAGAATAGCTCTGGTATGCAACGTGTGGATTGGAGGTTCCCCTTGCACCAGTTAAGGATTATGAATGCATATACAGTAAGATGCAAAGGGGGTTGTTTTGTGGCTGCATAAATGAGTTTAAAAGGGCTATCAAGGGTCACTCCTACACGGTGCTGAAGAGGGTGCGAGTTAGATGCAAGGAGATGTTCTTCCAAGGAACCTCAACGCACTCAATGTTGAATTAAACACCGAGGAGAATCTGGAGCTGAATGAAGCTGATGAGCCCACGGCAGAGGCGAGCGGAGTGGCTGGGCCTGTGGTGATGGGTGGTGTTTAGGGGTGTTGCTTTTTCTGTTTTCTGTGTTTTTAGTCTGGTTTTTTGGCCTGTTGTTTGTGTCTGCTACGTTTTATTAATGTGATGCCGTGAGTTTTTACCGGCTCTGTAAGTTTTTTGATTCTGGATTTGGTATCCCGTTTGAATGAATGATTTTTAATGAAGTCCACGAGGCCAAGCAGCCTAAGGGACCAAGAGCCGCAGCCCTATGAAACTATGAACGTTTATACCTATGAACATTTATCCTATTAATACTAGTCCGAGGGTCCTCCCTCTTTTTAAAAAAAATGTTAATTAGAAATGCCTTTGAGGGTTTAGTTTTATAACACAAATTGGTTATTACATCTAAAACTAAAGTAGTTTGTGCTCTAGTTACAATTGAAATTTATTTTATTGACCCCGCTCCGTAAGGATTAGGCACTAGTCTCAAAATAGTCATTGATCAAATTTTAATCAAATGAATATCTTAAATGTGTATTTTATATGATATGCAGGTCTACCAAAAGCTTAATGGTAAAAAGAAACATTGGAGAAATCCACATTTCTAGTATTCTTTATTTATATACCTATAGACTTAAAGTGTATTCTACTTAATAGATCTATGCCTATAAAATCATAAAGGTTAATACGGAAAGGAGTTAATGACAAAATAAAATAGAATTCAATTTGTCTTAAGGTTTATTTTTTTGTTTGCTTCAAGTTTTAGAATATTTCTTTTCGTCATCCGAGATCTCCAAGTAATAACCCTCCTAAGCTTTGTAGAGCTTGAAGTGTAGAAGAGTCATAACTACTATTGTCAATTGGCCCAACTTGCTTGTATTTTGATCATAAAACACCATTTAATTATTTTAGCTTGAATTTGTACCCTAGGGTTAAAAGATTTCATAAATGTGTCTTTTAGAAATAAAGGGAACTAATTAGAGCACCAACACTATCAATCATTCCACATGTCATGCTTGTGTGGGATCTCTTCTTTGTTGATTTGTTGGAGGCCCGTGACCAATTATCTTGATAAAGAATAATCTCCCATCATTGATAACAATTGCTACTGGAAAATGGTGAGGGACACAATGGAGACTTGTGAATCATTGATCATGCCATGTGGCATGATCCCACTGAGTTGCAAAAAGATTGCATAGGAAAATGCTTGGATGAGAATGAGGTAGATGTATTGCATTCTCCAATTGGATGCAGGTTTGATTTATAAAATAGTGAGTCATCTTTTGAGCTCACGAATGCCTTTGACCCTTGATTTGCTGAGATGATTGTCTGTGTTGATCCAAGATGAAACTTCAAAAGCTTTAACCAATGGGTTGAATTCTTGGTGCTTTAATGGCGAGGTATGAAACTAATTGTGGAGATAGTGTAGAAGCAAGTTGAGCAGGTAGGTGAAGCTTTAACCACATCCATGGGATCACATATTTTGAAGATGGAGGCATTAATTATGATGATAGGATGGTATTTATAGAGGGAAATTTGATTTGGAGGTTGTGTTGTTGCTTGAGGAGGTAGTTGGAGAAATCAATGAAGATCAAACAACACCCATATTGGTTGTGGAAATCAAGAAGGAAACTAACCATCTCAAGAGTGGGCAACCTTTCAACCATAAATGAATGTTAGATATTAGTGGAATTAGATGCCAGGGTACACTGTGTGTGCAAGTTTAAAGGAGATTTCCCCGATTTGCAAGAGGATCTAATCTAATTGTGTGTTGTATGATTTGCAAAATTAAATGTTTCTATAGAGGAGCTTGTTGCAATAGAATAGGAAGCCTTAGGCAAGAATTTCAAATAATCTCTTAGATTCTTGAATGCAATCAAATCGTTTTGTTATCATTGAAGTGGAGTAGAGTTGCATGCCCATAACAAACTTTATTCCCTCTCTATCATGATGGATATGCAACAGTGTAGACTTGAAGAGATGTCAGTTGCATAGTGGACCTAGGGCATATACCAAATTTGTACAAAATACCCTCTAAAGTCAATATAGTCTCTCATGTCAAATGTTGTATGTCAGGTTTGATGTTTTTTGTCTATACTTTTGTAAATCTAAAGAAGGTATCATAAAGCAAAAATTCTCTCCATGATCCAAATGACTAAATAACTGACTAAGAATTTCAAGGGATAATATATGCATCTCTAAGCTTACATTTGCTAATCCATTGTTTTTGTTTTTTTTGTTTTCGTTACCGAGGAGGTGTACGTGCCTTGCCTTGGGCTTACATTTGCTAATCTATTGTTGTTATTGATTAGTTAACTACTGAAGTAGTTGTAAAATCTTTACAAAGTCTTTGGAAAGCCCTTCTAAAAATAATTAGTTGATAGGCTTCTTATGTGAGCATTCATGCTTGGTATTTAGTCCCTAAAATTTGTGTCATGCTACAAAAAAATCATGCCGAAAAAACCCTATGAAGAAAAACAAAAATCATATGCACTCCTTTTTAAATTATAAAAGTTCCTTTTTCAAGAACTTTCAAACATCAAATCTTTAATCTTTTGTTCCCACGTTCGATTCACTTTAATGATTTTTCATTAAGTTTTTTTCCTTTTTTGAAGTTGAGCCTCTTTTAAGTTCAATAGTTGGTCATATGGTGTGAAGGGTGCCTTGGCAAGGTGTTTGGGTTTAGCCATTGGTTATATGGATTGCACTAATCTTTTAGCTATGTAGACATATAAATAGCTTCCAAACACTAAAGACTTGCCTCATAATATTAATTGAAAATTAATTTTCAAAATTTTGTAACTTTTATATGTGGAGTTTTTTTTATGTTTATTTGTTGAAAATGTATATTTTTTCGGGATCTACATAGTGGTGCAATCAAAAATAAGTTTTGGTGCCTCATGATCTAGTTTTGAGGGTATTTTTAGAAAGTGGCGTGTTCAATGCAAACAAGGATTTGGATGTCATGTTACTTAACGTTTTTTGCTATCAATGATATTAATTAAGGGTTTTTTTTACTTACATGAAAGGAATGATTTTATTTGAATTCCATAAATTAAATGAAAGGTTTATAAAATGTGTTTATATATATATATATATATATATATATAATACTTTAATGCATTTTCCCAAGATTGTTTTTACTTAGTAAATATATCTTGTTTGAATAAAATGCAAATTATTGTGACTTGATTAGTAGTTGATAGGTTATTACAAAAAAAATCTAAAAATGGTGATTTTAACTTCAAAATTTTTTAGATTTCATCATAAGTTTTTGGTGTTAGATATTTGTATATAATTTAAGCATTGGGGGTTGATCAATTTATATAAATAGTTCAATCTTTTTATTTTTTATGTTTTTTAATCTAAATTACAATGTGGTGTACAAATTTTATTTTAATGACTAGGGTTTAATTTGCTATTGTAATGGTGAAATTAACATACTCTAACCATTTCCAATTTGGTTGTGCCCCACCTTCATGGGAATATATTAATGCAATAGCATATCGACAAATGGCACTCTTTTATTAAGCTTGGCTCATGGCTTGAGCCTTATTCACACCCATTTCACCCCTCTTTGCACCATTTTCCATACACGCACCATTATTGCACCCTTATTCGCACTTGGTTCCATATGTTCCCTTCCTACCTCAAAATTATCTCACCACTCTCTACACTACGTCCATCACTCTCTAATTTTATGTTACTTCATTTAGTCTTTTATCCACCACCATTTCAAATGCCCACTCATGAAAATAGAACTTGTTGCCCTACTCAATAGAGTTAATTACAAGTTTTCTACCAAGGTATTCTTTGAGTCTCCATATTGGCACAACCATTGCACCTCCTAGCAATGCAAGTGCTAGTATATGGAATTTCTTTGGTTAGTTATGAATGGTTAAAGAATGTTTGGTTATGTGAAGTTTTTTGATGTCTTTGTATTGCATCTAAATGAAATTGTAGCTAAACTTACATGGTTACATATGTAATACTAATTCTCTATTTCAAATTTATAAGAATGTTTACACATTTATTCAAGTCTTGACTTTGTCGTCCAATGGACTAAGGCCTCTGTCTATTTTTGATAAAAATATCATCCTCTATATTAAATATCACCCCCTTATTCCATGTAGGTTAAGTTAGTGTATGTTAGGCCCCACCAATTTGTAGAACCCATTGATACTTACCTTATCAAATAACTTGAGAGTTTGAACCTGTTAGTCATCTTCAGAGATGCATTTTTGAGTTTCTAGGCTGGATGTGAAGTAACTAAATATTAATCTATTGTTACAAGATCTTTTGGTCTACAAGACCAATAAAGTAGTGTAAGAGGTGCTTAGTGACAATTATTTGGGGCATCCTTATACAAAGGGTGTGGCTAAACTATGTGACCATCTATTATTCATTTCTCTTTAATTGCCATGTACGATCTTTAAGCATATGCTCCTTGGCCCTATAGAACCAAAGGTGTAGAAAAGTTGCCCACTCTTGTTAGTTGGCCCACATTGCTTACAATTTGATCATGAGCCTTGCCCAATTTATTCGAATCAACTCTATTTCCTAGGTTTGGAGTCCAAGGTGAATTCTCTAGAATTATGGAATACTTTTTGGAGGACCAACAATCCCTATGCTTACCTACTTAGCTTACATTTACATTTCATGTACTATTTTCTCCTCTCCAATTCCTTGCCTCTGATGAATTCTCCTATGTTGACATTATAGACAATTATAGGTGCCTACACATAGACTTGTCACCATATCCAAACGGACCATTACCATCCAACATGGTAATGCCCAATATGACATGCCATCCTATAGGATGCTACACAAGGCAAAGTAGCATCATACCACTTTTCATATAGACAAAAAAATCTAAGCCTACTCTCTCCTCATGTTCGTTGGCAATAAAATACAATTTGCAATTGTAGTTTCCTTTACTTGTGTGACAGAAGCTACTCATTACACATTTTCCATGTTTTGTAGGTTCCCATGGAGCACACATTCTAAACAATGAACATGCACAATGACATTTAAAGGGGTCCATTACTTTATATGAATCCAGTATCCATTTTATGTCTAACTATTTACTTTCATGCACATTTATGAGTGCTAATATATTGCAAATACATCATTTTAGGATTCAAATGCACCTTAAAGTGGGGGCAAAATGTAATAATGAAATTTGCATACCCATGTCAATTCCCATTAATTTTGAGTCAATTTTGAGAGTGATTTAATACAATTACATATCAACAAATGATGCAATTTGTGCAAAGTAGTTCTCATTCCTTGATCCTTCACCTATCCTCGTTCACATACATTCTCACGTATTCAACCTTGCCTTATCCATATTGGCAAATATCCCCATGTATCTAACATTTATCATGCCTATTATTGCCCACCATGTTCAAACATTCATTTCTCACCTTGATTTTACTATTCGCTTATCCCAAATCAATCCTCCACTTGCAAAATTCAAAAATTTAAATTCAAAGTTTGTCAATTCCCATCTATTTCATTCATGTCATGAGTCAACTTGGTACACATTTTGCATGTTTTATTGCTATGTAGTGGTATTTAGAGACATTCAATGTGCATTCATTGATCATCAACAGATATTCAAAATTAAGTTACAAATCATTCAGATTTAGAGAGCATTCACTACAATAATCTTTAAAATTTGGAGCACCAAAATGAACTAAATCTGCATCATCCTTCTAGCACATTTGTATGACTATAGATTGTTGCCCTCAACCATTTCCACAACTATAATGCTGACTTTCCTAAGTGGCTGACCTAGGAGAATTTGACCCTATCTATCTGGCAGCCTCCACAGTATTTTCAAATACTACCAATCGTTAAAAATAAGCATAGAGCAAACTTCAAGACAAACTAAAGACAATCTAAAGAACAGAAGTGCACAGTTGCCTAGATCAAATTAACGCGTCACAAATTACATATACACCTATAGAAATGACCCATATCTGCAGAGTCAATGCACAGCAGAGTTGAAAGACTAAAAAAGTACAGACAAAAGGATTCATCTTCAGCCCCAAGGCCTTTAGATTTCAGTGCCATGTCAAATTTATTCTTCTCCATCATTTCTAGAACTAAATATCTAAAACCCTTTTCACATTTAATTTCTTAACTTAGGATTTAATTATTCTATTTATCAATCCCACAACTATCATTAATTTACTCTAGGTTGATTTATGCTTATGTGTATGCATCCCCTTGAAAATGTTATTTTCCTTTACAATATTTCAATATTTCAATATGCTGGGGAATGTACAATGGGTAAAAAAAACATATAACAAGTTGAAGTCTATCCGGTTCGTGCCTTATTCTCCAAGCAATGGATTCTGAAGCCTTTTCATGCATTCTTTTTCAAGATTAGCCTTTTTCATATATTCTAATCTGATAAAACATACGAAATGCCTTAGTAGATAGGGTGGTTGTTTCAATTGTTTTTTAAAACCGATTTTATTATTATATACAATGGCATTTAAGAGATGCCAATAAGTCCGACTTATCTCATTTGTTTCACCTCCAATCTTCATATTAGTATTCTAATTTTTATGATAGTAACCTATACTCTTTAATGCACTCGCTGTGCATTTTTATATTGGTGTAGCATCTAAAAGTTTTCTACGACTAGTGTATGTGTCATGGTGCACGATGCAGATCAGTTATATATGACAAAATGTGGGTATTTTGGGGTGAAAAATGTGATGTTACAAGACCATCTTTACGTACCGTTCAGGTCATGCCTAGATCCAAATTCTTATAAATTTACCGTGTAAGAGTTTGCCTGAAGAGTATTGTTATTGAATTGAATGTTAAAATCACATACGATGGTAACCTAATTTTTCATGGTCTGGTTGAAACCCCTAAACTGCATAAAACTGTCTTTTAACCTTTTTTTAAGGTGTGTTGCACATAGGAAAAGTGACATCTAGAGTGGGCAGTTGTCTTCGGTGTTCTAGTGCAGATCACTTCAAACATGTTACTGAGAAGTAAGAGAAGTTCAGATAAGTTTTTCATTCATGGAAGCAAAGATGGCAATGATCCTACTAGACTTGTGTAGATGGGAAGTGGAAGGAAACAGTATTAAGGCCCTTGCTAGTATTTTTTTTAGTTTCAAAGATGCAGAGTGTTTGTAGGAGACCTAAAAACACTTTGAAAGAGTCAATTACAACATACAAAACCCCAAAATTCTAAGGAAAAAAAATCCTGACATGATAATGAAAGTCACATTTTGCGTGATAATTGTTCATTAAAATCGCATATTATGGCGAGTTTGTTCCTTCACGGTCTGCTTGAAACCCCTAAACTGCATAACAATTTCTTAGAACTTGCTCTTAGATGGGCAGTTGTCTTAAGGGTTTAAATGTTAATCAAACAAGACATTGAGAAGTTTAGATAAGGTTTTCACCATTGGAAACACAGATGGGAATGATCCTATTAGATTTGTGTAGCTGGGATGTGCAAGGAAATTAATAGTAAGGCCCTTGCTAATATAGTTCTTAGTTTCAAAGATATGCACATATATTGGAGGTTGAAAATGTAGACCTCAAAAGAAACTTGGCAGATGTCAAATTTACAACATGAACAAAACCCAAAATTATACCTCTAAACTATTTTTTTTTTAAATCTTCATCCTTAGAATGGCAGGTGGAATCGTTACCACTCATCTTGAAGCCAACTACAGTATGTTCAACATAATCAATGGAAGATATTGTGTCTACTCTGTACGTTTCTTAGGAGTCTTGTGAAAGTATGGTTGATACCTTGAGCAACCTAGTAAACTTGCACTTGTAATAAGCATAGAATCAATAAAGAAGAAAAAGCAGTGTTGCAGGTCTTCCAACCCTTGGGACGCTTCTCAGGGTCGGGGACGCGTCTCCCGTCCCGGATTCTCCAACAGAGACATCTCTCATAGGAGGAGACGTCTCCCGCCCGTCTCCCGATGACCCACGGTAAAAAACAAAAAGTTCGCTTTTTTTTAAATCATTTTCTCTTTTCCAAAGTCTTTCGGAAGTCTCCCGCAGCGCCACAGAGGCATAGAAGAGGGCGTTTGAAGATTTTGCGAGGGCGTGAAGATTTCGCGACTGCATTTGAAGATTTCGCGACGGTAGGGCACGTTTTCTTTGTTTTTTTGAAGATATCTATTTTTTGTTCTGTGCGACAATAGGGCACGTTTTGATTCAATACAGGGCACATTTTAAAAAGCTTTCTCTACCCTGTAACTCGTCCCCTAAGCCAATCCAATACATTTTCTGCAAAACTAAATAGTAAACTTGTTCCAAATTCAAACGATCTTTCATTACCTCAAGAACCATGTTCATCATCAGATGATTGAGAGATTGTTTTAATACTTGAAGCTATAATGTTTTGGAGGCTGGGTGGGGGAAAGTGTTGCAAGGAAGAGAAGGGGAACGGTATGCATTTTTTTACATGGTTTTGATAGTAAGGGTTTTAGTGGAAAAATGACAAACAAAGTAAAACCTATTCCATATTCAAATGATCTTTCATTGCCTCAAGAACCATGTTCATCATAATTGAATCAAATACAGTAAACTGTAATACGAATACAAATAGTAAAACTAAATACAGTAAACACTAAATTGTAATACAGTAATATTGTTTTAATTTAAATATTTTAATATTATAATAAATTTTTTTATTGTTTTAATTTTAAATTTAAATGATTGACTGTCTTTCTCATTTTGTTGCAAGCTGAGATATGTCAGGTGGGGGAAAACAAGGCCTGTACCCACTATGGAAGTATTGCTTTCGCATTCCAAGGGCGAAGGGGTCAGGTGGAACAGCCACCACCAAATGTAAGCTTTGTGATATCAAGCCATTTCAAAGTACTTACACGAGGGTGAGGGCTCATTTCCTTCCATACCTGGAAAAGGTGTCGATCCTTGTACAAATGATGTAGAACGACATGACGCTATTAGGGATCAAGAAAGGGCTAATGGGAAAGCGTCTCTTTTGCGCTCTCATGCTTCAACAAGCAGGGGCAACTGGTGCAAGTCAATCTCAAAATAGAGAGTCAGAGGTGGATGTGTCTTCTCGAGAGGTGACAAGAGAAGATTTAGCATGGGGATATTCTCACAAGAGATCAAACATTGGCAGCTCAAACCCCATTGGAAGATTATTTGATGTGCAAGGTCGAGATGCAGTTGATGAAGCGATTGCACGCTTCTTTTATGCAAATGGAATCCCATTTAATGTTGCTCGCTCACCTTTCTACACTGAGATGGTCCAAGCCATCAACATTGGACCAACTGGGTATAACCCCCCTAGGTATGAAAAGCTTCGCACTACTCTAATTGATAAAGAAAAAACTCGATTAGAGCAACAAACCGCACCATTGAAAAGAGTGTGGTCTGTAGAAAGATGCAGTATTGTGATAGATGGGTGGACAGCTAGAAATCATCCACTACTTAATATCATGGTAACATGCAACAAAGGGCCTTATTTTTTTAAGGCAATAGATTGTTCAGGGCAAGAAAAAAATGCAGAGTTCCTCCATAACTAGCTGTGTGAGGGCATTGAGGACTGGGGGCATCACATGCAGTCCAAGTTGTTACAGATGCTGCCCCTATTTGTAAGGCAACAGGCATGTTGGTGCAGAAAAAATATAGGCATATATTTTGAACACCATGTTGTGTGCATTCATTGAATAATGCAACTCAAAGATATTGGCAAGTTCCAGTGGATCTCAGATCTCATTGAAAAGGGCAGAAAAATATAGATGTTCATAAGTAACCATCACCATACACAAGCCATTTATCGAAAATTTGCCAAGGTGGAACTTCTCAAACCTGTTGATACACGGTTTGCTTCTTATTTTATTCTTCTTGACCGTCTCCAAGAAGTCAAAGGAGCTTTGTGTGCCACAACAGTTAGTGATGCATGGGTAGCTTGGAGACAATCTACATCAGATACTGCAGCTGAGGTGAGAAGTATGGTCCTTGATGAGCATTTTTGGACTGATGTTAGATTTGTTGTGGACTTTATTAAGCCCATAAGTGAGGTGATCAAATTTGTTGATACAAACAAGCCATGTTTGGGAGAAATTTATGAAGAAATAGATTCCATGTGTGAAAGAATTAAGAAAATAACAGATGCAAGAGATCCTTCTCTATATCCCTTGCTAGAAGAAAAGATACATGGAAGATGGAACAAACTTAAGACACCCCTTCATTGTGCTGCCTATGCCTTGAATCCTAAATGGTATGATCTACAAGCAACCAATAAGAGGGCTCCATATAAGGATAGAGAGGTAATGAAGGGATTTTGGGCAGCAATAAAAAAGATTTATGGCCGAGGTGAGGATGCTTCAATTATGAGGACTCAATGGAATAAGTTTTCACGTGGGCATGGTGACTTTTCTTCCATGGAAGCCATATATGATATGCATGCAAAGAAAGACCATATAGAGTGGTGGTGGAACCATGGAGGTGAAACCCCTGAATTGCAATCATTTGCAATAAGATTGCTCTCACAAGTAGCCAACTCTTCATCTTGTGAGAGGAATTGGAGTACTTATGGTTTTATTCATTCACAGAAAAGGAACCGGTTAGAGTCAAAGAAAGCAAAGACCCTAGTGTACATTCATAGCTCACTTCGTCTTCTCTCTCGTGTAGAACCTGGGTACAAGGAGGGTCCTTCAGCAAAATGGGACCAAATTTCCGCTAATGGAGAAGCTACAGCCTTGGTTGATGAAACAATTGAAGTAGATGGCCTCAGTGATTTACCCCCAATTCTACTACCATCAGAGGAACCTGAGCTTGAGAGTGATGAGTATTTGGAGAGCATCATAGCTGAGGGACCTAGAGATGGATGACATAGAATGATGACATAGATTTCTGATTTTTGTTTTCTATATGCATATCAGCCTACTAGGCTATCAACATTTTTGAATTTCAATATGTAATATCGATATGTAGTATGAACTCTTTGACATTTGTGTGTTTAAACTTCAAAGTTAATGTTAAACAATAAACTTTACTAGTTCTCTTGTTTTGAAAGTTCAATGTCATGATATTTTCAATTTTAATGTTAGCATATTAATATATTTTTAAAATTATTAAATTATATTAGGCGTCTCCAAGTACTCGTCTCCTATTTTTCAAAAATAGACGTACCAATACAGGGTCCAGTCTCTCGTATACTAGTCTCCATGCAACCTTGAGAAAAAGCAAAATAGTTGTTGGCAATGCAACAGAAGCCTTATTTGTGAAAGAAAAATAGCAAGTTAATAAAACAAACTATTATTTCTAAGCCATAAACTCATACGACACGGCAAGAATCTACTTCCCAAAAGAAAAATGTATGCTTTTATTGTTGTAAACCATGAAATCATGTCAAACATTGCAACTGCACGAATAGGCTTTTTTTATGAAGCTAACGAGAAACAAAGAACTAGATGCATGTGTAACTCCAAGACGTACCACCAATTGTAATTAAATTCGAGTGCCAACCAACTTATGATAACTCACAAGAAATTATTTGTAACATATGTTAACTCAGCAAAGGTGAAGTTTTAAGTGAAAATAGACTGTGTGTTTTTTAAGACAAGGTGGCATTGTGGTAAACCTTCCATGTGATAATTGTAGGGAAAAATTATATGTTCCCCATCTACCAAAACCATAGTTACCAGGAGACTCATTCCTGACCCTTGGTACTTTTCTCCCAATACCGGAAACAAGTCCTTGTCTCGGAGACTCATATGGGGACAATCTCCAGTCATTAGAAGACTACAGATGAAGTTTCTTTGTCTCTATATGTCTCCTATACGTCTCTTAGAAGTATCCCTTGAAAATTGGGAAACGTATAGAGTTTTCTCAGATACATCATATAAATTACACTAGGTTTTCCTTAAGTGTTAACATGTTGACACAAGTTAAAAGACCTAAAGAAATACACTAATAGGCTTGTTGTTTCTATTTTCTGCATTGAACTTTACAAGTTTTTTTTTAGCACAATTATTTTTATCAAATTCCAAAGAGGTAAGAGTACAAAGAAAAACAATTGTATCGCTTAAGATGTGTATACACATTGATGCTTTATCAATTGATTGAGAATATAGCCAAGTCATCTCCATGGACCACTATACCATGTTTTTAAAATAGTGGCATTCCCCTCCTAGTCTCTCTCATCTCTAGGTGATTATGGTTTAAAATAGTTTTTATGTCACAGTTGATAATTTTCAAATATCAACACTATTAGTTTTTGCTTTCGTTGACATTTATTTCAATATTTAAAATGTTTTTTTTTTTAATTAAGCATTTTAGCATTTTACAATCTTTAAAATTGCATATCCATTGTGTAACTATTATGTTCTAAATTTAAATTATATATGATTTTTTTTTTAAATTTTGCTGCCTCCAAGTACCTGTCTCCAACATTTTTTGAAAATGGTGTACCAGTACCCATCCTCGTCTCCCATACCAGTACCAGTCCCTGTCTCCTAGTAACTATGACCAAAACAAACAAGCACTCTTCTTTCAATCAGTTGAATTATTGAAGCAGGGATGAAGCAACAAAAGTTAGAAGACGACTTGGGTGTAGACCCTCCAACATAATGAAATTGTATGAAAGGTGCATAATTGGGAAACGTCAGAGTGACATTCACAAGGTTAAAGCAACTAGAGATAGAGTTGCTAGTATTAGTGCATTATAGTATTCGTGCCATGAAGGTTAAATATGATTGAAATGCAAGATACTTTTATCACCTTTGTTGACGATGCATCTAAGCAAACTTCTAATGCTTTAATTAGAAGCCAGTTGGAAGCTTTCAATGCATTTCAGATATTGGAGGCGAATACATATCCACTGAATTTTCTCATAATTTAAAACAGAAAGATTGAAGCAACTCTCAATACCACCTACACCTCAACATAACAGTGTGCTGAGCAAAATAAACATTGGTAAAAGTTACAAAACACATGCCTGCATGTAGCAAATTAACCTATTGTTTTTACAAAGGGACATCCTCAGGTTTCGCTGTCATCTGCAAGAATGTTTTCACGTTTAATGAGCAATTTACATATAGAAACATCCACTGCACATTAGGCACCACACTTGACCATGGTATTGATTTGGATGAAGAAGGATTTGAAATATTTTTAAATTATATTGGACATGCAAGATACTTTATCACCTTTGTTGATGATGCATCCAAGTCTACTTTTAATGTTTTCCTTCAAAGGAAGTTGGAAGCTTCCAATGCATTTGTGGTATTTAGAAGCTAATTGTGATATCGTAGATAAATACATGTCCGCTAAATTTTCTCAGAATTTAAAGAGAAAGATAAGAGGCAACTCTCAATACCATGTACGTTTCAACAAAATGGAGTGCTGACAAGAATAGGACATCGGTAAAAGTTACTAGACCCATGCCTGAATATAGCAAGTTATCTTATTGTTTTTACAAAGGGATGTCCCCAGGTTTCCCTGTCATCTGCAAGAACACTTTCCTGTTTCATGAGCAATTTGGGGATGTTCACACATCCCTCAGACATCTGGAAACATCCACTGCACATTAGGGACCACACTGGACCGTGGTACTGATTTGGATGAAGGAGGATTTGAAATATTTTTAAATTACACACAAACACACACACACAGAAGCCATCCCCCACTGTCCCCAGAATCTAAAAAAACTGTCTTCCCTAAAACTCAAGAAACATTGGTTTCTAACACATGTAAATGGACTGACACCAGAAAAGGCATGGGCTAGTAACAACTATCAACTGCATATTTTGATTTTTTTCAGAGCAACTGGTTGTCTGATATATATACATATGCTGATGAAAAAGGGACGAGTTGGATGACAAAAGTATTAAAGCAATTTCCATTGGCTATTCAATGAAAGCGTAAATTGCATGATCAGAATACTAAGTTGCTCTATGTAGAAGAAGAGAGAACATAAGAATCTTGATGAATGATAAGCCATGTAAGGATGATGTAGTGCATAAAACTAACCAAAAAAAACGCAAGATTCTAAAACAAGTGAAAAATAATAAAGCTTAGCAATGCTCTATCTTAAGCAAAGTGTCATTTTCAAAATGAAGTACAACTTTGTATTGCACCTCTCAACAAGGATACGAAGCCCAACCTAGAAAGAAAGGGATTCTATTGAATTTGTTTGTTAGAATAACAAATAGACTCAATTAATGAAGAAATGGACTCTGCCTTGATTGTTGAACCACGGTCTTCAAATGAAACACTTAATAGTTCAGATTCTGATAAACGGAAAGAAGAAATAGATGTTCAATATAATTCTCTGCTAAAGAATAGAACATTGGAATTAGAACCTCTGCCATTTCGAATAAAGATTGGTCATTGCAACTGTGTGCTAAGAAAGAAGTTACAAGTTGGCGGCACCATTACTGGGTATAACACAAGATTAGTTGGCAAGGGGTATTCGCAACCACCAGGTATAAATTACCATGATATGTTTTCTTCAAAGGTTACTTGATGACCTTGATTACAGCATTTTTTGGTTGTTACAAAAAAATAGAAGATATTTAAGTACATATAGTGGATGTAAAACAGGATTTTCCTCAATAAAAAATTTAGATGAAGCCTATAGGGATCAACTAGAAGGGTTCATAGCAACAAGCAAAGAGCAGCTGGTTTGCAAATCAAAGGGATCGTTGTATAGGCTGAACAATGCTACTTGTGCATTGTGTCAAAATTGATAGATTATAATTGCAAATGGATTTTGGAAGAGAAATGTCAATTATAATACCTGTAAGAAATCAATGTAACTCTATGATTTGTTGATAATACAATCTTAACCAGCAATTGTCATAATTTGATGCATAATGTAAAGGTAAGATCGTCTATTGAGTTTAAAATGGTAGAATTTAGTGAAATCAATTGTTTCCTTGTTCATTCAAGTGTCTAGGGAATAAGCTAAGGGACTAAAACAACTTGGCGAGAAGTATGTTTAGAATTTATACAAACTTTGCAATGCAAAAGCAAATCCAATTGGCATTCCTTCAAAAGTGAACCTTAAAATCAGCAAAAATATCTCCAAAGACAGAAGATCCGAGGATTATGGAAACTCTGCTATATCAAAATGTGGCAGGAAGTCTCATGTATGGCATTATAAGTACCAGACATGATATTGTCTTTGCAGGAGGTTGTCAGTACATTGAAGATACAGGTCCATAACATTCGCAAGCTGTAAAGTGGATGCTGTGGTATCTAAATGGCACAAAGGACCTTGGCGTCAGCTTGAATGGTAGCATCAAAGGAAAAGCAAATATGAAACTAAAAGGATATTGTGATTTATGTTGACCGGGTAATATTGACAGTTTATTGTTTTTATATTTGATAAAAGACTTGTTTCTTGGTATGGTAAAAGCCAACTGTGACCCTAACAAGTACAAAAGCTAAAAGCATCCCAGTTGTGCAAGCTACCAAAGAGTTAGTATGAATGAGGAGATCACTTGTAGATACTGGAGAAGAAACATGCAATCCAATTATCTTGCAATGGGATTGTAGATACCGGCTACAAGAGGAGTGTTAGTGAAAATAGCCTGTATTTAGTTAGGTAAAATGAGGAGAAACTGCCCAACATTTAGGGCTTGCTGTTTAACAGTTTTTGGAACCCATTTCATTAAATAAGTAAATAAAGTCGGGAACTGCCAACAGCACAATGCAGTCCCACCTATCTCATTTTCACTTCATTTCTTCATATAAATATTCTTTATTTTCTGGCTCTATTCTGTATAATCGTCTTTTGAGTATGCTTTGTTTTTCATACTAGTGCAGCACATCAGAGTTCTCTGCAACTGGTACAGATCTTTGTCAAGCTTTGCATCCATCTTGTTGTTAATGTGAGCCCACTCAGGTTGTAAGAGCCTTCTCACTTAGATGAGCTTCCAAACACTCATTTTGAGGCTATTGTTCCAAATTTTCAGCCACTGGATAAGAATACTTTGCTTAATGTTTAAACTTGCAGCAATTGCAGGAAACAACCACCACCTGTTTGGTCTGATATAAAAGCACTCTGTGAAAATAGGCCATGTGGTTCTCCACATCATTTTTTACATAGAAGTTTCCTCGTCTAGCATCAAAGCTGGGGAAATTTTCCTTTTAGCATGCTGGAAATGACCAGAGAAGTGGAAGAAATGAAAAAGAGTATCATTCTCATATGTATCTCCTCATTTGCAATTATCAACATCATTGAAAATATCCTACATGTACACTTTGCAGTTTGCCCTATTCCAGAAAGCTTTTCTAATTGCATGTAAGTATCTAACCAGTACCCATCCTCATCTTTGTAAGTCTATTTAACCTACCTACTTAACCGTATAGGCATCAATTTTTGGCAGCTAACTTATTTATCATCCTTTGTTGTTCTGCATTTCCATGTGTATTTTCCTAAGTTAACCGGGTTCTTCTGTTTTGGGGGCGGGTACCGGACCGGACGGGAGCGGGAGCGGGAGCCGCAATGGGAGCCGACAGGGAACGCCCCGCCCGCCCCAGGTTCTCTGTGGGTTCGCGATAAGGACAGGAGCGGGAGCGGGAGCGGACAGGGAGCGGCCCGCCCGACCCGGGTTCTCTGTGGGTTCGTGATACGCGAACCCACGGAGAACCCGGGGCGGGCGGGGCGCTCCCTGTCCGCTCCCACAAAAAAAAAACAGAGTTTTTTAATATTAAAACACAAAAAAACGTGTTTTTAAAGTTTTTCATCTGAGAGATATTCAATGCTTTTGCAGGGAGATATTCTCTTTGTATTCCTGCTGTTCAGCTATTGCAATTACCTTGTTTTTCAGGTGATATTAAAATATTCTTTGAAAAAAATACCTGCTTTTGGAGATCTCTGTACAGAGTCACAGACATCCATCACATTAAGCACTGACATCAGCAAGTGGATTCCACTGTATGGCATATTATTGAGAAATACTGTCAAGACTCAGAAGTTAACAAGTTTTCTCCTAATTCGTCTACTGTACTGAAAATAAGATACTTCTCCATTGTCTTAATCAAAAATCCTGACAGTGAATTTTGAAAAGGGTTTACTCTAATCTTATAGAGAATATAAAGCAAATTCCCTACCCAAATAAGTTTCAAATTCCTCCATTTGAGAAGAGTTTTTCATCTTTTGTTCATTTTTGCATTGTGGAGGGCCACTAGTATTATGTATGTTCAAGATTCAAATGTATTATGTATGTTCAATTCTGTATATTTTTTAATTTTTTTGGTATATACAGTTATACTATATAAATAAATATATATATATATATATATATATATATATATATATTTACAGCCGTACCCACAGGAAGAAAAAAAAAATAACCGTACCAGCGTACCAGAACCCCACTCCCGAACCCGTTCCCATACCAGAACCGGCAACTTAGGTATTTTCTGTTGTGTTCTTTGCTGTATGCTCACTTAAGTTTATATCACAAAATTTGCTATAACCAGCCATAGGCAAGAGAATAAACACATAATGGATGCTTGCATGCTGTTCTTTGCTGTATGCTCACTTAAGTTTATATCACAAAATTTGCTATAACCAGCCATAGGCAAGAGAATAAACACATAATGGATGCTTGGATGCTTGGATGCTTGGATGTTTGAAGAAGAAAGATAGAAAGATTCCATGGCATCAAATGCTCTAGGCAAATATAGAAAGGATCACTTTGGCCCCAAATACAAAAGGAAATTACTCTAGCCAAGACAAACTTTATTGTCATTTTGATTAAAAACAGTCCCACGGACTATTACTAAAACTCGGCTCAAAATTTGTAACTTTTCCCGTGGATTTAGTTATTATGATTATCCTCTTATCCAATGCTAACAGATTTTGCAATTAATCCCATTCTTTGGCCAGTTCAGCAAATAAGGAAAAAAAAGCTAGCCATAGGCTGAAAAGGTGACTTAAATGTAACTTCTTGGTTTTTAGACCATTGCTCTTGAAACGACATTTGTGCAGAAATCTGATAGCGTGTCTTTGATGTTTTGAACCTACGTATAGTAAACTCCAGGCTTGTATAGTCACTCGTAAGACTACTTTTTTGTTCAGATTAATGCTAATAGATTGATTTCTGCAGCTTTTAGTCTTTTATTTCTGTCTGGGACAGTTCATGGAGATGGTGGATCTTTATCATGATCACATCTTGCTTTTATTGGTCTTTTCTCTCTCTGACCATTCATGGAGATGTTATCATAATATGATAATAATTTAAAAACACTCTGAGTTATGCCATGGTCCCATGCGGCTGCATAGGTGGATTTTCTGCTTAAATTAGGGCAGCATGGGTAGTCCTGTGCAAATTTTAAATTATGTATAAAGGATAATTTAGAATCTTTCCCTATTATAATGGAGCAGCTACATTTTAGGGATTGAAAATATGCTCTGAAAAAAAGGGGGGGCTGAAATTATGCAGCAACTGCATAATGAAAAATATGCCACGTATCTGCATATATTTCCTTTCCTCTTATTTTTCGTTTTCCTCCAAATCTTATCTCCTAAATTTTCTATATTAATATATAGTTCTTTATTAATAGTTTTTTGTTTAAATTTATATAGTAAAAAAACTACAATTTAAGATAACTGCTTAAAATGAGCAGAAAAATTAAAATATTCATAGGATCACTAGCTCCACAAATAACTCCTTAAAATATTGAGCAGGGGCTGCTAGCCAAAATAAGCTAAGCAGACGCATGGGATCCTGCCCTTACTCGCCAAGTCCCAAATACTCGTGAGTCATTCAGGCCCAGCAAGTTGCTAGCCGAAAATTCTGTGATGTTTTTTTGATGAGTACTTGCCACTAAACTTGGTGAGTCCAAAGGTAAAACTCATCCACCATAAAAAAGGAAAACAATCGCCTATAAACTGTCCAAAAACTTTTTTTTCCACCATTTCCATTTGACCTTCCATTTTAGGTGTATTGAGCAGATTGCGATTGTTTGCAGCCACATTTGTGTGATTTGGAGTGAGGATTGATTGATTTTAGAGAATTTTTCAGCTGTAATTGAAAAATGGCATGCATCATGAAGGTCTATGTGGTCCGGACCCCATGAGGGGTGCTGCCCCTCGACGTCATTGGGAGCTTCCACCCCCAAACCCCTGCTCTGATTTTAAAAAGCAAAACATAAAAATTGTTTCAGGCCCATGTTTTCCATGGATAAAACAGTAAACTTGTAAAATATTAATACGGATATGTAAATTTATCTTCATATGACACTATGATGTGAACTGAACTCATTTTCTGATCTATAAATTAAGGAAAAACTACTTATGGCCTCTGTAAATTCAGTTTTATGCATGCTTTTTAAGAATATTTTACAAATTTATGTGTTTTTAAATGTTCAGAAATTTCACCAAATTTTTCTACAGTCCCAAGTCCTAGTCAAATTTTAGGCTTACCGAGTTTTTGCCAAGTCCAAGTTTTGAACTATAGTTGTCATGATCACTACTCCCTTCCTACATTTTAATACCTTTGTGATTGTTGGATGTTGTTTCCCTTAATAGATTGCCCTTTGGCTAACAAAAAAGGTCATTATAATCATCTAAAATGGTCAGAACTGAATGTCTATGATGGGATATTCCCAATAATGCAGATCTAAAAGGGCATTAACACAATCTTAGAGAAGCACACATATCAAAAACAAAATAGGTAGGAAGCTAAATGTTCACTATGAAGCTCAATAATACATAACCAAAGTCTGTTGAAATGAGTTTTTTAATTAACTTTTCTATAATCAAAGTGTATGTACTTGGATAGGAATTCGAATTTGCTTTTACAGTTACCAGGATTTAAGATCAATTCTCCAAGATTTGCTTAATTTTTTTGATTTAAGGTTCTATAAACTGATTTATGAATGCAAATGTCTGCGCAATTAAGCCTGATATTGATTTCAAATTTATTTTGTCCTTAACATTCAAATTACTGCACATCCTACAAATATTTGCAACAAAATTTAAATAAATGGAATCAAACATCCATTTTCCTTGCATTTACTTAGATTATGGTGTGTTTTCGACAAAGCAGATCCTTCAATACCATTTGTCAGAGGAATGGAGATCTCATACTTGTTTATTAAGAAAACAAATTAAAAAAGCTCATTTCAACATCCTTTGACAGGTTCATAGTTCCGGTTAAAAGCGATTATCTAATCAAAAACATCCTTTGACAAAACAGTCTTTAAATCCCGACAAATGTTTGCAAATATATAGAACCGAAAATCACATTATCAAAACACGAGAACGTAGTTTTTGTCAGCAGCAATCGTTGAAACAGCAAAACCCTCATTTTATTTTCAATCCGCAAAGAGACAGGAAACAAGGAAAAGATATTGAAAGTTCCAAACCCCTCATGTGATTTGATACCCCAAAAGAGGAAAACCTGAAATGGTCGATAAATGAAAGCTAGGGTTTCCAAAAACGAAATATTCAATGAAAATGAATAAGAAAACCCTAAATTTAAAAGTTCCAAACCCCTCATGTGATTTATATACCACAAAATGTTGAGGAAAACCTGAAATGGTCGTTAAATGAAAACTAGGGTTTCCAAAAAGGAAAGCTTCAATCAAAAATGAATAAGAAAGCCCTAAATTTAACAGTTCCAAACCCCTCGGGGCCTCATGTGATTTTATACCCCAAAATGTTGAGGAAAACCTGAAATGGTCGTTAAATGAAAGCTAGGGTTTCCAAAAAGGAAATATTCAATGATAATGAATAAGAAAGCCCTAAATTTAAAAGTTCCAAACCCCTCATGTGATTTTATACCCCAAAATGTTGAGGAAAACCTGAGATGGTCGTTAAATGAAATCTAGGGTTTCCAAAAAGGAAATCTTCAATAATAATGAATAAGAAAGTCCTAAAATTTAAAAGTTTCAAGGCCCTCGTGTTATTTTATACCCCAGAAAATGGTGGGAGGCGGAAGAGCAAAAAGTAGTGAAGGTGAAAGAAGAAGAAAACAATCAACCTGAAAGGCCAATGGCATTGTTGTCGGCCTCCATGAAGCTGCAGATCCTCTCCATGACCTCTCTTCCCTTGATGCTATTCTGCAGAAACTTTTCAGCACAGCGCTGCTCGACTTTCTCGGCGACGGAGGCCAATACAGAGAGCGGGGCGCAGCGAATGCTGGTCTCCTGCGTGGAGAGAGTCCAGAGAGGATTGACGGGATGGGGGGCGAGCCACGATTTCTCCTCCACCTCCACAAAGTCCTTGAGCGTGATGTTTTTGGAGACGAGGGCCATGGTTCGATTCTTGGCGTCCACAACAGAGGTTTCAATGCAGTGGCAGACGTTTTGGCCCAGGAGGCGCTGTAGCCACCATGGGCCAGGCGTGTTCACCGTTATGATGCGCTTGCTCTGCAGTTTTCCGCTGGTGGCGTCAAGGGTTCGACTCACAGTGTCCACCTCCACGATGTGTGACAGAGTCGATCTGTTGGCCGGATCACCGAATTTTCTCCAGCTTGCAGCGCTCACGCGCTCCCAGGGGTGCTTGTATACGTGCTCCTGCGTGTATACCTTCACCATTTCTGCAAAAATACCTCTCAATTGCTCTATGGGAATTCAACTATTGAAATTGCCAGCAAATTTGCAGAGTCCTACAGATTCTCTGTATCGCTTGGGTGCCTAATTTTCAAAGCCGCCGTGTTACAAACGGGGGACTTCATTGACGAGATCGGACATGCGTAATATAGGGGGCGAACCTATTCTCCATATAAGCATATTGTCAAACCTCAAAGGGCCTTTGCTTTGTTTGTGAAGTTGAAAGGTTTTGAATGGATCGTGTTCGTGAAGTTGAAAGATTCTGCATGAGTCCACTAGGGATCGAATCTTGCTGAGAGCAAGGTCCACCCGACACTATAAGGGATGAGGATGGGATCGTGTTCGTGAAGTTGAAAGGTTCTGAATGAGTCCACTAGGTATCAAATCTTGTTGAGAGCAAGGTCCCCACCACTATAAGGGATGAGGAAGGGATCGTGTTCGTGAAGTTAAAAGGTTCTGAATCAGTTCACTAGGGATCAAATCTTGCTGAGAGCAAGGTCCTCAACACTATAAGGGATGAGGTTGGGATCATGCTCTGGGTGAATTAGCCAAAGAGGTTCATCCTAAGGATCATGCTTTAGGCGAATTTGGCAGAATAGATACTGCTTCATCCTTGGCTCTTAGCTGAAGAGGTCCATCCTAAGGCCCGTGCTCCCATATCGGGTAGCAAAAATGAACTTGTGGATGATCTCCACCAAATATATATATATATATATATATATATATATATATATATATATATATATATATATATAGTCATTTAGAGATATATTATTATGCAAATAAGTCGTGATTTAAATTTGAAGTCGAATTGAAATTTTAAACGAAGTTGTGGATGATCTCCATCAAATATATATATATATATATATATATATATATAAGCATATTTATTTTGTCATTTAGAGAAATATTATTATGCAAATAAGTCGTGATTTGAATTTGAAGTCGAATTGAAATTCATGGCATACATTTTATTAATGCATGCATCGACCAACTATGTTGCATGGGTAGCAATGCTTTTCATTATAGTGACTTGCATTTATTAGAAAGTAAACGATATTTTAACTTTCTTTTTTACCAATCATGCATGGACACATGCATGGTGGCCATACATATATATTTGATGGGCATAAGTACGTTTTATATGGAGATTAGCTTTCATCGTACTATAGGTGCCTAAACCCATCTTAATAAGTAGTTCTTCTAGTGACTAAAGAATTATAGTCTTTTCCCCTTCTGTAAACGGACCTTAAACCTTTTCCCTCTTCTTTTATTGGTGTACTAGTGAAAATTGCATACCTTGTATTTTTCCCTTTTGCTTTTACAATGATAAGTATAGAAATGATGCAATTTTTGTTCATAGTTGGCATATAACTTAAACCTTTGTTTTTGTTTTTTGCACTCACCATTATAGGGACTAGTTTTAATTTCTATGTTATTATGTTTCTTGCTTTAAGTTAGATTCGTAGTTGTACAAATGATCTAGGTCAAGTGTACTATTGTAGAAATGACCCCTAAATTTTCAAAATCTAAATTCAAATTTAGTGTCAACCTTACTCTTTCCACTTGATTGTTACATGTCAACTTGACACATGAAACATTTCATTTACAACCCTTATAGTTATATTTAAAGGGGTAGCCATGTCCAATGGGTTGAGTTTAATTGGTTAAGATATTGGGTTCTCATTGTGGAGACCTAAGTTCAAATCCCCAAAGGGATGTCTAATGTGGAATTCTAAGTTGTGACTCTTGGTCTTTCATTGTTGGCTTCTAGTGTGGATGTAATATCTAATGTGGATTTCTAAGTTGTAACTCTTGGTATTTCATTGTTGGCTTCTAGTATGGATATCTAAGTTATTATCTAATGTTAATGCTCGAAAGGAGCTTGGTATTGGTCTCATTTGTAACCAGTTACTTGCATAAGCCATATTTGTAAACTTCTTCAATATAAAAAAGGGGTAGCCCTCGTTCATTTAAGTGGGATCCTAGATCTAGATCTCAACTCACATTCTTATTTGCATAATTATTTAAGAGCATTTATTGAAGTACTTGCATTGCAACATCATCTAAGACATCTAATGCATGCTTCAAATTCATTGAATCAATATCCTTATAAGTTTAACATACATGAGATACTATCCCTATCACATATAAACTCCTAACCACACAACCATTTTTTTATGCGAAAATAGGCATAAATTTTCGTGGCAGATTAAAGGCAACTATTCAAAGATTTACAAAGATCGAATTTGCCCATCCAAATGAAATTTGCACTTGCACATGTCAGATTCACAAGTGCATGATTGATCTTGCATTTACGAAAGTGACCCATACTAACAAACAAAAACTTTATTGGTTCCAAAACATTTGTCTAAGCTTTACTAATTTTTCTACACTTGGACAAATCGCTTTCTAACATTTGTCATAACCTATTAACATCAAAATTCTAGCATCACCTAATCAAGTCATAGTTGAAGCCTTAAAATCTCTAATTGAAGAATTTTAAAAAAATAACATGAGTATTGCCTAATCAAAGATGTGTTGGAAAAAAAAAGAATTTGTTGTCAAAACAATGAGCCACATCCAAAGCATTTTTTGGATATGACTCAAACACAATTTTTCTCTAAATTTGTAGAGAGATATCTTCAAATCAAAATTAGTCAAAGGTGTTTTGAAATGGAAAAACTTTTTTATGTCAAAATAAATCACACATGCACAACTTCTTGTTGTAGAGTCCACATTGGATTTTCTATGCATTATGATATTTTTTGACATATATGTGTATATTTACATACTAATGATATTTTGTAGGAGTGTATGATAGAATCTCCACCTAAATCAGCAAGAGATTTCATTTCAAATATTTTTGTGAAAGAGAAGATGGACAATTATTTTATAAGAAATCATGTTTGGATGGAATATATGATAGTTGCGGTGGTTTGTAGCATTTGAGGAATTACGTACACATGAAGAATACACTAAATTTATACCTATTTTTTGAGAAAAGATAGTGTATGAGTATGCAAGGTGATGAGGTAAAAATTACCTTCATTATAACCGCCCAAATGATCTTTTTCCATAGTCTAACTAAGCTTACTATTAAAGACATGATATTTCCACAGTTCATCTGAATGAATAAATCTAATTGTTTCTGGAAAAAACTGTGTATATCTTTTTTGCATTGACATTTCAGATCACACTCTGTAATCCATCATCAGGAAGAGGATAAAAATGATACACAATTATAGAAACTAGCTCCTTAAAAAGATAAGAAAAGGGGGGGTTGACACGGAAAAACAAGGCAAGATAGAAGAATAAAATTAAAATTAAAAATATAAGAAAGATAACATAGAGAAGAGTTGAAGCATAAGATGAGCAAGTTGATACAGGGAAGTTGATGTATTGAGGTATGATGAAATGAACAGGACAACTAAGAGGGGGGGAAGGGTGAATTAGTTGTCACAAAAATTTAACCACTTATGAATATCAACACATCAAATTCTTAATCACTGTTATTAAGATTAACCATGAAAGCATGAAACAAGAAGCTCAACATAATAACACATGAGACATCACAATTTTTACATGGAAAACCCTATAAGGGAAAAACCACGGTGGGTGTTAGCCCACAGAAATGAATAAGTTATAGCAATACCGAAAATCAGAAGCTCACTGCCCAAAATGCTCACTACAAATGTTATGACTCGCTACCAAGATCGGCTCATTGCCAAGGGGTGGCTCACTGCCAAGGATTGATGAACTGATTTGATAGCGTCTATTCCATGCCTGGGTTCAATTCCATTGAAGCACAGTATAACTCCTCTGCTATGCTCTTTTTACACCTTCGCACTTATCTTTTCATTTTCACACAAGGATATCATTTTCGCAACTACATTCCATGTTTTTCTACAATTCATCAACCGTGGAATGTACATCAAGGTCGGCATTACATTCATCAACCATTGGACCAATCTCCAAGGTTGGCATTACAAACATACATAGAAATAGGTCTGGACCTAAACAAAATTTGCTAAGGTAAAGATGTATGTGGATCATGTTATGCCTTAGCTAGGACTCAAATGCAATCTTCCACGTCATGACACGCTTCCACAATCTTCAATGTATCTTCACAAGTAATGAAAACAACCAAGTCTGCCAAGACTAGTGTTAATATTAAGTCTTCTAAGAACAGTCTTCATCCACAATCCAAATTTCTCTTTGCCGACCAATCCAAAGGTAGGAACATGATCAAGAGACATCCACAAGCACATTGTAATCACCAGGAACAATCACGCAATCTCTAACCACTCTATCAAGAAGATTCTTCAAACCGGAGCACCTAAACAACACTGTCAGCTACTGTCATAGAGAAAAGATAGCTTGCGGACCACCAAATCATGAACCATTGGAGTTGAAGGCACTTATCATCATTTCAAACTTAACTTATGAACTATAGACCATAATAATTCAATGTGGAGGAATACGGAGCAAAATACTTTCTCCCTATCACCAGTGAATGTATAGAAAAAATAGTTTTCACTCTGGTGAACATAACTCACTCAAATCTTCATATCGAAGGCTCAAACTTGGAACATAGCATCTTCAGACATGCCTCTAAACAACTTCCAATCTGCAGATAAAGATATTCAATCTACAAGAAATGAGGAGTAATCTACTGGACTATTCTGTTGTAAACAAAGATACTCTTCTATACATTGTTTCCACCAGAGGAGCAAATTTTCTCAAAAGCACTTGGAAGCTCAATATTAGGATCACTTACTCATTATCTCCAACTCTTATATAAGCCAATGCAAAGCATCTAACTTATTACAAGCAATCATCAAAAGAAGAGCACAACTGACACCAATGACAACATAGATATGTTGACATCAATGACAACACCGATTAGGCACATACTTGCAACAATCTCCCCCTTTGTCATTGATGACAACATATGATGTGAAAAACTGTAATGGCCATCAAGACAAGATACTCCCCCTTTCTTTTTACACATTTGTACTCTTTCTCCCCTTGATTTTTTCACATGATTTCTCTCCCCCTTTGACATCAATGGCAAAGGGCACATACTTGCGCTCTGCTACTCTGATCAAGTTGCTCTTTCATGAATACTGTAACACTTACTGTTCTTTGTCAAGAACATATGTCAGGAACCTTTGCTACTCCCCCTAAGAGGTAGCTCTTAAAACATCAATCTAGATCAAAGAACGAGGCTTTGGACACCACTGGACTGATGCATTCTTATGCATCTTAGTTTAGAGCAGGAGGGGTAATAACCCCTAACTTTTCTATGAGATACTCAAAGGTATCCTTAGGCAGAGGCTTAGTGAAAATATCTATAATCTGATCCTTTGTGGATACATATTCCATCTTTACTTCATTTTCTGTCACCTTCTCTCTGAAAAAGTGATACCTTATTAATATATGCTTTGTTCTTGAGTGCATCACTGGATTCTTTGAAATGTTTATGACACTTGTATTGTCACAAAAGATTGCAATTGGATCTTCATACACAACTCTTATATCCTTCAAAGTCTGCTTCATCCACAACACTTGAGTGCAACAACATGCTACTATAATATACTCTGCTTTTGCAATAGACAACGAGATTGAATCTTGCTTCTTGCTCAGCCATGGCACCAATCTATTTCCCAAGAAGAAAGCACCTCCACTTGTACTCTTTCTGTCATCAACATCTCCAGTCCAATTTGCATCTGTATAAGCATTGAGAGTGAAATCATTATCCTTTGGATACATAAGCCATGATCTGATGTGCCTTTCAAATACCTCAAGATTCTCTTGGCTGCCATCATATGTGATTCTCTAGGATCTTCTTGAAATCTTTCCACAAGACATACGACATGCATTATATCAGGTTTGCTTTGAGTTAGATAAAGTAATCCTCCAATCATAGATCTGTACCATTTCTGATCAGTCTTAGGTGATTCATCAATTTTGCTTAATTTGCAACCAGTCACCATGGGAGTACATATTGGTTTGGAGTCCATCCCAAATTTCTTCAACAACTCTTTCACATACTTAGACTGAGAAATGAAGATTCCTTTATCTGATTGAGTAATTTGCAGACCTAGAAAGAAATTCATTTCACCAAACATAGACATCTTAAATTTATTTTGCATTTCTCCTGCAAAATTCTTGCACATACCTTCATTTCCTCCAAAGATAATGTCAGAAACAAAGACTTCAACAATCATGATTTGATTATCATTGATTTTGAAATAGAGATTGTTGTCAACAGTGCCTTTACTGAACCCTAATTATAGCAAATACTTATCTAACCTTGCATATCAGACTCTGGGGGCTTGCTTCGGTCCATACAATGCCTTTTTCAATCTGCACACCATATCACCTTGGTTTGATAATTGAAATCCTTTTGGTTGTTCAATGTAAACTTCCTCTTCCAATTCACCATTCAAGAATGCAGACTTCACATCCATCTGATATACTTTGAAATCTTTGTGGGCTGCAAATGCCAGAAATATTCTGATTGCTTTAATCCTAGCCACTGGAGCAAAAGTCTCTTCAAACTCTATTCCTTCAATTTGAGAGTATCTTTTGCACACAAGCCTTGCTTTGTTTCTTACAATTTCTCCATTTTCATTTAGCTTGTTCCTGAAAACCCATTTGGTTCCAATAACATTCTTATCAACAGGTCTAGGAACCAATTCCCAAGTTTGATTCTTCTCTATCTGCATCAGTTCTTCTTTCATGGCTTTTACCCAATTTTCATCATTGCAAGCTTCATTAATAGTTTTTGGTTCAACGTTTGAGAGCAAACAGTAATTCACTTGTTCTTTTGCAGCTCTTTTCCTTGTCGGCACACCTTTATTTTTTTCACCTATAATCTGATCTTAACATCACCCATCAACGTAAGAAGAATGAATAATGTTAAAAAGATATTTGAGATCACACAATCCAAAATGTCTCTTATTTCTTCACACTGAGTTGTACAACTCTATTTCTCATAACACCATTTCAAATGTGAAAGCCAAAAAGTCCTCTTTACAATCACCAAGTCTTGTATATATAGACTTGTCTCCAGTAACCAACTTTGTAACTACCTCATAACTACTTTTCCTAACTCCCCAAAAATATTTATTTGAAAATAAAAGTGCACTTTAATTAATTTTTATATGGACTTTTCAAAAGTTCTCAAAATAAAGTTCACTTTACAACTTAATTACAAAGAAAAGTGACATAAAGTCAAAATTTCATAGAAAGATAACCAAAACCTATAACTTGCAAACTTTGAAAAGTGGACCAATATAATTGATCTCACAAAAAACCATCAGATTTTATCTACGCCACCTCTGGTACCATCTGAAGATGATTATGTTACTGCAAACTGCTGTGAAGGAAGGGATGACTTTGTTTTGTATGCTCTGAACAGCCTGACTGCTGAAGCTATAAGTTTATTTTTCGGAACAAACACTCCTGTCATATGAAGCCTCCATTCTGATTGATCTTTATGAACATTACTCAAATCATGATGATAATCTGATATATGATCAATGCCAGAATTGACAGTAACAAAGATGAGATTTAATTTATCCATAAGTCCTTCATTGAAAACCTGTTTATTGAACAGCTCTGTATTAATCATGTTTTCAAAGTTTCCTTTAATAGCTTGAGCTTCCAAAACTGGAGATTTATCTTTATTCACATCAAAATTGATTGCTAATAAATCAGTGTGAATCTTCATCTTCACCTGTTCACAAGTCTCCAAGAGCTTCCCTTGAGCAGCTAAAACTTGTCCTATATTTAACAATTTCTAGTCAACCAAACAAAGCTAAGAGCTAGATTGATTTTCTTCAATGTTCGAAAAGACTTTCAACAATTAATATCTCATTATCGGTTTTGATCATCTCACTAAGGTCCTTGGATATTCCCTGCCACAATAACTCTTCTTTTCTGATGCTTCTTATTTCTTTATCAACCTCTTCCCTCTTTGTTTCTACTTCATCATACAAACTCTTTGCTTGCTCGATGAAACTGAATGCTTTTAATTTCATACATTCAACCCATTTTTTAGTCATTTTTCCATACAACTAATATTTGCTGACACTTTCAATAATCTCCTTTTCAACATTATTTTCAAGAGAGAAATTGGTGGGGGTAGAGGAAGTATCAAGAGGCAAAGCAGAAGTATCTATGATGGATTTGAGATAGGATGTCAAAACTTGTACTTGTTGCTTTAGTTGATCTTTCGTATGCCTTTCTTTATCTGTTCTTTTTATTAACTTGGTAGCTGACACTTGAAAATTTTGCATGTCACCCTCATATGTAGATGGACCAAGATCTATCTTAGTGATGTTAGAATCACTTTCTGTAGCCTCATTCAAATTCTTTTCTAAAACAGGTTGTGCAACCTCGACATAGACATTGCCTGATGAAGAATCCATTGCCATCCTTGATGTAATCTTAATCTTTTTAGGTTTGGGAGACCTTTGTAGCAAATTGGAGACTGTATCAAAGTTAGGCATGATTAATTGAGCATTGTTTCTTTTTCTTGACAAACTTTGCTGCAACCAGGAAGAGGAAGGATTATGTGAGGACTCTGAAATATTTGTGGACAGAGGTACTACATTTGAGGGAAGAACATTCTCACTGAATATGTTCATAGGCGGCGGGAGTGTAGATTGTAATGCATGAGGCGAATGAGGTGTTTCATGAGAAGGAGAAACAACAAGAAGTAAAGGAGAGGTATTTAAATGCTCATCATTTTGATGGTGATTTTCAAGACTTGTGGACTTATTTTCCTCAACTTCTTCCTATATGGGAGGCAATGCATTATCCTTTTTTTTTTCCCCTTTTTCTATTTTTCATCATTTTCACAAATGCTCTTAAGACCCTTTCTTCTTGATGGATCTTCTCCATCATCTCCTCCTTGAGTACTCTTATGTGAACCAATGCTTAAAGATGGAGAATGAGAACGAGAAGAAGAAGAAGAATTTGAATGTTTATCTTTTCTACTTGATGATAAAGCATTATTACCTGTTGGTTTAGTAGATGTTACTTCAATAGCCTTTTTCTTTACCCAATCTTTAGTCTTTTGAATGATATGAGCAATTCTTATGCCCAAATCTTTGATCTCCTCATTAGCCCAATTGATGGGTGGTAAAGGCTGTGTTTCAATTTTATCAAAATACACAGGATCAATTAATTCTGAACCATCTTCCTCAATTCCATCTGTATTGCAATCTAGCTTGAATTCTCTAATTTGTTCAATGGTCATCCTCATCCAGTCTCGTTTACATACCTCATAATCATTTTCACAATCTTCCCAAAAGTCTTCAAGTTCTGGAAAATGATAGTAACCTGCACCAAGTCGTAGATTGTCCCTGACATATCCTTTGCTATCAAAAGAGAATCTCATAGTATAGGCATACAAGCTGATTTTTGTTAGAGATCTCTCTATGTTTGGAGCATCTGTAGAAGATTTGCAATTGTAATGACTAAGGCCAATGGGGAAAGGAACTCTAGGTTTTCTCTTATCTTTGCATTTCTTATTAAGTGAACCAATTTGCTTGCATAGTTCTATCAATACCATTTTATCATCTACATACCTAGGCAACTTATATGGGTATCCATCAAACCCGCCAACTCATAGATAGGTAAATCTAGGATATTGGATGAAGTAGCTCCCATATATTTTGATCAGATTGGAAGATTCTAGTGATATCTGGAGTGCAATATTACCTTGAAGTTCTCTTACTATCAACATTGTGAAAGCATCATTTACCCTATGGTAGTGCTTGTAACTTTGTTCCAGCTGTAACTAAGGGTAATAATCATAGATTTGTGTCATGCTATCATAAGTTCCTTTGGTAGAAAGACCTGGCCATGATTTCATGCATGCAATTGCATAAAATAAGTAAGAAGACATGTAGAAATGTTCATTTAATTCAAAATTGACCAACTGATAATACAAATTGTCACTAATAATGCTGCCCCAATCAATAAAATGATCTCCTGCACATATAACATTTATAAAAAGAAACATCCACATTTCAAAATCAGCTGCTTTTTCATCTCCCATCACTCTATGAAGTAGAACAATCATATTGGAAATATCCTCTATGAAGCATGATCTATGAAGGACTTGGGGTAACTAGGATTTCCCTCCTTTTGGTGTATGTAGCCAGTGTTTAGCTATAGTGTTGAGACATTGATGTTTCTTTTCATTGAAATATTGATGTGCAAACCTTTTGTCTATGTTCACAAACTGATCTTTGATAGGTAGCCTGAAAGTAATCCCAATTGAAACACTGTCTAACCTGACAATCAACTTGTCATCAATAGTTCTAACCTCTCTGGTTTCTGGATTGTAGCTCTTCATACATTCTAAAACCAAATCTGTGCATTGAACTGCTACTAGGAAACCGGCTGCATGGGCTAACCCATTGTCAAACAACTTCTGAGCCATTGGTGATCTTTTTCCCTCTTCCATGGTTTTCCAGAAATTTGCCAAACTGATATGTCCCAAAGAAGTATCTGATATTTCCGGAAGTGTGGATTCAAGAACTGAGAGGAACTTGAACCCTTGATATTTGTATTTCATGACAAAAAATTGTGAAATCTGTCTGTATTTACTCTGTTTCAGAACTAGCCGCAGTGTTTGACAGTTTTCAATTTTTTGTTTATGTGTATGTAATGGATTTCAAGAGAAGATTTCAAAGATGTTTTATTCAAACAAAAGGCAACAGGTATTCATACCCAGGCATCTGCATGTGATAAGTGTCCTCAGAGCATGAAATGACATTTCTTTGAGGTCGTTTATAAACAATTTGTGTGCCTGGTCTCCACCTTCCACAATTTGCATACATGTATCAAAACAACAATCATTGCTTTTCATGAAACTGCATTTGTCTGCAACATTTAATCAAACAGTTCACGGGCCTTTTGTATGCTTCCATAACAAATCTATCTAATAATTTCATTCCATAACTGGCTGTGCGTTTTGGAAATCAACTTTGCACCTACGGATTCAATATACTTGAAATCTTGAAAATTATTTTCTACAAATCCAATTTAGTGTAATGTTGTAACCATGGCAGTTCATGACATTTCTACTATAGGCACATTGTCTACACTTCTGCATTTTGCATTCATATCACTAGGTTACTTGCAACTACATTATCTGACTAGAATCTCCATTCCACTACACTGAGAAGATGTTGGCAAACATCGTGGAGTTTAACTTTACATCTGCAAACCGGATTTACTTGCAATTTTATAGTACCTTTTCAATGATTCTAAAATATGCATATATTGCAATCTTTCCATGCTTAAAAGTTTATAAGGTTTCTATCTTGTGTGCAGCTTTTGGTGCAGGTCAATAAGTTACTGGTAAAGACTGGCGAACCATTTTTACAACAGCTAATTTGCGTTCTTTTTGAAAGTTGTTTAAAGCTATTTCAATAAACCATTTATGTACACACATATCTCAATTCCAGAGTTTGTGAGAGGCTGCTATTCATTGCAAGCTACTAGATGACGTTGACGGTTGTCAAATAACTCATGTCCATTATCTATGCTTCAAAGGATGCTGGCAAAGGTTGAGCATTTTGGCTTTATTCCTGCCGGTTGCATTTACTCAAAGGTTTCTGAAGCTTTCTCTCTTTTTTTAACAAACCTATTTTGTAAAAGTCCCAGCCGCCATTGTAGTCCATGAAATCGCATTGGTTTGAAGCAATGTTATATCAAATAGATCTAGTGCCTTTTTCTAAGCTTCAATGTTTTGCATACATGTATACCAAGTCGCCTTTCCATCCATAATATCAGCCAATTGCATTTGCTTGAAACTTTCTAAAGTCTTTTCAACAAGTCCACTTTGTGGATACCCTGTGATTGCTCCATTCCATGAGACTAAAGGGGGCTACGATTTAGTAATTGCACGCATAGAATATTTAAGGAATACGCCAATAGGAACAGCTGATAGATCCAGAAAATCTGCCAATGAGATGATACAATATTCTGAATGTTATATAAAGCCTATAAAAATTCAAGGTGCTTCGTCAAGCAGTTCATTGGCACATTTCTTTAAGGCAAAAAGGTTTTAAATCCACTGAATATGTTTCCCACTTTTTGCATGAGTATCTTACCAGGGCAGAAAAACTAGTAAACATTGTAGAATTCATTCTTACCTTCACCAATTGCATCCATTTGAAATCTTCATCATCTTGTGCAAAGCCCATGACTATCTTCTTCTGCAGATTCAACGTTTGCTTGGACGTTTTTGATTCTTTACATAGATAGTCTTTTGATTATATCCCTTTGAGTCATTCTAGCGAGCAGTTATCATGCACTTTTTATGCCTTTATATTGGGGTGTGAAGAATGGCGATTATCCGTTAAAGTCTTTTCTCAATAACCAGATTCTCTCCATATACAACGTGCTCCAATACTGCATTTGTTTTGAGGCTTTTTGTCAAGCATCTAATAACTCCACATTCCTATATAACAGCGTACCATTTCATTTTGCTATCCACATGTCAGCTTCTTAGAGATTGACGTTGCAGTTATAGTTTTTATAAGGCCACCTTTCCTAGCATGCAACTCTTCATGAGTTTAGCATATAATCTGTTTATAAAAAATAAGCCTTAATACCTCTTACATTTATCAACGCCAATGATAATTACTTATTTATTGTTTTATAGTCCACGTTTATTATCCATGGCATGAATTTAGAAGAGTATTATCAAGGGATGAATCATTATCTGTAATGCCGGCCACCAAATATCTTCATTCCAACAAAACTCAAAAGATATTTCCATGATTTTGGGAGATGATTGTAGGTATGGGAAAATGCAACAAGCTTTTCACCTGAGTAAATAATGAACTTGAAACCATTCACGTGACTCATGTGTGCTTTAATGCCATTGTAAAATTCACGTTTCTGCTTCTTTTCCAAATGCATGGTGTTGTTCAAAGGAGAGAAATATGCCCCCTTTTTTTGGTAAAAATTACTTTTTAACTACTGGCTGCTGCATGTTTATATCACATGTGATATAAAGGAAGTGATTTGGAGTAATTTCTGGAACACAAGAGAAGAATATAGGGAGTGGAGTTATTCATGTTCTTAAAAAGTGAATGTGAATTTTTTTTAATATCTCTCCAAACTTGAAAAATTATACCTTTGGTTTTAGTTAGCAAAAAGCTAAAATGTGTGTGAACTTAGCCAAACTTGAAACTTAACACAAATTTAGTGGAAAACAAAAGTTGATGCAAGGTTTGCAGAAAATGAAAACCGACGCATAGTTTGCGGAAAATGAAAACCGATGTGAACTTTGCGAAAAATAAAAGTTGACACGAGCTAAGTGTGAAATGAAAGTGGACGCAAAGAATAATATTACTAAGATGTTTCAACGTAAATTTTGACTTGGGATAATATTGCTATACAAAGCTTCAATAGAGAGAGATAGAATAAACAAGACAAAGTATAACATCTTGATAACAAGTTATCGTCATGATTGACATAAGAAGAACGACATCGACAAATTGTAACCAAAGGATGACTTGGCACGGGAGTTTGATATGTGAAAAGTTTAAAATTTGGGTAGAAGAACGGGGTAAACAAGGCGAAATGACTGCTGACGTCAAGCATAGAGATAACCAAGATTATACATTAGAATACATGGAGATTACAGCTTAGCGATTTGTAATTTGCACAAGTTTGAATTCAATGAAAATTGTAACTAATAAACAGTGGTCGGTGACCCCCCATATGGGGTCATAGTCCCCATTGGGGACTGCGGCACCATATGGGTGCTGTAGTCTTATCGACGCCCCAATACTTTAATATATATATATTCGGCCTTTGGCCGTTTTAACCTTTGTTCAGTTGTTATTTACTTCAAAATCAATTCTGCTATATGAAATATATAAGATTCAAAAGAGAATTCAATACTATATTCTATAATTATTCAGGCGGTTTTCCATATATGAATTTTGATATTAATGTGTGTATATATATATATATACAGTCACTATATGTGTGTGTGTGTGATTTCATTAACAAATCATATACACAGTAGTATATTCACTTTAACAACAACATTTATTCATAGCCGTAATATATAATATATACAAAATATAGATCACATCAATATAATGTGTATAAAATACAGAAATAAAGTTAACAAAAAACATATCTATCCACAGAGGAAATTTCAGAGATTATCCATACAATATTTAATCACACACAATTTGAGAATATAGATTTGCATAAAAAGCTGGGGCTTCGCTTCCAATCAGTCAAATTCTTCAAACTCTCTGTTTCCCAAAAGCTTCCTTTGTTGCAGATCTTCAAACCTCTTGGCTAAGCCTTCTTTTCCAGTATCCAATCAAACTTGTGTTCTTGTTTTTAGATTCTAGAGTTGAGAATGAAAGTTTGTGAATGATTTCTATGTTGAAAGAATGAGATTTATTCTTCTTTTATTATTTTTTCCTCCATTCTTTTTTTTTGCTCCATAATATGTGGGTTTTGGGCCCACTCCCATATAACATAAAAGGTCATAAAAATAAGAATGCTTCAGACCCTAAAACAGGGAGAGAAGAGACAGAAGAGACGGAAGGAAGTAGAGGAAAATACAATTTTTTCCTCCATTCTTGGTTTGCTTTCTTTTATGTTTTATTTTCTAAATAAAAGTTTTCTTTTCTTTTTTTCTATTGTTTTATTGTTTTCTTCCTTTCTGTTTTGTTTCTAAAATTTTGTTTTATTTTCTAATTTTATTCTCTAATTTATCACAAATAATATTAAAATAATAAGCATGATTATCTCAACTATCTATAAAACAAATAATAATAATATATTCATTCTTCAAATAGAAATCAAATAAATAATTTAAACCATTTAATTAAATATTCTAACTATAACACAATTAAATAAGAACTATATAATAAAACTAATTAAATGTAATTCTAATGCATCTACATGATTATAAGTGATGTGTGTGAGAGAAGTCCCTCCATCTTAACCCTGCCAAGATGCTAACCTCCTTTACCTTAACCACACCCTTGTCTTCGACAACCTGCAACTCATGATAAACTCAAATTTCTCATTAATAAGTTAGTAACCCAATAGCCGAAGCATAGTTGAAGCATCAAAATTAATAACATGAATATAACATTCATTTCATTTCATCTTTTCCATATTAGAATAATCATTCATCTTTCAAATAACATATTTTTTTATCTAACCACACATAATTGTTCATGAAATATTTCCAAATAAAGTAGTTCCAGAAAGCATCAAGGTCTGAGACGTGATAGATGGAGTCATTCAAAGGGACTTCAGTGAAAAGAGAAACCACATCAAAAATGATTTATATGATAGATTGTTATTTATTTATTTAAAAATGATGTATAAATACTTCACTTTTCATTTTGACTAAAACCAAACTCTTAAACTAATGAAGTGTGGTTGTAAAGGATTTATTCTTGTTAAAATAGGGTTCACAGTAGGGAGAAAGAAGACTTTATGGAAGAAGGAGTGCTTTGGGAATATAGCTCTGGAAGTTAGAAACTCTAGAAAGAGTCCTAGGTAGCACTGGAAAAAGTCTCAGTTTTATTTATTATTCCTCGCATATAGCATGCTTAGTTCTTCTATTTTATGAAAGACATGTATTTGAGAGCTCCCACTCGAAGCCTTTACTTCTTTTAAGTTGTTTGATCAAAAAAGACTTCTTAGAAAATTTAATGTTTTCAGTTAATACTTTACAGGTGGCAAATGTATAAAACTGCTGGCTTCTAGATCTTAGGCATAATTTTAGAGTAGCAAATATATAGCATTGTTCCATGATTCCAAAGACATACGAAAATAATAGACTGTTCTAAATTCTAAAATAGTTTTGCAAAAATTCTGAGTACTGTGTGATGAAGTTGTTGGTGTTCTAAAGAATGTTTTGAAACTTTACAAGTTTTTATTGCACATTCTTGAGAGCTGGCCACTCGAAGGATTAATATAGATAAGTATTTTTTTTCGTGTGTTGCGTGTGTCAGTAATAAATTATGTCACTATTGAATTCTCTATGTTAAGATGTGTTAAGTACAATGTGTTAGCCTACAAGTTTTGTATTAGTGTGGTTTGTTAAGCAAGAAAGTTCTGTAATTTCCATTTTATGTTTAAGAAGGTTTCAAAGTTCTATGAATCTGCATTAAGATATTAAGTTTCCAGTTTACTGTTCATTATCTTAGTTAGAGTTTTACATGCTTTCATAGATAAATTCCACATGCTTTCTAGTTTAAATTGTTCTTGCTTTTATAGTCAGATTTATTATGCTTATTAGTTTAGTTTTCAAAAGCTTTCCTAGTTTAACTTTTAATGCTTTCTAGTTCAAAAATCTGTTTGTATTTTCATTTAAAAGGCCAAACACAGTTGTATTAAAATATCTAGCCTCCTTTTGCAAATATCCTTGGACACTGTCCTGGTTGACAAATTGAGAAATTAAATTGAAGTACAAGGTTCAACGACATCTTGTCACTTTTTGATTTTGCTGCCAGGGACCTATACATTGTGTTATTAGGAAAACAATTAGGTAACTCTCAAAGCAGTAGTTTAAAAGATCATCAACTCCTTATTCTGCATGGTAAAAAAAAGGGGTCCACACAAAATATTCGTAGCAAAAACCCCCCAACTAGACTTCCAACCATTGAATCTGGGGAAGTATAAGCCTTAGTTGAAGAAATTTTTCAATATGAACTGGTCAATTAGGACCAACCTAAGACTTCTCAAAGTACCTTTGACAAAAGCCATCAAAACAAAACCTTATAAAGGAAGACATTCTCTTAGTAACGATGAAAAAATACAACAACAATCATAACAACCATAATAATTGGAATGAGAGGAGATTGGAATGAACATTCACTTATCCTATCACTCTCAACCTAGATGAAGATTCACCAATGAAAAGAATTTCGCCTTCTATCCTACCCACCTTTAGAGGATTGGCTTTGGAAGACCTGGACCAGTTCCTTTTTGAGTTTAAAGTCCTATGTCAGACATATGACTACAAAGATGATAACTAAAAACTAAAATGTTTTCCTTCAACTCTACGAGACTCAACTATGTGATGGTTCATGGGATTGGTTGTAGGATCAATAAACTCTTGGGATGAAATGGAAATTATCTTTCTAGATAAATCAAGATTACTACAGGGTCAGTGATAGGAAGGAAGAACTGTTTAGGATCAAACAAAAAGAAGATGAAAGTCTGGAAGCTTTTCTAGATAGATTCATCTTCATCATGAAATGATGCGGTGAAGAAACAATAAACCCTAAGCTCATCAAAACTATATTCCTCAAAGGACTTGATGAGGATGCTTGTAGAGCCCTAGACTTGATGGGGAAGGGTGTTGTAGCTAAACTAAACCTCATAGAAATTTTTTCTTTATGTATAAATTATTCAAGAAATCAAGAGGTATTAGGAAGTCCAGCTTGACCAAAGGATCGAATGAAATTGGTCAACTTCGGGAAGAAATTGCAAATCTAAAAATTGATATCCTTGTCCAACTGAACACCACCCTAGATGGCATACGAGCTAAAACACGTAACCCAGAAACACTCTCCATCTATTGTCCCAGATGTAGGAATAAACATCTATTATGAGAGTGTCCTCTAGATAAGAGTGATGTTTGCCACATTTGCGATAAAGACCAATGTGACTTGCTGAGTGCAATTAAAAACTCAAAGAAGAAGGTGTCCCAAGTAGAAGAGGAAGTCAATTATATGGGATAGAGACCTGGAGGAAATTTTTCATATGGACAAAATTCAAATCCATCCTAGCACCCTCAAACTAACTAGAATAATGACTAGTGGACAACACCTTGGCCTTAAGGGCCACCCAATTGGGGACCTTATTCCTAGGGACCTCCAAAATGGATAAATCAACAATGGACAAACCTCTAATGGTCTAATCAGACACATCAACCCTAGTATCCCCAAAACCTTGTTCCTCAATGGATTCAATGATTAAATCTGTTCTACCAGGGACCTCGATGAATGCAAACTCAATAGTGAAACCTCCTACCACCTCCATAGAATCCACAACAAACTAACAAGGTTAATCAACCATAATTACCTTCTTAGCTAGTGGTGAATCCAAAGAATAATCACCAAGTTGCTCCTGTATATTCTATTGAACAAGAGAATATGGCAGGAATCCATGCTATACATTGTAGAAACATGTAATTGAGGTCAGGTAAAATACTTCACCAACCCACTATAGTTGAAATCACAGATGAGGAAGAAGCACTTTCAAAAAAGGGTGATACCTGGACTAGAGAAACCCATAAGAAATCTTCAGAGAACATCCATGAGGTATTAATAAATGGATAAACCTTTAAACAAGTTTCAGAGTTGGCCTCCAGAATTCCTCCGAAACCACCTTCTAACAAGCTTCTAGAGTTTGACATTAAGGATATTTTTTTATCACACTCCAAATCTTCTTTGAAAGTTGACCTTACGACTAAAGAAAAGCATCAAGGTCCTTTTCTAGAGTGACTTAAGGGAGTGACTCCTAAAGGTTCTCTGGAACCAATGAAATCAATTGAAACTGACGTCATCTAAGAAATTAAAGGTTTAAACATTGAAAAATCCCATTACTTCAATCCATCAGAGAGATTCCAAAATTAAACCAACTCGTTAAACAATTATGTATCAAGACACCAGGATGAAAGAAGAAACAAATTAATACTGTGTAAATTGATGGCTATCTAGCCAATCTTCTCTCTGAAGAATTTCCTCCACCAAAATATTGTGATCCCAGTAGTCCGGTTATAACTGTATCAATTATCTAGGTAAAAATTTCCAATGCACTTGTTGATTTAGGGGTTGCAATCAGTGTAATAACTATGGAAGTCATGGAGATGCTAGAATTAACAAATTTACAACCAATGATCACCATTTTGTAAATGGTAGATCAGTCTATTGTTGTTCCTAAGGGATTCTTGGAAAATATCCTAGTTAAAGTTGAAAACTAGGAATATCCAATTGATTTTCAAGTAATCCAATCACAAACCCCTAAGGACAGTTACCCATTAATTTTGGGAAGACCTTGGTTGGCTATAGTTGTAACCCAAATAGACTGTATATATGGAGGGATGACCATTTCAAATGGCATCAATAGTAAACAATTGTTACTACACCCTCTTGCTCATCCCTCTGCAAATAAAACTAGTAGAGTTTGGGTGGATGAACCAAATCAATATAATCAACAAGAAAATATGGCTTCTTTGGTGATGGTAGTAATTAAACAACATGGTGAAGATATGGAAAATGAATGGGATCATGAAACTAACCTAGATACAAACAACAAAGAAAATAGTGAAACAGACACAAACAATGAAGAACACCTAGAAAATGAAAGCTTATAAATTCTTATCCAAACAAGCATAGTAGAATTTGCTCATGATGAAAAGAAAGAATTTATTACAACATTTCACTAACCTTTAGCTAATTTAATTCATAGAACTGAGAGTTTCCTCAAATATATAACTACTTTCCACATGTTGCAACCCCACAACTTCCCTCTTAATACTTTGATGAGTGAAACTTATACAGTCTCCTCCACTTATCCAGGGACCAAATCAATAATGGCTTTACCTGGAAAAACCCTCAATATTAATAGATGACTCTCAAAACAACAAGAACTCAAATTATTCTATGTTCTGGTGAACTAATCCAAGGATTTTTCTTGGAATTACAAGGATATGAGGGGGATTCATCCAAAAGTTTGTACTCATCACACTATATTGACGATGTTAGACCAGTTTGCCGACCACAACGTTGATTCAATCCTGCACTCAAAGATATAGTTGAAACCGAAATCAAGAAACTCCTACAAGTAGGATTCATTTATCTTATCTCTGGCAACAAGTAGGTTTCACCTTCGGTGGTGGCCCCTAAGAAAGAGGGAAATGGAGGGTGTGTATGGATTAAAGGGAACTTAACAAGGCAACCTACAAGGATTATTTCCCCTTACCATTTATAGATCAATTCCTTGACAATATGGTTAGTAAAAAGTACTTTTCCTTCTTAGATGGGTTTAGCGGTGACAATCATATACAAGTCAATGCTAAAGATCAGGACAAAACCATGTTCACTTGTCCATGGGGGACCTTTGCATACAGGGTCCTTCCCTTTGGCCTATGTAATGCTCCTGCTACTTTTAGAGAGTGGTTCTATCTATTTTCGTAGAACTTGTAAATGACTGTGTAGAAATCTATATGGATGACTTCACAGTCCATGGAACCACCTATGAGGAAGCATTTCAAAATCTGGACAAAGTTCTCCAATGATGTGAAGAACATCAGCTATCCCTAAGCCACAAAAAATGCCCAATAATGGAAGAACAAGGGATTGTGTTGGGTCATCACATTTTTGCATAAGGCATTAAAGTCAACCCCAAGAAAATTGAAGTGATACAAAGACTTGAACCCCCAAAAAACTAAATAAATGTTAGAAGCTTTTTAGGACATGCGGGTTATTATTGAAGATTTATTAAAAAATTTCACAAAATTGCATCCCCTATGTTCTCATTGCTTCAAAAGGATGTTGAGTTCTCCTGGATCCCATAATGCCAAGCTTCATTTGAAAACATTAAAGAAAAACTCATGTCCACACTAGTATTGCATGACCCAATTGGAGTTTGTCATTTTACATTTATATAGATGCTTCAAATGATGTAATAGGAGTAGTTCTATGACAAGATGATGAAACTGGTGGGTAGTACACTATCTATTTTATGAGTAAAAACTTAATCCCAATTAAAAGTAATTACAACATCACTAAGAGAGAATTTTTGGCTATTGTGCATACCATCAATAAATTATGTCACTATATCACAGGTTATAAAGTGACTATTTATACAGATCACTCAGCAATTAAATACCTCATGAAAAAACATGATGTGAGTGGAAGGATAATTAGATGGTTATTGCTCCTCTAGGAATTCAATGTGACTATCATTAACAAACCTGGGAAATTTAATGTGGTGGTTAATTTCATGTCCTGAATTCATCAGGAAAATGGGGATTGTGAACTAGTCTAGGATGAATTTCCAGACAAACATTATTTTCCATATCCTTTCAAACATGATGGTTTGCAAATGTAGCTAATCACTTAACTACATCCGAGATTACACATGAATTTACCACAAAAATAGAGAAAATGACTTGTTTGAGAAAGCACACACTTCAAATGGGTAAATGGTCTATTGTTCAAATGTGGACCTAATTTGATATTACAAAGATGCGTATAACCAGATGAAACCTATGGTATTCTCCAGACATGTCATGATGATCCCTCAGGAGGTCACTATTCAACAAAGTGAACATCTAAAAAAAATTTAGGTGCTGGATATTATTGGCCTTCCATACATGAGGATGTCAAAAGATATGTCTGGCACTGTGACAAATGCTAGAGAATAGGAAAACCAAAACCATCAAATGAAATGCCTCTTTAGCCACAAGTTGTCTTGGAGCCATTTAAAAAATGGGGTCTAGACTTCATAGAAATCGTAGACCCCTCCTCACAAGGGAAATGATACATCCTTGTATGCACTGATTATCTTACAAAGTGGGTAGAGGTTCAGGCACTGAAGGTAGGCAGAGAAGAACACGTTATTGACTTCCTTTATAATAGAATATTCCTCAAATTTGGAGCACCTAGATCCATAGTCACAGATCAAAGACCCTAATTTATGTCCAAAGTCCTCTTAATGCTCACTGGCCACTTCCAAGTAAGCCACAAAAAGTCATCTCCATATCATCCACAAGCAAATGGTCAAGTTGAAGTAACCAATAGGGAACTAGAAAATATACTCACTAAGACATTTTCATTAGGAAGGAAATAATAGGCCAAAAAGATGCATGAAGCATTACGGGCTTATAACACTACATGGAAATCAACCACAGGCTTCACTCCCTATGAATTAGTTTTTGGCAAGAAACTCATTCTCCCTATCGAGTTTGAACTCCAAACATTAAGGATAGATATGGAAATAGGTTTAGATCTAGATA
Source organism: Cunninghamia lanceolata (assembly GCA_027924645.1). Classification (NCBI taxonomy): domain Eukaryota; kingdom Viridiplantae; phylum Streptophyta; class Pinopsida; order Cupressales; family Cupressaceae; genus Cunninghamia; species Cunninghamia lanceolata. The sequence goes on from BSBN01000623.1 coordinate 4,585,172, forward strand.
GAGCCCAGGTGTAATGAGTCCTTCAACTTAATGAGCTAGATGAAATTTGTCTGGAAGCCATACAACTAATTGAACTACTGCAATAGCAGAGGAAATCTTGACACGATAGACATATCAAAGAAAGGAAGTTTAAAAATGAAGATTAGGCGTTGTTGTTTGACTCCTACTATAAGGATTTAAAAGGAAAGATTTGGACACGCTGGTTAGGGCCATATGAAGTAAATGAGGTATTAAATAATGGAGTTATGCAACTCAAACCAATTGATGGAGACACACAAACACTTCTGGTAAATAGTCATAAACTTCATCTATACCAAAAACCAGTAGATAAAGAGGAATTTGCAAAAATGGTTAAAATTCAAGTAGACATTTGTTGTGTGAAGGAATTTACTCCTTCTATGGAAAGGTAAGGCAAGAACCCACATAAAAAAAAATTATTTTGTGAAGTGCTATAAATTTTCTTTGGAAGCATCTTTTAACGAAATGCTATGGAAATGTTTGTTTGTTTGTAGAATACCTCCTGAAGCTCCTGACTTTTCTTTCCAAGAAGTATTTTGAATTTATAAATTTTCTCCAGAAGTACCTATCTAATAGTTCTCAAGAAGTGTTTTGAATATTATGTGTTTTGTTTCTATTCTAGTTTCGAAAGCATCACTTCAATGATACTCCAGAACCATTTTATTTTTTTCTAAGTTCCACAAGCATCCTTTCAATGATGCTCTGGAACCCTCTTGTTCTTGTTCGAGTTCTAAAAGAATTCTTTCAATGATGCTCTGGAATCCTCTTGTTCCCATTTGACTTCTGAAAGCATCCTTTCAATGATGCTCCAAAACCCTTTTTGTTCATGTTTGAGTTTTGAAAGCATCCTTTCAATGATGCACTTTGGAACCCTCTTGTTCTTGTTCGAGTTTCGAAAGCATCCTTTCAATGATGCTTTGGAACCCTCTTGTTCATATTCAAGTTATGAAAGCATCCTTTCAATGATGCTCCATAATCCTCTTGTTCCAGTTCCGTACGTATCCTTTCAACAATGCTCCAGAAACCTTGTTGTTCTAGTTCTAAAAGCATCCTTTCAACAATGCTCCAAAACCCTTTTTGTTCCAGTTTTGAAAGCATCCTTTTGATGATGCTCCAGAACCCTTTTTGTTCCAGTTTTGAATGCACTGTTTCAACGATGCTCTGAAGCCTTTTTTGTTCCAGTTTCGAAAGCATCTTTTCAATGATGCTCTAGAACCCTTTTTGTTCTAGTTTTGAAAGCATCCTTTCAATGATGCTCTAAAATCCTCTTGTTCCAGTTTGCATGCTGATAACATCCTTGCAATGATGCTTCGAAACCTCTTTTTTAACAATTCTGATAGTATCTAATTTTTGATGCTCTGAAACCTATGTTATGTTCCTTGTTCTAAAACCATATCTTCATCAATGCTCCAACACTCATATGATTTTTTGAGACAATCAATCATAATAAATGCAAGTTTTCTGAAAGGACAAGGATGACATCATATTTTGGAACCGTGCCTTCACCATTAATAAATGTCGTCATCATCATCATTAATAAAGTGTCTTGTCTGCAAATAAAAGCCATGGAAGCATTTGTACACATCTTCCATTAAACAACATGAGTTTCGATTGACGTTAGATTAGGAAAGAAGGTATGTACATCATTTTTTTAATAAGTAATAATTATATCATAAAGATCAATAAATCGGCACGAGTATTCCCTTTTTCCTAAATTAGAAACCCGTAATGACCCTCATTTGAACTGATGAAAAAGACAGTGTCATGACTAAGCATGCAAGAAAATTATGATGAGAAAGTACGAAATAATTAATGCAATGTGTCTAAAGGATATAATTTTATTATTCACTGATTTTAAATTTATTTCATTCTTGTTGAACAATTCAAGAGTTTTTCAAATGTAACTTAGTCAAGCTGTAAACCAATTTACCCCATTAGTTTACTAATCCTTTCTCCTCCATCTATAATCAGGGGTTCCAAGCAGAAAGCAAAGCCAACTTCAATGGATAAATTATTAGCAATATAGAGTGAGATAGATTTTTTAGGCAATAGGATGGTTGAATTTTTTTAAGAAATTTGAAGGCTATCATATAGAATTGGTGAAGGAATTTACGTGGATAATTTTGAGAAAGACCGTGCAATCATAAGAGGAAAGAAAATTAATGTTAGTATCTCAATTCTCTCTAAAATTTCTAGAATTCTTGAAGAAGGATTAGATCTGTCTCAAGTAAAATACACTACATATCAGAAAATGATTGATAATTTCATTCAGGAAGGGAAACCTCAACCCCAAATGGTAATAGGGAAAAAGGGTGAAAATAAAGGAATAAATAGGAAAACCCTCATTGAACCTTGGAAAATAGTAGTGGCTTGGGTAATAAAGTATTTCTCATATGAGGGCCAATATGCTATAGTCATGGACCCATCATTCTATATGTTGACCCACTTGCACCATGATGTAGTTAATCTTGAATTAAAAATCAATGTTCCTGCATATCTATTCCACTCTTTAGAAAATATGATCGAGAAATATAAAATTGGGAATGGGCCACTACAACACCATGGTCTGATCACCTTGATTTGCAAGTATCAAATTCTAACATGACACAAAAAAGAAAAGAGATGGCATAAGTTTCTTCAAAAATTTGAAATCCAGGAACCTAGAAAAAACATAGAACTAGGAGAATCCTCAGGGGTCGCAGTCATAGCTCTGAAACTTCAACAAGCACAGGAGGTTCCAGAGACTTTAGAACCAATAAGAACCCAAAAATCTATAGAAACCCAAGATTCTCCTAATGCACAAGAGGTTCTGGAGTCATGCCCTACATAAATTGTTGAAGTACCACTAGAAGCCCATAAGCCTTCAGCAGATCCAGAAAAGGTTGAAATTGTAGTGTCTGATGAAGAACAAGAAACAAAGCCATTAGTTGCTAAAAAGCAAAGGTCAAAATGAAAAATTCAAAAACCTCCTCCCCTAAGGAGAAGCAACTAGTTGGCCACAAATAATGATTCCCCTACTATTTTTGAGCAAATACCAACTCCAAAAAGGAGTAAATAAAATAAAAATTTTGCGACTCAAACAATTGAAGAAAACCTAATAGGGGAAGTTCCAGAGACATCAACTTCTCCATTGAAAGAAATGGGGGAAATTGGAGAAATATCTTTAGGGCTATTCAAACATATGTAGAAGACACCATAATTATATCAACTGAAATGGAAGATCCTATACCACTTGAACAAAGACTTCCTATTGATTCTGAAATCGAAGAAATTCAAAATAAACAAACTCAAGGAACTTTTGAGGAAGAAGAAGAACATTCAGTTTTTGAAACAACATCAATTCTTCAAATGCTATATATTGAGGGTACACCAAAAGATCACATTGACATAGGTAAGGAGCAATAGGAAAATCAAATAACTGAGTTGAATTAGGAAATTTTGCAACTAGAACATATGCTCTCGCAGAATGAGTAGATAGTTTTGCAACAAAAGAATATATTTACTCAATGTGAAGAAACAATTTTGGGACAACAACAGAAAGTGCAGGAATTTGAAACCTCTGTATAGGAGAAAAATAAAGAAATTAGATGTTTGCAAAGATAGTTGAAAGAGTAAAAAGAAATAGGAAACACTAAAATATAGAAGAACTTGTTGAATAAGGACAAACAAATTAGAAATTTCCAAACAATTTTGTGGATTTTCTAGCAGCATTTATAGAAAGATAGAAGGAACTAACAACCACAATAAGTCAAACAATAGAATTGGAGGAAGAGTTGAGAGAACTGAAAATCAAACCACCCATGGAAAGAAAAGAGGTTCAGATAGAACCAATTAGAATGGAGTGGTTTCAAATCCATATTCCTCCTCTACTACGAAAAATGGATGGAACACTGTTATTTCCTCAGAAAAGTAGGGATTGAAAATAATAGATTAAAATTAGATCTTGTCATGCTACACAAGGAATATGATAGATTGTATGAGGCCAAAATAAAAGCTTGTAAAATTGGAGAATTGTTGTTAGCATGTAGGAAGCCCTCAATACTATATTCTATGTTTTTGAATGAACAGGTTTTGAGATTGAAAATGTTGAGGATTTCTTGTAATCTCCCACACGATCAAGATGACAAATAATTTCTGGAAGCCTTTAAGACATCCTCCCTTGCACAACAAAATTCATTGTGTGAATTCTTCACATGTACAATTTGCTTCTTGAGAAACACACAAAATTTTATGTCAATCTATTTGTAGAAGTTCAGCTGAGATCATTTCTTTCTACCTTGTAGAATTAGATACATTGGCAGGATAGGACTTGAGACTATCTTCAAGAAGAAAAGAACATTGGTTTGCTGATAAGGCATCACCATAAAAAACCCTTTGATTTCTAAAAATAATTTACAAGAATCAAGAAGTTTGATGTTATGAAGGAAAAATATGGTGAAAGTCTCAGACTCTGTTATGAAAATTTTCAAGCAGAAGGTCTCCAATTGATAAACAAAGATTAGGCAACATGCAAAGAAAGGTACACACCCTTACCCATTCATTTGAAAAGAAGAGAAATTATATCTCCTACTAATCTTAAGTGGTCTTATAAAAGAGCACATGGGGTGGTAGAACTGATAAGAGAACTCAAAGTGAAATGGATAGGGATGAGATTCAGACCACCATTACTCCTTCAGCCACCTCCTCCAGTGACTGTGACTACAGATCAATTCCAATGGGGATTTATCATACCCAGAGACAAAATATAATTGGGTAAGGGTTTTGTTTGAAATCCATGGGAATGGGATGACACAATAGGTGTATGATAACAATGCATGGTTTGAAGAGCATAACAAGAGAAGAGATGCATAAAAACAAGCTAGATCAAGTGGACTAGCTCAACAAAGAGCAAAAGGCCCTGCTCAACATTAGGATAGGGAGAAAGTGATGAGGTAAAAATTACCTTCATCATAACCGACCCAAATGATCCTTTTCCATAGCCTGACTAAGCTTACTATGCCAATATTATTTGATTTATATGATAGATTGTTATTTATTTATTTAAAAATGATGTATATAAATACTTCACTTTTTATTTTGAGTAAAATCTAACTCTTAAACTAATGAAGTGTGGTTGCAAAGTATTTATTCTTGTTAAAATAGGGTTCACAACAAGGAGAAAGAAGACTTTATGGAAGAAGCAGTACTCCAGGAATATAGGTCAGAAGTTAGAGACTCCATAAAGAGTCCTAGGCAACACTGGAAAAAGTCTCAATTTTATTTATTGTTCCTCGCATATAGCATGCTTAGTTCTTCTGTTTTACAAAAGACATCTATATTTGAGAGCTCCCACTTGGAGCCTTTACTTATTTTAAGTTAATTGATCAAAAAAGACTTCTTAAAAAATTTAATGTTTTGAGTTAAGACTTTATAGGCAACAAATGTATAAAATTGTCAGCTTCTAGATCTTAGGCATAATTTTAGAGTAACAAATATATAGCATTGTTCCATGATTCAAAAGACATACAAAGATAATAGACTGTTCTAAATTTTGAAATAGTTTTGCAAATATTCTGAGTACTACATGATGAAGTTGTTGGTGTTCTAAAGAATGTTTTGAAGCTTTACAAGTTTTTACTGCATATTCCAGAGAGTTGGCCACTTGAAGGATTAATATAGATAATTGTTTGTTTTTTTTGTTTTGTGTCTGTTAGTAACAAATTTTGTTAGTATTGAATTTTCTATCTTAAGATGTGTTAAGTACAATGTGTTAGCCTACAGGTTTTGTAGTAGTGTGGTTTTGTTAAGCAAGCAAGTTTTGTAATTTTCATTTTATGTTTAAGAAGGATTCAAAGTTCCAAAGTTCTATGAATCTGCATTAAGAAATTAAGTTTCTAGTTTATTGTTCATTATCATAGTTAGAGCTTTTGTAAGAACCTATCCAATACACTAGAATAAAATAATATTATTCTCATAAAGTAGGGTGGAAAAAGGGAAGAATTAAAATTTCCCATAATAACACAACTCATGAAAAATACTTTCATCAATATAATCAATAATATTCAATACATCAGCTAAATAAATAGCTTAATAAAAAGGACTATGCCTTTACAATATCTAGCCATATAAGCTCATACAAAAGAACAACACACCATAAATGTCTTTGATACCTTATCATATCTTTAACACTGAATTTGGCAGAGAGAGAGCATCATCAAGGTGATTTACCACCCAACCACGAGGCTCATGCCTCCCAGGTCTTCTTCCTGAATGGAGAAGCTTGAACCTTTGCGAGGGGTCTAGTATATTGAAGCCGACATGCATGAAGGAATCTAGTGCAACATGATATATCTATCATCTCTACAGCATGTGTCAAATGCATATACTGATCTAATATCATGATATGGCAGAGAGAAAAATAAAACATGAAATAGTAACTATTACTAATTTGACTAACAAGGCTTTTCTAGTTGTGTTTAGCTAGATAGGTTCAAGAAGGAACCCACCCTTCTCTATTGTTCCATATTCAGCACTCGTCCATGCTTTTTCTCTTTCTCATCATACAAAAATGCAAGAATACATTTTAATGTACACCAATGCAAACAAGTTCACAAGGAAGGTAAATTCTTATACAATATCCTACATCTTCTCAAGGAAGTATTCAAACATTTGATAAACAACATCATGCAGTTATAACCATACAATGTTTCAACATCCAAATTGCATATAAGAGAATATGATGTTCTAAAAGTCAAGTCATAGGTTGATAAAATCACAAAATTTGAACAAGTGGGTACGCAACCCTTTCTAGGGTCTTGTTCCCTAAACAGTTCCTCATCGCCTGCTACCCACTTAAGTGAAACAGTGATGGATTTCTAATGAAGATACAAGATTCAAATGAAATAATAGTCATACATTTAAGAAGGAATTAATTGATTAGAAGTGTGTCAAAAATATCCACAAGATCCCACAACTTAATCGGGAGAAGTTCTAAGTAACACGTTGGCTCTATTAATTGGAATCCTTTAACTTTCCCTTTAAGATACTAATACACTAATTTGGCAACCACCATACAAAGATTAGGTTTTCTATTTTTCTTAACTCTAGGAAGAGACAAAAGCCTAAGGTCTACTACTTGTTAACTAGATTTACAAGGCTTCAAAGAGATCAAATGGGAGAAGGTCTAGCTCATATAGACATAATTAGTATGTTATTGTTGTCACATAGATTTGCACTTAGTGTTGAAGGCTTTTAGGGCTCCAACAATCTAGTGAAACATTGAGATGAACTCTAGGTGTGGGACCCTACAGGGAGGCCGAGTCTCCAGAGAGAGGCTGGTTCCTTTGCTAAATAAGAAATTCAGTGATCCGAAGACTAAACCTAATATATCCACCTATTTATGAAAAGAGTAAAAGGGATGAAACTGAAAGTAAAGGGAGGTGATACACCAAGTTTGAATAAAGAACATTCACAGAGCTAAAATGTACGAATAAAGAAATACAACTGATAAACTTACATAGATCATGAAGATTTTAAGAGAGATAAAGGATGGATTGCCAGGAATTAAACATTCATAAACAATAGCCAATTCTAAGACTAAACAGAATTAAAAAAACATGAAAAGTAAAACACCATATGTATTGATCAACAGGTACAGTTACAACAGAGGAAAGTCTTGTTTGGAATATAGAGGCATCAAGAATATCCAACTATTTTCCAACCATTTTTACATCTTACATTCATGCATATATAGTGTCTGATTCCAAATGACCTAATTAGGTTACAATAAATTGCCCCATGGGCTCTGTTAGAAAATATCTCTACCTAAAGGAATGCTGGCCTGCAAGAATTCATTGTAGAAAATATCTGAAGCTTGGGTAGATGGGAGATATTTTGGGCCTTCAATGCGAGCTGCTAAATCACTGATCTCCAACCATAAATGCAACAAATATCTACATCTAGAAAGTCCTCGCAACACTTTAAATTAGTCATTGAGATGTCTCGTTGGTCGAGACTGCATATTCATTTTCAGTCAGCGACCACCCTGATATCCAGATGCGCAAATCCATATCATGAAATTTGGATCATATTTTGAAATGAGAATATCCCCCCAAAAGCCCACCAAATGAAAGAGGAGGAAATTCTAAGAACTTTTTCCTTTTGGATCATATAGAAATTCCTCAGGATGACAGAGATATCCGTGATCAAAGTTGCGGTCAACAGGCCACATGTCATCATCTCGTAGCTGCGCAGTGGGAACATGACGTCAGCTTCAACAATCTACGAGCACGCGAAATCATGAATATCCCCAGGTCTGCACATTCACAAATATTTGGATGATATATCTGGATCAAACACAAGAGCCTTCATAATCTAGATATCTGGATATGCACCCGTCAAATTTACCTTCGCAGTATGGAGAAACTGTCATCTACATGGATATTAACTTTTAATATCCAGATGCTAATTTAATATCCAGATGCCCTTTTGTGAATATCTTGATGATGTCATTGGCATGGAGAGCTTCGTTGAAGAGGAGATCTAGATGACGTGATCAAGATATTAACACTGCAAGATAATATGCCAGAGGTGGAATGTCCAGATGACATCATCGTCATATGCACTTCTTTGGGGAGGGGACTGGATGACATTATCAGGATATTCTCAAGGTCATGGATATTGGGAAGATCCGGTTGTTAAGAAATATCCAGATGATGTCATCTAAATATTTACAAAGGTCTGTATATAAAGGAGATATCGAGACCTTAGCTAAGGTCTAAATATTAAGATAATATCTAGGATGTTAGCTAAGATTTGGACATTCGAACATTCAATATCTCTACAAAATGACCAATTATGGAGGTGGAAAATCTCTGTGAAGGAAGACGCTGAAGGTAGAAGGTTTTTGGGTTTTCTTGGTTTTTTGCAAGGATTCTACAAATGGGATTTTAGGGATTTTTGCAAGGTAGAGCATGAGGATTTGAAGAATTTAAGGATTACAAGGGCATATTCTGAGGGACATCTAGGAGATTTTTGAGGTGAACTATTTGGCTCTGGTCAGAGGAAAATGGGTCAACATTTTGGTGACCTCTCAGGGATGTTTGCCTGCTAAACAATTAGATCAGTGGTCTTAAGCATCCATTGGGTATAGAGTCCAAAAGAGGAATTAAAGAGTCAAGACAACTAAAACGCGCCTCCAAAACATAAAAGAAGGAGGCATGCATTCTCCTAATGACAATGCAGCCTGTGCAAAAGCACTTAGGGAAAGGGAAACCTAAAATTGAAATAAACTAGAACAATATGTACAAGATCTCATACCAACCTTAATGGTAAGATTTGAGATGGATCCCATTCACTGAGATCGGTAGAACTTCACCATGCAGCCCTGAAAGAATGAAGGCATTTGCTTGCTTGCAACTGATGATGACATAAGGTCCACTCCAAAGTGCATCAAACTTGGTGTGGCCTTCGGGTTTGGCTTGGTCAACATCCCATTTTAGGACAAGATCACCTTCTTTGAAGGTCTGGACCTTGGACTTTTTGTCAAAATACTTTTTGGTCTACATCTGATGTCCTTCTAATGTGATCATGGCTATCTGTCTTTTCTCTTCTAATTCAATTAATCCAGCCATCCTGACAGACCTTGCATCCTCTCCTTCTAATGCCAACTGATGAGCTAGATCTAGTATAGGAAATTATAAGGATATAGGCAATCTAGCCTCTCTTCCATACACTAGAACAAAAGGAGAGTTCCCAATGGCTCTCATGTATGTGATCCTATCAACCCAAAGAGCTAATATGATCTTATTGTGCCATTGCCTCTGGTTTGTCTCCATGGTCCTTTTCAAGATCCTGATCAGGTTCTTGTTAGTGGACTCAGCTAGTCCATTATATTGGGGGTAATAGTTAGATGAAGTCTTTAAAAACACATTGTACTTTAGAGCCCAATAAGCAATCCTAAAACTTGTAAATGCTTTCGCATTATCAAAAATATTAATATGAGGAGTTCCAAACCTTGTCATGATTTCTTCCAAGAAATACATGATAGTTGACTCAGTGGCCTCCTTGAGTGGGACTGCTTCAACCCACTTGGTTAAGTGATCCATTGCAGTCAAAACCCAACCGTGACCACCGATGGAAGAGGGGTTCATCATGCCGATGAAGTCTAATCCCCATTGTGAGAAGGGTTGATCAGCCTGAATAGGGTGGAGTGGAAGTGCCGCTAATCTTTTCTTTCCTGCAAAGAGAGCACACTCTTTGCATCTTCTTACCCATACATGGGCATCATTGAATAATGTGGGCCAAAAGTAACCTGCCCTCTTTATTTTCATTGCTATAGCTCTAGCAGAGAAATGACCGCCAGCTGGGCCAGCATGAAACTCACCAAGAAGTCTATCAAGTTGATCTTCTTCTATACATCTCAGTAAGAATCCATCTAAGTTTCTCTTGAAGAGAACACCATATACCAAAGCATAAGGGATAGACTGTAGCCTGAAATGTCTTCTTTTGGTTCTATCCAATCCATAAGGGTATTTACCAGTGGAGAGGAAACTAGCCATGTATGTTTTCCAAGAACTCACGACTGATAGCTCAGCTGTAGGTTCCTCCTCGTTCAAGTGGTAGGATGAATTCACTTCATCTACTGATGTCTGAGCTAGTTGATCACACAATCCTCTACCTCTAATCAACTTAGTGGCTTTGATGATCACATCATATTCTAGGATCTTGGTGACCCAGTTGGCTCGCTTTTCACTAATCTCTATCCCCATTATGTAATCTCTCACACTAGGATGAGAAACTAAAACTTTAATATGATTATTTTCTAGCATATATATGAATTTCTTTAAAGCTCTAACAATGGAAAATACCTGCTTATCCATGGGGCTATATCTAACCTCATAATCCTTTAAGGTCTGACTGAAGAAGGCCAAAGGCTGCTCCAGTCCATGTTCATTTTGTTGCATCAAGACAACAACAATACTGCTCTCTCCTCCATACGCATAGAGGACAAAGTCCTCATAATTTAGGTTCATGAGAGTAGGCACCTGGGCAATCTCCTCCTTGATCTTCTCAAAACCATCCTTCCCTTCTTTAGTCCACCTGAAGACAACATCTTTTTTGAGCATAAGGGTTAGAGGCTTCACCAAGTCATCGCAGTTAGGGATGAACTTCCTAACAAAGTTGATCTACCCTAGAAATGATTGTAAAGCCTTCTTGTGAGTGGGAAGAGGAAGAGAAAGCAGGGCAGATGTTCTATCAGGGTCTATGGATATTCCATCCTCATACACTATATGGCCCAAAAGTTTGCCCTGGGCAACAACAAAAATACATTTCCTAAACTCTCTGCATCTCTAGAAAACTTTCTCCAGATTCTCCATGTGATTTTCTCCCTTCCTAGAGAAAACTATAATGTCATCTAGATAAATTAGGATGAACCTGTTTATGAATCCATTGAAGGCAATATCCATTGCCCTTTGAAATGTGGCACCAGTATTAGACAAACCAAATGGCATCTTTACATATGCCATGGTTCCCCATTTCGTTGTGAATGTTGTCTTAAATCTATCCTCCTCTCTAACAAAGATCTGATTATAGCCAAAGAAACCATCCAATAATGAAAACCTTTCTACCCCTACAACTGTTTGCAAGATTTGATTCATGGAGGGAAGAGGGTAGTGATCTTTTAGAGAAGCACGATTTAGGTCCCTGAATTCTATGTAGAGCCTAATCTCTGTTTTTCTTTCTCACAAGAACCAAATTAGCCACCCAAGTAGAATATTTGATGGGGAAGATAATCTTTGCTTGTATGAGCTTAGCAAGTTCTTTCTTCATGAGTGGCTCAATTTTTGGATTTATGGGTCGCTGCTTTTGGTGAACTGGCCTGCAATTAGGATCCAGGTCAATGGCATGCTAAGCCACACTTGAATCAAATCCTTTAAGATCTTCATATGTCCATGCTAGGACATCATTGTACTTCTGGATAAGCTTTATGAACTCTTGCTCCTCTGCATCACCGCATACTTTCCCTAGCAACAGTTCTTTATTTAAGGCGATGGTTGCCTTCTGGTAATCTTCTTTCTTGGAGGTTATGTTACTTCTATTTCCCCTAAATTCATCATCATGGTTGAAGATGGCCTCCAGGGTGACTAGACCCTTGGGCAACTTATTTGATTTGAGCTAGATGATCTGATCACCATAGCACTAGGTTGTGTCCTTGAAGAGAACTTAGCCTCGTTCTGGATGAAACATGCGATCTGCTCATTGCTATCAAAAATTTGCCAATGAATCATTGTCAAGAATAGAGGGCCTAACAACAATCCTCACATGCTAGTCCGGATCTTGAAGCAAGTCTATAGGTGGAGAAAAGTGAGCCCCACCATCGCCTATTGATCGGCATTAGCATTTAATTTCCTTGGGACCACCTACAGGTTGAGAGCATCAAAGCTCTCAAACAAGTCCCAAAATCTATGTCTATAAGATCTCAGAAGCTAGTTTTTTGATGCACATCTCTCTCTGACTTGGTTAACCACCAATTCAGTATCACCAAAGATCTCCAGATGCTTGATATTCCTCTTCTTAGCAATCAATAGGCCATGGCCCAATGCCTCATACTCTGCTACATTATTGGTGCAAGAAAAATGTAACCTATGAGCAAAATGCAACTTCTCACCAGTCGGAGAGACTAGCAAAACACCAACACTAGCTCCATTTTTGCTCTTCGCACCATCAAAAAACATCTTCCATGGGCCATTGGAGTCATCATCTGGCTTAAGTAGAGAAGGGACAGAAGAATACCCTTCATGGATCATGTAATTTCCCAAGTTAGTTGCTTCAGTGGTATCATAAGGATCAAAATTTTCATGATCCCTTGCCCACTCATCAAGAAATAGGTTAGGGTAGGAAGAGGTGAAGGTTCTACCTCAGTAGGCTTTGGATCATGTACTTCCTCACCCTGGATAATCACATGTAGATTTACCAGACTGTGGTCAAAATTTTCCACATGATAATCTGAAATTGGTTCAACCTTGATGGTGAACCGTGTGCCATATCTAGTCCTTAATAACATATGAGACCAGTTAGAAGAAAGGTAGCCACCTACCTTGCTGTGAAGTCTCTTGACAGATAGATAGCAAAGAAGGGAGGAAGATCAATGACTGAAATATCTTGTTTGAAAGTCAGGTTCAGACATGCATACAGAGTCAAGTCTAGTCCCTTGATCTCTCCTACAGTGTTCACAGAGGTGCCATCCAGTTGCAATACTCATGATGAAACATGGGTATACTTGATGGCTAATGCATTCACAATCTTCTTGGGCATGACTGAAACATTAGCCCCAGAGTCTATCATGCAGTTGTGCACTAAAAATTTGCCAATGATCAAAGACAAGTAGAAAGGAGAGACTGCACTTACTTTTCCTTCATTTGGTTGCACAAGGCTGATAGGACTCTTCTCTTTTTGTTTTGATGACGAGTCTGATGCTGTTTACTTAGTTGATGGGAAGTGCCTTAAGGATTCTTATAATAGATCCCTCTGAGAAGGGATAGACATTACATCCCACATGGAGACATTTATATTTGTTTTCTTCATTTGTTCCACAATGTTTAATGGAATAGTGACTACCTTGTGCATTGAGGGAATTTCTTTTGTAGGAGCATCTTTGCTTCTCTAAATTGGAATTGTGGCACTAGCCACTTTTGCCTTAGGAATAGGCTCCTTTTGTAAAATAGTAGGCATAGGACTAGGCTCCAACTATCTCTTTTTTGACCTGATGTTGTCTGTAATAGGCATAACATTGTCCATAGGCTGATTGACAGCACAAAATTCTTCTGCAATCCATAGCATCATACTAACATCATTGGTAACCTCATTTGACACTTTAGCAATGCTATTTGTTGCCTTTGATAGTGATGTCTGCTGGGTGTAGAAGTTCTGCACCATTAAAGCCCTCTCTTGTGCTCCAAAAACACAAGAGGACTGATTATGCGGTTGATTGCAAGGGTAGCACCAATCTGCCTCTTGGGCCAGATTGTTCTAAGTAGGGACTAAGGCCCTGACTGGATTCATAACAGGTATTTGTTGGATAGGTCTAATAGTTTGTAAAGGTTTTGTAGGGTTAGGATTTTGGTATCAATTTTGTTGGTAACCCTGGTTCTAGTTTTGATTCCTATTAGAATTATACCCTTGGTTCCAATTTTGATTAGATGTCTACCCCTGGTTATAGTTCTGATAGGGTTTGGGAGTAGTTTGAATAGCTTTACTATTCACCTTGTTGGTTAAATTAGACATTAGGGTCTTAAGATCACTCTCTTCTTGAGAAAGAGAGGATGTTGAAGCCTTAGGCTCTGGGATGGGAACAATAATGGGCTACTGGGATGAGGAAGGTAGCTCTAGAAAAAGTGGGATAGGAGGCCTGGGAGCAATTTCCCAGCCTGCATTACACAATTTTCAGCTTTTAAAGCTATCTCATAGCCAGCTGGTAGAGTCTTAGCACCCATCGATTGCATCATCACTACAATATCAGAATTCAAAGCTCTTAAAAAATACAAGAAAGCACCTTGTGGGGATGGTATGAGGGTAGTTGGAATTCTTTCCCACATCCTCTAGAATATGAAGTTAAAGTCTGCCAACATCTCACTTGGAGCTCTCTTGATAGTCGTCAACTGCTCAAGCAATGAAACATTGTTTGCCATCTCTCCAAACTATTTGTAGAGGGATTCTCCCAGCTCATCCCAGGTATGTATTGAAGTAGGGGTCAAGCTCCTAAACCATTGGAAAGCCCTCCCTTTGAAAGATGAGACCACGAACCGGACTGCAACATCTTCATGTTGTATATGATGAACCGAGCATATGTTGGATATGTCTTTGATATGCTCAACAGGGGTTACAAAACCATCACCAATGAAGGGTGACACTTTTTAGGGCTGTGGTAGGTATGTCATCATATACAACCAAATCTAAAGGACTTCCTCCATTGAAGGTTACAAAAGGCAAATTCCTTTCCATCCTAGGAATGTTTAGATTTAGTCTAGGGATATGCAAGCTTCTTCTATTAGACTAAAACCTAATAGGAGGGGGTGTAGATTGAGCCCTTAAAAGAGGTAAAATGAGATTGTTGTTCCTTCTCACAAGAGACCTAGACAACCTAGACCTTCTCCTTAAAGAAGCAACATATAATTCAGTGAACTGGAAATTACCTTTAGAAGATGCCCTAGTTTGCACAGGCATAAAAAATGGCACTAATCAAAACTAGACACATGTAGAGTCACCAGGTGCACAAAAATTTTGCCAAAACGTAGAGTGCTGAGAAGAACACCAGATTCTCAGCTTGATTCTTTGATTGCTTATGCTTTATGTCCCACCGGGCATGCCAAAAATTGTTGTCTTGCACCCAGTGTTGAAGGCTTATAGGGCTCCAACAATTTAGTGAAACATTGAGACAACTTCTAGGTGTGGGACCCTACAGGGAGGCTGAGTCTCTAGAGAGAGGCTGGTTCCTTTGTTGAATAATAAAATAAGTGATCCTAAGACTAAACCTAATCTATCCACCTATTTATGAAAAGAGTAAAAGGGATGAAACTGAAAGTAAAGGGAGGTGATACACCAAGTTTGAATAAAGAACATTCACAGAGCTAAGATGCACAAATAAGGAAATACGATTGATAAACTTACATAGATCATGAAGATTTTAACAGAGGTGAAGAATGGATTGCTAGGAATTAAACATTCACAAACAATAGCCAATTCTAAGACTACACAGAGTTAAAAAAGACATGAAAAGTAAAACACCATATGTATTGATCAAGAGGCACAGTTACAACAGAGGAAAGTTCTATTTGGAATATAGAGGCATCAAGAATATCCAACTATTTTCCAACCATTTTTACATCTTACATTCATGCATATATAGCATTTGATTCCAAATGACCTAATTAGGTTACAATAAATTGCCCCATGGGCTTTGTCAGAAAATATCTCTGCCTAAAGGAATGTCGGCCTACAAGAATTCATTGCAGAAAATATCTGAAGCCTGGGCAGATGGGAGATATTTTGGTCTTTCAATGCAAGCTACTGAATCACCGATCTGCAACCATAAATGCAATAAATATCTGCATCTAGAAAGTCCTCACAACACTTTAAATCAATTGCTGAGATGTCTCATTGGTCAAGACTGCATATTCATTTTTAGTCGGTGACCACCTTGATATCCAGATGCGCAAATCTAGATCATATTTTGAAATGAGAATATCCCCCCCAAAAGCCTACCAAATGAAAGAGGAGGAAATTCTAGGCACTTTTGCCTTTTGGATCATATAGAAATTCCTCAGGATGAGGGAGATATTCGCGATCAAAGTTGTGGTCAACAAGCCACGTGTCATCATCTCGCAGCTGCGTAGTGGGAACATGATGTCAGCTTTAGCAATTTGCGGGCACGCGAAATCATGAATATCCCCAGCTCTGCACATTCGCAAATATCCAGATTGAACACAAGAGCCTTCATAATCCCGATATCTGGATATGCACCCGTCAAATTTATCTTCACAGCATGAAGAAACTGTCATCTGCATGGATATTAACTTTTAATATCCAGATGCTAACTTAATATTTAGATGCCCTTTTGTGAATATCCTGATGATGTCATCAACATGGAGAGCTTCATTGAAGAGGAGATCTGGATGACATCATCAGGATATTAACACTGCAGGATAATATGCTAGAGGCGAAATGTCTGGATGATGTCATTGTCATATGCACTTCTTTGGGGAGGGGACTAGATGACATCATCCAGATATTTGCAAGGTCATGGATATTGGGAAGATCTAGTCATTAAGAAATATCTGCATGACATCATCCAAATATTTACAAAGGTCTGTAGATAAAGGAGATATTGGGACCTTAGCTAAGGTTTGAATATTTACAAAGGTCTGTGTATAAAGGAGATATTGGGACCTTAGCTAAGGTCTGAATATTAGGATAATATCCAGGATGTTAGCTAAGATCTAGACATTTAGACATTCAATATCATACAAAATGACCAAGTATGGAGGTGGAAAATCTCTGCGAAGGAAGACACTGAAGGCAGAAGGTTTCTGGGTTTTCTTGGGTTTTTTGCAAGGATTATACAGACGAGATTTTAGGGATTTTTGCAAGGCAGAGCATGAGTATTTGAAGAATTTAAGGATTGCAGGGGCATATTCCAAGGGGCATCCAGGAGATTTTTGAGGTGAACTATTTGGCTCTGGTCAGAGGAAAATGGGTCAACAGTTACTAAGGATGCGACATAATGTCAACTTTCAAGGATGATCATAATCTCCAAAAATGGTGAGTTGAGGAACCAAAGATTATTGTAAACATAGAGGCCATGGAAAAATAAAGAGGATCAAAAATTAATTCTACATTAACAATTTATCATCTATTATGGTTTAAGTCAAAATCTCAAGAACTTTGATCTAAAATCAATTACTTAATATGAGCTATTCAAATTGAAGATTTCTCAATATATACAATTTGCCACCGTTTCAAACTATAGCTATACAACACTATAAGTCCTTTAAACAAGATAAAACTAACAGTGAAATTTACTTGGTATAAAGATAACTACTTAACTAAGATTAATAACTTGGTTGAACAATGTAATTACTCCGTCAATCAATCATTAATACATTTAAAAAATACAAGGCAAGAAAGATCTAAAATTCACTCCACTAGTCTATACATAGATAATTTTTCTTCATATGGCGTTGGTTAAGTAATAACTAGCTTCTAAATATGATGGAAGGCATTATGTGATTCTTGACAATAAACAAGGTGACTGATTTATCCTATCTATGCATTAAAGTCTAGATACGGTGATTCACACAATAATCATCTCTCACAACATTCATGTAATATGTAACCCAAACAACAATAAATATATATTCGCATACTATTATCTATCACATATCAACAATATGATAATAAAGAATTTCAATAACTCAAATGAGATAAGGATCAAAAGAAAGTGGATTTCCAAACAGGTTGTGAGGCCATAACATGCTAAGACAAATCGATAGAAGGCTTAGAAACAAAGTCTAAAATTTTAGAAAACAAACGAGTCGATAAAGGAAAGAAATCTGTTTAACAAAAGGAAAGGTTATCTTAAAGCAAGGGAAAATAACATCTAATCGAAGCATAACGGATGGGGGTATTGGCTAGCTAATATAGTTGGAAATGCTGTGTAGACATGTTGCAAAATGTGCAAGCATAGACAAGGCACATGAATTGTTTGACAAAATGCCTCATAGAGAAGCCTTCCCAGGGAATGTAATGATTGCAGGCTATGCACCAAATAGATTTATTGTGTAGGCTTTAGAAACTTTCAAGCAATTACAATCAACATGTGGTCTAGGATTAGGTAGATATAATAGTTGGAAATACTTTGGAAGATGTATGCAAAATGTGAAAGCACAGACAAGGCACACGAACTGCTATATGCATATCACTCTAAGCAAATTGAAAAATAAATAGAGTGAAATCATTCAGATCCAAATGTAGTTGTAGAGGCATGAACAACACGAACTACTTCCACAAATCATACCTACATTTCATGTTGCTTTACACAGAATCTTACCAATGTGACAAGATGTCGATGATGTATCCTACCCAATTGTTCCATCTCTTTATAGAACTCGTTTTGTTGAGCAATCGTGTTCATACGCTTTACAACAACAACAAGCCCATCGTTGAATCGAGCTTTATAAATAGTGTCAATCCACCCTTTCTAATAATTGTATTGAAATAATTGGTTTCCCTTCTTATCTCCTTATGGCTAAAGCATTTAAAGGTCGATGATATGCCATTTCTCCAATCATGTAATTTATCGCATTTATTTAATACCAGAGTTTTATTCCAATGAGATGGATTAGTACCCTTAGATTTCTTCAACTCTTTCCTTTCTTTATCTATTAGAATTATCAATAGCAATGATAATGAAAGTGATTCCATTGTAACTCTAATTCCAACTCCAAGAATTACCATCAAATGTGATGATGAATGAGTTTTCTTTATATAAGCAGCACCAGAATGATCAGAAGTAGGAGAGTGTAATGAGTTTGGCCTTGAAGATGATGAGGTTGAAGCTAAAGGAGTTGATGCAGTTGGCTTCCATAACAAAACACCACATAAGGAGAAAATGCATTACAATTCATTGCATTCCCTTTGACACATTAACTTCGATTCCATTGTATATCAAAAAGCCAACAATTGTCAAGGGTGAGGTGCTGAGAAAGAGTGTAAATGCTCCATACACGCTAAATGTTGTGAAACTTCTAGATTTCTTCAAATCTTCCCTCCTCCTCCTTTCCAACAAAGCACCCCCCCTTTTTAAAACCTGAAGAACCTCCTCTTTTCTAGAATCCCCACTCCAAAAAAGGAGTATATTAAAACATTTAATTGCATTTACATCCACTCTCTTGGATATTCTAATTTTAACCTATCTGACAAGAAATAACTCCCAAGATTCTTCTTGACTCTGCCACTTCATCATAGTGGTCTAAAATAGATAATATCCAAAACAAGAATACCACAAAATGTTTTCAGAAAATATTTGAAATATGAAATTATCGATTTAGAGCAATGCAAGCAATTCTATTGCAATTAAATCTTTTTTGACTAATTAGTCTAATCAACAAAAAGAAATATATTTACTACGACTAAATATTTTTGACTAATATATTTATTATTATTATTTTAAAATTGCAATGCAAATATTTAATCTATATATTAACTAGGTGGTGTGTGCGCAAATTTCCTTCAGCACAAGTTGCCATCAATTGACTAGACACCCTCTGCCTCGATGATACTCTCTCTCCGTCGAGAGAGTGAGAGAGAAATCATGTCACACACATGAGTCAAAATTAGTTGACTATCATTAAATAATAATATCTAAATTCATATGTAATTATTGAAAATTAGGGGTTATGACATTCTTTCCACCTTAAAAGAATCATCGTCCCGATGATCCAATCAACTTAACTCATGAAAATGTTTCATAGCTCTTTCAATCTGGTTTTACCTCAATGTCATAGTCTGTCCACTTGACAAAGATGTTGTTTTCTTCAAGGTACTTATTTCATAACAACAATTTATTTGTGTCTAACGTACATACACTTGCACACATTGTTAGCACATTAGAAGTATAGTCATGGTTTCATCAAATTATAAAGAGAGAATCATTAAATTATGTTTCCATACTTTCAAACAAGTAAGATATACATGCCATAATCTACTCCAACTTGAGAGAGTATATAGATACTTCAATTGATTGCAATGATTCTTTACAAACTAACTCGTTGAACTTTTATAGAATCTTCTATTCTCCTATCTTTGTTTTCAATGCAATAGTTTTGAACATATCTTATCATATTCCAAGACATTTAAATACAAATGATTTCTATCCCACATCCTTATTCACAAAGGTATAACTACCTTCTAAACCACACATAGCCACTCACATAAAGAAAACAAACAATATGTTCATTTTTTAACATGCTTACCTACATGAGACATCTGAACAATTGCCATTATGATGAAAACAAGCATCCCATACTACTTGTTATCATCTTTGGCAAATAAACAACACTATACAAAAAGAAAGAGTTTCAACATTAAGACTCAATAAAACATCAACACTGAATATTAAGTGTTTTCCAACAATAAATTATAATAAGATCATCAACATGTTCTTTGACATAAAAGATAAGAAGATCACTGAAGATCATTATTAAAGATACAAAGATCAACAGGTTTTCAACACTAAATAACTGAAGATCATCACTAAATCTTAATCACAAAATATCAAAATTAAGTAATATTGAATCTAAGATGATCAAAAACTAGTTCATGGAGGATTGATAGTGAAAAGGAATATTTCAATAGATATACTATTATATCAGCATAAACAACAAGACTCTTAAGTCAAGAGATTCAAATAATGTCACTTGATTGAAAATGGTCAAACAAATGAAAGACTTCAACAATAAGCTATTTCCTTAGCAAGAAGTTCACCACCAATCAAAATCAATTGAAATGATTACTACACTAGTCTTTAGGGTTTGACATCAAGAACGGAAGTCAACACTAAGTTGGCAAAGTTTATTAATAAGGCAATCAGACCATCTCAATCATTAAGAATTCTTTCAATCTAAAACTGGATTTTGATTTTAACATTAAATAACATACGTTCAATTAAAAATCAGTAGATCAAATTTCATCACCCAACCAAATAAGGTGATCAACCAAAATCATCAAGAAAGGTTTGTCAAAGGAGTTCATCAACATCAAGAAAGGATGATAAAAAGATCATTAGTAACATGAGGGGATCATTGTGGTCCTAAAAGATCAATATAGTTAAGTATATCATCTTGATTACCTCACTAAATCATAGATAAATCAAATAATCATTCAAAACTCAAATTCATTTGCATAAAAGCACACTACATAACATTAAATGTTTAATAAGTTTCAAATAACAGGAACTGCAATTTCTCAAAATGTTTTCAAATAAGGATATGTAAAACTCAAATGGGAAAGTTTCCTCTCTCATATAACTCATGAGCATTCAATATTCCTGATGCATTGCTTGTATTTTCAATTATGAAGTAAACATGTTCTAACAAGAATATTGAAATCTTTACACTCTCTATGCATTACTCACAAGTGTGAATACATCTTTTTCACAATTTTGCAAACAAGGAACATCATTTGTTCAAAGTATGGAAGATTCAAAGTGCATGAACATGTAGTCACATAGTGCACATAGCACGAATAATTAACAATCATGAATACATAAACCCTAAGTGCATAACTTACATAGGGTAAGAATACATACATTACTCATAGTGCATCACATGCATCATTCACAAAAAATATATTACTCATACTGAAATTCATTACTTGTAGTGCATTCCTTGCACAAAACATGAAATATAGGTATTACTTACAGTGAACATTACTCGTTCAAGTATAAGTACAATAAATATGATAAGTGCATCTCTCACACAAGTGCATCACTCACACAAAATATGAAATATGCATCACTAGCATTAGTTTAATATAATAAGTGCATCTCACACACAAAGACAATAATAATGTGAATTCAATCACTTATACAAATACATTACTCGCACAAAACATGAGAAATAAATTATTCATGAAGCATGGAAACAATGTTGCATATGTGCATTACTTGCACAAGACTAGAAGATGTATCACTGACATTTAGTACATATATTTAAGAGTAGTATCTCTAATAGCAATGAATCATACATGACTCTTAAGATCTTTTTAAACACATCATCAATCATTCCTACCTTTACTAAAAGACAAATTGAGATGACTTATCCAATCAACTCCGGTCATTGACAAAGACCCTTAAGGCCGATTAACTTTACATTCTCCAAAGATCTCATGGATTCTACCAAATCCATGCTCACATCCTAAAAAGAATAAGATGTTTCTTGAAAATCAACTTAACATTGTGGTCATCCTCACCCCTTAAAACATCCATCACATGTTTTCTTCTTCTCCCAAAGTATAAACCATCAACAACAACTTTATTTCTCAGGTAATTGTTCTTTTTCCTCTTGTCAAAATACATAGTTTAATTTGATATCACTTTAAACCTTTTGCAGATCTTCTCTCCTTGTAAGTTATCCCTTTTATATTCAGCTCAACCATCCTTTACATCGTCAGAGAGATCTCTCTTCCCAAAATATTTCTTAATTGATTTATTGTAATCCCCACATCAACACTTATGGATTATCACCATATCTTAGACATCCTGGCTTAGATAAATTTTTTCAATCTATCTCATCATTCACTTCCTTGTTCAAAATTGGTCACCAATCCTTATTTCAACCATGACATCACGAAAATGCAACTAAAGTGAAGAGGTCTCACAATTCTAGAGCTCTTTGAACGATTAAACTACTTCAAACTTCTACTTGGTTCCAAACTGAACCATCTAAGAATCAACAAGATTCCACCTCATCTAAGGAATCTTTGACCCATAACTAGGGTCCTCAAAACACTTGATGCTCTTATGATTTCAGGTCATCAACAGGTTTGCATTACGACAATGCAATCTTATGCATGGAAGACTTGAGGCCTGAGTGCTGAACCCAAACTGATCTAATACCATATGCAAGAACCTATCCAATACACTAGAATAAAATAATGTTATTCTCATAAAATAGTGTGGAAAAAAGGAAAGAATTAAAATTTCCCATAATAACACAATTCATGAAAAATACTTTCATCAATATAATCAATAATATTTAGTACATCAGCTAAACAAATAGCTTAATAAAAAGGACTATGCCTTTACAATATCTAGCCATATAGGCTCATAAAAAAGAACACACCATAAATGTCTTCGATACCTTACCATATATTTGAAACTGAATTTGGTAGAGAGAGAGCATCATCACGGTGATTTATCGCCCAACCATGAGGCTCATGCCTCCCCGGTCTTCTTCTTGAATGGAGAAGCCCAACCCTTTGCGAGGGGTCTAGTAGACTGAAGCCGACATGTGTGAAGGAATCTGGTGCAACATGATATATCTATAATCTTTATAGCACTTGTCAAATGCATATACTGATCTACTATCATGATATGATAGAGAGAGAAAAATAATGCATATACTGATCTAATATCATGATATATGTGAAAATTGATCAAAGTAAAACAAAAGATAAATCCAAACACAAAACCTTCTCCTTCAATCAAATCCACACACTTTGATTGATATGTTGGTTGCTCATGATTCCTACAACAGAACTTTACTTTGTTATGTGAGGAAAATGGCTTGGGTGGGGCTATATTTATAGAGTTTTGATGTGGAGGGAAGAAGATTTGATAGATATTTGATTTTAGAGATGAGATTGGATTTTTGCTTTATTTGATCAAAGAGGAAATAAAACAAGGTAAGATAGGATTTGAAAAGATAGAAAGAGATTTGATTTTAGTTTTAAATCCTCAAAAGGAAATAAATCTTTGAAAAAGGATGGGAGGATAATTGATGAATTATCTAATTAAATTAATTACTTAGATACACATGAGTTTAATTTTGGAAAGAAATTAAGATGTTATTAGAATCTTTTTAATTAAATAAATATTTGATTTATTTAATTAATTTTGGATTTATGATTTAATTAATTAAATAATATAAATTATTTAATTAACATTAGAAGAAAGAAGGGATTTGATTTTTCGCTTTATTTCACAAAAGAGGAAATAAAACAAGTAGAAGATAAGATTTGAAAGGGGAAAATGATTTGATTTTTATTTGATTTAAAAGGAAATAAATCAAAAGAAGATGAGAGGATAATTGAGAGGATTATCTAATTAAATAAATTAATTAGATACACATGAGTTAAAAAAGGAAAGGAATCGAGAAGAAGATGTGATATTAATTAAATAAATATTTGATTTATTTAATTAATATAGGATCGTGATTTAATTAATTAAATAATTATAAATTATTTAATTAATATTAGAAGAAAGTATGGATTAATTAAATAATTGTAAGTTATTTAATTAATGCTAGGAAGTGAGAAAATTAACTTAATTAAATAATTAATAATTATTTAATTAATGTGGAAGAATAAAGTATAGTGAGTGATGGTGAAATTGGAGTCAATTTTAGGTGTCTACATTTTGCCCCTCTTTGAGATGGTGTTGCGAAGCAACATTGTTTCAAAGAAAGATAAAATATAGTGCTGGTTGGATAGAAGAAGATGGTAGGATTAGGGATGATGATGCCCCAGTCACTTGAAAGTGATAAGAAAAAATGATGTAGGGATGGTATGCCACCTCAAGAGGATAGGCAGGTTAGAAGAACACGGGTAGGCTCTTAAAATGGATGAAACAAATTGATTAAGGAGATGGAGGAAAGATAAGGGATGGATCAAATTGATGAATGATACGTTATGTTGCATTAGGTGAGCAACCATATAGTTTGATATAGCACAAGACATTATGCACCAAGGTATAAAGACTAGAGTGACGATGTGTCTTGTGCACCCAGCATAATACAACCTTGTCTAGACGTATGAGGAAGGAAACTTAGAGCATAGTCCAAGTGCACAACAGGTATAATGAGACTTGAGATGCAAAGGTATGCAAAAAGATATTCCACCACACACAAGATATGAATATTAGCTAGAATGATAAGGACTTGATACAAACACAAGATAAAGTGATAACACACACAAGCAAGCAAGCATGCATGCACAAATAATTCAAAAAAAAAAACAAGGTATTGCCCCTGTCAAGCTGTAAACCGGTGATTGATTGATCAAGGAGTTATTGAGGATAATGTTTCCATTGTGGGGAATGATATATCCCTAGAACAACACAAGGATGCTGGAACGATATATCCCGTTGATGATGACTTGGATAAAAGATTGATTGATTGGTTTGACAAAAAGGTTGGAACAAATCTAAAGTATGCTTTTGGATGATTGGCTAGATTACTCGATTGGATTGGGATGGATTAAGGATGACTTGCATTTGAATTTATTGCTTGAATTTTTGTGATTTGATTGAATGATTGAAATGAGAAGATTGATTTGAAGAAGTGATTTGATTGGAATGGTTTGATGAATTTTGATTGATTTGGATGGATTAATTGATGATAGGATTGGATGATTAATTGGATTGATTGATTGGAGGAATGTGGGTTGATTGGATGAATTGATTTTATTGTTTGGATTTTTGTTGGATATTTGATTTTTTTTGTTGGATTTTGGAAATATTTGATTTTTTGGATTTTGGGAAAATTTGATTTTTTTTTTTTTTTGGAAATGTTTTGATTTTTTGGAGTTTTTTTGAATGTTTTGATTTTTTGTATTTTTGAATTGTTTTGATTTTTGTGGATTTTGACATGTTTTGATGTTTTTGGGATTTTGACATGTTTTGATTTTTTTGAAAATATTTTATTTTTTTTGTGTTTTTATGTTTTGAGATGATATTGGATAACAATTTGGATAGCCTAGATGCTAGATACCAATGATAAGAGACAACCAAGTCTAGATGCAAAAGATGGAGATGGAATTGGAAGAATGAATAAAAAGATGGGAGATAGTAAATGGGATGGAAGACTCATGATAAATGGATGGATAAAAGGATAGGCAATAGTGGATGGAATGGATGAGGTGTTTAGGATGTGATCTCCAAAGACTATGTCACATAGGAATAACATGCCCCATTCTAGTTAGGATTTGACATGACAAAGCTTATGACAAGAGGAATGATAAGATGGATTGGTTTGGAAATGATGGAAAAATGGGTAATGACAAGAGGGTAAGGATAGGATTTAGTTTGGAAATAATGAGGTACGTCAAGAGATATCCAAAACATTTGTCAACATTGTGCCCCCATGTCTTTGTCAAGATCAAAAGGAGGAAGGGAGGAGGGATGAACTCATCATGATAAGTATGTGTATGTGGGTGTAATGGATAAGGATGGTAAGTAGGGGACGGTAAGATAGGATATGATAGGATGAGACAACGTGCCCCCAAGTGTAAGGTGCATAGACAATCAACCTACATATGACAACTGTTTGCCTGGTTTTCATCATGGTACTTATCCAAGGTGCTTGTTTGCCAGGTTTTTACCATTGGACGAATGATTTTTCTTTGCTATTTTTTTTTTACTATTTAGATGGGATGGGTGGATGGTGGGAGAGAGATTTGGATGGAGGATGGGGACTCAAGTGTTTGTTTTCAAGAGAAGGTGATAGTGTCTCATTTTTGGATGCTTGCGGCACATAGAACATGTCAAGTGTTATTATGCACATGAATGTTGGTAGGTGATTGGATGAGATGGAAATGGAGTGGATTATGATGTGAATTATGGATTAATGGGAGATGGTGGATTATGATAGGTTTATGCAAGGATGGATGGGGGATAGTGGATTATGTAAAAGCATGGACCATAGGGATATGATGGGTGAAATATGTGGGATAGTGGATGAAGGATGTGAAGATGGGGGTATGTGGGAAAGTTGTGGAATGGAAAGGAACCAAGACCAACAGTTGCACACACCGTTTTAGATTTTGAAGCTTGTGATTGGGAGGGGGTGTTGGGAGTAATGGGGATTTGTTATTTTTCCGATTTGAGTACTTACGGACCTAAATGGACTTAGGATTTTTAGAACTTTTAGATAGGGAGTAGGATTTGTGGGATTTTTGGGATTTAGGATTTGTGATATAGTGGGATTTGGATGCTTCATTTGGATTGATTTCTTTTTTCTTAGGGACCCTCACCATTTTTACTTTTTCTTTTGGGGGTGTGGGCATTTGTAGCCTTTTGGGTTTTTGATTTTGACTTGTGTATTGATGCCCTTCGGAATGATAATTTTGAATCTTTTGTAGGCTTTTTGCTTTATGTGAGGAGGCATCCAAATTTGTATTTTTGAATCCCATGGGTTTTGTGATAGCTTCATGTTTAGGCGATGTGTGCATTCGTTGATCTTGGTTAGGAATGTCAGGGGATTTAAGGGAATAGGATTTGTGGATGGAGGGATTAAGGAACTTGTGGATGAAGGGATTAAGGATGGGAATATTAGGAGTTGGAAGGAGTGGAGGAAGAGTGGATGGAGGGAGATGTATGGTCACATGCTTTTGCATATGGTATGACAATGGGGGAGGGATGGTGACATATGACTTGAATGTGTGATGAGGTGCACCAGGTTTGTGATTAAAAGAAGTGGATTTAGGAGGGGTGAAGGTGGTACCAACATGTGTGGATTGTTTATCTTCAGATGTATATCCAATACCATGTGTGTGTGGATGTATTTGGACATGGATGGGCTGCAAGATACCTTGTTCAAGAAGGCCTAAGCCTTTGCCTTGATAACTCATGTTTTGGAGCATGTGATGCGCAATGGGATGTTTGTTTCTTTGGAAACAAGACACGAGTCCATTATTAGATGGAGAAGGATAGGTGGTGGATATAGTTTGTTCCTCTCCCATGAGAGAACCACCATGGATGAAGGTAGTGAGACCAAGGGGATAGGATGACAGACTTGGGATGGGGTTGATAAGGGATGATGGAAGATCAATGGGAGATGGATTTGGAATGGGATCAATAGGAGATGGTGTGAAATTATAAAATGGATGAGTTGGAATGCTTGGATCTTTCTGAACATTGTGCTCATTAATATTTAGTGTAATAGGATCAAAGTTATTTGTTTGATTATCTATGTTTTCTTGGGGACAAAGTGTCTCATCAAGGGAAGTGGATGTTGTTGGATCATAGGTAGGGCTAGTGGAGGATGGATAGGAGTGGTGGAGGTTTCTTGATCATGAATAGTATTGGGACCATGAGTGGAAGGAGTGACAAGCTCTTGATGGCTTTGATCTTGATTTGGTAAGGAACAAGATTGATCCTACTTTGGAGTTGACTCTTGACATAGCTCTTGAGTTTGGATAGGCATGGAGATTTCTTTGATAGGTTCAATATATGGTGGGGAATGAATTGGGCTTATGGCAGGTGAATCTTCAAGAACATTTGAAGGTTCTTAGATAGATTTTGGACTACAAGATGGGATAGGAGAAATAGGCATGACATTTGAGGGTTCTTGGATAGTTTCAAGGATAGGAATTTGATGGCATGAGGGTGGTGGTTGATTCCTTGCTAGTATCCAATGGATCACTTCATTAGTATATGGGTAGATGCATAATATAATGGATGAAGAATAATGGTAGAAGGTGTAGGCTTATGTGTAAGATTAGGATTGCTTGTGGTAGATGGGGATGAAATTGGATGAGTGGATTTGGATTTCTCCATAGCTTTTCTTTTGCTTTTAGATTTTGTAAAGAGTCTTTGGAGAAAATCGTTCAAGGATTCTTTGGTTGATGGATTAGAGTTTGGGAAGTTTGATGGTGGTGTTGGTGTAGGACTAGTATGCTTTGGGATAGGCATTATATTTGATGGTGATGGGGGACTTTTAATTAACATTAGAAGAAGGGATTTGATTTTTTGCTTTATTTCACAAAAGAGGAAATAAAACAAGTAGAAGATAAGATTTGAAAGGGGAAAAGGATTTGATTTTTATTTGATTTAAAAGGAAATAAATCAAAAGAAGATGAGAGGATAATTGAGAGGATTATCTAATTAAATAAATTAATTAGATACACATGAGTTAAAAAAGGAAAGGAATCGAGAAGAAGATGTGATATTAATTAAATAAATATTTGATTTATTTAATTAATGTAGGATCATGATTTAATTAATTAAATCAAGAAAGTATAAATTAATTAAATAATTGTAAGTTATTTAATTAATGCTAGGAAGTGGGAAAATTAACTTAATTAAATAATTAATAATTATTTAATTAATGTGGAAGAATAAGGTAAAGTGAGTGATGGTGAAATTGGAGTCAACTTTAGGTGTCTACAAATATTACTAATTTGATTGACAAGTTTTGGCCAAAGCATCTTTTCCAGTCGTGTTCGGCTAGATAGGTTCAAGAAGGAACCTACCCTTCTCTATTGTTCCATATTCGACACCTGTCCATGCTCTTTCTCTTTCTCATCATACAGTAATGCAAGAATACACTCATAATGTACACCAATACAAACAAGTTCACAAGAAAGGTAAATTCTTATACAATATCCTACATCTTCTCAAGGAAGTATTCACACATTTGATAAACAACATCATGCAGTTATAACCATACAATGGTTCAACATCTAAATTGCATATAATAGAATATGATGTTCTAAAATTCAAGTCATAGTTTGATAATATCACAAAATTTGAACAAGTGGGTACACAACCCTTTCTAGGGTCTTGTTCCCCAAAGAAGTTCCTCGTTGGCCACCACCCACTGAGGTGAAATAGTGATGGATTTGTAATGAAGGTATAAGATTCAAATGAAATAATAATCATACAGTTAAGAAGGAAATAATTGATTAGAAGTGTGTCAAAAAGATCCACAAGTTCCCACAACTTAATCGGGAGAAGTTCTAAGTAACACGTTGGCTCTATTAATTGGAATCCTTTAACTTTCCCTTTAAGATACTAACCACTAATTTGGCAACCACCATACAAAGATTAGGTTGTCTATTTTTCTTAACTCTAGGAAGAGACAAAATCCTAAGGTCTACTACCCCTTAACAAGATTTACAAGGCTTCAAAAAGCTTAAACAGGAGAAGGTCTAGCTCATATAGACATAATTAGTATGTTACTAAGGATGTGACATAATGTCAACTTTCAAGGTTGATCATAATCTCCAAAAATGGTGAATTGAGGATCCAAAGATTATTGTAAACATAGAGGCCATGGAAAATTAAAGAGGATCAAAAAGCAATTCTACATTAACATTTTATCATCTATTATGGTTTAAGTCAAAATCTCAAGAACTTTTATCTAAAATCAATTACTTAATATGATTTTATTCAAATTGAATATTTCTCAATATATACAATTTGCTACCATTTCAAACTATAGCTATACAACACTATAAGTCCTTTAAACAAGATAAAACTAACAATGAAATTTGCTTGGTATAAAGATAACTACTTAACTAAGATTAATAACTTGGCTGAATAATGTAATTACTCTATCAATCAATCATTAATACATTTAACAAAGACAAGGCAAGAAAGATCTAAATTCATTCCACTCGTCTATATACATATAAGTTTTCTTATATGGTGTTGGTGAAGTAATAACTAGCTTCTAAATATGATGGAATACATTATGCAATTCTTGAGAGTAAAAAAGGTGACCGATTTATCCTATCCATGCATTAAAGTCTAGATACAGTGATTTAGACAATAATCATCTCCCACAGCATTTATGCAATAAGTTGTTGAAATGTGCAAGGCAACTGAGAGGGGGGGTGAATCAGTTGTAACCAAAACTTTAAAACCATCAACACATCAACCACTTAATTACTATTATTGTAATTTAACCATGAAAGCATGAAATCAGAACTTAAACACATTCACACATTCAACACATGAAACACCAGATTTTTACGTGGAAAACCCAATAAGGGAAAAACCACGGTGAGTGTTAGCTCACAATATAAAAGATATATCAAAATTTACAACAAGACTCACTACTGGAGGCTCACTGCCAATGGGGCTCACTACCCAGAATGCTCACTGCAAAAGAAGCAGCTCACTGTCAATGGGGTGGCTCACTGCCTATGGGTGGCTCACTGGCGGTGGGTGAACTGAGATAATAGCATCTACTCTATGCCAAGGTTCAGTTCCATTGAAGCACAATAAATTTCCTCTACTCTGCTCTACTTTTTCACTTCACACTTATCTTCGCATCTTCACATCCTACTGCTTCATTCACAACTTCATTTCATGTATTTATACAATTCATCAACCTTGGAATGAACATCAAGGTCGGCATTATAATCATCAACCATTGGAACAATCTCCAAGGTCGGCATACATACATATTTAGCCAATATTCAAATTAGGTCTGGACCTAAACAGATTAGGGAGAGAAAAGAGTGAATGTGGAAGATGCCACACCTTATTTGGGACTTAATTGCAATCTTCCACGCAACAACACACTTCCACAATCTTCAAAGCATAACCGTAAGTAGTGAGAACAACCAAGTCGGCCAAGACTGGAGTTAACACTAAGACTTTTAGGAACACACTTCATGTATGATCTAGATTATACTTTGTTGACCAATCAAAAGGTAGGAACATGATCTAGAGACAACCACAAGCATCTTACAATCACCAAGAACATCTGCACAACCTCTAAACACTTTATCCATGAGATACTTCAAACTGGAGCACTTAAACATTACTGTCGGCCACTGTCAAAAAGGAAAGATCACTTGCAGAGCACCAAATCATGAACTATTTCAACTAAAGGCACATAACATCATTACAAACTTAATTCTAGAACCACAAACTGTAAAACTTAAATGCAGAGCATAATACATTCTCTATGTCACCATTAAATACATAGAAAAATAGTTTTTACTCTGGTGAATATAACTCGCTCAAATCTTCACACTGGAGGCTCAAACTTGGAACATAGCATCTACAGACATCCCTTAACATTACTTCCAATCTGCAGACAAAGATATTCAATCTACAGGATATGTGGAGTAAAACACTGCACTATTTTGGTCTCGATAAAGCAATTCTGCACTTGTACTAATTCCTCAAATACTTATTCAGCCTTATTCAAATAACTTCCTTAGATGCTGACTTTAGGTGTTGACATCAATGACAACACTTACTGCTCATACTTGCAACAATCTCCCTCTTTGTCATTGATGGCAACACATGATGTGAAAAACAATCAAGACATACAATCTTTCTTTGCTTCTTTGCTCCCCCTTGATGCTTTCTCTAACTACAACTTTCTTCTTAGGTTTTTCACATGAACTTCTCTCCCCCTTTGACATCAATGGCAAAGGGTGCCAAAACTTTTCTTTCTCTTTACTGCATGACTCCCCCTGTCATTAATACTACAACACTTACTGCTCTTAATCATAAACTCATATCAGCAACATCTACTAGCTCTTCTTAAGAGGTAGCCTACAAAACATCAATCCAGAACAAAAGATTGAGACTTTGAGCACCACTAGACTAATGCATTTCCTATGCATTTAGTTAAGAGTAGGAGGGGTAATAACCCCTAACTTCTCCCTAAGATACTCAAAAGTATCCTTAGGCAGAGGCTTAGTGAAAATATCTGCAATCTGATCCTTTGTAGACACATATTCCTTTTTAACTTCATTCTCTGTTACCTTTTCTCTTAGAAAGTGATACCTTATTGATATATGCTTTGTCCTTGAGTGCATCACTGGATTCTTTTAAATGTTTATAGCACTTGTATTGTCACAAAAGATTGAAATTGGTTCTTCATAAACAACTCTTATGTCCTTCAATTTTTGCTTCATCTAAAGCACTTGAGTGCAACAACATGCTGCAACAACATATTCTACTTCTGTAGTAGACAAAGAAATTAATTGTTACTTTTTTCTTAGCCATGAAACCAATCTGTTACCCAAGAGGAAAGTGCCTCCACTTGTACTTTTTCTGTCATCAGCATCTCCAGCCCAATCTGCATCTGTATAAGCACTAAGAGTGAAATCAGTATCTTTGGGATACCACAATCCATAGTCTGAAGTGCCTTTTAAGTACCTCATGATCCTCTTGACTGCCATCACATGTGACTGTTTGGGACCTTCTTGAAATTTTTCCACAAGACAGACTGCATGCATTATGTCAGGTCTGGTATGGGTTAGATAAAGTAGTCCTCCAATCTTAGACCTATACTTTTTATGATCAGTCTTAGGTGATTCATCATTCTTGCTCAGCTTGCAACCAATTACCATAGGAGTACATACTAGCTTAGAATCCTCCATTCCAAACTTCTTCAACAATTCTTTCACATACTTGGACTAAGAAATAAAAATTCCTTTTTCTGATTGAGTAATCTGCAGTCCTAAAAAGAAATTCATTTCACCAAATATAGACATCTCAAACTCTTTTTGCATTTCCTCTACAAATTTCTTACACATACCTTCATTGCCTCTAAAGATAATATCATCCACAAAGACCACAATAATTAGAATTTGATCATCATTAATTTTGAAGTAGAGATTATTGTCTGCAATACCTTTATTGAACCCTAATTGCATCAAACACTTGTCCAGCCTTGCATACCAGGCTTTGGGAGCTTTCTTGAGTCCATATAGGGCTTTCTTCAATCTTCATACCATGTCACATTGGTTTGATGATTGAAATCCTTCTGGTTGTTCAATGTAAACCTCCTCTTCCAGCTCTCCATTCAAGAATGCAGACTTTACATCCATCTGATACACTTTGAAATCTTTGTGTGCTGCAAATGCCAGAAACATTCTTATTGCTTCAATCCTTGCCACATGAGCATAAGTCTCCTCAAAGTCTATACCTTCAACCTGAGAATATCCTTTGCATACTAGTCTTTCTATGTTTCTTACAACTTCTTCATTTTCATTCATCTTGTTTTTGAAAACCCATTTGGTTCCAATCACATTCTTATTAGCAGGTCTAGGGACCAATTCCCAAGTTTGATTCTTCTCTATCTGCATCAGCTCTTCTTCCATAGCTTTTACCCAAGTTTCATCTTTGCAGGCTTCACTTACAGTTTTAGGTTCAATTTGTGAAAGTAAACAATAGTTCACCTATTCCTCTACAGCTCTTTTCCTTGTCAGTATCCCTTTGCTTTTGTCACCAATAATTTGATCTTCAGAATGATTAATCCTTACATACCTGAGAGTCTTAACAACACTTTCTGGAGCCTTTTCTTCTTCAACTTGACTATCTTCTTGTTCCACATTTTCTTTATTGATTGTAATAGCAGGTTCATCTGATTCATAGCCACTCAGATCTGATGTTATTTCCCTATCTTCATCAACCTTCACATTAGCACTCTCAATGACCTTTCTCAATCTCTTATTGTAGCACTTGTAGGCCTTACTCTTAGTAGAGTATCCAAGGAAAATTCCTTCATCACACCTAGCATCAAACTTGCCTAGCTCTTCATCCCTTTTGATATAACATTTGCTTCCAGAAACTTTAAAATATTTCACTGTGGGAACTATTCCATACCACAATTCATAAGGAGTTTTAGTACCATTACCTTTAACTTGGACTTTGTTTTGAATGTAGACAACAATATGTATAGCTTATCTCCAATACACTTTCGATAGGTTAGCCTCCATCATAATTGACCTAGCAACCTCTTGAACTGTCCTATTTTTTCTTTCAACAACTCCATTTTTCTCAGGAGTCCCAGGAGCAAACAATTGTCTCTTTATCCCATGCTCTTCAAAAAAAATGTTGAATTCATTTGATGTAAACTCACCTCCTCTATCAGACCTTAAGCATTTGATCCTCAATTCTAACTCATTTTCAACCATTGCCTTGAAAGCTTTGAACTTGTCTAGGGCTTCTGATTTCTCTTTTAGAAAAGTGACCCATGTCATTCTAGAATAATCATCAATAAACAACATAAAGTACCTATCTCCTTGCAAACTTCTTATTCTTGTAGGACCACACAAACTTGTATACGCCAGCTCAAGCAATCTAGTAGAAAATTATTCTTTGCTCTTGAAACTTGTCCTTGTCTGTTTCCCCAGTTGACATTCCTTGTAAATAGTATTAGCAGGCTTTACAAGCTTAGGTAGATCTCTCATAGCTTGTACTGAGCTTATCTTCACCAAGTTGCCAAAATTGATATGACACATCCTTCTATGCCACAACTAACTCTTATCTGTTTGAGCCAACAAACAACAATTATTAGTTCCCCTCAAGTGATAAACATTACCTTTAATCTTCTTACCAGTTGTAATCACTGTTCCAGAGCTTTCCATGATCTTGCATCCATTATCCTTGAAACTTAGATCATACCCTTTTTCACACATCTGGCCAACACTTAAAAGATTATGTTTTAAACCCTTCACATATAGAACATCATCTATGTTATGCTTAACATCAAAAGAAATAGATCCTCTTCCACAAATCTTACTAGCTGCATTATCTCCAAACCTAACCAATCCTCCATCATACTTTTCCAGACTTACAAACTTACTTTTATCACCGGTCATGTGATGTGAACATCCACTGTCAATAATCCATTTATCCTTATCTTTCTCAACCTGGATAGATAAAGCACTTTCTTCCACTAGTTTTTTTTCCTTCACACAGCTAGCGGGATTAGTAGACACAAGTTCTTCTTTAATAGAAATAAACAAGCATTCATTTGCACTAGTACTATTATCATCAGACTCATCATCTGTTACACCATCATCATCAAGATCTCTAAAATAATAACATTTATTTACAATTCTAGGTCTACTTTCAAATTTCTTCTTACCTCTCTCAATCCTCTCTGGACACCTGGAGGCATAGTGACCAATCTTACCACAAGAAAAATATTTGAATGGTAATTTGCCTTTGAACTTACCAATACCTCTTTGCATTCTGTCCACAAAGTTGGCTTCAACCTCATCAAGGTCATCATCAGATTCCACAACATATTTTTGAGATCTTCAAGTTTTTTTTGAAGTGATGGCTTTGAAAGTAGTCTCAGTCTTCGGCAGAGCATCACCAAACGCTCTCATCTCAAAGGCTGTAAGCTTCCCAAGCAACTGATCTTTTGTAACCTTGTTCACACTCATAAATTCTTCAATTGCTGACACCCTGTGACTATAGGATTTAGGCAATGATCTAAGGATCTTTAGCACAACCTCATCCTCATTGATAGTTCCTCCAAGACCTTTGATTCCATTGACAATTTCATCAACCTTTTGCATGTAGATTGTTATGTTCTCATCATCACTCATCTTCAGGGCTTCATACTTTGCCTTCAAATTTTGTAATTTTACACTCTTTATAGAATCATCTCCTTCATACAATTCTTTCAACTTATCCCAGATCTCATGAGCAGTTTCCAAATCCATGACTTTCACTAACTCAGTATTAGGTAGGGCATTTAACAGAGCATCTCTAGATTTTCTGTTTAGCTCATATTGTTTGACTTCATCTTCATCTGATGGACCAATTTCAAGAATAGTATACTTTTTCTCTACCATCTTCCAAACACCATAACCAAGAGAAATGAGATGACTTTTCATTTGTACCTTCCATAGAGCATAGTTTGTTCCATCGAATTGTAGAGACTCCTTCTTGTGCACCATCGCGGATCTACCTTGAGCTATTAGGATGTTCACTGATGAACCCTCACTCTGATACCAATTGTTGAAATACACAAGACAACTGAGAGGGGGGGGGTGAATCAGTTGTAACCAAAACTTTAAAACCATCAACACATCAACCACTTAATTACTATTATTGTAATTTAACCATGAAAGCATGAAATCATAACTTAAACACATTCAACACATGAGACACCATATTTTTACATGGAAAACCCAATAAGGGAAAAACCATGGTGAGTGTTAACTCATAATATAAAAGATATATCAAAATTTACAACAAGGCTCACTACCGGAGGCTCACTGCCAATGGGGCTCACTACCCAGAATGCTCACTACAAAAGAAGCGGCTCACTGCCAATGGGGTGGCTCACTGCCAGTGGGTGAACTGAGATAATAGCATCTACTCTATGCCAAGGTTTAGTTCCATTGAAGTGTAGTAAATTTCCTCTGCTCTGCTCTACTTTTTCACTTCGCACTTATCTTCGCATCCTACTGCATCATTCATGACTTCATTTCATGTATTTATACAATTCAACAACCTTGGAATGAACGTCAAGGTCAGCATTATAATCACCAACCATTTGTACAATCTCCAAGGTCAGCATACATACATATTTAGCCAATATTCAAATTAGGTCTGGACCTAAACATATTAGGGAGAGAAAAGAGTGAATACGGATGACACCACGCCTTATCTGGGACTTAATTGCAATCTTCCATGCAACAACACGCTTCCACAATCTTCAAAGCATAACCGCAAGTAGTGAGAACAACCAGGTCGGCCAAGACTAGAGCTAACACTAAGACTTTTAGGAACACGCTTCATGCACGATCCATATTATACTTTGTAGACCAATCAAAAGGTAGGAACATGATCTAGAGACAACCACAAGCACATTACAATCACCAAGAACATCGCACAACCTCTAAACACTTTATCCATGAGATACTTCAAAATGAAGCACTTCAACATTATTGTCGGCCACTGTTAAAAAGGAAAGATCACTTGCAGAGCACCAAATCACGAACTATTTCAACTGAAGGTGTATACACCTAAAAAATGGCTCGTGTCGAATTAAGTAAATATTTTAATATTTATTTTAAATTCTTATTCTTCTATCAATTAAATAAATATTCTAATTTATTTGATTGGTTCATTATCCCAAAATTAAATAAAAATCATTTTATTTAATTAAATACCCTAATTCTTCTAATGTCTCATATAATTAAATATTCCTAAATTATTTAATTAATCCTAAATTCCTCTATCCCAAAGTCCTAATTTCATAAATCCACATCACCTTTCCACCTCACCATGTTGCACACATAATTAAATATTTTCATATATAATTAGCTAATATTCCTTCCCCACATGTCCTATTTATCCTCCAATCAAATTAGTTAACTCATCAATCAAATCAGTTAACTAATTAGTCAATTGAGTTCACTGGTCAATCAATTCATCAACTTTCCAATCAACCCAGTTAACTGATCAATCATCTCAGTTAACTCCTCAATCTATTCTGTTAACTCCCATAACTCATGAGAGAAACATGACACTTGTCTTCTTCTGATTCGCGCACATTCCCTAAAACTTCTTCAACCGTACACCTCATAGATAATTCCTCCAGTCATGGATCTATTGACACTTGGATTTGGTCCCTCTTGAGCCTATAAAAGGAACCCTCATTCCCTCATTTCACATCACTCAAGCATTCATAATCTTACTCTGCAAAAATCCTACCAGCGTGCCTTTAGCAAAGTATCCTCATTGCATTTGCATAATCCCATTTATCATCACCATCATCTAACAATGTCTCCATTATCAATCCTCCCTCCCCATTAGAATTGCATTTGTAGTTTAATCTTCATTGCACATTCCAATCACAACCATTCTCCTATTGTCATCTTCAACAAGGAAGTACAACTTCTGAGAGCTCACATCATACGCAAGATCAATACGAGATAGGCAACAATGGAAGCTATGAGGTAAATCGGTCTACGAAGGTAATATCTTTGTTTACTACATTTGTGTCAATTTCATTGAGTTATTGGATATTTAGTTGTTAATGCTATTATTCACATTTTCCTCTAATAGAATGCACATAACATCATTTCAAGCTTAATTCTAGAACCGTAGACTGTAAAACTTAAATTTAGAGAAATGAGGAGTAGAATACATTCTCCCTGTCACCATTAAATACACATAAAAATGGTTTTTACTCTGGTGAACAAAACTCACTCAAATATTCACATCGGAGGCTCAAACTTGGAACATAGTATCTACAGATGTCCCTTAACATTACTTCCAATCCGCAAACAAAGATATTCAATCTACAGGATATGCAAAGCAAAACACTGCACTGTTTTGGTAGATAAAGCAATTTTGCACTTGTACTAATTCCTCAAATACTTGTTCAAACTTATTCAAATAAATTACTTAGATGCTGACCTTAGGTGTTGACATCAATGACAACACTTACTGCTCATACTTAAAAACATAAGTAACCCAAACTTCAATAAATATATATTTGCATACTATTATCTATCACATATCAATAATATAATAATAAAGAATTTCAATAACTCAAATGAGATAAGTAAGGATCAAAAGAAAGTGGATTTCCAAATAGGTTGTGAGGCTATGACATGCTAAGACAAACCGATAGAAGGCTTAGAAACAAAGTCTAAAATTTTATAAAACAAATGAGTTGATTAAGGAAGGAAATCCATTTGACAAAAGGAAGGGTTATCTTAAAGCAAGGATAAACAACATCTAATCGAAGCATAACGGATGGGGGGTATTGGTTAGCTAATAGAGTTGGAAATGTTGTGTAGACATGTTTGCAAAAATTGCAAGCATAGACAAGGCACGTGAACTGTTTGACATAATGCCTCATAGAGAAGCCTTTGCAAGGAATGGAATGATTGCAGGATATGCACAAAATGGAGTTGTTGTGCATGCTTTAGAAACTTTCAAGCAATTACAATCAACAAATGGTAGGATTAGGTAGATATAATAGTTGGAAATACTTTGGAAGACATGTATGCAAAATGTGAAAGCATAGACAAGGCACACAAACTGCTATATGCATATCACTCTAAGAAAATTGGAAAATAAACAAGCAAAATCATGTAGTTGTAGAGGCATGAACAACACAAACTACTTTCAAAAATCATACCTACCTTTCATTTTTCTCTACAAAGAATCCTACCAACATGACAAGAGGTCGATGATGTATCCAACCCAATAGTTCCATCTCTTTACAGAACTCGACTTGTTGAGCAATCGTGTTCATATTCTTTACAATAACAACAAGCCCATCAATGAATTGAGCTTTATAAACAATGCCAATCCACCATTTCTGATAATTGTATTAGAATTATTAGTTACCCTTCTTATCCCCTTGTGGCTAAAGTGTTTAAAGGTGGATGATGGGCCATTTCTCCAATCATGGAATTTATCTCATGTATTCAATGCCAGAGTTTTATTCCAATGAGATGGATTAGTACCCTTAGATTTCTTCAACTCTTTCCTTTCTTTATCTATGAGAATTATCAATAGCAATGATAGTGAAAGTGATGCCATTGTAACTCGAATTCCAACTCCAAGAATTACTACCAAATATGATGATGAATGAGTTTTCTTTATATAAGCAACACCAGAATGATTAGAAGTAGGAGAGTGTGCTAAGTTTGGCCTTGAAGATGATGATGTTGAAGCTAAAGGAGCTGATACAGTTGGCTTCCATAAAAAAATACCACACGAGGAGAACATGCATTACAATTCATTGACTCCTTTTGACACATTAACTTCGATTCCAATGTATATCAAAAATCCAACAATCGTTAGGGATGAGGCACTGAGAAAGAGCGTAAATGCTCCATACACGCTAAATGTTGTGAAGCTTCTAGATTTCTTTGAATCTTTCCTCCTTCTCCCTCTTTCCAATAGAGCATCCCACCTTTTCAAAACTTGAAGAACCTCCCCTTTTTAAGAATCCCTCGTTCCCAAAAAAAGGAGTATATTAAAAACTTTTAATTGTATTTACCTCCACTCTCTTGGATATTCTAATTTTAACCTATCTAACAAGAAAGAACTCCCAAGATTCTTCTTGACCTTGCCACTTCATCATGTAGTGGTCTAAAATAGATAAAATCCAAAACAAGAATACCAAAGAATGTTTTCAAAAGATATTTGAAATATCAAATTATCTATTTAGAACAATGCAAGCAATTCTATTGCAATTAAATCTTTTTCGACTAATTAGTCTAACTAGCAAAAAGAAATATATTTACTATGACTAAATATTTTTGACTAATATATTTATTATTATTATTTTAAAATTGCAATGCAAATATTTAATCTATATGTTATCTAGGTGGTGTGTGCGTAGATTCACTTCAGCACAAGTTGTCATCAATCGGCTAGATGCCCTCTACCTCGGTGATACTCTCTCT
This sequence comes from Cunninghamia lanceolata, assembly GCA_027924645.1. Classification (NCBI taxonomy): domain Eukaryota; kingdom Viridiplantae; phylum Streptophyta; class Pinopsida; order Cupressales; family Cupressaceae; genus Cunninghamia; species Cunninghamia lanceolata. The sequence continues at coordinate 4,626,374 of BSBN01000623.1, forward strand.
TTGTCGAGAGAGTGAGAGAGCAATCCTATCACACACACGAGTTGAAATTAGTCGACGATGAATTAAATAATAATATCTAAATTCATATGTAATTATTAAAAATTAGGGGTTATGATAGTTTTACATGCTTTCATAGATAAATTTCACATGCTTTCTAGTTTAAAATTATTCTTTCTTTTATAGTTAGATTTATTATGCTTATTAGTTTAGTTTTCAAAAGATTTCCTAGTTTAACTTTTAATGCTTTCTAGTTCAGAAATCTGTTTGTATTTTCATTTATAAGACCAAATACTGTTGTATTGAGATATCTAGCCTCCTTTTGCAAATAGCCTTAGACATTACCCTGGTTGACAAGTTGATAAATTAAGTTAAAGTACAAGGTTTAATGACATCTTGTTACAAGGCATACATATAGAGATCGATGGTTGAATGTGCAATTCAAGTTATTAAAGGACACATTTCCTCTTTATACAATCATGTCAATTGTAGACTTTACAAAGAATTATACACTACAACTACAAAATGAAGTTCAATCACAATACTACAACTCCACTCAAGTTACTATATTTATGCATATAACATTCATTGATGCACCTAATAGTGTAAAGGAAGATAGAAAGATCTTGAGGGAGTATCATTTGTATATTAATGATGATCACACACATTCTACAAAGTTTGTGCAAGGCCACTTTCAGATTTTCTATGGTAATTTTAGTAGTAGGAACATCATGTTTGGTCAACATATCATATGGTTAGATAATTATACATCACAATTCAAGAACTTGTAGATGTTCTACTAGTTGAGTAGGATGCATATGATGAGTGGTGTTCATTATATATGGAATTTCTCTTAGGTTAGATATGGAAAATGGGAGCATGTATTAAAAGAGCCTTAATGCAAGAAGAGTTGAAGTACAAAGATAGTGTAAAGTTAACAGATGGAACATTGGGTCTAGGTAATGAAGGTAAGTCTATAATTTGTAGATATTTTTGGTTGGTAGAAGAAGTTAACATTAAAAATATAAATATTATTGTGTATAGTGATAGGATCAAGTGTGTTTCACTCTTTTAGAAGCTCACATGTAGTTTCATGGGCTATTCATATGAGGTGGATGGCATTCTTTTATTCCTCATGTATAGATTTTGCTTGGAATGAGTATGAAACAAGAGTGGGTCAATGAATGATGTGCTAGAACATTAAGCCCACTTGAGATATATCAACTTCCAAGAGCACTACAACTCATGGAGATGTAATCATCAATTGACTTTGACCATATTTCAGATCTAGTTCAACTAAATATTCTAAATGTATTATTTAATGAAAATTAATATATTAGATTATGATGTAGTATTTTTGTATCATTTATTGAATTATTTTCTTGTACAATTTAATGTAGGGCATGTTTATGCAATTATTGTAGATGAAGATAATGATGAAGGAACAAATTATTATTTGTGTCATGTTGAGGCAAAAAAGAAATTAACAGCCCCTATCATATATGGAGAAAACATTGAGTATCTTATAGGATCGGTGGTTGTTATTGAAACATGGCTTAAAAGGTACCCAATGAAGAGGTTTGATGTGTGGTTGTTTGAATAATTTGACAGACATAAGAATTTATTTTAATATTCTAACCTTGTTGTGGCATAAAATTTCAATTGATCAAATATGGGGGTATACATTAAATAAGAACATGTGGAAAGTTCATGAGTCTCACCATGAAGCAATACTCGACACCATAAAGAGTAGAGAAGATATACATTGTTCATTGGATTAAATTAGTGGAATGACACAAATTTATGTTATGTAATTCTTAAGTTTTGTGATTCGAGTACATTTTTCTTTTCTTTTTTTTATTTATTTCTAGTAGTGCTATTAATGCAGGTTAGTGGCATTATCAAACAAGATTCCATCTTCTCATGGTTGGTATTGTTAGTAGAGAATTTTATATTCTTGAAGTGAAGAGAAGCTTTAAAAACTAACAATAAACTCATAATTTTTAAAATAATTACCAATAATCCCATCCATTATTTAAGCTTTACAGTTTAAATTTCACATGTTTATGTTTTAACTTTCAATATTTAGTTAGTGAGAGAGGGAGGGGAGAGAGAGATGTTTGACATGATTTGTTTATCCTCATTTCACCTTCTAAATGGTTTCCATGCTTTGCATATCCTCATTTGACCTTCTACACATTTACCATGTTTTTCTTAATCTCATTTCACCTTCTATATGTTTACCATGTTTTTCTCATCCTCATTTCACCTTCTATATGTTTGACATGATTTGATTATCCTCATTTCACCTTATATAGGTCTAGCATATCCCCACTTCACCTTCTATATGTTTGACATTATTTTCTTACCTCCATTTCACCTTCTACATGTTTGACATGGTTTTCTTATCCTTATATTACCTTCTATATGTGTAACATATCCTTGTTTCATATTATATTTGTTTGTGATACTTTTCTTATCATCATTTCATCTTCTATATGGTTTCTGTACTTTTCATAACTTCATTCAACCTTATAAACATTTGGAATGATTTATTTATCCTAGTTTCACCTTCTATATAGCGTCCATGCTTTGTATATCCTCATTTCACCTTTTATACATTTGACATTATTTTCTTACCTTCATTTCACCTTCTACATGTTTGACATGATTTTCTTATCCTTATTTTACCTTCTATATGTTTGTGATACTTTTCTTATCATCATTTCATCTTCTATATGATTTCCATACATTTCTTAACTTCATTCCACCATATAAATATTTGGCATGGTTTTCTTATCCTTAGTTTTGCTAACTAAAATTCATTTGTACATGGTGGCAATGAACACAATGTTGCAAAATCCACACCTTCTAGGACCAAACCAATGGTGCCAACATGTTAGGGTGGGTGGGTGAATTCTAGTTGGGGCCTTTTTTTGGTGGTCAAGCATCTTGATCCTTCTAGGCTACATTAGATCAAGAGATTCCCTTAAGACCTCTCAGACCAAAAATGTACCAAACTTTAGATCAACTATTCTCTCAAACTATGGCACTTAGGAATGTTTCACTTACACATACAGATGGATATTGAGTCCACCTACAAATACCTACCTCAATGTAACATCCACGTTCCAAAAACATAATAAAATCAGGAATTTACCATAGAGTAATTCAACAAGGTAAATTAAAAAATGAGAGATTTTTTTTTCTTTTATTTAACATCAAGTAACAACAAATTACAAGATTCTCTTACATAATACAATATATCATATTGTCTTTCTCATTTACAATATCTGCAAAAGTAAATCAATTACATAAATAAATTTGGAATAATTACTGCTTCTGAATATCTGACATCTTTATCACAAGTCTTGGCATGTTTTCTGCTGGAGAGAGAGAGAGTATCTTCCCAGTGATTTACCTCCATCCACAGACTGGCAGTCTCCCACACATCTTCCACATAGGAAGTGGCCCTACCCTTCACGAGGAATATAGACCAAAGGTGACCAGTGGTAATTAGCCTTCCTGAGTACATAGTGTTGTATCCTACACAACTCTATCAACCATACAACACTAGATACCCTCTAGCTAAGTATGATTTCTGATAGGTTATGCAATCCAGACACAGTGAACCGACAATGCATGCAGAAAATGAATGTATTACTTTGGCCAAAGTTTTATTATCAATAACATTCATAAATGAACATGGTCGAAATATTCACCCACCCCTACTCGACTTGGATATTGTCGTATTCTAGCAGTCTATCCTCACTAACTATGTTTACGTAGATAGTTTTAACTTCTGTCATCATAATAGTCTACTTGACTTAGATGAGTTCCTATAAACATAACCAATCATTTGTTTTTATAATCGACTTCTAGGGTTTTCATTACAATTTGAATAGTCAAAAATTTCAACATAACCATATCTCATATCTATGAGACTAAGGTTTATAAACGACCCTTGGTTAAACTAAAAGGTGATTAAGAATAATATGGTTGTGTAATAGATATTACCTCCTACAAAAAGGAGTATAAATACCTTCCTTAACGTGATATCATTGACAATCACGATATACACTTATATATGTTTCCCTACAAGGTCATTTTCTAGTTAGACTTAGTCTATTCCATCATAATGATTTTCAAAGGTTATCTTTAATAAGATTAATAGAATAGATAATAAGGTTTGTCCTATAGACCTTACTTCTATCATGATATTTCTAGTGTTCTATCACTTGATTGGATAAAAGATAGTTTTCCACAGATTACTAAGAATCTAAGTTCTTTTGAAAAGAAATTGTTTTGTCATATATAAATAGACTAAACCGAGAATGGTTTAAAATGATAATAACCTAGCTTAATGTTGAAACTATATTACTCACAGCTAAAGAATATACCTATTGTATTTCCAGTTTACACTACTATCTTTGAAAGTCTTTGCATGTTTAACTTATAACAATATAATCGACCTGCTCTATATGATGAATTCAATCATCAAGGTGACTGGTTTACAAGGCACATGATAGCTAATATAACCTTCTTTAGGCATATAATATGTAATGATCATTCAATCACTTAACAGTAATATGACATGTTTAATCAGTCTTCAAACAATAAATATGTATTCGGCTTAGGCACTAATGAATAGGTTTCAACTATTTTCAAGTATCGGCCAACTAGTTTAAATAGATAGTATCGAGATTCCTGAAGGTATTTAAACAATTTGCTATGAATACTAACAGTGATTCAATACCGACGAATCCATTGGTTTGAACATTGCCTTGAATGGTAAATCCTAAATGGTATAAACAATTGTCTACAACCAGACTACAGTGGATAACACAGACACATTCATTTTATCAATGTCTTTCAATGCACACAAGACAGAAGAAATACCTGGTAGCGACAGTTTTAGATAAGTATGAGTTTCAGTTACAATAATCCAATCGACGCCTACATAAACTGGTGTCTTTACTTCCTCTTAGAACTGTTATATCCTCCTTGCTGCCTACTGCAATCCCTCAAAAGCATAAAACAATAAAACTGACTCCCCCTCCTCGACTCTTGCTGAGTCGTTCTTTTAAAGACTCTTACCTAACTCTTAATGAGTTGTGCGATTATTGCTCCTCCACTATTACAGTTGAAAAACACAATGAATACAAGGTAGTCCACATGTGTTTTTAGTTTCAACCGAAACCACATAATGTGCCAAGTCTTACATATGTTGATGGAAGACACATTACGCAAGGAGCTCATCGAATGGGATTGTTAATACCACAGACTCCTCTTCCAAAGATGCCGACATATCTTTTAAGCCACCATTTGATCATTTAATGATCATCTTAAGTGATCTGATTCATCACTTGATACAATGAAGGCATTCCTATACATATGCCTACGACTGCTCCATAAGTGAGTAAGCATTAATAAAAATGATGAGGTGTTAATCTCAATCGATATATATATATATATATATATATATATATATATATATTTGTTTATATAATTAAATATGGTTTACATGACATCAACCCTACTAGATAGTTTATGTTTTGATCAATAAATGAAAATAATAATTATAAGTCAAAAGGCTTATGGATAATGTGAATAGGTTGAGCTTGTCTCCCCTTCACAAACTTTCATTAAGTCATGTCAACTTGTCTTGATGAGATCCTCATATGATGTTAAATGTTGACAATAAAACCTTAAATGACTCAAGGATACTAACACAACCATTTTGTGACAATGACGACGTAATACTTACGTAATTGTAAATGGACACCATTCTACTCAGACAATGTCATTTTCTTTACAAATGACAATGTCGACACACAAACAACTTGCCTAGAAAAGAATCAAAAGATATCAACTACCTGTCGATTAGATCCAAAAGTATATTGACAAAACATGACTTACCTCTATAGATGCTGGTTCACATTTTTGTAAAACACTCATACTTGTTTTGGCAAATAATCACTCGTAACCCAAGGTCTATATTTTTCTCCTCGAAAGATACTCTCTCTCTCTTTTCTCTGAGAGTCATCTGAAACCTGTAATCCCGTTTAAAACTTGAAATCAATAGATTACGATCAGTGCATTAGTATTCAAATGATAAACCAAATTCTCATAATGCAATTATTAAATCAACATAACATATTCATTTCTATAATTCCATAAATGACATTCAATAAAATCTATGTCTTTCCTTGATATTAATCTAAACATCAAAATAGATTTACTTATATCCAAGTAAAACTAAAAAGTATTAGCAAGACAAAAATTGGGGATGTAACATATCCTTCCCCTAAAGATTCATCGTCCTCGATGATATAAAGTATCAAAATGTAACTAAAAGCAAGTTCATTATTTTCAATTGGTAACAATATTAAATAAATGAGAAAACTTCTGATAAAATTCATGGTAATCCTCCCATGTAGCATTTTCCTCAGCATATTGGTCCCATTGGACCTTGCACTGCAAGACCTCTTTGTTATACAAGCGGAGCTTGCATGTTTCTAACACTTTGAGTGGCTCGATCGTGACCACCCCTGGGTCCTGCATTTGTAAAGAATTCCAATTTAAAATATGATTATCACCTACAATATATTTCTTTAAATAAGAAACATGAAAAACATTATGCATTCTAGACAAGGCTGGTGGTATAGCAATTCTGTAGGCAACCGGATTGACCACTTCGAGTACTTCAAAGGGTCCCACATAATGAGGAGCTAGCTTAGAAGACTTCCCAAACTTAATAGAACTTTTCTAAGGTTTGACTCTCAAGATAACTTTCTCTCCAACAGAGAATTATCTCGGTACACGCTTGGCATCTGCATAACTCTTTTGTCTATCATTGCCTTCTGCCAATCTTTTTCTGATCAGCTTAACTTTTTCTTCCATTTCAACTAGCATTTCTGGTCTGATTCTAATCCTAACTTCTAGCTTATCCTAGCTTATAGGAGTTTGACATCTTCTTCCATACAATGCTTCAAATGGTGCCATCTTAATAGCAGAATGATAGGAATTGTTGTAAGCAAATTCCACAAGTGGTAAGTATTCCTCCCACTTATATTGTTGATCCATGCAATACATTCGCAACAAATCTTCCAAAACCTGGTTAACTCCCTCAGTTTGCCCATCGGTTTCAGGATGATAAGCTGTACTCACATTGAGTTTAGTCCCTAGCGCAGAGAACAAAGTTTGCCAAAACCTTGATGTTATTCACGCATCTCTATCCAAGATAATCTTTTAAGGGAAACCATGCAATCTAAACACCTCTTCTACAAATTTGTGAGCTAACACTGGTGCTCCATCAGTCAAATTCCCTGGTATGAAATGTGCTACCTTTGTGAGTTTATCAACCACAACTAAAATGGCATCGTGTTTATTCCTAGACATAGGTAGACCTTGAACAAAATCCATACTTATAACTTACCATTTCCACTCTGGTACATCATGTGGGTACAACAATTTTGCTGGGTGTTGATGTTCTGCTTTTACCCTCTGGCATTCTAAGCAACTTGCTACAAATCTTGCGGCATCATTCTTCATTCCTTTCCAAAAATAAAGAGGTTTTACATCTGTTAGAATTTTGGTCACTCCCGGATGTCTAGAATATGGTGCGGTATGAACTTCTTTCCAAACTAGATCCCTTAATCCAGCTGAATCAGGAACATATATTCTACCTCTAAACCTCAATAGCCCATCTGACTCAAATAGAAACCCATCATACCTTGGGTCTCTAGGATTATCTTTTAGAGCCTGCTTAACTTTTTCATAATATTCATCACCAGAAAAATTTTGTAGCACTAAATCCTTGAAATTTCCATGAATAGAAACAATAGAAGATATATGTCTTCTACGACTCAAAGCATCAACTACTCTATTCTCTTTTCCTTTGATGTAGTTTATCTCAAAGTCATAGTCAAATATCAATTCTAACCATCTCCTTTGTTGGGCATTCAGATGTGGTTGAGAGAAAATATACCTAAGACTTTGATGGTCTGACTTAAGTATAAAAGTTTTCCCTAACAAATAGTGCCTCCACATTTGCAAAGCATGAGTTACTGCTACCAATTCCAGATCATGTGGTGCATAATTTTTCTCATAGGATTTCAATTTTCTAGACTCATATGCTATAACTCTCCCATCTTGCATAAGCACTCCTCCTAATCCTTCTCCTGAGGCATCTGTAATTACCTCAAATTGTCCTTCGGGGTTAGGAACCTTTAGAATTGGAGCTGATGTTAACTTTTCCTTTAAAAGATCAAATGCCTCCTAACATTTGTCTGCCCATTCAAATCTCTTTCCTTTCCTTTGTAGGGAAGTGATTGGACTAGCAATATTGGAGAAATTTAGAACAAACTTTCTATAATAGCCAGCCAGGCCCATGAAACTATGCACCTCATGCACATTTGTGGGTACAGGACAATCCAGAATAGGTGTGATTTTTGCAGGATCAATAGATATTCCATTTGCAGATATAATATGCCCTAGATATTGAATCTCCTTCTGGAAGAATGTACACTTTGATAGTTTTCCATATAACTTATGTTCCCTTAACCATTGCAGAACCAATTGCAAATGCCATTGATGTTCTTCTTCATTCTTAGAGTAGATGAGTATATCATCCAGAAAGACTAGAACAAACTTGTCTAAACAAACTCTAAATACACTGTTTATGAGATTCATGAATGTGGCAGGGGCATTCATCAAACCAAATGGCAACACTGTGAACTCATAGTGCCCATATCTGGTTCTAAAAGATGTTTTGTGAATATCCTCATCTTTCAATCTTAAATGATGATATCTTGATCACAAATCAATCTTTATAAATATAGCAACTCCACGCATTTGATCAAAGAAATCATCGATACATGGCAAAGGATATTTGTTCTTTACCATTGCTTTATTAAGCATATGATAATCTATACATAACTGAAGGGTTCTATCCTTCTTCTTGACAAAAATAATTGGAGCACCCCAAGGTGAAACACTGGGTCTAATCAAACCTTTTGCCAACAATTCTTGTAATTGGGCTTTCAATTCCATTAACTCCGTAGTTGTCATATGGTAGGGTACTTTTAATACAGGCTCAGATCCTGGTTTAATATCAATTGCAAAATCAAAAACCCTCTTAGGAGGCAGTCCTGGAAGTTCTTCTAGAAAACCCATCCTGAAAATCCCGAAGAAAGGGATACTTTTCTCCAAAAGATGAACTAGGGATTTGTAACCCTTCCTCCACTTGTTCCATTTTAACTACAAACAACTGAGAACCTTTTCATCTAACCATTTTCAATTGCTTAGCAGAGATAGATTTGATCTTAACTTCTCTTTGAATTCCTTGGAATTAGGTCTGATTTCCCAAATCATCTAAGCATTCAACTATTTTTGAAAAATATTCAACCCTTGCTCTATGCTTCCACAACCAACTCATTCCTAGGATTACATCATAGGAACCTAAGGGAGCTACATACATGTTTACTTCCATTGAGAAACTAGGGAGATCAATCTTGGCCTCAAACAAACATTGCTCTACCTGAGCCTTAGATTGGTTACCATATTTTACTGACCAAGGTTTAGACATGTACCTATCTTTTCTAAGAAACTTATTCAAAATTCTAGGAGAAACAAAGTTTTCAGTGGCTCCTGTATCAATCAAAATAGATATAGGGACTCCAAAGAAAGTACCTGTCATTTCAATGGGTGGGATTTGATACTCTACTTGACGATTGTCGAGAGCTGCATGAATCCTTTGCTGGAATGCTTCTTGTTGAGTAGGTAGTGCAGTACCTCTTTGTTGACCATTTTGATTCTTGTTAGGGCAACTATTAGCATAATGGTCGCCCCCACAAGTAAAGCATCCTCCAATGGGTTCTCTCTTATCTAAAGTCTTTCCATTGTTATCCTCATTCCTTTTGTAATTACTATTCTTCTTCTCATTTCCAGGTCCACCCCTATTTTTCTGAGATCCTTTATCTTTTCTCTTGTTCTCATAACTCTTATCATTTCTTCTCTTGAATGGTTGGTTAGCAAGAGTTCCATTAAATCTCTTGCGGTTTCTATCACGATAAGCCGAGATGGATTTCAACTTTTGTTCTTGCTTGATTGCCTTCTCGTACACTTGATCCATAGTTGTGGGACCATGTACATCCACTTCTCCACTAATCTGAGCATTTAAACCCATGATGAATTTTCTGACCCTGAATCTCTCATCTTTCTGATACTGAGGCACATATTTTAGAAGACGAGTGAATTTTTCTTCATATTCCACCACTGTCATGTCTCCTTGATGAAGATTCTAAAAATTAGTCAATTTTTGATCAAAATAAAGTTGTGGTAGCCATCTCTTTTGAAAGAGCTCCACGAACTCATCCCAAGTTACCCTTAGAGAGCTTAAATTCAATTCCATCTTCTTATTCATCCACCACGTGGATGCTTCTCCTGCCAGTTGGTATGCTCCCCAAACTGCCTTGGTCACTTCCGAGTAATTTCTTATGTCGAAATATTTTTCCATTTCTGTCAACTAAGCTTTTGCTACATCTCGATTCACCTTTCCATCAAATTTTGGTGGAGTGACCTTCTTCATATCCTTAGAGAGTTTTGAGGTTAGTCTATCCCTTGCCTCTTTATGAGGTTCCATACTCTTACTTTGATCTTCATGATTCTCTCCACTTTCTGCATGAGAGTTTTCACCTCCTCCCTCAATATTCCCTTTATCATCCACCTTCTTTTCCAAATCACCCAGTCTTTTCTTGGTTTCCTCAAGCATGGTTATGATTTGGTCCAACTTATTATTTGGCAGGTGGTTTTCCTCTTCACTTTCTCCTTGGTTAGTTCTTGTCCGAACCATGTTTATCATTTTTCTCACACCTGAGAATATTGAGTTGTCTATTAGTTCATGATTATAATGCATCCCATTAAATCAAAACATAATAAACTCAAATCAAACAATAGTTTGGTACAAAAACAACTCTTTTTATTTATTTCATTTCAAAAGTACATAATATTCTTGATTTATACAAGAAATGACTTCAAAAGTCATGCTCAAGAGGAGTATATCCTTCAAATTCATTTTTAGATATATAATCTTGAGGCATATAACCTTCTAACTCACTATCGGACCTAACTTCTATGATCTCAATAGATGGGGGTATGCAGGTATCTCGCCTAACCATAATTGTATCCTCATCTGACATATATTCTATGATTCTAGCAGTGATCTTAACTCTTTCAATGTTTTCCCTTCTCACTCGCTTGATTCAAGTTAAGGCATTCGCTAGGGTTTTAGTATCACTTAACTAAATGTTACTCTCATCATTAGTTCCCTTAAAATTTTTAATAATGGCTTCACGTTCTCTTTTTTCTTTAAGGAAATGTTGACTCATATTAACTAACTTCTCACTATCTTCTTAAGACGTACCATCCTGGCACAGAAATTTTCAAACATTAGCTAACCACATAATGTTGACTACAGGTAAGCATAGTGGTCTCATAAGCCCTAGTGCTGAACCTGGTAGCTCTAATACCATATGTAACATCCACATTCCAAAAACATAATAAAATCAGGAATTTACCATAGAGTAATTCAATAAGGTAAATTAAAAAATGAGAGAATTTTTTTATTTTATTTAACATCAAGTAACAACAAATTGCAAGATTCTCTTACATAATACAATATATCATATCGTCTTTCTCATTTACAATATCTGCAAAAGTAAATCAATTACATAAACAAATTTGGAATAATTACTGCTTTTGAATATCTGACATCTTTATCACAAGTCTTGGCATGTTTTTTGCTGGAGAGAGAGAGAGAGTATCTTCCCAGTGATTTACCTCCATCCACAAAACGACGGTCTCCCACACATCTTCCACATAGGAAGTGGCCCTACCCTTCACGAGGAATATAGACCAAAGGTGACCAGTGGTAATTAGCCTTCCCAAGTACATAGTGTTGTATCCTACACAACTCTATCAACCATACAACCCTAGATACCCTCTAGCTAAGTATGATTTCCTATAGGTTATGCAATCTAGACACAGTGAACTGACAATGCATGCAGAAAATGAATGCATTACTTTGGCCAAAGTTTTATTATCAATAACATTTGTAAATGAACGTGGTCGAAATGTTCACCCACCCCTACTCGACTTGGATACTGTCATATTCTAGCAGTTTATCCTCACCAACTATGTTTACATAGATAGTTTTAACTTCTGTCATGATAATAGTCTACTTGACTTAGACGAGTTCCTATAAACATAACCAATCATTTGTTTTTATAATTGACTTCTAGGGTTTTCATTACAATTTGAATAGTCAAAAATTTCAACATAACCATATCTCATATCTATGAGACTAGGCTTTATAAACGACCCTTGGTTAAACTAAAATGTGATTAAGAATAATATGGTTCTGTAATATATATTACCTCCTACAAAAAGGAGTATGAGTACCTTCCTTAACGTGATGTCATTGACAATCACAATATACACTTATATATGTTTCCCTACAAGGTCATTTTCTAGTTAGACTTAGTCTATTCCATCATAATGATTTTCAAAGGTTATCTTTAATAAGATTAATAGAATAGATAATAAGGTTTGTTCTATAGACCTTACTTCTTCTATCATAATATTTCTATTGTTCTATCACTTGATTGGATAAAATATAGTTTTCCACAGATTACTAAGAATCTATGATCTTTTGAAAAGAAACTATTTTGTCATATATAAATAGACTAAACCAAGAATGGTTTAAAATGATAATAACCTAGCTTAATGTTGAAACCATATTACTCACAGCTAAAGAATATACCTATCATATTTCCAGTTTACACTACTATCTTTGAAATTCTTTGCATGTTTAACTTATAACAATATAATCAACCTGCTCTATATGATGAATTCAATCATCAAGGCGACTAGTTTACAAGGTACATGATAACTAATATAACCTTCTTCAGGCATATAATATGTAATGATCATTCAATCACTTAACAATAATATGACATGTTTAATCAGTCTTCAAAGAATAAATATGTATTCGGCTCAGGCACTAATGAATAGGTTTCAACTATTTTCAAGTATCAGCCAACCAGTTTAAATAGATAGTATCGAGATTCCTGAAGGTATTTAAACAATTTGCTATGAATACTAACAGTGATTCAATACCGACGATTCCATTGGTTTGAACATTGCCTTGAATGGTAAAGCCTAAATGGCATAAACGATTGTCTACAACCAGACTACAATGGATAACACAGACACATTTGTTTTATCAATGTCTTTCAATGCACACAAGACAGAAGAAATACCTGGTAGTGATGGTTTTAGATAAGTATGAGTTGCAGTTACAATAATTCAATCAATGCCTATAGAAACTGACATCTTTACTTCCTCTTAGAACTGTTATATCCTCCTTGCTACCTACTGTGATCCCTTAGAAGCATAAAACAATAAAACCGACTCCCCATCCTCGACTCTTTCTAAGTCATTCATTTAAAGACTCTTACCTGGCACTTAATGAGTCATGCGATTATTGCTCCTCCACTCTTACAGTTGAAAAACTTAATGAATACAAGGCAGTCCACATGTGTTTTCAGTTTCAACCGAAACCATATAATGTGCCAAGTCTTACACATGTCGATGGAAGACGCATTACGCAGGGAGCTCATTGAATGAGGTTGTTAATACCACAGACTCCTCTTCCAAAGAGGCCGACATATCTTTTAAGCCACTGTTTGATCATTTAATGATCATCTTAAGTGATCCGGTTCATCACTTGATACAATGAAGGCATTCCTATACATATGCCTTCGTCTGCTCCATCAATGAGTAAGCATTAATAACAATGATGAGGTGTCAATCTCAATTAATGCATATATATATATATGTTTATTTAATTAAATATGGTTTACATGACATCAACCCTACTAGATAGTTTATGTTTTGATCAATAAATGAAAATAATAATAATAAGTCAAAAGGCTTATAGAAAATGTGAATGGATCGAGCTTGTCTCCCCTTCACAAACTTTTGTTAAATCAAGTCAACTTGTCTTGACGAGATCATCATATGACATTAAATGTTGACAATAAAACCTTAAATGACTCAAGGATACTAACACAACCATTTTGTGACAATGACGACGTAATACTTACGTAATCGTAAATGGACACCGTTCTACTCAGATGACATCATTTTCTTTACAAACGACAATGTCGACAACACAAACAACTTGCCTAGAAAATAATCAAAAGATATCGACTACTTGTTGATTAGATCCAAAAGTATACTGACAAAACATGACCTACCTCTATAGATACTGGTTCACATTTTTGTTAAACACTCATACTCGTTTTGGCAAATAATCACTCGTAACCCAAGGTCTATATTTCTCTCCTCGAAAGATTCTCTCTCTCTCTCTCTCTCTCTCTTTTATTTGAGAGTCATCCGAAACTTGTAATCCTGTGTAAAACTTGATATCAACAGATTACGATCAGTGCATCATTATTGAAATGATAAACCAAATTCTCATAATGCAATTATTAAATCGACATAACATATTCATTTCTATAATTCTATAAATGACATTCAATAAAATCTGTCTTTCCTTGATATTAATCTAAACATCAAAATATATTTACTTATATCCAAGTAAAAGTAAAAAGTATTAGCAAGACAAAAATTGGGGATGTAACACTCATTTTTTGCTTACTCAAATTTATTTTCCCATGGTAGAAATGAATGCAATGTTACAAAATGCTTCATTTTTGTTTAGTGAAAAGATGCTAGGAATGAAATTTTGATTTTCACACCTCGTGGGACCAAACCAATGATGCCAACACATCTATGTGGGTGATTGAATGCTAATGAATGTGTCTTTTCAATGGCCAAACATCCCAATCCTTCTAAGCTACTTTGGCCTGGCTATTCTCTCAAATTATGGCACCTAGAAATGTCTCATTTGCATTTATAAGTGGATGTTAGGTCCACCTATAAATACCTACCTCAATTTTTGCTAACTTGAATTCATTTACCTACAGTGGCGAGGAATGCAATGTTCTAAAATGCTTTAATTTCATCCAATGAAAAGGTGCTGGGAGTAAAATTTTGCATTCTACATCTCATGAGACTGAACTGATGGTGCTAACATGTTTGGATGGGCAGATGAATGCTAGTGGAGGTGTCTTTTCAGTGGCCAAGTGTCATAATCCTTCTGGGTTACATTGGATTGAGATAGTCTCTTAGGAGCCATAAGACCAAAAAGGTGTCAAACTGTGCCCTGGATATTCTCTCAAACTGTGGCACCTAGGAATATCTTATTTGCACATAAGAATCTATCTCCAACATATGAGTCTAGGAAATAAAGGTTTTAGGATGGAAACTTGATTAAAATGTCACTTGTTATGACAAACACTTCATTCTCCCAAAAGGATACACTTAGTTTCTCCTTCCTCATGCATAAAACAACAATATGATGTTGTAACAAGGATGATCTTGAGTTATGAGTTTCTAGTACAACCCTTAGTCTACATCATATCTTCCATTTCTTCCATCACTCAAATGTTTTCAAGGCATTTCCATGGTTTCCTCTTATTGATCCAACTAACTAGGACCTCCAAAATGGTGTAGCAGTAGCATATAAGGCCCAAAAATTAGGTAAAAGCTCCATGTCTTCATCTGGTTTTAGTTTGAACACCTTTTTCTATCATAATTGACCATTTCTATCCATGCATGTGTAGGTACAACACTTGGTTCAATCAAAGACCCTCCAAATTCATCATGTTTCCACCTTGTTTCATCCCTTCATGCCTTCATTTCACCTATTTTCACCTACACAAGAGGAACCTGGTATCAAACCCTTCATAAAATCACCATTTTATAAATCAATAATCATGAGTACAATAGGTATTCATATCTAAAAATTAGAAAAAATGGAGTTTCAGTCACATGTTTTCAAGACTAGGTGACAACGTTTCATGTTTGCATGCATTTTTTGTCATCTTTCATGAAATTAGGTGTACCAAAGGAAAATCCACATGATTTATCCTTCTTAGGATTTGAATTTTACCATTCAATCAAATCCCATTTCGTTTAAGTATCCATTTGCATGTTTTCAGTAAGTTGCAACATGTTTCCAAAATGTTGTCAATATGTTTCCAAACTATTTCTAGCATGTTTCCAAGCTATTTTTAATGCATTTTTTATGGTTTCAAGACTGCTAAGGTTTTATGAAGGATTCTAACATGTTTCTCATGATGTTTTATGTTTCTAATGGCTATGTCCAAGGTCTTATGACATGCAATCTTCATGGCAACAATTTGTATAGTTTTAAGACTATTTTGGATAGCTTTAATGAACAACAACTTGTGACAGTCCTATTCATGATTAGTGGATCCAAAATTGATTCCAAGACTCTTAATCTCTATCCTAGGATGATGTATAAGGATATATCTCTTAATTAGAATGATGATTCATTCAATAGAACCATGTAATGACTTGAATCAAAGATTGTCCTATGTAGCCTATTAGATAGTCCTACTTGTCTCTATTGGCCATTTAAACAATATATTGACTAATAGAAACCCTTGTTATGTTTGTAATGTCAATAATCCTCCATGAAACCCTCATGTATTTTTTGAAATCTCGAAGACACATCACCTAACTTTCAATCATAGAGATCTAGACATTAGACTTATCATGAAACCATGTCAATCCAAGAAAATGCATATGAAATAAGGCTTTTAAAATTCTAGGAAGACAAAGATCTTGAGGGATGGACTTAGTAAAAATCCTATGGCACTTTGAAACACATCTAGAGGGGTAAAATAAAGGGTCATGGCTGCTCCTAAGATTGCTACAACAGTAAGCCCTTGGGCATGGACAATCCTCATGGAAGAAGAGGTAAAATAGACTCCATGACACTATTATAACAACAGTACCAACACTGTAACATCAATATATACCTCCTTTCTATGGTTTGGTGAGTTTTCATGAGCAACCAAACCCTAGGTCCTTATACTCTACTCATGCCATGACATTATTTTGACTAAAAATGCCACCATTATCACTATAGAACCCTTAAAATCTTGGGGACCTTATGCTCATGCAACCAAGACCTCAAGAACATCCACATGAATAAAAAACCATGTCAAGAAATCATGAACTAGAAACTCAAATCAAGTTGATCAATCAAGACCTAAAGCTTGCAAGGCAAGCTAAAAAATTGAGAAGGGTTAGAGACAAGAAAAAGAGGGGGGTCCCCATTTTTATCGATTAACGATGGGGAATGTGTGCAAGGTACAATAGGTGGATTATAGGCCCACCTACAATTACCTACCTCAGTTTTTTCTAGCTCCAATTCATTTTCTTGCGGTGGCAAGGAACACAATGTTCCAAAATGCTTCAATTTCATCTAGTGAAAAAGGTGCTAATAGCCATATTTTTCTTTCGCACCTTGTGGGATCGAATTGAAAGTGCTAACATGTTAAGGTGGGTGGGTGAATGTTATTATAGGTTTCATTTCATTCCCCAGGTCTCCTAATCCTTTAGGGCTATATTGGACCAAGAGAGTCTCTTAAGAGCCCTATGAGTAGTAAGTTGTCAAACTTTGACACGACACTCATAAATCATGGCACCTAGGAATATTTAATTTTAACCTATAGGTGGATGTCAAGTCCATATACAATAGCCTATATTAGGTTCTATCAACTCCAGATCATTTGGCCATGCCAACAATGAATGCATTCTTCCAAAATGCCTCATTTGAGAGTAGTGTAAAGGTGTCAATAGGCATATTTTTCTTTTGCACCTCATGTGATCGAACTGACAATGCCAACATATTAAGGTGCATATTGAATTCTATTAGATGCCTCATTTCATTCCCTAGGACTCCTAATCCTTCTAAGTTACATTGGACCAAGACTATCTCTTAAGAGCCCTAAGAGCAAAAAAATATCAAACTTTGACACAACAATTTTCAAAATCTATGGCACCTAGGAATATTTCATTTGTACCTATAATTGGATGTTAGGTCTATCTACAATAACCCATCTCAATTTCTATCAACTCCATATCGTTTGATTGCGCCAATAATGAATTCTATCTTGTAAAATGCCTCATTGAGAGTAGTGTAAAGGTGTAAATAGCCATAATTTTTTTTCTACACCTTGTGTGACTGAATTGATAGCACTAACATGTTAAGGTGGGTGGGTGAATTCTATTTGAGGAATCATTTTTTCTCCCTAGGTCTCTTGATCCTTTCGGCTACATTGGATTGAGAGAGTCTCTTAAGAGCCTTAAGAGCAAAAAGTTGTCAAACTTTGATGTAGAGATTCTCAAAATTTATGGCACCTAAGAATGTTTCATTTACCCTTACAGGTGGATGTTGGTTCTATCTACAATAGCCTCTTAATTTATGTCAACTCTAGACTGTTTGATTGTGTTGACAACGAATGCATTCTTACAAAATGCCTCATTTGAGAGCAATGTAAAGGTGTCAATAGCTATATTTTTCTTTTTCACCTCATGGGACTGAATCAATAGTTCCAACACATCGAGGTGGGAAAGTAAATGCTATTGGAGGCCTTGTTTCATTCCACATGTTTCTTGATCCTTCTGGTTTCATTGGACTGAAAGAGTCTTTTAAGAGCCCTATGAGCAAAAAGTTGTCAAACTTTGACATAGCGACTCTCAAAATTCATAGCACCTAGGAATGTTTTTTTTGCTCCTACAAGTGGATGTTGGGTCTATATACAATAGCCTATCTTAGTTTCTATCAAATCAAAATTGTTTGACCATACTGACAATGAAAGCATTCTTGCAAAATACCTCATTTGAGAGCAGTGTAAAGGTGCCAATAGCGATATTTTTTCTTCCACACCTTGTGGGACCAAACTAATAGTTCCAAAATGTTAGGGTGAGTAGGTGAATTCTATCGGAGGCCTCATTTCATTCCCTAGGTTTCTTGATCCTTTCGAGCTACATTGGACCAAGAGAGTCTCTTAAGAGCCTTAAGAGTAAAAAATTGTCAAACTACGATGCAACAATTCTCATAATTTGTGGCACCTAAGAATGTTTTGTTTTCACCTATAGGTGGATGTTAGATCCATCTGCAATATCCTATCTCAATTGATTTCAACTCCAAAACATTTGACCGTGGTAAAAATAAATGCATTCTTGCAAAATGCCTCAACTACATTCAGTGCAAAGGTGCCAACAATGATATTTTTTCTTCCGCACCTTGTGGCACTAAATTGATAACACCAACACATCGGGGTGGGTGGGTGAATGCTTGTGGAGGATTTGTTTCATTCCCTAGGTCTCTTGATGCTTTTAGGATACATTGGACCAAGAGAGTTTCTTAATACCCCTAAGAGCAAAAAGGTTTTTTTTTTCATGGTAAATTTGACAAGTTGGGTCTATGTCTAAATCCTTTGCTTGCTCATCCTAAGTCCTAATAGCTCAAACCTAGGATTTCCAACCCATGTAACAATGGTCTCCACCCTTTTTAGGAATATACCTCCCTTGTCAAATGGGCCTCATTAACTTCCTTCAACTAACAATTATGAGTCAATTAAAACACAAAAACATGTTAAGTTATGTCCAAGGGTTTTACATTTAAGAATAAGCCCTAATTTATTTCAAATCATGCAAGAGCTATCTAGGGATCAAGAAAGTAGTACAGATACATCTATAGCATGATAGAACTTTAAGGATAAAACCTAATTCATTTCAATTTTAGATTCACTATAGTGAATGGAAATTTTCACTTGGACATAAGTTACCAGTCTCCACTCTAAACTTGCATTTGTCACTACAAAATCCTTATTGATAAATAAATATTTTTGAGATAGACAATAAGCATACAAAAATTGATAGTTTCTATAATTTTTCAACCAAGATGGTAAGGGATGATTTTTCCTATAGAAACAACATATCATATAGTTCATTCCTACACATTCCCATTATTATAAAATGGAATGAAACTTTATATTAAATGTTTAACAATAAATTTAAGGTCTTCATAGTAACTTAAAAACTATTTATTTAATAACTCTTTATTCCAAAACATTAGAGGCATATTCATAGGTTCAAACAATAATGAGTCTACCCAACCACTCATTCATGAGCTAAAATCATCATTTTAAAAAATTTAAAAGTCTCCATATTCATTCAAATCATCTTAACACCTTTATTATTTATTTCTTCCAAAACTAAATAACATGTACAGTTCACAAATTTAAATATATAATTCCATATAATACATGCTTAATACTTTTTGACAACATTTGAATGTAGTTAAGGAACAATCTCCTTTTACAACTTGTACATCAACTTTCAACATAAAATTAAAAGAGGGAAATTGAAGATTAACAATCTCTTCTAAAATTCCAATCTCCATGAAGGTGTAAGCTCCAAGATAATGGGGGTATAGTTACCTCCCAACCATTGTGATGATTTCAAGTACCATCTCTCCTTGCAAAGAGAGATTAAACATAGATCCACACACTTGTACATTTTCAAGAGAGGTTCATGGAAACATTGATGAAAATGTAGGCAATATCTAAACTTTCAAACATGACATATTATCTATCCTACATAGAATTAAACCCTTCTTAGGCAAGTTCATACCCTTCATGGGTATGAGTAAATACACTCTTACATCTGACAAAAAGGACAAACCTACTCATGTTAAGACAATTCCAAGACCAAATGAAAGACCCTTAACAAGATATAACACCATTTATAGCATACAACAATATTATTCTATTCTTTAAAATAAATATGCACAAAGGGAGAAAATAACCATAAAGCTTCAAACTCCATTAATGGATGCCAAACATGCTTTTCCAACAAAATCAAATAACATAAGGTAGAAGCACCTTTAACCTTTCTACATGCTTATGAAATAAATAAAACACCATTCACATCAAGAAGAAGATCAAACCACATAAAATAATACCATACACACCATATCTCTAGTTTCCTTATATGCATGAAATCTATCTTAGTAGACCTCATCTCATAAATCACATCATATAAATGGATTCTCAAATATATACAATAAATAATAGATTCCATGCACACTCACCCAAATAAGATCATAATAATATGAAATAAAATAATTATAATTGATCATCATATATATAATGTAAAATGTCATACACATAATGTCATGAAAATTTCATATAGTGTATACATAATGTCATGAATATGATGAATGTATAAACAAAGCCATATAGGCATACAACAAAACATCATAACATATAAAGTCCTATGAGTGCCATGGAATAGTCAGTAACTCTTGCTTTCTAATCTACCAACAAGATCTCCTCTCAGATTTTTTTTGGAGCTCCACCTATTAATAAATTAAACAATATACACATTAATATGGAAAACATGAAATAGACAATAACATAAGTAAATAATTTGTAAGAACCAACCATCACACTAGAATAAAATAATATTATCCTCAAAAATTAGTGCAGAAAAATGGAAGAATTAAAATTTTCTCATAAAAAATACAACTCATGTAAAATACTTACATCAATATAATCAAATATGATTCTATACATCAGCTAATCGAATAGCTTAATAAAAAGGATGATGCCTTTACAATATCCAACCATATAGGCTCATACAAAAGAGATCCACACCATACAATGTCTTTGATGCCTTACCATTTCTTTGACATTGAACCTGGCGGAGAGAGAGCATCATCAAGGTGATTTACTGCCTAGACACAAGGCTCATGCCTCCTTGGTCTTCCTCTTGAATGTAGAAGCCTAACCCTTCGTGAGGAGTTTAGCAAACTGAAGCTGATAAGTGTGAAGGAATTTGGTGCAGCATGATATATCTACCATCCCTATAGAATGTGTCAAATGCATATACTGATCTAATATCATGATATGGAAGAGAGAGAAATAAAACATCAAATAGTAATTGTAAAGTGGTAAAATTTGGATAGCAGGTGTTTGATTAGTTTGATTCCTATCCTCCTTTCACCAATTACATTCAAAGACTTTGGGTCAAGTGGCAATGCACTATCAGACCCTTGGTCACTTAGAAATGCATGGAAACTTGGATTTGTATGGTTTGATTGTCAATTATGCTCAATTATACATCAAAACCCTAATTATGCAATTACGGAATCAAACAAACAAATTACTCAAAATGCTGCTACATGGAGATGTAAAATGACAGATAAATGTGCACCTGTTTTCAAAGTTTGGGAAGTTGAACAATCATGGACTAAGGAGCGGGTGCCCAAGTCCAATTCCCAGGTTTTTCTCAGGATCTGAAAACTTGATCTATAACTTGTTCCTACTGTATCAGAGATTTCTTCGTCACGGAATCTGAAGGACTAAGTAACGGGTGCCCAAGTCCAGGGTGCTATTTTTATCTCTGATCTGTGAATCCAACACTCTGCAACA
This sequence comes from Cunninghamia lanceolata, assembly GCA_027924645.1. Taxonomy (NCBI): domain Eukaryota; kingdom Viridiplantae; phylum Streptophyta; class Pinopsida; order Cupressales; family Cupressaceae; genus Cunninghamia; species Cunninghamia lanceolata. The sequence goes on from BSBN01000623.1 coordinate 4,648,816, forward strand.
TCCTCTTGCAACTCCACTTTTCCTGTATCTTCAATTTGTAACCTATAATCATAGAAACTCTGGGAGGGGGTTGTGGTGTTTAGAGGCTTGCCTCAATCAAGCCCTGGAGAGATATTCAAGTCTTTCAAACACCGTTGTTAGATAGAGAGTGCATGCCCTTGTGAGACAGAGGCAAAAACTAAATGATAAATGCTCAAAAACACAAATGATGTCACCTTGTAGTGAAGATCTCATGGAAGGAAGAAGCTCTTCATGCCATGAGGAGATGATTGCTCAAATATGCAAATACAAACACATAGACACCACAAATCTGCTCTTGCTACACAATGAATGCCTTAAATCACCTTCACATAAACTTGAGAATCTCAATTGCTAGCTAGTAATCATCTAGTTTACAAATGAATGCTTAAGCATGCTTATATATGCAACTACAACACTCTCGCCAAGAATTTCGTAATTCAAACTTATCGTGTCGGCATAGGACCCAAATAACAATCACAAGCCGACACTCAAAATTTGGGACTGACCCAAAATAGGGCAGGACTAGGGCGCGGGCGCCCAAGTCCTCCCTCCCTATTTTGGTCAGGATTAGGTTCAAGGGATCCCCCTAGGTCCCATTTTCCATGAAACTTAGGGCTCATTTCATCGGGGTGCCAAAATATGATGCAAGATGTCCTAAATGCAACTAAAAGACCTGGGAGCTAAACCTTAAGAGGGAAAAGCCCCCAAGGGGACATTTCTTGACATTACAATAACTATTAAAAATTTGACTGACAAGTTTTGGCCAAAGCATCTTTTCCGATTGTGTTTAGCTAGATAGGTTCAAGAAGGAACCTACCCTTCTTTGTAGCTCCATATTTGGCACCCATCCATGCTCTTTCTCTAACTCATCATACAGAAATGCAAGAATACACTCATAACATACATCATCCATAGTTTCATACAAGATGGCAAGAAAGGTGTCATATTCATGCAATAAAATATGCATCTTCTCAAGGTAGCAATGGATCATTTGAAGAGAAAACATGTAGTTGAGAACATATTCATACGAATGGATCAACGACTAAAATCATTCATGAAAATAAGATATTCATAAAGTCTAAACAAAGATTAATTATCCCACAATATTGTTTAAGTGGGTACACAACCCTTTCTAGGGTCTTGTTCACCAGACAGTTTCTCATCTTCTACCACCCACATAGGTGAAATAGGGACGGTTTAAAAAAAAATTAACTATGCTAGATCAAATTGCCAAGTCATTCATTATAATATGATCTAGTTACAATACATTCTATTATTTGTACCAACATTACAATTTACAAATATTACTATATCAAATGATAACTTGTCTCAGGATGGAATTCCAATTTGTATGGATAATCTAATAAAACAACTTAACTAAGGATGATTTTACTAGATCCTCTTAAATTTAGTACTTATGAAAAATAGGTTATAAATTAATGAGGTCTCCCTTCAATCTTCTAATCATGAGATTAATTGATTTACATTCTAATTAGAGAATCAAATAAAAAAACATGGTCATTTATGACCAAGGACAAACAATGTACAAAAAAATATGCTTCTAAACTAAGAAGATCATAGTCTTTTTATCCTTTATCAATAAAGATATAAATCCACATGAATATAGTATTATTATTTCCAAAGTAGTTTAATATCGTTTTTTCTAAAAAGATCATCAATGCTAATTACGTCGATAAGGCGTCCTACAGTGGCAATGAGAGGCGAAAGCTCGTAAACAAAAATCATGTAATTTAAATTCAAAAAAATTTAAAAAAACATGTAAATTGTACGTCGGCAATCTTCCACGGTTTTTTTTTTTTTTTTTCCGTTCGTTGCCATTTCGTCAGTTGTTTTGACGCCGGGGAATCGCCGTATTGATTTTATTATTACGCCGAGAGGCATTCGCCGTATTGATTTTATTATTACGCTGAGAAGCGTTATACACTCACAGCAAGGGCTGAAAGATTCAGATTCTCATAAACAATTAAGATTTAGATTCCCATGTAAATAAAATTCATAAAATGTGTAAATAAATAAATACTTGGGCAGTTATGAAGTGAAATCTTTAACACGTTAAACAAAAAATAAGTAAATTCGTAGAAGCCAAATAGATAGAAAAATAGAAAAACTTAGGCAGTTATGAAGTGAAATCTTTATTACATTTGAAAAATATGAAAAATTGCATAGTCTCTTTAAATTAACTCATGTGAGCATATCAAATATAATCTCTCGGCGTACTTTATATATATATTTTAAATATAAATATACTAATATCTAACTACATGAGAAGAATCACTTTGAATCTGATGTATTGATAAATGTACACACGGATGAGATTGCCCAGAGATAATCTCAAGATTGCGAACGTATACAGGTCTAATCAAGCAGCGTTTTAAAACTAATAATAACAATAAATAAAATAAAATTAGACGGTACACATGAAGGAGATTAGCCAGAATGTTGCCGGGAAAAGAGTTGTCTTGTAATTCCAAAATGTAGAGCGAATCACATGTTTCCAGATAGATTTGCGAAGGATGTAGAGAAAGTTTGCAGCGACGGGGATGACCAGAATTTGGCTGGAAGTCTCCATCTCAAAGGATTGTGCGAGATATTTAAATATATCAGACTCTTCCCAGGGAATCCTGATGCAGGAGAAGAATTGTAGAAATGAATAGTTCTAAAATAAAATAAACTAAAAATAAAATTATTATTTTTAAAAGGTTTATAAGTGGTGTTTCCATAGGGAAATCATTTACCACTGCAACGATCAACAAGCAAATTTCAAGAATATCAGTTACCATAGCCAATATACCATAACCAAATAGTTATCGATTCAACCGTATTCTAACCAACCAGAATCTTAAAATTTCCTCCGGTGAAATTGTTCATAGAAAGATCTACCAATGTTAAATTGGGCCGAAATTGAGAGGATTATATATATATATATATATATATATATATATATATATATATATATATATATATATATATGCTTAAGATTAGATTTAGAGTTATGATATTTTAAATAATATATAAATAATATGTTCTAACTCTAAATCTGTAGTAATAGTTAGAGTTAGATTGCACATACTTATATTTATATAGATTGCAGGAGTCAATGAATTTTAAATTTAGATTTTAAAAATTCAAGAATCAAAGAAGTGGTATCCATCCCACATCCACAAAAATGACTTCAAATGATATAACAATAAAATCTATACCATACATATTCCAGAATAAATAAAAATAAAAATTATAGAAATAAGCCCAACTTCACATAAAATTACAACTATTTACCACTAGCATATTCATATTTTTAAAAATATATCTAAAGTATGCCTAAAGATTTCAATATTATAGTTAAATATAATCTGATTATTTATATGATAATATGATAGATTCTGATCATTAATATAAGCCTTATCCATAATCCAACCCTACCATACATAGATCCAACTTGGTTTCAAAAGGATATCTCTGGTGGCCGCCACTACAACCAAGCGACTTAACCACGTCATTGACAAAAATATGAAGCAAGTTCCACGATATGATATTATTGACTTGTTGGCCTCATTTTCATCGGTCCATACAATTACTTACGAAACCGTTGTAAAATTCCAATGAACTTTGGAGATTGCATTCAAACTCTGGATATACACCATGGTGGCACATTTATAAGGCACTTGTCGGACATTTTAATAAGTCTTAGAACTGTTTCAAATCTCCACGAACTTGTTGAAGCTTTCAAACACCCCGATGAGAGAAGGAATCTCCATAAAACGGTCACCACCAACCTTCCACTCTCCACATGCCTTTAAATTCACCTATATTCCCTGCTAGTACCCGTAAATAACGTTATATTTCAAACTATTGCATTTGCATGTGCGACAGTGTGCTTGCATGTAGGATATGGAGGCATTCTCAATGAAAAACACCACAATGGTTTCATCTAATGAAATACATCGATTGCAAGATATACACAAAATGGATTCGCAGGAAAGATTATAGAAACTTCCAAGCGAATACGACTGGTAGTTTTAAAACCAGATGCCATAACCTTTGCCAGCGTCCTCTCCCTACTAGCTCGTGGCATATATCAGGTTTGGGTAACCATTAAAGCATAGCTACGAATGGAATTTCTTTCAAATACAATATTTGCCACCGCTCTTTTATTTTTAAAATGGTAGACATTGATGCAAAATGTGGAAGCATTAGGAAATGCACATGCACTGTTTGCTAGAATGTCTCTTAGAAACATGGTCCCATGGAGTGTCATGAACGAAAGAAATTCACAAAATGGATTCGTTGAATGCAATTTGTAGCTGTCAAACCGCCAACATTCTCCCAGCCCATGCCAAAATGGAAGCCTTCAAACAGGAGTAGATGTCCATCAAAATGTGATGAAAGAGGGAAGGTTTTGTTAGATGTTGCAGGTGCAAGTTTTCTGGAAGACATATACGCAGATGCTGAAGCATGGACAAGTGCACCAGAACTGTTTGATAGAATGCCTTACTAAAATGTCATCTCATAAAATGTAATGACCACGGGTTATGCATAAGACGGTTTTGTTGAAAAGCCTTCAGAAACTCTCAAAGCAAATACAGCCGGCTGTTATAGTTGAAAACACTCAGGGTATTCATTGTAAAGGGTTTTCAGTCCTTCTAGCAAAGCTGGTTAAACAGTTTATATTATTAAACCTGTGAAAACACCATCATGAAGTATAAGCCTCAAAATTACAAGTATGCTCCTATGACCGACACCACACTTCGGGAGGTATTTGATACTAAAATGGGCCATATTGATCTACGGGAAATCAAGAAGTTATTGACAGAAGGAGAACGATCAAAATTGTCCTGAAGGATTGCAGACAGTGGCCTAGTCAATGCAGCTTGTTTTCCCACCACTGTCCAATGTCCGGAGCTAGTAATTGAATGTGTAAAAAGGTACAATCCCAAGGCCAGAGAGATCAAATCCATTGATGGGTAGCTGATGGCCAAACTTGATGGGATCTCTATCGCCATCATTCTTCGATTGCCATACAAAGAAATGTTCATCTGTGTTGATAAGCAGAAGGCCTACAAGTATTTTAGTGATAACAGGAGCAAATGCTTGAACAATTTGGCTAAAGAATGGATGATAAAATCAAGAGGTGGACAGTCCCAACTTCCTAAGACACTACACTGTTCTCTTTTTATCAAAGAAATCTTCTATCTGATTGCCCTTCTTCACAGGTTGACAGGCAGCCCAGACTCAACCGAGTTTGAAATGTGGATGTATCTCTTCATCATTGTCATATCGGCAGGAAAACAATTTATTGATTGGGGCCACCTTATCAGTGATTGCATACATGACCAGCTAATTCACTTCAAGACCAGTCAACGATTCCACATGTCATCCTACTTGGTATATGCAATCACCAATTTGAGATCATGGCCTGGTTTGGCTACCACAGGTGTCCTTAATCAGGAAACACAAGTTTACGATTACTACAAGCAGTTGCAGTTAGAACAAAGCTTTGTATGTTTCAGACGAGTGAATGATGCTTTCACAATGCTTGCAGTAAGGTTACTTCAAGGAAAAACAACTCTCAAAATTTCAAAAGAAGCATCATTGTTGATAAAGAAGTATGGTAGCTACTTCATCCAGTTTCCAAGGTTCACCTATCTTCGAGTTGGAGGATTTGATGGTTACCCTTCTAAATTGCCAAGATATGTGGATGACAAGCTTGTTTTGGTTGAGCTTTGCAGACAGCTGGCATTAGTTCAAAAGAAATGTTGAGATAGGAAGAACAAGGGGGTGGCATTCCCTATTTGTCTCAGTCACTACAAGTGTGAATCTAGCTCAATGGCTGAAAATATGGAGAAGGCCCTAGCTATGATCAACTTGTATACATACCAGATGAGATTCCCCTTTGACAGCAAGGGATATGTGAAAAATAATTTGAAGCTTGGTCCTGGATACCTTCATTTCCCCAATCTTGAAGACTTTTGGGAAGATTGTGAAGACGAGTTTGAAGTCAAAAAAAGAGACTGGACGAGGTTTACTCTGAAGCAGATTCAAGATTTCAAGATGGAATGGGTCATTGAAGGCATTGAAGATGATGAATCGGATCTGATTGATCCCTTCTATTTTAAAGAAATCCAGGCTCAACCTCTTCCTGCTCTTAATTGGGCAGATCCAGAGGTTAGAGATGTCAGAGAAAGAACCAATTTCATGATCAAGAAGTCAGAAGCCTGGATCAAGAAGAAGATATCCCAGATGGCCGCAACAAGACCAGTAAGTAGGAAAGAGACACCAAGAGGAAGAAGTGACCAGGATAGTTCCACGTCATCAGTTCCTTCCCACACACCAGTTATTGACATTCTTTCTCACCAGAGAACCCAGGAAAGTGGTGGAGATGAAGACCCTCCGAGGAAAAGCAATATCCAAAACACATGTGGAGATGAACCCAGGCAGAAGAAGAAGAAACCAAGGTCGAAGGAAAAAGAGATAGGTTCTACTTCAAGAGAAGAAAAAGAACAAGAAGAAGTCCTATTTGATCCAGAGTTTGATGAAGCCATACCAACCACATCTTCTTCCATACTCATTGAATCCCCTCTCCTTGATGTACCACATTCTACTTCAGTTATCGAGCCTCTTTCCTCGAAGGATCCAGTGTATTAAACAGAAAAAAATGAAGAGAAAGCAGCCTCACCAATACCTGAAAAATAAGATCTCCAATCAGGCAATGCACTTGAGCTATCAGAAGATCTTTCACTACCATGGTTAGAACAAAGCCTATTGAAGAAAAGGAAGGTAGAAGAACTAGTGATTCCTGAATTTAGTACAGTTTCTGATCTCTTCAGGAGATCTGAGAAGACGAAGAAGATTAAGGTGACTTCGAGAATAAAACTGATGCCAATTCAAGAAACATGTGCCTTGAGATAGCTCAGCCCACTTCTGAAAGAAATGTGAATGAAGCCACTCCAGCAGACTTTCTTGTGTCAAGGATTGATATGGGCCCATCCACTCATGAGGCCGACATACAAAACTTCAATGTCGTAGCCGCAAGGCTGGTAGAAAGGACCGAAAGGGAGAAGCAGTCAAAAGATCAGTTAAAACAACAAGTACAGAGTCTGTCTTCTTACTTGAAGACCATAGTTGACACTTCTACCATGCCACTTAGCATTGATCATCAGTCAACCATCTGGGGCGAAGAAGGAGAAATTAAAAAAGGTACTATTAACAGTTTGTAGAAATATCAAGTTTATGGAAAAACCACTGAGAATTGGGTGAATAAAATCAAATCTATTGCATTTGATTTCATTATTAAGGCAAAGGCATTGCATGATGAAGCCTTAATAAAAAAGGAGGTCATTGGAGATTGATGTTATTATCCTCGTGGCAGAAAAGATCCTACCTGGTATAGAAGAAAATTACTTGGAAATTTAGACAGAGAGCATAAGTTGGAAATTAGTAATTATTGGCCAAGTTTCAACAGAACAGGAAAAGCTAATGCTTGCTTGTGAGTGAGTATATGCAAAGCTTCAGGATCAGCTTGGTGCCATCCTCCTGAATGCATCATTGATGGGGGAATCACAGATAATTCAAGATGATTTTCAAAATATGATTGATCGACAACTTTTCAACAGAGAAGTTTTCAATGAGAACACAATGGACAAGTTGGTCGATCTCTATACTTCATTGAAGATTTCCATCTCCCAAATACCAAGCATGGTGGTAGAATTGAGTGATGTCCACAAGTGCCTAAAAACTTGGAAGATGAGGATAGCAAACACTCTAATTCCTAAGGGCAAATTTGTCACCCCGGCCATTCGACTTTTCAGAATGTTTAGAGAAAGAGAATTCGGTCTGCAAAATCAGTTTCTAGAGTTCGCCACTCTGTTAACGGCGCCATCGACAAGTAGAGAATAAATGCAAGTTTGCATATTGTATAGTTTTCATTTTTGTTGTGTTTGTGTGTAGCTCAAGTCATGATTTTTGGCTTGTTTTGTAAATAGTGATCATGATTGAGTCTTCTCCTTCGAGTCTAATCTTTTCTCTTTTTGATTGTAAAGTTAGGTTCATCCTAACTATTTCTCACATAATAATTCTTTTAAGTGCTTAAGTGAGGTAGTTATTCTAAGCAACTAGCTTTGTAAAAGAAAGTTAGTTCTTCAAAATCAATGCACTTAAAGGGAGTTGGTTACTCCAAGTAGTTATAAAAAGTGGTTGAGGTAGTTACCCAAGGTGGTTACTAACCTCACCTATATATACTTCATTGTATTTCAATCAAAGGGAGTTCCACTTTTTCACATGACAGTGTATGAAAGACTCGGATAGTGTTATTCAAATCTGAAAGCAATAAAGAAACATTTTGAATGTGTGTTCAACTTGATTTCATGTGTTGTTATTGGTATTCGTACGTTTCATTAATAATGATCATGTGCTTTCCTTTCAAAGTTGCATTGTGAGAAAGATATTTCGCATCAAGTTTTGGTATCTCTACTTGGATGCATGGAACTTAAATTCATTATTTTAACTCTTATTTCATCACTACTATTTGTTATTTCTTTTTTTTTGTTCTTATAATTTCAGAAAATCCAAAATACCCCTATCATACGAGGGAGCTGCCCCTCTTAAATGCAGAGAGGAATCGACAAGACCTGCGATTCTTCAACTGTTGTGAGCAGGTTGTTGCTAATCCAAGGGCGAACGGACTTACTCAAGAAGATTATTTTAAAGCAACAAATCTGTTTACCAACATGACTTTAGGTTTCTTCAATTTTTCTTTTCAATTTTTGTTGATGCCATAAATAAATTCCAGAGATTTTCTAAACACGTCGGTTGTTCTCCCGCGGGTTAAAAATGTTCCCCGCATGAAACCCTATGATTTTTTTTAAAGGAAAAGCAAATGGAAAACATTTGAAAGCAGAGGGAGAGAGGTTAGGTTTTTTTTTTTTTTTGTTTTTAAACAAAACTTGATAGATTAAAATCTCTATAATAATAATAATAATATGATATCACGTTTTCAAGTCAAACTAACTTAGTTATGAAAATAATGATAATAACAAAAAAAAACTACCAAACAAAAGAATTAGTTATAATACATATAGAAAATTTATAATAGCACCTTCATATGACCACATGTTTATTTTAAATTTTAATTAAAATATATTATTTTAAAATTTAAAATTAAAAAACAAATCAAGCAAGAATCTTAAAATTACCTGCATCAATTCCTCCCATGAAATTGTTCATAGAAAGATCTACGAACGTTAAATTAGACATCAATCTGAAATCGAGAGGATTATAATATATATGCTTGAAATTTTTCTTTTAATAAATCATAAAATCATAAATTCCCTGATAAATTTTTTACATTAATTACTCCTAAAAAATTCATAACAAACCCTAATTATAAAAGGCTCTAAATTTTCAAAATTTTGGGTCGTTTCAATCGTATTCTAACCTCTGCTGCACTGAAAAATTATAATAGCACCTTCATATGACCACATGTTTATTTTAAATTTTAATTAAAATATATTATTTTAAAATTTAAATTAAAATGACCTCAAATGATATAACAATAAAATCTATAGGATACATATTCCAGAATAAAAAAAGTAAAAATTATAGAAATAAGCCCAACTTCACATAAAATTACAACTATTTACCACTAGCATATTCATATTTTAAAAATATATCTAAAGTATGCCCAAAGATATCAATATTATAGTTAAATATAATCTGATTATTTATATGATAATATTATAGATTCTGATCATTAATAGAAGCTTAATCCGTAATCTAACCCTACCATACATAGATCCAACTTGGTTTCGAAAGGATATCTCTTGGTGTACTTTAGATATATTTTTTTTCCTGTTCGTGTCAGAAAAAAGTGATTGGGAACGTTATTTGGAGTGGATTTTTTTTATAAATTACATGGAAGGCTCACACACCAGGAAATTTTCTAAACACGTCGGTTGTTCTATCATATCAGAAGAAGCCTCATCTCGTTTAAATGTCCCCCGTAGGATACCCTATGATTTATATTTTTTTTAAAGGAAAAGTAAATGGAAAACATTTCAAAGCAGATAACTCAAGAGAGGTTAGGTTTTTTTTTTTTTTTTTTAACAAAACTTTACTGATAGATTAAAATTTCTAAAATAATAATAATATGATATCACGTCTTCAAGTCAAACTAACTTAGTTAAGAAAATAATAATAATAACAAAAAAAATACCAAACAAAAGAATTAGTTATAATACATATAGAAAACTAACTTTAAAAATCTTAATAATATATTAATACTTGTAATCAATTTTTAATATTATTAATAATATTGTAAAAATACCAATTTTTATGTCATGTTGTCACAATATAAGTTTAATGTAATTAACAGGTAGTTTTAGTATTTTAAGTTATATTGGAAAAACTTTCTCATGCAAACATTTGATAGAATTATATAGAGAACTATTTAAATTTAATATCTATATGTTAACTAGGTATAAATAAATCTATAGAAAGATATTAAGAAAATATTTGTATGTGATGGAAGGGTAGTAGAAAGACATTAAGAAAATGGCCTCTTAATCTATATAGAATGTACACTTATTTTTTTTATTTTTTAAATAATGGTACATAATTATTAGTGATATAGATTATTTATCTTAAAATTTATCATATTTTTATTTAATAACTATTTGCCACATAAATTCAATAAGCTTAGATATTATAAGAGGTAATATAATATACAATAATAAATATAACATATTCATATGATGTTAGTGGCGGATCTCTATGCCAAATTTGTGCATGAACATATGTACCTATCATTATTTAAAATATAATATAATAATAATATGTATCTTATTATATATTGTTATATTTTATTTGTATTTTATAATTTATATAATTATTTAAAATAATATATTAATAAATATAATAATTATAGTATAGATTTTATATATAGAATAAACATATAATTGAATTTTGAAATATTTAAATATACAATTATATTATACTATATCATATTTAAAATATATTTGAAAAATATTGAATTTTAAAGTGAGAGAGAGAGAGGGGTTGATACAAAGAGAGGAATAAAGAAAGAGAAAGAGATATGGTGCATGAGAGAGAGAGAGAGATAGGGAGAGAGGGAGGAAGACATAAAAGTGAGAGATAGAGGGGTGAATAGAGAGAATTAGAGACTAATTTAAAATACACATGAGAGAGTGAGATTATTTAGGAGAAACCTTTTGTGGGCACTGACATTTTCATTATACAAATAATCCCCATAACAATGGTGGAATGTTTCAAGGAACAATTAACATCTTATAAATAAGAGAAAATAACCATCATCATGGTAGAAGATATATATGGTCAAACATTATACATAGTATATTTGATCTAATTTATGCAACAATCTTTTGTAGTTAAATATTAAAATGATATATAATAATTGACATATAAGTGTTATTGCAATCCAACCCTACCATACATGGATCCAACTTGGTTTCAAGAAGGATATCTCTCGGCGTATTGAGATATATTTTCTTTTTAAAATATAAATATACTAGTTTAAAAATCCCATGTATGTATTAACCAAGGATAGAAAAGTCATGATGGGATAGTTTCACAAATCTCACACCTTTACATGATAGATTTAGACAAAGGAATTCATGCAACCTATGCCTTTAAATGGAAGTCAATACTATATATATCAAAAGAATATATAATGCTAAATATAGGGCAAAATAATTACAAATTAAAAGATGTTTCAGTGCCATTTTATGGCAGTTATTATCATAAAAGTAAATGAAAATCTAAGCCTATATTTAATAGTTATTATCATACATAATAAGGAATTTTAAATGCCATTACATGGTTGTTTTAAATAGAAGGATAAATGATAGTTTAACACCTATTTATGGCTAATAAAAACTTAAAATGATAAGCAAGCCTATGGCCAATATACAAAAGTTTTATTGCCATTAAATGGAAATTAAATCATTCTATTCTAATGCCCAAATTGGGCCAATCCAACCTATTTTCATAAGCGCCTTTCAAGGTGTTTAGGGTAAAATTAGGATTGTTTATGTTTTTAGTGTTTAGATGTTTGAATCCTCCTTTCACCCTATACATTCAAGGATCTAGGGTCGAGTGGCAATTCACTATCATACCCTAGGTCACTGTGAAATGTAGGGAAGCTTGGATTAGGGTGTTTAATTATCAATTTTCCTTTTCTTATGCTTAATTGACCATTAAAACCCTAATTATGCAAATACGACAATAAACTAACGAATAATAGAAAAAGCTCTTGCAGAGAGATGTAAAATATCAAATCACAGAGTACCTATTTTTGAGGTTCTAAGGTAGAAAAGTAGGGGACAAAAGAGCAGGCGCCCAAGTCCAATGCCCTACTTTTTGTCCGGATTTGGAAACTCAGTCTGCAACTCTTCCCTACTATCCTGGAGATTTTCTCGTCACGAAAGTTGGAGGACTAATGAGTGGGCGCCCAAGTTCAAGATGCCTTCCTGTAACTTCACTTTTCCCAGCTCCACAACTTGTAACCTGCAACCATGAAAACTTTGGGAGGGGGTTGTGGTGTTTAGAGGCTTGCCTCAATCAAGCCCCGGAGGACGCTTAAGTCTTCGAACACCATTGTCAAATAAAGAGTGCGTGCCCTTGTGAGACAGAGGCAAAAACCAAAGGAAATGATGATGAAAACATAATATAATGTCACCTTGTAGTGAAGATATCATGGGAGGAAGATGCTCTTCATTCCATGATAAAATGGATGCTCAAATCTGCAAACACAAACACATAAACCGCACAAGTCTGCTCTTGCAACACAATGAAAGCCTTGAATCACCTTGAGAACATTTGAACCTCACAATTGCCATCTAATTGAAATCTAGTTTACAAATGAATGCCTAAACATGCTTTTATATGCAACTACAAACACTCCCGCCAAGATTTTCGTAACTCAAACTTAATGTGTCAGCATAGGGCCCAAATAACAGTCATAAACCGACACCCAAAAATTGGGGTTGCCCCAAAATAGGGCAGGACTAGGGCGCGGGTGCCCAAGTTTTGCCCCTATTTTGGGCAGGGTCAAGCTCAAGGGGTCCTCCTAGGTCCCATTTGTCATGTTACCTAGGGCTCATTCCATCGGGATGCCAAATTATGAAGTAAGATGTCCTAAATGCATGCAGAAGACCCGAGAGCTAAACCTTATGAGGGAAAAGCCCCCAAGGGGACATTTTCTGACGTTACACAAAGTAGACATAAATACATCTAAGTTTCAAAATTTGGTGGTCAATACACCAAGAAGTGGCATGTTAAATGACTGAAAATATCTTACAAGATTAAACCAATTTTGATGCCCTTCATGGCTAAAATAAATTCTACAGACTTAGTCACCAGAAATAAGATTCCTACAAAAGTTCTGGTAGACATGTATGCAAAATGTGAAAGCATAGACATGACACATGAAAATTTTGACAGAATGCCTCAAAGAGATGTCATTTGATGGAACACAATGATTACAAGATTGCAAAAAATGGATATGTTGAACATGCTTTAGAAACTTTCAAGCAAATGCATTTGGCAGGCATTAAGCCATATGCCCCAAAGTGAGAGTTGGTAGACACACATGCAAAATGAGGATGCAAAGACAAGGCACACGAACTGTTGGAAAAATTCCACATAGAGTTATCATCTCATGGAATACAATGATTGCAGGATTTGCAAAAAATAGATTGGCATATTCAAGGAATTACCTAAACTTAGAAATAGATTTTAGCAACTTTCAAGAATTTGCAGGAAGCTATTATAAGAAGAAGCCTTAACAATACATACTAGATACACATCAATTTCTTATGAATTTTGAACGTTTTAAATTGGTTTTAACATAGTTCTATGGCATAAAGGAAGCCAAGTCAATATTCTTAGAAATTACAAATGCTCATGAGGTTATGCGTACAAAATATGGAGTGTAGACATGACGCAACAATGAGTTTGAAAAATACAGTCTCTTTGCAGCCATGAAGCCACATTCATAGGTTATCACCTATTAATGTCAAGAAGAAGGTCTAATCAACTGTGCATCTAAGAATGGTATTAAACTTTTGGACTAATTAACTCATTAGATGTGATTCAGTAGATATCTTTGTTGATTTTCTGTAGCTCAGAAGGTGGGCCCATGTGGAGGGTGGGAGTTGCTTTAAAGCAACTCGAGTTGGATTTTCAGCAACAACGGATTTTTTAATTTAAGAATAGAATGTTTCTGAGTTTGTGAGGTTGAGATAAAACCAAGAGCAATTTTATGTGTGATTTAAAGTTGAATAAAGCAAGGAAAGTTTCTTTTCTTGCACGTTAAGTAAAGCAGCTGGGCTCTATATATGTAAGATTGCTGTAGCAAACTTGTATGGTATTCCGTAAGGAAAGTTTGTTGTTGAAGTTGAATAGAAGATCCAACATTCGTAGGTTTTTCCCCAAATTGGGGTTTCCTGGGTATATCTGTGTTATTATCTATTTGTGATTGGCTTCTTGTTATTTTTTCTTCTGCTGTTATTAGCTATTAATTAACCCAGAGTATTGATTGTTATAAATTAGATAGAGGTTCTATTCTATGAATTTATTGTGCAATTAATCTGTTGTTGGGTTATAAGAAATTAACATGGTATCAGAGCTCTAAACTCTGAATACGAAGCCAAGATTGTGACTCAGATTTCAAGAAAAAAATCACTTTTTCATCTCCAATTTCTTCTGTGGCTATGGAAACCAGTGTTCAATATGAGGACATGCTTGAGGGTGCATCCAACATCTTATAGTGGAAGGTTCGGATTGCATCTGTTCTCAAGGAGAATAAGTTGTGGATCTATGCTAGTACAAAGGTGACACCACCAACAAATGATCATGTTGCCCTAGATTTGCATGAAGTCAAGGAAGCCAAGGCTCAGAGGATTATCCTGGATGGGGTAAGAGATCATCTAATTCCTCATCTATCAGGGAAAGACACCGCCAAGGAGATGTGGGATACGCTCACAAAACTTTATCAAAGTGACTATTAGAGTTGTAAGATGATGTTGAAGGACAAACTGCATAACATCAAGATGTATAAAGGTTAGAGCATGACCTCTTACTTGTCCAAGCTAACACAGGTCAGGGATGAGCTGGCTACTATTGGAGAGATGATTGATGAAGATGAGTTGGTGCGTATAACCTTGAATGGTTTTTCGAAGCACTGGGAAGTGTTTGTCAAGTGTGTTGTTGGTAGAGATCGGCTACCTGATTGGGCGAGGCTTTGGGATGATTTCGTTCAGGAGGAGATTCATGAAGGTTCTCATCGAGGAGATCAGACAAAGAAGGGTCAAGATGAAGAAAATCTTGCTCTTGCAAGCAAGGGCAAGCAGAAGTCCAATAAAGGGCAAACGGAAGGTTCTTCCAAGAGTGGGAAGAAGAAATATCTGAGCAAGATAAAATGTTTTTTCTGCCATTAGATGGGTCACTATGCCAGTCAATGTACGAATAAGAAAAATAAGGACAAGCAGAAAAAGCAAGTTGCTTCCACAACAGAGGTGGACGAGTTTGCATCATGATTTGAGAATGAGTTTTCACTCATTGCCTGTATCTCAAGTTCAATTGCCAATAGGGTATGGTATATTGATAGTGGGGCTTCTTGCCACATGATGGGAGTAAGAGAATGCTTCACCAAGTTGGAGGAGAAGAAGCTGGATTTCTATATTGAGCTCGGAGACAATGCCAAGTACCATGCAACTGGTATTGGCACCGTCAAGATTTAGAGGGAGTTTGGCAAACCCTTGTTGGTGGAGGATGTGTTGTATGTCCCTGGCATGATGAAGAATTTAATCTTAATTTCTACTTTGGAGGACAAGGGTTACATTGTAACCTTTGAAAGGGGCAAAGTCTATATTCATCCCAAGGATTCCAAGGTTGCAAAAGTGATTGGAGTCAGGCATGGAAGCTTGTTTCGGTTACAGTTTGAGCCAACACATGCATTGGTAAGCAGCTGTAGAGGGCTAGGATAATTGTGGCATAGGAGGATGGCTCATCTTCACCATGGAGCACTTAATGTGCTCAAGGAAATAGTGACGAGTCTGCATGAGATGAAGAGAAAAAACCATGAGGTGTGCAAGGGTTGTGCTCTTGGGAAATATGTCAAGACTAGTTTTCCAAGCAGTGATACTAGATCCAAAGGGATTTTGGATTTTGTACACTTAGATGTGTGTGGGCCCATGTCAATAGTATCCTTGAATGGGTATGAGTATTATGTTACTTTCATTGATGACTTCTCCAGGAAGACATGGATATATTTTCTCAAGAACAAAGATGAGGTCTTCAGTAGGTTCAAAGAGTTTAAAGCTCTTGTGGAGAACCAAATAGAGAGGAAGATCAAGATACTAAGGTCTGATAATGGAGGCAAGTATACCTTGAATGCCTTCAAAGATTTATGTGCTTAGGAAGGTATCAAGAAAGAGTTGACGGTTCCGTACAGCCCTCAGTAAAATGGGGTTGCTGAATAGAAAAATAGTGCTATAGTTGGACCAGCCAAGGCCATGCTTCATGATCAGGATCTGCCTTGGTTCTTATGGGCATAAGCTTGCAATACAGCTATGTATTTGTAGAATAGGAGCCCTCACAAAGTGTTGGGTAAATTGACTCCAGAAGAGGCGTTCACTAGTAAGAAACCAGATTTGGAGCACATTCGCATCTTTGGATGCCTTGTGTATTGTCACATTCTTGTGGAGAAGAGAACCAAGTTGGAACCAACTGAAGAGAAGGGTATCCTTGTTGGGTATAGTGAAACCTCTAAGGCCTATCGGGTTTACATTCCTGCCCTTAGGAAAATAGTTGTTCGTAGAGATGTGAAGTTTGAGGAAGAGGGGGCTCTTTAGAAGTCTAGCAGCTTGATGTATGAGGAGAAGCAATCACCCATGATTGAGGTAGAATAAATCCCTCAAACTTCAGTGCCACAAGCTAGAGAGTAGAGCAAGCAGGCTGAGCAAGTTGATCAGGAGGAACAAATAATTCCTTAGCCTCATATTCCTATTACTTAGAAGAAGAGAAACAGGGCGATTAAGCAGACATTGAGAGAGGCCAAGAATATGTTGGTGATCCACAGGATTCGGTCAGACAGAGAAAAGCTCCCAAACGTTATTCTAAGTATGTGGAAATTATGAGTGTATTAATTGAAGAGGAGCCTTCTATTAGAATTAGGCAGAACAACTGAGAGGGGGGGTGAATCAGTTGTTCAAAAACTTTATCATTTGCAACAATATCACTTAGAACTGATTAAAACATTTAAAGCATGAGTCATCAACACATGAGCAAAAACAAATAAACACACATGACAATGATTTTTGACGTGGAAACCTAGTTAAGGGAAAAACTACGGTGGGGGTTAACCCACAAAGATTATACTATGTTAAAAGTATTACAATTAGGAATGCACATGCATTCAGGCTCACTACCCAGAGCTCACTGCTCAAAAGAAGGCTCACTGCCTATGGAAGAAGATTACAATGAATTTGAACTGATAATTAACATCAACCAATGCAAGGATTCAATTCTGGTTAAGTATAGAATACTGACTTGATACACTTCATTCTGCCCTATTTACTACTCTGCCATAATTTGGATCTTAGATTTCTTCCTTTTTGCACTCCTATCTGCCCTTTTCACACTTACTCCATATTCACATCATTCCATGCCCCAATACACTCAAATCCATTGGCTATATATATATCTGCCTCAAGAAATTCAATCACTTTCTGTCAGCCTAGTGAAGAACTTAGCAAATAATACAAATACTTTGTTCTGTCGGCTAAAACCTTACACCAATGTTGATGCGTACCAGAAATAACACTTGAAGGTCACCATTTATGTAAGTCACTAACATTATATCCCATATACAACTCACTAAAACACTTCTACCAGATCCACATAAGGATCTAACACAGGTTGGCTTGTTCTTACTAAACTATTATGTCATATTAGGACCTGGTACTCAAATGCTCATAACTTTTAATCCCCTTGTAACCAGATGCTGACATCTTGGATTTAGATTGTCATGACATTCCTCTACACTACTTCAGATATGCAACACACAATGATTGACTAGAGAAATCCATTGACCAAAATACTGAACTCTGCCATATACTCTGTTCATGTCTATCCGGACTTGACAAATCTTGAAACTAACTTCTGGTATGATCTGATACTGAACTGCAGATGTGTGGAATGAACTAAGTTGCCATTAATGACAACACCGGTCATGAGTAGTAGTGTCTCTTGCCAACACCTTCTAGCTTTTAGGAGGCATCCATGCACCAAGTATGGAGGGATGCCATGGCGGAAGAGTATTTTTCCATCATGAAGAATAGTGTGTGGGAGGTAGTACCATGACCAGAAGGTAAGTTTGTGGTGGGCTTGAGATGGTTGTATAAGATCAAACATGCTGCAGATGGTAGTGTAGAAAAGTTCAAAGCCTGGTTTGTGGCTAAGGGGTTTTCTTAAAAGGAAGGAATTGACTATGACGAGACTTTCGCTCCAGTAGCTAGACACTCATCCATAAGAGCCATCATTTCTATAGTAGCACAGATGGGTTGGAGGATTCATTAGATGGATGTAAAGATGACCTTCCTCAACAGAGAGATTGAGGAAGAGATTTACATAGAACAACTAGAAGGATTTGAAGCACATGGGAGGGATTCTCATGTATGCAGGTTGAAGAGAGCACTGTATGGGCTCAAGCAGGCTCCCAGGGCATGGTATTCATGTATTGACAGTTACTTGTAGAGTGTGGGCTTCATCAAGAGTGAGGCAGATATGAACCTGTATTATGTTCAGGTAAAGGATGAACTTCTCATATTGGTGTTGTATGTTGATGACCTATTTCTCACAAGGTCAGAGGAGCTCATATCCCACTGCAAGCAAGATCTTGCAGGAGAGTTTGAGATGAAGGACTTGGGGTTGATGCACTACTTTTTGGGATTGGAATTGTGGCATAAAGAGGGAGAGATCTTCCTTGGACAAGGGAAGTACATAATTGATATCCTGAAGCGATTTAAGATGGAGGACTATAAGTCCATGTCCACGCCACTTGTGGCCAACTAGAAGAAGATTGATGCTTCCAAATCAGAGGCAGTGGACCCAAATTTATACAGACATATGATAGGATCTCTTATGTATCTGGTCAACACTAGGCCAGACATTTGTTTTGTAGTGAACTCACTTAGTCAGTTTATGGTGGAACCTAAATGTGTGCACTAGATAGCTGCGAAGCATGTTTTAAGATATCTTAGAGGCACAATTGATTATGGACTGAAGTATGTACATTAGGATGGAGTGAAGCTCAAGGGGTTCATTGATGCAGATTGGGCAGGCAGTATAGCTGATCGGAAGAGCACTTCAGGGTGCAGTTTCAGTTTGGGATCAAGAGCAGTCTCTTTGTACAGTAGGAAACAAAAGTCAGTTGTATTGAGTTCTGCGGAGGCCAAGTATATGGCATCTAGTATGGCTACATGTGAGGCTATCTAGCTTTGAAAACTTCTAGCTGGGCTCTTTGATCAAGAGCTAGATCCTACAATCATTTACTGTGATAATCAGAGTTGTATCAAATTCTCTGAGAATCCAATATTTCATGACAAGTCAAAGCACATTGAGATCAAGTACCACTTCATCAAAGATTGTGTGGAGAAGGGGACAGTGAATCTCTAGTACATTCCTACAGACGAACAAATAGCAGATATCCTAACCAAGCCCTTGATGAAGAGTAAGTTTGTATTCTTCAAGGATAAGCTGGGTGTTGTGCAGAACACCTTCCTCGCTAAGAGGGAGTGTTGATTTTTTGTAGCTTGGAAGGTGAGCCCATGTGGAGGGTGGGAGTTGCTTCAAAGCCACTCAAGTTGGATTTTTCAGCAACAATAGATTTTTTTATTTAAGAATAGAATGTTTCTGAGTTTGTGAGGTTGAGATAAAACCAAGAGTGATTTTATGTGTGATTTAAAGTTGAATAAAATAAGGAAAGTTTCTTTTCTTGCACGTTAAGTAAAGCAAGTGGGATCTATATATGTAAGATTGCCATAGCAAACTTGTATGGTATTCCATGAGGAAAGTTTATTGTTGAGGCTGAATAGAAGATCCAACATTTGTAGGTTTTTCCCCAAATTGGGGTTTCCTGGGTATAGCTGTGTTAGTGTCTATTTGTGATTGGCTTCTTGTTATTTTTTTCTTCTGCTATTATTAGATGTTAATTAACCTAGAGTATTGATTGTTATAAATTAGATAGAGGTTCTATTCTGTGAATTTATTGTGCAATTAATATGTTGCTGGGTTATAAGAAATTAGCAATCTTATCTAGGAAAAATATCAAATGGAGCCCATAATGTCTCTTCAATATAATCCACATTCAAAATAATAGAATACATTGATTGATAGTTCCCAGTACCTGTGTAGTCACATAGACAAAATATGAAAGCATAGTCAAAGTTTAAGAACAATATACCGCAAAAATTCTTAATTTCATTATCACTAGATACACATCAAATGGACAACAAAGTTAAATTCCAAGATTGATAAGTACACTACCCAATCTTCTTACAAATGCAACAGATAGGCGAGGATTGAAACCCTCATCTTGACCCAATTCATTTTTGCCTTGTTCTTCCACAATGCCCGGTAAGAATTTCTGCTTTTTCCCTTAGATCCCCTTTCTCGAATTCCCCCTTTTTATTTTCTCCCAAACTCCCTTTTATAAGTTTTGCATTTCAAAAACAAATTAGAAAAGGTAATTAATGCCAATCTTTTCTACTCACTCATTTTCTAAAATTAATCCTCCCAAACTTAGAAAACTTGAAAAAGAAATCCAAGATTAAATGTCTTTACGACAAGAAACTGCTATTTCAAAAATTAGATAAAAGCAATTAATTACGATGCAAGAATATCTTTTCCAATAGATATTTAGTTTTCTAAAATAATTAATTTCAATATTGCATTTAATATTTATTGTGATTATTTGAAGATTATTCTAAATGTAGATAATATGAAGGTAATTATTTTTCTTGTTAAGCAATCGACTATGTGGTATGTTTGTAGGTTCCTTTAGCACAAGTCACCGTCAATTGGCTAGATGCCCTCTGCCTCGATGATACTCTCTCTCCATCGAGAGAGTGAGAGAGTAGCCTTGTCACACACACAAGTCAAAATTAGTCAACAATTGATTAAATACTATTTAAAAAAAAAATCATTAGTAATTATTTAAAAATAGGGGTTATGACATCCTTTCCCCCTTAAAGAATCACCATCTCAAAGATCAAATCAACTAAATTCATGCGAAAGTTTCTTACCTTTTTCTAACCGGTTTTACCTCAAAGTTACATTCTGCCCACCTGACAAAGTTGTTGTTATCTTCAAGGTACATGTTTATTTATAACAACGAATTCTCTATGTTTAATATTCATCACTTGCACAAGTTGTTAGATCATAACCCTTTTTAAGCAAATTCATTAGCACAAACAAGATTTGTTCAAATCTTTACAACTAGGTTATGCAAGAAGAGATAATTATTATTCTCTATTACAAATGTATTACTCACATAAAGTACATAAGGTATGAGTATAATTCTAAAACAAGAAATAAAGGAATTAAAGGTCCAAAGTCTACACAATTCAACTAAGAAAGGAGATCCACCTCTACATTTTAGTTCTAGGATCGCTATTCTTCTATTTTTTTTATTATGCATGGTTAAAGATTTTAGTCATCAATGTTTCCTATCATACAAATATTCAAGATTCAAACAAGTCTTAACATATTCTAAGTCATTTACATACGAGAAATTTCTATCCCACATACTTACTCATAGAGGTATAACTACCTTCTAAATCACATGTATCCACTCATAGTAAATTATAATAAGATCATCAACATAAAGGATAAGAAGATCACCGAAGATCAACATTAAAGATACGAAGATCAACAAGTTTTCAACACTAAAATAAGAGGTTCAACTTGATTACAACACTAAACCAAGAAGATCAAATGTCAAGTAGATTGACATGATCTTGATACTAATTCATAGAAGATCAAAGATTAAGTAGTACTAAATCAAAGATGATAAAAAACTAGTTCATAGGGAATTGAAAGTCAAACGGATCTTCATAGTTTTCATCACTAAGTCAAAATGAACATTTCATTAGACTTACTGATATATCATCATCAACAACAAGACTCTTAATTCAATGAGATTCAAATGATGTCACTTGATTGAAAATGGTCAAACAAAAGAAAGACTTCAACAACAAGCTATTACCTATAAAATTTCACCATTAATCAAATTCAATTGAAAAGATTACAACACTAGTCTTTAGGTTTTGACATCAAGAAATTAAATCAACATTGAGTTGGCATGTTTATCAATAAGGAAAATAAACCAAATCAATCAACATAAAGAGTTCATCAAAACTAAAAGTGAATTTTGATTTCACTGTTACATCACAAATGTTCAATAAAAGATCAGTTGATCTCCAAAAGTCATCAAATTTCATCATCAAACTAAATAAGATGGTAAACAAGAAAGAATAATCTTGCAACTTGTTGGCGTTTCAATTCGCACCTCTGGTATGCGATTTGGAAACGGACAGCTATGCACAGATAAACTACTCTCCTATTGGAAGGGGGAGTTCCCTTTCTTGCTGATGTTCACTAAAAAGATAACTTGAATGAAATTTCGCCTATCTTCTTTTTGATTCTTAGCTGCGAGCACAAGGTTATAAAACTCTAAACGCTGTAGAAGAGGTTTTTTCCTTTTTTAATAAAACTTCTACTACAACTAGCATAGACTAATGATGCTTTCAACCTCTTGAGTAAATTCAGAGCAAAGGAAGCTGAAAGTGAATGAGGAATGATTGTTAACACAAAAACTCAAGCAGTTTTCCTCCAGATTTACACCACAAGACTAAAAGTACTTTAATAATGAAAGCTGAAAATGAAAGCTGCAAAAGCTACACATCTGACGATGATAACTTAATGAATCAATATAGAATATTAGAATAAAGTAGGCATGAGACTTCTATTCAATATCACAAAGTTTAATATGACTCCAGGACAGCAATACTACAGCAAAAGGTAGGCATACAGTAAGCGATCAAACACTGGAGAATAATGAACACAAAGTGAACAAACACCTAGAATAACAATGTTTGCAGGCTAGAATAGACATAGCAAATTTGTTATCACAAAAGTCATTCCAAATAATGGGCAAGGATGCCCTTATTTATACTAAAATCAAAGGAGTAGGGAACCCTAAAATCTCCTTGATTAACCCTAACTTGCCAACTCGCAAGCTTTATTACTATTCTAAGAAAAAGATACAAAAAAACAAATGCTTTAAAGCAAAGAAGATTCCATCTATCACAAAGTGATTTCTTTCTAAATATAGAATGGATGAGCTTAGGATGAAAGCACATGCTTTAAAACAAAAAGCATATGTTTTAAAGCTGCTTTCTTTTGAAATGCATCCTCATCAACATTCTTGCTTTTTGGTGATGTCATCCGTTGATATTCTTTTGCTGATTTCTTCTAAAAAAGCTGATTCTGAGCAAAAAAAGCTAGCACATGGGTTTTGTAGGCAATTCTGTTTCTAAGCAACCCAGATCGTCGGATTTTGAAAAAGCGAAGATTTTCTTGAAAAAGAAGGAAAAAAGTAGTTTCCCAAAAAAAAGCACAACTCCCAATCTTCAAGAGGATAATAATCTGGATGGACCCATCTTGACGAAAACTGAAAAAGCTCTAGTTGGATTTCTGAAAAATGATCCCCTTGAAACAAGGACCCTGAAAAAACAAGCCTCTCTTTTTCCTCAACCCGAATCTATGAAGAACACTGAAAAAGCACCTAGTTTGGGTCTTCGAATCTTCGTTGAAAGAAAAATAAAATCTTTCCTCTAGATGCAACCTACAAAAGATAATGAAATAAAGAAGCCAAAGCTTGTCTTTCTAAATCTTTTGGCCGAAAAAGAAACTTTATTTGTGTGAGAAGAAAACTTCACCCTCATCCTTGAAGAAAGCATCTTTTAAAGCATAAATCCAAGTGGATGTCTTCAAATAGGAAGAATCCCTATTTTGTAGGAGCCTATGGCTTCATGTGCAAGATGAAAAAAATATCTTCTTTGATGATGTCATCAAACACGCGAGTTGAAAGAAGTGCTAACAAATTTTTCTTTATTTTCGACACTTCAACACTCGTTTTGACTACAAAATGGTCTGTCTCTGACTTCAACAAGGTGAAAAAATGTCACCATGAACTGAAAAAGCTAACTGATCCTGACATTTTGGAGATTGATCAACTGAGATTCCATCCCCTGCCTCCGTTCGATGATCTGACATCATTTGACCAAGTTTGACCTCCCAGAAACTGCCAACGGGTGAAGATTGGTAACAAAGCATGTCAGAAAACATTGTAAACATGAAAATATTCTAACACTGCTCAAGTTGGGTGCCCCAAGCCACCTGGGGCGCCTGGTTTTCCAACACTTAGCCATTTTTTCAATTTTTTCAACTTCTTCAATTTCTTGGTTTGTGTGTGCCTTTCAGAGGCACAGGACCCCTGTTTGGTTATCAATTTCTATCAACTGGGATGAAAATTAGTCTAATGATTTGGCAAATATGCAAGCTTGATGAAAACTGAGCTGATTGTACTCTCTGTTTGCCTCAAAAAATGTGCCAAACTGATCAACTCTGAACCGGACCGAGCTGACGGAAGGAGATTCATGTTTTTTGAGAAAATCATCAAAAATAAACTAACTCTAGAGAGTTTGGGCGCCCCAAGCCACCTGGGGCGCCTAGTTTTCCATGCCTTAGAAAAATTTTGGAATTTTTCAATTTCTGCCGCAAATCTTGAATTTCACCAAAATTCGAAGGTCCTGTCTGATGTATATTTCAAAATATATTTAATATCTAAACATATACTTTAAATATTTTGAAATATACTTTTAGGATGTTTGAGATAGGTCTCAGATCCATGGGATTTGACATGCGGATTCTAGATTTTTGAGGATCCACCAGATTTCAGACTTAGTCAAATTTTCAGGATTTCAGGACATCAGACTTAGCCAATTTCAGGATTCCACGGATAGGCATCAGGATGAGGGTAGATTGGATAGCCTGAGCATATCCAAGATGAATCTCTTGCTTTTATGGGCCTTTTGACTGAGTTTAACCAAGCTTGGCCAACCGGGAACAAGCTGACGGAAGCATTTTTGACGTTTCTCAAAAAATGTGAAAAAAACTAACACATGAGAGGATGGGCGCCCCAAGCCACCTGGGGTGCCTGGTTTCACCAAACTTAGTCAAATGTATGATTTTCCAACATTTCATTTCACCTTGGATCCATCTTGCATCGTTTTGCGTGCATCATCAAGTCAACGACCGTTTGTTAGTTTTGCGTCATTGAAACAGCATTGGAAACTTGTCAAAGAGTTTTGGCAAGTGAACTTTTTTGTGTTGATGACTTTCAAGCTCATGCTTCGCCTTTTGAAAAAGCAAAAATGACCCAGTAGAGAAAACTTGGTCATTTGAAGATTCTGTTTGAACCGTGCCGATCGTGGAGCAAAATCAACTAATGAGAATCGAGCGCGACACCTAATTTGGAGATTCTATTTTTAGAAACTTTCTATTTTTAGAAAGTTTTTCCAACATCCATATCTTAAGAAACCCAGAAAACCTAACTCGACGTCTATTTTTAGAAATTTCTATTTTTAGAAATTTTGCTTTTTTGACTTTTTGACAAAAAAATTTCTAGACTTGTTTCAAAATGCCTTAATGAAGCAAAAATTTTGGTTGGGTACAACAATTGGCTCTATCTGGGGACCATGGCGGATACTTACAACATAGGAGAATCAAGAATCTCTGGACTTTTGCAAGTTGGACCAGTGCCTTATCCATTGGGCAATAGAGTCAGGTTACATTCCTAATCACCTAGAACAAGACTTTTCCCTACATCACCTAAAACCAGACTTCCTAAAAATCACCTAGGAAGTTGGAACTTCAGAACACACAAGGAACACGACTATCACTTTACAGAAAGGGGAAAAACATTACGACATAACGGTCACAAAACACATTACGAGAACAAAAAGTGTTTCACGCGCTCTTTTTCCTGAGCGAGGATGAGAAGAGATTTAGGACTATCACATAAAACCATCAATCGACTCAGAAAAGTAAGAACCATCTCTCTTTAGCTGTGAAGATTGCCTTGGGAGCACAAAACTTTTCTTTCTCTGCAACATCCTCTCAAAGAGCCATGATTCAGGAGGGTATTCACATTTAGGCCATGAGAAGTTTCTGAGAAACTGATTGATATGCCAGGGATCAGGTGGAGCATCTTCCTCCAATGCAAGCAACCTCTGTAATAGGTGAAGATATAGAACTTCCTTTTGAAGATATACAGGAAAGTCTTGTGGCCAAAGTACATCTGTTGGAATGGTCATCACCACATATTGAATATGAGTTTCATTTATATCTTGTACACACGCAACTTTGTATTCAGTCAATGCATCATCTTCTGGAAAAGGTGCAAGCTACTCATACACAACTCTCATTATTGATTCTTGGCTTATAGGATCCACAACTGTCATTGCCCATTTTTCACGTGCTTCAGAAGCTTCTTCATTGGTTGTGTTTTCGTCCATCCACTCTCCAAAATCTGATGAATCGTCAAGATCTGAATGCTTAAACTCTTGAACATCTTCACCTATTATCTCACTTTCCCATTCATTACCTGGAATCTCGTCATCCTTTGTAGAGTACTTTTCTTCAATGTGGATATCCATCATCACTTCTTCTTCAGCATTCATGTATCTTTCTTGCTCTGTAAAAGGAGTGGAATCAAAGATAGCCTCATCTGAGTCATATGTTTCCTCTTCTTCTTCTTGATCAATCTCACACACGGCGTATCTCACAAGACATTTGTCAAGAATCTCTGATTTTTCAATATCATCCTCTTTAGTGACCAAAACTGAATACTCCATGAACTCCTCTTCCCCATCAACCTCTTCGTATGTTGCATTCCACACTGGTTGTATAGTATCAATAAAGTCTTTTCCTTGTACAGGTTCATAGATGGATTCAACATCGTCCTCTTCACTAGTATGTATGAAAGATTCTCGAGATGCAGGTGAAGATGGGCTATATTGTAAAGAAAAGTTTGCAGTATCTTCCATTGAAGAATCACTTTCCCACTGATGTTGAAAAAAATTTAGATCTAACAATGGAACTTCCATATGATCTCTAGTTCTGAAAAATTCTTCCACGAAGAAATCATCTTCAAAAAGAAGATCATGCTCTTGCTCCGCTTGTAAAGCTTCTTTGGTCTCTCCCTTGGATATATCTGACACAGGTTCTTCAAACCAGCCTTCAAAAGACAAGAAAAACAAATCTAATTCATCATTGTTTAGTTTTTGAGAAGATTGTTGTTCTTCTTCTTCCTGAAAGAAAGTTTGTAAGTTGTACATTTCTTCAGATTCTTCTTCTGATTCGTCAATCGCATAGACAACCTCTTGATTTTGTTTGGTTAGTTCAGACAGCATAACATATGTACCAGGACCCGTTTCTTCATATAGCACAAGTTCAGGGATAACCTTCAAAAGTTTAGCATCATTTTCTTCATTAGTGTGTATGAAAGCTTCTTGAGACAAAGATGTAGACGGGCTGAACTGTAAAAGAAAATTTACAGTATCCTCTACTGAAGAATCACCCTCTAAGTGATGTAGAAAGCTATCAAGATCCAATGATGAATCTTCTATATGATCTCCATTTTTGAGAAATTCCTCTAATGATGAATCATCTTCAAAATGAAGAAGATCATGTTCTTTCTCCAATTGCAACATTACTTTGGTCTCTTCTCCTTTGAATGTATCTGACATAGGTTCTTCAAACCAACCTTCAAAAGACAAGAAAAACAAACTTGATTCTTCATTGCTCTCTACAACATATTTGATCTCTTCCTTGTAATTTTGCTCTTGTGAAGATTGTTGCACTTCTTCTTCTTCAGGGAAAGTATGCAAGTTGTGCATTTCTTCAGGTTCTTCCATCAACAATCCTTCTTCATGATTGAAGAAATTATGTAAATTTTCAGCTTCTGATGAACATTCATGTTCCATATGTAAACACATGATGTCACTTGAAACAGAGTTAGGAAAATGTTCCCTTCTAATATTTGATTTACACTGGTCAAATCCCTTCATAGAGTTGCCATCGGATTCGTCAAAGAGACGTTCAAGAATATCTAAAAATCCTTGATTTTCATTTGATGCTTTTAATATTTGCATGAATCTTCTCATCTCCGAGCAACTTTCTCCATTGTGTTGGTTTGTTGCATGGAACAAGCAGTAGATTTGTATTGCAAAAGACGCATCTGCCTCTTGACACATAGGTGATACTTGACGCACAAGTGAAGCAGGTTGATCACTCACAAAGTTAATGAAAGAATCTGGTATACTTGAAGGAGATGGAATTTATCGAAGTGGCACAACATTCAAGGGCACTAGTGGTTTGATTGAATCTCTCTGGATCTTTTCGGAAGTGATCATATGATCTTCTAATTCAATAGCATACTCTTGAGCTTCTTGCAGTTCTGTAGCGTGTCTTTGCTTGAGGTAGAAAGAAATTTCTGAAGATTGTGCATTCGTGAAACAACTTAGTAGAATTTCTAACGAAGGATTCAAGTTGTTCATGACTTTTCCAACCAAACGATTGAATCTAGCCACGAACTCTCGCATCGGCTCATTTATGTCTTTCTTGATGTTTGAAAGTTTTGCAAACAAGACATGACTATCTTCTACAGGCTTGAAACGAGTGAGAAATTTCTCCCTCGTTGACTCCCAACTTGTGATAGAGCTGGCAACAAGGTGATTAAACCATTTAGCTGCTGAACTTTGCAATGATTCCACAAACAAACGCACTGCAACATCTTCATGCGCAACGCCAAGAATTCCACAAGCGGTGGTGAAGGCAGAAATGTGCTCATCAGGATGTTGCTTCCCATCACCATGAAACTTTGGAAAAAAATTTCTTGATCCTTCAGGAAGCTCATGATATTCTGCTAGTGCCAAAGGTCCAATGTTGTTACCCCAAGGCAATGGTGGTGGTCGCCTTTGATTTGCATCACCCATTGCTCTAGGTTGGGGTACTGGTTCTTCTTGTAAATCTTCTTGCTTGACTTCAGGAACTATCTGAATTTCTTGAACTATGATGGATGCTTCTCCAACTTCTGCAGGAACAAGATCTTGGAAGGAAGAATCTGTAGCACCACCTTTTGCCCTTCTTGAATAAACCCTGTGAGGCAGGATTATCTATTGCCATGCGGGAAGTGGTAGTATTGGCCTCCCTGCTGCAAGATCTGCTTTGTGTTCTTCTTCATCAAGGATAGCAGTCGCGTCTCTCCACTGATCAGGACTTTCCTTTCGTGCAAATATGAAACTTCTAAGGCTGCTAATGATGTCTGTTTGCTCTCCTTCCACTTGTACAAGATTTAGTTGAATAACAGGTGGTGTAAGATTTGGTTGTTGAACTAGAGTAGAAGGATGCCAGAGAGTCATTACCGTGTCATAAGCCTAAGATTGCTTGAAGTTTTATGCCTCGTGCCCCACGGTGGGTGCCAGAAAACTGTTGGTGTTTCAATTCGCACCTCTGGTATGCGATTTAGAAACGGACAGCTATGCACAGATAAACTGCTCTCCTATTGGAAGGGGGAGTTCCCTTTCTTGCTGATGTTCGTTGAAAAGATAACTTGAATGAAATTTCGCCTATCTTCTTTTTGATTCTCAGCTACGAGCACAAGGTTATAAAACTCTAAATGCTGCAGAAGAGGTTTTTTCCTTTTTTAATAAAACTTCTACTACAACTAGCATAGACTAATGACGCTTTCAACCTCCTGAGTAAATTCAGAGCAAAGGAAGTTGAAAGTGAACGAGGAATGATTGTTAACACAAAAACTCAAGCAGTTTTCCTCCAGATTTACACCACAAGACTAAAAGTACTTTAATGATGAAAGCTGAAAATGAAAGCTGCAGAAGCTACACATCTGACGACGATAACTTAATGAATCGATATAGAATATCAAAGCAAAGTAGGCATGAGACTTCTATTCAATATCACAAAGTTTAATACGACTCCAGGATAGCAATACTGCAGCAAAAGGTAGGCATACAGTAAGCGATCAAACACTGGAGAACAATGAACACAAAGTGAACAAACACCTGGAATAACAATGTTTGCAGGCTAGAATAGGCACAGCAAATTTGTTATCACAAAAGTCATTCCAAACAATGGGCAAGGATGCCCTTATTTATACTAAAATCAAAGGAGTAGGGAACCCTAAAATCTCCTTGATTAACCCTAACTTGCCAACTCACAAGCTTTATTACTATTCTAAGACAAAGATACAAAAAAACAAATGCTTTAAAGCAATATGCTTTAAAGCAAAGAAGATTCCATCTATCACAAGGTGATTTCTTTCTAAATATAGAATGGATGAGCTTAGGATGAAAGCACATGCTTTAAAACAAAAAGCATATGTTTTAAAGCTGCTTTCTTTTGAAATGCATCCTCATCAACATTCTTGCTTTTTGGTGATGTCATCCGTTGATATTGTTTTGCTGATTTCTTCTAAAAAAGTTGATTCTGAGCGAAAAAAGATGGCACATGGGTTTTGTAGGCAATTCTGTTTCTAAGCAACCCAAATCGTCGGATTTTGAAAAAGCGGAGATTTTCTCAAAAAAATAGGAAAAAAGTAGTTTCCCAAAAAAAAGCACAACTCCCAATCTTCAAGAGGATAATAATCTAGATGGACCCATCTCGACGAAAACTGAAAAAGCTCTGGTTGGATTTCTGAAAAATGATCCCCTTGAAACAAGGACCCTGAAAAAGCAAGCCTCTCTTCTTCCTCAACCCGAATCTATGAAGAACACTGAAAAAGCACCTGGTTTGGGTCTTCGAATCTTTGTTGAAAGAAAAATAAAATCTTTCCTCTGGATGCAACCTGCAAAAGATAATGAAATAAAGAAGCCAAAGCTTGTCTTTCTAAATCTTTTGGTCAAAAAAATAGCTTTATTTGTGTGAGAAGAAAACTTCACCCTCATCCTTGAAGAAAGCATCTTTTAAAGCATAAATCCAAGTGGATGTCTTCAAATAGGAAGAATCCCTATTTTGTAGGAGCCTATGGCTTCATGTGCAAGATGGAAAAAAAATCTTCTTTGATGATGTCATCGAACACGTGAGTTGAAAGAAGTGCTAACAAATTTTTCTTTATTTTCGACACTTCAACACTCGTTTTGACTACAAAATGGCCTGTCTCTGACTTCAACAAGGTGGAAAAATGTCACCATGAACTGAAAAAGCTGACTGATCCTGACATTTTGGAGATTGATCAACTGAGATTCCATCCCCTGCCTCCGTTCAACGATCTGACATCGTTTGACCAAGTTTGACCTCCTGGAAACTGCCAATGGGCGAAGATTGGTAACAAAGCATGTCAGAAAACACTGTAAACATGAAAATATTCTAACACTGCTCAAGTTGGGCACCCCAAGCGACCTGGGGCACCTAGTTTTCCAACACTTAGACATTTTTTCAATTTTTTCAACTTCTTCAATTTCTTGGTTTGCGTGCGCGTTTCGGAGGCACAGGACCCCTGTTTAGCTATCAATTTCTATCAACTGGGATGAAAATTAGTTTGATGATTTGGCAAATATGCAAGCTTGATGAAAACTGAGCTGATTGTACTCTCTGTTTGCCTCAAAAAATGTGCCAAACTGATCAATTCTGAACCGGACCGAGCTGACGGAAGGAGATTCATGTTTTTTGAGAAAATCATCAAAAATAAACTAACTCTGGATAGTTTGGGCGCCCCAAGCCACTTGGGGCGCCTGGTTGAAAATTTTTGGAATTTTTCAATTTCTGCCGCAAATCTTGAATTTCACCAAAATTTGAAGGTCCTGTCTGATGTATATTTCAAAATATATTTAAGTATATGTTTAGATATTGAATTTCCTATACTTTAAATATTTTGAAATATACTTTCAGGATGTTTGAGATAGGTCTCAAATCCATGGGATTTGACATGCGGATTCTAGATTTTTGAGGATCCACCAGATTTCAAACTTAGTCAATTTTTCAGGATTTCAGGACATCAGACTTAGCCAATTTCAGGATTCCATGGACAAGCATCAGGATGAGGGTAGATCGGATAGCCCGAGCATATCTGAGATGAATCTCTTTCTTTTATGGGCCTTTTGACTGAGTTTAACCAAGCTTGACCAACCGGGAACAAGCTGACGGAAGCATTTTTGACATTTCTCAAAAAACATGAAAAAAACTAACACATGAGAGGATGGGCGCCCCAAGCCACCTGGGGTGCCTGGTTTCACCAGACTTAGTCAAATTTATGATTTTCCAACATTTCATTTCACCTTGGATCCATCTTGCATCATTTTGCGTGCATCGTCAAGTCAACAGCCGTTTGTCTATTTTGCGTCATTGAAACAACGTTGGAAACTCATCGAAGAGTTCTGGCAGGTGAACTTTTTTGTGTTGATGACTTTCAAGCTCATGCTTCACCTTTTGAAAAAGTAGAAATGATCCAATAGAGAAAACTTGGTCGTTTGAAGATTCCGTCTGAACCGTGCCGATCGTGGAGCAAAATTGACCAATGCGAGTCAAGCGCAACACCTGATTTGGAGATTCTATTTTTAGAAACTTTCTATTTTTATAAAGTTTTTCCAACATCCATATCTTAAGAAACCCAAAAAACCTAACTCGATGTCTATTTTTAGAAATTTTGCTTTTTTGACTTTTTGACGAAAAATTTTCTAGACTTGTTTCAAAATGCCTTAATGAAGCAAAATTTTTGGTTGGGTACAACACAACTGAAATAATCAAGAAAGGTTTTTCAAAGGAGTTCATCAAATTTCAAGAAAGAATGATAAAGAGATCATCAATAACATAGGGAAATCCTCGAGGTCCTGAAAGATCATCAAGGTTAAGTATTTCATCTTGATTACCTTACTAAATCATAGATAAATCAATCATCATTCTATAATAAATAATTAAATTGTCAATAAAGTCTTTTCAAATCTTCTTAAAGTATTTGCATAAAAGCATACTATATATAATTATATGCTTAATAATTTTAAATAATAGGAACTATAACTTCTCAAAATATTTTCAATAAGGACATGTAAAATTTCAAACTGTAAAATTTCTTCTCTTATCTAACTCATGCACATTCATTCCTCCTAATTCTTCTCTTGTATACTCAATTATGAAGTAAACATGTTATTACAAGTATATTGTAATCTTCACACATTCTATGCATTACTCACACAAGATGTGATTACATCTTTTCCACAATTTCTGAAGACAGAGAACATCACTTGAAGCATGGAAACAAGATTTCAAAGTGCATGAATACACATTCACATAAAACATGAATAAATAACAATCATGTGTTCATGAACTCTAAGTGCTTAAATCTTCTCAAGGTAAGAATACAAAAAGGTACTCCTAGTGTATCGCATGCACCATTCGTGAAAAGTGTATCGCTTACACTAAAGTTCATTGTTAGTAGTGCATCACTCGCACAAAACTTGAAATATGCATAACTTATAGTGAACATTACTAGTTCACGCATAAGTATTGTAAATATGTTAAGTGCATCACACACAAAAGTGTACTAAATATGAAATATTCATCACTCACATTAGTTTAATACAATAAGTGCATCTCATGCACAATGCAATCATTGTACAAGTGCATTACTCAGTCAAAACATGAGAAATGAACCTTTCACATAGTATGAAAATAATATTGCATACATGCATTACTTGCACAAGACACAAAAATGTATCATTCACATTTAGTATATATATATATGAGTACTATCTCTAATAGCAATCAAACATATAGGACTCTTAAGATCCTTTTAAACACATCAATAATTCCTTCCTTGTCTATAAGACAAATTGACATAAACAATCAATTCCAAATCCTAGGTCATTGACGAAGACCCTAAAGGCAACTTATCTTTGCATTCTCCAAAGATCTCATGGATTCTATCAAACCCATGCTCACATCCTAAAAAGAGTAAGGCATTGCTTGAATTTCAGCTTATCCATAGTCTTATATAGTTAGCATTGTGGAAACCTTGGCTCTAAAACATCCATCTCAGATTTCCTTATTCCTGAAAGGCTCTTCCAGAGTTTAAACCATTATCAGTTTTGATTGTTCTTCCTTGTAACTTATTCCTCTTGTATTTTGTTCATCCAACCTCTATGTCATCAGAGAGATCCCTCTTATTGATTCATTCTTATTTCCTCATCATCACTCATGGGTTGTCACCATATTTTAGCCATCTTGGCCTAGGTATATTCATTTGATCTATCTCATCATTCACTTCTTAATTCAAAATGGTCACCAATCCTTGTTTTAACCATGAAATCACTCTTTCTAGAGAGTCCTATGAAAAATGCAACTAAAATGAAGAGGGCTCATGACTCTAGAGTTCTCTGAATAGTCGAACTATGCCTAAACTTCTACTCAGTTCTGTTGATGATGATGTTAGTCATAACAACAATGATAAAATTCACAAAGCAAACCTTATCTTCTTAAAAAGTATGATCAATTCTAGATGAATTGATGACTCCAAGTCTTCGTTGATTAGTTTAATGTGAATTGTTGTTTTCCATTTTGGGGACTTACACTTGATTCTAAAGTATTCGTGTCCTAATATGCAGATATTACTCTGTTTCACCTGTTTTCTATGGATTCTCAACAAATGATATTAAATCCTACAATATCTAACCAAATCATGTAGATATTTATGATAAGTTTGATCAATTATTTTGTCTATCACTCTATTTAAGATGATTCATGATTATTTTGATTAGTTCTTCTAAAACTATCTCCAATTTACTTGAATTTGAACTAATCTCTGCTTTATTTTGCTTCTACACTTCAAATTACTCTAAATAATGTTCCTACAAGCATATATTTCCATGATTCCTATTGTTATTTATGATTATTTGCATGATGTTTCCTATTCTTGATGCACTTTGTGTAAATGTGCCTAAGATCTTCACGTATTTACGAATGTTTACATATTATATGATGTTCTGCTTATCATTTTCTGTGTTTTGTAGTTAGGATGATGGTGATTTAATGAAATTTAAAAGAAATTGAAATTAAATTCTAACTTTACTGAAATAAATGAAGTTCGGTCACTGATCCACATATATCCTTGATACTTTCATGAAAGAGAAGAAAATCAAACTATATTTTCACCAGGACATTCCACAACTACATATGATTGATGCAAATCTTCAAAGGAAAGGACAACAACAACATTCATAGCTGAAATGCACTCCAAGGGATGCAACAATTTAGATGCATATTCAAATATCATCCATAGATTACACAGGATTTACGATAATTTGTAATCACAAGTCTTCATTTTCATTTGAGTGTGCAAAAGGAATATACATTTACAATTGACCTTGAGAATGAACCATGACATTCAACAATCCAATCTCAATTAAGCTTCTAATAATCGTACAATTGAGATTCTCCATCCTTTTATAGAACAAGGATGAGAATCATTTATAAAAGATCCAATGATCAAAATTTGTTTATGATGATCAACGGTCTAAAAGTCTTTGACTAAGTCAGCAACCCAAAACATGTGGCACAAATTGCCATTTGGCAATTATCTAGAATATTCTTCAATTTAGTTGACCTAGTCAACTTGACATCTACTTCACATTTTCATCTTCCTCTTCATCAGTAGAAGGTTCATCTTCTATTACTCTACATCTGGTCCCTTGGATGACTTCATATGCATGAATGACCTTTTCAATCTCTACAATATCTATTATCTTTACCTTCTTGGGTGCATGCTCCTGCGCCTTTAACTGATCTTGTAAAGATATCCATCGGTTTGATTGGTTATCCAACTCCTCCTTATACTTCACAATTTTAGCCTTCATCCTCATGGCCTTACCTATAGTATCCTCAGAAAAATGTTTGATAGGATCTTCTGCTACCATTTTGAAATTATCTCTGAATGCCTTTGTAGCAAAATCCTCATCCTGGTTGTCTACCTTTCCTTCTACTTCACCTTCTAAGGCTTCCAAAATTTCAATCTCATCTGCTAGTAAATCATAAAGTTTCCTACTGATATCCATAGCTTTGGAATTACATTTATTTAAAATATCTCCCTCAAATCTTACATCCTCATCCCAGTCATCCAACTGGAGCAATGTCTGAGATGTTAAGATATTTTTTATTATGAGTACATTAGATTCTGTCTTCCTCATATTCTTGAGGTTGGCCAAATTTTTGTCACTCTTTATTAATCTCTAGCCAACACCCTTCTTCATTTTGTCTACCTTCTCCTTCAAGTTGCTTAACAACTCCCAATTGGATAAGGAAATCCTTATTGTTCTGTCTCCATCAGCTAAGAGTTTATGGAACCAATTGTCCATTATTTGTGCATGATGTTTTTGCACATCCAGAGCTGGAATATCCTCTTGGGATACCAATGTCAATGCAGTATCCTCTGTTATTTGAATGTTAGTTGGTGTTGCCAACCCTTTCACAAAAGCCTGTAATTAGACTACTTGTGCTTTATACATCTTTTTGGCCTTTGCCTTCCTTATTCTAGCCTGAATAGCATCAGTGTGATCCCTTAATCCTCGGATCTCCTGCCCATCTGTGGCATGGCCCAAATCAATAATGGTTATTTGGAATTCTTCTAGCCTTATTTATCCTTTGGCCTTATCCACCTTAGGTACAACGATCTGATCTATCCTCTTTCTTGTGGCTGCATCTCATTTTATTGTCAAGACTATCCTTGTCCTCCTCTTCTATTTAGCTGGATCCAATGTGAAGAGTGATTTGAAATCAAAAGGCTCAGTCTCTTCTTGTGGAGGTGTCACCTCTGATGACATCCATGCGAGTGTAGTTGAATCTGACCCTCCTTAGCCTGACTGCTCATTTGAGCATCCTGTATCTCTTTATCTTTATTTGTCTGATCATCATCAACAGGGACTTGTGTATTTTCTTGCTACCTTCCATCCTTATCCCGCTGAAGTGGGATGACCCTAGGGTTATTTATCAGTTGATCCTTATCTTGATCATTCTTGCCATCACCCTGAATCTTCTCTTGTTCTGGTACAGATTAATCTGGATTGGATGTATCTTTTAGTTCCTCTGGAACATTATCCTATGTATGTACATCCACTGACACATCCTGAGCCTTTTCATGTTGCATACCTTCTACTTGAATATTCTAAGGCTTCAGTGTTTGACCATCCTAATCTAGTTCTGGCAAGGGTTGTTCTTGATTACTTTGGGCAACATTATCCCCAGCACAGTGCCTTGTTCTAATAGTGCCCTTGTTTAGTTTTATCCATTGCGACATCCTGTTGGGCTTCGTCAATCTGGGCCTTCTTATCTACATCAGATCTATATCCATAGGGATACTCTTTTTTTATCCTTGATCCTGTTTGGTAGTCCCTTCTTCTTTCTCCCCATCCTTGGGCTAATAGGCCAAGTCGATTGCTACTGGACTGATTACACTCTCAATCAAAGTATTAAGGGGTCCCATCTGTGCTTCTACTTCTGGGGACTCCTCTCTGTCAATGTTCTTATCTTTCATTTTTGCATCCTGACTTCCCACCTTTACTTCTGTGTGGTGAAGCAGGGTCTCAATTGGATGATTAGTCACATCCTAGACTACCTCATCATCAGTCAAATCAATAGTTGCACTCAATGGGAGTGGCTTATTTACTTCTTTCTCAAATGATCTATTAATGGCTTCCTGTGCCATTTCATATTTCACTTTGATGATGCCTTCAATGGGCACATTGTGTTGCAACTACTCGACCACATTCAAGGATAGATCAATTTGTTGTGACGTAGCTACAGTAGGAGGTGTGATTGATCCTCTCATATGAGGGATTTTATATCTTGAGTGCATGAGGACTTTGACCCCTTGCAACAGATCACTCTTCTTCCTTTTTAATGTTTCAATTGGCATTTGATCTTCTTCATCATCACTGTCTTCTTCTTCTACAACAGTCCTAACTGGACTTTGCTCTGGATCTTCTAACATTTCCTCTTGTGTAGTTGATACTTGAGGAATGGATATTGGGATAGCTGCTTGTGGAGTACCTTTAGGAGGTGAGGGTGGTGCATGCACCAATGAAATCCCCTCAGTCGTAAGTTTCTTTGCAACTCTTGATGAGTTGGGTTCCACTGTTTTGGTCCCAAGGACCTGCCTCTTTCTTATCAGAAAATCATCGTATCCAGGCTCCTCCCTTTCTTTCATTATTCTTTTCTTATCAAAGGTGACTGCAATACCTTTTTCTTTTAGCTCATTGACTTTCTTGGCCACCTAATTCTTGGTCCTTGCCAGGATTTTGGCTGTAAGGACATCAATAGAAGTTTCATTTTTCTGGGTCTAGTCTGGAGGTGCCAATGCATCGTTATACACATTGTTATCTTCATACTCAGGATTCATAACACCATCATCATCCCTCTTCAACTGTGGAGGGACATGAGGCTACCCGATGGTCTTTATCTAGTCTAAGGTCAGTCTTTGATATTCTCTTCTCCTGACTTCATGCTCATCATCGCAATCTACCCAATAATCCTCAAGGTGCACACTATGTTTATACTTCTTGTTGAATCTTTCATCGATCCTATGGTAAGGATCATAATCTTTAGCCAAAGGAAATAATTGTAAGTTCAAACTTTTCAGGTCAGCCTCAACTTTCCCACTATTGTCTAGGGATCCTACCAGGAACTAGTTGATATCTATAGGAAACTTTCTATATGGTCTCCCATCTTTCTTCTTAGATAATTCAAAAATGGGGAGTTGCTATCTCATCATTTCTATCAATACTATTTTATCAGAAGTATATCTAGGTAACATGAACGAGTTTCCATTGAACCCCTTCATCCTAATATAAGAATATGTCTTGGCATGTATGAACCAAGAACCATATACACTGATCGCCTTTGTGGCTTCTACTGAAAACCTTTTGGCTCTATCCCCTTCCATGAGCCTAACTATATGCATAACAAAACAATCATTCACCATCTTGTAATGCTGAACAGATAGCCTCCTTTCCAGCTGGGGATAATGCTCCCAGGGAGTTTTCTCGTGGGGCAGCTTGCCCATCTTTCCCACTGTTTGTAGACCTTCAAATGTGCCTTTTACTGCACAAGCATACACTAGATAAGAGGTCATCCTGAAAACCATATCCTTACCATTCTTTCACTTTACCATCTGGTCATGCATAGCATCACTAATAATTTTGGCCCATTGACCTTTGCATTTTCGTTCTCGATGACCATCCTAATTAATCCAAACATCCAGGATTCAAAGTCTCCGCATCTTGCTCTTCCCCTCATTCTACTGAGCAAGAACATCATGTACTACACTTCTTCATTGAAATCATACTTGTATAAATGTTGTGGCATTTTAGCCACTGCCTAGGCT
The DNA here is from genome assembly GCA_027924645.1 of Cunninghamia lanceolata. Taxonomy (NCBI): domain Eukaryota; kingdom Viridiplantae; phylum Streptophyta; class Pinopsida; order Cupressales; family Cupressaceae; genus Cunninghamia; species Cunninghamia lanceolata. The sequence goes on from BSBN01000623.1 coordinate 4,688,402, forward strand.
GTATTAGCCAGACTTCTCCATCCTTGGTAGATTACTTTCCTGCAAGTCTTTTGACTAGTATCATATTCTTTAGCTAGGGCATCTAAGTCAGACACATAGATCCCTCTAGCCAAAGGCAAACTAAATGCCTCAGATATTGCATCCACTGATAAATCTGCATAAACCCTTCCCTGTTTCTCCACCTTCCTAGTGGCAACATCATAGTTCTGTGCACACTCAATCACCAGCTCCAAAGCATCTACTACATAAGGAAAACCAACTGTGTAATACATCCCTAAAGTGACTATGTTTTTTAGAACAAGATGGTCCTCTCAGCTGTTGATCCATGCTTGAAATGCTTCGATGTTTGTGACACCTGAATGGGTATCCTCTGTAAAACCCAGCTTATTGTATACACTACACATCTTAGGAAACATGACGTATTTGAATTCTACATCCCTCTTGTCCATCCTGGGTTGCGACATTTTGTCCTGCAAATTAAACGTACCAATCTCAAATAACAACATATACTTATCTAGGGTTAGCACATATCAATCCTTTGTGTTTTGAAAGAGGCAAAATGGTTTAAATCCTATGAACATAACCAGGCACTGCATGGACACTATCATATTTCATTATTTACCCTTCCTCTATCTAATCATGACACGATTTCACAAAATAACCAGAGGGGTAAAGTCTTATACGTACCTGTGAATGCTTCCTTAACCTGTAATTAGAGTGATAATTGTGATTGAATGCCACACTAGATTGAACGCTCCTCTACAATTTTGTTCTTTACCGCCGCTCTGGTTCGCAATTAGCTCTTTCACAATAAGATTAAGGATTATGTATGCAATTATGCCGATTATGATAATGAAAACCCCTTTTATCTTAGTCTAATTGTGATTTTAGGGCTTATTAATGGCATGGAGGAGATTTGACAGCTTCATTCAGCTTGATTGTAGGAGATTGCTACAAGTGTCCATTGGCACGAGTTCAAATTTAAATGGCAACAGATTTTGCACCACATTAAATGCAAAAAGTGTGGGGTTGTGAAGATAAGGATGAATATCCTACAAGGAATATCTTTATGTGGATATCTAGATGTGAATATCTAGATGACGTCAGTAGAGGTTAGCTCAACCTTCATTGACCAAAGATATACCATCAGGTTTGGAATTCACCTTTAAAAGGTCAGGATGTCCATATAGGCACGTTGCATCATGTCATTGGTTATGTGAAAGGATGGACACTAAGTCAAGGTCTGGACATTATGTTGTAAGATATCCATCCAGTCAAAATATCCAGATGATGTCAGCAAGGAGAAATTCCTTCATTATATCGAGATAGCATGACATCATCTGGATGAGGATATTAAAATTAGATCATAAAATTAAGTTTTGTGAAATATCCCTACTACTTAATGTCCCGATGTCTTAAGCAAAGTATATCCTTAATGTTGCGTCAGGTGATTGTGATGTCATCAGGATATGGATCTTAAAACAACGTCTGGATATTAAGCTTATATCTGGATTTTATCTAATATTTGAATGACATGAGCAAGTTTAGCATTCTTCGTAAAGCTAGGATGGTGTGACGTCATTTGGATTGGGACATTAAAATAAGGTCTGGATATTAATAAAGCTAATATCCCTGTGTTCTAATATCTAGGTGACGTCAGTGTGCTCGGGCTCCTTGTAAGATTGGGATGACATGACATCATCGAGACATGGATATTCTCGGTCAGGATGTTAAGTTAAGATCAAGATGTTATTTTAATATCCATGCGCATGACATTTAACCCACTAAGTACTTTAAATTTGACGTTTGGATATTATCAGAGGTCAAGATATTGGGATAGTATCTAGATGTTAAGTAATGTGAATATCCCTGACGTGTTGCCCAAACTTTGACCGCATGTAACTTCTTTATTTTAACGAGTTTCAAGGGGCTTCAAAAAGCAATTCTGCGTAGAATTTTGTGCTCTTTCACTTGGCAGGGTTTGTATAAAGAAATTCAAAATCTAAAAATTTGACCTATATCATAGGATCCTGATATGCACAGGATGATAGGTAGAAATCTGATACTAATTTTACCACACTGCCCAAAAGCAAGGGAAACAAGCAAGCCAAGACAAAAGCAAAAAGTTGGGTCCCTATTTTGCTAAGGCAAAATGGGGCATGTTGTGTAACCACACAACAACTTGCCACCAAAGAAAACAACTAAAATTCAAATAATTCAAAAGATGAAGACAAATTAGGACATATTATTCTAACTCTTACCAGATATAAGCATCCTGACCTTCCTGAATGATATCATGTTCATCAATATAACAATATTGAGAAGGAATCAGGTGTGTGCATGTGATTCATATCCTTCATCTTGAAGACAAGTTGAAAACATTAGTGATAGGTGTTAAGTTACATAGTTTGATTTAACCCTTATAGCCAACATTTATAGAGCCTTGCTACCAGCACGCGTCCATAGCTCTGGCAAGGTTATCGTTGCAATTCTCCCAAGTAGAGCCCCACTGCCAGACAAATGTCCATTGCCTCGGTAGAGTTACTTGGATGGCCTAATTATTCCTTTGGATATTCAATATATTTCTCTTTTCCTTTTATTCATTTTTACAAGATATGATCATGTAAGCACATTTGCAAGGTATGTATACTTGCTTGTTTAGGTTGAGAATTGCAATGGTAGCAAGGCCAAACCTTTAGATTTTTAACTTAACACTACACTAGCATGTTTAACAGATCCAAGGTTCTTAGGTGTATTATGTGAGGATCTCCTTGAACAAAAGAGTTATCATTGATGAATAAGATATCATAGACCTGATCAAAGGTACTTAAACTGACATGAGTTACAACCTATGTAGGAATTTGTATTCATTTCTTGAATTCTGACAATTTTACTAGTCTTCTAAAGTGGAAAGGCGCACTATCTTGCCTAACCAAAATAGGGACTCAACAACACACAAAGCAAAGAAAACACACAAAGCAAGTTGTACAAACAACTATACATATGATACATTATCCTGATATGACCTACCTAGGCCTAGAAATAGTGTTTAAGGAATTGTCCATTGAATGGCAATGGAACATCCTCACCTATTAAAGTCTTGAGCATGTAAGTGCTATCACCCAAAATTTTTGATATTTGGAAGGGGCCAATCCATAATTTATCAAATTTTCCATGCTCACCCTTCTTCACGTGGGCTTTATCCCATGATAAGACTAAGTCTGAGATTCTAAAAGCTTTTACCTTGGCTCTTTTGTCAAACCAAGTTTGACTATAGCCTCACGTTTGGGAAATTGGTCAATCACCATGTCTTGTTTTTCCTCTAAAAGCATCAGTTGTAACAAACTGACTTGTTTATTATTGATGCCTACGTATTCTTGTTCTAACTATAGGGTAGGGATCTTTAGGTTAACAGGGAGGATGGGATCCAGCCCATAAGCTAACTGGTAAGGAGAATTTCCTAAGGCAGTCTTCATTCTAGTCCTATCTACCCAAAAGGCACATTTGAGTAGGGTGTTCCACTCTCTAGGGTTCTTTTCAATGAGTTTTTTGATGATATTCAATAGGTTTTTATTGGTTGATTTAACTAAGCCATTACCCTAGGGGTAGTAATTAGATGAAAACTTTAAAATTATCCCATGGTCAAATGCCCAACTAGAAAGCTTGAGGGATGCAAAAGTGGGTCCATTATGACAAACAAGAGCATAAGGAATTCCATACCCGATGGTAGTGTTTCTCTCTAGGAACTTGATCACATCATCTGAGGTACAAGTCTTGTTGTTGATGGATTTAATCCATCTGGTATAATAATCTGTAATTGTCAGTACATACCTGTGTCCTAAGGAGGATGGAGAATTGATTGGACCAATGAAGTCCATGCCCCATTGTGGGAATGGGCGCCTCTCTATCACAGGTTGAAGTGGTTGAGCTGCATATCTTTCCTTGTTTAATGCAGTTTGACATGTATGGCAGAACTTGATGTGCTCAATAGTATCTTTGAAGATAGTTGGCTAGTAATATCCAGCTTTTAGGATGGCATGAGTAGTGGCTACATGTGATCCATGATCTGTGCCAAATTTGTCATGTAATTCTAGAAGGACCTTGGCAGCTTCTGGCTTATCTAAATACCTGATGTATATCCCTTCATAATTTCTTTTGAATAGTACTCCCCCTTTGATCATATATTTTTGTGCCTTAATCCTCAAAGCTCTTCTCTAAGATGGATGCATATAGGGTGGGCACCTTCCAGTGATCAGGACATGCCTAATGTTGGAGTACTAGTCATCATGTATTTTTGTATCAACTGCATATTGCTGACTTGTCAGATTAGGATCTATTTCAGCAATCATTTAACTAAGAGGTTGTCCCCTGACTAACTTCATTGGAGTTATATCCATGTCATACTCTTGAAGTACAGTGATCCACTAGGCTCTCTTTTCACCTAGCTCACTCTGCATCAAGAGCATCTTGACAGCTGAATCTGACACTACTGCAATTACTTTACTTCTTAGGATATAATATCTAAATTTCTTCACAGCTCTAACTAGGGCACGAGCTTGCCTCTCTACACCCATGTACCTGAGCTCAGCATCTCTAAATGGAGAGCTCATGAATGCAATGAGTTTATCCTCTTTTATTTCACTCCTCTGCATTAAAATTGTTGCACATGTGTGTTCTGAAGCAAATGAGTAGATGTAGAAATCCTTGGTATAATCTGGACTGATCAAGACTGGGGCATCTGTAATGGATTTCTTGATATCTTCAAATGTTGCCCTTGCTTCAGGAGTCCACTCAATCTTAGCATCCTTCTTTAGCATGGCGTTGAGAGGTCTTACTATTTCTGCAAATTTGATAATAAACTTCCTAAAAAAGTTAATTTTACCAAAGTAAGATTTCGGTTCTTTGTTACTTCCTAGAAGCTACAATTTCATAATTGAGTCAACTCTTGCAGGGTCAATGGTTATCCTATTTTCAGATATGACATGCCCAAGCAACTGTTAGAAACAAGGCAGATAACTGAGAGGGGGCGTGAATCAGTTATCTTAGAACTTTCTTACTTTTACTTCCTTTTCTTATCTTAACATTCAGTGATATATCAAAGCAGGAAAGAATAAGCAACCATAAGAACTGAAATGAAATCAACACACATAACACAAGGATTTTTATGTGGAAACTCTGTTAAGGGAAAAACCACGGGGTGATTAACCCAAGATTGTATTCTTTGTTAAAAGAATAAAGAAGTACAAAATGGCACTTTCCAGTTAGAGCTCATTGCTCGAGTACACTGCTCACAAGAGGCTCACTGCCTACTAGAGACTTATAGATGATAACAATGTGTTTGAACTAATGAATAACATCCACATATGTAGGAATTCAGTTTCGGTTAGGCTTAGTATACCGATCTAGCACATTTCATTCTTCCTCTGCTCAGTATCACTGTTCTGTCACATTCCAATCTTGGATTACTACCTTCGCACTTCTCTCTACTTTTTTTCGCGCTTAATCCATACTTCTATCTCCTTTAACACTTCACAAGCTTGAATCCATCGGGTATATATATTCGTATCAAGGATTTCAAACAACTTTCTAGTCGGCAATAAGAACACTTAGGATATTTGCAAGATACCATTCTGTCGACTAAATTCATACTTGATAGATGATGCTCACCAAAAACTTAGGCATAGAAATCATTACCTAAGTTAGCCAAAATCATATAACACCTCAAGTTACTTGATCAACACCTTATGCACATTCGGATTGAGGTCTGTTACCATGTTGGCCAGTTCTTCCTCTATTTACACTGTCTAATTGAAGTCTAATACTCAGATGCTCATATCTTTCACATGCTTTGTCACCTGAGGCTAAATCTCTAGAATACAATAGTTCATATACTCCTTATTACTCACCCAAATATGTAATATGTTGGGTTTCACCATCAGAGAGTTCCAAACCCAATCTGTCGGACCCTATCATATGCTTTGTTCTTGACTACCGGATCAACCTATCTTTAATCTGACTTTTGGTATGAGTAATTTATTCACTGCAGATGTGTGGGATATACTTTTTTTCCATCAATGACAACACTTATGAATCCTAGCGGTGTATCTTGCAAATAATCTCCCCCTTTGGCATTGGCATTGTTGGCAACACTTAGTGAAAAATGACTAAGTGTCGCTGTAACTCCCCCTTTGCTTATGCTCCATTTCTCCACACTGCTTACCAGTGCTCCCTTAATGATGGATCCCTCATTTTTTAGTACTCTTTACTCCCCCTTTGACATCAATGGCAAAGGGTGGGATCCACAAACCAAAAAATGTGCAAAAAATATTATATAAGGCCGCATATGTACATACAATCCATAAGATAAACTTACATATACTTAAGTATATCTAGAAATGTAGTCTTCAACTGTACAAGCTCTATGGCCCAGTTTCTCTTCATCCTATCCAAAATGGAGATGTGTCCACTCAACAAAAATGCATATGCTTCTGCCCTCTTCAAATCTATTGGTTCACTAGTCCGGGCTGTACTTAGAGCATCTGCTAAGGCATCATGCATTGCCTCTAACTTAGGGATGATTATCCCTCTGAGTTCACCCATTCTATCCATTATATTCTTCTTCTCCTTAACCAATTTCTTTATTTCATTTATTATAACAACTACTTGGCATTCTTGACTTACCAGAGAGACAGTGAGAGGACCAAAATCCTGAGATAGATTTGTTAATTTTCCTTCTTGTTCTTTCATTTTCTTCTCAACGTCCACTGCAACTTTAGGCTAGGATAAACAAAATTTATATATGTCTCCACCATCCTTAAGAGCATTTTCAATGCTCTCTATGCCAATGTCTAGGGTTTTTCTATCATTAACAATCAGCCCTTGTACCTCACTGAATCTTTTTCCCAAGAACTCATTCCGGACCTTAGTTTCTGCTGATTTTTCTAAAGACTCAAAATGTGTATTGACAGAATTAACTAAGTTCTTCAAGTTACCGGATCGAGAGGTAGATGGATCCTTCTGATATTAGGGCATAATCTTCTCTAGCACTCTAGATGCAATACTCAGTAGCTCACAGTCCTCCATATGAGATTTTAAGAGTTTTTCTTTGGCTTTGGCCTGAGCAAAAGATGTTTTCTTCATTATCTTAACTAGAGAGAGAGAGTCCAGATTCAGTGGTCCTTGTATCAACTCTAGTTCATCTAATTCTACAACTTCCTTGTCGAAGAAATTTTGCACTGCTTCTATAGTGTCTCTTGTATTCTCATCTTCCTTTCCTTTGGGGGCATCCACACTAATTTGCTTATTGCCACCAATAGTATTTGTTTCTTATTTCTGCACTTCCTCTTCCAGAACAGAGGAGTCTAAGGCCTCAGATTGTTCTTCATCAGTTTTCTTTAATCCTTCGACAACCATGTTAGAAGGCTCTTCATCAGTTTTCTTTAATCCTTCGACAACCATGTCAGAAGGCTCTTCATCAATTTTCTTTAATCCTTCAACATCCATGTCAAAAGGCTCTTCATTTGCTTTTTCTACAATGGGAAGATTGAACCTTTTCAAGGCACTCTGGAGAATTTATTTTGTCTCATCAGCTATTTGGTCAGTTTCTCCAAGCATGAGCTTATTCATTCTAGACTTGCTCTGGAATTCTTCTTTGGCATCCTTGAAAACCATGTCCATTTGTTTTTGAGTGATGGTTGGACATAATTGTATCACTCTCTATTCCCAGATCTCCAAGTCTTTTGCTTTTGTACTTACTTTTCTTAACTCCAAAACTTCTTCTAAGCTTTTAGGAATCAAGGAAATTATTTCAATGAAAGCTTTGTTATAGAAGTTTAGGTACCTTACTATTGCATCCTCAAGACTTTTCTTGTTTGCATCATTGTACTCATCATAGAATTCTATTACCAGCTACAGGTTTCCATCCACAGTGACTGCTTTAATGATGTCTTCAATGGAGAGAGTGGATCTCTCAACAAACTCTTCCGTCTTCTACTCCTCATCATTCCTTTCATTCTTGGAAGGTTTGTTCTTGGCTTTCTTCAAATTTCTAATCTCCACATCTGATTCTATCTCTTCATCATCCTTAAGGCTCACATATGTTCTTGTGGCCTTAGACTTCTTTCTCCTTTCTCCTATAATAGATGGTTTGGTTACCGGTTTAGCAGTCTTTGAGCTTTTAGGAGAGATAGGGGTAGAACTCCTGGTAGATCTTGTCCAGGTAGAGGCTTCCACCAAGACGCTTTATTTCTTTGTTTCTTCCCTTTCCCTTTCAATTTTCTCTATTTTTTCTCTATTTGCATCTACTGCCTCCTTTGTTATGCCAAACTTCTTAGCAAGTTCTTCAACTTCCCTTCTCACTTTTCTTTTTGACTCAGGCTTCCTTAATTCAACATGTATATTTATGTTCAGCTCATCAAAGGTGCCAAACCTCTTTTCTTGAGTGTCCTTGGTTGGATTAGCAAGTGTTGAACATGTACCTCCAATATGTTTTCATCAACTTCATAGCCCATGGGCATTACCCATACAGTTCTTGGCTCAATTGCCTCCATTAGGCATTGATCTGTGTCAACCATGAAGCAAACTATGTCTTTATATTTCTCAACTATTGATTTTGGTATTCTTCTCTTGCATGCATCATGCTCTGAAAATTCTTGAAGTAACCCCAAAGAGCTATCTTTTGGGCTTGTGCATCACCAAGTCCATACAAATAATCTCTAATTTAAATTGCAACAGGTCTATCATTTGTCCAGATCAAACCTTTTGATCCCGGTAACTCATTCATGTAATAGAAGAACAAACACAACACCAGATTGCCATACTTGAAAGAATTTTTCTTATCTTTCTTAATCTTCTGCAGATTCTCCATCAGTTGATTCAATAGAAGCTCACACAAATTATAATCTACATTTTATTTCACCATCTGATATGCAGTATAGATTGCTGTACCGGATACAAAATTTTCCCTACTTGAGTGGTAAATCTTGTAACCAATTACAATTGATGCAAACTTGACATCTAGATCAGTAATATCATCTATAGTCATTGCCCTCTTGTCATATTTTGATTTGGTGGCTTCTGTTATGGTTTGATTTTTCACAGATTTGAGTGCAGACAACCCACCAGTTGAGTACAATCTGGTTACAGCACTGATGGCATCTTTGGTTATCTTAAATGGACTCATTAACCACATAAAGTTATCATGCATCCTACTTAACACATATCAGACCCATTCGTCCTTTGCAAAAGATAGGAAATGTATGGAATGTGCAAAGTGCTTGTCTTTTAGGGCCTTGAATTCTGGTTTAAGATCAAAATTCTCACTTCTTAACTATTTACGGTATATTTCCATCAATTCTAAGTCTCTAAGGTCTTCAATGTTTGCATGAATGTAAAGCCTAATATCTTCTACATGCAAAACACTGTACGAGATAAGGGAAAATGCACCCAAGGGATCAACTTCTATAGATTTGTGAGGGTGTTTCTTGAATTTTGGTCTCGGCCTCTCAGTGACATTCACAACCATAGGAGTAGCCATTCTAGCAACGAAATTCAAAGAAATTTTTGCAGAGAAGAAATACCTTTTTCACCTTAGGGTTTGTTGCAACTGCCAGAGCAAATTTCTGCTTGATTTCGATCTTCAACTTTAACTTGAGTAATCTACAGGATCTCTTCTCAGAGCTCTTCTCTCTTCTTCGTGAGTGCAAAGTGTTGTAAATGACGAATGGAAAGCCTTTTATCCTTGCACAAAAACCTAAATCCCCATTGCAATAAATGCACACTTTAAGTCATCCAGTTACCCTGTTTTGAGTGAATTTCTCATGAATCATTGTGTGGATCTTCAAATTATTATCTAAGTGAGTTGAAAACATAAATTTAGTCTTTCAAAACATGCCTCTAAATTTGCAGACCATAAAATTGCATTTTCAGATCATACCGGATCTGTTTGTGTAATTTTGTTTTTATCGGATAGCTACCGAAACCTGATCTACTCATGACTTCTTCAAATCAATATCTAGATTTCTCAATCTTTAACTGAATAATTTTAGATGAACCTCCAAAAGCCCTTTAATCCACAACCTCTGATTCTTATTCAATGTGCCAAATTTAGGCACTTACTAACTGGCTAGGGGAATTTGATCTTCTTTGTAGCTCCCCCTAAGCCAGAGCTCACCCTTTTTAATTTCTGGAAGGATTATCAACACTAGATTCTAGTGCGGACCCATCACCAATATTCATCACACTCTTCTTTACCCAAATCTTGCTCATCTCCTTCTGAATCTCATCTGCATTCACTTTACCTTTACCTTTGTCTTGTTTCTGATCATGTTTTACTGGACCTTTTCCATCATAATTTCTGCTCTTGCAGAATCTAGCTATATGACCGGACTTATTGCAATTATAACACAACATTTCCTTGCTTGTTTGATTGATATCCTCTTGATCTGCACTGATTAGTCATATGCCCCATTCTATTGCATGTAAAGCATCTACCATTGAAAGAATTGTTTATTTGCATATTTCTACATTCATGAGATTTGTGGCCATACCTTTTGCAATTAAAACATTGACTGGAGAAGGATGGATTATTTTGATTCATTATGCTCCTACGCTAAGTTGCTTTATGACCAAATTTGTTGCAGTTGAAGCAGCTTCCATTGAAGGATGGATATCTTTGAGCATTAGGTTGTCTTACTGGAGGTCTTCTAGGCCTGTTTCTTTGTCTTTCTGACCCAAAATTCTTTTTACCAAATCTAGAGCTTTTATCTTTCTCATATCCCAAGCCATGCTTATCATCTACCCTCTTTTGACTTTCAAGTAGTACTTAAAGTTTGGCTGAGCTTATCTTGAATTTCTCTTTGTATTCATTTGCAGTTCAAGATCTTGTTTAAGAGTGTCAATCTGTCTCTCAAGTTGTTCTTCATTGTATCTGGCTTCTCCAAGATCAGACTCAAGATGTCTAATTATTCTATCCATTTTGTAGCAATCTTCTATTTTCTCCTTGAAGGATTGTTTTAAGTTATCTTCAATCTTTCTCTTTTCTTCAATTTCTTGAGTAAATTTCACAACCCCTGATTCCATTTCATGTCTTAGCATGACAACGTCTTTTGACAACTTTTCACATAACTTTGTTTTCTCATTCAGGTCCTCATCAGTATTATTAGCTTCATTCTGATCTGCTAACTTCTGAAGTAGTTCCTTTCTCTTTTGCATGGAATTACTGAGTTTTTCTTTCAGCTCAATGATGAAATCATCAGCCTCCTTAAGTCGCTCTTTCAAATTATTGACTTCAGACTGGGATTGATCAAGATCTTCTAAGGCAAACTATAGTTGTTCTTTCATACCATATGCATCCATTGAGATTCCTAGATCCTCCTCAAGTTGTTAGGTTTATTCTAAGGAACTTAGCTCTGATACCAATTGTTAGAAACAAGGCAGATAACTGAGAGCGGGGGTGAATCAGTTATCTCAAAACTTTCTTACTTTTACTTCCTTTTCTTATCTTAACATTCAGTGCTATATCAAAGCATGAAAGAATAAGCAACCATAAGAACTAAAATGAAATCAACACACATAACACGAGGATTTTTACGTGGAAACCCTGTTAAGGGAAAAACCACAAGGTGATTAACCCAAGATTGTATTCTCTGTTAAAAGAATAAAGAAGTACAAAATGGCACTTGCTAGTTAGGGCTTACTGCTTGAGCACACTGCTCACAAGAGGCTCACTACCTACTAGAGACTTACAGATGATAACAATGTGTTTGAACGATGAACAACATCCACATATGCAAGAATTTAGTTTTGGTTAGGCTCAGTATACTGATCTAGCACATTTCATTCTTCCTCTACTTAGTATCACTCTTTTGTCACATTCTGAGCTTGGATTACTGCCTTCGCACTTAATCCATACTTCTATCTCCTTTAACACTTCACAAGCTTGAATCCATCGGGTATATATATCTGCATCAAGGATTTCAAACAACTTTCTAGTCGGCAACAAGAACACTTAGGATATTTGCAAGATATTGTTCTGTCGGCTGAATTCATACTTGATAGATGATGCACACCAAAAACTTAGGCATAGAAATCATTACCTAAGTCAGCCAAAATCATATAACACCTCAAGTTACTTGATCAACACCTTCTGCACATCCAGATTGAGGTCTGATACCTTGTTGGCCAGTTCTTCCTCTGTCTGCATTGTCTAACTAAAGTCTGATACTTAGATGCTCATATCTTTCACATGCTTTGTCACCAGAGGCTAAATCTCTGGAATACTATAGTTTAGATACTCCTTATTACTCACCCAAATCTGTAACATGCTGGGTTTCACCATCAGAGAGTTTCAGACCTAATCTGTCGGACCCTATCATATGCTCTATTCTTGACTACCGGATCAACCTATCTTCAATCTGACTTCCAGTATGAGTAATTTATGCACTACGGATGTGTGGGATATACTTTGTTGTCATCAATGACAACACTTATGAATCCTAGCAGTGTCTCTTGCCAACAGCAACTTGCCAGTGGTCACCCCAAAGATGAATTTATTTGGGTTTAAAGAAATACCATACTGCTCACATTTCTTGAGTACTTTCTTGAGGTGTTCTATATGATCACTTCTTTGTTTTGAGAAAACCATCAGGTCATCCATATAGATGACAATGCATTGACCAACCAATCCCCTAAATGCTATATCCATAGCACACTGGAAAGTTGCTCCAGCATTGATCAGGCTGAATGGCATGCGCCTGTAGGCGAAGATTCCTCATTTGGTGGTGAAGGTTGTCTTCAATCTATCTATTTTATCCACCATCACTTGGTTATATCCTGAGAAACCATCCAGAAAAGACATCATTCTCGCTCCATTTACCATTTGGAGAACCTCATCAAGAGAAGGCAAAGGATAATTATCTTTCTCTGATGCTTTGTTTAAGTCCTTGAAGTCCACACATAAGCGTATGTCTCAATTCTTCCTGACAGGAACTAGATTAGCCACCGAGGTTGAATGCCTGACTGGGAATATGATCTGAGCAGCAAGTAACTTCATGACTTCTTAAAAAATGAGTAGTTCTAGCAAAGTGTTCATCGATCTTTGTTTCTGCCTGAAGGGCTTTGCATTAGGCTTCAGGGGTATTGTATGGGTTATAATAGATGTGTCATAAGTTTTCAATTCATCGTATGTCCATGCAATGACATGAATATAGTCTTTTAATGCCTGGGATATCCCTGCCTTCTCTTCTTTAGTGCAGACCTTTCCTATCAGGACATTTCTTGTATCCTTGCCTTGTCCTATGTTGACAAGTGCATACTCTCCTCCATCTGTCTTAGGAAGGTCCTTTTGTTTGATCATGTTTTCCAAATCAAAGGCTCTTTCTAGTTCAATCATACCCTTAGGAATTTTGTTGCTGGGTAAATCAACTATGTCTTCCTCATCCCAGACATGGTCTTCCAGATTTTTCTCATCTACTATCTGGGCTTCAAATATGTATCTGTTTGCAATGAAGTCCAGGATGTGCTGATCGTCGTCGAACACCTAAAAATTGGTGATATTATCAGGAATGAATGGTTTTGATACTAATTCTATAGAGAACCTCTTCATTCCTGATATGGATAAAGGTTCTAACGTGCTAGCAGTCTGTGGTAGTGCATTGGCTTGGTGATTAAGTTCTCTGGGTACATGCATGATATTGAATGCATCAAAGCTTTCTATCAAGTCCCAGACTCTGTGTCTGTAACTTGATATCCTCTTGTAATTGCATGCATATATGTTTCTGACCTATTTCACTACTAGCTCTAAGTCTTCATAGACATGCAAAATCTTAACTTGTTTCTTCAAAGCAAACAATAAACCATGTATCAGGGATTTATATTTAACCACATTATTGGTGCAGGGGAACTGTAGCCTATATGTTGCCAGGAATGATTTTCCTAATGGATTAATAAGGTCAACATCTACACCAACTCCTTATTTTGACTTGGATCCATCAAATCTTAGGATCCATGGTTTGTCCTCTGTTAAGGGCTTATCATGACCTTCTCTTTTCTTCTTTGCATGTGTATTTTCACCTCCAAATATCCATTTGATCTTCTGTGGTTCACCTTTTACCACATCTAGATGTTTTGGTGGGACTAAAACATTAGCCTTCTTTTTCTTCTGAACATCATTATGCTGAGAATCTTTCTTTTCATCATTTTGATGTAATCACCTTTATCATTAGTAGATATTGCACTTTCTTTTCTCTTATCTTCAAGAATATTCCTAACTTTATGTACCTTATTACCTGAGCACAACTGCTCTTCCTTATTTAGTAAATGCAAGCACAGATCACAAGTTGTCTCTGCATGTGGTGCCTCATGAAGCCTGCACCATCCTTCAATCAGTGCATGATGTGGAGGAATTCCTTGTAGAATTTGTCTCTAAATTTGTTTGGATAAGAATTCCTCAAATTTTGTCAAATGACTCCCTCTATCCTCATCTAACAACTCATAATCAGACTCATTGAGACAATCCATCCTTGGGGTGATAATACTTTTCTTCTCATCAGAATGTATATCATCACATAATATTTCTTCTGAATTAGGCATCAAAACATCATCCTAATGCATCTCCTATTCATATTCTTCTGTATCTGAAGCAAACAACAAATCTTATGATTATCATCATCAGATAATTCGCTTACCTCAGACGATAGAGATTCATTCTCTATGCATATTCTTTCTAACTCAATCATGTCTAGACATGCTTCGCATGCATTTTCTGAGTGTGCATCTGCATGTAATCTACACCATCCAGATATCAGGATATCCTCTATGGATGTCTTTGTCAATTGACATCTTTGAATTTCTCTAGCCAGATATCTCTCAAATTCAGGCAAGTGATCTACCTCATCCTCATCAGATGAGATATAGTTGGACTTAGTCATGGATTTTGTCTCAGTCACCACTTCACTCTTCTCATTTCCTTCCTGTATGTGCATATTGCCCATTAGTACCTCTTCTATTTTGACTATTTGAGGCCTTAATGCATACACTCCTAGCTCAATGTCCACGTACAGTATCTCATTGGGGTGATTATATTCAGTAATCATGTGCTTCATCTGTGGTTTAGTGTTAATTCTTAATTTATTAGGAACTCCTTTCCATGACAACCACATATGACTAAAATCTATAGCCATGTAGCCATTTAATGTCTTTGACCAGTCTCTACTGAGGAGCATGCCATAAGTGTCAAGTATGTCTACTACTTGGATATCTATGTAGTATTGTACTCTGGGGTTAGATGCCAATTGCATGTGGATGTGTGTCAGTTCTCCTACCACACTTACTTCTGATTTGTCCAGTTGAGTTACTTTCTTAAGTGATTTTGCTGGATGCAGCCCTAGAGTTTGATAGATAGATAAGGGCATCACATTGGTTGAACCTCCTGAATCTACCAAACAGTTGTGTAGGTTCTTACCAAATATCCTCAATGTGAGTAAGAATGGGGGTGATTCAGATTTATCCTTATATAAGGTCATATGTGATGCATTAGCAACATGAATAGTGGCTTGCACTTTTGGTTTAATAGTATGCTCTCTAGGTGTAGGATCTCTAGTCAGGATATGAGTAGGATTATGACTTGGACTGTCTTCCTTAGGTGCAGGTTCATCTAATGACTTCAAGAAAGCTTTCTTGATGACAAGGTTTTCAATAATTCTGATAAAGATAGGTTGATCTTTATCTTCTTCATTTCATTAGCCAGGTAGGTGACAAGTTTGTCTGATTCAGGTAGTTGGCTCATGGCCTTTGCTACTGTAGTCTGTGGAGTGAAGTACTGAGTGTTCACTTTGGGAGGTCCAGGGTTATTGCTAGCCTTGAGGTCTGACAGTGTATTAAAATTGTTAGGAGGAATTGTTGTGGTCAAAGGACCGATAGGGTGGTTTGCATTACTCCTAAGATTATAGTTATGTCTTCCCTGATATTGTTGCTGAGATGCATGAACCTCTTCAGCTTCTTGTTCAGGCCCATTTTCATCCTCAAAGGGAAAAACATAGTTTGTCTCAAATGCTAAGGCAAATTCCTCTCATGCCAGGGTATAGTTTTCATGTATTGCAATCATTTGATGATGCTGAGGATTATTAGAACTCTCAAGTACTAAGGATGACTCATATCCTAGGGGAACAATCTCATTACCTTCTGGAAACAGTGGATCTCCTGCAGTAATTGACACTTCAACTTGGAATATGTTGGCTACTATTTTGAATTGAGGACGGTCCAACTCAGCATGTGCATTGTTGGAAAGAGACACTGCTTTGATGAATGTTGAATGTTGTCATTGATGGCAACAAAGAAGAGAGATTCCACCAACATGGCAAAGAGACTTTACTCTGGAAGAATAAATGACTAAGTATGGATAGTATGCAAAGTAGGTGTCAGAGATTGGGTCAGTATGCCTCCGCAGTTGAAGATCATTACTTGCAGTTTAGGTATGTTTTTCATAGCTACCTAGTGATCACATGTTCTAGTGTTCAAGTCCTGACTTCCTCTAGAAGTCATATGATGAAATAGCCAAGTCCGAGTGAACAGAGTTAAGTCAGGAATAGTGCATAGTACCAGAGTAAAAGGGTTCACATTCCTCCATTGTGGCATATTTTGGTTTGCAGTTCTGAAGGTATACTAAGAGGTCAATGATGAATGTTGGGTATGATTTTTAGAGTCTAATACGGTCCACAGTAGATGTTATGATGTGACAGTTGAATTGGTCAAGTGTGTTCTTAAGGAACAAGCCGACAGGCATGTTAGATCTATTTGCAGAGAAGATATGTTGTTTGAACAATTAATCTAAGTGGTTGAATGTTTAGTGCTGACCTATATGAAGACTATTATATGTATTTTTGGATCCACATTCCTGTCAGAGCACAAGATCAAGCTGACAAGGTACAACACTTGTATACATGTTTCATGTCTGGGTTGCCGACCTAATTGTGAGATGAATCTTATTGCGGATATATATATATATATATATATATATATATATATATATATATATATATATATATATATATATATATATATATATATATTCGATGGATTTCAGTGTTGGAGGAATGGATGTGTGTAGAAAGTGTGCGAATTTGATATGTGTTTAATATTAAGGTAGTTTGCAGAGCAGAAAAGGATAATAGGGGCAGAAAACATGAGTATATGTAAAGTAGAGTATTAAAGCAGGGCAGACAATATGAAGACCTTTAAATCTGTATACTGAGCATATTGGTACTCCATTTCAACATTTTGTAGATGCACCTGTAGCAATCTTCTTTTAGCAGTGAGCCAATCCTTCTTCTATCTTCTCTTCTATCTTTCTGGCAGTGAGCCTTTTTGTAGTGAGCACTTCTTGGACAGTGAGTCCTTGGGTAGTGATTCTTCATGTAATTTAGTATTGCTATCATAATATATTGTGAGCTAACACTCACAGTGGTTTTTCCCTTTTGGGAGTTTCCACGTAAAATCCTGGTGTCTATGTGTTATGAATTTGTGGCTGCTCCTCTCATGTTTACTTTGCTTTCATGTTATTGAATTTGATAAGTGGATTAATGA
The DNA here is from genome assembly GCA_027924645.1 of Cunninghamia lanceolata. Classification (NCBI taxonomy): domain Eukaryota; kingdom Viridiplantae; phylum Streptophyta; class Pinopsida; order Cupressales; family Cupressaceae; genus Cunninghamia; species Cunninghamia lanceolata. Next base: position 4,705,982 of record BSBN01000623.1, read on the forward strand.
ATATGTGAAAGAAAAGGTTTTAAGAATACTGATTCACCCCCCTCTCAGTATTCTTTGCATTCAACATGCATTTGTGTTATGCATTCTACACCAATTGGTGAGCGCAGCTTCTGCCAGGTTTACCCTAGTTGTCTACCTAAGTTCAGCAAGAGGTTAATTACCTAATGGTGAAGGCAATGAGCCATTGTTAGGCTAGGTATTCCAAGCTCTAGGTGCCCTAGGGGCATTTTTACCACTATCATTGAAATTTTTCTCATTGTTGTATCCCCTATCAGGGTATCCAGACCTATCATTATTGTTTCTATATCCACTATTAGGACATCCTCTATTTGGGTTTTGGTTTAACTATGAATAAAAGTTTCGACTCCTCATGTGTGTGACCTCAGTGGTTAGCTTTCTTAACTGAGCTGATATTTCTTTGATATCATCCTTTTCTTCCTGCACTTTGGCTACTACATTATCTTGTTGAGGCTAGAAGAAAGAACTACCATTATTATTTTGTACATCATCTTGAGGTGCATGTCTAGGGTGAGGTATGATCTATCCATTACCCTGAGGAGGCATGATGCTAAGTGGAGGAACTTGCAATGGATTAGGCATTACAGCTAGAGGCATCAAGGCTCCATGAGCTTGTGGTTGAACAGGATATGCAGGATATCCTAAGTTAGGGGTAAAACTAGGTGTTAACTGTTGATTAACTTTGATAGCTTCTTCAAAAGCACCTGCTACCTGGATGTGATGATAGGGTGTGCTCTCCTAATGAACATGGATGTCAAAGGATCTAAGGCTGAGTAGTAAATTAACCTAGCTGCTTCATCACCTACATTATAGGGAGCAATTAGCTTAGAGTACATCTTTTGCAACCTAGCATTAAATTTCGATATCAACTCTCCTTCAGCTCTTTTAATTGTGGAAAAGAGGTGATGCATCATAGCTGGATCTTCATGTATCTTGAATCTTCCTTTGAAAGCTTTCTCCAAAGCTTCCTAAGAGGCTATGGAAGACTAAGGAAGGCTAATATGCCAGTTGTATGCCTCCTCTCCTAGTGAATAGGGGAACAACCTACATACAACATCTTCATATTGTATCCTAGCCCTAAAACAAGCCTCCTTATAAGTCTAGATGTGATCATCTGCATCTTGATAGGGATGATATTTTGGACAAATCTTGTTTGGATTTTTAGGCAAAGGATTATAAGCTGCAAAGAGTAGGGGTGATTCAATAGTGAAGAATGACATTGCTGGTGGTGTGGGAGATATCACAATAGCTACTACTGGAGATACTGGTGAATTTGGATCAGGACTATGATAAATATTTGTTGTACGAGGTCTAAGTCAAAAGATAGGCAATTCTTCTAAAGGTCCAGTGGATCTTACCTGGTATTAGGTCTGTGAGCCAGTGCTTCACAATTCAAGATGAACTTTGGATATCTTGACACAATCTTTGCAAATATGAGAGTGATTACTCCTTTGGAGTGGACATTTATGAACACTTGACTTAGGTGACAAAATATTTGTAGGATATTTGCATAAAATGCAAATATTGACTAGAATTTTGGAATTCCAAACAATTGTCTGCAAAGATTGGGATAAATGGTCACAAGGATAGGGTATTTGCAATCAAATTCCTCAAATTATTAGGAATAGATGGAATATTTACGCAAATAGTCAGGATTTAACGTATTGTTAAGAAATTTAAAAATACCTTCTCACCTAACCACAAGAAATGATATCCAGGTGATAAATCCTTTAGATCGAGCTACTCAGGCCCTCTTTCTAGCGCCAAAAATTGTTGATGATGATGTTAGTCATAACAACAATGATAAAATTCACAAAGCAAACCTTATCTTCTTGAAAAGTACGATCAATTCTATATGAATTGATGACTCCAAGTCTTCGTTGATTAGTTCATAATCTCTAACAATCTCTTAGTAGGTTTGATGTGAATTGTTGTTTTCCATTTCGGGGCCTTACACTTGATTCTAAAGTATTCATGCCCTGATATGTAGCTATTACTCTGTTTCACCTATTTTCTGTGAATTCTCAAAAAATGATATTAAATCCTACAATATCTAACCAAATCATGCAGATATTTATAATAAGTTTGATCAATTCTTTTGTCTATCATTCTGGTTAAGATGATTCATGATTATTTTGATTAGTTCTTCTAAAACTATCTCCAATTTACTTGAATTTGAACTAATCCCTGCTTTATTTTTCTTCTATACTTCAAATTACTCTAAATAATGTGCCTACAAGCATATATTTCCATGATTCCTATCATTATTTATGATTATTTGCATGATGTTTGCTATTCTTGATGTACTTTGTGTAAATATGCCTAAGATCTTCATGTATTTACGGATGTCTGCATATTATATGATGTTATGCTTATCATTTTCTATGTTTTGCAATTAGGATGATGGTGATTTAATGAAATTTAAAAGAAATTGAAATTGAAATCTAACTTTACTAAAATAAATGAAGTCCAATCAATGATCCACATATATCCTTGATACTTCCATGAAAGAGAAGAAAATCAAACCATATTTTCACCAGGACATTCCATAGCTACATATGATTGATGCCGATCTTCCAAGGAAAGGACAACAACAATATTCACAGACTGAAATGCACTCCAAGGGACATAGCAAATCAAAGGAATATTCAAATATCCTCCACATATTACACAAGATTTATGAAAATTTGTAATCACAAGTCTTCATTTTCATTTGAGTATGCAAAAGGAATATACATTTACAATTGACCTTGAGAATGAACCATGACATTCAACAATCCAATCTCAATTAAGCTTCTAATAATCATACAATTGAGATTCTCCATCCTTTTATAGGACAAGGATGAGAATTAGTTACAAAAGATCCAATGATCAAGATTTTTTTATGATGATCAACGATCCAAAAGTCTTTGACTAAGTCAGCAACCTAAAACACGTGGCACAAATTGCCATCTGTCAATTATCTGGAATATTCTTCAATTTAGTTGACCTAGTCAACCTGATATCTACTTTGTATTGTTATCTTCCTCTTCACCAATAGAAGGTTCATATTCTATTACTCTACATCTGGTCCCCTCGATGACTTCATATACATGAATGACCTTTTCAATCTCTGCAATAGCTACTATCTTTACCTTCATGGATGCATGCTCCTGCGCCTTTAACCGATCCTAAAAATATATCCACTGGTTTGTTCGGCTATCCATCTTCTCCTTATACTTCACAATTTTGGCCTTCATCCTCATGGCCTTATCTATTGTATCCTAAGAAAAATGTTTGATAGGATCTTCTGCTACCATTTTGAAATTATCTCTGAACGCCTTTATAGCAAAATCCTCATCTTGGTTCTCTACCTTTCCTTCTACTTCACCTTCTAAGGATTCCAAAATTTCAATCTCATCTACTAGTAAATCATGAAGTTTCCTATTGATATCCACAGCCTTGGAATTACATTTCTTTAAAATATCTCCCTCAAATCTTACATCCTCATGCCAGTCATCCAACTGGAGTAATATCTGAGATGTTAAGATATTTTTTGTTATGAGGATATTAGAGTCTGTCTTCCTCATCTTCTTGAGGTTGGCCAGATTTTTGTCACTCTTTATTAATTTCTGGCCTACATCCTTCTTCATTTTGTCTGCCTTCTCCTTCAAGTTGCTTAACAACTCACAATTTGATAATGAAATCCTTATTGTTCTTTCTCCATTAGCTAAGAATTTATGGAACCAATTGTCCATTATTTGTGCATGATGTTTTTGCACATCTAGAGCTGCAATATCCAGTTGGGATACCAATGTCAATGCAGTATCCTATGTTATTTGAATGTTAGTTGGTGCTGCCAGCCCTTTCACAAAAGCATGTAATTGGGCTACTTGTGCTTTATACATCTTCATTTTGGCCTTTGCCTTCCTTATTCTAGCCTCAACAACATCAGTGTGATTGCTTAATCCATGGATTTCCTACTCATTTGTGTCATGGCCCAAATCAATAGTGGTTATTTGGAATTCTTCTAGCCTTATTTCTCCTTTGGCCTTATCCACCTTAGGTACATCGATCTGAGTTGTCCTCTTTCCTGTGGCTGCATCTCATTTTATTGTCAAGTTTGTCCTTGCCCTCCTCTTCTATTTAGCTAGATCCAAAGTGAAGAGTGATTTGAAATCAAAAGTATCAGTCTCTTCTTATGGAGGTGCCACCTCTGATGACATCCATGTGAGTGCAGTTGAATCTGACCCTCCTTGGCCTGACTGCTCAATTTGAGCATCCTGTATCTCTTTATCTTTATTTGTCTGATCATCCTCAGCAAGGACTTGTGTATTTTCTTTCTGGCTTCCATCCTTATCCTACTGAAGTGGGGTGACCCTAGGGTTATCTACTTGTTGATCCTTATCTTGATCATTCTTTCCATTACTCTGAATCTTCTCTTGTTATGGTAAGGATTGATCTGGATTGGATGTATCTTTTGGTTCCTCTAGAATATTATCCTTTGTATGTACATCCACTGCCACATCCTAAGCCTTTTCCTGTTGCATACCTTCTACTTGAATATTCTCAAGCTTCAGTGCTTGATCATCCTAATCTGGTTTTGGCAAGGGTTGCTCTTGATTACTTTGGTCAGCATTATCCCCAACATCAATGCCTTGTTCTAATATTGGCCCTTGTTTAGTTTTATCCATTGAGACATCCTGTTGGGCTTCTTCAATATGGGCCTTCTTATCTACATCATTTATATCCATAGCAATACTCTTTTCTAATCCTTGATTCTTTTTGGTAGTCCCTTCTTCTTTCTCCCCATCCTTGGGCTGATATGCCAAGTTGATTGTTGCTGGACTGGTTACACTCTCAATCAAAGTATTAAGGGGTCCCATCTGTACCTCTAATTCTAGGGACTCCTCTTTGTCAATGTTCTTATCTTTAATTTCTGCATCCTGACTTCCCACCTTTGCTTCTGTGTGGTGGAGCAGGGTCTCAATTAGATAATTAGTCACATCCCAGACTACCTCATCATCAGTATCAATAGTCGCACTCAATGGGAGTGGCTTATTTACTTTTTTCTCCAATGATTTATTAATGGCTTCCTATGCCATTTCAGATTTCAATTTGATGATGCCTTCAATGGACACAATGTGTTGCAACTCCTTGACCACATTCAAGGATGGATCAATCTATTGTGAAGCAGCTACAATAGGAGGTGTGATTGCTCCTCTCATATCAGGGCTTTGATATCTTGAGTACCTAGGGACTTTGACCCCTTGCAACAGATCACTCTTCTTCCTTTTTAATGTTTCAATTGGCATTTGATCTTCTTCATCATCATTGTCTTCTTCTCCTGCAACAATCCTAACTGGACTTTGCTCTAGATCTTCTAACATTTCCTCTTGTGTAGTTGATACTTGAGGAATGGATATTGGGATAGTTTCTTGTGGAGTACCTTTAGGAGGTGAGGGTGGTGCATACACCAATGAAATCCCCTCGATCGTAAGTTGCTCTGCAACTCTTGATGAGTTGGGTTCCATTGCTTTGGTCCCAAGGACCTGCCTCTTTCTTATCAGAAAATCATCGTAGCTAGGCTCCTCCCTTTCTTTCATTTTTCTTTTCTTGTCAAAGGTGACTGCAATAGCTTTTTCTTTTAGCTCATTGACTTTCTTGGCCACCCAATTCTTGGTCCTTGCCAGGACTTTGGTTGTAAGGACATCAATATAAGTTTCATTTTTTTGGGTCCAATCTGGAGGTGCCAATGCATCATTATACACCTTGTTATCTTCATACTCAAGATTCATAACATCATCATCATCCCTCTTCAGCTGTGGAGGGACATCAAGTTGGCCGATGGTCTTTATTTGGTCTAAGGTTAGTCTTTGATATTCTCTTCTCCTAACTTCATTCTTATCATTGCAATCTCCCCAATAATCCTGAAGGTGCACACTATGTTTATACTTCTTGTTGAATCTTTTCTCAATCCTATGGTAAGGATCATAATCTCTAGACAAAGGAAATAATTGTAAGTTCAAACTTTTCAGGTCAACCTCAACTTTCCTAGCATTGTCCAGGGATCCTACGAGGAACTAGTTGATATCTATAGGAAACTTTATATATGGTCTCCCCTCTTTCTTCTTAGATAATTCAAAAATGGGGAGTTGTTCTCTCATCATTTCCATCAATACTATTTTATCAGAAGGATATCTAGGTAACATGAACGGGTTTCCACTGAACTCCTCCATCTTGATATAAGAATATGTCTTGGCCTATATGAACCAAGAACCATATACACTGATCACCTTTGTGGCCTCTACTAAAAACCTTTTGGATCTGTCCCCTTCCATGAGCCTAAATATATGCATAATGAAACAATCACTCACCATCTTGTAATGCTAAACAGATAGACTCCTTTCCAGCAGGGGATAATGCTCCCAAGGAGTTTTCTCATGGGACAACTTGCTCATCTTTCCCACTGTTTGTAGACCTTCAAATGTGCCTTTTGCTGCACAAGCATATACTAGATAACAGGTCATCCTAAAAACCATATCCTTACCATTCTTCCACTTTACCATCTGGTCATGCATAGCATCACTAATAATTTTGGCCTATTGACCTTTACATTTTTGTTCTCGATGACCATCCTGATTAATCCAAACATCTAGGATTTGAAATCTCTACATCTTGCTCTTCCCATCAATCTACTGAGAAAGAACATCATGTACTGCACTTGTTCATTGAAATCATACTTGTATAAATGTTATGATATTTAAGCCACTGCCTTGGCTGTATTAGCCAGACTTCTCCATCCCTAGTAGATTACTTTCGTGCAAGTCTTTTGACTAGTATCATATTCTTTAGCTAGGGAATCTAGGTTGGGCACATAGATTCCTCTAGCTAATGAAAAATTGAATGCCTCTGATATTCCATCCACTGATAAATCTACATAAACCCTTCCCTATTTCTCCACCTTCCTGGTGGCAATGTCATAGTTATGTGCACACTAGATCACCAGCTCCAAAGCATCTATTGCATAAGGAAAACCAGTTGCGTAATACATCCCCGAAGTGACTATGTTTTTTAGAATAGGATGGTCCTCTCTGGCATTGATCCGTGCTCGGAATGCTTCGATGTTTGTGTCACCTGAATGGGTATCCTTTGCAAAACCCAGCTTATTGTATACACTGTACATTTTAGGAAACATGACGTATTTGAATTCTGCATCCCTCTTGTCCATCCTAGGTTGCGACATTTTGTCCTGCAAATTAAACATACCAATCTCAAATACTAGCATATACCTATCTAGGGTTAGCACATATCAATCCTCTATGTTTTGAAAGAGGCAAAATAGTTTAAATCCTATGAACATAACTAGGCACTGCATGGACACTATCATATTTCATCATTTACCCTTCCTCTAGATGATCATGACCAGAGTTTATGAAAAAACCAGAGGGGTAAAGTCTTATACGTACATGTGAATTCTTCCTTAACCTATAATTAGGGTGATAATGGTGATTGAATGCCACACTAGATTGAATGCTCCTCTGTAATTTCACTCTCTTCTATCGCTCTGGTTCGCAATTAGCTCTTTCACAATAAGATTAAGGATTCTGTATGCAATTATGTCAATTATGATAATGAAAAACCCTTTTATCTTAGTCCAATTGTGATTTTAGGGCTTATTAATGGCATGGAGGAGATTTGACAGCTTCATTAGGCTTGATTGCATGAGATTGCTACAGGTGTTCGTTGGCGCAAGTTCAAATTTAAATGCCAATGGCTTTTGCACTGCATTAAATGCAAAAAGTGCAGGGTTGTGAAGATAGGGATGAATATCCTGCAAGGAATATCTTTATGTGGATATCCGGATGACGTTAGCAGAGGTTAGGTCAACCTTCGTTGACCAAAGATACACTATCAGGTTTCAAATTCACCTTTAAAAGGTCAGGATGTCCATATAGACATGTGGCATCATGTCATTGGTTATGTGAAAGGATGGACACTAAGTCAAGGTCTAGACATTATGTTGTAAGATATCCATCCAGTCAAAATATTTGGATGGCGTCAGCAGGGAGAAATTCCTTCATTATATCGAGATAACATGACATCATCTGGATGAGGATATAAAATTAGATCATGACATTGAGTTTTGCAAAATATCCCTATTGCTTAATGTCCTAATGTCTTAAGAAAAGTATTCCTTAATGTTGCGTCGAGTGATTGTGATGTTATCAGGATATGGATGTTAAAACAATGTTCAGATATTAAGCTTATATCCATATGTTATCCAATATCTCGATGATGTGAGCAAGTTTAGCATTCTTCGTAAAGCTGGGATGGTGTAAAGTCATCTGGATCGGAACATTAAAATAAGGTCTGGATATTAGCGAAGCTAATATCCCTGCATTCTAATATCTAGGTGACGTTAGTGAGCTCGGGGCTCCTTGTAAGATTGGGATGACATGACATCATCGAGACATGGATATTCTCGGTCAGGATATTAAGTTAAGATCAGGATGTTATTTTAATATCCATGCGCATGTGTTTAACCCACCAAGCACTTTAAATTTGATGTTTGGATATTATCAAAAGTCAAGATAGTGGGATAGTATCCAGATGTTAAGTAATGTGAATATCCGTATGACCCGTTGACCAAACTTTGACCGTGTGTAACTTCTTTATTTTAACGAATTTCAGGGTGCTTCAAAAAGCAATTCTGCTTAGAATTTTGTGCTCTTTCACTTGGTAGGATTTGTATAAAGAAATTCAAAATCTAAAAATTTGACCTATATCATAGGATCTTGATATGCACATGATAACAGGCAGATATCTGATACTAATTTTACCACACCACCCAAAAGCAAGGGAAACAAGAAAGCCAATCCAAAAGAAAAAAATTGGGTGCCTATTTTGCTAAGGTAAAATGGGGCGTGTTGTGTAACCACACAACATGTTCCAATATGAACCAACTAAGATACCACAAGATCCCAACTCATCTTGAGGAATCTTCAACCCAAAATAAGGGTCTTCAAAATACTCTATGATCCTATGACTCCATGTCATCAAATAGGTTCACATTACTACAATGAAACCTAAATCATAGAAGACTCGAGGCACGAGTGTTGAACCTAGGATGCTCTGATACAACATGTAAGAACCAACCATCACACTAGAATAAAATAATATTATCCTAAAAATTAGTCCAGAAAAAAAAGGGAAGATTAAAATTTTCTCATAAATAATACAAATCATTTAAAATACTTACATCAATATAATAGAATATGATTCTATACATTAGCTAATCATATAGCTTAACACAAGGACCATGTCGTTACAATATCCAACCATATAGGCTCATACAAAAGAGATTCACTCCATACAATGTCTTTGATGCCTTACCATTTATTTGACACTAAACCTAGTGGAGAGAGAGTATCATCAAGGAGATTTACCACCCAACCATGAGGCTTACGCCTCCTCAATCTTCCTTCATGAATGGAGAAGCTCGACCCTACGGCTTTAAATGGAAGTCAATACTATATATTTAAAGAATGTATAATGCTCAATATAGGGAAAAATAATTATAAATTAAAAGATGTTTTTGGTATTGATAAGCTGCAAACAGTGTAGGTCCCGATTACAAAAATCCCAATAGGCAACAAAATAGGCCCAGGGCGGCCACGAACAACACAAAAATAGCTGACTAGCAACAAATGATTAAAACAGTATTAAAACCAAGTCCATAGCATAAAACATAGGAAAAACTAAATAAACATTTCTTTCCAGTCATCCTTTAGCAACTTGATTAGATCCTCCTTGTTCTCATTCATGGTGTCCACACCAGCAATAAAGTGAGCCTCCTACAGAATAGAAAAGGTAGAGGCTGCCCTATGAAAGACTTTCATGCAAACCTTCATCAACAACTTAACTTTATTCTCTACAGCAGAAAGACGAGATTCAACATCCTCCAGTTCTTGAACAAGCTTCCTGTTGGGGTCATCAGTTATGGTACTCACCATCTCCTTGTCCGATGTCTCCAGGATTTTGACATCATTGGGTTCACTATCATAGAATGAGTAATTCATTGAGTCAAAATGACTTGCACCTTCCTGTTCCTGCACTAGTGTTGTCTTGACTTCCTTGATTTCCATTTCATACTCGGGGTCATCATGCTCTAAATTCAAAGAGTAATCCATAATCTTGAGTACCTGGGGCTTCCCTCCCACCAACCTAAAAGACCTTCTAATGCTCAATCTTCTTTCGGAGTAGTCTTTACCCACCGTCTTCCCCTTGTCCACAACAATATCCTCCAATTTCTAAAACTGAGAAATGTATTGCTTATTCACAGTCTCCAGTTCCTCAATCCTTAGACCCACATCTCCTTTTTTCACTTTCTTCTTTCCTCCCTTAGAAGGCCTAAGTTGACATTGTTGGCTTTTATGTTTTTTTCTACCCTGAGGTGGTGGGCTATTTTTCAAACCACAAAGGCCCTCCGCCACTTCTTCATGGGATTGGCCATGGGACCCATGTACCCCACTAGAAACAAAGAACGCAGGGTCCCTGCCCGGGAGCTAGGCCTTAGGGGTAGAAACACCTTTCAAGGTGGGGCTAGAACACTAGATAGTAGGGGACTTAGGGAGGGGGTCCACAGGGCTAATAGGTACATCCACAACAAGGGACTTGGTTTTAGGTTTAGAGGGACTGTCATACTTGACATTGAGGGGAATGTGATCATTTGAATCTGCCTTAACATTTTCTTCAACAAGACAGGCCTTAAGAGGGCACAGGGCAAGATGAAAATGATATAGACAAAAGATAAGACCCTAGTGCAAGAGCACTGTAACCACCTCTAGGTTACCCTCACGGATTTTCTTGGTCAAATTGACAGAGGAATCTAAGCTAGAAAGCAAGTAGAAGAGAAACTGACCAACATTTTGTGTCTAAAATGGTAGTGATAGAAACACCTATAACAACCTTCTAGGGTAAAGAATTTCATGATAAGATGACATACCTAGTCCCATAGGTTAACCAAACTCTCACGCTTAAAGATGCCTTGGAGTCTAAATGTTTCAATGCTATTTTATGGTAGTTATTATCATAAAGTAAACGAAGATCTAAGCCTATATTTAATAGTTATTATCATATATAATAAGGAAGTTTTAACACCATTACATGACTTTTTAAATAGAACGATAAATGATAGTTTAACACCTATCTATGGCTAATAAAAACTTGAAAAGATAAGTAGGCCTATGGCCAATATACAACAATTCTATTGCCATTGAATGGCAATTAAATCATTCTATTATAATGCCTGGATTGGGCCGATCCAACTTATTTTCCTAAGCACCTTTCAAGGTAGACATAAATACATCCAAGTGCCAACATTTGGTGGTCAATACACCAGGAAGTGGCACCTCAAATGACTGAAGACATCTTACAAGATTAAACCAATTTTGACATCCTTGATGGCTGAAATAAATTCTACAGACTTGGTAGAAATGAGATTCCTGCAAAAGTTCTAGTAGACATGTATGCAAAATGTGAAAGCATAGACAAGACACAAACTTTTTGACAGAATTCCTCAAAGCGATGTCATATGATGGAACACAATGATTACATGATTGCACAAAATGGATATGTTGAATAGGCTTTAGAAAATTTCAAGCAAATGCATTTGGCAGGTGTTAAGCTAGATGTGCCAAAGAGAGAGCTAGTAGGCATCCATGCAAAATGAGGATGGAAAGACAAGGCACACAAACTATTGGCAAAATGCCGCATAGAGTTATTATCTCATGGAATGAAATGATTGCAGGATTTGCACAAAATGGATTGGCATATTCAAGGAATTACGCTCAACATAGAAATAGATTTTAGTAACTTTCAAGAAATCACCGAGAGCTATTATAAAAAAAGCCTTAACAATACATACTAGATACACATCAATTTCTTATGAATTTTGAACATTTTAAATTGGTTTGAACATAATTCTATGACATAATGGAAGCCAAGTCGATAGTCTAAGAAATTGGAAATGATCAAGAGGTTATGTGTACAAAATATAGAGTGTAGACATGGCGCAACTATGAGTTTGAGAACTACATAGTCTCTCTACAACCATAAAAGCATATTAACAAGTTATCACCTTTTAATCTCAAGAAGAAGGTCTAACCAACCCTTCATATAAGAATGGTATTAAACTTTTGGGCTAATTAACTCATTAGACGTGATTCAATAGATATCTTATCCATGAAAAATATCAAACGGAGCCCATATTGTCTCTTCAATATAATCCACATTGAAAACAATAGAATATATTTATTGATAGTTCCCAGTACCTGTGTAGTCACGTAGATAAAATGTGAAAGCATAGATGAAGTTTAAGAACAATATACTATAGAAATTCCCAATTTCATGATCACTAGATACACACCAAATGGACAACAAAGTTAAATTCCAAGATTGATAAATACACTATTGAAACATACCCGATCTTCTTGCAAATGTAAAAGATAGGTGAGGATTGAAATGCTCAGCTTGACCCGATTTGTTTTTGTCTTGTTCTTCCATAGTGTCTGGTAAGAATTTCAGCTTTTTCCCTTAGATCCCCTTTTTTGAATTCCCCCCTTTTATTTTCTCCCAAACTCCCTTTTATAAGTTTTACATTTCAAAAACAAATTTTAAAAGGCAATTAAGGCCAATCTTTCCTAGTCACTCATTTTCTAAAATCAATCCTCATAAACTTAGAAAACTTGAAAAAAAAATCCACAATTAAACGTCTTTATGACAAGAAACTACTATTTCAAAAATTAGATAGAAGAAATTAATGACTATGCAAGAATATCTTTTCTAATAGATATTTAGTTTTCTAAAATAATTAATTTAAATATTGCATCTAATATTTATTGTGATTATTTGAAGATTATTCTAAATGTGGATAATATGAATGCAATTATTTTTCTTGTTAAGCAATTAACTATGTGGTATTGGCGCAGGTTCCTTCAGCACAAGTCACCATCAATCGACTAGATGTCCTCTGTCACTCTCTCCATCGAGAGAGTGAGAGAGTAGCCTTGTCACACACACAAGTCAAAATTAGTCAACAATTGATTAAATAATAATAATTTTTTAAAAAAATCATAATTAATTTAACAATATGTTCATTTTTCCAACATGCCTACCTGCATGAGACATCTGAATAATTGCCATTATGATAAAAAAAAAAAGCATTCCATACTTGTTATCATCATTGGAAATCATCAACGCTAAACAAAAGGGAAGAGTTTCAACATTAAGACTCAAGAAAATATCAACACTGATGAGTATCAGGTAGCACTTATCTAAACATACCTTTTTACTCCCTTTTTCTCATCTTTATACACTACCTATCTTGGTAATTCCACTATAGGAACTATGAAGTCTTATTTTAATTATTCTAATAAGAGATGAAATGTTGAAGTTACTGTTATGATGAGAAGACCTATGTTTGAAGTGAAACTGACAAAATTATGTAGAATTATCTCTTTTTGTTTCAAGGTAGCCATTGCTTAGGCATAAGACAATTTTGAGAACTCCGGAGATGATCCTAATTATCTCCAGAGCTAAGCAAGAAGGACATTACACATCACTCCAACATTTTCCAACATTGTTGGAGGATCTCTAGAGTTAAAGCAACAGGACAGAGAAGGTTGGTGATCATGAAGACCTATAGAGTTGTGTCCTAATAGGCTTTGTAAGCATCTCCAAAGCTTCTAGCAACTGCATAGCGTCTTCGAAGTTGCATAGGATCTCTGGAGTTGAACAAAGTCTCTGGTGCTGCTAACTACTAGAATCTCTAGAGCTTCTGAGGGGCTACGGAGTTTCGCATATCTAGGCCTAGGTGTCCATGAAGATAACTCTAGTGGTCCAAGGGGACATAATGTACTTATATTTGCTTTTGCATGAGATTAGAGTACTTCTCATAGTTCGCTATTTTTGAAAAGTTAAGTTCCTTTTTATCAGGGCCTCCACATCCCATTATTGTTAAAAGTCAAACTCTAGATTTAGTGACACCTTCAGTGTCACTTAAGTTCTTTTTAAGATTTCCATGATTATACTTTTGATAGACAGTTGCATGTTTTATTTCTAAGAATAAGATATCTTTTATATCTTCAGTTGAACTGACAGGAAAGATAGTTAACTCCAGAAATATGATGTTGCTCAGATTGATATATATGGATAGAGACAGCAGAATAATATATATATATTTTTAGTAGATGTTTATGTAATTTCATCCTTCAATAGAAACATATTTTTTTGAATACAATATACTTTGGATAGACTGGATTAAAGAAAGTAGTACTGTTATACTTTTGCTCTAAGATCTTTGTTTAGCCTTCAGTTCTGAAGGTATGGAGCAAGGGCCCACTCCCACCAATAGATAGGAGGCTAGTATTCTACTCTATTATGTTATTGTAGCTTTCTTAAATATAGTTTTCCTATTTTCATAAAATAGATCAATTACCATCAAAGCAATCTTGTTCTATTTAATGAATGTTTAAGCTTTTGTGTGAATCATAAAGAACATTTCAGTAGATTACTATTTCAGTTCTTAGATGAGGTTTTCCTTTCAAGAAAGTAGTTAAAAGAATTAGTTTGATTAATTAGGGAAGTTCAATTCAGTAGATTAGTTAAGGACTGTTGATTATCAAGTTTCTATTGCAAACATCCATGGACACAACCCTAGATTTGACACATAAAATATGATTAAATGCTAAGGTACAATGACCCTTGTCATTTTTGGCGCTGTTGCTGGGGATAGTGTGTTAATAACAACCCTAGTTAACAGTCCCATTTAGGATTAGATTAATTCAGTATGGTTAGACCTAGAGACCCAAAGGGTAGATATATCAAACAGACACCCAAACAACATCCTATAGGTGAAAGCAGTGGGGTAGGACAAGGCCTTGTTGAAAAGGAAAAAGAACATTTAGGTCCTACCTTAGAAATCACACAATAATTAGATATCCCCACAAGCCCTCAAAACCTTACACTCTCTGAGTACATTCAAGAACTGCAGGAGAAACACCAGGCAGATCTGTTAAGAGGATCCACCTTACCAAAACTCAAACTAAATCTTGGAAGGAAGAAGCATCAAAAGAAGAACCATTAAACATGGGGGACAATCATGACCAAGCAGACCCTCTGCAAGAGAATGCAAGAACTTTTTCATATCCCATTGTCCTCACCCCTGAGGAAAATGTGCCTATGAAAAACATTTCCCCCTCAAATCTTCCAACATTCAGGTGAATTCCTTTTGAGGATCCAGATCAGTTCCTCTTTGAGTTCAAAGTCTTATGTCAAACATATGGCTATGGATCTGATAACCAAAAGCTCAAACTTTTCCCATCTACACTAAAAGATTCTTCCATGAGGTGGTTCATGGGCTTAGCCCCAAATTCTATCTGCTTATGGGAATAAATGGAAACTAAGTTCCTGGACAAGTAGCAAGACTATTGCAGAATTAGTGATAGAAAGGAAGAGTTGTTTAAAACTAAACAAAAAGAGGAGGAAAGCTTAGAGGACTACCTAGATAGATTCAACTTTTCCCTTAGAAGGTATGGCAACCCTATAGCACACAACTTGGCCAAAACCTTGTTTATGAGAGGTTGGATAAAGAGTCAAAGCAAGCACTAGATCTAATGGGAAGAGGGAACATCAACAAAATGGACATGCTTGTAATTGAGTAAATCTATAGAAACTACTCTAGAACACAGGATGGAGTAAGAACACCAAGGTCTCAAAAAAGGAAAAATGATATAGTGAAGTTAATGGAGGAGTTTACAAACCTAAAAATAAATATCTTAGTTTAGATGAATACCACCTTAGATGGGATTCAGGCTAAGAACAGAGCAGTTGAACCATTGACAATTTACTACCCTAGATGCAGAAATAAACACCTTTTGAGAGAGTGCCCATTGGATAATTCTGAGATCTGCCAGATCTATGATAAAGAAAATTCTACTAGTCATTGTGATCAACTCCTAGCCTTAAAAAGGTTGACTAAAAATAATGTCCATATTGAAGAGGAGTTGAACTATGTAGGGTAGAAGCAAGTTGAACATTTCCCTTAAAAACCAATACCTAACTCAGGCTTCTTATAGGGGCCCTTCAAATTGGTGAAACAACCAATGAAATTCAGCCTGGCATGGACCTCAAACCATTCCTCCATGGGTACCACAAGACTGGTCAAGCCAGCAATGAAAAAACCATCAATGGCAAAACCAGCCTTGGAGTAATCAACAGTGGCCACAATATTTTCCATCACATTTTGGACCTCAAAACATGCAGCCTTAGTGTAGTCCTCAACAAGGCTATAATCAACAGTTCCAAGGACAACCTAGACATTTCCAAAACCAACAACAAGCACTCCTAACTAGACCAACAAACACACAGAGAGTCTCAAAATGAGCCAGTTAGTCAATCACCCTTACCAGCTCAACCTATAGCAAGCCCATGGAATAAACAAAGAGCAGATGTATACATGACTGAGCAGGAAAACATGGCTAGTGTAAACGCTATTTATTAAAATAACCTCTAGCTATGTTCTGGGAAAGCTCTTCCAAGACCATCTCCTCCACTCATAGTTGAAGTAACATATGACATGGAACTTGAAAATCCATCCACTCAACCCTAGGAGGAAATTACTATAGAAAAAGTACCACAAGAACAACCCTCAGGTAACTCCAGAGTTCCTCCTAAAGGAACAACTTCAGAGCTACTCTGGAGAATGAAAAGTTGGCACCATACCTAGAATGGCTCAAATAACATGTTCCCCAAAAAATAGTTCTACAAAAACAAGTCCAACCCACCATTGAGTAAGAATTGTGCAAGAAATCAGGCAGCTAAACATTGAAATCCCAATCCTTGAAGCAATTAGAGATGTTCCTGAATTGAATCAATTTATCAAAAAACATTGTGTTAAGACATCAGGGAAGGAAGAAAAAATTTCCTACCACCTTTCAAGTGGAAGGAAAAGCAGTGGACCTTCTAGTGGGAGAAATGCCCCTCCCAAAGTATGGGGATCCTGGGAACCCTATCATAACAGTCCACATCTCAGAAGTTGAAATATCCAATGTTTTAGTTGACTTAAGAGCAACAATAAACGTCATGATAGTTCACACCCTAGATAAATTGGCCCTTACAGGAATTTAGGCCACTTCCACAATTTTACAATTACTCGATCAATTAGTAGCCATTCCAAAAGGGGTGTTGATTGATGTCCCAGTTGTTGTAGAATCATAGGAATTTCCAATGGATTTTCTTATCTTAGAGCCAAGAAATCAAAGGAATGCTTATCCTCTGATTTTAGGTAGGCCATGGTTGGCTACTATAGCAGCATCCATTGATTGTAGAACTGGGGATATGGTCATCTCAAATGGATTGGACATGAAGAAAATCTCCTTGTATCCTCCAGCTAAACCGTTCATCCATTATTCAGTAAAAATGTGGGTATATGAGCCTAACAACATGGAAAATAGTACCTCTTTAGCTATGGTTACTGTCATTTGGGGGAATTGGAAGAAGAAATAAACTATGATACACCTAAAGATATAACTCACATCCTCATTGGGAAAGACACAATGGACTTAGCTCAAAACTCAAGTAAAGAACTTCTAATTGATACCCATTGTACCCTTGCTAATATCATTCCTTGTGGGGAAACCTTCTATAGAGACCTAACTACTTTTCACATATTGCTTCCACATTCTTGCCCTCTTAACACTATAAGTCCAGAATATGGGTTAGGATCATCCATGGAACATATTACAAAACAAGTCATGGTCTTACCTGAGAAAACATTGAACATCAACATTCAGTTAACGACACAACAAGAAGGGGCACTTCTTGATCTTCTTATCTCCCATTCAAAAGCTTTTGACTGGGAATACAAAGACATGAAGGGCATCCCTCCTGAGATTTGCACCCATCACATATATAAAAAAGATGTCAAGCTTGTTAGACATCCCTAAAGAAGGTTAAACCCTGCACTCAAAGATATTGTCAAAACTAAAATAGAAAAACCTCTACAGGCCAGATTCATTTATCCTATCTCAAATAGCCAATGGGTTTCACCCTTGGTTATAGTGCCCAAGAAGAATGGGAAATGGAGAGTACGCATTGATTATAGGGAGCTAAAGAAATCCACAAAAAAGATTATTTTCCCTTGCCATTCATTTACCAAGTACTAGATAACCTAGCAAGGAAAAAGTACTTTTCATTCCTAGATGAGTTTAGTGGATACAACCAAATCCAAGTGGCACCAGAAGACCAGGATAAAACTACCTTCACATGCTCATGGGGAACCTTTGCATATAGAGTCCTTCCATTTGGCTTGTTTAATGCTCCAACTACCTTTTAGAGGGTTGTTTTAGCCATTTTTGTTGAACTAGCCAATGAGTGTATGGAGGTCTACATGGATGATTTTATTGTGTATGGGAACACCTTTGAATAAGCCCTCAAGAATCTAGAAAAAGTGTTACAATGTTGTGAGAAGAATCAATTGTCCTTGAGCCATGAAAAATGCTTTATGATGGTGGAAAGAGTTGTCCTTGGGCATCACATATTAGTAGAAGGAATCAAAGTAGATCAAAAAAAGGTAGAAGTGATTAAAAAATTACCCCCACCTAAAAACCAAATTGATGTTAGAAGTTTCTTAGGTCATGAAGGATACTCTAGGAGGTTTATAGAAAATTTCATCAAAATAGTTGCCCCTATATTTTCCTGACTAACCAAGGATGCTAAATTTTAGTGGACAAAGGACTGCCAAACAACATTTGAGACCATCAAAGAAAAACTTATAGTCACACCTATTTTGAGGGGACCTAATTGGAATCTCCCATTTCACACCTAATCAGATGTATTAAATGAATCAATAGGGGCAGTCTTAGGACAAAAAGAAGAAGGGGAAGGCATGCATGCAATTTACTACATAAGTAAAAACCTTACCCTTACTGAGAAGAACTACACAACAACTAAGAAAGAATTCATGTTAGTCATCTATGCTATTAACAAATTTAGACCCTACATCACATGATACAAAATCTTTGTACACACTGATCATGCAACAATTAAATATTTAATGACCAAACTAGTGGTAGGTGAAAGAATCATTAGATAGCTATTACTGTTGCAAGAATGTTATATTACTATCATAGCTAACCCAGGAAAATTCAATTTGGTTGCTAACTTTTTATCAAGGTTGCATACAAGTGGAGAAAACTAGTCGATGGAAGATAGGTTCCTAGATGAACATCTCTTTGTTGTTTCTTCCATTACACCTTGGTTTGTTGATATAGCAAATTTCTTGGCTACAAGCTTGTTTCCTTCTCATTTCACTTCTAAATAGAAAAAGAGATTATTAAAGGAAAGTTTATCTTACAAATGGTTGAATGATTTGTTGTTCAAATGTGATCTCAACTTTGTGCTACGTAGGTGTTTGAGAGCTGATGAAAATTTTGATGTGTTGAGGGCATGTCATGATGAACCCTCAGGTGGACATTACTCCTCACAAAGGACAATCCACAAAATCCTTGGAGCTGGTTATTATTAGCCATCTCTCCATAGGGATGTGAAGAGGTATGTGAAGTAATGTGATCAATGCCAAAGGATGGGTCAACCAACTTTCACCCAGGAAATGAAACTTCACCCCCAAGTGGTTTTGGAACCATTTGAGCAATGGGGCCTAGATTTTGTGGGGCCTATTTCTCTAGCATCTTTAGGAAAGGAATACATCTTGGTATGCACAAATTATGTGACCGAATGGGTAGAAGTTCAAGCATTACAATTTGTAAGAGAAGAAAAAGTTCTTGATTTCCTATATAACAAAATCTTCTTAAGGTTTAGAGCCCCAAGAGCAATAATTTTAGATAGAGGTCCACAATTTACCTCTCAAGTAATACAAGATTTTATAAATTTGTACTAGATCAAGCACAAAATGTCTTCACCCTATCATCCCCAAGCAAATGAGCAGGTGGAAGTAACAAACAGAGAGTTGGAAAATATCTTGACAAGGATAGTGGCCATGAATAGGAAAGATTGGGCCAGCAGGTTACATGAAGCAGTTTGGGCTTACAACACCACATGAAAGTCAACAACCAAGTTCTCACCTTATGAAATTGTCTATGGGAAGAAACTAATATTATCAATAGAGTTTGAATTACAAACGCTCAGTATGCCATTTTATATTGGACTACCATTGTCTACAGCACAACAAGATTGAATTCTTCAACTTAATGAATTAGATGAAATTAGGATGGAGACCATACAACAGACATAACTCATTCAACATCAGAGGAAGCAATGGCATGACCAACACATCAAGAAAAGGACATTTCAGCAAGGAGACTGGGTTCTCTTATATGATTCTAAGTTCAAGGAGTTCAAGGGAAAATTACAAACTCATTGGATGGGACCTTACAAAATCAGGGAGTCTATGATAATGGAACATTCCAGCTAGCACCCATGATGGAGGGGAAAACATATTCTTAGTGAATGGTCATAGAATTTTCCTCTATCGATGACCAACTACAAAAGGGGAGTTTACCAAGGACTTTTGTTTGGTGACAAAGGACACATCCTCTAGCATAAATTGAAAAGATTCAATGGGCAATAAAAAAGGGGTGAAACCCAGTAAATGGTGTCCCTTCTCAAAAAAGAGAAAAAAAATAATAAAGAGAATGATTGAAAACCAGTAAAATGGGAGTCTTTCTCACCTAGGGAACTGAAAACCAGCAAATGGTGGTTCTCTTTTTCATGCAAGAATCAATCAGCAGTATCTCTGGGGCCTACCATGCACATCTCTGGAGCCTACCAAGTGCATCTTCAAAGCCAACTAGGAGCACCTCCGATGCTTCAACAAACATAGAATATTTTTGACCTCTATGGCCTAGCTTTCCAAATGTCAAAGAGGGGGCATAAAAAAGGTGAAGTCATCATGACTTCACACACCCCACTTTAAAAAAGGAGGCCACATCGAGCACTCATTGCACCCAGCTGTTGGTTGAACCTTATCTTTGCATTTATTGATGATGTCATCTGTTGATGTAAAGAAGTCACATCCATCATCAAAGGGACCTGACATTCCACGTTCTGCGGACATCATGAAAACTGACTGGGAAAGCTACACATGGAAGTAGGATCGTATCATACCTAATGGAGGTGGTAGCACAAAAACCCAAGCATATCATCTAATCATTACAAATGGTAATCCATGTATTTCTCTTAAATTAGTTAATTATGACAAGTCTTTTCATTTTCCATTTTGTGCAAGTTACCTAGACGTCATACGCTGCCATTATTCGCAAGTTCTATCCAATGCATGTCGCCTTAATTGCCCACTTGACACATCTGCTCCGGAGTGTCATAACCCTTCTTCATGCATGATTAACCCTCATTTTCAAAACTACAAGCAATAAATTCCTCCTTAGCAGTGGAGTAGTCATCAACCATAGCCAAACGAAAGAAGTTTTCCAACTCCAGAGTTTAGAAAACAAATAAAGCTCTGGAGGTAAAGGCATTATGCAAAAACAGAGAGAGCTCCAGAGATAGGGTCTTTTAGTGGAAATAGAGAGAGAGCTCCGGAGGGAAATTCATTCCGATAAACACTATATAGAGGAAGGTAGATAAAACTAAGGGTTTGCAAGAGGGAGAACAAGAGAAAAGGAGAGTCAATCATTGTCAAAGTGTAGAGTGGGGATTAAAAATAAGTTGGAGCTAGGGACATTAGAAGGATTGCTTCAAGACCATGCATCGGTTGATGTCTTGAAAGTTGCTAGATGATTCGAGTTCTTGGAGAAATTTGAAGGCTATAAAGAGGACATCGTAGAGGAATTTCTCTCCAATCTGAAGAATAACTAGACATAGGTACGAGGAGTCACTATCTCTATTTCTTCCACCATCATCAGTAGAACATCTAGCCTCCCAGAAGGAGGTGAGAAGTTTTACTATCTAAAAACCCTGTACTTTGATTTGATAAAAAATTTCTCAGTAGATAATGATCCTAAAATTTCAACACATATGAATAAGGGAGAAGTCAAGGGGATAGTTAGGACCACCCTTCCTCAGCCATGGAAATCCTTGGCCATGTGGCTGATGAAGTATTTCACCTATGATGGGCAATTTTCACTAGTGTTAAGGCTCATCATGGAAATGTTGATTTCCCTGAGACATGGACATACACATCCTGAGTACAATATAAACTTGCCCAGATTCCTCTATTATGCAGTCATAACATTGGTAGAGAAGTACCAGCAGGGCGAGGGTACTCTAAAACATCATGGTCTCATACATTTAATAGTAAAACACCATTTTATCTCTAAGATAGGAGGGGAGGCCTCATAGGCCTAAGAAAAAGGGTAAGAAAAAATAGAAGAGTCACCTCCCTCCACTTAGGAGACAAAAGAAGAGAGACCATCTCCATCTACCTCTTCCCCAACTACTAATAAGAGGAAAAAGGGGAAGAAGATTCTAGGGGAATCATCTATTGCACCTAAGTATGCAGAAGCCACATCTGAGGATTAGCCCCACAAAACACCTCACAAAGAAAAAAGTAAATTAACCTTGGCTGAGGAATCCACCCCAGCAAGAAAAATGAGAGGTGTTGAAAGTGAAGAAGAAAAAGTAGTAGAGGAGCCTAAAGGACTCCCAAACCTTAGAAACACAAGAAGGTGAGTGAGGAAGAAGAAATAGAGAGTCTCCAGAAGCTCCTAAATCACAAAAACCCAAAAAGGAGGACTCTGCTAGTACTGACACTCCTCCCTTGTTGAAAAGAAGCGAAAGGGTGAAAGTGACTGCGGAGAGCACTCTAGAGATAGCTAATCCTCAAACTACCCAAGCTTCAAAGGTGACACATAGTGAACCCCAAACTATCTCTTCGGATTCAGAAGAAGCTACACCAGCGTCAGAGTCACAAACAAAAATGATTCTCTAGAGAAGCAAAAGGAAGAGACAACCAACTCAGGCAGAAAGGGACACTACACTCCTGGCTGAGGTTCTTATTGATTTTAGAACCTCCAGGACCCCTCCTCTGGAGTAGGCTTGGACATCACATGCCCTAGAGTCTGCAGCAGACAAAGAAATAGTAGAACAAGAGGAGGCACAAATGAAGGGGGTAGAAGAACAAGAAGAGCAAGATAATGTTGGAGGACAAGATATTAGAGTCCTAGATGAAATGAATCACATGCACACACCTGATTCCTTCTCATTACATTTTTATGTTGATGAATATGATATCATCCAAGAAGGTCAAGATGCTTATGTTTGATGAGAGTTGGAACATTATGTCTTAATTTGTCTTCATTTCTTGAATTACTAGAATTTTGGTTGTTTTCTTTGGTGGAAAGTTGTTGTGTGGTTACATAACATGCCCCATTTTGCCCCAGCAAAACAGGGACCCAACTTTCTTTCTGCTTGTCTTGGATTGTTTTTCTTCCCTTTGCTTTTAGCGGTATGGTAAAAATCAGTAGCAAATGTGTGTTAGGATCTTGACATCTAGGTCAAATTTTCAAAGTTGGAATTTCTTCTTACAAACCCTGCTAAATGAAAGAGAATGAAATTTTAAGCAGGTTTTCCTTTTGAAGCATATTGAAATTCCTTATGATAAATAAGTTACACCTAGTCAAAGGTTGGTCAATGGGTCATAGGGATATTCATATCATCCTAATATCCGGATATTACTTTAATATCCTGATCCCCAAAAATTGTTAAGTAGCGCTCAACATCCAAACATTTGCCAATATGCGGATGTCAAATTTAAGTCATGTTGAAAGCTAAACATCAACCGCATGGATATTAAATTATCATCTAGATATTAACTTAATATCCAGACCTTAACTTAATGTCCATATCCGAGCCAATATCCATGTCTATATGACGTCACATTATCCTGATTTTATAAATACTCTTGATCCCAATTATGTCACCTAGACATTAGAGCACATGGACATTAACTTCATTAATATCCAAACCTTTACATAACATCTTGATCCCAATGATGTCATGTCATCTCAATTTCATAAGGATTCCCAAGCCTGCTTACGTCATCTGGATATTAACTTTTTGAAGATCCGCACCTTTCCTAATATCCAGATCCCGATAATGTCACTTCACCCCAACTTAACACTAATGATCTATCTTGCCGATGTCATCTGGATATTTGACCATAAGGACATTTCACATTCCTATTGTCTCGACCTTATCTTAATATCCTTATTCTGATGACATCACCCTATCATGTTACAACGAAGGAGCTTTCTCCTAGTGACGTCATCTAGATATTTTGACCATATGGATATTTTGTACTCGTAATGTCCAGACCCTCCAAATATCCATATCCTCGGTCTAACCAATGATACTACGCCACATGTCCATCCCAACTTGTTCTTGATAGATTTGAAACCTGGTAGTGAATCTTCAATCAACAATGGTTGACCATACTCGTATGCTGATGTCATACGGATATATCCAGATGGATATATCCATATGAATATTCTAAAGGTAATATTACCTCCATCTTGGCGCGCCCTTTTCACATTTAATGCATGAAAAGTCATTGGCTTTTAAATTCAAACTTGTGCAACAGACACTTGTCCCAATTTCTTGTGATTTCATCGCTAGAACCCATTTGATCCTCTCGGAAGTAATTAATATGCCCTAAACCTATGAATTTTCATGATTTAAATGGTAAATTGCTTTCATAATTTCACAATTACATTCAGAGAGCTAAATTACCTGGCACAAAGAGCTTGAGAATTCAATAGAAGCTGCTACAGTGAACCTACAACCAGATTCTGACTGCACAGAGAAGTGCATAATAACTCTGGTATTCATCTGCATATTTCAATTCAGGTTCTGCAAACTAGGTGTGTACGGACTAATCCCTAGATGGTTATTTCATAAGGATATTCCATGATTTTAAGCAGGGAAGAGACTTAAAATGCTAAAATTAGATAAATTTAGGGTTGTCTGGATTAAATGCATATTGTTTGAATGCCATGTTTACTGATTTCGTAGATGTAGTGAGGTTAACCCTACTATTATAGAGTGCCCTAGTTAAGATGAATCCATGGAATTGTAGGATGAGATGTCTCAACCATGCAAGGATAAATGTGATGCCAAGTTTAAACAAAGTATGTTCCTGAAGGCACATAGCATATACAACAAACAAGGGTTCACAGAGGATACCCATTCAGGTAATACAGACATTGAGGCCTTCAGAGCCAGAATTAGTAGTAGGAAAGATCATCCCGTCTTGAAGAACATAGTAACCACAGGGATGTACTACGCATCTAGCTTCCCATATGCTGTGGAGGCTATGGAGCTCGTGATTGAATGTGCACATAATTACAATGTGGTCATCAAAATAGTTGAGAAGTAGGGACGAGTATATGCAGATTTATTAGTGGATGGCATAACTGAAGCTTTTAATTTACCCACAATCCAAGGAATTTATGTACCAAACCTAGATGTACTAGCTAAGGAATATTATGGCAATCAAAAGGATTGCAGAAAGGTTATCTTCTTGGGGTGGAGAGATCTAGCTAACAAAGCCAAAGTAGTGGCTAAAGTGCCCCAACATTTATACAAATATGACTTTAGCCCAGAAGTGCAGTACATGATATTCCTACTTAGTAGGATGAGTGGAAAGGAGAATCTCAGGAACTTTGAGTCATGTATGTTCAGGTTGATCCGGATGGTTATTGAGAAAAATGATGGAAAAGTCCAGTGGGCCAAAATTATCAGTGACGACATGTATAATCAAATCATAAAATGGAGAAGAGTAAAGGACAGAGTGTTCAAAATGACCTCATATCTAGTATATGCCTATGCAGCTAAAGGTACCTTTGATGGCTTGCAAACAATAGGAAGAATTGGCAGATTGCCTAATGAGAAGACTCCCTGGGAGCATTATCCCCAACTGATTAGTCGACAATTGATTAAATAATAATATTTTTTTGAATTCATAAGTAATTATTTAAAAATAGGGGTTATGACATAATCACTTACTGCAACCCAATACTGCTCCTCAATCATCCACTGCTTGTCTTCATCCACCTAAGGGGTAGGTGCAAAAACTAAAGTTGTGTCCTCCTGTGACAAGCATGAAGGAGTAAATTAGACTAAAGATGAATATCATTTATTCACATTAAATGATGTGAGATAAAACAACAAATAAATAATAACATTCACATTACTAGCTCATACCTCTATCAAAGGCATAGAAGATAAAACTGCCACAACAATACCCATCTCCATTGATCCATGAATACCAAGAGGAGTCTAAATTGATGTCATTAACTAAAAATAGAACAATGTTATTTGACTAAATTATACATAACATTATTTACATACATAATGATTAAAAATAGTAAAATTTGCCTCAGTGAAACTTGATTTATGACTACTCCCACCAACTCATCATGATGTTGGAGGTTCAACATCCACTTGTTCACCATCAAAGTGTCATTTTAAGATTACCATTGACATATGACAAAAAAATTACATGTAGTATATTTACTATTTTGTTACAAATTACATACTTGTGGACTCGACATGGTTGCATAACCATGTATTGGAGGGCTGATAGATGTAGGATGAATACTTTAACCTTGGAATTTTATAACATATCAATTTTTTTGCATTAATTTTTAGGAGTGTGCTAACCAAGATGTGTAATAACTAATTGGGACCTGAAAATATCAGCAATGCTATGGGCATATAGGACAACATACAAGTGCTTAACAAAATTATGCCCATTTGAGTTGGTATATGGAGTTGATGGTACACTACCTATCCAATACATAGTACCAAGTTTGAGATTAACATATGACTTAGATTGAATGAGGATGACTTATTTCAAGAAAGATTAATTGACTTGGAGAAATTAAATGAGAAATGATTGTTGGGAGTATAAAACTAGGGTTAGGAGAAAAGAGAACAAAAAGCATGGCATGATTAGAATTCGAGGAGTAATTCATTCCAAGTTAATGACACGATGTTGCTATATGATAGTAAGATTAAAAACTAGGGAAATAAAAAAGGTGGCGTCTTGGGCCATATCAAATTGAAGAAATCATTTCATTGAGAGCAGTGAAATTAAGAACTTTACAAGATTGAGGACATGATATTTCTAGTCCATGACATGAATTGTAAAGCTTCTGGTTAAAACTGTGTGTAGCTTTTTTTACATTGACGTTTTGGGTCACACACAGTGATCCATCATCAGGAAGAGAAAGAGAATGAAAATGAAATTAACTGTAGATCAATTTCTTAAAAAGAGAGAGAGGGAAAAAGTTGACACGAGTTACTAGATGGGATAAAAGAACAAGAGGAACCATAAATTAAAAGAGTTTCAAAAAGAAAGATAAAAACCCACAATTAAAAAGAGAGAAAAAATGAGGTAAAAGGAAAAGTCAACAAGAGGAAAATAAAATGGTAAAATAACTAAAGAGAAAAAATAAAATAAAAGAATTAATAAGAACAAAAGAAAAATATCGAATAAAAGCATATGGGATAAAAAGAGGAACAAGTCAAGAAACAAAAGCAAAGAGAAAATAGATAAAAAGAAATTAAAAAGTGGAGAATTAAATAAATAGATCGTAAAGAACGAAAGAAGATGAGAGCAAAAATTAAGAACAATTTAAAATAGGAACAAGAGAAATTAAAAATTGAAAACTCGAATAACAAGAAAAACAAGAAAAGTAAAGGGAATTAAAATGATAGGAAGAAGAAAAAAATGATAAAGGAAAAGGAACAAGAATAGAAAATAATAACACAAGAAGAGAATGAAAGGAAGTGAAAGAAAGGAAATTGAAAATAGAAATCATAAATAAAAATAATGGAGCAAGAAATGAAAAATACATAAGATGGAGAAAGAAAGAAGGTGAAGAAGTCAAAAACTTAAAAATAATAAAATAAGAAATAAGGGAGAAAAGAAACATAAAGAGGACCAAAGGCTAGAGGAGGAGTCCACTGACCTAGAAAAGAGCAAGAAGAAGAGTATGGGTATAAGGAAGAGGCAGAGGGACCAAGGTGCGAGAGGATGGCAATGACGTGGGAGAAGTAGGGAGGAAGGGAACGAGGAGAGATCTAAACGAGATGGTGAGGGGAGAGGTCGTAAGAACAAAGCAAAGGTGGGGGAGTGATAGAAAGACCAGAAAGAAAGGGGACACTAGAGACAAAACCCTGAGAGATAAAAGGAATATGACAAGGGGGTTTTAGGGGAAGGAAATTAATCAAGGAGGGAATTTAATAATGGGTTCCAAGTGCGGCTCAGGTTCCATCCCTCATCTCGGTTCAGGTTGGTGGAGTTATTCCAAATGAAAATGGCTTCTTTGAGCTTCCTTTTAAAGAAGTTATCTTCCTTGGCTAGGATATGTGCATCCTTGAGGAAAATGTGGTGTTTGGTATAGGTGGAGTATTCTACAAGAGAGAATTTAGAAACCCTTTCATGTCTTATGTCCGCTTCGTGCTCTTTGATTCTCATGCAGATAGATCGACCTGTTTCACCAATATAGGGGGTTTCGCATGAGCAATCAATTTTGTAGACACCTAAATTAAGAAAGATGTCACTGGGGTCTTTGGTAGAAGGGATGAGGTTCTTGATGGAAGAGAGGGGTTTGAAGGCACATTTGAGCCCCTTTTTGCGAATAATTTTGGTGATCTTATTCGATATGCCTTCAATGTAAGGGAGGGTGGCACCATAAACAACATCAAAGTCTTTATTTTCTAGTCTAGAATTGAGGTGGGCTCGAGCTTGCTTAAAGGCTCTCATGATGTGTTTATTTTGGTACTCATTTAGTTTTAAAACTTGGGTGAGGTGGGAGAGTTCTTGGTTTGTGTGGTCATTGTTACAAATGCAGAAGGCCCTGGTAGCCAGAATCTTAAGGACACTAGCCTTTTGGGTAGGGTGGTGGTGGGAGGAGGCTAGAAGGTAGAGGTCAGTGTGGGTGGATTTCTTGAAGACATAACGACCAAGGGAACCATATTCTTTCCTGATGAGAAGGATGTCAAGGAAGGGGAGTTGGTTGTTGGTCTCAAGCTCTTTGGTGAACGTAATGCAGGGGGCAATTTTGTTGAGATGAGTGTGGAAAGATTCAAGTTGTTCAGGGCTATGGGGCCAACAAATGTTCGTGTCATCTACATACCATTTCCACCATTTTGGTTTAAGAGGGAAAGAGTTCAAAGCCAAATCTTTGAAATGCTCCATATACATGTTGGCTATGATCGGGAATAAAGGGGACCCCATAGCAACTCCATTAGATTGCTCATAAATAGTGTCCTGGAAGGTGAAGAATGTGGACTTTAAGCAGAGTTCAACCAAGGATGTAATTTCTTCATTGGTCTTCTGCTTAACCAACATAATGGAGTCTTTTAATGGGACTTTGGTGAAGAGGGAAACTACATCGAAGTTCACAAGAATGTCATTCTCATCACCCTTTTTGTCTTTGATGAAATCAACAAAATGGGTAGTCTTTGATGAAGGAAGAAGACTTACCAATTAGAGGAGAGACTAACTTAGCCAGATAGGCCGCAAGTTTGTAAGTTGGGGAATGAGTAGTGTCAACAATAGGCCGGAGAGGAATGTTGGGCTTATGAATTTTAGGGACACCATAGATCTAAGGTGTGATTTCCTTAAGGGGCATGAGGCACTTTTTGATGCAATCGTCAAAGGATGATTGGGTTATGGCAAGTCTCACTTGTTTAAAGATATTTGAAATAGGATTACGCAAGAGGATCTTATAGCTACTGCTTGACCACCTAAACAATAGTGGTAGCTATAAGATCCTTCCACGTAATCATGTTTCAAAAATCTTTAAACAAGTGAGACTTGCCATAACCCAATCATCCTTTGACGATTGCATCAAAAAGTGCCTTAGGAAATCACACCTTAGATCTATGGTGTTCCTAAAATTCATAAGCCCAACATTCCTCTCCGGCCTATTGTTGACACTACTCATTCCCCAACTTACAAACTTGCATCCTATCTGGCTAAGTTAGTCTCTCCTCTAATTGGTAAGTCTTCTTCCTTCATCAAAGACTCTACCCATTTTGTTGATTTCATGAAAGACAAAAAGGTTGATGAGAGTGACATTCTTGTGAGCTTTGATGTAGTTTCCCTCTTCACCAAAGTCCCATTACAAGACTCCATTATGTTGGTTAAGTAGAAGACCTTTGAAGAAATTGCGTCCTTGGTTGAACTCTACTTAAATTCCACATTCTTCACCTTCCAGGACACTGTTTATGAGCAATCTAATGGAGTTGCTATGGGGTCCCCTTTATCCCCGATCATAGCCAACATGTATATGGAGCATTTCAAAGATCTGGCTTTGAACTCTTTCCCTCTTAAACCAAAATGGTGGAAACAGTATGTAGATGATAGCAACATTTGTTGGCGCCATGGTCCTGAATAGCTTGAATCTTTCTACACTCATCTCAACAAAATTGCCCCCTACATTACGTTCACCAAAGAACTTGAGACCAACAACCAACTCCCCTTCCTTGACATCCTTCTCATTAGGAAAGAAGATGGTTCCCTTGGTTGTTCTATCTTTAGGAAATCCATCCACACTGACCTCTACCTTCTAGCCTCCTCCCACCACCACCCTGCCCAAAAGGCTAGTGTCCTTAAGACTATGGCTACCAGGTCCTTCCGCATCTATGACAATGACCACACAAACCAAGAACTCTCCCACCTGACCCAAGTTTTCAAACTAAATGGGTACTGCAATAAACACATCATGAGATCCTTTAAGCAATCTTGAGCCCACCTCAATTCTAGACTAGAAAATAAAGACTCTGATGTTGTTTATGGTGCCACCCTCCCTTACATTGAAGGCATACAAATAAGATCGCCAAAATTCTTCACAAAAAGGGGCTCAAATGTGCCTTCAAACCCCTCTCTTCATTCAGGAACCTCATCCATTCTACCAAAGACCCCAGTGACATCTTTCTTAATTTAGGTGTCTACAAAATTGATTGCTCATGCGGAACCCCCTATATTGGTGAAACAAGTTGATCTATCTGCATGAGAATCAAAGAGCACAGAACGGACATAAGACATGAAAGGGTTTCTAAATCCGCTTTTATAGAGAACTCCACCTATACCAAACACCACATTCACCTTGAGGATGCACATATCCTAGCCAAGGAAGATAACTTCTTTAAAAGGAAGCTCAAAGAAGCCATTTTCATCTGGAATAACTCCACCAACTTGAACTGAGATGAGGGATGGAACCTGAGCCACACTTGGAACCCATTATTAAATTCCCTCCTTGATTAATTTCCTTCCCCTAAAACCCCCCTTGTTGTATTCCTTTTCTCTCTCAGGGTTCTGTCTCTAGTGTCCCCTTTCTTTCTGGTCTTTCTATCGCTCCCCCACCTTTGCTTTCTTCTTACAACCTCTCCCCTCACCATCCTGTTTAGATCTCTCCTCGTTCCCTTCCTCCCTACTTCTCCCTCCTCGTTCTCCCGTGTCATTGCCATCCTCTCCCACCTTGGTCCCTCTGCCTCTTCCTTATACCCCTACTCTTCTTCTTGCTCTTTTCTAGATTAGTGGACTCCTCTTCTAGCCTTTGGTCCTCTTTATGTTTCTTTTCTCCCTTATTTCTTATTTTATTATTTTTAATTTTTTGACTTCTTCACCTTCTTTCTTTCTCTGTCTTATGTATTTTTCATTTCTTGCTCCGTTGTTTTTATTTATGATTGCTATTTTCAATTTCCTTTCTTTCACTTCCTTTCATTCTCTTCTTGTGTTATTATTTTCTATTCTTGTTCCTTTTCCTTTATCATTTTTTTCTTCTTCCTGTCATTTTAATTCCCTTTTCTTTTCTTGTTTTTCTTGTTATTCGAGTCTTCAATTTTTAATTTCTCTTGTTCCTATTTTAAATTGTTCTTAATTTTTGCTCTCATCTTCTTCCGTTCTTTACGATCTATTTATTTAATTCTCCACTTTTATTTCTTTTTATCTATTCTCTCTTTGCTTTCGTTTCTTGACTTGTTCCTCTTTTTATCCCATATGCTTTTATTCGACACTTTTCTTTTGTTCTTATTTATTCTTTTATTTTATTTTTTCTCTTTTGTTATTTTACTATTTTATTTTCCTCTTCTTGATTTTTCCTTTTACCTCATTTTTTCTCTCTTTTTAATTGTGGGGATTTTTATCTTACTTTTTGAAACTCTTTTTAATTTATGGTTCCTCTTGTTCTTTTCTCCCATCTAGTAGCTCGTGTCAACTTTTTCCCTCTCTCTTTTTAAGAACCTGATCTGCAGTTCATTTCATTTTCATTCTCTTTCTCTTCCTAATGATGGATCACTGACTGTGACCCGAAACGTCGATGTAAAAAAAGCTCCACATAGTTTTAACCAGAAGCTTTACGGTTCAACTTTACAAGATGTTCAATTAATAGGATATGTGAATGTAGCCAAATTGAAGAATTGTCACATAGGTGATTAATGATAGAAGGCTAGAAAAGTTGTACCATATGTATTATAATGTATAATAGTGTATAGTAGTAAAGCAATAAAGTGAGATCACTTATAAATAGATTGAAGACCATATATCAAATTACAATGGTCAAAATGGAGGGAAAAGAGTGGTAGTTAGATGCATTAAAGATTATTTTTTCTATTTCTAACCTATATAATAACACCATAAAGAAAAAGATTTTACTTTTACAAAATATCCTAAGTGTGCATATGAAGAATAGAAATAAGTTGTTGTAAACCCTAGCAAGACACAAGCCATGTGTGACCAATCTAGTAGAGTAAGGAAGAGCAATGAGCTAGAGTTGGTACAATAATGAGCTATCTAGTGTATTGAAAAATAATAATGGAGAAAGAAAAGATGGCGAATCCCATTCTTGTGGATGCTCAATAGAATCTATGCCCTAAATACAAGAAATATATGTTTAACATGATGGAAGTAGATCTAGATGACACTTTCTCTAATGTACCACAAGAAATGTTGTATGTAGAGGATGTGCACAAATATATCCATACATTATTTCTAGAGATTGATCACACCATGTTAGATCCACTTCGAAGATAACTTTTGAAAACAAGGAAACAACAATACCTAACATAATATCAAAAAATAGGTGAGTTTAACCTTGATATATGGAAATATTTCCTAGATATTTATACAAAGGAGAGTTGGATACAAATTATTTTTAGCTACATCCATAATGATTACATGTATCTTGACCAACCCTACCAAATCACAAAGGAGGCCATCCATGTGGTCACAATATTATAGACTAAAGGTGACCTCCCTTACAAGAAGAATGCAAGCAATCAAAAAGTCATGGAGTTAATAGGAGCTATGTTAGATGGAAGAAACCTAGAGGTGGATAAAATTACAAACTATGTGGTAAGATAACCTACTATGGACATCGTGCACAAAATCTATTACACAAATAGAGAAGGTTCTTCCACTGACATGGAAATACTCACCACATA
Source organism: Cunninghamia lanceolata (assembly GCA_027924645.1). NCBI lineage: Eukaryota > Viridiplantae > Streptophyta > Pinopsida > Cupressales > Cupressaceae > Cunninghamia > Cunninghamia lanceolata. The sequence continues at coordinate 4,739,471 of BSBN01000623.1, forward strand.
TCAAATGGTGGTGCAAGGGAAGGAATTTGACCTATGTGAGGTATTGTGGGAGTAACTTCTAGAGAACATCACTTGAATGAAGGTGAGTGATCACTACCAATTTAGGTATGGGTCTCTTATCATTTTCTTCCAATTTTATTTTATGAAGATACTACTTGGATTCCCTAGAAAGGTGTGGGCACAAGATATTCCAATAGTAGCCTAGATAAACAACCACGTTAAACACTTCAAAGATACCACATCCTACATTGAAGTTTATTGAGGATTCTTTAAAAATTTCAAGCTCAAATACAAGCATGAGACATGGTTTCATATGATATTTTGAGAAGATATGCTAATGATATCACATTTATGGTGGAAAAATACCATGTTTTCATGGAGGCATTATAGAACCACAAACATCTTGGGTACCGTAGCTACCCTATGAGGTTGATGACAAATTAGCACATGATAATGCAAGTGCACTCTTGGACCTCCCAAAGGACCTTAAGGCATAACACTTTGGAACTTACAAGGAATTTATGGATAAACAAAGAAAAAAAAAGTGATAAAGTATGTGGAGAATAACAAGAAGTTACATAAGAAATGGGATTCACAAACTATCCCATACCACATATAGTCATAGAGGTTTCCGATGCACCACCATCTTTGGAACTAGGCCCAACTCAAGTGTAGTGCTTTGAGCATCTTAAATTAAAATCTCCAATGTTTGAGATCAAGGACTCAAAGAAACATGTGGAATTGAGAAGAGAAGAGTTAAGAAAAGAGATCACTGTATGTCTCTACAAGGAGAAAATTGGTCACTTCACCATCATAAAAGGACCAATCAAAAGAAGTAAGTGAAGTATCACTAGTAAGTTTTTAATAGAAAAAGAGGTTCTAACTAAATTATTCCTTTAATCAGAACAACTTCCTATTGAACATTAAGATACTAGCTACTGAAGGTGTTTGTCTTACTACTAAATAGTTGGGAAGAATAAGACTACCTAGTCTATGTCCTTTTGTTGCAATCAAAATTGAATGATTAAACAATACTAATTGAAACTAACTAAACTAAAGAAAGCAGGAAAAATACAAAAAAGGAGGCAGTAATTCATAGAAATAAATACACAAATGAAAACTATAGACTATAGAGAACAAGTCACTAGATGGAGAACCTCCCTACCCAGGATGACAACGCGTGGCACGAATGTTTACACTTAGCATTGTAGTCTGTACAACATCAAAACTCAAAACCCTAATCTGTACAATTTTGTATAGATTTCGATAAATTCCTATTGACAGCAAAAGTGAGTATCAGTGCACATAAGTCAATAGATAAGGAGAATAAAGAAGAGTGATGTGAGAATAATGAAATGACATGATTGACAAGGAAGGGAAAAGAGAGTGTAAACACTCATGTGTTCAAATCCTTTTTCTCGTGCAACCTACAATCACAAAAAAGGAGAGAAGGGTTGGGTTGTATAGAGGTTTGCCTTGGTCAAACCCCATTTTTGGTGTTTCCATCTCAACAATAACCAGATATTGGAATATTGATAAAAGAGTGTATTCTTTGAATTCTATGTGTGTCTAGAATTGTGGTGAGCAATGACAAAATGAAATTGCAATATTGATATACAAATAAATAAAGTAATGAGAAGATAAATACTAATCTAATTGATTTGACAAAAAATTTAAGGAAGAGATTACAAGGATCTCGCTGGAAGACTATCTTGTAGGAGATAAAATTGAGTTTTGTTCTAAAGGATAGTAATCACGAGCGAGAGCCTCACAAATAGCACAACGCACGAGTAAATCACATCAATGATTTGTTCTCAATGGCCTACAATGAAAAGGAAGCATGCAATAACAATGATACAAACAAGATGATAGTTCAATGACAATTTTAGCAGAGTTTTGCTACAGAAAGATTTTGAACCTTTGAATGACAAAGTGATAAGGTTTTATAGAAGAGGTGAGGGATCAAAAAGTTAGGAAATGAGCCATTTGGGTGTAGATAGGCATTAGGAAAATCTCAGAGTGCCACACAAGTAAAAATGCACCTTCTAAAAATGGTTGATGAATTGAAAAATGTTATTAGGATGCTAGCACGTGGTGCATACATCCATGCTTAGTGCCTTGGTCCATGTAACTTCAGTTTTTGAAAGGTCCAAGTTACTTAGAGCAGCACCAAGGCTAAGGCATTTGTATAGTTTTTGGATAGGACAAGCAAAAGGAGTCAAAACAGCGTTGGGAAAGCACCCAAAGAGAGCGGGCACTAGAGTGAGTACCAAATAGAGCATGAAATTGTGAGCAAGCATAATTTATGACGCTACAATTAGCCCCCACTTTAGCAGGTGTATGGCTCTATGAGCATATGCAAGCTAAAGTAGACAACGTGATAAAAAAGAAGAGAAAACCTTTTCTACCTGTGGGCACTGTAGAGGATGTAGAATATTGCTAAGTGAGAGAGAGGAAGCACCAAGCTTAGGATTCTGCAAAACCACAATGTTAGGCCAAAAAAAATTGTACATGGAATAGATGTTAGACACACATGCATACATATATAAAATGCTAATAAAAGAAGGATTAGACCAAATATTATTTACCGAAACCCTTGTAGTTAAAAAATAATATAGTCTAATGCACATTAATATAATAGAAACACAAAGAGAAGAAGGAATAGAAGGGTATTGTTATAGAGATAGCAAAGTCTATTGTTTGCTAGGAACCATATTGAGAAGCTTCCATAAGTCACTAGAGCTAGCAAAATCTGTTGTTTACTAGGTGGCTTGTGGGAAAGTGTTAATAGAAAATGAAGCATCAAAAACTAACATTTCTTTGCTAGGTGACCTACATGTCAAACAGTATCAGAAATTGCATGACTAGCAAAATCTATTGTTTGCTAGTAATTTTGATAAAGTTGGTCATTCTAAAAAAGTGCATCTTCTTAGGACCACAAATGTTATGAAAAGTTCTACAAAGAGCGTACCATAGATGTGGTGTGTGATTAAGCATGAAAGGTAGTAGATGTATGCCCCCACCTTAAAATAATTGCTTACACCATGGAGGAGCAATTGATTTTAAGGTAAAAAGAGGGATAAAAAGGCACGAAATCTTTCAGGAAGCATATGCCTAGAGGATATGTTCCAGAGAGCTATGTCATGAAGGGGTTACCCCCAAGTAGGAAAACCAAGGTGATGCTACAGGCATGATACACAATGACTTGTGTAAGCATGGCATGACACTAAGCAACACAACAAGGTGTCACATAAAATAAGCAACATAAAAAAAAGAATAAAGGGATCTACGTGCTTTGGGGTCAGTAAAATATATAGCATGATTTGTGTGGGACAATTTTTGTAATTGATTTTGTCAATTCTTTGTAATTGATTTATGTAATTGTCATCATCCTCCTAGGAATGTAGAACTACAAATACAGAGGAAGAATGTCATAAGAAGACAAACACAAATTTTGGGCCAACATGGAAGGATGCTAAATCATCCAATGCTTTGTATCATCCCTAAAATGTAGAAAATTTCAAGTACAACATAGAGAAGAATGTAGAAAGATGTAGAATAATGTCATGAAATTTCTATTCCCCTATATTGATGTGCCTACCAGGGCATCAAGGGTCATCCAGGGAGACCTAATCAAATAATCAGTCACGTCATACTCAAATATAGGGATTACAAAACATACAAGCAAACCATAAATAAAAATAGATGAATGAAGGGACTCCACTCAAGGATCAGAATCTAGTAAGTCATCCATCTCCTAATCTTTCTCATTATATAGGGATGGAGGATAGGCCGCTAGAGGGACCACATTAAGAGCATTACTAGAAACAATGCCTAATTCGTTATGTAGAGGATCAACATCCAAAGGAGGATCCTAATGCAATTCATCGAAGGTGAGGTCCATCAATCATGTAAAGATTGAGGACATGGATTGTATCTCCTCCAAGGACTCAAACGCATCTTCCTTGAAGAATATTGATCTAGGTTACTGTCAGAATAGATGAAAATCAGTGGTTGCCCAATGCTAATAGTGAGATCACGAACATTGGTGGCCACTAGTGGAGCAGAGGTCTCCACAACTAGAATAGATGAAGTGGAAGGACTCAATGGTGGCAAGAGTGGCATGCTCTTAGGTTTACAAAATGGTGGGGTGGGATAATGCTCATTCTTGTACTTATGCATCGGTGGTGGAATGTCCGTGCCTATGGTAGTGGGATGCAAGAAATTAGGGAACACTCGGTGTTAGGTACGCTACAGTGGGAGTGGCTTTGAGACAATGGTACCAGGTGTAATGCTGACATTTGGCTAAATTGGTGGAGAGGCTAGAGTGGGAGATGAGAGAGAATCATGTTGAGGAGAGGGTGTATAAACCTGAGGTGGTGGGGTTGAGTCAGGGGTTAATTGCACAGGAGAGTGAAGGGGTTCCTCCCTAGCTACATGCTCATGAGCTATAGCACAATAGTGGTGCTTGCAATCTCTCACAAGTTGGTTGCATCTAGAGTGGCTCAAAGCATCCATAGGAGGGACTGGGGAGTCTCCCAATGTAGGCTCCCTTTCTTCCATCACTCTAGGAGTAGGCAGAGGAATAGAAGGAGCCAACAAAGGCTAGGGTACTACTGGAGGAGGGTCTCTCAATATGGGCTACCTTCCCATAGCCACCAAAGTAGTTAGGAACATAGGCTACCACCAAGTATTGATAGACTGAAGGGGAAGGGTCCTGCACCACGGGTTGCTTTCCTCTAGACTTTGAAGAGGTGAGAAGAACAGAAGAAACCATTGAAGGCCAAGAAGGCCTAGATTATGTGGGTCATGTGCCTCTAGGTCTTACATAAGATGCTAGAGGTAGGACCTCTACATAAATGCCAGGTGCTCGGGGTTGGGGGAGGTCAATTGATTTAGATTGTTTGGCCTTCTCTACCTGTGGGGCAGGAGGGGGGACAAAAACAACCAACAAAGATCAAGGGACCTCAAGGATAGAAGCTAGTTGAGTTGACGAGAAGGCACCAACAGAAAGTTGAGCTATGTGGTTTGCTTTAAATTTCTAATATGATAAAAATAGGAAATCATTGTGAGGTCGCAATGGCTTAGTTGGTGTTGGCCAAAAGTAATCTAAAGAGAAGTTTCTTCTAAATGCAAGACGCTTGAACCCACTATGGTAGATAGCGTGCACCTATTCATCATGGGGAAACTTTAGATACTTGTGGATTACTGAGGGGACCACTCTCATGGAAGAAAGCCATGGATGACCTAACTTCACACAAAATTGGTCAGAAGTGGGGATGACAGAGAAAGGGACGTCTAGGAGTTTTGGTTCCTTCCCAGACATGAAGGGTGATCAAACCCAAGGTACAATGAGAGGATCCATCATGTGCCAGTATTGAGACTTCTACTTTCTCGTACTTGTCTTGATACAATTCATGTACATAAATAAATTCCTCTGTGACTCTAGTTACCATACACACTAGGTCAATTAGTATGCCCTTGGTGGTATTTTCATTGATAAATGTAGAAATATATAGAGGCCCATTGTATATGTGCATGGGTGAATAGATGGGAGAGAAGGAGAATATCAACTTGGGAATGGGTCACAATCGACTAGGGTGAGGGTGATTGTCCACCATGTTAATCATATTGGCTAGAGAAGTGGTAGGGTCATCAATAGGCATGATAGTAGCCACAAGATCAAAGGGAAGTTCAATTAGGTTAGTGGAATGGTGAGGTAATGGGTTTGTGTAGATTTGTAGGTTTTGGTTGGGTGGAGCAACAGATTTACTCCCTTTGTCATACATGTCAAAGATTTGGATGGCATTCTAATCGATGAGGTCTTGCACTTGGTGCTTAAGACACATACATCTTTCAACGTCATATTCTGGTGTTTTGTGGAATTAACAAAAGGCCTTCGAGTCGAAAGCAGGTGCCAAAGGTTTAGTTGTGTCAATAGGGTGAATAGGTGGAAGTTATATTAAGTTATTTTTTAGCAACTACTGTATGATGACATAAAGAAATTCTGAGAGTAGGGTAAATTGTTGAGTCCTTTGCTTACTCTGTGATGACATGGCCATAACACTTTGGGTTGGTGTCGTGACCACTACTTGTTGAATATTGCTGGAAGAATTTATTTTGATGAAGTTTTTATTTTTCTTGTAGTTTTGAAATGAAGGGGCATCAAACTGGCCAATGGGAGTTTGTGATGAGGAGCCCTCATACTGACTAACAATCTACTGGTAGTCATGAAGTTCCATGCAAAGATGTGTGAATGAGGAATAGCGCATCAACAAAATGTTATCTCTTATCTATGGTTGTAGGATTCCTATGAAAACCCACTGTACATCAGAATATGGGAGTGAATAAGGTATCTGCAAGAAAAGGGCCTGATAGTAGCCAATGAAGTCAATCACTTTCTCTTGTGCTCCCTAGCGACAATGGATGAGATCAGTCAATGTGACTTGCAGTCTAATATTCACTTGGATTTGTTGGAGAAATTGGTTGAGAATTTGTTGAAAAGTAGTAATTGAGTGATCAAGAAGTGAGAAGAACTAGTCTGGACAATGCGATATCTTTTAGAGATCACGAGAAGAGTTTTGCTAGCAAAGCATCCTAAAATATGAAGTCGCTACACAATGTTGTAAATGCTAACACATGGTTTTGTGGATCTCCTTTACCATTGTACTTTTAAAAGCATGTCCAGCTTAAAAGTTATGTGGAAGGGGAGAGGAAAGAATAGCTAAGGATAGTGAACTCCTTGAATAATATGATGGGATGTTTGGTTGAGATGAACTTGTGGACATGGTAGCGATCTATTGTTGTAAGGAGTTCACATTCTAGAGGAGATGGGTGATAACGAGATTTGTGGTATGTGTGGATTAGGTTTGGCTAATGAGTGGAATGGTGTTGTTAGATGGTTGTGAAGTTCTAGGATTATCTCTGAGAAAAGTAAATGATAATGAGGAATTCAGGGGAATAAACCCATATTGATTAATAGGGTTCCTGTCATTCCAATAGAACTAGTGTTAGCATTGACCGATTGAGTAGCACTTGTAGAGAGATGAGAAGAAGTGAATGTTGAGAGAAAATAAATCGGCATTGATACCAATAATTGAGCTTGAATTATGTTTGAATGTGATTCATTAATAGTTTATGTGCAACTAGCTAGCGAAAGAACATTGTTATTTACAATGTGAGCTATACTACGTAGAATATCCACACCGTGCAAATCACTGGTTAGCAATATTTGGAGGTTCTCCATGAGTGGGATAGCCTCACTAGCTAGGAGCTCCATACCCAAAAATTCCTAAAAATTAGTCAATGATTGTCCAACATCTCGATTTGGGCTTGGGGTACACTATCTATGGGCATGTTTGTATCGAGAGGTGCTCTAAAATATTATTGTCCCAGGATCGTATGGGTGTTAGAGAGAGAAAATAGAGGTGGTTGAACTTGATAATTTCCCATTGAGAAGTTGAAGATGTCTATTTGTGGCTACATAAAGCTAGAGCTACCAGGAGCACGGGAAGCCATGAACAATCTTATGCTTTTACAAATAGTGAACTTTGAGTCAGAGAACTAGGTCGTGAAGCTCATAAACTACTAAGAGCTTTGCAACACACAAGTATTCTAAAATTTAAAGATTTGGAGGAAAGATGTAGTTTTCAGAAAGGAGGTTTGGTTTTAGAGGATAAGAGAGAAGATTTTGTTGTTATAAGTGTTTCAAGAACGTCAAGTTTGCCAAAATATTTAATAGAAAAAGAGGTTCTAACTAAATTATTCCTTTAATCAAAACAATTTACTATTTAACATTAGGACACTAGCCATCAAAGGTGTTTGTCTTACTACTAACCAGTCAGGAAGAATAAGACTACTCGGTCTATGTCCTTTTGTTGCAATCAAAATTAAATGATTAAACAATACTAACTGAAACTAATTAAACTAAAGAAAGCAAGAGAAATATAGAGAAAGAAGTAGTAATTCACATAAACAAATATAGAAATGAAAACTATAGATTAGAGAACCTGTCACTAGGTGGGCAACCTCACTACCTAGGATGACAGTGCGTGGCACGGATGTCTAGACTTAGCACTATAGTTTGTATGACGTCAAAACTCAAAACCCTGATCTATACAGTTCTATATAGATTTCAATAAATTCTTGTTGATAGCAAAAGCGAGTATCAGTGCACAAAAGTCAATAGATAAGGTGAATAAATAAGAATGATGTGAGAATAATTAAATGACATGATTGACAAGAAATAGAAAAGAGAGTGCAAACACTCATGTGTTTGAAGCCCTTTTTTCGTGTAACCTACAATCAAAAATAGGAGAGAAGGGTTGGGATGTATAGAGGTTTGCCTTGGTCAAACCCCATTTTTGGTGTTTCCACCTCAACAACAACCAGATATTGGAATTTTGATAAAAGAGTGTGTGCTCTAAATTCTGTGTGTCTAGAATTGTGGTGAGCAATGACAAAATGAAATTGCAATATTGATATATAAATAAATAAAACAATGAGAAGATAAATGCTAATCTAATTGATTAGACAAAGGAGTTAAGGAAGAGATTACAAGGATCTCGCTGGAAGATTATCTCGTAGGAGAACAAAAATGTGCTTTGTTCCGAAGGGTAGCAATCACAAACAAGAGACTCATAGATAGCACAAAGCACATGAGTAAATCACATCAATGATTTATTCTCAATGACCTGAAATGAAAAAGAAGCATGCAATAACAATGGTACAAGCAAGATGGTAGTTCAGTAACAATTTTAGCAGAGCTTTACTACAAAAATATTTTGATCCTTTGAATGGTAAAGTGGAAAGGTTTTATAGAAGAGGCAAGGGTTCGAAAAGATGGGAAAGGAGTTGTTTAGGTGCAGATAGGCATTAGGAAAAGATCAGAGTGTCGCGTAAGTAAAAACACAACTTCTAAAAATGGTTGACGAACTAGAAAATGCTATTAGGATGCCAATGCATGGCATAGATGTCTATGCTTAGAGCTTTGGTCTGTGCAACTTCAATTTCTTAAAGGTCTGGGTTACTAAGGGCACTATCAAGGATAAGAATTTTTTACAATTTTTGGATAGGACAAGGAGTCAAAGAAGTGTTGGGTAGGCACACAAAGGAAGCAGGCACTAGAGTGAGTACCAAATATAGTGTTAAATTATGAGCAAGCATAATTTACGACGCTACAGTAAGAGAGACAACAAAGGCACCCCTCCAAATGAGTGCAGAGAAAAAGAAAGGGAAAACATCTCATCCTAAAGAAAAAAAAGCTAAGAGGAAATACATTCCTACATTGATAAAGGAAATAGAAGGAGATGCTAAGGAAGGAGAACAAGCTAGTAAGGAATAAATAACACCACCTAAGAAAATAAAAATCTCTAAACAAAAATAACCACAAGATGAGCTTACCTCACAAGAAGAAAAACAAGAAGAGATAATGGATGCCACTAAACTATATAGGTCATTATTTACACCTAGCATGCCATTAAGATTATGTAAATGTATCCAATGGTTAGAGAAGAGAATAAGGGGGTAATTGAAAAAGCAATGTTGGATTATATTTCTAGTATCCCTCACACATTATTAGAGATAATTGATGGATTCCTAGATGCACTGACTACAAAAATCATGTAGAGAAGAGAGGAGGCCATACAAATAGAAGAAAATATGAGAAAAGAGGCCATTGACAAGATTGTGGTAGATTTATCACTAGAGAGAAGAGAAGAATTACAACAATTACAAAATATGGAGCTACAGTACAAACAGAGGGTTGATAATCTTCTTGCACAAGCTATGGAAGCTAGAAAAAAAGTCATGGAAGAAACAATGGAAGCAACACAAAGGGTCTATTAGATGATGCTAGAAGAAGAAAAGGAACACAAATATAAAGAAATACAGATGGAAATAGACCCACTTGAGATACCAGTAGTAGGGGAAGTGATGAGTTCACAAGGGGTACAGGGAGAACAATAACAAATAGAGAAAGAGCTTTTAGAAAGTAAAAGGAAAGAAATAAGCATGGAATAAAGCACTCTCGCAAAGCAAATTCTACCTTCCTAGCCACTATTTTATCTAGTTGATCCCATGCACAAGAGTAAGGAGTTTTTGGTGCAGTAGAAGTAAATTTAACCAATGGGCACATTTCCCTTACTCCCCATATCTACTGGAAGATCCCAACTTGATATAACACAAATTTCCCTCTTTGAAAATTCTAACTCAGAGATATACTACACACAACTACAAGAGAGCATATTTTGAAGTAGCATGTGTACATCATATACAATATAGAAAATGCCATCACCACCATTCATACATAGGTACCACAGATTAGTAGGGACACTTTAGCTTCACTAGGCTAACAACTAAGATAATTAATAGATGGAATGCTACTTGAGATCTAAAATAGGGAGGAGGCTATCAAGCAAGAATACTAGCTGAAATGGAGAAAAGGCAAATTAAGGAAATAAGAAAGGAATGTTCCGACACACTACTAAATTAGAGGCTGAGGTTTGTAATATGTAGACCACTATAAATAATATCAATACACTTTATCAAATTTTCCTAGGATGTCTGACCTCCACCAAAGCCCTAAAGATTCAAATAGATAGTATAGAGCATCAAATCTTGCAAGAATCTATCACATATGATGCAATGTAAGATTTATATGGAAATGTCTAGGTATAGATTGAAGCCCTTCACAATCAATACCAACATATGCATGATCAGTGAGAAGGATTATGGGCACAAATTAAGCAATTGAGAAAAGTGGTTAGTTTATGGTTGGCATATGTGACAAGATTATTGAAAAAGGATATAAAAGTAACCAATGTTATTTAGATCCCAACTAATATTGGAGAAGGAGAAACTACTTTACTAACCATCATTGGGCATATATAATTGCTATAACAAGCAATTCAACAATGGGACAACACTTATGTGCAACTAAAGGGGATCTATAGGCATATTTTTCCATAAGAAAGAGGATCCCTCACTCACAAGTTTTTGTTGGATTAACTTCAGTCTTCATAATTTATTATTTTTTTAGTGGAAAAATCTAGGATGTCTTGAGGATAATACATGGTTTCAGAGGGGGATGATGTTGGCAGGATAAAGCTGACTATGAAGAATAGAATGATCTAAACCTACCACAAGTGAAATATGACACACAAAGCCAACCTATAACACATCCAAAATACATCACAAAGACAAGGGACACGCTCACCTAGAAGATATGATAGAATGTAGTGAGAAAAGAGATAAAACATAGATAAGGAAAGATATTATGATAAGAACATATTGTAAATAAACTTTATATCAAATATATATATATGAACTAGGCGTAGATTGAGGATTTGAGCTTAGCTTCTTGAAATTGTATTTATACCCTAGTAAGAGTGGTAAGAGAAGGTTCAAGGCTTATATAGTGGATTATATATATATATGGATTATAGAATGATGCAATAATATATATATATATAGAATGATGCAATAATATATATATATAATCCACTATATAAGCCTTGAACCTTCTCTTACCACTCTTACTAGGGTATAAATACAATTTCAAGAAGCTAAGCTCAAATCCTCAATCTACGCCTAGTTCTTGCCAACAACAAGTTCTAAAGCATGCCTTTATATTGTAGTAGAATCGAGAGTTATTCAAAATCACAATTTGCTCACCTTCTTGAATCCAAGACCAATCTAAGTTACTCTACACTTGATTCCCCTATATGTCATATTTTATCTAGCTTCTCATGTTCACTTAGCACAAGTCTTATATTTGTATATGATTTTGGACCTAGGAGAAGTCTTGAAGTGATTTGGTTAAATGTCCACCTATGTATATTTGTTAAGTATGAAAAAGGTGAATGATGACAACTAGAATGTAAACTAGATCAAACCCTTTTCCATATAACATTCAAGGACAAGACTAAGCCAAATCACTACCAAATGGAGGTGGACTTAGCTGCTGATCTTGTGACTCATGTGTTATAGATGGATCAAATTTAATTTAGCCTTTTTATCAAACCCTAGGTTACTAATGCATTAAACCCTAGTTCTACAATGATATTCTTATAACAAAATAATTACAACAACAATCCAGAAACTAATTGCATAGGGATGATCAAGGGAATGATAAAACCTACTCGCGAAAGCAGAGTTGTCAGAGGACCAAGGTGGGATCGCCCAGGTCCTGACTGGAAGAATCTATCGGAGGTGCAAACTAGAAAGTTGTTGTAAATGATGCCCTGATGCCATATCTAAACTTATAAAGGGTAGGAGAACATGAGCAGTACCACCCAAGTCCTTGGTGATTGAAAACTCTGAAACTATTTTCAGATCCTGAAACCCTGATCTATACTCGGTCTTCCTGTAGCTCTGTATTTTCCAAATCTCGCTCTTGTAACCTGTACACAAGAAGATAAGAAGGGGTTTGGGGGTTATGGTGTTTAGGGACTTGCCCCAATCAAATCCTAGGATGGCATTCAAGCTTCCCAACATCAGTGATTGATAAAGAGAGCGTGCCCTCATGGAGGCAGAGGTTGAAAACAATGATAATGAGATGATTTAAATGATGATAAAAAAATAATGATATCACCTATGTGATGAACCCTTAGAATGATGAAGATCCTTCACTCCTAAGGAAGAATAGATGATAGCTCCATATCTGTAACAACACACAATAACAACACACAAATCTGCTCTAGAACCATAATGAATCCTCTTGCTTGCTTCACTTCAAGATCTCAAGTTATTCTCTTTTCAACCTAGTTGATAATGAATCCAAAAACACACTTATATGTGCTTTTCCACTCATAATCGTAAATTCAAACCAAAAGAGTCGACAAAGAGAAACCTTTAGAAGGTGTTAAGTCGACATAACCTTAAATTGACCCTTAACTAAAAGGGGGAACATGGGCAGTACTGCCTAGGTCCGTCAGCCCTATTTAGGTCCAAGATGAGGTAAATGAAGGGGCCCATATTCCAAATTTGCTTTGGTGTCAGGCAATTTTGTATTGAGATAAACATTTTGAATGCAATGCAATCACATGGACCTAGGAGCTAAACAAGGAGGTAAAAAGACATGTGGACACTTTTTTACTCCATAACATTTAGCCTCCACTTGAATGTGTGTATGATCTTACGATTCAGTACACGTATTAAAGTACGATTGAAAACACATAAAGCACATCAAATACTAGAGCCAAAAGCACAACCTAAGTTTGGAATACCATTTCTAGTCCCCAAGCTCAGGCAAACATTAGAAGACACGTGACAATCATGCAAAACACAAGGAAGACAGTAAAGAAGAACCCAATACAAGGAGAAGACATGAATATAGTCACACAATACATGAAGCATACATGAAGAGAAGACACGATTAAGCAATTATACTATATATACTAACAGGTGATGGGGGGAGCTCATCACTATGCACTACCATCAAAAACACACAAAACACACAATGTGGGGGGATCTCATAACTACACACCTCCACAAAACACGCAAGACACATAGCGTGGGGGATCTCATCACTACACGCCACAACAAAACATGCAAAACACGTATGGAAAACGCGTGGAAAACACATAGAATACACAAGAACTGTAGAGTGTGTTGTTGACCCACTATATGTCCTATCCACAACAAACACAAGTGATGGGGAGGAGCTCATCACTACGCTTTACCATGTAAGACATGCCAAACACACCTGATGGTCAAGCTTATGCTACAACAACTACAAAAAACACACTTAAAGGTGAGTAACTCAAGACCTGACCTTGCCTCCCGTGAGAGGACTTTTTTACAAGGATGTGCAACCACTCAAGGGAAGACACAACTCTGCCTTCTACAAAAGGGATTTCAAAAGCATACAACCCCACCTGCATCATGGAGATGCCTTATAGTGAAAAGGAAGCATGCACACAAAGTATACAACCCCACTTGCATCACAGAGATGCCTTACAGTGAAAAGGAAGCATACACAATACACAAAACAAAGTATACAACACCACCTACATCACGAAGATGCATTACAGTGAAAAGGAAGCATACTCAAACACACAACAAAGTATACAACCCCACCTGCATCATGGAGATGCCTTACAGTGAAAAGGTAGTATACCACACATTTTATCACAATGTCTAAGATATCCAAGCATTTACCACAATATATGCCCCCACCTTAAAGTGGTTTCTCCCACTTGCTGGTAGCAATCATGTTTAAGGTAAGGTTGAAAACACGTGAGGGAACAAGAGCTTTCACAAAGCCCATGCCCCAAAATGACATGTGCTTACAGTCACCAAATTGTTCCCAACAATCACAATAGAAACACATCAATATCATTTGCTAATAATCATTGATCAATAATATGCATGTACGAAAGATAATCTAAACAAGATTTGGTTAGAAAATCTATTCTAAGATAACAACCAAATAATTTCATGAAACTGATACATAAAAGGCACCATGCTTCTCAAACAAACCAAGGCTATACTTACAGGTTCGGAACTGAGTATAGTTGTGCGGTTATACTTTAGGTATCTTAGAACCAAGTGTAGCTACAAGGGGAGACAAAAACATTTCAAAGGTGCCTAGCAATAGATTTAGAGTATTACGAAGGCTTGTTACAACAATTTCACAACATGATACATGATCACATCACAACACAAAAGTGATTCTACTAGTCAAACATCAGTAACAAATTACCTTTGTCTTCATATATGGACTATGTCCATTTTATTTTCTTATTTTAGGGACACATGGTCCTTATCAGAAGTGTACATTTGTTGTCGTCATCCATCGACTAGTAAAACCACAAGTACAACGAAAGAATGAAATTACAAAAAATGAGAGGAAACAAAAGTGACTTAGGGTCACAATATGGGAAGATTCCCCCAAGACAACCTCAACAACGTTATGCCCCCAAGGCACCACACACAACAATTGCAACAAGAGAAATGTAGAAGAATAGAGAAATAAATAGAAGGAATATCACAACGAAGTCAATCTCCTTGTATCATTGACCTTACAAGAGTATCAAGGGTCATCCAAGGAGACCTAAACAAACATTTAAAACTACACAGGGGCACACAACACAACACTTAAGAGGAGGCCACTCGTGAGAGCAACTTGAAGAGGTGCTACATCAAGGGTAGCTAAATGAGTGAGAAATACTTGAAATAAAAAGCAACCATGCTAGCGGTTGTCCCCAATCTTGATCTTCATGTGTAATACTAAGGCTTGGTGCTTTCTTCTTCTTTTCCTTGCATTTCTATTTCTTCTAGTCTTGTTAGTTATATTTCCCAAGGGATTTTCTTTGTCCACCATCAAGGATTCATGATTTTCCACTCTTTGACATTTGTGAAGAGGAAGCCGGTACAAGAGTGATTTTATGATTTTGTGATGGATAGCTTCACTCTTGAAGGTTTTCTTGCGATCCTTGTAAGGATGACGTAGTAGGAAACTCAAAAAAAAATCCCTTTTCTTTTGATCGAGGTGGTGTTGGAACACCTTGAACCATGATCACCAGTTTAGGTGCCTTATGCCCAATGATTTTAGGAACATTAGTACACTTATCCACTATCCCCTTAGTGGGTGGAATAAGTCTATTAATGATGATTGAATTAACATTGTTTTCACTTTGATTAATCTCATCATCCATCCCTAAAAGATTTAATGTGAGAGACCTTTCTTCATCCACCAATGCTTCATATTTTGAAGGGAGAGCATTAGAACGAAGGGAAGGTAAAGTGTTGTTAAGAGAATTGTTGATGATTGTATCTTTAGTGATGTCCAAGGTGTTTGAACATACAACCAAAGGAGAACTATCCATGGTATATCCTTAGTGACATCCAATGTGCTTGAACATTCAATCAAAGGTGGGAGATCCATAGGATGAACCATAGAAGCCTCATGTACTGTGTTATTAATAAAAGATTTAAGATTATTAGATGAACACCCATTATCTACCCATGGAGGATTCTTTTTAAGAGGAGGCTCTTCATCCACTAATGCTTCATCTTTCAAACGAAGAGAATTGGAATGAAGAGAGGGTAGAGTGATGTTAAGGAATGCATTAATTATTTCATCTTATTGACCAAAATGTCCTCACAAGTGGGAATAGTTTTGGGATGGGTTTCCAAATCATATGGTGAAGTAGACAAAGCTAGGATACCATCACATGTATTAGAGACTAGATCCATGGGAGTAGAAGGAGAGCCATCACAATCATCTTTCTCATGACTATTCATGGAGATGAATTCAGTTAGATCTTCTAATATTGAAGGATGGTCACCCATGAGGGTTATAAAGCTATCAAAATTAGATATGCAACCAAGGATTTCATATAAAGAACCTTTAAAGATATCAATATCTAAAACATAAGGATCCATATTAATGAATTTGTAAAAATGCTCAAGATCTTTGATATATGTATGCAAAGATACCAAAGAGAAATGACATGAAGATGCCATAATGAAATGCCTTGGAACAACAATGTACAATTAGATCTATTCATTTATCAAATACCACCAATATGAGACTTTTGTACACCAAGACACTAGTTTGAGGAAAATGGGTTTTTGAAGCTTTTTACAAAGATAAAAAACACACTAGTGTCACTACAAACGAAGTGATCATGATGTTAAAAGTGTTGCACAAAGAGGCAATATAGAAAACTTTATGATTTCTATGATAGATATGTCCAATTTCCTATGTTGAAATACACAAGGTGTAATTGCAAAAAGGATGAATTTTTAAATCAAGGATGTGAAATGATGCAAGATTTTCAAATGAATAATGAAAAAGATCTAGTTTGAACAATCAACAAGATGCAAATTCTTGAATCTACGGGTTCACCAAAATGCTAAGTATGAAAAAAGTGAATGATGACAACTAGAATGTAAACTAGATCAAACCCTTTTCCATATAACATTTAAGGACAAGACCGAGCCAAATCACTACCAAATGGAGGTGGATTCAGCTGTTAATCTTGTGAACCCTGTGTTATAGATGGATCAGATTTAATTTAGCCTTTTTATCAAACCCTAGGTTAATAATGCATGAAACCATAGTTCTACAATGATATGCTTATAATAGAATAATTACAACAGCAATCCAAAAACTAATTGCATAGGAATGATTAGAGGAATGATAAAACCTATCTCCCGAAAGTAGAGGTCTCAAAGGACCAAGGTGGGATCACCAAAGTCATGACTAGAAGAATCTAATAGAGGTGCAAATTGGAAAGTTGTTGTAAATGTTGCCCTGATGCCAAATCTGAACTCAAAAAGGGCAGGAGGACATGGGCGGTACCACCCAAGTCCTTGGTGATTGCAAACTCCAAAACTATTTTCGAATCCTGAAACCCTGATTTGTACTCAGTCTATATGTAGCTCTATATTTTCCCGATCTTGCTCCTATAACCTGCACACAAGAAGATAAGAAGGGGTTTGGGAGTTATGGTGTTTAGGGACTTGCCTCAGTCAAATCCCGAGTTAGCATTCAAGCTTCCCAATAATGTTGATTGATAAAGAGAGTGTGCCCTGGTGGGGGCAAAGGCTGAAGACAATGATAATGAGATGATTCAAATGATGATAAAAAAATAATGATATCACCTATGTGATGAACCCTTAGAATGATGAATATTCTTCACTCTTAAGGAAGAATATATGATAGCTCCATATCTGTAACAACAGACAATAATAATAGACAAATTTTCTCTAGAATCACAATGAATGTTCTTTCTTGCTTCACTTCAAGATCTCAAGTTATGCTCTTTTCAACATAGTTGATAATGAATCCAAAAACACAATTGTATATGCTTTCCTTCTCATAATCATAAATTCAAACCGAAAGAGCCAACAAAGAGAAACCTTTAGAAAGGTGTTAAGCCAAAATAAACTTAAATTGGCCCTGACCTAAAAGGGGGGACATGGGCAGTACCACCCAAGTCCATTAGCCCTATTTAGGTCTGAGATAAGGTAAATGAACCAGCCCATATTCTAATTTTTCTTTCATGTCAGACAATTTTTTGTCGGGGTAAACATTTTGAATGTACAATGCAATCATGGGGACCTAGGAGCTAAACAAGGAGGTAAAAAGACATGTGGACACTTTTTTACTCCATAACACTATTAAACCATAAAATTATTAATTCATGTCCATTGTTAGACCCACACACTATATTAATCAAAATATATGAACTCACTCATGTCCAAGCTTGAATGAAGTAAACATTTTCAATCTTGAGCTCCCCTAGAGAAGATGAATGATTTATCATTTTCAAGTCTATGAGTGTTAAGTGTTTTAGAAGAAATGTCTAAAAGTGGAATTGAGAGACATTATATTTACAATTTACTTAGCCTTTTGCATTTATATTTTAAATGAGGAATACAATTGAAACTAAAAGCCTACTTAACTTTGACTGAATGACAAGCTTCACATTTGAAAGTGGATATTAGAGTCTAAGGTTCATATAATACTTAAAGATAATGAGTAAGACAAATTCATGGATTTTAAAGAGCTAGTTTACTAGCATATATTTTCTTTCTCTCATCTAACCATACATTTTATTCATATCCAAAGTGGTCCATGGACCTAGACATCCCTATTAAAATTGAGTAAGTAGGAAACTCACATATGAGCATAGTTTGAATAGTTTTTGCATTCCTCAAGAACAAGAACATGTGTCAACTCCAGAGTGAAACCAATGTTAAATATTATGTAAGTTCATTCAATTGATGTCCTTTAGACTATCCAATCTAAGACTATTTCTATAAGTCATTAATCTGATTGCAATCTTGTGACTGAATATGAACTTTGAGAGTGATTTAATTTAATGGTCTACTCTAGTGAGTGAATATAGTCTCAAACTTGGTGATAAAAAATCTAAAGGAATTTTAAAAATTATTTTCTCATCTCATCTTGTACACTAGACTCTTGAATCTTAAACATGACATACAAACTAGGAATATGATATATAGTCAAAATCTTGTTCTATCTCATGAACATTAAATCTTATCTTTGTTATAGAGTAAAATATGTACACTAGCATTTTACACTTAGTTTAGCACTTGGGTGGACCTAAAATGTTTACACTTGTTAATCAGGACCTATTATAACACCTTTTTAAGCATTAAGCATGTAATTATTGATCCCGAGGCACAAAACCTAAAAAAGTAATTATAAGGTGGGGCTAATGAAACTTTAAGTGCCTTACCCAGGAGTTTAGGGCTAAAGGACTAGGGCACCCAAGTGCCCTCATCCCCTTTTCAACCCTGGCCTAATTGGTGGCTTGTTGGCTTGGGACCTCTTAAATGATTCCCAATGTCAGCCTCATGTGGTTTAATTCTCCACAAATCAATGAGAATACATATAAAAGAAAGTTAGTTTATTCATTTGAACACCTCTAAGCTATCTCTAACTTCTTGAAGGATTCTTCTTCTCTCTCATGCTCTCTACTCATCTCTAAAGCTCTCTATTGTGGATTATTACTGTGACACTAACATATTGCAGGTCTTGTGAAGATCTTTCTACTTCTTTAGGATACACCAATTTCTCGAGTCAAGTTGTGATGCTGCGTCAAGCACGCTAGGGTTTCCATGCTCATGTTGACCTCTTTCCTTCATGTTTTGTTCTAGTATTCCATTCTACTTCAGATTTGCCTCTGTCCTCCTAGGGTCGTGCTCTTTATCTATCATCTTTGCTATTGTGAAGGTGGAAAAACCATTCACGGAGCTTGACTGAGGTAAGATCCTAAATAGCACCCAACCGTATTCCTACTTGTGTGTGTATAGGTCAGAAGAACAGGTTTCTGAAGGTGGCTTCCAAGAAGACAGAGTCCGTAGGTACAAACCCGGTGAATACATCAAATTTTCCTAACCCTAATTAGGGTCTAGGGTGCCCAAACATGCTAGTCCTTAACCTCAAGACTCTGGATCCAGGTTATCCTCTATTCATTAGTTTCTGTGGTGCTTTCAAATTGTTCGTATCTATTTTTTATTGTCTATTATGCTTCAATCTTCATCAACTAGGGTTTCATGTCTTTACTCTAGTTTGATTGATTGGAAATTGTTGATTATCCTCTAATAAAAATAAAAGGGTAGAGCCCCTATATTTTGGCTCCCCTTCCTGGGTAGAAGCCAAGCTCGGTTTGTGTCTTAATTTTGGATAGAAGAGGGTTTGACCTAGTTTGATCTCTTGAGCTAGTCTCTCTTTTCTATCTAACATTTTGGTGAACCCATCGTTTCTTGCACTTTGGAATTCTTCTTGATTCATATACGAGCTATTTTATGCCCTAGATCTGATTAGATTACATTCATTCATCATTTTCCATAGCTATATAGCTTAATTTTGCATTATTTCATTGTTAGGGTTTGAAAAAACCGTGCATTTATAGGAAATCTAGATAATCTTCAACCTAGGGTTTGTAGATTAGTGTCTTGCTTCAAATATTGTTGCATTATTGGATTGATTAAAGGGATTTAATTTTATGCACCTTATTATCCTCGTTGTTCTAAATCTTTCTTGCATATTTGTATTGAAAAAGGTGAAAAATCAAGCATCTTAGGCTTACAAAAAGACATATTCGTGCATTGTTTTCAGTCCATATGTTGTAAATCATCATAGAAGGGTTTAAATTTCTAATTTTTGAATCTGATCTGATTGAAATTACAGTAGATAATCATTTCATGGTGTTGCATCTTGCATTTAAAATCTTTATTTTCTATGGTTTTGTCAAAAAAGTTGCATTTTTCAAGAACCTAGTCAAATTCAAAACCTAGGGTTTGTAATTAAGATCTTGTTTCAGATTTTACTGCTATCATTTACATTTCAAATCTGATCTTGCATTGTTAGCATGTTATAAATATCATTTATGTTTAAAATATAATTCTTGCATTAAAAAACTATGACTTAGGAAGTAAGCATTTAAAATCTAGGGTTTAATAGTAAACCCTAGCTAGTCTTGCATTTAGTACATCTTTATCGAAGCAAAGTTTTGTAAATCTTTATTGCATATAAGTGGCTAAATCACTTAGGCACTTCTTTTTCACATACTACACATCCTACATTTACAAGACTTACTTGTCAGGGTTACCAAGAATATCACATTTTTTGGAAAACCCCGATTCTCTTGCACTTGTAGGTCTTTGATAGCAATTTTATTTTGATATTGGTTGTACTTGATTAGTGAATTATGCATTTTTTCTCCATATCATATTTGAATATAGTAGACAAGGCATTTCATTATGGCCTCTTCTTGTTTTCCTCTTTGGAATCTTTACATTCATATATCATAGATTTTGAAAACTTTTCTAAATTCATTAATATGCATCCTCACATTTTAGATAAAATAGCATCCATGCATGGTATCGATGGTGATAGTTCTTCTTCTACTACTGTAAATCATGATAATTCCATAGATATACTCTCTAAAGCATGTGATGGTGACTTAGGTTTGCCTACTTCACCCTATACTTTGAATCCCTCTCCCAAAAATGAAGACATTTTGGTGCAAGAGGATGAGATCATTGACATACTCCTTAGTCTCTCTTCTAGAGATAAGTTTGAACATACTATTTCTACTTCTACCATAGCACATGATAATTCTATGGCTCATTCTATTAATCTTCCTCCTTTGGTCGAATGTTCAAGTACCATGGATATCACTAAGGACGTGAAAACCCTCGATCTTCCTCCTTTGGTCGAATGTTCAAGTACCATGGATATCACTAAGGACATGAAAACCCTCGATCTTCCTCCTTTGATTGAATGTTCAAGTGCCTTGGATATCACTAAGGATGTGAAGACCCTTGGCATTTCTCCTTTGGTTGCATGTTCAAACCCCTTGGACATCACCAAAGATGCAATCATCAACAATTTTCTTAACAACACTTTACCCTCCCTTCATTCCAATGCTCTCCCTTCAAAAGATGAAGCATTAGTGGATGAAGAGAGGCCTCTCACATTAAATCCCTGAGGGATGGATGTTGAGCTTACTCAAAGGGAAAACAATGTCAATTCAATCATCATTAATAGACTTATTCTGCCCACTAAAGGGATAGTGAATAAGTATACTGATGTTCCTAAAATCATTGTGTATAAGCCACCTAATACACCTCCTCACTTCAAATCAGTGATTATGATTTAAGGTGATCCAACACCACCTCGACCCCCAAGTTACTATCTCAATATGACAAAACAAATAACTCAAAAGAGTCAAGGTAGTCAAAATGTGACACAGCATCACATGATTGCTCACACATATAAGACCCGTAATAAAAGTAAGCACACACCAAGTGTGCCCATCTCTCTTCCACCTTCTCAACCTATCCTACCTCAATAACCTCATCTTCCTCCACATATTGGTAAAAAATATGATCTCGTCGATTAGCTCCGCACTACTCTGGCTAAGATCTCTCTATGGGATTTAATACAAACATCACCTACATACCACAGAATGCTCCATGAGGCTCTACAAAAGGTAGTTGTTCCACCTTCTGCTAGACCGAATGATGTAGCATCTTTGCTTACTTGTATGCATGTGACAACATTAGATATATCATTTCAACAACATGAATTACCTCCCATATAAATTCCAAACCAAAATGAGCCTCTTATGATATTCGTCATGATTGGCAACATGAGGGTAAGATGCACTATGATTGACGGTGGATCATGACTTAATGTTTGTGGAATAGATTTGTTACATAAACTCAATATTGATACATCTCTCATCAAACCAGATAAAATGAGAATTCAGGGCATTGATAATGTTGGTAGGACATCACTTGGTACAATCACCTTAGATATTAAGGTTGGACCTATGACACTGCCTACCCTTATCCATGTCATGCCTAATGCTCTTTCATACAATCTTCTTCTTGGTAGACTATGGATCCATGCCATGGGGGTAGTCCCATCTAACCTTCATCATTCAATAAAATTCATCTTTGAAAATGAAATACATACAATTAAAGATTATCCATTTCCAGAAAGTTACTTACAAATAGAAGTGGGACATCAAATTCCTTTAAGTGATTTGATCCCTTCTTTAACAAAAACCAAACCGCTACCCTCCACTGCTAACAACAGCATTGGTCAGGATAGTGCCAGTCCTTCAAATGTGTTTTTTGGTGATGATTGGGGTTCGTTATATTTTACACCCTTCTTTGTGGGTGAATATAAAATCTCACCCTCACACCCAAAGAGCTCAAAGGTAAATGAAATTTCTTCAACACAATCTCTTACTCCTTTATAGTTTAAACTCAAGATTAATGATGATGGAACCTTTAAAATTGACGAAGATATGTCTTCTTCTATGGTGGCCATTTGTGATAAAGTACCATCTAATTCAAATACATGTCTTGGTATTGATGAGTTCTCTTTAGATTTCAACCCCCATTGGATGGTTGAAATAAAGGTTGACCCTTCCCACCATGATAAAAAGAATGATCCTTCTTCTTCAACACATTTCAACAAAGATAGTCATATGACCTCTCCTCTTCCTTCAGATTTGGAGAAGCGTTATGGGCTTGGATTCAAAATTCTTTCTAAACAAGGATACAATGGAAATGGGTTAGGATGTAAAGAACAAGGAATTAAGGACCCTGTGGAACCAACACTGCACTTTTCTAAAGTAGGTTTAGGTTTCTGGCCTTCTACGTTCTCTCTAGCATGTTCACAACAAAAAGGATTGCTTCCTACTCCCCCTAAATCTTCTCTTCTATCTCAAAAAGAGTGTATTTTTCCAAGTCTACTCAAAGATCACTCAATCACTCTTCCTACTCCAAAACACAAAAAGATTCAACAAAATACTCATTCATCACCTCATTATTGTGCATATCATCAAGCATTTGGCCATTCCACTAACGAATGCCAAGTCTTGGGTGACAAAATTCAACAACTTCGAACAAGATTTGGCTCTAGCACTTCTCACCACGCTTGATGTAGTCCCTAGAGCACCTTGTCCTCCATCCATTTTATAATCAAGTTGGGGGAGGATAATTTATCATAGGCCGACTCACAAGTGTGGTCCCTTCCTCTCATTTAAATGTTATGCTTGTACGTATTGTTATCCACGAATTGTGACATTTTATTGATTGTTTGTTCTCCCTTGGCACCCTTGTTAGCACAAAGGGACAAGGAGTAAGAACATGTTGTGTCATTCCTCTATATGTATGTTCATTCTTCTATATGTTGTGATGTGTAATTTTGTTATTTTTATTGGATGATTTAGCATCCTTTCATGTTGAT
Organism: Cunninghamia lanceolata; assembly: GCA_027924645.1. Classification (NCBI taxonomy): domain Eukaryota; kingdom Viridiplantae; phylum Streptophyta; class Pinopsida; order Cupressales; family Cupressaceae; genus Cunninghamia; species Cunninghamia lanceolata. The sequence continues at coordinate 4,763,724 of BSBN01000623.1, forward strand.
TCAATTTATGTGTACTCTACTCTCATGTGATCTTTCTTCCATCGTCTCCATATGATGTGGCACCTTGTTGCAATTATCAGTGTCATACCATGACTACACAAGACACTGTGTATCATGCCTATAAGCATCGCCTTGGTTTTCTCATTTTGGGGGCAACCCCTTGTTGCGATGTAGCTTTTTGAAAACACATATCATTTGGGCATGTACTTTTAGGCTCTCGTACCTCTTTTATATTTCTTCATCACTCTACCTTAAAGGAAATTTCTCCCTGATGGACTTACCAATCACTTTAAGGTGGGGGCATCTATGGTGCTATGAACCTTACTCTCATCTTTATATCTAAACACGTTGATTATCTTTGTTACTACACTCTCTTGGAAAGGATTATAGATAACTTGGAAACAAGATCTTGAGTCTATCTTGTTCTCCTAAGTTGAAGCTCCTTGCATGTTTGGGAGAAGGGTTGTGCAACCAACTAGAGTTTGGTAGTAAGGTCGCTTCACCTTCTTATTCTGAAAGGCTTCATGAAAATCCTCTTGCGGGAGGTAGCTTGGTGTATTCTCTTGAGTGGAAACACTTTCCTGTTGAGATGGTGTGTATGATGTGTTTGTACTTCTCTTGTTCTTCTCATTTCTAACTAACCCCTTAGCATTCTTCTTTATTGCATCTTGGGGAATGATGCATGGTGATTGAGGCATCACTTATATTGAGGTCTCCTTTGTCATGCTGACTCAAGGTCTTCCGTATTGTATTTCTTGTGATTGATGTATGATGCGTGTATTCTCTTCATATATTCTTATTCTCTATATCTTCTTCATACCTCATGCATTCCTCGCATGTATTCTCTCTATGTATTCTCCTTAAGTGTTTTGTGTGTATTCCATGAGTGTGTTTAATGTGTATTCTATGTATACTTTGTGCCTTATGTGTATACTTTGTGTCAAGCATGTATACTTCATATATGGTGTGTATACCTCATGTATCATGTGAATACTTTGTGTATGGCATCTACGCTTTGTGTATTATGTGTATACATTGTGATTTCTCATGTGTATGCCTCGTGTATATCTTGTCTTATCTTATGTTTTCTAAGTGCTTCAAGTATGTGTGAATTATGTCATGTATCTGGTGTGTATGAAATTCATCATAAACTCCTAGGATCCTAAACTTGGGGGCTTGATTACCTCTCAATTTTGGTGACATTCTATGGCCTCTATGATCCTACATGTTTGCAACCTTAGAATCCTAAGCTTGGGGGCTTAATCACTCCTCAACCTTGTAGGATTTTTTGACCTCTATGTGTGTTGTGTTTGAAATTTGTCTTCTCCATCCTTTAGTGTGAGTTCGAACGTAAGTTCATACCCACACTAAAATGGAGGCTAAATGTTACAGAGTAAAATGTGTACGCTAGCATTTTACACTTAGTTTAGCACCTAAGTGGACCTAAAATGTTTACACTTGTTAATCAGGACCTATTATAACACCTTTTTAAGCATTAAGCATGTAATTATTGATCCCGATGCATAAAACCTAGAAACATAATTATAAGGTGGGGTTAATGATATTTTAAATGCCTTATTCTCGGAGTTTGGGGCTAAAGGACCAAGGTGCCCAAGCACCCTTGTCCCCTTTTCAACCCTGGCCTAATTAGTGGCTTGTTGGCTTGGGACCTCTTAAATGATTCCCAATGTCGGCCTCATGTGGTTTAATTCTCTAGAAATCAATGAGAATGCATATAAAATAAAGTTAGTTTATTCATTTGAACATCTCTAAGTTATCTCTAACTTCTTGAAGGATTCTTCTTCTCTCTCATGCTCTCTAATCTTCTCTAAAGCTCTCTATTGTGGATTATTGCTACGGAACTAACATATTGCAAGTCTTGTGAAGATCTTTTTACTTCTTTGGGCTACACCAACTTCTCTAGTCAAGTTGTGATGCCTTGTCAAGCATGCTAGGGTTTCCATGCTCATGGTGACTTCTTTCCTCCATGCTTTGTTCTAGCATTCCATTCTACTTCAGATATTCCTCTACCCTCCTAGGGCACACGCTCTTTATCTATCATCTTTTCTATTGTGGAGGTGGAAACAACATTCACAGAGCTTGACTGAGGCAAGCTCCTAAATAGCACCCAAATATCTTCCTTCTTGTGTGTGTAGATCAAAAGAACAAGTTTACGAAGGTGGCTTCTAGGAAGAAGACAGATCCTGTAGGTACAAACCCGACGAAGGCATTAGTTTTTGCTAACCTAATTAGGGTCTATGGCACCCAAGCACCCTGGTCCTTGACCTCCCAACTCTGGATCCAGGTTCTCCTTTGTTCACTAGTCTCTATGGTGCTTTTGAATTATCTGTATCTATTTCAGATTAATTGTTATGCTCTGATCTTTGTCAACTAGGGTTTCATGTCTTTGCTCTAGTTTGATTGATTAGACTTGGTTGATTCTCTTGTAATACAACAAAAGGGTAGAGCCCCTGTAGTTTGGATCTCCTTCTTGGGTAGAAGCCAAGCTCCATTTGTGTCCTAATGTTGGATAGAAGAGGTTTTGACCTAGTTTGATCTCTTGAGCTAGTCTCTCTTTTCTATCTAATAGTCTTGAATCTAACTTATCTTAAATTTGAATATTTGTTTTAAATTTTATTACTTGAATTTTTGTCAAATGAATTTTATATTCTATTTTTCACGTCTATAGGACTTCATAGAGACAATTCTCTAGTCTGAGACTTGCTACACATGACAAGCATGGATCTTGGAGTGATAAGTATTACTAAAGATATGTGAAGGGAATTTTCTAAACTAGAGGAAATGATGAATATTAGGAAGATATTTTTGGGGAACATATTGCTAGCTTTGATAATCTTTTGCCACCAATACTTGATGTTGACTAGGAGAAACTCTTGCTCAAAGATAAATCTAGATTTTTGATAATAGAATCATGACATGTGCATTATAATTATGCAAAGAAGGCTAATAAAGGAAGAAATTTTACATATAGGAATTTTCTTCTTAGTGAGAATGTTGACTAGATATATGAATCAATCTTATTGTCATGGGACTTGTTTAAGAAAAAATACTACATGGGAGTTATTTCTCAAATCTTAATGACTCCTTAACATATGAATTCAATTTATATCTTACCTTTATTTAATTTAGGACCTTAACTACCTTGGAATAATGAATTTGATTTTGAACTATGAATTTAATTTAATAATTGTAACAACCCAATGGGTGAGAAACTTACTAAGTTTTCTTGGCTAAGTTTCTATTTTAGAGTAATAACTAGACTTTGTAAAGGGTTGGAAACTAGTTTTTCTTAGGGAAATTTAGAATTTTATTAGCTTTAGTTTCATGTCTTCACTAGTTGTCCAAACATGAGTTATGTTGTCTTCATTTCATGTCTACAATTTAACTTAGTGTTTGATGAATTCCACTAAGTACTTTATGAATCATTTTAATTGAAGATTTTAGAGATATATTATTCAATCTATGCATGAATATGGTGATTTTGTTCATTTCTTCATGGTTGAGTTATTTTTAGACATCTATGTTATCTTATATTTTTGGCTACATGTATACTATTCAAGCAGGAGATTGGTTTCAAGTAATTTGTTTGCTAAATAGAATCAAATTTGATGTCGGGATAAAACTAACCCATTTCTCTTTTTCCCTACCCTTATGTTTGGGAATTTTTCACTAATTTGTTAGAATTAGGGGTATATTTATAGTTTATATCATAATTTAGATTAGCTTGAACTTGTGATTTGTTTTGAAAAGTTGAATTTGATCGAAAATATATTTCATTGGTGATTTTGACATGAAAATGCTAATAGTGTATAGAGCTTCTGGAAGAGACTGTGTGTTGCTTTTTTGGATCGGCGTTTCAGATCACACTCCATGATCCATCATTAGGATGAAAAGAAGAGAATGAGTCACAAAGTGTGATCCGAAACATCGATCCAAAAAATCAACACAGTCTCTTCCAAAAGCTCTATACACTATTATCATGGACTGTGGAAACATCATGTATTTAATGAAAATGCTATTTAAATGCAATAGAATTTGTGTTGAATTAGTTGAAATTATTTGCTAAATTTTAGTTTGTTGAATTATATTTGATTGCTATAGGACTTATTGTTGTTGTTATCTTAGTTTTCACCATAGTCCCTTGATTGAAATAGTAAACACATTAGCATTTAGGTTATCTTATATAGCCAAGGATTGGTGACATAGGCCCTGGGGAGACTTTTATCTCCTTTTAGGAGAGGTAGAAAAAATTTATTCCTTGCCTAATTCGGTGTTCAAATCACATATGAATAAAGAGGAAATTAATTTTTATTTAGAGACATTTTTTTATGATAGTCCTACCTTTGAAATTATGATGTCAAAAATTGCATACCACTACAATTTCATATTATGTTTTAGGCTTGCTTTAGTGTTTGTAATCCCTAGTGTGTTTTAAGTTTGATTTGGCATTGCCTTAGCCTTTTCCTGTCCTCAGTGTCAACTTGTTTTTTGTGTTTTCATGTGTTTCCTCCCTTTTCTATGTTAACCAATCTCACTTTTGCATTTATCTCATGTTGTGTTGACATTTCAAGCATTCAGATGACCTATTATACTGGGATGCTAGTGTGATGCGTAGACATCCATGTGATATGCTAGTGCCCACAAACATTTTCGATGTACAACAATTGTTTTCTTTGAATATTGCCACCTTTATTTCACTAAACATGCTTTGAGACCTCCTTGAAATAAATCTCAATGGCTTGTCTAAATTCTATGGCTCTTCATCTTCCCTCCTAGATCCATTTTTGAAACAATCAATCAATTTTTTAAGCATTTAAGCTCTCTAAATTTTTCAAGCACTCTCTTATTTTCAGCTTCTCATTTGATCTATTATGAGTAATCTTACTAGCATTTCAAAGGTTTTCGAGAACTATACTATCCAACATGAGTTTTCTTGGCATTCTTGCATCCTAGAGGATATCTTACTTGTGGTGTATTGCAAATTTTTACCTCCATTCCTTGTGTGAGGTGATTATGTTCAAGCCTTTACATTTCATTTCCATTTTTTAATAGCATTTGTGAATCAATTGGTGTTTTTGGAACTTGTTGGGTTTCTCACTTCTTTTTGACACTCAAACACACTAGTTTATTGCTTCTTGTAGACCTAGGGGTAATATTTATAACATTTTAAATTTATTTCTCTATTTCTAGATACATTTAGGCTAGGAGTACACACACTTTGTACTTCCTCTTTATCATAAAATGCTCATGGAATATTAAAGGATAAACTAGGGGCTTGACCATTCATGTCAAGCTCCCAAGTATTCCAAAGCTTCTTTTGTATCCAAAACTATAGGTTTTTAGTGATACAAATGTAAAAAGGATAGTTCAGAATCAGGAAGATTTCTTGATTTTTGCAACTTTATAGGACTATAGTGCAAGACCTATATGATAGTGCTTGAAATAGATTACAACACATCGTGAGGACATTTTCCCATCATGGCAATGTCTCTAGTAGTGAACTCCTAATTCTATTTAATATGTACAATATGATATTCTTTTTCTTGATGTAGGTTTGATTTTTTATTTCTAATATTCAAATAGCCGTAAACTAGCAATTTTTCATAAAAACCAACTCTCTTTTTCTTTTCACTTAGCTTAAGTAGGAAAGGAGAGAAATATCTTGGTAAGGGTTTGTTTTAGCTTTCTATTTCATAGCAGTAGAGTTAAATTCATTGAAATACAAAAGCACGAACATTTCCTTTTGATCAATCTTATCTAGGTAGTAAAACTTGGGAAAAAAGAAAAGAAAACACTTTCTTTCCACATCAAATCACCATTTTTGGTTTTACATTTTGGTGAATCTGATTGGTTAGGTTAACCATTTCCTTTTCATAAACTTGACCCTAGGTGAACCTTTATTCTACAAACACTTTCTCATCACTTTGTGCTATGTCTTGTGTCGCTCATTTTTCTCACACTTTATGAGATTTACAACCCAATCCCTTTTTTATAATAATGTTGTTCATAGGAGCTATCATAACTATTTAAAGATGAATTTCTCTAAACAAACTACTCCTATTTAAACAACCCTTGATTTTTCTAACTTCTCATATGATCCAACTACTACAACTCTTCCTGATTTGCCTCATTCTCCTCCCATTGTGCTCCATGCAAGAGGCTTTGATCATGAAGCCATCCTCCACATGGGAGTCAAGAGTCAAGCTTGTCAACCTCACAAACGTCTAGAAGACTTCTAATCATCTTATTTTGGACAACATATAGACCATGTTATGCCATCATCCTGAGGGCTTTGATTTCTTATGTTGCCTAGCCCTGGTTGTCAACATTGATGTCTTTACATCAATGGCTTCCCATGAGAAAACTCAAGACGACCATTGTAATATTACACACAACCAACTTTCTATGGCAATGCCCACACCAAGTGTGCACATGGCCAATCCTGAACATGTTGCCACTTCTGTAATTTAGCATGGTAATGTGGATGCTAGCTCTTTTGGGATGAACCCAATCCATTTATATGGGTTTGTTCCTCCATCCCAACCTTTACCATTTAAATTTCCATTCAGTCTCATTGGTGTTTCACATCCCTTTTTAGGTATCCCTAGCATTGTGGCTTTTACTACACCTTTACACACAACTAGTCTAGTGATAAACCAATTCATACAAAATATGGGTAATTTGTAGCAATAGCTTGCTTCATTGTCCATCACTTCACATCCCCTTACCACTCCATATTATCATCATTGTCCACTATCTCTCAAAATCCTTGATACACCTCTTTCTCTTGGATTTGAGTTGCTACATTTTAAGAAGTATAATGGCAAGGGGGATCCACAAACACATGTATCCACATTTACCATGTTGTTTAGTGATTTCGTCTTTTAGGATAAGTTACTAGTAGAACTATTCTTGTAGTCTTTGAAAGACACCATGTTGGTTTGGTTTTTATCCTTATCAAATCATTCTATTTTCTCTTTTAACCAATTGGTAAATCAGTTCTTACATCATTTATAGGTGAACATTGGTCCCCAAGTCACTTTCATTTACTTGGTGAACTAAAAATAAGGCACTAATAAAAAAGTAATTGATTTTATCTTTCATTAACAATCATTATTCTCACAAATTTCATACATGCTCCCAAATTCAAATGTGTAGATGGTTTTCATAGGTAACCTTTACCCTCCCATTTGTGATAAGATTATCTTAATGTGATATCCACCATTTCCTCACCTCTACATAGCCTTGCACAACTATTGACAAACTATCAACCAGTTTGAGGCACCTTCTTCTGCCTCACTAGTGCCTACTTATTCATCAAGGTTTTCTACACCATTCAAAAAAATTATAAAAGAACACAAATATATTTAATCAAAAGAACACAATCATGACTATTGTTAACATTGTTGGTACAACCTTGCCTTCTTCATCAGTGACAACTTTATCTATGTGGTTGCAATGTAACCATTGCTTTATACAACTTTTTGATTTGCTACATTCTATTCTTTAGTAGTCCCTTTCTAACAATCTAGTGCAACTCCCAATTATTCATCCTCTAGATACATACTAACCACTTATGAAGAACTATAATCCCAAAGGCCTTCTAATAGATCCACCGCGTACATGGACATGACACAAAAAAGTATGTGCTTAAGACATTTAATTTAAGATTTGATTGATTCAAATGTTATCCAAGTTGCGAGTGTGAATGACAAAGGTAATAAGTTTATAGCTCAGCCAAACCAAAACCCTCAAATATACACTAATCCATTTCCATAGCATACCAACTCCAACTTCATTGATTCCATTCAATCTCACTTTGGAGCTCAATCCTGCTTTCACCCCTCCTATTCTAGTTATGGATTCTCATCCTTCTTCTTTGTCATTTTCTTCTATGGTGGGTATGATAGATGTTCAACCTCATGATCCTCAAATTGAACTCATCTATGAGCCTATCATTTCATATTATCTTGTCAATGTGCCTATGGGTGTATATGATGGTCCTCTCTACATCCATGCTTTTGTAAACTAGAAATCCATTCATGGTATTCTAGTAGACCAAGATAGCATGATAAATGTAGTCTTAGAAGAATTTAGATATGTCCACTAGTTGCATAGAGATGTGTATGATCCATCTGACATCTCCTTGCACACATAAACGCCTCTCCATTAATATTCTAGGTTCCATCACTCTTTTTTTAGGACCCTAGACATTCCTTTCAATGTCATTCCTACTTTAGATTGATTTTGTATCTTGTTGGGCCATCCATGGCTCATCATGATGTGGGGTGTTTCTTTTGTTATCCACAAGATTTAAATTTTCCCCACAATGATTTGGTACATATTGTTCCTCACAGTGAGTTTCAACTAAATTAGCATGATAAATGTAGTCTTAGAAGAATTTAGATATGTCCACTAGTTGCATAGAGATGTGTATGATCCATCTAACATCTCCTTGCACACATAAAGGCCTCTCCATTAATATTCTAGGTTCCATCACTCTTTTTTTAGGACCCTAGACATTCCTTTCAATGTCATTCCTACTTTAGATTGATTATGCATCTTGTTGGGCCATCCATGGCTCATCATGATGTGGGGTGTTTCTTTTGTTATCCACAAGATTTAAATTTTCCCCACAATGATTTGGTACATACTGTTCCTCACAATGAGTTTCAACCACTATCCATTCAAGATAAATTTTCATTTAATTACTTTTATCCTACTTCTAGCCCCCTCCAACCTCATATTAGTTTTCTCTTTGGGATCTATAAAAAATACAAGATGAGTCAAACTTCTTCTCTTGTTCCTTATTCTACTCCACCTACCTCTCCTATGGTCACTCAACCACAATTAGTTTCTCCTCTTCCTCTTCCTATCCCCATGACAGATAGAGGAAAGCAACTCATGTTGCATGATCCTCCCTCTTCTTTTGCATCTCAGTCATACACTTGATAAAATTGATTGAATATATTGCATAAGCATTGAAATCATTCCACCACTCAATCCATCCTCAATTAGCCTCCATCCCTCAACCTTATGACTCTCCCTAGGAGCCCCAAGAGAAAAAACCCAAATGGGTCCAAGTAGTCTTGGCTTCTTCCACTGAGCCTCCTTTACTCCTAGAGATCCCAGACTAAGCCTTGTTTTTTATCCTATTGACCTACCTAATCTAAGTGTCATGTCCAACTCTACCCTTTCTTCTATGGTCCCCTTCATGCACATCCACCTTTACATATTTCTTGAGCTCCACCCTTCCACATTAGACATTAATATCCCTCCTCAACCTCTCAAATGTAAGCCTAAACACTACCCCATACCACCCCATCAAAAACCTAAGAATAAGGCCATTTTTAACCTCTGATCCCTTTTGCATTAGTTCATCCTAGCATGGAGGCTCCTCCTCCAACTGAGTCTATTGATCTTGGTGCTCACATGTTTGTTTCTAGTAGTGAGGATCAATGATTGGTTGATTACTCTAACCTTGACTCACCGGCCCCTCCCCTAGGGAGTGCTTGTTTGAGATGGTATTAGATTTACTGACATTGTCTATGATCTTCACATGATCACTAAAACTTTCCCCTTTGACGGATGCTTAGGACAACATTGATCCTCCTACTATTGCACCACGTTTCGGGTCAGTGCAAGAAGTTGGGTCCACTTTTTGGCCAAAAAGTGGAAGTGTTTTCCCTTATTTTCAGAATTTGTCACATTTGACCTTAAAATTTGAAGCACTTAGAGATGGAATCTTTTAAAAAGTCGCTAAATATAAAATGTAGTACTCGGAGTCTAGTTTCCAAATATGTAATTTTTTTCAATACCCAGATGATACAAATTGATTTTCAATAGGCATTTCTAAAAACCACTATTTAAAAGTCACTTTTTTTTAACCATACCATGCACGTGTACGACCAACATAATTTGACCTAAATAAAATTATTTTTCAAAATCCTTTTGCGAAAAGATGTGTAGTACAGTGAAGTTTGATGAAGATATTTTTTTATAATTTTTTTCCAAATAATTTTTTTTTATTAATTTTTTATCAGGCCTAATTGCTACTTTTGAAAACCCCTTGTGTATGGCCAACATAATTTAAGCAAAAAAAATCATAAAATTAAATTATTTTTTTCATTGTGTAAAGAATGATGTGTAGATTGATGACATAATTTTTTTTTTTTAATTTAAAAATTAAAAGTTACTAAAAAAATACAAACACCTGTCATTTCAAGTTTTTGGACCAGTTTGCTCATAAATTAAATAATAAATAGAAAAACATGTCCAATAACAAAAAAAATTACATATTTGAAAACTAGACAATGGCATCTGTAATGGGTTTTCATTTCGTAAAACAATTCACAAAAAAAGGTCCTCAGCCGTATAGGTAAACTCAATGTTTCTTCTTGTTCTGTACTTAGAAAAAAACTTGCAGGTCCAAGGCTCAAGGTTGGCCAACCATGCCTATCCCGAGCCTAAAACCCAAGCAAAAGGAAGGGAAAAGGCAGTCAGTGATTTCAAAATTCATAGAACGGGTACCCGTTATATAAAACGAGTACGCGTTACATAACAGGTACCCGTTATTTTTAAGAACGGGTACCTGTTATTTTTAAGAACGGGTACCTGTTATTTTTAAGAACAGGTACCCGTTTTATAATGGGTACCCATTTCTATTATATCCGTTATTTCCCATATCAGGGAAAAACGTACAATTACAATATCCCTGCAACTTGCAAGTCTGATCAGTATGACCCGACAGCGACAATTTCTACATTTTTTTACTTATAGGTGTCTTGTGGAATCTCTTGACAGGTCATATTCTATTCAGATTTTGAAAGGAATCAATCATATGAACAATTCTGAAGTGAAATCAAGTGCATGAGCTATTTTCAAGAGGAATAAAGAAAGAGGGTTTTTGTTTTTACATCTACTTTTTACTTCCAAATCTATGGAATGAAGAATCTACATCTAATTCTACTTCAAAATTTCAAATAAGTACATTAATTATGAAATTGGATTATCAATTGTTATTTTATCAAGAGGGTTTGGTAATCATGGGATCAAATCAACGTTAAAGAAAAAAACAAAGGAGGGTAATGACACCTCAAGAAATTGAAGCAAATAGAGAGAAGGAAGCAAAAAGGCAAAGAGATAGAAGAGTAAGGATTCAAGAGATGAAGAATATTGAAGCATCTAGTTCCATGAGTATTGAAGAGAAAGACATTCAAGAGACTATAAATAATGGGATGAATGTAGATGATGCAAATGTGGAAATGGTGAATTTGGAAGAAAATGTGTCTATAGAAACAAATGCATGTATGTCTTCAAGCCCAAATTTTGAAAATATGGAAAATGTGACTATACAAACAAATCCAGGTATGTCTTTAGAGCCAGCTTTCAATGATATGGAAAACATGACTATAGAAACAAATCCAGGTGTCTTCGGAGCCAACTTTCAATGATATAGAAAACACGACTATAGAAACAAATCCAGGTGTGTCTTCAGAGCCAACTTTCAATGATATGGAAAACACGACTATAGAAACAAATCCAGGTATGTCTTCAAACCCACCTATTGATGATATGAATGAGAATGATATCCCTTATAGGAGTGAAAATGAAAATGTTTTATTTGAGATTGAAAGAAATGTTTTAGATAATCTTCCTGGTAAGATTTCTTGGAGGCAAATGAGAACTCATGCAAATAGATTATATAAAATATTTTTTTATAGAAAAAGTCTTGGATTTCAATGTCAACTTATGATGCAATTGATGAAGATGTGGAAATTGCGAAAAGTAATGAAAAAGTTAGGCATCTTTGTAAAACCTAAAAAAAAAAGATGAATCAATCAAACAAGTTTTATCTAGTGTTGCTAATGCTATTGATTCTATTGGTAAAAAGAGTCGATCTAAAGATAGCAATGCAGCACGAAGAGCTATAACAACTGCTTTAGTCAATGAATCATCTTCTAATAAAAGAATGATAAGTAAGACAAGTGAAATTCTAAATATAATTCTTAAAACTTTGAGAAGAGCAGCGAAGAAAAGATAATATATTGAAAAAGATCCAATTAACCAATGTTGGAGTTTTAGTGGTAGACTCCCAAGGTATGACATGAAATTAAATAATGAAATCAAATTTTTAATTGAAAAATATTGGCATGATAATACAAGGGTATCATCTAATGTTAGAGATGTTTTAAAATTAAGAGTGGGGTCTAAAATTCGTGATCGTCATCCAAAACATCTATTAGACATGACTCAAACTAAATTATATAAAAAATTATTAGATGATTTAGTGTTAGAACCATCTAATATTATCATAAACCAAAGATCTTTCAAGAAATGTAAACCTTGGTATGTGAAAATTAATAAACAATGAATCTCTTGTTGTTGTAAAACTCATGTGCAATTTATTTATTATTATGATGTTTTTCGATATATACGTTCTACTTTGCATACTGACGAAATTATGCAGGAATGTGGTATTAATATGCCACCTCAAACAATTAAGGAGTTTGTAGCAGGTTTGTTTTGTGAAACATCTACTAGATACTTATTTTATTCAAAAGCATGTATTTCTGGACAATGCAATAGATGTGGCAACTTTTCATTGTTAGGAGAATGTATGCATGAAAATATTTCACATGAATTTGGACAACAATTAGTGGATGTGAAAAGATTCAAGAATGTTGAATATTCTTTAAAGGATGGAAAAATTGGAAAGCGTTGTGAGTTGGTCACTGAAAAAATTTGTGTGCATGCATTCATAAAAGATTTTAAGGATAATATTGTATCCAAATATGTCAAACACTCCCAATATGCTCAGTGGCTTGATGGAGAATTTCGTTCATGTAAAAACACATTTCTAATTGGAACTATCCTATTAGTGGTTGACTTTGTAGAAAACTATACTCTTGCTCCACAAGAGAAAATTCAATCTCAGTATTATAATTCAGTGCAAGTGGCCATATTTGTTCATATTGTATTAAGACATGCAAATAATAGTATAGAAGATAATAGAAAAATTTTGAGGGAGTATCATTTCTATTTGAGTGATAACCGGTTACACTCTTCAGAGTTTGTGCAATATTGTTTCACAAAATTTTATGAAAGTTTAAAAGAAAGAGGAATCCAGATGGCACAACATTTCATATGGTCAGATAATTGTACAGGGAAATTCAAAAATGTAAGAATGTTTTATTGGCTATGTAGGGCTCACAAAGAAAACAATATCCAACATATGTGGAGTTTTTTTGAAGCTGGACATGGTAAAGGAGAACATGATGGAGCTGGAGCATGTGTGAAAAGAGCTCTTGCTAGAGAGCAACTAAAATTTGGGGATGCAACCAATTTTAGAGATGCACGTGCAATTGTGGATTGGTATAATGAAAAATTATCTACGAGATCAAGTGAGAACTCTACAACTTGACGATTCTTTTGGTTAGTTGAAGAAGAGAATATTCCTACTCGACTTGATTGTGAGACAACAACTGGATCAACAAAATGGCATTCATTTAAGAGTTCAAATACAAGCACATGGACAATATGGACTAGGAAGCTTGCATGTTTTTGTCAATTTTGTATTACAGGTGATTGGGGAGCATGTGAAAATACATAATGGGTTGAAGAATGGAAACAAAGATCCTTGACACCTACAGAAACACAAGATCAACTTGAAACAACAATTGAAGATGATAATCAAATGTTTGCATCAAATGACTATGATCGTGTTTCAGACCTTGTACAAGAAGGTATTTTTATTTTCAATATTTTTTTATTGCCATTTTTTTGTACATCTATTTATAATTAATTATATATGTATGCATGTACAAATTTATGTGATTTAGATACATGTCACACTTTATTGAATTATATTTTTTTTGCAGGACATGTGTATGTTGTTGCACTTGAGGGCAATGAAGAGGAAACTGAGTATTGGTTGGCTCAATGTGTTGAGACAAAACAAAAGTTGTTACATCCTAGAGTAGATGATGATAACATGGAGTATCCAACAAGTTCTGTGGTTGTTGTTGGCACTTGGCTACGAAAATATCTAATAAGAAAGAATGGTTTTCCTGCATTTGAAGATTATGAAACACATAAGAGGATCATACACTACTCACATTTGGTTGTGGCAACAAATATAAAACTAGTCAGATGTCAAGGCAAACCTGCTAATAAACAGTTATGGACACTTTCGATGGAAGAACATGAGTCAATTATAGATGCATTACAAAAAAATGAGGATGCAGATGGTACAATGGAATAAATTTTTAGGTATGTAAACCATACTCTTACATCCCCTAAATCCATCCTCTTAAATGTATCCTATAATGTTATCTAGTTACATGCAATGCATCAATGTTTTGTGTTTTTGGTATATAAATTCTTTCATTCTCATTTCACCTTCTATATTATTCCCCTTGTCTTAAATTTCGTATCGACTCATGTAAATATATAGTTAATTTACTTGTACATTTAAACATTACTTTTGCAGGTGTACCCTAGACAAGTAGTCAAATTTGCATGATTGTCAATAGAAGTTTTCACCATACAAGTATGTGAGGTCAATTTTGTAGTCTTCAACTAAAAGTGAACGCAAATTAGGTAATTGTATATACTTACATTATGGCTTTCACATTCAACATGTTATCTAGTTACATAATGCATCAATGTGTTGTGTTTTTGGTATATAAATTCTTTCATTCTCATTTCACCTTCTATATTATTCCCTGTCTTAAATTTTGTATCAACTCATGTAAATATATAGTTAATTTACTTGTACATTTGAACATTACTTTTTATAGGTGTACCCTAGACAAGTAGTCAAATTTGCATGATTGTCAATAGAAGTTTTCACCATACAAGTATGTGAGGTCAATTTTCTAGTCTTCAACTAAAAGTGAACGCAAATTAGGTAATTGTATATACATTATGGCTTTCACATTCAGCATGTTATCTAGTTACATAATGCATCAATGTGTTGTGTTTTTGATATATAAATTCTTTCATTCTCATTTCACCTTCTCTATTATTCCCTTTGTCTTAAATTTTGTATCGAATCATGTAAATATATAGTTAATTTACTTGTACATTTGAACATTACTTTTTGCAGGTGTACCTTAGACAAGTAGTCAAATTTGCATGATTGTCAATAGAAGTTTTCACCATACAAGTATTTGACGTCAATTTTGTAGTCTTCAACTAAAAGTGAACGCAAATTAGGTAATTGTATATACTTACATTATGGCTTTCACATTCAACATGTTATCTAGTTACATAATGCATCAATGTGTTGTGTTTTCGGTATATAAATTCTTTCATTCTCATTTCACCTTCTATATTATTCCCCTTGTCTTAAATTTTGTATCGACTCATGTAAATATATAGTTAATTTACTTGTACATTTGAACATTACTTTTTGCAGGTGTACCCTAGACAAATAGTCAAATTTGCATGATTGTCAATAGAAGTTTTCACCATACAAGTATGTGAGGTCAATTTTGTAGTCTTCAACTAAAAGTGAACGCAAATTAGGTAATTGTATATACTTACATTATGGCTTTCACATTCAACATGTTATCTAGTTACATAATGCATCAATGTGTTGTGTTTTTGGTATATAAATTCTTTCATTCTCATTTCACCTTCTATATTATTCCCTTTGTCTTAAATTTTGTATCGACTCATGTAAATATATAGTTAATTTACTTGTACATTTGAACATTACTTTTTGCAGGTGTACCCTAGACAAGTAGTCAAATTTGCATGATTGTCAATAGAAGTTTTCACCATACAAGTGTGAGGTCAATTTTGTAGTCTTCAACTAAAAGTGAACGCAAATTAGGTAATTGTATATACATTATGGCTTTCACATTCAACATGTTATCTAGTTACATAATGCATCAATGTGTTGTGTTTTTGGTATATAAATTCTTTCATTCTCATTTCACCTTCTATATTATTCCCTTTGTCTTAAATTTTGTATCGAATCATGTAAATATATAGTTAATTTACTTGTACATTTGAACATTACTTTTTGCAGGTGTACCCTAGACAAATAGTCAAATTTGCATGATTGTCAATAGAAGTTTTCACCATACAAGTATGTGAGGTCAATTTTGTAGTCTTCAACTAAAAGTGAACGCAAATTAGGTAATTGTATATACTTACATTATGGCTTTCACATTCAACATGTTATCTAGTTACATAATACATCAATGTGTTGTGTTTTTGGTATATAACTTCTTTCATTCTCATTTCACCTTCTATATTATTCCCCTTGTCTTAAATTTTGTATCGACTCATGTAAATATATAGTTAATTTACTTGTACATTTGAACATTACTTTTTGCATGTGTACCCTAGACAAATAGTCCAATTTACATGATTGTCAATAGAAGTTTTTACCATACAAGTATGTGAGGTCAATTTTGTAGTCTTCAACTAAAAGTGAACGCAAATTAGGTAATTACATATATATATGCTCATATATTTCTCATCCATCCTCTAAAGACACCTGCTTGTACATCCCTTTAATTCATCCTCTTAGCTCCCCTTAAGCCATCCTCTTACATCCCCTAAGCCATCAAGTTTTATCTTATACTTTGTAAATTGACTCGTGTACATCTCTCCAAGTAAGCTATCCTCTTTTGTATCCCCTTAAGACATCCTCTTCTGGCTTCCCTTTTAATTAATCCTCTTATACATCCCCTAAATCCATCCTCTTATGTATCCCCTTAAGACATCCTCTTAGCTCCCCTTAAGCCATCGTCTTACATCCTCTTTTGTGTTATCTAGCTACATATTGCATCAATATTTTGTGTTTTTGGTACATATTCTTTTATTCTCATTTACATTCATTATTTCTTGCAGGTGTACCCTACAAGTAGATTTTTCCATGATTGCCACTACAAGATTTCATCATAATGTAAATGGTAGATCAATTTTGTAGTCTTGTCAAACTAATAACATGGACCTATAAGCTAATTGTATAGATCTACTCATATGTTTTATAATGGACTTATTTTTTGTTTTGAGATTCTTTTTATGATCTATGTATTTAATTTTCACGAATTGAATATTATTTTATGATTGCCACAAATGATATTAGTGTAGAGGTTCAATAAGTATATAGTTTGTATTTTTCCTATCATTTTTGTACCCACTTTAGCTATGTTTTGAGATGTGTTGATTTAGCATTTATTTTATATTATTTAAATGCACAAAAGTTGAAAAGACTTGTATAGAACCTATCCATCTACTCACTCTAACTCTCGTTCATTCATGATTGTGTAGTAGTGTCATGATAGTTAAAGGGAAATAGTCCTAGGACAGTTTGTATATTTGAAATGGTTTAATATCACCTCTATGAATGCCATAGTCCTCCTCTATATCCTTCAATCATTGTCTTGAACAGTCTAATGCTATCACCAATAAATATGGGACTATGCTATCATATTACCTAGGTGTAGTCATAAGTATCATGGTATGGATTGAGTCATTGGTGTTGTAGAGTTATTTACGACTATTAAGGTAATAATGAGGGTTATCATGCATATGTAAGGTAGTAAATAGTCATTATTTCAAACTAAATGACTACCATAAAGGTTACTCATTGTCATAGCAAAGAGAAGATTATTGTCATGCATGAAGATCTTATTGCCATATCCAATCTAGACTGTCATAAATCATTGAGATGTTCTCATAAGAGCAATTCAAATCTAAAAATCAGTCATAATGAGGTTATATCATCTAAAGTCCATTGCAAAAATCCATATGACAATAATAAAACAAATAGGATAGTCATGAAACAAGTAAGACACTCATGAAACAATAAAGTAATCATGTTAGTCAAGAGGTTTTCATAGTGATTGATGATCTTATATCATTCTAAATGGTCATATGCTAGTTAGATAGAAATGTATTTATGGCAACAAGTGGCCTTCATGAAATTCATAAAAGGCTACCAAACCAATCATAGGATTATCCTAATGAAACAAGAGAGGACTGTAATATGCATAAGTGGTCATCCCAACACCTATATGATTGTCATAACAATCCCTAATAGCCACTTGCCTTCATGACCAATCAAAGATGTTATTAAGAACTTGAAGATAATCCCTAATACCCACTCAATAGAACTACTAAGAGAATGGCCAATCAAACCAAGACAAGAATCTACATAGCAAAAGGAATCTCAAAAATGAAATAATTTCCTAGCACTAGAAGCATTCTGAGTAATCATTATAAGGGATTAATGCACCAACTTTTGAAGAAAATTGTAATAGGTGCACTTATCTTTTGAAGAAAATCGCTCTAGCTATTGCATTGGATTGCACACATCTCGTTTTATTGCCAAATTAATTCTTGTATTATAGAGTATGTATGCTTGTGTACACTAGACTATTAGAGTGAATGACCTTACTATTTGATTATGCATGCATCTACATTCCCCATCTTTAGTTCCAACATTGTTGCTACTATAACTATGAAGTCTACTTTAACACATGTGAAGGGAAATGCAAGGTTTATCCTAGGTATTACCTTGTTATAAAGTGCCCTAAATTTTGGCTCAAGTTTTGCTAGAGAATGTCCTAAGTTTTATGAAGTTTGGCCAAATTTTGTACAAGCAAAACAACTTTTTCATCTTTCTTCTACTAGTAGTAGTGTATTTGGAGTTGGAAGAGCAATTGAAATCTATTAAAGTACAAAATATTGGAAAATATAATAGACTTCAAAATTAGAGAATCCTTTTGCACATACATTGCAACCCTTGTAGCTATGCTAAATGACATGCAAATAATTGTCACATTGCACACTCCTCTTATGAGAAATGCAAAGATCATGGACTATTATGTGATTAACTACAATAGTCTAGCAATTAGTTTGCAAAGGAAACAAAATGAAAATGTACAACTAACAACCCAAAAGCTTCTAAAATGATTGCCAAATGTCACTAAAGAAGAGTGAATTGCAATATGAATGATTAGGAGTAGCAACTAGAAGTTCGACTCAAAACGTGTTTGAAGAACAAATCTAAAACTTGTGGATCATCAACTGTCACATTATAAACTCGCATAAAAAATTAGTTTGTTGCTTCACCATTGGTTGGTCACTTTTTTGTCCTTTTTAACTAATGCAAATTGATTTCCTCCCTAGCAAAATTCATTCAATCCAATCACACAATTAAATTTTAACATTTTCTAACAAAAATAAATAAATGAAAAATAAAAACTTTCAAGAAAATAATTAATTTTTCATAATTAGTCACCCATTAAAATTGAATTGAAAGTAAACTAATCCATTATTATTATCATAATTAAATTCTCCTCTCATATCCCAAAAAGACATAATCTATTAGATAATTATAACATCAAACTTATCTATTAGATAATTGTAACACCAAACCTATCTATTCCACTATGTAAATTAAGTTAATTTAGGTTTGTGAGGTGATGTATTAGAATTTTGAATTTTGAATATAAATATAAATGAAAACATTTAATTAATTTTGGCAGTTAATAGATTGTTCACTATTTCAATTATAACTATTGAACCATAATGCATAATCACTTCTTAAATGCATTGGAAGCACTACAAAAAATATGAACTGGGTTGCTCTTAGAATTTGGCATATTGATCCCAAGCACTATGAGTTCAATATGGAGTGTTGCGGATCTAACCTTCCACAAGGATTTGATTTGTGATGTGTGGATTTGAACTAGTAGAATGTGGACTTTAAAACCTATGTTGCCTTGATATTTGATGTCTAATGATGCACAAGGAGAACCATTATATAGAAATATTGTAGCAGAAATTGTCAAATACAATAGTCATATAAAAATTTGAAAAAAAATGCCTTACATTTTTTCCCCTTAATAGAGTGTTTTAAAAGCAAGGTGAAAACAATATCTTTTCCTACCAAAGATATAGTTCACTATTTTAAACACATTAAAGATAGTTTTTCATTTTAAATTAAAAATGTAGTAGAGAGAAATCTTCTAACATGTCTCAATTAAATAATTTATAATCTAGAAGTGAACAATGAAGCATCTTTAACATATTATCTTTAACATATTTCTAACATACTAAAATGTTCAAGCATATAGTCAATAATATATACATGTAGATCTATCTAGATAAGTCCATGAAATACTATAAAATATAGGTAGGACCCATGAAATGTGTACTAAAACATCTACTCATAGTCAGCATATAAATAAATACAAATCATAGTTCATGAAATACTGAAATATATCTAAAAGTCCATGTAATAGCAAGTTCGACATATATAGTCAAAGTCCTGGTGGCATATATAAAAAATAATGCACATCATACAGTTCAGTCTATGAAATAAATATCTATGTCAGGTATGATCATCACTCAAGTTCAAATCTGAAAGAGGCCTCTTTCTTCCTCGTGAAATAGATGGATCTACCTCATGTTCTACACAAGAGAAAGAAACTTGCAATCAAATTTAAAAATTTTAAAAACGACACATACATGTGCTTCTGAAATGTAAATTTCATTTTGAATTTCATTTGATTGAAGATTTAATTTAATTTATAAAATACTCGTATTAAATATTTAAATCTAGACTAATGTATGATTAAATTATCATATGATGTTGGTCATCTCCTCCCACATTATGTTGCCCAAGTGATCGTTAAGCATCAAGTGCTAATTCCTGGATATTCAAATTTAAAACACTCAAGAATTAGGTTACCATCCAAATTTAAATTAATTTATAAAAAATATGAAATTAAATATTTAAATGTAGGCTTTAAAGTGTGCATTTAAATTACCGTGCAATCATGCTCATCTACTCCCATATTTTGTTGTCCAGGTGGTATAGTTGTTTCATCTTCTTGACCAAAAGTTTGACCTGCTAATTCTTAGAATTTCAAATAAAGCAAGTTTGAAATAAGTTAGAATTTATTTAGCATATAAAGACCTAGAAATTGCGCATAGAAAATTTAGTAAAGTTTAGGACCTCAAAATGTGTGGATGGCTCATGAAATTGTCCCTGAATAGCAACCTGACCAATGGTTGCACTCCTATCATCCTGCACTTACATATATGGGTGCATATATAAATTTATATAAACTCAAAAAAGAAATTTAGTACAATTTTAGTACAATTTTTTAAAACACACACCAAGGAATACTCAGGCATAACAACTGACGATGGAGGATCAGTGCAAGAAACACCTGAGCCACGTGGTCGGTCAGACATGGGAACTGCCACGTGACCTAAGCCTCGCTACAACAATAGTGTTTCACATACATGTACATATAGTTATTTATTTATACACTTGTTAATTTAAAATATAATATTGATAAGTTTCAAGAAGAAAATTTAAACTAGAATTAGATACATATGGTTTTAGGGTTAAGATATATTGGTTTACCCCGTAAGGTGTGCCAATCTCTACAGTTGTCGATGCAAAACTTAATGTATCAAATCGTGATGCGGCCCTAGAGCGACTTGGGATCTGTACAACAAATAGTTCACAATTATATATTAATTCATTCAATTATTTATATAAATTTTGATACATTCAAATTATGCACTTGAAATATTTAATAAAATGTGGTCAATGTACCTGTGTAGGATTTTCATCTGAATATAGTAGATCCAAGTATGACTCCACTTTTGTTGTAGCTGCATTTGATGTGGATGTAAGAGCACGCCATAACACGGTTGATTGCAATTTGTACACAAATGTGCCCCTAACATGCCTGAGGCTCTATGATGAGATGCATCGACTCCTCCATGATGCTCTCCACCACTGAATTCATCTGCCATGTGGGCAGCTTGTTCAGTGAGATTGCCCGAGAGTCTACTCAATGCTCCTAATGTCGACAACACTGCCTGGTGCTGAATAGGTGCAGGAATCGTGGGCAAAATAAGAGCAACCATAGGAGCAGAAGGAACGGGTCGATTGGGATCAACTCGTGCCCCTGGTCTATGTTGTGGCATGCCACGACCAACACCCTGGAATTCTCTCATATCAAAATAATTGGGTTTTTTACCCAATTGAAACTCCGCCCATAATTTTCTCAAAAAATATAGTGGTACCTCATAATTAGCATGTGGTGGGTGATCAAACACCATCCACCACCGATCCCAAAAATGTCTCAAAATCGCCTCATGCCTACACCACTTAATTGATATTCTTTTTTTGGTTGCAGGTATAGGTTGATTAGTTTTTGGGTGACGAAAAAATGGGGCTAATGTTTGTTTTGTTATGTGAAGATCATGGATGTCTTTATATGAAAGACCATCCGCATAGAATTGCCTCCTCTCCTCTCGCCAAGGTGAAATCCATTTAAGTCTGCATCAATAGACCTAACAGAATCAATAATGGTTTGCATCGAAGATGCAAACCGAACCACATGAGGAGGCATCAAGTGAGGTTGATTATTAATCAAATTAATGTTTTCCTCAATTGCATTAATATTTTCGTTAATGCTTTGCCGCAATTGGGCCTCATCAAGTGGAGGGGGTGGGGGGTTTTGAGGTGGAGGGGATGGGGGGTTTTGAGGTGGATCACGGGGTGGGGGGTTTTCATTAAGAATGTCATCTATTAAAAATTCATCTAGACTATGGTCATCCATTAGATGTCTCCTGCAAATTTCCAAATACATCCATATGAAAAACTTACAAATGTATAATTTCACAAATATATACATATTGAAAACTTACAAACAAATATCTATAAATTTAAACTTAATCTAATAGATCTGTAAATGTAAGTTTAAAATATCCATGAATTTAGAGAGCAAGTAATACTTGAAAATTAAACATGCACAAGTACAACTAGTCAAGAAAAGTATGGACCTAATTGTTGATCTCTAGTAAGTTATATACATTTTTATTATTTATTAGATCATTATGATTATTAATTTAGATAATAGGTGATTATTTTATTATTAATGTATTCTTTATGTCGAAACCCCTACAACATTGGAAAAATAATAAGCTCAAACAATTGGGTTGTTGAAACTTTACATTTCATCATGGACACAATTTAATGTATTATATTTTCTACCAATGGGACTTGATTTGACAAGGACATTAAATATATAGGGATTTATGGATTTTGATTAGATAGTAGATATATACCCAATAGGATTTCTACAGCTCTCCTTCTATTATTTATTCATACAAATTTCTAAATGTTGTTTTCTATGTAATTACTCTTCCAAAATTTGTGTAGATTAGAACTTTAACCCTCTTCTTTTAAGATCCAGTAGGAATATTTTGATTTTTTTTTCATTCGTTTCATCAGGGCCTAGCCATCTTATTAGATCTATGGGAGAATTAAGGACTAATTCATATTAATTTTTGTTTGAGTGGGAGTTTTGTTGCAATGAACTATTTTTAGGAGATACAGATGATAAGTGCTTTTAGAATAGAGGCGGAGAGGTTTAATCGAACCAACTTTAACCTTTGGAATCTTAAGATGGAGTATTTACTTGATAGAGATCTATGGGTTGTAGTTGTTCAGACCAAAAACATTTTAGCACAAAAAGATGAAAACTAGTAAGTTGATGAAAGAAAGACAAGGAGCCTCATTCAGCTTTGCCTCGAAAATTGTATGTTTATAAATATTTTAGGACAAACAAATTGCAAGAAGCCTAAGTAGGTTAAGTTATGGAATTTGTATTACACAAATTCCTTTGTCAACATGATTTTCGTACAAAATAATGTTTGTTCTTTAAATATATGGGTGATGGTGATTTAGTAACAAAGCACCTAAATTAGTTCAACAACTTAGCTAGTTGGAATTTGTAGATGTGAAAATGGATGAGGAGGATCAATGCATAAATTTATTGTATTCTTTCCCTAATAGTTGGAGTAATCTCATGATGGTGAATAGTAACAATGTCTCAAAGTTGAAGCTTGATGATGTGGTGGGTTTGTCACTTTCTAAGGAGATGTAAAAATTAAATTCCATCAACGATCTTTTGTCTATGAGAACTCATCCTAAGGATATAGAGAGGGACATGAAAAAATACAAGCATGCTAGAAGTCTATGGGGGGATCTTGGTCTCATTGAAAATTGAATGTCAAATGTTGGAAGGAAGGAAATATTAGGAGCATCTAGAAACTACAAGGCAAGGAAACATAAATAGATGATGATATAGATTCAAGGACCTCCAATGATTATGTTGGTGATACTTTTTTTGTACATCCTTTTAAGCATGCACACAAGGGTGCATGGCAAGTATTGATTAGAGAGCCTTTTCTCATGACTCCCAATTAGGAGTCATTCTTGGTTTATGAGAGATTTGATGGTGGACATGTGTGTATTTAGGATCTAGTAGGTAATGTATATGTTTCTAACCTAGTTGGTGGCACATAGAGTTGGTTATGAAAAAGATAGGCACATCATGCATTTGTAAAGAACCCTACATGTTTAGCATGCAAACTAAGCACATTGATCTATGTCATCAGTTATTGTGTGTGACATAATGGAGGATAGTTCATGGTTATGCAGTTGAGAAGGTGGGTGCCTATATGAATTTGGTGTAGCTGAATTTTCAAATAAAATAAACTCAAGTATATAAATTAACAATTTTAGAGATATGATAGACATCATATTGCCATAGTACATAATAAATGTAGACCCAAGCTTCAAGATTTAACAGTGTGTGAGTTTTTTCCTCAACGTTTCGGATCATACTCACACACAATTAAATCTTTTGAAGCTTGGGTCTACATTTTAGAGATACTTTTGTTAATAGTTTTAGGGTTTATAATTTAATTTTAGGGTTTGTAGTTTAATTTTAGGGTTTATAAAGATTATATTTTTAGGGTTTATAACTTTTAGTTTTAGGGTTTATGAACTTCATAGTTTTAGGGTTTATAGATTCAAGTTATAGTTTCACTTGTTTAGTTTTAGGGTTTATAATTTGGTTTTTTAGGGTTTATAGTTTCAAGTTATAGTTTCACTTGTTTAGTTTTAGGGTTTATAATTTGGGTTTTTAGGGTTTATAGTTTAGGTTTTTAGGGTTTGCAGTACAACATGGTTTTAGGGTTTATCAAAACATACAATCACAAAAAAAAACATAAAACTCTAATTTTACTGAAACCCTAATTTTTATTTTAATCCTACAATCACAAAAAATAAAACTAGCAAACAACCAACCTGGAGGAGCTCAGTAGTGACGAGGTGGCGGGAGGAGGTGACAGGGCAAAAAAAACTCTAGATTTGTGCTGGCAGGGGCTTCAACATGTACCCGTTTTTGCTCTGTCGCTGTAGCTGTCACTGTTGCTGGAGGGAAATGAGCCCGCAGGGCTTTTTTTTTTAAATATATACACTTTGAAAATGGGTACCCGTTTAGTAATGGGCACCCGAAGCTAAACGGGTACCCGTTTAGGCTCTGGTACCCATTACTAAATGGGTACCTGTTACTAAACTGGTACCTGTTTAGGTTTGGGTGCCCGTTCTTGTTGAGAATTTTTTTCCCTGCGCGACTTCCCCTACATGTGGACCGAGTTTCTTGCTTTTACCCTTCCATTGATTGTGTTTTTGCTTATGCTATCCTTGCATCTATTCTACCACCTAGTGGTCCTCCCATACTTAAACGAGATTGGTATGAGGATGACTTAATGGATGGAGAGCCTTGGGAGTACCATTCTTGTTTCATGTGTATATATGTGTTTATTTAGTATGCTTGTTTGCTACACTTATTCTTGTGATCTTATATCCTTGATTTCCATATGTTTAAATTAATTTCCCTTAGAGAACCCATGATACCCTTGTAGGTATATGGAGATAAGAGGAATAAAATGTTGTGACCTTCTTCCTTTTATATCTACTTTCATCTATATGTCATATGCTTGTGTTTTGTGTATTTTGGTGTAGTTCTACATGCTTGGGGAATAATTCTAGTTCCATCCCTATTCCTTAATTATCAATCTTCAAATGATACTAACCCCAAGCATGTAGATCATGTTGTGTGCCTTCATGAGATATTGCTAGTTTCTATGTGACATTCCCTCTTCTCTCAATGTCATTCCATGAACTCAATTTAAGGTGTACCATGCTATCAAAATCCTATTTTGTGCCTCTCCTTGTAAGAACCTTTCTTTAGTGACTCTAGGGGCATATTCGTTTATATATGCTACCTTGAGATCTTTCACCTTTCTCCCCTTTTCTACCTTAGAAACAATTACATACTCTTGGTTTATGCAATTATTTTAAGGTGGGACATATTCTACATTTTCACATGTGCATCCACATATATGTGCACACACATTGCTAGTTTTAGTATCTTGTGGTCTTGAGTACAAATAGTTGCTTGGATTGGCCACCCTTATTAGGATTACCTAGAAACAAAACATAATAGCCCATGTAACCCCTAATATTGTATTTTATATGATCCACCAGCAATAGAGTACGCTAGTATATGTGCCTCATATAAACTACTTTTTATAGTTTTCATGGGTCACCTAGCAATGAAGTTTGCTAGTTCTTGTGATTCATGAGGGTATTGTATGGTTCCTAGCAACAAAGTACACTAGACTTTGAACCATACCCCATATATTCCTAACAATAGAGTACATTGGTATTGTGTGTTTCTATTTTCTAGCAATAGAGTATGCTAGAAAATTCTTCTTCTTCTTTCTCTCCTTGTTTCTTTGTGTGTTTCTTATGCATTCTCCTTATTCATCTTCATGTTCTTCATTGCATAGTTCCTTTATGTATATATTGTTTGCATATTAGATCTTACATGATTTACTAATGCTCTTGTTTTGTAAGTTATATTTCTCTAATGCCTTTGTGTTGCAGGTTTTGTGTTATTTTGGCACTATTTGTTGTGCAAGTTTCTATTGTTAACATGTTTGTTTTGTAGGTAGTTGGGCATGATTTTCTTGAATAGTTATTGCACTTCCTCTACAATATCATTTTTGGGTATCCTTTTTATGATGATATTTCCTTTCTATACTTTAGCATAGCTTATCACTTAGTTCCATCAACTTGCTAAAGTAGGGGAAAATGTAATGTTGAAAATTGCATGCCCTTGTAATTTCATATTATGTTTTGGGTTCACTTTAGTGTTCAAAATCCCTACTATGTTTTTAGGTTCATTTGGCCTTGCCTTAGCCTTTTCTTGCTCTCGGTGCTAACTTGTGTTTTGTGTTTTCATGTGTTCTTCCCCTTTTCTGTGTTAAGCAATGTCACTTATGCATTTATCTCATTCTATGCATATGTCTCGAGCATCTAGATGACTTGTATTTGGATGGTAGTGTGACGTGTAGACGTCTACATGATGCAATAGCATACAACAACCATTTTGTTTGAATCTTGCCACCTTTCTTTTGTTAAACATGTGTTGTAACCACCCTGGAATGAATCTCGATGGCCATTATAAATTCCATGACTCTTCATCTCCCTTCTTGGCTCTATTTTTAAAACAATCAATCAATCTTTCAAGTATTCAAGATCTCCCAACTTTTCAAGCACTCTCTTGTTTTCAACTTCTCATGTGATCTATTACAAGCAATCTTACTAGAATTTTGAAGGTTATTGAGCACTCTATCTTCTAGTGTGGGTTTCCTTGGAATTCTTGCATCCTAGATGACATCTTTATTATGGTGTATTGTAGGTTTTCACCTCCATTCCTTGTGTGAGGTGATTGTTTTCAAGCCTTTAAATTTCATTTCCATTTTCAATAACATTTATGAATCCATTGGTGTTGTTGGAACTTGTTGGGTTTCTCACTTCTTTTTGACACTCATACACACTAGTTTATTTCTTCTTATAGACCTATGAGTCATATTCATAGAATTTTTAATTTGTTTCTCTAGTTCTAGACACTTAGGTTAGAAGCACACACACTTTCTACTTCCTCTTTATCATAAACTTCTTGTAGAAGCTAAAACGATAAACTAGGGGCTTGCCCATTCATGGCAAGCTACCAAGTAGCCAAACTTTATTTTGTGTCCAAAACTATAGGTTTTCAACAATACAAATGCACAAAGGAGAATTCAAAATCTAGAAGATTCTTGAATTTTGCAACTTTCTAGGATGAAAGTATGATATCTGGATGACACTTGAATCAAACAACAACACATCACGCAAATGTCCATACATCACAATAGTGTCTCTAGCAATGAACTCCTAATTCTATTTACTAGGTACAGTATGATATTCTCCTTCTTTTATAGGTTTATTTTTCATTTCTAATATCCAAATGGCAATAAACTAGCAATTTTTCATAAAACCCAACTCTCTCTCTTTTCATTTAACCTAAGTAGTAAAGGAAAAAAAAATCTAGATAAGGTTCTATTATAGATTTATGTTCACAACAATAGAGTTAAATTCATTGAATACCAAAAACCAAAATATTTCCTTTTGATCAATCTTATCTAGGTAGTAAAACTTGAAAAAAAAAAAACTTATCAAATCACTATTTTCAGTTTTACAAAACTTATGATCTTGAAATAGATATATAAAAGTATAAAAATACTTCCAAAGACTTTGAAGTTGATTGTGAACCCATTCTTGAATGATTTTACTTTCACTTAGAAAATGATGATGTTTCAGAATATTAGGACTACAACTCACCTAGCGTGTCTTATGTTGATAACATCACTTCTAGTTTAGATGATATTCATGTTGTTGCTTGCACAACATGCCCTATTTTCCTTGAGGAAAACGAGGAACCCTTTTTCTTGAGGTCTTTGATTTTGCATTTTATGGCACTTTTTTGTAGATTTAGGCCATTGCTGTTGTTTATTTTACTGGAAATTTAATAACCTAACGTCAATTATCTTAACATTTCTTCGATATTTTTGCATAAGTTTGGTTGCGGTGGTGATTGTGAGTTTTATGGAGATGTTTGAAACTTCCTATTTAAATTGTGTTATTATCAAATGTGTTCTAAAGGGTTGGAAGTCTTTTTGTGGTCATGTTGTATACATGTATCTTTCATGTTTTAGGTGTGCGATGTATGTCTATTGATTTCATTACTTGTTTTGAATTTACGGGGATGAAAATTAATTAGTCTATCTAAATAAGTATCATTTTGATCATCGCAAATTACTCAAGAAATGTTTGGATACATAATTGTTATTTTAAATTTTTAGTGCAATAATACTGAATTTAATGTAGATTGTAATTTAATTGTTGCGACACTCATAGTAATTAATATAAGAAGTATGATATTATCCTTCTCATTTGTAGGATTTTGTTGGTTCAGTTATCTTGTGAACTAACATGTTGAAACAAAATAGTTTGAAGTTAACATAGTTAATTGGTGCTAGAAGAAGAACAACATGACGAAGAATCTCACCAGTTCACAATTGTTTAAGAAAGAAAGGAGTTAACTTTAAAGGTTCTATTTTATAAATAAGGCACCACGCAATGCCATGCTTGATGTGTGGCACTGCACAACTATTTACATGTCAAAAGGTTTCTAGTTCAATAATATGTTTGGTTGTGGTAGTGATAAGGATCTAAGATAATACTCATATTAGTCCATGTACCAGGTTAGAGATGTGTCAATGGATTTAACTAAGAATTAAAGAGACTTATATGGGTCATTGGTATTATAAATTGTTACAAAAAATCCCATAGTGAACCCCTACATATGATGATGTGTCATTTATTTATTGGCCTAATCTACATAAACAAAGAATACGCCATAATGGGATTTGTTTAAGGAATGTGTTGTGAAGGAACCTATTCCCAATGCCATGGGGGACCTAGTGCTACATGAATTATTCCTTATGTTTCTCTTATGCCTTGACTTTATGTAATTTTTCATTGAGATTAAAAATTTAAATTTAATTATTGTAACCACTTATGTGGTGGGAAAACTTACTTCATTTGAGTTGAGGTCTATTAAAGACTAGCTATTACTCTTTCTAAGGGTTGGAAACTAGATTCTCTTAATCATTTTTAGACCTTTTTTGTTGTTTTATTTATTTTACTAATTTTTAAATGTGAGTAATGCTATGTTGATTTCATTCTTATAATTCAACTAAGTATGAGCAAAATTCTACAAAGTGTTTCATGATATATCTTTCTAATTGAAGGCTATAGAGGTTCATGTGTTAAAATTTGCACATGAATATGGTGGTCACATTCATTTTTCTTCATGCTTGAGTTATCCTCAGACATATACATCATCTTGTGTTTCTAGTTGTGTTTTTATTAGTCAAGTAAGATCGGTTTACTGGAGTTATCCTTGTCAACCAAGTTAGATTTGGCATCTGTATAAAATAATATCATTTATTTTCTCTCTCAACCCTTTTATCTTTTACCCTTTTTATAAACTAGTTAGGTTTAGAAGTGGATCTAGTGTTAGATCAAATTGTGAATTAGACTCTTACTTGTAATCCCTATAGAAAAGGTGAATTATGTGATTACAAGTGCATTTTGTTTCTAATATAAGTATTATATCTGTGATGTTTTTAGAATGAAATGTACTAGTATCTATATCTAAATTTCATGTTGATTTTTACCCATAGCTCCTTGATTGAAACAAAATTTACATTATCCTCTAAGTTATCTTGCATGACCAAGCCCTGGTAATTTATAACTTGGGGAAATTTTATCTCCTTTTAGAAGAGATAAACTATATTCTTTCCATTTTTGAGTCGGTGTGTCAAACAAGCTTATCAAAAAATGACACTATAATGGAGGGTCGAAGGTGAAAACTTGTTATTTAAGATTTGAGAATCTTGAGTTGTGTTAGCAATTTGGGAACTGTAATATATTACATTAGGCGTGACTATCAAATTGGAATAATAATTCTCATTACTAGGTCAAAGTCCATTGAGGGTGACTTTGAACTATTATACCTTCCTCGCTATACAAAAACTAGATGATAAAGGAAGATCTATACCTAGACATACTCATTCTACTAATACTTCACCTAGATATATTGTTCCTTTTATTAACATTTTTCTACCCCTCAAAATACATCAATGGCTACTTGGCTTGGAGTAGGAAATTATCCTTTGGTAATTCCTAGTGTCACATAATTTACCTAAGAATCCTAATAATGGAGGGTCGAAGGTGAAAACTTGTGATTTAAGATTTGAGAATCTTGAGTTGTGTTAGCAATTTGGGAATTGTAATATATTACATAAGGCGTGACTATCAAATTGGAATAATAATTCTCATTACTAGGTTAAAGTCCATTGAGGGTGACTTTGAACTATTATACCTTCCTCACTATACAAAAACTAGTTGATAAAGGAAGATCTATACCTAGACATACTCATTCTAATAATACTTCACCTAGATATATTGTTCCTTTTATTAACATTTTTCTACCCCTCAAAATACATCAATGGCTACTTGGCTTGGAGTAGGAAATTATCCTTTGGTAATTCCTAATGTCACATAATTTACCTAAGAATCCTAAAATGTTTTGTCCAAAATACACACATGGTGGGATTCAAACTACTAAAGAGGGTTAGATTAAACCCCAACCTAAGGGGATTAGATCAAAACCTCCAGGCTTGCATCAAACCTCAGGCAAAGTCTTCTTCACTCCTATCAAAATACTAACAACAAATAGTTTTGTGTCACCTCTTGGGAAATCAAATGAAGCCATCTGAAGATGTCATACTATGGGTAGGTAGTCCTCGATGTAAGCTTTCCAAAAAACATATGCATTTTTTTAATATTATATTTTTTTCTAATTTTATAATCAATATAGGTGCATTACAAAAAAAAACAATGGTCTTTATTCAAGACACTAGGCAAAATAACAAACTATGTCAAAAAAATGCACTACACTCTAAATAAATGTCCTCATTTCAATTAAAAGAATAATCTTGATATATACACAAAGAGAATCACGTTACGATAAAATGTCTAAAATTCCCATTAGTAGCAATTAAAAATTAATAAAAAATATATTCAATAAAAAATAATCTAAAAATATTTGTACACAAGATTGGAGTTAATGATTTAATTCCAAGAAATCATGGAAAGATTTTATTTGTAGTGAAAATTAAGTGTTTCAATAAAATGTCACTCAATAAAAATTAGTAGAAAAAATAATAAATTATTGAAAAAAACACAAAAATGATGAAAATAAAAATTCAAATCTACAAATAAAATATAACTCATTAGTTTACATTGTCCTTAAATTATTGATTGTTTTTCAATATAATTGTCACAATGTGTCAAATGTTGAAAAATGTTGATTTTAGTGGCCCAAACTCTTACACTTTCACTTTTATATCACATCACTCCTAAACTCTCTTGACTTTACACTACTCCCATTATTGTGCTCCTACATTGCTTGACCCCCATGCTATACCTAGCCTTTACCTTTTCTATTATCACATATCTTATTACACATTATTCACTCCCATCATATACCTTCTTTACACCTAGCACTATTTGTCTACCATATGGGAGAAGCCATGTGTAGATACCCCCTTGCATCACAATATCTACTTCCTAATTCACATTCTTCTTCCTTACCTAGCCACTTTGTCTTTTCCTATTTATTATACTTCTACTCTTACTCATGGCCTATCCCAAACTTTCTTCTTATTTGTCTTTACCCTATATGCAAAATGGTGGGAATAAAACCCCTTATGCATCTTACTCCCATCATGTTATCCTATGATTACAACCATGGTCTCTCATCTCTACAAATTGTTCTTCTATTCCACCTCCAATTTTTCATTTTCCTTAAATTGATTATATCCTTCCCCATCCAATCAATTAAGCAGGGCATATACTTTCCAACACATTACAAATAATCAAACACATGCAATGGTTAAAGTGGACCTCCACATATCCTACATTGTGCACACATAGTTAAAGTGGCTCTACAAGAGCCCTAAACCACCCCATTTGCTCTTGGTGGCTCAACCACAATCATGTATCATGCCATTTGATCACAATGGTTCTATAACAGCCATACCTTATATCCATTTGATCATGATCGATCAATCACAACCATATTCCTTTCTTTGCAATGGTTATGTCATAGCCACGTCCCTTTGATCATAATGGCTATCATAATCATATCGCAAACCAATTAATTATTGTGGCTATCATAACCATATCCCTTTGATTGTTATGGCTCTATCAAAGCTATATCCCCTTGATTACATTGGCTCCATCACAACCATGCCTCTTTAATCATGATGGCTCTGTCACAACCATAGATCACATCCTTTTGTGTAGGCTCCCTCACAGCGATACCTCATCTAGCTCATATAAATGTCTTCATAATCATGTTCTCTCCCATACTACTCTCAATCAAAGTGATTCTCCACAGACACCTCACTCTATCATCGAGTTCAACAAACATAAAGTAAAAATAGTTACAAAATGTGTAAATTTTTCTTCTATTCCCATGAACATTGATCAATTCTCTTTTGTATATTGCAAATCTAAAGACGAAGCGCAAATAGAAAGACAAACAAATGGCATATAATACAATTCTTAAGTATCCTTCTATTTATCATTTTATCAAGTATTATAAAAACAATTTCATTTACTTTATCATACTTAATTCATTATAGCTCATATGTCCACTAAAGTGGAGGCAAAACGTTAAGTTGAAAAGTGCATGCTTCGTGTTTTTGCCTTCACATTTTGCACATGAAGACTATCATCAATGATACACGTTTTGGACCAATTTGAGAGTTGTTGAGTTCAAACAACCCTAAACACACATTATTCGATCAAAACGAGACCTCCTATGCTACAAACACCTTGTTTTGCCCATGTTATTTGACTTCTAGTCCCCCAAGACACTAGCATTCACACTAGTGAACCTCGCAAATTTAAATCTCATTTTCCTGCCTAACTAGTGATCCTTCTTGCAAAACCCCAAACCTGTTATGTTTTTAACAATCGTTTGGCACATCGACATGTCTATTTATGGAATCTTTCCAAAAATAGAAAGGATCCATAATCATCCTTCCACTTCTTCATCTTCCTCCATACTCTTCCACTCGCTTTCCTCTTTTGGAAAGTCACCATTATTGCTACACACATCACCATTGTTGCAACTTTACATGCACCCATATGATCACACAACCAAATATGTATATATTTTAATGCTAAAATATGCTTTTAAGGGGTTCGAGTGAGACAAGCTCCCAAACGTGCCCTAGGCGCAAACATTGCTCTCCTTTCCATAACCTCACAAATTTTACAGCTTCTGAGCTCACTTTTGCAACAATAAGGATAAGGATTGACATATGTAAGTAAATTTCTAACAAAGAACCCAAGGACATAATTTAGTGTATGTTTATGTATTAGATACAAGTGCCTTGAAGAGGGCAGTAGCATCCTAGAGAGGGCACCAATGCTCAAGAGTGGACATCAATGCACCTTTGAGACACAAGAAACTTTGGTCAAAACAGAAGCTTCCAAAACTTGCCAAAATGAATGTTTGACATTTTATAACCTACTCCAATCAACTTGTAGCCATCTTCAACATTCTACAACCATTTGACAAACATGCTCTACCTAAACTCTTAATGGCATTCCTAGTTTCTTATGCAACCTCAATTCTAGTGTTCAATTTATTGTAGTTAGAACTATAAATCAATTAATGTTATTTGGTAAAAATCATATTAAACACACTTCGTAATTAAATCTAAATAACAATCAAAATAGAAACATTCTATAAATTTTGTGAATGCTTCACAAAATGAGTGAACTTGCCACAAGAGATACAAGAATATAGACCAAAACATGAACTAGAGATATGACTTTTTTTGCCACAATATAAACAAGTAGATCCTCTAGAAACTCTCAACATAGACAATTGATCCAAGTGTATTATACTCAATGAGACTTTATGAAGGTGCATACTTTTCCTTGTTATCATGCCTCCTTAGAGTAACTTTGGGATATTGGTAAGTCCCATTTTCTTCTACTCTTATATACATAAGGAACTTTTCTTCATGTCTTGGTGGCAATTTAAAGTGCAAAACTATGTTACATGACAATTGTATTGGCTTTCAACAACATCGTGACCCCTATAAACAATGGGATATGTTGTATCCTAAGGGCAGAGTGTTGGGGACATGCTTAGGCAATTTGTGAGGAGCATCCATAACCTCATCCATTGTAATAAATGTGCCCTAAGACAAGAAAAACAAATATTCAAGATTCTTCATAGTACTCATGGTTTCCCAAGATTATCTAAACGAGATTTCACCACATAAGTGAGTAAATGCAAACCAAGTTGTAGATAATTATGCATGTTTACTGAGCTCATCTATGTGAGCATGAATAGGCTCATAATTAGGGTTCCATAGGAGAAATAAGGATCAACTAAAGTAAAACCCTACACAAATACAATCTGCTATATAAGAAACAATATAAAATCGTCTAATTCCATTCTTGTATTCCTAGGTTCTTTTCTCCATGTAAAAGGAGATCAACTCAACTTAATACATTATGGTGCCATTCTACAAAATTTCATGCATTAAGAGGCACCATAATTCTCTTCAATGTGGGTGATACACTTTTTAACCAATCATCTTTCACGTTAGAGCCACATGGCAATTTGAGCACCTATGTTAAAAATTATGATGGTGTAGCACTTGGGAGTTCTAACCACTTGTAGAATGATGTTGACATCAATCTAGTCTTCTAATACTTCATAAAGAACATGCTCAAAGGCCCATCTATCTAGGTTTGGTCCATCTGCTATTAGTGCCCATAAAGGTGCATAGATTTTACTCCCTTGTATTGCCCCCTTGTCAAAAATGTAAGAAATTGTCATAAATGGAACATCTTCGATAGAGTTGAGGCTTAAGTGAAAATAGGAGCCTCTAATTTTCATATTATACTCTCCCTCGACATTTGTTTGGTCATGAGCAACAAAAATGTGAACATCTTTGAAGTGAAAATATACCCAAGTAATTCTTAACCTACTTGTCTTTGATCAAAGTCTAGTATTTCAAATGTCTATTACCAATGCTCAAACGGAAGCTAACACCATTCCTTCTCACTATTCATTTCACTCATCCTTACTCAACTCTCAGTACTTGCCAATATCCAAATATGCTCTGCTTTTAATCCTAGCATAGTCATCAAGAGATCAAAAACACTTTGAATCCCAAAATGCAAAATAACAACCTCAACTTAAATGGTAAAATAAAGACATGCAAACCCAAGAATGTGAATTAAATTGTATAGTTGGACATCAATTTTGCAATGATCAAATTATTTCTTGGACAAGAGAAAAGGATCACTTAAAATCAAATCCCACAAGCAATCTCTCCTTAATAGGGGAGGTAATCATTAACCCCATTGTAAATTTCAAGCCCTTAGATCAATAGTACACATCAACTCACAAGGTAAACCACACATAGACAAGCACCTAGAAAAATGTTTTTCAAAGGTTGCGGCCCTTAGATCAATAGTGCACATCAACTCACAAGGTAACTCACCCACAGACACGCACCCACAAAAATCTTTCTCAAAGGTGTAGGATGTGAACACATCCATGCCCTTTGCAAAGTGCTCGAGAGGTCAATTGGCCTCATTATACATAACTGGAGACTCAAATGTGCCCACAAGGTATAAAGGCTCAAAGTTGTGCATGAGAGGGTTGCAACATGCTAATGCCAATCACCACTGCACACATCCCCATCACACAAGGAAATACCCCATAAAGAAATGATGTGGAGAAATGTGAATACAAGATTACACTATCATGCACCCCTAACTAAAAGAAACCCGACAAAACATGTGAAGAGCAAAGATGCAAGATGAAGTCGAATGGCACTATTTGCATACTCAGTGAACAATATGAGACTCATGCACTAATGTAGAAGAACCCCAAGCCTATAAGCAATCTTGCATCAACCAAAAACATGTGCTATGATTGGTCATCTTTTGCAAGTTTTCATTCTTGTTGCAACCATTCTATTCTTGCCGCAAACATCAAACAATGCACTCAAGCCAACAGTCAGTAATACATTTGTGCGTTACCGGTGACATCCAATGATCTTCATAATTTAACCATAGCATCAATAAGGTGTCATGAGCATGTCCACATGTTTATTTGTGTGCTTAATGCAATTTGATTAGTTGTGGCTTGCCAGACCAATTTAAGGAAGACTAAAAGTTGTGTGCCTTGAACTTGAACTTTGTGTTAATAGTGTCATTCATGTCATTATTGGTCCCAGAAGTTTATGATTGGAATCACATTGAATTTGGAGCCTTACACCCTGCCCAACATAAGAAGGTAGTCATCTACAAGTCACATGCTATGTATCAAGGTCAACTTTGATCTAATGAAGCAAGTAATGATGTATTCATTCAATTTTGGTCCCAAATCCTTATTATTGTTGTATGGACCAAGGTAATACATTTTTGGTCGACACTACCTAACTACATCAACCTTAACTATAAAAGGGTCACAAAAGTGCTTGACAAGAGAGAAGGGATTGAAAGTTATTGGATCAACAAGTTGTAACCCAGAAGTTCAAAGAGAGCAAGAGAAAGATCTGTTTTGAGAGGATTGTACTTGAGATGGCACACTTGTTTGTGCTTGGATCTAATATTGAAATTAAGGTTGAGGTCAGATTTGTCTGTAATCCCTTGAGGCTAAATCTGAGATGTAATTATTAAGGCTGTGAAATCAATAAAGTTACATTCACTATATTTCAAAATTGTCTAGTGAGATTTGAATTCCGCTATTTTTTGTGAGTGTTTTGTGTTAGGCTGTGTGACTAGACAGTCCTTAATTGGAACCTCCGTCCACAACTGCAATAGGCACAAAGAACCAAAAAGGGTGCTTAGCTGCAAATTGTCACTTAACAAAAATCACACAAACTTGGAGAAAATGGCTCTGCTTTGTTTTGAGGAAAGGAACTAAAACACACTACAATAACTCTGATGCCCATATACTCTGCAAAAGAACTCACTTTTGAGTGCATACAAATAGCAAAGGACACACACTAATAATTTTTTTAAATTACTAAGCAGACAAGCCTCAAATAGAATTGGTAGATCACCATTAAATCAAAAGCCTCATACTACTGAAATAAAACATTGTTGGTGCTTAGCATTGCCGTGAATTCAAAGTGTGGGTTTAATTTGAGCATGTTGGTAGTAACATATCTATTACGAACATCTTTAGAGTGATGCAGATTTTCTATGTAAATTAAGGTTCATGTAAGTGGCTTTTCATAATACCTAGTAACAACGATTGCTTCTATAAGGTACATTTCTAGATTGATGTATATCTTTTATGTAAATTACGTCTCACATAAACGGGTTTATAGAATGCTTGTAAGCCTTAAGCATGCTTGCACCTACACTAAATTAAATTTTGAATGGTCGATGCCCCTTACCAAACCCACAAATTTTATGAATTCACCCATGCAAGCTACCAATAACAATGAACTGAAAGGGATGTCTATCAAACCCACTTTCAAGAAATTTATGTTCATATTTCACATTTATTTATAATTATGAAAGTTCATAGAAATTTTCCATTATAACCTTCCTGTCATTATCTAACACAACACGTACTAGCAATTTCTTTTGCATTAATCTCTCGAGGATCAAGTCTAGAACTTGATTCTTGTTGACAAAAATTTGGTATGAGCTTAAAAAGAAATGGGAATTCAAATCAAATTGCAACCTTCCACAGAGTTCTTTTACTCTTTTATAAACATGAAATGCAATTACAGCTGGCCATAGAATATAATTTAGCCAAGACATTTCTCAGAAACTAGCATGGTATACTTGGATACATATAACATATATGTGGCTGTCATAGCTCCACCATCAAATCTTTATCAAATGCAAAACAATGCTAATATAGAAATATTACTCCAAGACTAATTATATATGCCTTTCAAAAACATAAAGCAACAGCACTAACCACGTTCGCTCAACAGGATTTACATCATTTGCATGTGTCATCTGCAGTACCAAACAAACATCTGAAACACTGCGACTTAACTTACCTTTTCCTCTTAACACTTTTTGTCCCAGATGTTAACTTTTCCTTTTCAGCACGAGATTTAGATTGGTTTGTCTTTGATGGATTTCCTCTCAACACCTCTTTGTTTTTCATATCCAGTTGTATCTCGACTCCTGGTGTTGCAGATTGCCAA
Organism: Cunninghamia lanceolata; assembly: GCA_027924645.1. NCBI lineage: Eukaryota > Viridiplantae > Streptophyta > Pinopsida > Cupressales > Cupressaceae > Cunninghamia > Cunninghamia lanceolata. Next base: position 4,802,835 of record BSBN01000623.1, read on the forward strand.
AACGAGAGTATCAATATTGACTCAGAAGTAGCCCTAAAATACCTATTGATATCAGATATTGCTAATTACTAATTCCCTGTTAGACAACATAAGAAACATTCAAACAAGCATGTAAGAAGCCTAGTGCCATGTATTGCCATTATTTTTCAAAAGGATGCACTAAGTCATAATCCGGGTGGTTCCAGTGCAAACATACACTGTAACAAGCCTTATAAATCAGCGCAATACCTTTTGGTTTATTTTCTTGAAGGCTTAAGTGTAGACTTCCATTGTTGTGGGCTGAATCTTCTGCAAAATTAAACCATGAGTGGAGGAAACCAGAAGATGGTAATCAGATCAAAAGAAATGAAACAAGAAAAAGTAGGCAGCTACCAGTAAACAATATGATTATAACTTAAATAAATTGTAAGTGGTTACCTGAGACTTCTTCTTCATCAGGTTCTTCTTCCTCTGCATATGAAAATAACTTTGATTTATTAGACATAATCACTTACACTACTTTTGGATATGCAATTCCTTCTATTCATGCTACCACATTGACTATGATTTGGACCTTAGGAATTCACCTGCAACATTATCATTGTTCTGTAAAACAAATTCATCTTCAACTTCTGTCAAAAGAGAAGCGACTCGTTTTGACTTTGGTGTCTTCTTTTGACCAGGAAGAAGAACAGACGGAATTAGATCAGCTGCCCGAACACGATGGCACTGCTCGTGTTGTTTATATGCTTTTGTCAAGGCTGATTTAACTGCAGGAGGTACCCCATCATAAGGATTGGGATGACCCTGTCGTGCATAACATTAACATAAAATAAAATTATGATTGAGAAGATGTATATCCTCTGGAAGAATGTAATTGTTAACTTAAATTTCTTACATCTCACAGTGAACTTGAATATCAGAAGAGCCTTCTCAGGCCAAAAGATTTCATAGCCATACCTGGAATTTACATAAATCTACTATTGTGTCTACATCTTCTTGATTTATAGAGTACTCATTCATGAATTTTACAACAGTTTGAACTCCCTCCTCCTGAAATTGTAAAGTGAAACACTGAGTATGCTAGCAGCAGATAGCCAACTTTTAAAAAAAAATATGAAATCTTTCCATTCAGCAAAAGAAAAGAAGAAAATAAATCACTGCAAGCAATCAGAAATTCACCTTAGGCAATGTTCGCAGAGGGTTGGTTAATTTCAACATGAAAACTGGCAGATAGTCCATCCGTAGAGCTTCTCTGCATAAGAAACCAAAAAATAAGAGCAATACTAAATAATTTAAAAAACTTAGATAACTCGATGCTAGAAACAAAAAAAAAACTCATATGGGCCACTATTTTGTAAAGCCTCAAACAGAAAAGAGACAACTCTACATGGTTGGACATGTTATTCTCAAAAAGGAAAACTCTAGAAGACATCGAGGGAGATCTTAAAACTAGAAACAGTTACACCAAAGTGTAGTCCAAAAGAAATAAACTAGTGAAGAAGGGATATAGGTTCAAGTAGGCTTGCTTGCTATTCCAACATTTAAGCCTCAGCTATATAAAACAGTAAAGTTCACTGTAACATTCAAGTTCAACTTGCAACTAGTTTTCTAAAGGTAAGAAAAATCCAGAACATTAATAAAAATTCCATTCCCATCCACCAGCAAAGGATAGTCATATGGAAGCCTCTTCTAATGTACACATCTGTGGATATCTTCTTTCTGCATGCTTCTCTTGAGAGTGATCCATCCTCAATTGTAATTTAGCAAAACCTCTAGTTTATCCCTGCCACATGGCCAAGTTATATTAGTGTCATCTATGTACCAGTACCACCATCTAGATTTGAGGTGGAGGAACTCGATAGCATTTTTATTGAAATTCTCCATGAATAAGTTAGCTGCAACCGGGGAAAGTGAGGAATCCACATCAACATCTTCCTTTTGTTTATATATTTTACCTAAGAAATAAAAGAGTGCAGATATAAGACAAAATTCGACTAGGCTTGTTGATTTAGAAAAGCCTCAAGTTTATCCCTGCCATGTGGCCAATTTATATTAGTGTCATCCATGTACCTTTACCACAATCTGGGTTTGATGTGGAGAGACCCAATAGCATTTTTCTTGAAATTGTCCATAAATAAGTTAGCTACAATTGGGGAGAGTGAGGAGCCCAGGTCGAGACCTTCCTTTTGTATATATGTTTTACCTAAGAAATCAAACAATGTAGATCCAAGGCAAAATTCGACTAGCCTTGTTGTTTTACTATTTGTAACACAATTAATCAGCTTGATAGCATAATCTAAAGGAATCTGTGTAAAATGACACTACATCAAAGCTAATAAGAATGTCTTGATCTTCTACTTTTTACTCCTTGAGTTTATTTACAAATTTAGTAGAATCTTTAATGAATGATGGCATCTTCCCACAACAGGCTCAAGCTTACTTGCTACGTAATTGGCTGGATAATAGTTAGATAACTCAAGGAATACTCATGCGACTCATGAGCCTATTTGAGGGCTGAGAAACTTGCAGCCTGATGAGCACTTGGTTATACTGAGAAGGGGGGGGGGAGGGGGGGTTGAATCAATATATAATAAAAAATTTCTTTCTAGCAATTTAGAGCACAAAGACAACACACGATTTTACGTGGAAACTCACAAGTAACACCAATCTCCATGACAGACTTCTAGGCACCAACCTATTGGAGGCTCCAACCCCCACACAAACTGAGCTCCAACCCAGCAAGAGGCTCCAACCTCTATTTAATAGGCTCCAACCTATTAATCCTTCAATGGCTGATATGATTTACTTCTTCTCTCAAATCTGATCCAAACTACAAATCTTTTTACAATCCACACAAATCTGATTCAATCACTAATCTCTTCCTTCCCAAATCTGAATATTATCAATTCAATTTACTAGCACATATCCTTTCCTTTTATCACACAAATATTTTCAATATAAATCAGATTTACTCTTCATATTTCTGCTCTTCCTCTTCTTTATACTCAGAAATTATTCATTGATTGCTTGCTTTAAACCATCCAAATCATTTACCTCTTATATGTTTTCAATGAGGGTAAGGGACATACCCTTTCACAATGATCACTACACCTTTTACAAGAGATACAACTCTTTATTTAGCATCCACCTCTTCACTCTAATCGCTGCTCTAACAAATTTAATCGCTGCCCTTCATAGATGCAAATCGCACCACTTGACTTTTGATCGCTGCATATACAAATCGCTTCTTTATGAATACAGACTGTCCCTTTTAATTCTCTTTCATAATCGCATATTTGTTTTTTTTTTACAAATCAGCGCACCTCTTCAATATATACATATACCTTTTTGCTTGGCGCTGCTCAATATGTGGTCGGCCATCTAATTTGCAATAAGTTGGCCTATACTTTATTTTTAAATCTTTAATTTAAAATTTATCTCCTTAAGAAGAGTCGGTCATTTAGGGAGGTCGGCTTCTTTATGCAAATTTCAATTTAATTTTAAATCTTATCCTTTCCAAACACAAGTCGACCCATAACTTATTTCTCCAATGTTTAATTCTTTAATTTAAACATGCAATGGTGGCATGTAACAGATATACTCTTGTTTGCTGTAGTGTTCAACAAAGATGTATATCGAGCATCTCTTGTTATAACGGTCCACTCTTTACCTTGACATCAATGACATCACTTAACGACCTCCTGCCTTTGACATCAATGACAATATTTCCAACAATCTCCCCCTTTGTCATTGATGGCAACCCAACTCTGAATATAACTCTTCTTTTCTATATTGCTCCCCCTGGCAGTACTACTCCCTGTTTCTCAAGCTCCCCCTTGCTCTAACTCTCTCCCTTTGACATCAATGGCAAAGGGTCTTCCATCTATCTCTGAACATTTTCTTCCATGGGGCTACAAGATAATGTTGTGGGTAGCTCCCCCAGAATATATACTTCCCATTAATGACTAGATAAGTGTGGGACTACTCCCAACTTTTCCCATAAATACTCAAATGTGTCCTTTGGAAGTGGCTTTGTAAAGATGCCTGCAATCTGTTCCTTTGTAGTAATATAATCCAACTTAACTTGTTCCTCTGCCACCTGCTCTCTCAAAAAGTGATACTTTATGGGAATATGCTTAGTCCTTGAATGCATCACTGGATTCTTTGAAATATTGATTGCACTTGTATTGTCACAAAATATGGTTATAGGGTGATCATATTCTACTTTGATGTCTTTTAATGTTTGCCTCATCCACAACACTTGAGTGCAACATGATGTTGCTGCAATATATTTTGCCTTTGCGGTAGATAGGGAAACTAATGCTTGCTTTTTGCTCATCCATGATACAAAGTTTTTACCAAGAAAGAAGGCTCCTCCACTTGTACTCTTCCTATCATCAACATTGTTTGCCCAATCTGCATCTGTGTATGCTGCTAGAGTAAAATCTTTTCCTCTTGGATACCACAGACCAAACTCTAAAGTTCCCTTCAAGTATTTGAGTATCCGTTTTACTGCTTGAACATGTGTTTCCTTTGGTGCAGCTTGAAACCTTGCCACCATTCCAACTGCTTGCATAATATTCGGCCTTGAAGCTGTCAGGTACAATAGACTTCCAATCATTGTCTATAAAGCGTTTGGTTTGCTTCAAGCGACTCATCATCTTTACTCAACTTACACCCTGTTATCATGGGGGTACTTTCAAGATTACAATCTTCCATTTTGAACTTTTTCAACATCTCCTTTACATAGTTGGTTTGTGAAATGAAGATTCCTTTCTCTAATTGTGATATTTGCAAACCAAGAAAGAAGGACAATTCACCAAGCATAGAAATCTCAAATTCCTTCTGCATCTCCATAGCAAATCCCTAGCACATGTTATCATTGCTTCCTCCAAAAATGATATCATCCACATAGACCACTACTATCAACTGATCATCACATATAGTTTTGATGTACAAATTGCTATCTGCAACTCCCTTCTTAAACCCTTGTTGTTGAAGATATTTATCAAGCCTTGCATACCATGCTTTGGGGGCTTGTTTCAACCCCTAAAGTGTCTTCTTCAACCTACACACAGTCTTTCTTATCTGATAATAGAAATCCTTCTAGTTGTTCAATGTAGACTTCTTCTAGCTCTCCATTCAGAAAGGCAGACTTAACATCCATTTGATATACTTTGAAATTCTTGAAGCTAGCATAAGCCAAGAACATCATTATGGCTTCCATCCTAGCAACTGGAGCAAAAGTCTCTTCAAAAACAACACCTTCCACTTGTGCATGCCCTTTACATAGTCATACCAATCTTGCTTTGTTTCTCACCACCTAACCATCTTCATTCAACTTGTTTCTAAACGCCCACTTGGTACCAATTACATTCTTGTCCTTGGGTCTTGGAACTAGTTCCCAAGTATCATTCTTCTCAATTTGGTTTAGCTCTTCATCCATAGCCCCTATCTAACTCTTATCTCCACTAGCTTCTTTAAAGTTCTTAGGTTCAATCTTGGATAGCAGGGCAATAATTTTATCTTCCTGAACATTTACCATTCTTCTTGTTGTTCTGGCTCTATCATCTCCTATTATTAGATTTTCTAGGTGGTTCCTCTGAACAAACTTAGATGTGTTTTTGTTGGTGCCTTGGTGTTCCTTTGCTCGGCTATTTCATCTTCACTCTTCTCTACATCTTCCTTGTATCTTTCTTCATTAGGATAGCTATCTTCCTATGGTTCATCTTTGATAGTTTTTCTCCTCATTTATCGTCACATTTGTGCTTTCACCCATTTTATGCAATCTCTTATTGAAGCATCTGTAGGCCTTACTCCTTGAAGAGTAGCCCAAAAATATTCCTTCATCTGCTCTTGCTTCGAACTTCCCCAATTCTTCTTCATCTCTTCTAATATAACAAGGACTTCTGAACACTTTGAAGTATTTCACGGATGCAGGCCTTCCCTTCCATAACTCATATGGTGTTTTGTCATCATTTGCTCTGATTTGGCCTCGGTTAAGGATATAAACTATTGTGTGCACCGCATCTCTCCAAAACATGTCAGGAACTTTAGATTCGTTCAGCATGCATCTAGCCATCCCTTGAACAGTTCTATTGTTTCTTTCTACTACTCCATTTTGTTGTGGAGTTCGTGCCGTTGAATATTGTCTTTGTATCCCATGTTTCTCACAAATCTTCGAATTCATTTGAGGTGAATTCACCTCCTCTATCTGATCTAGGGCATTTAAACCTCATGCCTATCTCATTCTCCACTAATGCTTTGAATGCCTTAAATTTATCCAATGCTTCAGATTTCTCCTTCAAAAAGGTATCCCATGTCATTCTAGAAAAATCATCAATTAATAACATGAAGTATCTTTCACCTTGCAAACCCCTTGTCCTGGTGGGTCCACACAAGTTTGTGTGAATGAGTTCTAGTGGCTATGATGCAAAGTACTCTTTTGATTTAAAACTCACTTTAGTTTGCTTACCTAGCCGGCATTGCTTACAAATGATATTTGCTGGTTTTGATATCATAGGCATATCTCTTACTACTTCCCTTCGACTAATTTTGACAAGATTGTCAAAGTTTAGATGCTCCATTCTTTTGTGCCATAGCCAACTCTCACCTTCCTTTCCCATGCAACATTTCTCACCTTGGATGTCACTTAGAACATAAAGATTATTTCCTACTCGGCTGGCTTTTGCACCTTGTCTTCCATCCTTGCTTAGCTCGCAACCTTCAGCATGAAAGGTGAGGTTGTGCCCTTGGTCACACAACTAACTCACACGTAACAGGTTGTGCTTCAATCCTTCCACATATAGCACGTTTTCTGTTCTTGTTCTCCCATCATCCAAGCTAAGAGATCCTCTTCTTGAAATTCTCGCAGATGCATTGTCACCAAATCTTACGGTTACACCATTGACTCTTTTTAAAGTGATAAACTTACTCCTATCACCTGTCATATGTCTCAAACACCCGCTGTCTATATACCACTAATCACTTTCATTTCTGGCATGTAGAGTTGTTCGAACTATCATGGATTTTTCTCTCTTCCTCCATACTTTTGAACTTTCTTCTTTCTGCTGTTCTACCTCCTTGTTTTGCTTAGGAGATTCCACCAAATTGCTTCTGCAAAACTCTGTCAGATGTCCAACATTGTTGCACTTGTGGCATATTATATTAGGATTCATTGGCGGAGCAAATGAGTTGATATTTTTGTTCATCATCCCAAATCTTCCAATCTTGTTTCCTGTGGGGTTAGTCCTAGCATGTGTTCCATAATTCATAGTCCTATGACTAGCATTCAATCTACAATCTATTGCCTTATACCCAAATTGATTGCAAAAGAAACAATAGCAAGGAAAGAATGATAGAACCTATTTGTACTTACCTACCTCCATGGAAGAGGTCTTTTGAATGAACCCTTCATGGTTTGCCATTGATTCTCCTCTCTTTTGTCAGTTTCACCTTTGACGGAATCTTGAACCGCTTGTGAGTAGGTTTTCTGATTTCCCTTATTTGATTCTTTAGGCGGCTGATCCGTTTTTGAACTTTGAACTTTTCGGACTCTTGAACCCCGCTTGTAAGTGGACCATGATTTAACCCATATATCTAATAAACTAAAAAAATATTATTTAATAATAAATATATAATTTTATAAATATATTTATTTATTAAATTAATTAAAATTCTATTATTAAGTATATAATAAATATATTGTATAAATAAATTTTCAAAAGTAAAATAAATCATGATTTATAATTTGTCAAGATTCAAATTAGCTATTTTTATGAGTGGGACAACAATAAAACGGTGGGATGAGTTTTAGTAGTTCAAATTCACTATTTTTCTAACTGTCAATTATTGTTGAACCTCTCTTATCAGTCCTTATTTCATGGATGAGTGATCTTTTCTTCATCTCTAGGGGTATAATTGGGATCCTAGAGGGATTAGACGATTACATTGACGCAATGCCTAGTGTTGAACCATGACAAATGTAGGAATACTTCTTGTGTAATGTTGTGTCAATCTAATTTTCTTTTCTATGAGAATAACAACCCTCATACTTGTTTGTTTGCTCCCTATTCCCATTAATCGTTATTACCTATGTACCTCGGGGATGCATCACTTGCATTTTCAGACCCATCCCATATAGGAAATATTTTGAGGATGCAAGGATGGGTCAAAAACATCCCCCAGTTGTCCCCAATCTGTACAAAATCCAAGAAATGTCCCTAGGACAACTATTTTTTGCAAGAAACAATAGGACAACTATTTTTTGCAAGAAACAATAGGACAACTAACCATCCCTGGGGCATCCACGAGACATCTAAACATCCCCTAGCCATCCTGGGATGGCTAGACATCCCCTAACCATACCATCCCAAGGGCAGCTAATCGTTTCCTATGGTATAGGCATTAAAAAAACAATAAAAAAAACAAAAAATTGAAATCCCCACTATTCACATTGAATATACAAAGATTACACAAGAATGCAACAGTAGCAAAATATTTAAAGCTATATTGGAGTGTGTTCGTGTGAACAAGGGTATTTCCTATCCAATTTCCCTTTTATAGTGTGAACAAGGCACATTATCTAACTAGTCATTAGTTAGAACCTATTCACACATGTTCACATGTTAAGTTGACTTATTGCTCTAGAAATCTTTCTAGTACTTTCTACTACACATGTGATCTTATCCTCTAGTTGTCTCATGTCATAGGATTAAGACACTTGTCATCATCCTAGTTAGTCCTACCTCTCAACCTTGCTTTTATAAGCAAGGTCTCTCTTGTACATTTATATGGAGTGTGTAATAATATCATTATTCATTGTTGCACCATAATCTAGCATTATTCTCTTGCAGCACTCTTGTGGAAGGCTAATCTTGGTTTTGCAAGTGATTATGGGAGCTTGAGTCCATTGAGGACTCTTAAATGGTATTAGAGCTTCAAATCTACAAGCCCCTTCTCAAATTTGGGAGATATTTAGACTTGAGCTTTTTGTTGGGTGCATTTCTGGCCAAAAAGGACCCTATCATTGAGTCCATAAGGCCGAACAGACGAAATTTGATATAAAACACTACACTTTGGCTTCAGAAAATTTCTGGCCATTTTTGCTAAAGTTTGAGAATATTTCGTAGTCGTACGGCCCTGTGTCATCATTGTACCTCTTTGCGTCAACAAATCTCCTATGAACCGTCAAGATTTTATTTGCTAGGTAATAGTTATATTTTCTAGTTTATTTTATTATTCTGCAGACATTTTGTGCATAGTACCTATGTTAGCAGGGTACCCTGTCTGCATAGTGCATCCAGATTCGTGTAGGGTATGGCGGCGAATAATAGGGTGCCATATGTGCCATGCATCTGGCATGTAACCCATTTTTGACAGAAGACTGACGAACAATAGAAAATCGATGATCAAATCACCGGCAGACACATCAAACCGGAATATATCGACGATACTTACCGTTGGCGACATCCGAAACAAGGATCAACATCCCCAAGATTCCAGCAAATATTCCTTATGATAGTCGTCAAACCACTGTTCTCACTGAAAAGCAGTTTTGCGCAAAGGCACACACAGTTTTAGAATTCTCGACTATGGTTTTGCACTTTCTAGGTTGTTTTGTAGAAAACAGTGAACAATTTCGCAATCAGGGGGAATATTCTGTCCATCCAAGGGCATATTTTATTTTCGCCTTGCTAACGTTAGCATGACATCATTAGGCCCTTTTCAAACTTGCCCCCCCTCTCCAGCTACATTTTGTTTTTGACATTCAAACTTTGGAGGCTTGTATCTTGGTCATTTTGACTCCTTTTTCGAGCAATTTTTTTATTTGGGCCAAAATTTCGCGAGCTTCACAGTGGTGCAATCGGATTTTGATTTTGGTGCCTAGTTTTTCCAAAAATTGAAGATTTTCATCACTATTGCTGAGCAGTTCTTGTTTTGGGAACTTCTAGGGCTTCATTTTGGCTCATAAGGTAATATTTTTTCGTTAAACTTTTTTTGAAAGTGCATAATTTTTCGTGTACTTCTCAGATCTGTAATCAGTTTGATCCAATTTTGTACAGAAATTATACTTTCAATTGTAGCCTAATTTTGGCATTTGCATTGTACCAAGATCAAAGACCAATTTGTTCTTTTGGCTAGTGGCAATTGTAATTGCACTAAGTATAAAGTGCCATGATCATATATTTCTGGGGGGTTCTCATGATTGAGTGAAATTGGGGGGTAATCTTGTGAGTTTGATCTTTAATCATTTGAGAAGATATCATGGGTTTTTCTATTCATCCTTATGTGATAAATTTGAAAAACAATAATTGTGAGTCTTGGTAAAAAGGCATCCTCACACATTGCAGGTGGCTCAATCTTTTGCCTTATCTTTATGGACTCATACTTGAACCAGATACACCTCAGAAGAAAAATGCATGGGCAAATACTAATGATCATCTTGTAGGATTGATTTGTTTTCATGCTGCTTATACACTATGTGGGTTATGTCGAACATTGAGTGTCCACGCACACTTTGGACTAAGATTTGGGAGATCTATGGAGACCCTCATATCTCTCCATTCCCAAATGATCATGCAATTGATTGCCTCATACCCATTGATGATACATATAATATACCCTTTGATGATAATATAGAAGAAAAGATTGAATATCTAGCAGGTCTTGATTATTGTGATGACATAGAGACTTCTCTTGCTTCTCCTTCTCCTCCTATTGAGATCACTACTCCACCATCACCTGTTGCTACTCCAGAGCTCAAAGTTGTTTCCTTGAGAACTTCCAATGATTCTTTGCAGCAGGATCATTTCAGTCTACCTGATCCACCTCATTGGGATTCCTAATTATCAAACATTGCATCTTTGTTGTGGAGTCTCACATTTCAAATTTGGAGGACACATTTGAGGGGTTATCTCTCCTCTTTGATGACCATGATGTCATCACATCTCCAGTGTTTTCAGATGCAATTCACTATCCTTCCTCTCCTGGTTCTACTTCCTTGATTGGGCATTCCATTCCTGATTTGGAGAAGACAACTTTTTCCAACATGAGGTCACTAGAGTTGTATTCTGAGGCACACATCTTGAGTTGGATTCCCTTTTCATCCAGATTGTGGGAGTTGTTTCTACATCCACCATTAGATTTGTTTCTTCCCAAGGGGAGAAATGTTGTTTGCAGGCAATGGATTGTTTTCTGTCTTCAAGCATTCACTGGCACAAGAGCTACTTCTTTGTGGGGGGCATCTATCATCTCATTCTATCTCTCTTATGGGGGGATAATTAATTGTATACTGGTGACAGAAGTAGTCTTTGGGGGATCATGTTGAGTTCTCCTTTCACTTTCTTGTTTTCTCTCTTTTGGGTTTTTTTCCTACGGGTTTTTCTCCATTACTCCGTTTGTGAGAGATTTGTTCGTACATGGGTACCTAACATGGTCTTGTAGTTGGGATCCATCCATCATCCATCATTGCATCATTTGTATGTTTCTCATTCTCCCTAAGTTGCACTTAACGGGGGTGTCGGAGTGAACAAGGGTATTTCCTATTTGGTTTCCCTTTTATAGTGTGAACAAGGCACATTATCTAACTAGTCATTAGTTAAAACCTATTCACACATGTTCACATGTTAAGTTGACTTAAGGCTTTAGAAATCTTTCTAGTAGTTTCTAGTACACATGTGATCTTATCCTCTAGTTGTCTCATGTCATAGAATTAAGACACTTACCATCATCCTAGTTAGTCCTACCTCTCAACCTTGCCTTTATAAGCAAAGTATCTCTTGTACATTTGTATGGAGTGTGTAATAATATCATTATTCATTGTTGCACCATAATCTAGCATTATTCTCTTGCAGCTCTCTTGTGAAAGGCTAATATTGGTTTTACAGGTGATCCTGGGAGCTTGAGTCCATTGGGGACTCTTACATTATTAGAAGTCAAGAAGTTCATAAGCAACCTTTTTACATTCAATAAATTACTCCTTGCCAATTTGAGCCTCCATAAAATAAATATGCCTAGCAATATATGCAGTTTGGTAGTTCATTAGATGCTGGTAAAAGCAGTGAATGAGTAGTAATTGAGAGATATTAGTGTCTTTTCCTTGGCATTGTTTTCGTACATAGGTTCATGTTCTAGCTTCTTGTTGTAATTCTTGTGACTAACCACATCTCATCTATAAACAATTAAACAAAGTTACAGTAGCACATTGTAGTTCTATACTTCTAAATCTTGTTTTTGGGTCTCATTAGGAATTCTAATACCTTTTTTCTTGGTTTTTTTTTTTGGACTTTACTTTTTTATTCTTCTAGAAACATGGTTTAACTGCTATATAACATCAAGGCATACTAAAATTTGTCTTTTAGAAAGTCAGACACCTCTTTGAAATTATATAGAGAATTCTGTTCTAATTCCTTCTAGAGGCTAGAGGAGTTCAATATGTTACTCAATAAAGAGCCATGTAATGCTTTTGGGTTTTGAATGTTCAAGGCGTTTGACATTAGAATATTCTTATCTGAATCTTCCTAGAACCTAGTTTCAATCACAATATGATGTGTTATTTATTAGAGAGCCCAATAATAGAGCTTTGCCTTCAAGTCCCAAAAAAAGCCTATAAATCATTTTTAAAGGCTGCAATTTCTCTTATGCAAGTTTTAGAATATGTGCTGGTTGTAAAGAAAAATCAAATGAATAATTAGTTATATTCTTGACATTGTATATTAGTATGTCTATTTCGTTGCTACATTCTTTGAAATGTCGCCATTTTGTGCATAATCAATTTGTGAACAATTAGACAATTTCTGAGTTTTACCATAGGCTAATTGGAGTGCAAGGGATAACACCAACGTTCTTGGAAAGCTCGTGTTTGTTCAGATGAGAGTTTGGTTCATGGCACTGGGTTCAGGTGACCTTGTTGAGCTCCATGATGCTTGCAGTTTGCAATTCCGCCCTTCTGGGAGCTATCCACATTTCTTAGAGAAGCAGGCTATTTTTAGATTGACACCAAGTTGGTTCGGGTCATCATCCTTAACCCTCGGGAGCATTATGGTATGATTAGAATATCATATTTGGTTTATTCAGATGCTTTTCCAAACTTAGGTGGATATTTAAAAAATTAAATGGTTATTGCTAAAGTTGTCTAAAAAGGCTTTATTCAAAAAAGGCAAACTGTGTGTAACCATTTATTGGAAAGGATTTTAAGTTGTGCAAACAAGGGCGCTAAGCATGTGGGGGACTTTGCTCATGAAAAAGAATTATTGTTTTGAAAATAAGTTTATTATTTATTTTCAAAAAGGAGTTTTTGGAGCAAAAGGGGAAAAATCAAAGAAGTAATATTTTATTTGCTCCAAAATGTTATAAAAAGGGAGTTGGAGCTCATTTGGAGGGTTAGCCATAATATGAATTTGCTTTTGCTTATTGAGAGAACCTGAGTTCTTCTTGAATTTCTTAAGGACGAAAACCCTCTGAAGATTTCCAGTTTCGGGGACGAAAATCCCCCTAGCTAGACTTGGTGATTTCACTGCAAGAATCACAGTGGAGCTGCAATGGAGTTTGATGTTTTCTAACTTGTTTGTTTGGAGTTTGGTGTGAGATTTAATGATCATTTTTGGAGACGTATTTCAGTTTGATAGTGTTGATATCTTCTTGAAGTTTGTGTTGCATATCTAGAAGGTCGTACCAGTGCTGGGCGTTGATTGCCATGTGCTGAAGGGTTTAAAGTTTAAACTTGACTGATGTTTGTATTTCCTGATTTGATCAAGGCATAGGGATTAATGGATCAGATTTATGGTGTTTTGAATGTTATTTTCTGAAGTTTATGGATGTTTAATGCTGGTCGTACCTTGTTGTTCCAGGTCGTACTCCTTTTGGCTGGGCATGAGGGCATTTAGGGATAAAATGCCGTTCCTTTTGGCAGTTTGAATGTTTGTTTGGTGGCGCCTAGGGTAGAGGGTTATAACTAATGCAGTTTTGGAGCGAACAAAATCAATTTGAAAGCATTTTGGGTTGTTTGGTTGGATTTTCAATGTGATTTGAGTCACATACCTTGCTGCTAATTCTGTATCAGACTTGTGTAACAGCAGTTGCAGAGTTATTTGATGAGATTAGAGCTGAAAACGGGCTTATTTCACCATCTATATCAGCAGTGCTCCAGTGGGGTATGATTTGTTTTGGTTTTGAATGAATTCGAGCTCTTCAATATTCTGATGTAATGTTGCAGCAGTGTTTATCAATCTGAAAACCGAACTTAATAATCATATTGCAGCTTTCTATTATTTGTCATATCTTCCAAATAGTTGCAAAATTGATTGTTTGTAATACGTCGGATGGTAGTGCCATCGGAGGCTTGTCTTCTTGCATGACCATATTGTAAACTGGATGGTTTACCACCAGTATTTGCAACATTTTACTTTCAGCCCTTTCGGCATGAATAAACTTGCTATATCAACCATTTTAGTTTGAGCAAATTTAGACATTCTGCTAGTGGCTTGCATACACGCAGTCCGCTGAAGAGGTGTTGATTAGGTTGGCTTGCCGCCTTGCGTGCCTTCATTCTGTTGTATCACGCACTCCACTGAACAAGTGTAGCTATGGTTGGCTTAGCCGCTTAGTGCGTTCTTTCTGTGTTGTAACAACCACTCCGCTAAAGAAGCATAGATTGTGGACAGCATGGCCACCTAGTGGTTGAAATGGCTTTGTATTGCATACTCTTTGTAACTGCATTAGATAGATTGTGTGAGTCCAGCGCACTGTATGCTCACCTTGCCTATCTCAGGATCTGGGTGATTAAAAAGTGTTGAGGAGATTGTATGTCTGCCCATTGTTTACTGTTGAAAAAATTAAAAAAAAACTAGGGTGGTCATTACATTCTTAATCTCTTTCGGCCATTATTCTATTTGTAGTTGAAACTTGCAGCTTTGGGGCATTTTGTTGTAATTTTTATATAATATATAGGCACATTGACAATGAAAACAATGATTTTTTGCTAATTTGTGTGTGGACTCTCATGTGAAATCTCAATTCAACTCTAATGTTATGTGGTAAGATTCTATAATGTATATGATGAATGCCTTATCAATGTTATCATATGAATATTTGAAATTTCCTATATTTTTAAATTTTCCCTATTTTTTTAATAGTCATCCCTTGCCTTGCCTTCCCCTGAAAAATGGCCTCCCAAAAAATCCGTCCAAGAAACACGTCCCCTCATCCCCTATCGTCCCTGTCCAAAAACTTTGGTGTAACATAGGTTATTATTAAAGGTAATATGGCTGAAGAGGTTTGCTCAATTTTTAGTGTGTTAATCAATGACATCTGTCGCCACATCATGGATAATGACGGTGCTGGTATTGTATCCTCATTTAAGGGTTTCATCTTTTAAAAAGTTTTTCTTCAAATCATTTTTTTAAGGCTTGTTCAGTCTATGGGTTCGCCCAGGGCACAACCCAAATGTCGTGGATCACACCCAAGTTGTCCAATCCATGCCCTAGATGAACCCTGGGCAAACCCCCCCCCCCCAAACTAAGACCCAAACCCATTCGAACCAAGTACAGGGGCCAAGATAGGCAAACCCAATAACATAGGTAAGCTATGTTGTCCCTTTATGAAGTTCTATTACTAGTCAAACATAAAGAGCAGAATTATTCTAGTGTATTTACTTTGGGTTGTAGTTTCATTATTTTTCAATCTAAACAATTGGTATACGTATTATCCTCACTATGCCAATGATATGTTGCCAATTTGGTAATGTAATGTTATTTCCCTACAATGTCTAGATTGATATTAAGACAGACAAATCTTCCATGAGGTATTCAAAGTTGTCTATGAAAGATTTCATTAAGATATCCTAATAATTATATATTATGTTACAACTTGTATGTAAGTTGTATTTTTAATTGTTGGTGGTTTAGACTTGGTACTTTCTATCTATTGTGGGTCTTAAGAAAGGTTATTGAATCTATTCTTTAGAAGTATGTACGTTACTTTCCCAACCTTCTCTCCTTGGTCATATGATGAGTTGGAGACTTATGGAGGTGATGTGTTTTGACACGAAATTTCTATTCAACCTGATACCTAAGTTATCGATTCTTCCCCTGGCGTGCCTAGATCCGGGTCCGATTCGTACCCAGTTTGGATTCTAGATCGATCCAGCCAGGGAGTCGGCCAAGGCACGTTTTTTGGTCTGTGGGTTCGTCCCGGACGAACCCGAGCGAACCCAGATCACATTTTTAAATTTTTTTCGTTTTCCTCTGTATATCGTGATTTTCTGTCACTCATTAGAGAATTTATTACGAAACAAAGGACAACATCGACTTCACGGTGGGAGAGGAAACGGGGGAAGTTGGGTTTTCGGCTCCGGTGTCCCTTGGTCATCCTAGCAGCATCATCTCCGACCTTCACGCTTCATGGGTTCCCTCAGCGTTCACCATGGAGAATATGTGGGAGTCTTCATGGGCCCTCCGTCTTTGCAAGCGGAAAATTCTTTCTTGACGTATTGGTAATATTTGTTAGGTTAATAGTTGTTATTAATAATAATAAAATTAATAAAATATTAATAGTAATTTTCTTTATAATTTTATTATTTATATTATTTATTAAATAGCAATTTATAAATATTTTATTATATATCAACTTATAAATAAATAATATTAACTTATAAATATGTATTATATATTAACTTATATATTATTATATTATATTATATTATAATATTAAATATTAACTTTAAATATTACTATACATCAAAACTATTAGGAAATATATATAATAGGTCTAATATTCTTGATTTTAGACTATAAATATGTATATATTTATGATTTTTATACATTTTTGTACTAACGAATCCAAAAAAACCCAAACCCCAATTTTTTTTTGGCCGAATCCGCGAATCGAACCGGCGAACCCGAACCAGTACCAAGATCAATAACTTAGCCTGATACCAAGCCATTCAAACCGAAAGAAAAAAAACTGTATAAAAATTTCAAATTGTACTTTCCATGTATAAATGGTAGCAAATTACATCACATCTTTAGGATCTGATGCCACACCACTGCTCAATACCCTAGCAAATCAACTCTATTACATAAATTGATTCTTTATTTTGTCAACAAGTAGAATTGATTATATCATAACTTTGAATGATTGATCTTTATCATGCTTTCCCCAACCAAAAATTGTCTGAAATTATTATCCCAAGTCTTTTCATGCAACCAATGTCATGTACGGTGCCTACAAGATATGCCTATACACCTCTAAATCAGACACCAATTTCTTGTGTTCTGAAAGTTTCAAAATGCTCCTTTTCTTCAATCTTAATAAGTAAATCACTATTGTCTGAATGTTCATTCCTAAGGCTATTTTGCTCGCCCTTTATTTTCTTCTTGTACATTTTATAGTTCTTTTTCTTTTTTAAAACATTGTTTATTACTCTTGCAAAAGAGTAAGGTAAATCCTTTCAGGAGTTCGAGGCACAAAAGGTTCTCCTCGTAAAAAAAGTAGGGTGCTCATTGTGAAAAGCTAACACTCAAAACGTGCCTCTTTGTTGTTTGCAAGTTTGAGTAACCTTGGTAACCTGAATGATTTACAAATGCATTTTAGTGTTCAAAGTGAATATAGGAGAAACAAATTCCAAAATTAAATGTTGACAATTGTATAATTGCATTTCTACCATTTCATAAATGGATCCATTTTAGTGTTGAAAGTGATTATAGGAGAAACAAAATCCAAAATTAAATTTGGACGCTTATTTGGATAGCACAGTTTCTTTTCAATTTCTAACATTTTAGACTGTTACAAGTAAAACTAAACTTAAAATAAAAATAAGAAAACCTTTTGTATCAACAAATTTAATTACCACTCATCAAATCAAGATATGTTCTAAATAAACCTTTAAGAAATAGGAAAATGAAAGTAATGATGAAAAGAATAACCAGACAAAAACAATAAAATCCATTGAATCTAGACAGGAACTTTCAAAAACTCAAGACCTTGCATTTCAAAACCTACTAATCAAAGCCGCAAAGTTGCATCTAGCTAAATGGAAAACCGAAAAGCTCAACAATTCAGTATCTTGACAACATAAAAAAACAACACAGGATAAAATTAAGCTAGTTAACTACCCATGTACAAGGCAACGTATAAATCATTAATTTAAATCCAAAAAAATCAAATTGTAAATCATGTGATAACTAGTAGTGGATTTATAAGTCACAAAGCAAACCTGGTTGGTTCAGTGATACGTGATGCAAGAACATGAACATGTACACCCTCCAGTAGTCTATAGTTCTTGCGCAAAGTTGAATTTTTCCCTAACCATCCTCCAAATCTATTAAAATTGCGTTCTCCCTGCCAAAAAAGGACACATTCCCAGGAATAATATGGTGCAAAAATACAAATATTATTAGTGAAATGTGTTAAAGAAGTGAAAGAAATTATATTGGCATTTTTTTTGGCATTAACACATTTTTCAGAGAAGTACACTGACACATTTAACAATTCTTCCTACAAAAATTTGCACTCCATCCCAAAAAAGACATCCACAGAAATAATATGGTACACAAACACAAATATTATTAATGAAATCTGTTAAAGAAGAAAACGGAATTCTACATTGAAACATTTTTCAGAAACATAGAGACACATTTTACAACTCTTCCTATAAAGAAAATATTTTCAGGTAGGTTGATTTCTGCACCCATAAGATTTTAGCAGTGGCAATATTTTACAATAGTTCATCAAGATACTAATCTATGTTTGTAGAGTATTTATAGTTTTCTAAGCTGATCCCATAGAATTAGTTAAAAACCATTGCGTGGGAGATTTATGTATAAAAAGTGTTCACAATTCAATAATATTATCAAGCATTGAGTTCCTCCGCTTATTTACACATTTGATTGTGCTCACCTTAATCAATATTACCAATAGAGCTATCAAAGCAGCAAGAAAACACAAATGTTGTCTACCTAGGCGTATGATATTATAGTGTATATGAGGTTATAGAGTGGGCAATCTGTGGCATGCATAACTGCTTAGTCGTAATGAGTTACTGTCAAATAAATATTTGAATCTTGATATTTAGTTAATCGAAGGTACATGTGAGGTTAAGGGTTTCATCTACTGTTAATGTCATTAGAGTAGAGGTTATCTATACATCATGCGGGACATTATAGTCAGTTCAGCTTCCATAATTAAATACTTTGGCATGATTCCTTCCATAAGCTTTAAGATATGAGCCTGCCTCAAGGGTATTCTTCCGGAATACATTGAATATCTAGTTCTTCTCCGAACTTGGGGGATGGGGGGACATGGGGACATATTTTACAGGACAGCAAAAAGTTGATTTGATAAATTTTTTAATACTACCACAAATTTAAATACTGGTCATATTTCTGCTATTGTTTGTCCAGATCATTACAAATTTGATGCCACTTTAACCGTTAAATTTTTCTTCACTACCTTATGCCGTTGGAAGAAGATATACAAGATAAACCATATCTAACTAATGCTCCAAGCAAGTTCTCTCTTTGTAATATACACCCCTGTTGTGTATATATATCTTCCACTCTGTATATTTTTGTTTTCTGCTTGATTGATGTTCAAGGTTTCGTGAGTTTTGCTTGCATGTTTAATTTTGTATGAAATACATAGAATATGAACAATATACTGAAAACCCAAAAAAACTAAAAGAGATATCAATAAACTAACAAAGACCCAGATTGAAGGAATCCAAAATATGAATTATCACAACATACCCAGATAGAGTTTTACAACTTCGTACAGATGCTAACAAAGGACCAGCTATACAATCCATAGAAAAATGCTTCAAACTCCAAGAAATGAAGAAGTATGACTTCACAAAGATGAACGACTCAATAGTAAGCTCCAGGCACCCAAGTTTTGAGAGATAACAAGCCACAAAGAGGAAGTATTAATTTTCTGCAATACCCATATCCATGCTCAAGCTGTACAGCCTCTACTGGGACTGTTTTGCAGCAACAATCAGCAACCAAACTCCTCTAATCCCTTCGTTCAACAACCAGAAATGGCTGCAGGTGTATGGCGACCCAATAGCAAGTGAGCAGCAGCTGAAACTCCTCTAAAATCAACCCAATAACTATCACAAATGGTACGACCCAAGAGTGCAAATGTACGGCCTGTTTGGAAATTGCTGCAGCAGCAATAAAACTCAGAAAATATGCATAAATCTGCTCAACAATACCCCATTCTCATCTACAATAATATACTTTCAAATATCTTCATTCCATGCCCGATTCTTCACCAAAATGGATCAACTGAATGCACAAATGAGACCTCTGGATGAAGCCCCCACAAATTGACCAAGTGGGTTTTCGTCCACAAAGCCAAAGATAAAATCCTATCTTGCAGAGGTTTTCGTCTCAACAAGACAATACCAAACCCAAGAGCCAAGCTCCAAAAACCCTCGAAGGGAAAATCTCAAAAGAGAGAAAAAAAAACAATAATCCAAGCATATCCCAATGAGAGCACTTTTCCCTCTTTTATAATTCTCCAAGAGGGGGGGTTTCACTTTTTGAGGGAAATATTCTTTTTAATTTTACTTTTTAATATTTCCCAAGGTGAGCGCTCCATAAAAAGACTTAAATGACTTTTAAATATTTATTTTCATCACTTAACCAATAAAACCCAAAGTCCATTATTAAATATTAATATTAATTTACGGACTTTAAAACGGAGGCCCAAACGATGTGGGAATGCCATGATCTATAGCTCGTCGGAAAGCCCTCGACGAGACGAATCCAACCCCACTCTAAAAATCCCGATCTGACACTGAACCCAAACTTACTAAAAATAGTAACGGCCATAAGCAAACTAAGCCAACACAGAGGGTGCCAACTGGATCCGCGAACCATCTGATAACTCTGAGCTCAATGCAATGTCTGGGAGAACCAACAGCGGACTGCCAAGTCACCAAAACATCGCCAAACTGACACTTACTAAAAATAACAATGTTCTTCAATGACCAAAGAGAACAAACCCAGAAAAACCTAGAAAGATTGTCAACATGCAAGCACTTACTATAAATAGTAAGTACGGACAAGTTGTCCGAAATCTCTCTGAAAAGTGCCACACAGCTCCACTGGATCACCCAAACACCCTGGTGACATCGAAATACTCCTTTGATTATGTTGTCACCAACCCAGAAAGTCAACTCTAACTAGACTGCAAGAGAACTCGAAAATGGGGACATTACACTCTTAAAGCTGCAGTTTGAGACCAAGCCACCTCTACAAAGTTTGATCTCCCTTCTGATGACTCAGTTTACCCCAAAAATTCAAACACAATCTGCCCTCTTAGATGATGGATTTACCTTATGAGATTGTGTCTCCTCCTATATATCTTTGTTGTGTTGTTATGGCTATTTTTCTCTTGTTCTGGGAGTATCTATTTTTTTGCCCACACTGAGAATTGGCAGAATTTGAGAAAAGATGCTCCTGGACTTCAGAATGCCATTTGTTTTTTCCTATTTTGCTTGGTTGGCTCATATCTATTTTTGAATTCGTGCAATGGGTTGAGGCAGAGAATCATTTGGGCTTGGATTTGAAAGGTTTTTGATCCTCAGATGGATAGTCCATCCTCTATGTTGCTCTATTTACCCTAGAATGTTGGCATATGGATCAATCCCCTTGTTAAATTGTCGTGTCCGGCATGGTATGTCCATGCTCGCTTCTTGAATGCTCCAGCTATGAAACTCAAATATTAACAAAAATTTTGGCACCATTATGTGGCCTGGCATGTCATGGATGATTTAGTTCTCAAATTCAAGAAAAAAAATGAACTTTATTGTTAGTCAAGTCCCTTCTTTATGTATGTTAATGGTGTCAAAAAGAAAAAAGAAGAAATTTATTGGGCCAATCAAACAGACCATGGTATCTGATGGAAGATTGCATTGAAGGTTCTTGCGCCAAATCTCTAATCAGAACCTTTGTTTGCTGCCCATATTAGGTCATGGTTTTTGTACTCTATTCAATCCAATTCTCCTTCATGCAATGTTGATTGTTTTTAAGGCATGCTCATGGAATGTAATATATCTATGAAATTTTGGATATCCTCTACTGACACCATTAACACTTCCACAAAGGTTAAATGGAAAGCCATACTCTTAACTTGTGGAAATGCTGCAAGTATTATGCTTTTGATAGAGTGGAACCTCCAATGGAAATTTCTGCAAGCAAAGGCAAAGGATAGTGTTTTATATGCAGTTTTAGACTGATAGAAGAGTAAAGATCTTCCAAAACAATTGTAAAGGGACAAAAACAAAAATGGCTAACTACTACTCCCAAGATGATGTGCATGCATCCATTTCTATTGATTTATCAATGATAACCACCATAACAAGAAATATTTCAGACTGTCCTAATCCATTTTTACTTTTAAGGGTCTTCCCATCAAGTAAGGGCACCAATGCTTGATCACATGTATTAAAACCAGCATTTCCTTCTCATAAATCAGATTGAGTAGATTCTTCCCGGAGTTGGTGATTTTCAGAGGTTATGGGCCTACCTTCTTGCATTGGTACAGCATCAATGCCATGCCCCAAGACATCACACTAATGACGAATTGGAATTGTAAACATAGCCTCCTCGAGCTTCTCAAAGGTTCTTATTGCTTCCTCATTCCAAGACAATGCATCATTTTATGGGAGGGTCGTTATGGAGCAATTAGTCAGCCATAGTTATTGACAAACCTGCAACAGTAGCCTATAAGTCCTACGAATCTTCTTAGGTTTTTTAGTGTTTTGGCACTTTCCATTTTACCATTGCCTTGATTTTTATTAAAATCCATCTTAACCCCTTCATAAAAACAAAACAATGTGTCCAAGGTACTTGTTGATGTGTTTTTTATGCACATGCAAACTCGGAATAAAATACCAAGTATTCTATCCTTTCTTGAACAAAGTCTCTCAAAGGCTAAGCAAGATGTGTTTTTTATGCACATGCAAACTCAGAATAAAATACCAAGTATTCTATCCTCTCTTGAACAAAGTCTCTCAAAGGCTAAGCAATGTGATCCAATGACACAACTCCAAGGTTCATGATATGTCAGGTCTTGACTTGCAATGGATAGACTCGGTAGTTGATGTGATAATGCTAGTAATCACAAAGGGACTTACGCTGAATATACTCCTTACTCCATTCAAATATGTTATTCTCCTTGTTACAAAATGGAATTCACTCTAACCGGTTATGAAAAGAAAGGGCAAAAGAGAAAGGGTTAAGAAAGTCTAATCTAAGGACAATGATATAATGAAACATGCTAGGATAGACAAACTCCTCACAAAACCTGACTCCGCTTCGCCATGAGAACCAACAACTACACGAAGCAGGTGCAATCTTCTAAGGTAACCCAATGATTTTCATATTGCAAACACACATCCAAACACCCACAACTGGTGCAGCTTGAACAAGTATTCACAATCGAACTAAAGCAAATGGAGGTTCAGGCTAACTTTGCAAAGTGAGTTGCCTTCGACAATCCACAAAAAGTATGAACCGTTAAGGAATTCATCAAATATCGTTGCATATACTCATTACATCAATGAACTTCCAATCTATTTCTAAGCTATTTGGAAGCACATCTCCATCATATTCAAGAATTTGAAACCATGCTAACATTCCACAATCACACAAATCAGCATGAGAACAACAATGAGCTTGTATTGATTTTAGAAGTGTTTAATTACAACAATTTCATAAGTCTTTTCAATGACTTCAAAGAGTCTCCTCTACTCTACTCCTATTCTACTCCTACTCTTGCACGAGCTAATAACTTCTACTCTAGAGGTCTTAACCTTTACAAATGAGAGAAATGGGCCTTATATAGGCTCTGAAATTACATGAACGGCCAAGATCGATTTGCAAATCACCGGCCCAGATGAAGACAACAATGCATAACCGCCCAAAAGAGAGGCAATGAAGGCACGTTTTCCGATGTGGTAAACTTGAAATGGAATATTTGGAGCACCTTCCACATGGGCACCTTCCTTGGCCTTTTCTTGATGTACATGTATTGAACTTGGATGGAAGATGTGGCAAAATGTGATTGGGCTGGTGACGTGCACATGCCACCTTAGCATCTTCGAGCAAACTAGTTTGATTTTCAACACGTTTGTACTACTCGGAATATCTTCCCAAATTGCTAGATTTTAACCTATGGAACTTGGCATCTTTTGAACTTGCAATTTTGGGAAATTTGAAACTCCTTCTTGTTGTCTTGATGTAATTCATGGACTTTTGATGATCTGACTCATTTCTCTTGTGGTTCTTATGTTCTTGTTCTTGTGCAGGATTCTATCTCTGAATGGTGCAAGGAGTAGAAGATGTCTTTGTACATAACTTCTTGGAGTAGATTTCATAATGAATGCTCTCTCTGCCTGGCGCATGAAATAAGTTACCTCTGGATGATGACTTCCTCTTCGAATGCTCTCGAGCAATACTCCTCCATGCTTTGAACTTCTCATGTGCAAGCTCTCACCATTTTCTTTCCTTGAAGTGACCTCCATCCTTGGATGATGAAACTAAATACCTTCTCTTCCTGGTTTGTGATGAAATCTTCCCTTGATTGCTTTTGACATCGGATCTTCCTCGGACAAGCACTTGTTGCCTCCAATTCCTACAAAAGAGAAACAACTTTCAATTGCAAAGATGATAATCATTAACAATATTTCATCATAGATCTCCTAACATTTCACTTTCAGATACCTTGCAAAAGGTCCTAGGCTGGATCTTACTTGCAATGAAGAAGGCTTTGTTTTCACGTTTTAAAACTTTGCCTTTTATCTTTTCATGGCCAACCTGACCCAAGATGGGCGCATATGATGAGTGCTAAGGAAATTTTCTCCAAGCTAGGCGGATTCAGGGATGATTGAAGAAATTTTCATAATGGGCGCATTTGAGGCTTGGTAAAAAAATGTCAATCAAAGGCGTATTTCATGAAGCAAATAAGGAATTGTCAATCAAAGGTGCATTTCATGACTATTGAAGGAAATGGCACATGAGATAGCAATATAAGGAATTTAATAGTTGCAAGGCGTATCTAGCATAGGTGAATGGAGTGAGGCGCATTTGGGGGACCCTTGGAGGAATTTCATCATGAATGGCGCATTTGAAGTGGGGTGAAGAAATTTCTTGTTTGAGCGCACATCCTAGGGGCTAGAGAAATTTCTCTAGGTTGAGCGCACTTAGCAATAAGTAGAGAAATTTCACAAGGATATAGCGCATTTTCTAGTGGTTAGAGAAATTTCCCAAGCTTGAGCGCATTTGCATGTTGTTAGAGAAATTTTCCTCAATGATGGGCGCACTTTGAAGTTTGAAGAGAAAGTTTCTTCTATGAGGGCGGATATTGCAATGAGTGAGGAAATTTCTTCATGTGGGAGGGCGCACTTAGATGTTTGAAGGAATTCTCATGTTGGAGCGCATAAGACAGGAGTTGGAGAAATTCTCATGATGAGCGCATTTCATGAAGGTTGAGGAAATTTTCTTCGAGGTAGGCGCACTTTGAGAAGGTCAAGGAAATTTCTTTTCAAGGTGAAGCGCATTTGTCATGTGCAAGAGAAATCTTCTTCAAGGTAAGCGCATAAGAGTGTTTAAGGAATTTTTTTGTGTGACGACGCCTTTGCAAGGTGCTAGAGAAATGCTTCAAGTTGGATGCAAGATGAAGACATATGAAGACATTCCCCCTTAGAGCGCAGTTAAAGATGATTGAAGAAATCTCAACCTAGGGCACATATGATGATGGTTGAAGAAATTCCACTTAGGGCGCACTGGAGAGAGGTTAAGGAAATTTCTCCTTGAGAGCGCAAATGTTGGGTTTTGAAGAAATTTCTCAAGTGGGAGGGCCCATCTAAGGCATGATGGAGAAATAGTCTTGTTGGGCGCTTGTGCATGCTCATGGAGAAATTTCTTCCAAGTGAAGCGCATATGCTTGAGGTTGGAGAAATTTTCCTGACTTGGAGCGCATTCCACAGTGGGTAAAGAAATTTCTTTAGTGAGGGCGGATTCCACTAGTGTAGAGGAAATTTTCCATACTTAGCCGCTTTTCAGTGCCCGAAATCAAGTATATTTCAAAATATATTTAAGTAATATTGAATTTCTATAGTTTAAATATTTTGAAATATACTTTCAGGATGTTTGAGATAGGTCTCAGATCCATGAGATTTAACATGCAGATTCTAGATTTTTGAGGATCCGCCAGATTTCAGACTTCGTCAGTTTTCAGGATTTCAGGACATCAGCCTTTAAGACCTCAGACTTAATCAATTTTCAAGATCTCAGGGACATGCTTAAGTATTCTCAATTGCACCTTGTTAAACTCACTTGATTCATTTGACACTGCTCCAGAGAGACTCATTCTTCAATTCATGGAAGAAACTCGGTCTGACAACACTTCCTAAGGATCCTACAAGCTCAAAATTGCAAAAAAAAAGGGGGGGGTCCCCATTTGCAATGGGGCGATGTGTGATTAGGTCACAACAATACTCAACTTCTTGGACTCCAGAAGCACACTTGGAAGGTTTGGCATAAGGTTGATGTTGCTTGAAAAGTTGCAAAACTTATTCTACATGGTGGAGATGGTCTTCCCATATTTTGCTATACATGAGTATATCATCAAAGAATACCAACACGAACTTCAGTAAAAATAACTTGACTAGAGAATTCATCAAACTTTAAAATGTAGCAGGAGCATTTGTAAGACCACAGGGCATAACTAGGAATTCATAATGACCTTCGTGCATCTGAAAATTTGTTTTTGGAATATCCTCATCCCTTGTTTTAATTTGATGGTATCCTTACCTAAGATCTAGTTTTGTAAAGAAAACTGCTCCATGCAACTCATCTAGCAAATCATCAATAACTGGAATAGGACACATATCTTTGATGATAAGGTTATTTAACCCTCTATTGTCTAGACACATGCAACAATTATCATCCTTCTTCCAAGTTATCACCACTAGATAAGAATATGCACTTTGAATGGGACGAATAATGCCAACTTCCAGCATTTCTAGGACCATACACTCAAACTCTCATTTATACGCAAATAAGTACCCTATAGGGCTTGATGTTGAGTGGTTGGTTACACATTATGAATTTCATGCCATGTGCACGAATCCATGTTTGGAGGAAGTCCTTTGGACAAAGATAGACTAGAAATCCATTGGTGGTGATGCATGCAACTATTGTGCTTCTAGTAAAAATAACTATGCTACAAACCCTAAAGACACTTTGTTGTTTAGTTTTTGCATTTGATGGGAAGTAATTATTTGTGGAGACTTCATTTTGCAAGCCTCAAGGTTCAAAAGTACTTCCTCCTAAACAAAATGGCACAAAGAGAATCAAGAAGCACAACTCTATTGTGCCCAAAGTAGTAAGCCATTGGATCTTCAATACCACATCTCCTCTGCCCATAGGAATGGTAAACAGAGGGCCATCCAACAAATAATTTCCAAATGTAATTTTAGTGCAATGGCATTTTCCTGAACAACTACTAACAGTACCTCCATCCACAATTATGACCTGAAATTCTTGAGCCAAGAACAAAGTAGTCCAGATGTGCTGCGAGCTTGTTGATGAAGTTACGGGGCTAATATAATCAATTAAGATTTTTATCCTTTGTCTCTTTCGAAAAAAAAATGCCATTGAGGATTTGTAGACTGCTGATGCCTGTTAATGCATAGAAAGAATTAGTTGGGTATGAATCAACAAACTCTTTCTCATGTACATCTTCTAGCTTAGGATCCTCTTCCTCCAATTCTCCTTCAATAAAAAACAGCTTATTTTCTGTACATTTACACTTTTTAGTATTTTACTATATTTTCCATCACAATTAAAAACATAATCATTTTTTCCCTTTTTTCTTTGGTTTGCTTAGGCATCAATCTGGCTGGTTTTGGTGAAGAGCATGCCAAAGTGCTTTGGTCCTTAAAATTGGTAAATGACAGTCTTCTGCTAGCCAAAATCTTCTCCTCTGCTCCCTTTGCCCTGATGAAAGCATTAGACAAAGATGAAGAGTCAAAAAGCCTTACCTCATGCTGAATGTAGTCCTTCAATCCTCCCAAAAACAGAGCCAACATGTTGTGATCCAAGATATCCTTCACACTCAAACTCAGCACTAGAAATTGTTGAATATCCTCCTTGCCCGTGTCCAAAGCTTGCAAGTTGGATAAATAAATTATCAACGAGATTTGCTACCACAGTGTGTCGAAAGATCCTCCAAAAAAAATTGGCCAAGTGATGACAGTTTTTCTTTGCTCACAAAGCCAACAGCACCAAATGAATTGATTTGGTTCAAAATATAGTCACACCACGGGGACCTGGAGAAATGGTACTTGACTCAAAAAATTGCTCCATTTGGTAAATCCATGTTACTGGATCATTGCAATTAAATTTCTGAATGTACATTTTGCGAATAAAGATCCGTGGACCATAATTAGAGTCTCGATACTGGATCATTGCAATTAAATTTCTGAATGTACATTTTGCGAATAAAGATCCGTGGACCATAATTAGAGTCTCAATCATGTTGCTCCCAAGGAGGCAGCTGGTTTTGTGTTGTAAACTAGGTGTCTCTGAAGTTGTGGATCTTAGTTGTGTTGTCCCTCCTTGCATTCTTGATATTACCTGTCAAGTTTTGATCCCATATCTAAATACAATTCTGTGAATTCCTCCTTGCTTGCCACATGGTTGATCTTCCCCATTATTTGGTTGACATCCATCTTCTTTGCCATATTGATCAATTCCTCTTTGATTGTCATGTGGTCAGTCTTTGTTTGGGAGCTGTGAAAGTTTCCTCTAGATTGCTTGTATGATCTTCCCATTTATGGCAACCTTCCCCCTCTGAATCTAAAATCTAGATCATCCTTGGAAGGAGTCTTCCCTGGTGTTGCAGAAGATCCCTTGCCTTTGGTGGCCGGAACACATGCTGCAATAGTTGAAAGGGGCTTAAGACATTAGGGTTACATCAATCTATACCATTGTCATCAATTTCTTGAGACGAATCCAACAACAATTATCTTGCACAAGGGTTAAAAAACCGAACCTGTCAAAAATTACAGTTACCTGCAACCTTTACCATTGTGATCACCTTGTCAAGACAAATCCAACAATTTCTATCTTGCTTATTGGTGGAAGAAAAATTACCCTCAGTTTATCTGGTGCAAGCTAAAACCCTAAATTTCACTTGGATTAAAATTTCTGATTTTCCCATAGGGTTTCAGCTAGAAAAGACCAAACTGTAATCTAGTGCAGTCTAGACTCTAGACTACAGTAGATCTAGACTCTAGACTACAGGAGATCTAGGAAAGGAAATAAAAGAATTTTTGCAAAATAGAATTGTTTTGCCCAGAATATTGATTTTCACTTACCTCCATTAACAACCTGCATGGAAAAATCGCTATCCAAATCAAAGCTCCCATATCACTTATAATGAGGTTACTGTATTTCATGAACAGAATAACAGCAGCACTATACAAATGAATACAATGCATGAAGAAAACATCAGTATTACATTGCAAATAAGAGCAGGGAATAGAACAGATCTACACAATAGAAGTGAAATAAATTACAATAGCTTGAGTTGATATCTGAGTCACTTTGAGAGGGCAACCTCCACAGCATTACAATGTAAACAAAATATGTAGAGATGATGCCAAATACTAAACCACTGCTTCATATTTATAGCATAATAAGGACCTATTATGATCCATAATCCCAACCAGGCCTACAAATACAATTATTAAATCTAGAAATTATCAAATAACCATATCAAAGGTTATGCAGGCCACAAGTCAGCTACTCCATGACCCAATACACTTAATAGACTAATGGCGCAACATGTTTCCACACTTAGTTCTCACTTCCAAGACGTGTGTTTCTTTAGTTTTTGACATTGTGTGAGTGATATTCTTATCTTCCCTTTGCTCCTATAAGGAGCTT
Organism: Cunninghamia lanceolata; assembly: GCA_027924645.1. Lineage (NCBI taxonomy): Eukaryota > Viridiplantae > Streptophyta > Pinopsida > Cupressales > Cupressaceae > Cunninghamia > Cunninghamia lanceolata. Next base: position 4,832,780 of record BSBN01000623.1, read on the forward strand.
GCTGCCCACTAACCACTAAGAAAGACAACACAAAGACAATGTTCGTATTTTATGATCCCTTCGGTAACCAATAAATAATTCAATCAAAAGTCTTCGTTCCAATAGGTGATCTTCAACTTTTCATTTTAGAAAGGGAGTCTAAGTGACCAATGAGAATATCTATCAACAATCCATCTAGGCACCTTACCTCTCTCCTCAATCTCCTAAACCAACTTGGCCTTCTCTATAGAATTTTAAAGACCCTACCACCACTTGGGTTACATGTAAAGACATCAATCGCATGATCCTAGGTTCCCACCTAAACAATTGAGAGTGCTCATACTAATTGTGAGCAAAGAACAGCCATCATATCCTACAAGAGGATGAGTTAAAAGCTTTGCTTTCTTCAAGAGGAAATAGACAAAGGAGCACTTCATTTTTATGTGATTTAACTATTATGTGCTCCAAGGAGATACTACCATCTAGTCTGAGTTTCTGAGGAGCTGTATCTCTATTGTTCCATTATTGCATCTAGAGATACTTGGCCTTTTTAATCCTTGAGGTTCAGACTTCAAAACGTCAAGCATTGTACAGATCCCCTGTGCCTACAAGATTTGTTAAATTATTCTTCTAACACATTTCAACAAGTGGGGACATCATTTAACCTACTATCATAGTAATCAACATAAGTAGTAGAAGACCATATGGCATAAACAATATTCCTGTGCGCTTATTGATTTGAGATGCACCAGCTTATGTACACTTCATGATTACCCTAAAGCTATAGATAACCCTCCCTATATTTAGTATAAATTATGTCAATAAGATCATATTACCAATAGTTTTATCTCTTCTAAGAGATCATTGACCTTGGATTATGAGAGCCTCCTTCACAGTCTCACGCCATACCTTGATACCTTCAAGAATAGCTCCACCAACTTCTCAGCCAAGGAAACTCCCTATTAGAAAATATCAAACTGAATATCGGTAACTATTTAGTGGTTGGTAGCACTAAAAGTTTTCCCTCTATTGGTAATTAAGGTATTACAGTACTATTGTAATATTTAATGGTCAATTAGTCTTTGGGATAGACTTTAGAAATATTCTTTATTCTTTTAGTTATGTTCTTATCCTTTTGCTTTAGTAGTTGTCACTCTTATCTTTTCCAGATAAAGCGTTTGTAATCTCTTATTTAAGGATGCTTTTGCTCCTACGTAAATATCAAATATCTTGGTAATCATTTTGTGTTTTATATTATTTTATGGTATCAGAGCCCGGGTTGGAAACTTTGGGATCGGTGAACGCGAATCATCCTCGGAACTGCTGCCGACAATAAAGGATTGTGAGTTCGCAACGTGACACAGAATTCACCAAAAGGAATCGTACACTAGATTGTACAGAATCGTACAGAAACAAGGGTTTTCAAGTGGATTTTATCCGAAATCGGGAGTTTATATCATTTACACTGAAAATCGCACAAGGGTTTCTCGCTGCCTTGATATTGTGGATTTCTAAAGGTTGCACTTTGTTTTTACCTTCCGAAATCATATTTTTTTTACTCAACTAGAGGTTCCACAGGAATCAAACGGGGATGTGGATCCTCTAGAAGTGAAAATCAAAGGTCACGAATTTGGATGGACAACGAAATCACATCTTATTTGTGGATAAAAGCAGATTTTTTGTGGCACGAAATCGCGTCAAGCAAAATCGCACGAAGGCGTTTTGCAGATTTTCGTGTTCCTGTGGACGAACTCTCTAAAAATCATGCCTCTTTATCTGACTGGTTTTCAAAAACGTGGAGGTTACGGCCAGAAGAGGAATTTATTTCCTGTTTTTTGATAGTTTTTTCTCAAAATCGTGGTGTATAGGGCGTCACCTAGGGTTTCTGCAAGTACCCAACCTAGTTTTTGGCAATTTTTATACAAAATCATGGGATGTTTTGACAAAAACGTGACTATATTCTTCGTTTTTTTGGCGATTTTTAGCAAAAAAATCATCGGTTTTCTGTTTTCAAACGACTACTAGGGTTTTCAGACCCTCTTGTGGGCAATTTTTGGCAATTTTTTTACAAAATCATGGCTTATAGGATTTGCAAAATTTCTAGTTCAAAACAACTAGGGTTTTGATCTTTCAAACCTAGGGTTTCAACATAACATCAAGGATTTATTTTTTCCGTAATTACAAGTTGTGGGAGGGATGGCTTCGTTACCCAACATCATGTTGGAAGGCAGCCAGAGGTTCACTGGCAAGAATTATAACACTTGAAAGCAGAGAATGCTCACGATCTTCGAATACAGGTGCCTCGAAAAGATTGTACTCGGTACCCACTCCCAGCCAGTGACTGCGAGTAAAGACCAAGACAAATTTGACGAGTGGGATAGAGAAGTTGTCATGTTGATAAAGCTATCAATGACTGATGAGATGCTTCTGGAGGTTCAGACAAGCAAAACCTCTACGGAAATTTGGAAGCACCTGCGAGATCTGCATGAGACGTCAGATAAAGGCAAGGCCTTTTTCCTAAAAAAACATCTTTTTTCGATTATGATGAATGAGACAACATCCTTGCAGGAGCATTTCCTCAAAATCAAGGACATCAAAGATCAATTGTCTGCCATAGGTCGAAAGATGGAAGAAGAAGATATGGTGGTTATTACGCTGAAAAGCTTAACACGGGCCTATGAACACTTTATTGAGACACTCAATATCACATCTACCAGTGTTGACCTGAAGTTTGAAGAGTTGTGCAACAAGCTCTTGCAGCAAGACAGATGGAAGAAACAATTTGGCAATAGCAACAGTGATACACAAAGTGTGGAATAGGCATTTGCAGCCAAGGACAAAGACAAAGGCAAATGGTCACAGAAGAAAACTCAAGGGAATAATGAAGAGGTTTCAAAGAATCTAAAAAATATCACGTCACTGTTGTGGTAAACTAGGTCATATGAAGAAGCCCTGTAGAAAGAGGTTGGTTGAAAAGAAAACCAACTAGGGAGGGCCTCCACCAAAGGCTCATGTCACAAAGCATTCTGAGGAGTCGGCCTTCTATGCTTTCATGGCCAAACGACCAGCAGAACAGTCAAAGTCATCTGCGCGGTACATAGATTTTGGAGCATCTCGACATTTCACCCACATAAATGATTGGTTCACGGACTACACGACTTGCTCAAATTCAATGATCTTCGGTGGTGGTGAATACACAGTTGTTGGCAAAGGGAATGTGCAAATATCTTCTGGAGGGAAAAATCTCATTTTTCTCAATGTGTACTATGCCGAGAATGGAGCATAATTTGCTCTCAATCAGTCAAATTATGCGACATAGTCCCAATTTTGATGTCATATTTAGCACACACAAATGCTATATAGTTCACAAGGAGTCCAAGAAAACCATTGCAATTGGCATCGAAGATCGTGGGTTGCATAGGCTGGTTGATACTGGAGAGGTTCAAGAGCATGCATTGGCAACCAAGAGTGCCTATGCTATTAGTACACTTTGGCATTAATGGTATGGGCACCTCAACCTATCTTATCTCTCTTAGTTGGCTCGAGAGAATTTGGTAGAGGGTTTACCTGAGATCCAGTGGCAGATATAGGGTGTTTGAAGGGCTTGCCAAGCAAGGAAGCAGCAAAAAACTCCGTTCATGGAAGGATAGGCTTGGAGAGCACAGAGTCCTTCAGCTGGTTAGTGCAAGATGTTTGTGGACCAATGAACACGGCATCGATCACTGGTGCCAAGTATTTTCTTTTATTTGTAGATGATTTCAATAGGAAAATATGGGTGTTTTTCCTAAAATCAAAATCAAATGTGTTTAAGGCATTTCAAAAGTACAAAGCATTAATAGAAAAAGAGTCTGGTTGTTCAATAATCACTCTTAGGTCTGATAATGGAGGTGAATTCTACTCAAACGAATTCAATGACTTTTGTGCTAAACACAAAATAAAACGACAATTTACAGCACCCTACACTCCACAACAAAATGGAGTAGTTGAAAGAAGAAACCGTAGTATTACAGAGATGGCCCAGTGTATGTTGGAGAACAAGAGTGTTCCCAAGAAGTTTTGGGCTGAAGCAATCTACACTGCAGTTTACCTACTAAACCGGTCTCCAACACAGGCAGTGAAGGAGAAGACCCCAGAGGAAGCTTGGTCTGGGAGGAAACCAAAGATTAGTCATCTTAAGGTGTTTGGTTCTATTGCATACACCTAGATTCTAGATGCAAAAAGAACTAAATTAGACCCTAAGAGTAAGAAGTTAATGCTTACAGGGTACAATGACGATCATAAAGCCTACAAGCTGATTGATGTTGACACTGACTGCTTGACATTCAACAGAGATGTGGTGATTAATGAAGAAGTTGGGCCCTTTCAGCTCTCTTCAGAGATCAAGATTACTGCAGATCAACCTATCAAGGCTAAGGATTCAGGTGTCCAACTTCACTTAGCTCCACCTGAAGGGGGGATTCTGAGCATGCGAAGTCTCCCAAGCAGGTAACTGTACCTGAATTTCCTGATGATAAACTGGATTAGCATCAAGATGACACAGAAACAGGCAGCCCAAGTCATGGACACAACAGTGATTTGGATGGAGAGGTTCCTAAGAAGAGGCCAAAGTGGTGGGAGAGCACCATCGGTGATGTTTGGGTCAGTGAAATGATCGAGGCCAGATCATCCAGAGGCAAGAGCAAGTAGAACACAATAAACTTTGTTCTAATGGCTAACATTCAGAGAGTTTTTGAGCCACAGGTGTTTGAAGAGGCAAAAGGAAATCCTGAATGGGAAAAGGCCATGGCATCTGAACACGAAAGTCTTATGAAAAATAAGACTTGCGAACTCTCAAATCTTCCACTAGGGAAGAAACCCATTGGCCGCAAATGGGTGTACAAAGTCAAGTACAAAGCAGATGATACTCTTGACAAGTACAAAGCATGGTTGGTCGCAAAAGGGTTCTCAAAAAGAGAAGGCATTGACTATGAGAAGACCTTTGCTCCTACAACAAAGATGAGCACCATCCGTTTAGTTCTAGCCATGGCAGCACAGTTTGGTTGGAACGTCCATCAAATGGACGTAAAAAGTGCCTTCCTCAATGGCGACCTGGAGGAAGAAGTGTACATGTCACAACCTTAGAGTTTGCAAACTGAAGAAAGCTCTATATGGCCTGAAGCAGGCACCCAAGGCTTGGTACATCAAAATTGTCAGGTATTTGGTTGAATAGGGATTATAACAGAGTCCTTCAGATCCAAACCTATACGTCAAAAATGTAGGCAATGAGATCATGCTACTGGTCATTTATGTAGATGTTATCATTATTATAGGTAGTGAGGCACATTTGATTGAACAAATCAAATGTAATTTACGTAAAGATTTTGACATGACTGATTTAGGCTCCTACATTATTGTCTAGGTGTAGAGGTTTGGTAGACAGGTGGTGGTGTTTTTATTTCTCAATCTAAATATGCCAGGAGTTTGCTCAAAAAGTTCAAGATGACAGATTGCAAAATCTCGTCTACACCTACGGAGAAAGGGCCGAAACTTTCAACCAAAACAGACTCAAAGGTAGTCAATGAATCGGCATTCAAGCAACTAGTGGGCAGCCTTGTATACCTTACAGCCACTAGACTTGACTTGAGCTATGTTGTAAGTTTCATTTCCAAATTCATGACAACACCAAAGGCAGAACATTGGGTTGCATCGAAGAGGGTGTTGAGATATGTCAAAGGGACACTTGACTTTGGCATTATGTATTGTAGAAGCAAAGATCCTAGGCTGGTTGGGTTCACAGATTCAGATTGGGTAGGTCTTGTTGATGACAGAAAATCCACTTCTGAATATGTTTTTAGTCTTGGCACTGCTGCAGTCACATGGACCAGCAAGAAGTAGCAAGCAGTAGCTCTTTCCTCGACAAAAGCAAAGTATCAAGGAACAGTCAAAGCGACATGTCAGGTAGTATGGCTCCAAAGGATTCTTTCAAACATGCAGATGTCTCAAGAAGGGCCTTCACCCTTGTATTGTGACAATCAAGGGGTGCTAGAGCTTGTAATGTCCCCATTTTCGGGTTCTCTTGCAGCACAGTTGGAGCTGACTTTCTAGGTTTGTGACAGCTTGATCAGAGTAGCATTTCAATGTCACCAGTGTGCTCAGGTGATCCAGTGGAGCTGTATGACACTTTCCGGAGGGATTTCGGACAACTTGTCTATACTTACTATTTATAATAAGTGCTTGCATGGCGACAATCTTTCTAGGTTTTTCTGGCTTTGTTCTCTTTAGTCCTCAGGGAACACTGCTATTTATAGTAAGTGTCAGTCTTGCACTATTTTTGGTGATTTGACAGTCAGTCGCTGGCTATCTCAAGTGTGCATCAAGCTTAGAGTTGTCAGAGATTTTGTGGTGATGCTTTCGGAAGCATTTTCAGACTCTGTGCCGCACTTGCTATTTTTAGACAGTCCCCTGACAACCACTATTTTATTTGTCCCAAGTCTTCTTTTACATGTTGGTATGGTCAGAGTTGTTCGATGAGTGCATTTCTATGTTTTTCGTAGCTTGGGACTATTATCTTGCAATTTAATTAATATTTCACTAAGGTTGCCTAAGGTTGGGAATAATTATTAGCAACTTAGTGTAATATTAATTATAAAGTGGCATTCCCTTCTTGAAGTGGATTATTTTCTATGGCATTGAGCTCAGTTGGTGTTTAGGATTACAGTGATGCTTTCAGATATTTTTTCGGCTTCCTGAATTGCTCTCCAAACTTCTTGGAGAAGCAGCCTATTTTTAGAAAATCCCCTGGAGGGCGCCATTCTTCATCCCAAACATCATGGAGGGCGATGGTATGATTTATTTTGCAGTTCGCTTAAGTTTGGGATTTTCGGTAAATTGGGTGAGTTATTAAGCCATTTAAAAGTTATCTAAAGTTGGGATTATTAAAAGATAACTTAAGTATAATAGCTCTTTGGAAAGGTAATTAAGTGTTTAAAAAGATACACTTTAAAAGAGGCCTTACACATGAAATATTAATATTATTTCAAAAGAGGTCTTTTGGAGAGGAGAAATATTATTATTTTGTGGAGAAATATGAAGAGGTAAAAAGAAAATAATATTCTATCTCCCTCAAAAGGTTATAAAAAGAGGATGATAGCTCATTTGGAGGGTTATGCTTTTGGATTTGATATTGTTATGCTGCTGGATTGAACCTACGTGTTCTTCCATAGTCTCTTCAGGACGAAAACCCTCTTGTAGAGTGGGTGTGGTTTCATACAAGAATCACCATTGTGCTAAAGGCGGAGTTTTGGAGCAATCTCATACAGAGTTTGCCATTGTGCTCATTTGGTTTGATATATTCTAAAGTGTTTAATCTTCTTGCAATGGATTTTTGGTGTGTTTATTTCAGTCATTCTGGGAGTTTTGTTTGAAGATTGCTGCTGATATCTATTTGCTAGCCGTACCCTTTTATGGCCGTATGAGTTCATGGAGATAACAAATGTTTGAAGAGTTTTTTATAGACTTACATTCTGCATGTGTTTTGGTTAATGATTATGATGTTGGGCGTTCCATTTAAATCCATGTTGACAACTTATTGCAGATGTATTTAATTCCTTGACAGTTCGTACTACATAGTGCCGTACATGCTGAGCAAGGACATGTTTATTGTGGGCAGAAATCGCTTGGGGTTTTTAGTGCCCATCTTCATGATTTGTGGCGCCTGGGTATATGGAGGATATTCCTATGTTTGAGAGGTTGTTCGGATGGTATTGGAAGTGTTATGAGGTGTTGTGCATGGCTGTTAGGGACGTTGCAGACCAAATATCAACAAATTCCATAAGCCTTCAAACTGAAGCTATCTTCTAATCTGCCCTTGTGTGGAGCATTCATGGTGACTCTATGCTCATATTTACATGTCTATTTCATGGATTCTTGGAGTTTTCAATGATCTAACTATTTGCAGCTGTGCCAAATTGTGTAAACAGGGTTATTAGTGTTAGTTTGCAGCCTACAGAAATCGCTTGGGGTTTTTAGTGCCCATCTTCATGATTTGTGGCGCCTGGGTATATGGAGGATATTCCTATGTTTGAGAGGTTGTTCGGATGGTATTGGAAGTGTTATGAGGTGTTGTGCATGGCTGTTAGGGACGTTGCAGACCAAATATCAACAAATTCCATAAGCCTTCAAACTGAAGCTATCTTCTAATCTGCCCTTGTGTGGAGCATTCATGGTGACTCTATGCTCATATTTACATGTCTATTTCATGGATTCTTGGAGTTTTCAATGATCTAACTATTTGTAGCTGTGCCAAATTGTGTAAACAGGGTTATTAGTGTTAGTTTGCAGCCTACAGAAATCACTTGGGGTTTTTAGTGCCCATCTTCATGATTTGTGGCGCCTGGGTATATGGAGGATATTCCTATGTTTGAGAGGTTGTTCGGATGGTATTGGAAGTGTTATGAGGTGTTGTGCATGGCTGTTAGGGACGTTGCAGACCAAATATCAACAAATTCCATAAGCCTTCAAACTGAAGCTATCTTCTAATCTGCCCTTGTGTGGAGCATTCATGGTGACTCTATGCTCATATTTACATGTCTATTTCATGGATTCTTGGAGTTTTCAATGATCTAACTATTTGTAGCTGTGCCAAATTGTGTAAACGGGGTTATTAGTGTTAGTTTGCAGCCTAAAAATTTTAATTGTAATCTTTATTTATGTTGCAAACACTTGTAACCCCTGGATGGTTTAATCGCCAGTGTGGATAAGGCTATTTGTTTCTTCTTAGCTTTCCCACTAATTAAGCGGATGTGCTTATTCTTTTCTTGTTAATCTTCCCCACTGAATAAGTGGTTTGTAATGGCTTCCTACTAAATAAGTGGATGTGCCTAGTTTCCTTTCCTGTTTCTCCCATTGAACAAGTGGTTGCCCACTGCATAAGTGGATGCCTGCTGCATAAGCAGATGCCCACTGAATAAGTGGAAGTTGTTTCTATTTGCCAGTTTTGGTTTTTGAATGCTAACTTGGAAGCACTTGTATGCTCTCACCTTGCCCACATCGGGAACTAGGTCATCAGAAGAGTGTGAAAGAATAATTGTTGCACTTAACTTTCAGTGTTGTTATCTGTTTCACAAAAAAAACCAAGGCAGCTTATTACAGAGCTTGCCAAGAATCCAATCTTCCACGAGCGTACCAAACATGTGGAACTTCATTGCCAATTCATCAAGCAACTTGTAGAAGATGGATCAATGATGTTGCAGTATTGTCCTTCTGAGGATCAAACTGCAAACATTCTTACCAAGTCTTTGGGTCTTGACAAATTTATAAAATTTCAGGATAAGCTTGGTGTAATTAGTAGATTGACTAATAAGGGAGAGTATTAAAGTATTATTGTAATATTTAATGGTCAATTAATCTTTAGGATAGACTTTAGGAATATTCTATATTCTTTTAGTTATGTTCTTATCCTTTTGCTTTATTAGTTGTCGCTCTCATCCCTTTTGGATAAAGCATTTGTAATCTCTTCTTTCACTCCTTAGTAAATATCAAATATCTTGGTAATCATTCTGTGTTTTATATTATTTATAAGGATGGTTTATTTTCATTACACTCCTTGACCAATCCATCCTCTCTTCTATGGTGTCAGATCATCTCATATTATTTGTCTCATGGTTGTACTCTTACAGCCAACACCATGTGTTATACAATTTTGTAATTCTACATCTGATACAGTTGTGACGTTTCCACACATCGCCCCATTGCAAATGGGGACCCACCCTTTTTCTTACTTTTTGTCTTAGTTTTGCTTTAGTGTTTTGGTTTTGTTTGAGTTTGTAGGTTTGGTATTATTGATTTGTCCAAGTCTCGCCAAGTTCTTGCTCAAATCCATGAAGTGATTGAAGAAATTGCCTAAGGGATGGATATTCAACTAAGGAATCCATATGCCTTCATCCTGATGCATGTCCATGAAATCCTGAAATTGACTAACTCTGATGTCCTGAACTCTTGAAAACCGACTGAGTCTGAAATATGCCGGATCCTCAAAAATCTAGAATCTGCATGTTAAATCCCATGGATCCAAGACCTATCTCAAACATCCTGACAGTATATTTCAAAATATTTAAAGTATCTTAAATATATTTTGAAATATACGTCAGGCAGGGCCTTCAAAATCTGGGGAAATGTCACTTGCCAAAAATCGCAATTTCCTTGCCATAGTGGAAATTGCAATTTCCAGGCACAAGTGGAAATTGCGCCTAGAGAGATTTGACCCTTGATTCTTGCAAAAAAATCATTAAGGAAAACGTCGAAATTTTGTGAAGTCATCATGGAGTAAGCGCAATTACTAGTATGAAGAAATTTTCCTAAAATCACAATTTCCAGTGACGTGGAAATTACTCAAAAAAATTGCAATTTCTAGCATCAAGTGGAAAATTCGCAATTTTCACTCTAGGGTGAAATTGCGCCTAACTTGAGATTTCAATTATAGCTTATAGAAATCAAAATTCAACTTGGAAAACATTGAAATTATCCTAGAAATACATTAGAAGGTCATCAGGAAATCATTAGAAGAAATTCCTCGAAGAATGAAAGTGGCGCATTTTTAGGCATATGGTGGAAAAGTCGCAATTTCCATGCTAGGATGGAAATTGCGCCAATCAAGGGTTTATACTCTTGGTTCAAAATGAAAACTTCAATTTAAATCCATTGAAAATCACTTGAAATTCATGAAAAATCCATTTAAAATCAGTTGAAAACCCTTAAAAATCCTCGCCAAGGAAATAGAAAAGTTTGAAAGTAAGAAAAAAACTCTAGGAAAAAGTCGCAATTTCCATGCTATGATGGAAATTGCGCCCAAAAAGCGCAAATTCCAGGTGCAACTTGAAATTGCGCTTCCCTCATGTACCTTGGAAATTTGGTGACATTTCAACAATGGCTTTCAATTTTTCCTCATGCATAAAGGTAAAATAACTTAACATGATGTTTCCATGATCAAATACTATGATTTGTGAATTTCAATCTTGCAGGTGTGTGAGATCCGGAAGCAAGTTATGCATCCAAAGAAGACGCCATCACCGGAACGAAGAAAGTTCTACTACACTTCATCGAGACATCATCGAGTTCACCATCATCCTGCTTCCAGAGGAGAATTTCATCGCCGAAGTGAGAACTTCATCATCCATCTTGCAAGTTTTACCATTCGAGCATCTAGAAGATCATTTCCATGTTCTAGTTCAAGAGCCTTCCATTTCATGCACCAGAAGAAGATCAAGAGCAAACATCATGAGGTCTACTCCAGGAATTCACGCCCAAGTCATCTCCTTTACTTCAACGTCCAGAGCAAGAATCCTACACAAACATCACAAGAAAAGTTAGTTGAATGAGCAAGATTATCAAGAAATCCAAAATTACACTACTGAATGCAAAGACAACGAGTGAAGAACAAGGACAAGATTCCCAAGTTCCACGTTGAAAGCTCCAAAAGTGAAAATCCAGTTTCAAGACTTTGCTAAGAAAAGAAGATACAATTTGGGAAAATGCATCAAGAAGCACCAAAAAAATTGAAAATCAAGCAAATTGGCTCAAGAAATGCTGAGTTGGCGTCTATACATCATCAGCTAATCATTTCTCGCCACGTCATCATGTCCATGTTCAACGTATATGCAACAAAGTCCAAGAGAAAGATGGCACCCTATCTAGAAGATTCCCAGAGATTCCAACATGTCATGCTTATCATCTTAGAAAACATGCCTTCATTGCCTTTGGGTTTTTATGTACACGGATTGTGTCAACTTTTCCTTTTACCAAAAATAGTTGGTTGTTGTAACTAATTGCTGATGTGGCAAAATCTCGGCCATCAGTTGCTCAAATCGATCTTGGCCCTTCATTGTATTTTGAGTACTATAAAAAGGCTCATTCGCCTCATTTGTAATCACATTAGATGATTATTGTTGTAGGAGAGTAGAATAGCAAGTAGAGGAGTAGAGTAGAGGAAGCTCTTCGAAAGTTGTTGGAGAGAACTCATGAAATTGTTGTAATCACTTCCAAGATTAATACATTTCTCATTGAAGCTTGGTGATAATTGTGTTGTTTTGGAACATCGCATGGTTTCTTATTTCTTGAAGATAATCTAGATGTGTTTCCAGGTAGAAGTTGAGTAGATTAGAAAGTTCATTGATATAGTGAATGCATTGTGAAGATATTTGATGAATTCCTAGGTTCATACTTTTGATGGTTTGTCGTTGGCAAGTCATTGTGCAAAGTTAGCCTAAACCTCAACTTATTGCAACAGTTCGGTTGTCGATGCTTGTTTGAGTTGCACCAGCTATGGGTACTCAAATGTGTGTCTACAATATGAAAATCCTTAGTCATCCTTGGGAGATTGCACTCATTCCATCTAGTTGTTGAATTTGTCATGGTGAAGTGGAGCTTGTTATGAAGGAATTTGTCTATCTTGGCGTCATTCAGTGTCTCATTGTACTTGGGAGTAGTGTAGATTCTCTCAACCCTTATCTTTTTTCTTTATTTGTGGGATTAGGAGGTTCCCATCCATGAAAAGGAGTAATAAGTCAACTGAGTGAAGAAGTAAATCCAGCGTAAGTCCCTTTGTGTTAACAGCATATCACATCAAACTACTGAGTCTATCCATCGCAAATCACGAATAATGAACCTTGGAGTTGTCTCACTGGATCACATAGTTTAGCCTTTGAGAGACTTTGTTCAAGAGAGGATAGAATACTTAGTATTTTATTCTGCATGTTGCCTTGTGCATAAAAAACACATCAACAGATATAATTAACATTTATCACACAAAACCCATGCTCGCCCCATTTTTATCGACATAGTTTCTTTCTCTTGTGGGAGTTGATTTTTCTACTGGCAGTTGCTTTTTATACTCTTGCTTCAACTAGAATTGGACCAAGGCTTCCAATTAACCTATGTTCCATGGTGCTTCCATGAAGCAAACAGCAAAGAATGGTAGGATGCATTTCGAGGATGGCAATCTGGAATGCCGCTAAGGCTACCAATTAACCTATGTTCCATGGTGTTTCCATGAAGTGAACAACAAAGAATGGCAAGATGCATTTTAGGGATGGGAGTCTCGAAGGCCATTTTTGGGGATGGTGTGTGTGTGCGCATGCGCGTGTTTTTTATGGTAATTGTGAGTTGCAAATGGATGGATGGTTCATATATAAGGAGGGTTTAGGGTTTATTACGGAAATTGAGGGATGTCGTTGACCTCCACACCTTTTTCTCGTTCTTTTTAATTAATGTAGAAAAAAGGGGGATATAGGGCCTCATCAAGAAGTATTTCAAGGACACATCCCAAAATCCATGGGAACAGGGGGGCATCCTCTGTCGTCCTCATGTCCAAGTAACTATACAATTAACATATTTTTGCCATTTGTGTAGATAAATAAGTTATTGGTTCGTCCCCTGAAGGCCCTAGATTTGAGTTTGGTTCGAACCCAATTTGGAATCCGAGTCAATCTAGGCAAGGGTTCTTGTAGGGAATGTTTTTTGACTGTGGGTTCATCCTAGACAAACCTAGGCAAATCTATAAAGAACCCAGAAAAGTCTATCAAAACCACACAAAAAAACATCTTTTTTTTGCTTTTTATTATTTTTTGACTTTGACCAAGTCTACACAGGTGGTCTACGTATTGGTGGTTCGTCAATTGTTGAAGGAACCTACTGTCATTAGCCAAGCAAGGCATGTCCTCTGGCATGGGTGTTTGCTCTTTCTTCTCTATATCAACGTTAGCACGCCCAGGCAATTACAAATCTTTTGAGTACTAATAGAATTTTTATGAAACTTTTGAGAAGATATAAGAAAATGAAAAGAGAATCTAACTATTAATTGCTCATTAAATCGTTGCCATGTTATTATCAAACAATCATGTTCTTCTATTTCACTATCGTATTAGAGCTCCAACACCCACATGGAACTTTTGAGGATTCCCTCTCGCACTAATATTTATAAAATTAATATATTTGTTATGTTAATTATATTAATAATAAAATATTATGTAAATAAATTATTAATATAACTAAAATTAATAGTTATGTATGTTAGTTAATTTTTAAAATTAATCATATATATTAATATTAATTTTATTATTATAGTATAATATTATATAATAACTTTATTAATATTGTATAAGGCTTATAAATATTCTTGTACATTAAAAATATTAGGAAATATGTATATTCCCTCTAGTATTTCTGATTTTAGGTTGCAAATATGTATATATTTATGACTTTCATATGTTTTTTGTAAGGACGAACCCAACCACCACCCCCCCCCCCCCCCCCCCCGCAAAAAAAAAATTGCTGAATCTGCAAACCAAACCCAAATCCAAACCAGAACGAGTTAGTTAAGACTGGATGATGGTGTAATTACATCCTTTCTTTCAATATAAAATTTACTAGATTATTCACAATCCTATAGCTCAAAGCCTCAAACACAACCAAAAGAACTTCCTAATATCCTATACATGATTATAACTGTTTATACTACCACGACAATAAGATGTGGTTCATTACTAAAGATACAACAAGAAATGTACACAATATTGAAATAATTGTGCCTTTAAAGAATCATGCTATTTTCCATAAATCAGATATTAAAGATGGGAAAAAACTTTAAAATGTTGGAAATCACCTGCACAAGGACCTCTCTCTGACCATGCATAAAAGCTGCACTGTTAGCACAAAAGAAAGGGATAATGTTAATTCCATGAAGCTAAAATTCCTGCAGGTCCTATCCTACTATCTATTTAAACACTAGTGTCGACATTTGAGGAACATGTGATCACCCAAAAAACTGGCAATGAAATCCATATACAAAATAGGATTGAAGTAAATCTTACGGGATGATAGATGATGCAAAGGCGCCCATTTGTGAATGCTGCCATTGGCCATACCTACGAATTTGTACATTTACCATATCTCCATCTGCAATAGACTCTGCTGCACGGGCAATGAAGTCCATCCGAAGTGTTCCATCTGCATCACGACTTGCAGCACTTGGCTTATAATTTAAATAGTTCTCCTGAAGAAATTTGCAACAACCATTAAAAAGGTGAAGACTTACTCAAAAAATGATATTGATATCTTAACTCTGGAATATCTAATAAACTCTATTTGTAAGCATTTTTCTTGCTTCACCTCTATGTTGCATATGTTGAACAAGTGATACTCTCTCTCTACACATGACTTATTTTGAGATTTTTCTCACAATCCATATAATCAAGCTATGTATTGCATTTATTTCTTCTCATTAAAGAAAATTTAAAAAACGAGGAAAGAGGGATGAAAGAAACCTGAATAAGAAGAGGAATGAGATCTGGATCTGTCATGCAAAAATCCATTCTTTCATCAAGTCTTAGCCTGCCTCCTTCATATCCAAGCAACCTATACACCAAGATATAGAATAACAATCAACAATCCCCAACTGTAGCACGGTATTTCAGCATGCTTTTCTTTCAGACCAACTTCATATTGTTTGTCTTGAGAATCTATTCCTAAAGAAATCAAAAAAGATATTCAACTTGGCATAGAGGTGGGCGTAAGATCAATGTGTACAAACAATATGAAGAATGCAGCCAAGCAATAAAAAGGTCTCTCTGGTATAAAATGATTTTTCATGTTATGAATGTGTCCATGGCACAACTTCTTGAGAGAATTTCCATTAGAATGTGATAGCAAGAGGCCTGGCATAAAGGACGATAGGGCCAATATGTAAAAATGTGTAACTAGCAACGATGAGATTTCCAATGTTAAGAAGTAAATTCAACATTATGGCAATCCATGAGATGTACTGCAACTCTAAGCTTGCAGATATAATAACATGCAAACAGAACAAATATACAAAATCAGATAAAGGAACACAAAGTAGAACCAAGGCATTGCACAGTGACAAGTTCAATGATTCATTTTCATTACCAAAATTAACTAGCATTTACATTGCTGCTAATACAGTATATTCCATTAACTAATATTTACTGAGCATATGCTGATCTCGGACATGAAAAACATGAGCCATTTATTGGCATCTGAACTGCCGTGAAAGCAGCAATTACAATCAGCTATTCTTAGATGCCAGTTAAGTCACAAGGTTCTAAATAGTGTTCCAATTTGTCAAGGATAAAATTTGAGAAAAAAAGATCTACAGGTTGAGAAATTTGTGATTGAGTATGGATACTAGAATTTATGTCTATAATTTTAGAAGTGTGCGCCCATAAATAAATTCATATGTAATAAGTTTATTAAGGATGTTAGGCTTCCACAGTTCATAATCATAAGAAAACTGCTTTTGTTAAAACCATGTTGACAATTTTGAAAGACATTTAACCACACCATGTAGTCCACCATCAAGAAGAAAATGATATGATTGTAGACTATAGCTCCTTTATATAGATAACTCTATTTATCATGGTGCCAAATGGGTTCAACTTAGAGAAGCATAATAAACCAACCATTAAATTTTTTCATTATTTAATAATCCACTAGTTTTAAACCATTAAATTAACACACCTCTAAAGTGAGGGGTGCCCTATTAATTTACATATAATGGGTCTACAAGATTGGCTTAAAACACCAAAGTAATTGCACTTAAAAACCACTATTTCAAGCACTCAAGAAGGGAGGCTGGGGAGATTGGTAAATACACAAATAATTTAAACAAGGATGATGTCTTAGGTTTAAGTCAATCATGGCACCCTATTCTACATAAATCAAAAAAGGACCCTCTTTAGAGATGTGCTAATTTAATGTTTTAAAACTAATGAGTTGTAAATAATTAAATTTGTAATGGCTAGTTTATTAACATTCTCTAAGGTAAGTCCACTTGGCATCACGTAATAAGATAGAGTTATCTATATAAACTTAAAGAGCTCTATTTCATAATCCATTCATATCATTTTCTTCCTAATGATGGAACACATGGTGTGGTACAAATGGTCAATTTTCGTGCAAGGTTTTTCCAAAAGCTGTTTTCATATTATTAAATTTTATAAAGTCATGTACAAACAAAATTGACTATTAAATGTATATTTTTAATTTACTATAAAGTTTAAATCATGCACTTATAAATTGATTTCAATTCCTCATATTTATTTTAGATTAAATTTTGTGATGTATCAAATATTTTTTGTAAAAACATATAACTGACATTTATAACCTGGATATTAAATGCCTAACAAGCCCTTTTCAACAATCTTACTAGATCCACAAAAAAGGAAAGCCACGTGAGCTTACCATGGAGTATCACTATTTTACACAATGGATGCTCAATCCATAAACAAAGCCACAGTTGAGCAAATGAAAGAGTGAGAATCCATTTTTAAGTACTCAAAGCTTTCAAATTTCTGATCCACATTCTGAGTATAAGGCTGTTATTGAAGTTATGCCAATCTTCTGTCATCAAATACCAACCACACAAACTGAAGACATAAAAATTAGCATTGCCAATGCTGGGTCTATGGGCCAATGTCTGATGCCCATTCAGTTTCATAATTCTCCTTTCCATTTTACCTCAGTTTTTTACTTTCCTATTGATTTGGACCCGTTTATTCAAAGCTAAGACCAGAGCCACTTGAGCCAGAAAATCAAAAATAACAGAAATTGAATATGAGCTGATGCAACTGCAGCGCCTCTAGGGCCAATGCAGACCATCGATTCTCTCCCAACCACTCTTCTCACTCTCCCAAGGCAAACAATCATTACAGCTCTCCCTATCTCAGCATGAATAGATTGCTTTCTCTTTATTTCTCTCAATCAAATTCAAATACAGAATGCAGTAAGCAGAATTGGTTGGATAAATCTAGGACTGCAAGCAAGATTTTAACTTCAAGCAAACTGTCCTGATGATTAAATGCATGAAAGATGCATCCCGTGAAATGCAAGGACTCTTAGACCAGAAAAAACCGCATGCAAACCTTTATAGAGCTAAGGACTAAAGTCAGAGCATATTAAGTCAAATCTAAACTTAGCTTTACTATAAAGGTCTAGGAATGTCACACAAACAAATAATGCCACCATGGTGGTAGAAATTCAGGCATCAAAATGCCATCCAAACAGAAGTCTTGAAACTTAAGGCATCTGTCTTAAAGTCATTCAACATCATTATAGAGCTTTCAAGAGGAACCATCATTAATATTACCATCCATATCCTAATCTGACAATCCAACTTCAATGTATTCCTCCTCAGTGAAATTCCCAGAGAAAGCAAGGATAAAGAGCTTTGTCAGATGGGCCAGAAGATCCGCATTGAGATGCTGAAGTTTGAACAATCAAGGTTGGAATCCCTTGGGATCCTGCATCCAATCATGCATAAAAAAATATTTTAAATAAATAGTACTTTATGAACATTAAATATTATTAAATAATAATAATTTGATAAGTATATAATATATTAATATCATATAAAAATTTATTAAAAATAAATGCTACTTATAAATTATAAATATCAATGTTTCTAGTTTTGTTTTTATTTAGTTTATTGATTGGAAATTTGAATGATGTGACCACCAATGTTTAAAATTGTTGTTTTTAAAAATTAATATCATCATTTGTCACAATTTTTAATGTGACTGTTAATATTTTAAATATTCAATGTCATTATTTGTCTTCTAAAACATGCAGAGTGTAACTCAATGGCACCCCCATATCAAATGTTGAGGGGTGGAAGCAAGTATAATGCAATAGCAATAATATAAAATATTGCCCATGTGGTCATCTTTTTACTAGGAGTTCGACAAAGGTGGTGGACCAGCTACGTGGCATTTAAGGTGGTCATGGGTCTTACTGCATGCAATGTTGTGACTTATGAGATCATAACTACTCTAGATCTGGACCAAGCCTCTTCAATCACTGGCAAGATGAAATTATCACAAACAAAAAAAAAACTGAGAATCCAAGAGGAAAAGTATGGATTCATGAAACCTTTTATGTTTTCCTCTTCAAACATGCCTAAGGCCACAACAAGTGGATCAATAGCAAGTGAAACATTAAAAAACCTTTGGAAACAAATGGAGACAACATGTGAATAATGCATTGGCTGATTTGTTTTACTCAAGTGCCATTCCATTCAATATAGCCAAGAATCCACATTTATACAATTCAAAAATTTGATAAGTTTGGCAAAAGGTACACACATCTCACTTCATAGACTTTCAAAGCAACGTTTTTGAATAGGTTAAAAGAAATGGTGATTGAGAAATTAGAAGCAGTTAAAGCCTCTCAGAGTGCAACAAGTTGCACCATATTGAGTGATGGACGGTCAGATATGTGTCAGAGGCCATTGATTAATGTTTTGAATGGTTTACCCTCAAAGTGTAGTGTTCTTGAAGGTGATTGAAAGTGAAACCATTAACCACAAGAAAACTTCTAAAGTATATTTTCAAAATAACCGAGGAATTGCAGTGGCGCCGTCAAGTTATTTGGAGAACAAGAACATTCTTCAAACATAAGGTGATGGGATGGTTAGTAATACACCAAGGTTTAGTTGTCAAAGCAAGGTTGAGCAAGACTGGATTTTCAGATGCATTTTGCACTGTATGTGGGAAAGAAGAAACAGTTGATCATAGCTTCTAAAAATGTCCAACAGCTAGAGGCTTTTGGGGATGGCTGATAGATGGATTCAATTTTCTTTTTATTGCTCCTCTCTCTTGGATAGGACCTCTTTTAGGGGATTCTTGGATGGTCCAGGACAGCTGCAAGGGTTTATGGCATACAACTCAGTTGGCAGCAATCAGTTTTCTTTCGAGGTCAAGATTCCATGCCATCTTTCAGGAGGATACCTCCCCTCTCAGTATGGGGAAGTTGAGGCATTCCAAACAAGAGTTGGCTTTGTGCAAGCTAAGTTTGAGTGGTTACTAAGAGATGCAAACTCTTTGCCCATTGGGACGCAGGCTCAAGTGTTTTTTTCCTTGCCTATATAGGGAGAGAATCCTCTTGTTAAGCATTATGCTCAGATGATGTAACTTTCTATTCCATGGAAGTTTTATATGAAGCACTTTTTTCAAAAACTAATAATAATAGAGGAAGCCATGCACAAATTTATTCCCCAAATTTTATGGGTTGATAAACTTGTTCCGAATTTTTTTCTTTGCAGAACTTGAATACAAAAACGAACCTTGTGACTTAGCCTACATCTATAAAGAACATTGGGAATTGGAAAAGTAGATCAAAACACTCAAACAGAAATTTAAGGCCCTTAAATGATGTTGTGTTGCCTATTTTGGCCTATAATAAAGAGAGGAGAATTGAGATGGACAACTAAGGCAAACTAGCCTTATCCAATTCCCAACCCCACCCACTTTTACGCCAAGGCCTAATCAAGCCAACCTCAACCTATTGTGCAATCTACCTCTCAAGGTGCTAGTGTTTTGAACAAACCTAATCTCTCAGAATTTTTAAAGGGAAGCTACAGCTCCTTGAAGCTACCAAGAATGGGTTTCAATGACGGAATGGCATGGTGTATTCAACATGTTTTGACAATCAAGGATGATATGTTGTAATGGAACAAAAGGAGGAAGGAGGTGTTAGCTTTGCTTCAAGATAAAAACCCTTCTATTGTCTTTGGGAACCGTAATGTTAGAGGAACAGGTTGGAGGGTTGTGGTGGAAGATGGCGAGCTTATGGCACCAAGAAATCTGTGGTCACCCAAAGGAACATGAGGCATATGATTGATAGCCTAGTGAGGATGTTGAAGCACCGCCATAAGGAGCCACAAGATTCCAATATTTCTAATGTGCCTTTTATGCTTGAGGTGGAGGCAACATCAAGATTGTCTTATGAACCTAGTTCGAGCTCGGGTTGGGTCTCTCTAAAACGTGACCAAAACCCCTCAAGTGAATCCCATTTTGATCATTTCAATGTGAAGTTGTTGAAGATCAATCTTGTATTTTGTATTCCAACTATTCTATAGGATACAAATAGTTGACAATACAAATAGTTGCCAATCTGAACCCTTTCATAACCAATAAATATCTTAGATTTTTCTTTGTTAGTATAGCTAGTTTTTTTTGTGATGGAAGCCACAATGGCAATTATAGAAAGTGACATTGTGGTTGAAATTTACTTTTTGCAAATCTTTTTGTAGCAATTAAGTTGTACACATGTCCAAGCCTATAAGCCCATAGGGAGATTTCGATCATTTAAGTGTCCCAATAAATCCATCATTCCATTATAGTTTCAAAAAAAAAAGATAAAATAAAATCTCATTGAAAAAACATCATTAGGTTTTTAGATGGCAATGGCTGTTGACAGATCTGCCAATAGACCAGAAAAATGTTTTTGCTCATGCAATGGCTCCAAGCCAAAGGCTGGAGATCACATTTCAAAGTAAATGGTTTGCATTTCTTTAATTGTTATCAAAGTAGTGAAGATTTCTATTCCTAAAAATGTTTTCTGTTCATTCTTAAGACTTCAAATACCTCTTTTGCTTATGAAATTGTTACCCATTTTCTTACTTATTGTTGTCCTCTTTTCATCTACACTGCAACAAACACACAGATTATTGGACACTGCAGTGAACATCGAGGTTATTTGACACATATGTTGCAAGGAAACAAATGACAAACATGGACACAGCCTAAAACAAATCTTCACAATAGTCAATCACAAAAGAAACAATAAAATCTTTTATCCTACATTTTGCAAAGACTTTTTGGGATTTTTATTAAATTAATTTTCTAAAAAAATCAGCAATATGAATTTTGTGGTTGATTTTTGAAAAAAAATTCTTCTATATTAAATTTGCTAAATTCTGAAATTTTTCCAATGTATTAGGTTAACTCTGTCACATAGATCAATGCATGTAAATTTAAGTAGACTACCTCAGAAAAAATATTTGAGTCGTCATAACCAATTTGCAGATCATTCTCCAGTATTTAAGGAGGTGAGAACCAAGATCTTCTTGTAAATATAAAAGAGATTGGTGAATGAACCACATTGTTTATCTTTTAGTGATTGAAGGCTGAGCTCCCTCTTCTCCTTTCCCTCTGTTGTTTGGAAAATTGTGACCCTGCCTCTTGTTAGACTACCTACTTTTCCCTGTCTGAATTCCATCTTCCTTATCCCTGCTTTCTGTGCTCCTTCCATTAATTGCTACCTCTCTTGCTGATTTTTCTCAGTTGCCTACTTCCCCACTTGACATTTGAGTATACATTTTGTTTGTTAGAAAAATATATGTAAGGTTATAATTTAGGACATTAGATAGACTTTGATGATTAAATATTGTCTACTTCAAGCATCTTGATTACATGTTGATATAACATTTCCAACTTTAAAAACGTTTAATATATAAATGTGCATTTACACAAATAACAATTAAGATGCATACATTTGTTTTCCATCTCCTAATGACAGGGCTTCCAGAGTCATCATCTAAATGAGAAAAACTAGAATTATTCCCAATACCACCAATTGCTGCCTCTTATATAGTTGCTTGGGATGCTAGACCAGACTGGATTTCTTTGTATCTTTTTTCATTTTTAAAACTCTTTTCACCCTTTCCAAGTTTTCCTTAAGCGGATTACTGGCTTTATTAGAACAATCCCTATAAAAGTGACCATGGTTGTGGCAGGTACAGCATTTGAATGGAAAATTTTCATGATCCAAAGATGTACTGTTTTTATTATTTCTGATCTGGGGGTAATAGCCTTTTATAATGGTTAGCCCCAAAAAAACACAAATCGGTGGATAAACAGCTAGAGTTTGTTTCTTGACCCCCCTAGATGAAAGAATATATTCCCCTAAAGTGCTTCCTACCACCTGAAAACATATTCTTTCAAAAAATAGTGAAGCAATCCATAGAGCCAGACCCAAACTGAAACTATGGCAAGGGTTTCAGAGCAAGGATCAAAACCTTCAGTCAAAAAAAGCATATACAAGTCCAGCCCATCCACAAAACCATGCACCTCCCTAAAACATTTTGATTATCAACAGGTTATCAAATATCACCGAGAAATATCCTTGACGAAAGAATCCGAATTACCATCATACTTTTATCCTTCGTTTGGATCAAATTCATCTCCACAGATATGCAGCCCTAGCTCACAATCCACAAACTCCACATCATAATCCAGTAGCTTCCAAATTCGTTACATTTGGATCCAATTCTATGTCGTCCAACAAAACGTCTAGATCTTCCTCTACCAGAGGAAGATTAAATAGAGGTAGAGGTGGGTGTGTTTCAAGCTGCTGATCACACTACTTTCCAGTAGCTTATCTCTATGTCCTTCAAAATTGTTCCTTATTCTGCTCTTCTATATACTCCTTGATCCTCTCTTTGCTTCAGCCATCAGTCCATCCTTGCTTTTATCTCTCCAATATTGATTTTGAATTTGCTCCTATGCAAGTTCCATCAATTAGCTAAGTATGATCGTTAATTTGTTTCACTCTATGTGCTGATTTGGGTACATGTTCAGCTGTCAAGTTCGTCGGTGCGGCAAAAAAATACAGGTTTGGTACAGCTGCGTACCATAGAAGCAGATATCTTTAAAAGATCCCAATATATTCCAATATATCTCTTCTTGGCAGGATTCCCAACATTTTCTTGAAAATATCACGACTTTTTCAAAATATCTTTGACTGTGACTTTGACCAAAAATTTCACCAATATATTGCAAATTTATTGGTGATATATCACAGGTAATATCACAATAAAATAGTTTTTTCCATATAAGCATCAGACTTGCAATTTTTTTACCATTCTTCATTGGAACTTCTATAAACGGGTTATACACCTTGAATGGTGTAAGTAGCTGTTACGATTTCCAAGTGGCATTATTGTATAGCAGTTAGATCTGTTGCAAAGGGGCAATGGCAATTATTGTTGTTATTTCAAAAATGAAAGTAGTTATATACAATTGTGAAGACAGTTGGTATACTTAGGTTTGAAAACCTTGTGGATAGGAAACATGACTATTGCTATCATGATTAGTGATTATCACTGTTGCCTTTGACAACAGCAAACACTGATGTCATTATTTATGATTCATGAGCATAGTAATTACTAGACAAAACTGTCAAATGATTATGCTATCCTTTGACTTGTCATTATCATTGCATCACAGATGTTAGTGCTATCATGGACTTCTTGTCATTTGTACTTATCAATGGATATTGTTGTCATTATTTCATTTGCAAAATAGTTGTATTATTGAGGCAATTGTTTGGGAATTTCCATTGTTATATATCAGTTGTTAATAATATTGTACCAGCTGAGATAGTTGTTGTCATCATTGTCTTTTGACATAACTATCCTTTTGTGATTAGTAATCTTCTTATGATCAATGATCAATAGCATTGTCATTATTGTGACCTGCACATTCTTGATCAGTACAGTGTTTAGTAGCATCCTTATTAGTACTATGATCAATTAATATGAGCATCAATACTGCTTTCAACATTATAGGGAATATTACTGATCAAAATGATTAATATGAAACATTGTTAAGACAGGACATTGCTATCCTGAAATGCTTGCCACTGCTGTAAATTTAAAAGGTATTTGAAGAGGTTAGGGAGACTATTGTTGTGAACTGTAGTTACTATTTTGTGTATAGATTAGTCTTTTGGACTTGATAGTAAAGGAGTACGGCAAGGTTAACAGGTCGTATTTACATTAGTTGTGTTCTATTGCATTAAGGGTTCAATGTCATTCTAGGAGTCATTTATTAACTTTGTTAAAGAGATTTATATTACAATATCTGTAATCAGCGATCTCAAAATTAATGACAAAAATCCATATTTCAAATTCATGGTGTACACTCTCATTTATTTTCATGCTCTCACTTTCTATGCAAATAGAATGGCTTTAAATGTAAAAAACATCAATTATTTTTCTTTTCTTCTCTTAAATTTTACTATATTTTTGGATTCCTGATTTTTTCCCAATTTTTCCAATAATATTCCAAGAAACTGAGAATATCTTTAACTTTTGGGATGCCGAAAAATTCCCAAGAATGATATTTGCTTCTATGCTGGGTACTCTCTACTACAACATCAAGGGTGACACTATGAG
Source organism: Cunninghamia lanceolata (assembly GCA_027924645.1). Lineage (NCBI taxonomy): Eukaryota > Viridiplantae > Streptophyta > Pinopsida > Cupressales > Cupressaceae > Cunninghamia > Cunninghamia lanceolata. The sequence continues at coordinate 4,857,765 of BSBN01000623.1, forward strand.
TATGAGATGGAGAAGCGGGTGACCTCCCTTAGCCCCCTCCTCTCCTCAAAGGATGCTCTGTTCAATTCACAGCTCTTGCAATTGCTTCCTCTTGCTCTTTGATATATTTTGCTATTTTATGAGGTCAGATAGGTGCACCAGGGTTTCCTAAGCAGGCTTTGATTCCCAATCCAAGAATGGCACACAAATGGCCTTTCACCCGACTATATGAACTTGTATACCGCCTATCACACCCGTTGCATTTCCAAACATATGTCCCACCACCTGGAATCTGTTGTACCATTTCTGCATGCCTCCACAAAGGTGAATTCAAATAAATATTAAAGGGTTTTCCAACTGAGCTAGAACTGGCTGCCATCGTAACAATGTAAATTGTAATGATAATCTCTACCTACAGCAGGCTTGCATTAACAGGTTTCAAAAACAAATATTAAAAAATTGAACAATATATTCTAAAATTTGATGAAATAAATTATAAAATTGAAATACAAATAAAAAATTAAAATTGAACTATTTATTTAATAATTAATAAAAATATACGCAAATAAATTAAAATAATGAATGATACACAATAATTATTAATTTATATAAAAAGTAAGGTATTGTGCATTATTTATATACTAGTTCATTTTTAATCATATCTTTTTTTTTTGCTACAAAATTATATTCCTGCTACATTTCACAAAAAGACCATATCATAGCACAACAGCTCTATAACTAGGTACTGTGCATTATTTATTAATTTATATATCAATATAGGATATACTTATATAGAATATACAAAAAAAGAACTAAATATTCATATTTATTTATTAAATAATTTGAAGTTTAACGGATCCTTTTTTTAATTTTAAATAATAAATATTAAAATGAGAATCAAAAAAATTGTAACTTACCTGTAGCTGAACTACAAATGCAGAGAGTTATTGTAGGATGTAATTGTTGTATGAAATCGAATGCTGCAAGCAAAAAAAACCCAAACAAAATCCCAAAATCGCGTTATATATTCGCGCACCTATGTTGGTGTTTGCATGCCCTTTCCCATGCTTGAAGTGAACTAAAATGGCGTCAAAATGTACTAAAACGAAATAGAAAACACTTTTTAGGGTTTTTCGGGGGTTAAAAAGTCAAAGAAACCTAGAATCGTGACGAAATCACCACATCACACTTGGAATCGATCAGGTACAAGAGAGTTTTCGTGGAATCGGATCGGCCTCTAAAAATTTGAACCCTAGACAACTCCGCATGCGCAACCAAGGAGTTCGGATTCCAAGACGTTTTGTACCCGAAATCAGTATGCAGATAGGCCGATTCGGCAACATGAAAAGTATTAATCAAGGAAGTTGCAATTCATAGAGTTGCCAAGTGCCAACTTCCAAACGACATTGACAAAGTACATAGCCCTCAAACCCAAAACCTAAAACAAAAGGAACCACACAATATGCCATGTAGCTCTGCAAGAGACATGTTTCAAAGAGCTTCAATCCGAAACAACAAATCTCATAATTAGAATAATATTTTCAAAGGTTTTCATTGTGTGGAAGCTAATTCCCATCCAACTCCTTTCTACAACCCTTCAAATGCATGGCATTGAAAAGGAACAACCCTCATTTAATTTCCTAAAGCTAGTTATTCCTAAGACAACATTGATGCCAATAGGTTTCCACATAATGAATGGTACAAAAAGCCACTCAAGCTTTTGAGCTTAGTAAATGATTTCTTTGATAACAAAATATTACCTTAGATTCCATTAGTATATAACCATCAAGACTTGCATCCCAAATATAACCATTAAATCCATGTTACTGGTTTAGCACCTTTGACCTACCGGTTCAGGTCTGGATCTGGGTTCAATACTGTGGATTCGTCCGAGATGAACCTGAGCGAACCCATCCCGAATTTTGACTCTATTTCTTCTACCATGACGAACCTATGGAGAAACACCATTTTTTGTAATGGAGAAGGCGGAAATAATGACTTATGATTCATAAATATGGTCAAATGTGCATCTAGAATGCTGGATAGACGTTGCCCTTATGATTTAGAGTAGTCGGCGTGGAGAATAATGGAAGCTCTAATGGGAGGGTCTACCATTCAAGTGGCTTGTGAGCTGCGATATGTCAATGTCTGAACATTTTCCCTGTCCTTCACTGCTTCACACGACTGTTATTTCTTTTCCAAATTTTTTATATAGTATTTATGATCATTTCTATTTTGTACATCGCATTTATGAAGATTAGCCAAATATGGAATCTAATAAAAATTACCTTAATATGAGTCAATAATTAGAACTCGATAACCTTTATAATTATAAATAAAAATATCTTAGTAAATATCATTTCGTATGATGAATTCTTCGTATTTTTATTTATGAATAATTTATTAAGGTAGTTTTTGTATATGGTATATACCCTATTTTCTATACGGTATTTGTATTTGGTCATCATTTCGTATTACCAGTTTTGCATTTCGTTAAGTTTTTCAAATATATGGTAAAAATAATTTTAGTGGAGTAAAAGGTTCAAATGATTTAGTTATGGGTAATTGATATGCTATGTGGTAATCAATATGACTTTTATTATTAATAATATATAATTATTTATTAAATTAATTTTATTTATAATTTTACTATTATATTTATATTAATTTTATTAATATTTTATAAAGTTTATAAATATTTTTGTATATAAAAAATAGTAGGAAATATCATATATATGTTGTTTCTAATATTCTTATTTTTAGGTAGCAAATATGTATATATTTCTGGTTTTTATATGTTTTGTATAAACGAACCTATGTCCAATTTTTCTTTTTGACCGAACCCCCAAACCCGATCTAGTACCAAGATTAGTAACTTAGTATTAAATATCTTCTTTTACTTTTGTTGTTGCCAATTTGGATAAGGTCCTAAATATTCGCATATTAAGTTGTTCTTGCAAAGTGGCAACAAGTAGGGTACAAATGGGACCACAATTTTGTTTGTATTTTATGCAAACAAATCCCCCCGAATTTCATTATCAAGAATGATGCTTCAAAGTCAACTGGAATGAGCTCAAGTGCTAAATCAACTAGCCTTTCATAGAAAAGCCTTAGGTCCAAATCCCACAAGATACATTCATGTGTAATACTGAGTAAAATGTCATAGTCAATGCCAAGTGTCATGTACCTCAAATGGAAAAGGGCAATTGCACGTCTTGGGTGAGTTTAATGCAATTAGTAGCCCTCAACCATGCAATCTAAGACAAAATAAGCTAAAGTTATAGTTAGAAAGGGGTCAACTTACCAATCCAAAAAAAAATAGGATCAAGCCCTATGGTATTGAAAATATACCTAGACTATATTGTTATCTAAATGTTGCTCATAAGCCGAATATTATTCCTCTTAAAATATAAAATGACTATCTTCCCATTCCTAAGTTGTCGAATCGAAATTGGGGATGAGTACAGGTACGTGGGTACGGTATGACAATTTTGAGGGAGGGGATTGGGTATGTTTTGGGTACGTCTATACAAAAAACATATATAAATCATAAATATATACGTATTTGCAATGTAAAAAGCAAAAATATATACATATTTACAACCTAAAAAACAAGCCTTAAATTTAAAATACAACGTTTAGAATAAATTTGTCAGCATAATTCATTTTTAAATTGGAATAATATAAATCTACAATTTTATATTAATTTAAAAAATTAAATATAAAGTATTATATTTTACTTTTAAAAAAATTACATAAATTTTAAAATACTAACATTTAAATAGATTTAAAATTATTGAAATTTTAATAAAAATTTAAAAAATAAAATTTATCTTGTGTATATAATATTAATAACAATTTATAAAACTGAAACTTACAAAAGATTTTTTTTAATTTTCAATAATGAAATATTAAAAACTCTTGTATGGGGCGGTTTACATGGGCTGTTTAAAATTGTTTAAAATAGAATTACTTGAAGTTGCACAAATTTCCAAATGTGAAAGGTGCAGATTCAATCCAAAGAGCTGGGAGTGCACTCCATAGAGTTGGGTGTGCATATACATCATCCTGTACAATATTTCTCACGAACTTTAGACCCTACCATTTAAAACAATAATCTACGAATGACGCAAAGAATATATCTGGCATTGAAATTTCCATAACTTTAAACCCTCCCGTATTAAAACAAAACAAATGATGCGAAGATAAATTATAATCTAAGAATCTAAGATTCTAGACTTTATGGTGTTCGGTTATTTCAGCTACTGCAAACAAGAAAACCAGCATCGTTTAAAACAAAACAGCCCAATGTTCTAAACGTCCTCCAGTCACACAAGAATTAGGGTTTTAATTTTAAATGGTGATTGAACAGCATTTCCAACGGTCATTTAGGGTTTAAGAGAGGTAAAAAGTCAAAAAAAAATGCACAGAAAATTTCACTGCTGCTGGAATCATTATGAAACCGCCACATCTGACCTAGAATCATTCAGGTATGTGTACCTACGATTCCAAGCCCAAAAAAAATTGAACCTTACTCATTTCCACAAGCGACTCGACTCCGTACCCGCCTCCATTAGGACTCGTACCCGAAAACGCCATATTTTCCCATCAATTCGGTAACATAGTTCCATTCATGTATGTGGTAGCAAAATAGAGAGTTATTACAATTCGAATTACCACTGATAAAATGTTTGCATTAATATCACTAACAATGACAATCAAATTTCCAAATTTTATAAAAGAAAATAAAAAATTCTAATCTCACAATACTTACTACGCATCCTTCCAAGAAACAATTTTTACCAACTCAAAATCCAAAGTGTGCAAATTTGTGTACTAATGCTAGAATACTATCCAGCATCTCTACTATCACAAAAATGGTCATCACTAACCAGATAAATATTAAAAAAGAGAAATCAATTCTACCATACCCATGTACATTCATGCTTGTAAGTTGTAATAAAAAAGTGAAGAGAAAAATATATATCGAGCAACTGCAGAGCAACATGTGTAGAAAGGAGCTCCATGTGGGAAGTTCTAATACTCACAAATTTGCATAAAATAAAAAATATTATTGCAGTAACCTTCTCAAAATTATTGCTAAATTATAAGCAGTAGAAGAAAAAACAATAATAACTATAAACTAAAGGAGCTCTGTATTACTTGTCCACAGCTGTAAATGGTGTAACATCTTCATCTTTTGCATTACTCTGCAAACGAGCTTTCATATCAGCATATTTAAGGACAGAAGATGAGAGGCTCATGTATTGCAGTTGATTTATTGCCATCCGCATATCTCCATTGGCACGCTCACCAAGTTCCTCAAGTGCTATCTGCACCAAGTTACAGTTCATTCTTAGGGTAGTTGTTAAAGCATAAACGGAAATCACCATTAATGATATATTTAGTTCATCTTATGACACCTAATGATCTCCAAAGTTCAGATTTATGAATTCAAGAACTGGCTACTTTCTAATTTTAGTTTGTTACATATCAGATAAGAATTTTCTTGTCTAAGTAAAATCCTGTTAGAAAGAATCAATAACCACAAGATAACTCAGATGTTAAAGCATGTTTTAATATGCATGAGATCAAATAAGCGGCCTTTCAAATATAATAATATTTGAATAAATCCAGCAACTAGACTGCTAGCATTGATTTGTATTTGGCAGTAAATGCTCATTCTACAAAAAACATACCTCGTCAACCTTAACACCCTCCAATTCTGCAATTTGATGCAGCCTTTTAGCCATCTGCAATTTGAAGGCATAGACTGACTGTTCATAAGTTGGCATATACACTCAATAAAATCTTATTTCAACAAGTTTGCCACATATTCAAAGTTTCTCCTACATGACAGATCACAGGATTAATAATAAAACCATACATATAATCTAGGAGAATATAGTGCAGCAGCAATAGTTCCAAAAATGACAGATTTGCAAGAAAATATGAATGGTTGAAGAGGGGTTGTAGCAATATGTCACAATAATGAACATGTTGACATAGCTATGGTTTAAAAAATACCTTGTTCTTGCCTAGTACTGAACTATGATATTTAGGTTGACTGTTTGTAGAATGTATTTCTAGTTTAAGCAATCTGATTTCTTACCTTCAAACAAATCAAAGGTTAAACATGGTACTTCTTTGCAGATTTCAAGATAGTCAAAGGGTATTAACATTCTACTTGCTAACACCTTTTCTTAAGTCATTCTTGCATTTTTTGTGTGGTATGGTTTCTATCTGTTTCAGCACTTCCTTCAGACCTTTGCTAAAGCATGGCACATGTTTCTGGTGTTGATTTCATTTGTCTGCATCCCAATTCAGCATCATGAATTAAAAGCCCAGCTCTTAAGATTACTCTGTCTGGTGATGATCACTATCTCCAGTCCTTGCTGGTAACGATTCTCAAAGCACAATTTAAGCCTTCTTTATATCATCAACTTGCTGTCATTCACAACCTGTTTAAACATCCTCGACACTGTTGAACATTTGTTGGTTCTTCATTCGTCCCATTATAATATATTAACATTTATTATTTGTGTATTAGTACATAAGCTGATGTACATATATTTGCAATTAAACACTGATATAAAATCCATTTACACTACTAACACAATTACAAGCATCAATGCACTAATTTAGACATGGACATACTGTTGCATATCATTCTGAAACATTTAGTGGCACCATGTGAAAGTAATCTGCCAGAGAGAAGGGGCTCTACACAATCGTTCAACCCATGAACTACTGGTGACACAATTTCTTAGGTAAAGAAACTATCATTCACTCCAATCACAAGGTTCTTCGGTTTTTGCTTACACAAATTAAGTTGGAGAATGCAAGGCACGAGAAAAGAAGAGAACAAAGCAGCTAACTGCCTAAGCAGACCTCTGGCCACTTCACTGCTAACGATGAGCAACACTCGAGGCCACAACACCATGGATTTGGTTTGCAGAACCCCACAACTAAGTTATCAATCCTGGTATCGGTTCAGGTTTGGGTGTAATAACAAAAATAAAAATATATACATATTTGTATCCTAATAACAAAAATATACAAATTTCATAATATTTTTAATATATAGAAATATTTTTAAACCTTATATAATATTAATAAAATTAATATATAATATAATAACAAATTATAAATAAAGTTTATATTAATAAATAAATAAACTAAATAGTCGACTCTGAACTTTTCATCAATAATCTTATAAACAATTAAAAAAAAAGCTCGAAATAGGAAATTCCAATTAATAATCGTATAAACAATTAAAAAAAAATTCAAAATAGTCTAATCTAACTTTTGACTTGAAAGCTTGCCCAATTTTTGCCATAAACTAAACAATTAAAAATAGTTGCGTGACTTCAGCCATAAACTAAACTATGTGCCTTGATCATTAAACACAACTTAATCATGAATATATCAGGCCCAGATAGAAGCAAGCGCATCTTTTCTTTTCACGCTCTAAATGTTGTTTTCAAAAACAATTGGCTACTGCGCAATTTTATTATGAATAAATCCGTGTGATCGTTAGGGCAAAGATGGCAACAACATCATAAGTATAACCATGTCGGATTGGATAGCAACAAGCATGAAATAGAACCCAACAGTCTTCCCTTTAGTGTTAGGGATTTGATTTTATGACTTAGAAAGCAACCAAAAAAAACGTCAAGTTAGTCATGGAATCAGAAAAACTTGTCAAAATTCATCGCAAATTCTCCTGAGTTCATTCAAGGCGAACCCACATATGGAATTCCGAACCCTAGCTACACCCCCACCAGCAATGAACCAAGATCCCGCATGTGGAATTCCGAACCCTAGCTACACCCCCACCCGCAATGAACCAAGAACCAGACTTGAAATGGATCATACCCAAACAGGCAAGGTTGCAAGGTCAAACCGCTAACTTATTCCCACAAATCCATGATAAAAGATTTAGCTATGAAGGTAGCCACCCAAGATCAACAATTCCTAAAGGCTAATCACAAAATACTCAAAAGGCCAATATGACAGAATAATGTTATTCTTATCAAAAGGATGCAATGTCCAAGCATACAAGATATGAGAGATGAGGTTGAGAGATTTGAGAGATGCTCATATGAGAGCAAGAGGTGAGTATATATAGGATACACCACTAAGAGATGTGAATGTACAACCAATGTGAGATAATAGGAAATGTAGTCACATGTGTAGCACATCTCCACCAAACTAGGAAAGTACAAATCATATGTACAACCTACCCAAGTAGCTACCCACCTAAAGAAGTTTATCATATCCTAAATGCATATAATGCAATAAAGTAATAAACTAAATGCAAAGAAAATAAAATGCACCAACACCCCTCATAAGCGTAGCTTAGATGGGCATGGATAGCTAGAATGGGTCCCAACAAATGTGTAGTCTTGTTAGGTACCCATGTACAAAATAAACTATCTGAAAAGAATGAGAAGAATAAAAACTTATGCAATGAAAAACTCCCCCTAAAAAAACCTCCCCCTCGCCCCCTCCTCCAAAAAAGTGTAGTCTCCAGTGCCAATGGTAGATGCTCAACACTGAATGTTGAAGATGATCCAAGATTACCAAACAACATTTCTCCCCTTAGGAAGTAACAAACTCAAAGATGAATGTAGAAGCTCTTCCCATTCCTAAGAGGAATATGAAAGGAAAAAAGATGATCTCTAAAAACTACTCATTGGTTGTCATGTCGATGCCAAAAGGTGTCACAATCAAACCAGGAGTCCCAAGCCTAACTAAAGATAGTGACAACTCAAAACACTATGGAAACAAATGACGAACAATTATCAAAGATGTGGAGACAACTATTGTGGACCTGTCATTGAAGAGGAATCTCGAGTCCTCAATGGTGTCCTCCAAATCTACAAGATAGGACTCACAAAACAAGCTTGAAAGATCTATCAAGTACTCACCCAATATATTGCCTCTAAAAACAATGAAGATCCTCCTGCACTGAATCACTGGAAGCCTTAAAAGAAGCAACTCTAAACTCTATAGAAGCAATAGGTGGAGGTCAAATCTCAATGGATGTCATACAACTGCACTACTCATCTCACAATGTAGTGTCCACACTAGATGTCTAAGTATGAACAACAATCAAATCAGCCTCATATGTTGACTTGAAGATAAAGAAGATAAACCCTTTGAATCTACAATAGGAGTCATAGAAGCCAAAGAATCAACAAAGTCTCCATAGAAGGAGAAGAATCAGGTGAAGTCTCTTTGTCATCGTTACATTCAAGAGTTTCATCACAAGCAAGACCCTTTGTTGTATTATTATCATATGGTAGATTCTCAAAATCGTCAAGAGGTACAAGACAACCCATAGTAGGACCATCTGGGAATGGAAATTCATTGGAATCTCCATGCATCTCCCAAATTTTGGTCCAAAAAAAGCAAGGGCACACATGTGACATGGCATGCATAGTGTCATTATCAACACTACAACCAATCAATCCCAAGACATGATCATTCCTTTTAGCCGATATTTGCTTCCTCCAATGAGTATCAAGAACAAGTCCGTAAAGATGAGGCAAAAGATGAAGCTACCTAAAATGCTTCAGTATTTCATCTTGCCAAGACTTATAGTTCCCTTTTTGCAAGGTGATTAAAGAAGAACAAATTCAAAAAACCATTATTAATAATGATAAGACTCCTCAAATGAGTCAAACAAAGACCAAACCAACAAAAGAATTACAAAAACCACAAGAGCACTTCCCCCAAAGAAGTACTCGATCAAGAAACATCCCCAACACAAAATGATTATGGCACTTCATATTTAGTGCATGTACAATTGCCACTTGAAAATATCACAAAGTAGTCTTAATCTAAATGCTTTTACATATGCCAAAATAAGGCTACAATATTGAAATTATAGATCTAGAGCAAAATCAAAAAGAAACAATAGCACCACAACATAGAGCTCAAAAAATCATGTGCACTATTAAATGGCACCTAAAAAGGAGCCTATATGAGTCCAAACAACGCATCAAAATATCCCAAAACAAGAACTTCACAACATTTGTGACAATTTGCAAATCCGTGTATCAGAATCAAAAAATACCTACACCACTATTGAGTACATGGAAGAATAGCCAAAATTAAAAAAAAAAACACTAAAAAGGAGCAAGTGTGCCCCAGATATTGCCTCCCAAAAAATAGGCACAAAAGGCAAAAGTCCAATGGTACAAACCCTCCACAAGCCAAGTTAGTAGTGTCACTAAATTTAGAAAGTTCCCTAGACTTAGCATAAAATGCCAAATTTAGCAATTCTACCAAAAACTCTACCAAAGTTAAAAAAACTAGTAGATAAATTTACTGGGCCTCCAAAACTAGATAAATTGCTATATTTAGAGAAAATTAACAACTTTGAAGGATTGCAACCAAATCAATTATAATGCCGCCAAATAATTTGCTAAATATGTCACCAAACTGTCATTATGGCCACATAGGCCAAAGGCCAAAGGGGGTCGAAGTAGGTGTAAGTAGTGTTTTAAGGCCATGTGGGTAGATGCACCAAGGGGTTTGAAACTTAGTAGAGGGGTCTCGTGGCTCATAGGAAGCCCACATAAGCCTAAAGACAAGGGGCTACAAATAGGGTTGGCAAGAGTGGATCACTTGGGAACAAATTGTCATGTCCCGATATTAAGGCATTGTTTAAATTAAATATTTAAAATGTCATGTTAAATATCCCAGCCATAGTCCATTAATAAATATATATAATATTATATGATATTATCTATAAATATTTTAAATATTAACGGATATATTATATTTATAAATAACCAATACAAATATAAATATAAATATTAAAATAGCATATTATTTTTATATAATAAGAAATATAAATGTTAATAGTAATTATTATTATGATTATAATATAATAAACATATTTATATAAATGAATATAAATCATACATTATATAGTATATTAGATTGCCTTTAAGACAATCCGTCAATGCAGCAGTAACTAATATATTTATAAAAAAATAGGGCTAAAAAGTAGCGATCACATTATATTATGCAAACTATTATAAATACAATTGTTAGCAGCAATTATATTATAAAAAGACATGACCTTTGTGAAAAGGTATAGTCATTGACCATTTGGGAAAATATAAAGGTAGAGGTTGGAGGAAGCAAGAACCACAACAAAATAGAATGAAGCAAGCAGATATAAAATTAATAATTTATGAGTCTGAGTTACAGACATGATTGAATATTAATTGCTGGGAAAATAAAATAAGTATACTAGACCTCTATTCCCAAAGAAAGAAATAAATTAATATCTATAAATTATTTCATTATTATTTTTATACGGAATGATATTAATTAAAGGGATTATAATATGAATGATATTAAAATATAGATTTAAGTAATAAATTAAGTAATATAAGAAAGCAATATTATAAATAATATATTATTAACAAATATAAATATTAGTGATTAAATATTATTATAATTATAAATATAACTATATATAGATGATATGATAACATGTTATAGTTAAGGTGAGTGAATAACTAACATGATATAGATAGCTTAAACATCTATGAATAACATGATTATAAATGCTTAGAGAATCCATCATCATTAGGACTAAGCTCCAATAAAGAGTAATCATACTTGATTTATGTAATGAAGGCAAGGTCCTTAGAAATAAACCCATGATATAAGATCATAGAACACATTAAGAGATTGGAGGTAGACTTGTTAGGAAGAAGCAGCATTAATACATCGAAAGGTAGATAAGACCGGCGGTGGAATGGACCATGTTACATCATACTTAGGCAATGGATAAGACTTGCGGTGGAATGGACTATGCTACATCATACAAGGGCAATAAGTAAGACCTGCAGTGGAATGGGCATATGTTACATCATACAAAGGCACTTAGTAAGACCTAAGGTGGAATTGGCATGTGTTACATCATACAAAGGCACTACTGCAGAGGATGATTCATGCAACCTAACAAGAGATAGTACCCCATCTTCACTAGTGTTTGAAAATGAATAAAATTAACATGTAATAGACAAACCTAAGTATGAATCGACTTAAGGATTGAATAATTGAATTATTGATATATGTTGATATTATAAGAAGAATTGATTACTAATGTTCTCTTTTACAAGTTAAAATTATGTGCAAGGTTAAGAAAATTTTGACTTGTTAGAAGGGGACCTTATACAAATGCCCTCGGCCTTAAAGGTTGCCAACAGAACATTGATTGTTGCATAAAAAACAGAAAACACGCAAATTTTATAAAAATCTGAAAAAAAAATTTAAAAAACATGTGTTCCACAAGGACACGTCCCCGGCCCCCAAACCCCCATCCCCAATGGTGTTTTGGGTATAGCAAGATGGCAAGGGATGTCATTAGGTCATCCCAAAGCAATCTACAAATCTTTGAAACATTTTGAAAACATGTATGGGGAATACGAAATGCTGCCAAGATGTTTGGTTGTCCTAGAGACAGTCGAGGATGTCCCTCGATTATCTCAAGATGACCAGACATCCCTAACAACAAGGCAACATTTAATAAAGTTTTAAAATATATTCCTTCATTACATTAAAAAATAGATATATTTATTGTTATACTATTGTCACTACTGGCACTGTTGTCATGATTAATTTTATTCATTATTGTTGTTATACTGCCATCATGATATATTTATTGTTGTTGCTATAATGTTGTCATGTTATTCTATTATCCATTAACTTGTACAAATTTGACTCTCTCTCTCTCTCTCTCTCTCTCTCTCTCTATTGTTGCCTCCCCCTGGCTGTCAGCAAAAAATGGCCCTCAGACTGTCATTCCCAAAATGCATCCCCTACTGTCACATCGTCCCTGTCCCTGACCCTGAAATGCCATAGAACATAGAAAAAAACATATTATGATAACTCTGTTCCTATGCATTGTTGATACAAGCAAAGATGTCGATAGAATATTTTGTAGGGGATAGATTTTTCCTCGGAAGCCAAAGGCAAAGTGCTTTGATTTTTGACAATTTCACAAGCATTTGTAAGGTTTTTGGGCCTTCTAAACATAACAGCAAGGTTAGATTTGACCCAAAACGCTCTAAAATATGACTGACCTACGGATACCCAACAAAAAACCCCTCTTTCAAACCCTTGCAAATCTCACCTCTGAAGCTTGATCTAGACCAAATAAAGGGCAAAATCAGCAATTTCATAAACTTTGAACACAACACCAAATGAACCTACAAATGCAATGATGTCAATTTGCCCATGAAATAACCCCCTTAAAATTTGATCTCCCTCTTAAAATTTATCTATAGATGCAAGAGAACAGCATGCTAAGTTTTTAAGAAAGCACAAGATTTGCAATCCTAGATCTCCTAAAGAGAACTAAATCTAGACAATGCCACTTCGAATACCATGAAAGATTCGGCTATGAAGGTAGCCACTGAAGATCAACAATGTCTAGAAGCTAATCACAAAATACTTAGAAGAACAATATGATAGAATAATGTTATTCTTATCAAAAGGATGCAATGTGCAAATATACAAGATATGATAGATGAAACTGAGAGATTTGACAAATGCCAATATAAGAGCAAGAAGTGAGTATATATAGGATACACCATCGAGAGATGTGAATGTATAACCAATGTGGGATAATAGGAGATATAGTCACATGTGTAGTATATCTCCACCAAAGTAGGAAAGTACAAGTTATATGTATAACCTACCTGTTGTGACCTATTCGCAACATCGCCCCATTGAAGCGGGGACCCCTCTCTTTTAAGCTTTTGGCTTTGGTTTGTCTGGTGTTGGCAATATCCCTGTCTGAGCATCCCCCACCCAAGTGAGGAATTTGCAAGCTATACTTGATGCTCTTAAACCTCCGCTTTGGCAGATGTTTATTAATTGCCTTGTAAAACGAAGAAACTCAAGCTATGCGCAAGACACCCAGTGGTCCGCAAGGCATGTTCGCATCATCTTTGGACGTTCGGGACACCTAATGGGTCCACCTTAGACATTTTCACTATGACTGCTTTTGCAAATCAAAATTTCCCCGATATGCGTAATTCCCGCTCAGGCGTAATTCCCACTCAGGCGGACTTTCGTAGTACCTTTTCAAATCGTGTTTTCCAAATATGCATCGAGCATCCAAATACCTGCTCAAGCGAACTTTCATATCCCTTTGGCAATTCATACTTTCTAATTATTATCTACGTTGGTCTCTGATGTCCGCTCAAGCAGACCTTTTGACGCTCCTTGCAAATCTTTTCTCCATCCTAGTGCGCGACATCCTCATAAAGCCCACCCCTGCATTTAGCAAAGATTTGATTCGCATTGAATAAGTTATGCATTGAATGTAGCAAGAAGTCCAATTTAGAATGCAAGTCCACTCATCACCTTAATGATACTACAAGAGGCTATTTATGCACACGATGGGATTCAATGCATAGTTGCTAAGTTTAGTCGCACCTCTGAACGCATAGAGATCCACTAAAGCAGGCATTCAATGGAAATATGACCAATTTTAACATTGCTTATTAAGATTTTAAACGTTACTCATTAAACAATTCACATTTTCACGTCAGTTTGAAAAATCTTGGTCATTATGAGCATGAATTCGTGAAGTATCAAAATGAAGTTTTATGCGCTTGACATGCCAAAATTCCCACCGATGCATATCCTTGGAATGGTCTGGAGAATTCGTTTTGTTCGCCAGCATATAATCATTCAACATAGTGGAAGCATTTGAAATATACGCGATGCCATAGAGGATCCGCTTAGGCAGATTGGTGGGGTTGTAACGTATAACATCTGAAGCTCATGCATTAGCCACGCGAATATCCGCCTAAACTCACGTTCATAGAGGTGGTTTTAAATTTGGCCTGCTCAAAGGCTCGCATTCGGGAATCTCGTATTTACTAAGCTTGGTCCCTCGTATCTTGACTCGAAAATCCCGCCCAATGGCAAATTCAAAATCACTCAATGCTTTCTAAGATTGATGTTATGTGTTGAGGATCACAGGATCGCCTGGGGTATGTGAGAAATGGAGCATGAAAAGTCACCTGTCCGCAATTGGTAAACAAGTTGCACGTTGCTCTTCAGTCACCCGAATCATATAAGCAGAAGCAACAAAGGTTGATAAGGTTCAACATAATATATGAAACACTGTAACAGTTCACAAAGATCTTCACAGAATCATCAAGGTGAGAGCAAACATTTGAATGATAAAATCTCTCAAAACTGTAAAGCGTCGACTTAGGTTACCCTCAGCAAACCGCATATGTAGTCTCATATCCTTATTTGAAACTTTCGTTGGCAAAAATGATCTTAGGTGCAAACTTTGGCAGAGGGTGAACCAAGGTTAATCTATCGATTGAAGTTGTCAAGAAGCTGGTCAAATTTTATTTTCGCAAAAAATTCACATTGTTGATTGTTTCTTGTAATAGAATGAGGTAAAATGGCAAATTTAATTTATCCCACATTCATTAGGTGGCGAAATTCGTCTTATTTGCTTGTCTTTTTAACATTATTCTACTATAATAATGCCTGGATGTTCATGCAGGTGAGCGATGAATGCGAAGGATAGGCAGGCGATGATGAGGAGCGATTTGAAGGGAACGTGGCCAGATGCGAGATCACGTCGAAATGGCAAAACCTTGGCGACACTAATCTAGGGAGAACCAACATGGACGAAATTCAACAAAACTTATACAGACCCAATTCTTCAAATGTGATCAAGCGAATGTTAAAAAATGGAATTGTGCAAGCTGCTTGTTTCCCGCCGGCAATGCTGAGTCCAGAGTTGATGTTGGAGTGCGCCAGGCACTATAATCAAGAAAAAAGATGCATTATGACCAGAGAGGGCAAAGTACTGGCTCATCTGAGGAAAGAAGCAATCGCAGAGGCCTTCAACATTCCTTCATACAAAACTACTACTTTCTATACCAAGGAGTCTGCTCTGCAACTTTATCTGGCTAGACCTGAAAAGTGCATCGAAGTGATAAACAATAACTGGTTGGTGCAACCAAGGCCGCATGCGAGCAAAGTACCTAAGATGCTTCACAAATCTGATTCCATCAGAAAATCAATTATATGGTTGTATTTCTGAATTGCATCATGGGTTGTCCACAATCAGCAAATTTCGAGTCTTGGATGTTCTCCTTCATCAAAGAAATCATAAGTGGAAAGAGGATGATAGATTGGGCCGAAATGATCAGCAACAATATTGATGATCAGTTGAAGAGTTTGTAGGAGACAAAAACATTTTATATGAGCTCATATGTTATATATATGCTTGCCAGAAACAAGAGATATCCAGGACTGAATTGCAAAGGGAGACTTGGAAACGGAGATGGACAATTCAAAGTTTATGATTGTTATCCTCAGCTGCACCTACAAGCTATATCTCATTACAGGAGGTTTAATGATGCCTTTTCCATGCACATTGTCAGATTATTGCAGGGCAACACATGCAAGAGATTGTCGAAGGAGGCTATGAATTTTGTAGCAAAGTACAGAAAGTGGTTTATTCAATTTCCAAGATTCACATACATCCATGTTGAGGGCTATTCATCATTGCCTTACAAGTTGCCAAGATATCCTACAGAGAGAATGGTGTTGTTAGAAGTGACAAGACAGCTGGTTGCATTCGACAAAATTCAAAGAAAAAGAAAGAAGACTACAACAAAGTTTCCAATTAGCATTAGGAGACTGGAAACTTGTATGTCATTACAGGCAGCTGAAAATTCAGAGATAGAGCTACAAGCTTACAACTTGGTGCGCCACAATGATGCATGCAGCAATTTTGATCCATTCAATGCAGTTAGGCAGGAATTTGGGAGTAAATACGAGCACAGACCGCAGCTCAAAGATCATTGGGAGGATGCACGCGATGATATGGAGATAAGGAGGAAAAGCTGCTACAGATTATCTTTGGACTTGGCTAGGGCAACAGGAGTAATTAACATTCCAGATCAACTTGAGGAAGATCGCAAAAGATTGTCACAGAGTTCATATGATCAAGAGAAGAACAAGCCTTTTACCATCAATTGGTCGGAACTGGAGGTCACACGTAATGATGACTTAATGATACCCATTGTAACACATACAAGAAAATATGTGGACTTCCAAATCCGAAGGCTTCAGGAGAAAAATGTTCAGCTTACATACAATTTGATGGGAGGAGTTAATGCGCATCAGTCCAAGGATACTTCAAGTAGTGAGTCAAGCAGTGACTCTAGTGATTCAGAAAGTGCAGGTGCTGATTCGCAGGAGGATATTCAGCCAAGTAAGAAATTGAAAAATAGCGACCAAAATGCAACTGGCACTTCTTCAAGGCAAGAGGATAATAGTATAATAGATATTGAGGAAGATGAAGCAGGGCCTGATGAGCAGGTGGCTTTGGAAATGCAAACTAATGAAGGCATCAAACAACGTAATCAGATTGATGAAGTTTCGTCAAACCCATCTAAAGAACAAGAAGTAGTCATGATAGAGGTAGAGGCTGAAAATCAAATTGACAAAGAGTTATATGAGTTTGATGAAGAAGCCTTTCCTACTTTTCAAAAAGAGAAGGTTCAAGAGGAAAATCAGGAAGATTTGTCTGACTTACCAGAGTGGCTAAGGGATCGGGTCAAAGAGAAGTCTATTGTTGAAAGAGAACCCATCCTGAGTTTGGAAGGCTTGTTGAGTAGAGCCAAACCTAACAAAGAAAGGCGAAAGGTCAATAAATTTTCGAAGATCACAAGAGACAACTCTGGGTCAAGGCAAGTACATATTGCTGTCCCAAAAATCAATATAGAGGCAGGTGATGGTGTTCCAGGTGGATATGATATTAATACTGTTGATTTGGGACCAGCCACAATGGAACAAGAGATAGAAGAATTAGAAGATTCGGTTGCAATTATCAGAGAAAGATTAAGGAAGGAACAAGAACATAGGATCCAGTTGGAAAGGGATAACCTGGCATTTCAGCATTATATTCAGCAGTTGATGAGGCCAGTCAGTCAAGCAAAGGAGATGATTGCACCACCTGCCTTGCTTTCGCAGAAGTCTATAGCACACTTGGAGGGAATGAGATCTTCATCTCAGGTGTTGCAAGATTGGGCAGCAGATTTCAAGATCAAAGCTGATAGATTCATTGATAAAATTGTGAAGTTATACAAGGAAGCTTCTTCACTATTTGATAGAGTTCAAAATGCTCTGGTGTCTTGTGTAGAATTCAAAGTTGTAAGAGAGGAGGTGATGCCTCAGTTGAAAAGGCTGATATATACTCCGAATGCCACCTTGATAGATGGAGTGATTGAACAGGGTTCAGCATATAATTTTCCTTCTTGGTATTGCATTCTAGGCATAAGAGAGCAGATTCTTGGGAAGATTGAGAGTGACAACACTCGAACAAAAGAAGCACTTCGAGAAATTCAAGGCAAAATACTTGTTTCTATAAACAAGATAGTTGACTCCAATGGAGAAATTGATGAGTACTTGCTGAAAAATAAAATGCATACAAGGTATTTTCAACATACACAGGTTGTTTCCAGAGGGTTGTTGGATGATGTTTGCACTCTTTCCACTTTCATGGGCATGTTTCAAGCATCCATGGCTGGATGGGAGATGACAGTTGTCAAATGCGCAGAGGAGCTGCAAGTTGTGGAATGCACCATTCAAACATTGCCAAGTGTCCCTATGGAGGAGGTTACACGTGTCATATCCAGATTTGTGAAATTTGTCACAAAAAAGGAAGGTCATAAAGGAGGGCACTCCACTTAGTGGGTGCATCATAAATGCAATGTCTAATATTAGTAAATTTTGCAACCACCTACTTGTGTGGCACAATAGGGGCCTTTGATTCCTAGATTTAATCTTGGCCATTCATTGTATTTTGAGGGCTATATAAGCCTCATTTTGCTCTCATTTTAAGGGGGGAATGTTCTAAGAAATTGTTGCTCAAGACTCTGCTGAAATAAATGCAAACTCATTGCTGAATTCTTCATGGTGATTTTGTGTTGTTTCGAATGAATGCATGGTTTCTAAGTGTTCACTCATAGAATAAGATTAGTTTAGTTTGTTTTCAGCAATTTGTTTTATGTTTCATGGGAGTTGTTACTGCTGATTCATGTTTGGAATCTTATAGTTCATACCATTTATAATTTGTCGATCGCAGATTGTAGTGCATGGTTAGTCTGAACCTTATCTGAGCTTAACTTCAATTACTTTATGATCATTTACCTTCATGTTTGTGAGGATTTATGTGCATAAGTAATCTGAAAATCTTACCTTTTCCCTTAGAAGATTGCATCACCTTTGTGTAGTTGTTACCTTATGGCGAAGCAAAGTGTGGTTGAGATTCCAGTGAGTTAGTGGTGATTGCTTGCATCTAGATTAGAGTTCTCTAAACCCGTTTCTTTTGCATTTTTTTAGAATCCTGTTAGATTTAGATTCAAGAGCTTTCCTTGCCATATCTTAAGTTATCATATTGTTAGACCTTCGAAGAAGCTATGTTGCATGTTATCCAAGAGAAACAAGTTTCCTATTGTTGAACATTTATGTAAGTCGCTTTGTGTCAAACAGTATTTCACATCCTGCTACTAAGCTATCCCAAGTCGTGAAACCAAACAATTAATGGAGAACCTTGGAATTCACTCATCTCATCACTTGGTTTAGCATTTGAGTAATTTTGTTCAAGAGAGGATAGAGTACAAGAGAGTATCTTATTCTATGTTGCGTGTGCAAGGAAAACACACCAACACTACCCAAGTAGATACCTACCTGAGTAAGTTTATCATATCCTAAGCGCATATAATGCAATATAAACTAAATACAAAGAAAATAAAATGCACCAACACGACTCACACCTACATATAAAGCCCTTGCTCAAAGAAAACAGGTTGAATACTTCTATCTGTAGGGCAAATTTCTTTACAAACTTGGCCAGTCATGCATTCCTTTTGGTGCACCACACAGTAGACTCACCTAGGAGGCACATTACACCAAATTAGCTGATTGTTTTGCAGTCACTCCAACAATGTTTCTATTGGAAATACATGCTCAGAGACATTGGGGATCACATCAAGCCATTGTGTCCCTCAGAGCATTGTAAAACTAGCTATCCACAAACTCAACATGCACACACCTCTTCTAATTCCGTCCAAACATTGGAATCTAACAGCTTGGATTTTCTGTCCAGTCTATTAATAACTAAACATGAACACAACTCCATTTCCATTGTGGCTGATCATTTCTCAAAGACAGCAATCATGGTTCAATGGTTCATGCAAAAAGACTATCAACACATCAGAGAGGTCTAAACTCTTTTCCAAAACATTTAGATAAATTTTGGGGTTCCTCTCTCCATTCTATATGATGACTCTCCCAAATTCAATAGTGAATTCCAGGAATCTTTGATGGAAATGCTTGACACTCACTTGAAAAGATCAACAACATTCCCTCCTTAGACTAAAGGAAAAAACTGATGTGATTAGTCACACCCTAATTCAATAATTGCAAATGCACAATAGTGCTCATCCTTGCACATGCAATGATAACATTCATCCAGCATACCTATAACAAAGCTATTAATAGTTCTACAGGATATAGGTCCATCCAGACATGTAACAGATTTCCACCAATGGCACCTTTTGGCAGTGCTTTTCCTGCCCGGCAATTCCCAAAACTAGCACACAAACTAAGGAGTTGGACTAAGCAGAGTTGTTCCTCCAACACATTCAACAGATGCATCATCAGGTACAACAGATTTTGACCCACCAACAAGAGCTCCAGTGACCAGTTATCCAATAAACCTAATTTGGAATATAGCATCCAACAACTTATAAGAGAACAAGACAAATGGAACTGCATAAGTGGAGACAGTGTCCATCCACTTGCATCTTCCCACCAGATTTCAGTTGATTGACATGCCCACCTACACAGATGGCAGTTTCAATTACTAAAGTAACTAAACCAGGTAGCAGGAATGGCCATAACATCTTCCAATTCAAGAAAAGCTTAAATATCTCCAGCCCCTCAACTGTGGGATTGGAATGACTTCATAATGGCATACCTAGGCTCATCATTTATAACCACTTTATAGGGTCTAAGTAGGGTTAATGAAAGAAGGGTCCCCAAAGACTTGAAGCACATTAGGCTTGTGTATGTTACATCACTCACACCCCCTGCATTCTTTAAAGGAAAAAAGAATACTATCACACCCATGATATTGAAAATATTCCATTTTCAAAACACAGTGCATAAGTAACATATCCAATACTTAATTAAAGATTATGAATCAGCCCTCCTACCATAAAGGCTTCTCTTTATCGTTTAAATTTCTTATTGCAAGGGACATTAACTTATCTAATGACACTTTTATGATCTTTTAAATTATGTAAATTTCTTCCCTTAACAGACATATAGTACGGGTGCAGTATAAGAATCAAAGAAGAAGCAAGGAGTCAACAAATTGATTAGTATGTTTTCAAGAAAAAACAAAACAATCCTTTCAAACCAGGTCATTAAAACACATTGAACGTGTTCTTCAATCAATTTGAGCCATCAACAAATTTCACTTTCCTTGAACCTTTAACAATTTGAATCATCATTAAAGCAAACAATTTAACATTGTTTCACTAAAATATGTAGAAATTGGGAACTTCAATAATGGTTGAGACATCAAATAGGAAACCCACTTCTTGCTCGCAACTTCTTGGCTCCAAAAAAGGTGCTGTGCTAGAATTCACTGATAAGATGGCCGTCACCTAAAATACTTGAATTTTCTGTGCTCAAAAAAGTGAAGTTTTTGTGTTTACTTGAGTGTACTGCAAAAACTGTATCCAATGTACATGCTACGCAGAGTTCAGCAAAAATTGTTATAATTATTGCATTCATGCCATGAAATATCATCCCAGTTTTCTCCACTCTGTGCAAATATAGGCCAAATATATTTGCACAATTGTATATAAGCCAGTACCAGTGGATGGTGAAGGCTATATGCAATTGAAAATAGAGCATGCTTTGCAGTCACAAATGACATGTTGGTTCCCCAACATTGAAAACTCAAGCTTCCTGCTATCAAGAAGTTGATCAGCATAAAAAATTAAAAAATAGGATTCTGAAAGTTCTCTGAACAAATCACAAATTACACACCTCATACCAGGTCACGTTTTCATGAAAGAGTAGTGAAAATAAAGGATGGGATCAAAATAAAACATTCTAAGTGTTAGAATAAGTAAGGTTTTACATAGTTTAGAAATAAATAAATAAATTAGCATGCAAATGTTAATTTATAGGTTAGTTTATAAATAATAAATAAATGTTAGTGGGGAAGTTATATTCCCGTAGGCAAATTAGAAGTTAGTTGTTGGTTGGTTCACGGGAATTTGTAGGCTTTATAAAGCCACATTGGACATCATTGTAAATGAAGTGTATATCCCCCGAATACAATAATATTATCATTATAGTTTTGTGTTTATTGCTGTGCAAGTACAATGGTGTAAATCTGATTATGCTCACCATATTTCAATATGGTATCAGAGCAGCTATGTAATGAAATTGTTGTTTTGTATTGTGTGAAGAACATGAGATAATTGTTTGCAACAGTGATGTGTAATTGAAATTGCCATCTGTTATAAGGCAATTTTCTTTGTGTAATTTTCTTTGTGTTTACACTACATTGTAAAAGATGCATTTTCGGTGGAAACTGACACCTTCAAACCTGATCCTACTTGAGTTCATTATGTCACAAAATGTTTATGTTCTCAAAAACATCCATGTTACTCCTGACAAGGATTTCAGAGACTTACATGCTTGTGCTATCAGAGATTTTAATGTGACATTTAATGCATAAAGTGTAGCAGGTCAAACTGGAGGCAGGAGGCAATGGAGGCAGGAGGTCTTTTGTCATCCCGAGCTAGCTTCTCGCTCAGGGGTGATTCACTGCATGAGAAGCACCTTTTCCATTTGTGTCCCTTCATGGAGCGAGGGGGGGCTTGGCAGTGCTTGATAGAGCTTGGCAGTTCTTGATGGTGCATGACAGTATTTGATTGTGGATTTTGGAGTTAGTTTCGATCCACAAATGAATGTGTGTTACTGTGGATTTTGGAGTTAGTCTCGATCTGCAGTTGGTTGGAGTTTGTACTATGAATAGTTGAGTGAGTCTCGATTCACAGTGGAGGTTGGTGATTTGCTTGTGAATAGTTGAATGTGTCTCGATTCACAAGTATTGTGGAGGTTTGACAGTCAGGAGATCCACTGGTGAGTTCAGTTTGGTGTTTCCTGGGTGAGCGAGGAGAATTGATGGATAATTGAGTAAATCTCGATCCATCAAAGTTTCTAGAAGGGTTGCTGTGCTCAACTCTTGCAGTGTTCCACCTTTTGTTCAAACTGATGTAATAAGGGGGGGAATGTTGGATGTAAACCCTTAAGGGTGCATGTTAGAATAAGTAAGGTTTAACATAGTTTAGAAATAAATTAATTAATTAACATGCAAATGTTAATTTATAGGTTAGTTTATAAATAATAAATAAATGTTAGTTGGGAAGTTATATTCCCATAGGCAAATTAGAAGTTAGTTGTTGGTTGGTTCACGGGAATTTGTAAGGCTTTATAAAGCCATATTGGACATCATTGTAAATGAAGTGTATATCCCAAATACAATAATATTATCATTATAGTTTTGTGTTTATTGCTGTGCAAGTACAATGGTGTAAATCTGATTATGCTCACCATATTTCAATACTAAACACTCCTGCTCTAGTCAAAATTTGGACAAATCCTATTGAATTAGTGTTTCTATATAACAGAGTTACAAAAGCAAACTTTAAATGCATGTGATATGAAAATTGACAGAATATTATATGATATATCTCTAAAACAAATGATCTACATAATTTTATTATACTGAAATTATTTGTTTACAGAGGTGATCATTAGGGTACAAATATATGTAAGATTGTTGTTCTGACACAGTGACAAGTATAAAGTCTAATTCTGCAATACTCAATTACTCACTTATCCAAGGACAAAAACCCGAGCACAAGTAAATAACTGCAGCAAAGAAATTAATGTGATTAGCAGAATCCAGTTGAATAGCATTTTTTATCACAGTTGCAGCAGGTAAAACACCAAACAAATAAGACAAAACCAATTATGCATATTGCATAATTATACATTGTACCAGCATCAGGTAGACATATGGTAAAGTGATGTTGCAAGAGATTCCTTGATCCTGTAATGCTTCTTACAAACATGAACTCTGAAATATAAAAAATGGCAAATAAACAGAGAACACAAAAATATCTAAATAAGGTGCAAAAAGCTTTACAATAAAAAAAAATACCTGTTGCTTTGTTGGCTTCCTAAAATTCAGTGCAAGGCAGTAGTTGACAAGACTTTTCAATTTTTGATTGTAGCGATCATTACAAATGCAAATTATGGGTATCTTGCTCATCTTGATGCTGGATATAAGATCTGTTACTCCTCCTCTATCTCCTCCAGACATGCCATCAACCTCATCCATAATTAAAACAAATTTCTGACGCCTTGAACTGCAGAAAAATAAGCCGTGTCAGGGTCAAAACATGTTAATATACAAGCATTATTTTAACTGCAGCACACCTTCCAAAAAAAGTAATAATTACCTATTTGAGTTGCCAAAACTCAGAGCTTCATTGTTGATTAACTCCTTTATTGAATTTGCTGTGCTCCCTCCAACACCTCTTTCTATCTTAGAATCAGCCTTCCCACGATTGTCACTAGCATTAACCTAAGTCATCATTATTAGTCTTGCTTAGAAACAGACTACTATCTTCTATCTTATAATGTGCACAAATGCAAGATATTTTACCTCAATTGTTGTGAAACCAAGCATCTGGCTTATCAATCTTGCAGAAGTAGTCTTCCCAATTCCAGGCGTCCCACTTAACAACACTGCCTTTTTTGAGATGTCACTATTGCTAGCCCCACCACGTTTTTTGCTTTTAGTTCCTTTATTCTCAATGTTTATATGCTGCTCATCCCAATGAGCCAGCCAATCATGTAACTGTTTCACCTGTGAAGAGTACCCATCACAAGGGAAAGCTCAAAATAGATCTCCAAATACCCGCTCACATCTCCAAGCACAATAAACCCAATACGATCCGAACTGAACAGTCACACACAAAGGTGAATTCTAAACTCACTAAGACATCAAGAAGGATACATACAATGGATTGATTCCCAATTATATCATTAGAAGTCTTTGGACGATACTTCTCTGGCCATATTTCTGTATTTACTTTAACATTTGCAATCATTTTCCTGTCTGGAGCTTCAGGCTGCACACGTTTTTCACTTGTTTTCCCACCAAAATCCTTGTCAATTTGACCTTGATTGGAAATCAAAAGTAAAGTGTTAAATAAAGGAAAATATTCAACCTTTTAACAGAATATTTGATTGGATGCCAAGGAAAGAAGAATCTAGTAACTGGTATGTGGAAAAAACTTTAAATGTTTAAATCTGTACATTGTTTTTGTCACATTATACTACAAAAGATTTTTTTTCCATGCCTCACACAACCAAGAAAACTATATTTCAATAGCAGAGGTTATATTTTATCGGTGTTTATCCCAGTTTCAGGGACGGCAAGATGGGGCAGGAGTGTCAATGCGGAGTTTATGGGGATAGCAAAAAATTTCCCAATTTTGGCAACAATGGGGAGGACGACAAGGGGCAGCTATTAAAATAATATGTAAAAATATTTTTTGAATTTTTAAAATACAAATAAACTAAAATACCTAAAAATAACTTAATCAAACTAAACAAAACTGAAATTTTTAAATACCAAACATTTAAATATCTATTAAAAGAACATGAGCCAACACAAAGCATATAACTCTTAAAATTTCTCTACATTTGAAAAGGAGTGACCACGTAGGTGTTTGGTTCAATGTCAGTTTGAAACGATTCAATTATGATGTCGTTGAACTCAACTCACTTGGTGAAAGCTTGTCTAGTCTCCTAGACACATTGAAAACATTGTTTAATAGATAAATAAATCATGTTTGAACAGTTCAAAATATTTCCTCCAGAAACCATAGGATAAAGATATCTTAGCTGGCATTTGAATAAACCTTGGGCCACCACCAATAAGACAAGATCATGAGTTTGCTTTCCACTCAACAAGTCCCCGACTTTCATTTATGGGTATGTATTTTATTCCTTGCCTCTAACCAGCAATGCCATCATCTACCTTGTTGCTTTTGAATAGTAAAACGGATACCAAGGAATTGATGTTCATCATTTTGTTTGTAAATGCATTTTGCTTCAACTGGAGTTTGTCTGAGGAACAAGTCTTCCCAGTTCCTGTGTGAATGGACTGGGATTACAAAACAAATTCCAGAAGGTGATCACTGTCAATTTACCATTGCTAAATCTGGAAGGCTACCTGGATTCCTAACTCTCCTCTATACTCCGCCTGAGAATGCTTGATCTCATTTAGAACAAGCTCATCAAGCTCATAGGATCCCTTCCAAAAAAAAAATTGCTGTTTCAAAGGTGCAGACATGGAGGGACACCCTGACATCCCCAGGACACCAGGTATCACCAATTTTAGTAAAAAATAAGGGAATGTCCCCCTTCCTCTCTACTCTGCCTGAGAATGCTTGATCTCAGTTAGAACAAGCTCATCAACCTCATAGGATCCCTTCCAAATTTATTTATTTTTACTGTTTCAAAGGTACAGACATGGAGAGACACCCTGACGTCCCCAGGACACCAGGGATCCCCAATTTTAGTAAAAAATAAGGGAATGTCCCCCTTTTTATGGTATGTTCCAGTTTTGTAAAAAAATCGAGTAGGGGCACATCCTGTTCCAGAACATCTCAGACATCTGAGATGGGTGCCTAGGCTGTATTTTAATAAATTCAACCATTTCAAAATATGCATACCATTTGAGGCTTCAAACATGGGACTCTTTACTCCATAAAGATCAAAAGTAGCCCTTACATCAGATACTAGTCACAAAAAACTAAAGACAAGAAGGGGGCTTGCACGTTCCAATAAAATGTAACTATGGGAAACCATATTAAAGAAATGTGCTGGCCAGTTTCACCGTAGATGAATAAAATGCCATTCAAAACCCACACACAGGTCTAAACCTTTACCCAATTTCTACACAAAACACACATGCAAACTGCTCGCTAACTAGTCTGTTTGAGGGCTCTCTATAACAGACCCTGCTTCTTGAAACTTACACACTTTGCTAATACAGTTCATTCTTCTTTGTAAAGAACACAGTCCAGGATTACATGAGAAAAGGAAAAAGCTTTACATACAAATGGTATACCATCTACGTAAGGGATAACACACATACAAAAGATGGCACAGCAGAATGATGCAAGTGAAAATATATATTTGCTTTTGTTATTTACTGAACTATGATTTACATGGGCCATTTACTTGATAGTACATAAGACCTTAGATACACCAGAAACTATTAGTCTTTCCTGACATAGTAGAGAAATGCATTGAGAGGGTTATTATTTGTGTAAAAGTGGCATGCAAGAATGCCTGCACATACAACATGCTGCACATAACACATTACACATTAAATATTTAATATCTCCAATCATGTTTGTAAAATTACAAAAGATATAAAGCATAGATCTTTTTCTGGTGGTCCAAGATCTACCAAATTCATTATTTCCTTCCTTCAACCTTTCACAGATGTAGGTGTTAAGTATCGTTTGGATGCTATGATTCACAAATAGATGGACAGATTAATTTTACACTTGCTCATCCCTACAATCTACTATGGCTAAGACTCCTCAGCACCACAACTCTCATTCTGCTGGCCATGGCTCTATCTCTTCTTGAAGGCGGGGACCCTCTAGCAACCATCTTTCACAGCAAAGATCTTAGGGGCAAGTCCACATTACCGATTTCTTCTTTACCACCAACAGTTCTTTGGCTATGAGTGTTAGGAGGGGTTCTATGCAAAATCAATTGCCTCCTAGGATTGTCCAGCCCTGTCCCCTTAGCCTTATGCTTTCTTCAAAGAGCATTCGCAAATTCTGCATAGGTACTCGTACAATGATCGAGGATAACATCGTTGGCTAGTCCATCATGTCCCAGCATACTAGTACCTAAGGTTTTTTGCTAAGTTATCAGGTTCTTCTGTATTGCCCATATGGGTTATGTTTGGGTAGGAGTGTAGGGAAGGGATGGCCTGGGGTTCGCCCAGGGTCTATCCCAAGAAGAACCCACAGGGAACTCGGGGTGCCCTAGGCGGACCCTGGGCAAACCCAAGCATGACTGCGGCCTGTGGGGCCCCAAAACAAAAAAAAAATGCATTTTTAAAATTTTTTAAAATAAAACAACACATACAGCAATCTATTTCGCCCTAAAAGTGATTCTTATAACATCTTTTCCCTCCCATTCATCAAAACAAAAGAGTTAAAACTGCATTTTTTACCTCCAAGCTACCATTGTTGATTGTTGAAGGTTGTTGCATTTTTCTTTGAAGGTGAAGGCTACAAGAGTGAAAGACCTACACCAATAGGAGAGAAAGAGCTGCACAAGAAAGATTTATCTATCAAAGGTGAATGAATCTTGTAATTTTTTTCAAGTTTTGATCAATTATTTCAAAAATTTTCAGTTTTTTTTAATGTTTTAAATATTTTTTTAAACCTTTTATACATAATATAAGGGTTATAATGCTGATTTTTTTTTAAGTTGTAGAGTTGTAAATTTGTAATGTTTTTTGTTTTGTTGTATTTATACAAAATGGCTGGTAGTTCTAGTTCATTTGCCCCACCTGTAGAGAGCTTGTTTAAAATTGATGCAACGTCACCTCTTTGGCCACATACAACCATGATTGAACAACTACCTAGTGGTGGGGATTATCGTTGGCGTTGTAGCCTGTTGGTACCTTCAAATTTTGGCTAAATTTGAAGTGCCCATGATGAGAAAATTGATTGCAACATTGAGAAATGCACTTGTGAAATCTGCCCCAATAGCCTACTTTGGAGGATCATAATTGGAAGCCTATTCGCTTTTATGCCAAATCACTTGGTGAGTGTATTCATTTGTCATATGTAAATGTGTATGTTTGATTTCAGCTTCCTATGATCAGATTTGATAGGGTTTTGAAGCACCAAGTTGGAGGGTTCTGGAAGAGTTTGATGTCTACACATTGTTACATCTGCCAGAGTGGTCAACTTTGGAGGCCAATATTTACAAGCTAGATGATTGTCATGACGAACCAATTGGTGCATACAATTGTCCTAATGTTAAAGTGTTTCTATGTCCATTTTCAAAGCCCTAGCATCTTGTTTGATATTTTTACCAGGGCAAAAGCAAATGCAATTTGTCATATTTTGACATATGCATTTCCAGAATGTTTCAGGGGGGTCATCTCTGACCTTTAATATCTTGTGAAGGAAGTGGATTGGCGAAAAGCCCTTTTGCACACATGTTCAATGGATCTAAATGAACTAACTTCCCTAGTGGCAGCTTCCTGGGAGGAGATTTAGTATTTTTTCAAGGTGGTTACTTGGTGAGCCCCAGTTGGTTTTTTAATAGGTGCAGTTTCAGAAAAGGCTAAGTGAGCCACTTTAAATGTTAGTATCTTACAATCTGGATGGCGTCATGCAAATCCTTTTAACGATCGTGCTCCCATATCATCAGTCAACATGTCTATGCATTTTCATGGCTCCAGGAGAATGTTTGATCAATTTTTCAAGGTGATTTTGGAGGCCACCTGACGTGTTTTGGTCACAGTGCCAAATGACAGAAAACGAATTCTGATGATTACCCACTTCATTTTTTCACCCCGAGTGCATACAAAGGCAGTCTCAGGTCAATTAAGGACGAAACTTGTTTCAAAACGAAAAAAAAATTTAGCCAGGGCCCACAAAGGGACCCGATATGTGTCACACAAGTATTGCTGGTGAGGCTTATAACAAAGTTCAAAAACACTTTTTCATGGCATCTTGAAACTTTATTCCATGGGTTTGGCTCTTGTTTGAAACTTTATGTTATCCTGTGCTTACAAAGTTGTGTTTGTAAAGGTGCATACTGTCTAGAGAAGGCTGCTCTGCAAATTCAGAGACATCTACAAAAGGTGCCTTTGAAATTATTTTTAGTTTCTGTCAAAGTGTGATAGCTTTCCTAAGAGAAAATCATGGACCTTTCCAAATTCACCATTTGCTAGTAATATTTGTTGAAAGGAATCCATTGAGAAGCTATGTCAAAGCCTATTGACAATGAATTGAACATTATTGTGCCATGAAGCAAATCTGTTGTTTCAACCGTACTGGCATGGCCGAATGCCCTGGGCATTTTGGACACCTTGAGCTCGCCAGGTCCATATATCATGTTGGGTTTTTTGAAGACCATTCTTTCTATTTTGCGTTGTGTATGCTTCAACTGCTCAAAGATTCTCGCAAATGAGGAAGATCATTGTTTCAAACGAGCGTTGGAAGTAAAGAACCCAAGACACAGGCTCAAAAAGGTCCTGGATTGTTGCAAGAATAAAACTAAATGCAAAGGTGGAGATGTCATTGATGAGGATCAAGGTCAAGCTAAAGGTGGAAGCAAGCGTTTGGTTCAGGGGTCATGCTGAAATAACTTCAGAGGGGCAAACTGTCGTGGATGGGGAAAAGGAATTATCTCTTTGCCACCACAGTGAAAGTTTCCAACTGCATTTTGTTTATTTAATACGCCCCATGAAACAATTATTATAGTTGTTAAGAACCCTCGCGTATGTGCTAACTGCCACAGTGCATCGAAGATTTATTTCCAAGATTGCTACAAGAGAAATTATTGTGTGAAACGTGAACCGTTTCCATCATTTTAAACAGGGGCAATGTTCTTGCAAAAGATTATTGGTAATGCAAAATGAAGCAGTCTGAAAATAAGTTTGCACTATAATAGTGCGCATTGTTCTTGTGGACACCTATGCAAGATGATGGCACATGAGATGAGGAACTCGCAGGCCATCAACAAAAAAGGTGAAATAAAGATAAAAGCTCACTGTAAATTAAGAGAGACGCAGCAGCAAGATTGAAGTATATCCAAGCAATATTACTGTTTAGATTTTTTGGCTCCAAGCAGCGTTGTAGAATCTGAGAGGGTAAAGGTGTAGAAGAGAAGTTGTAATAAGCCCTCGGGAACAACTAAGTCAAGGAGCTGGTGCATTGTTACAGATGATTTGATCGCAATGATTTGAACATGTGTTTTGGATTGGTTGTATGTCAAAGGCAATGGTAGGAGGAGCGGGAGCACCAAATGTTTGAAAGGGGACCAGGAGCAGCATTCCTCACAATCCCCCAAGTAAACCCCAAACATGGTGCGGGATGGCGGGTGAACTCATAACATTCCCCGCATCACCGCAGGGGCTATCAAATGTGTGTGCAGGATGGCAGGTGAACTCACAACATTCCACGCATCCCCGCAAGTGCCAACCCGGTGCTGTAGAGCGGGTAACTTAGACATTTTCCCGCACCCCCGCAAAGGAAAAATAAAATGTGCGGTGGTGCGGTGGAATAAAATAATGAAATGAGGCATAAATATATTGCACGCACAGGAAGGGGAGAATGTATCAAAATAAATATATAATGTGCAAACATTTTCATTAAAAAGTGAAATATTTCCACACATAGAGTTAAATAAATATAAAAGTCTTGGGGCAAGTAAATGTTTTTACCTATGAAAATACATAAAGGTGGATATAAATATAAAATTGCTGATAAAGGGGGATTATTGTATTTTGCAAAACTATTTTTCATGGGATATAAAAGACAAAGGAAGATGAAGTTAAATTTTTTCATTTGCAAAGAGATAAATAAAAGGTAATGAAAAGTTGCACCGGATGGGAATTTGAAAAGTCATTTATGGAATGTAAACGATCTGAAGCTTGTTGCTTCCTTCATACCTATAAGAAGGAAACCAAGACTGTGGGGAAAGGTTCGCTGGGAATTTGATTTTGGAAAAGCAAAACATTGTAAAGGCCGATTTTCTGAAGCACGGTAATGGAACGACTACATTAATCTGGTGCGTGAATTCTAGTGTCGATTGTTTGTTGAATTCATTGCTAAAATTCTATCTGGTTGTCTCCAATTCAGTTTTCCTTGTCATTCAAATTATTATATCAAGTATATGTCTAGTTTTTCAAAGCATACTTAATGTTTTGGGTGATTTGTCTAATAGGGTTTCCTCAAGTAGGAATTAAATTCCATTAAATAGGTCACTATAATTTGGAGGATCCAAGTTAGATAACTAAGTAGAACCAGATAAAAACAATCTTGCATGTTTATGCCAGTCATAGACAATATTATGCCAAGTAATTCGAGTTATAACTAGAAGGAAAGCACAAATCTATCTATGATTAGACTCCGTTGCCCAATGGAGAAAAAGGCAAAAATCAATTCTTCTCCAAAATCATTTCCTTGTATTATATTCAAAATCCAATTTTAATATTCTGTTGTAGGAGTAGTTGTTAATTGAAAATTGGAAAAAATCTACATTCAAATTATATGCCAGTTTGGAGTAGATTGAATTGGATGATTTAACTAATAAAATTTCATAAAATCTATAATCTGCTCATAATTCACCAACCAGTTTTGAGGGGTTAATATTCAGTGATGAATATAAGGTAATACCCACCTAGGCCATGCAGAGCTTGAAGTGCAAGGAATCCCAATCATCTTGATTGATTCTGTTTGTTGGCCAATTCACTTGTAAGACCTAATTATAAAGATTGGCATCCTTTTAGAGTTTTACAAAGCTGTTAATTTGGGAACCAACATAGCCAATGTTCGAATGAATATAAGAGCTCGTATAGTTGAGTTAAAGCTCACTTCTAGACTATTCCCGGCTTAGGAATACGAGTTTGTCCAAGGCCAAATAAAAAAGGGTGCCAAAGCATCAAATACTGGGGTATATAAAGGAACAAGAGAATGCCAACATGGTAAGTAATAGAGCAAAGGAAAGAGCACATCCTCTTTCCAACAGAGGATTGCAAAAACCTCACAATGGCTTAATAGAACCAGCTAGCCCGCATCCTTCATGCCAACATCATCTTTTGGAGAAGACAATACTCTTTCCTGTTGTTGGATCTCCAACAAATACGGGAGGTTGCGTGAGCTGCCTCCCCTTCACTTCTGGTTCTGCCGCACCAAGGGGAGGTATCCCTATAGCTAAAGATTTTAACTTTGACTCACCCAATGATAGAAAGGTTTAGCTTTACAACAACAGACAGAATACTCTCATGTTTAGACCAAGATTCGAGTGATAAATCACAAGGTTGGCAGTGTTCTTGGGCATATCTAACTGGTTAGGAATGAGAGTATGCAGGGATCCTATATCTACTCCTACAACTAACAGGTTGGAATTATGAAATGGTTTGTTTTAATGTTTTGGATGCAAGACAGGGGGTTTTGGATCATAACTACTACACAAGAAGCAAACTGGTGCCTATCTCAGGGCAAGGAGTCAACTAGACGTATACAAGAGAATGATTTGCACTGGCATTCAAGTTTCAAGGGGTTAGGACTGGTATTTGCCTTATAAACACCACCTAAGACTAAGTATCTAGCTGCCTCTACTTACAAATATCCCGGCTGACATACATTCTTCTTCATACTTAACCTAAAACAATTTAATCCACTCCTTAAATGGAAGTCACAAATCAAGCATGCAATACAGAAAATCTATATTCTAGAATCTGAGGAACCCTTAGCAACCAGATTTAGAAGAAGCCATGCATACAACAAATGGAGACAAACAGTTAAACACATGCGACAAATGCATTTTTCATATAGAACAACAATGAAACTGAAAAACATGTGCAATGTGCATTCAAAATGCAACTCATAAACTCCAACAGAGATAAAACAGCCAAGAAATGCCCTGTTTTTCGTTATTTTCTCCCAAAAATGCCCAAGTCTTCAACAACCTCTAAAATGAGTGACACAATTCGCTCTATAGCAAGAACGTGCACTCAGCATTAATTACATGGCATTTCAAAATGCTGCCAGATACAGCGCACCATCTGGATGGCGCCTAAAACATTCAATGCAGCCAAGAGAAACTGGAGGAATGAGGCAGATGAACTCGCGATATGCACCGCCGCCTGGAGATTTTCGCCTTTGAATACAGTAGTTGGACAGTCATTTCAACCCATACCTCTGCAATTCTTTCATTAATGGCCAACCTACCCGATTTGGGATGCAGCAATGGTGCGCTCTAAAGTTTTTCCCGCCTGGAATGCAACTGAGGACGCAGGAAATCCTTCGCTCAAAGTTTGAATCATGTCCGTCGATTCCTTCCTCTTCGCCAAGATTAACGACCTCAACATATGCTGACAAGTCAACAACCAATCAAATCGTGCCACGTAGGCACCCTTTTTCTATCGCTGAATTTTCCCTCTTCCATTTTGCCTTTTTTGCCCAATTTTGCCTTTGTATATGCAAATGCATATACATACAACCGCTTGCACATTCAAATCTTTGTATATGCAAAATGCATATACATACAACAGCACCTGGACACGTGGCAGCCACTGATTGGTCCTCTGTCGCTTAAAAATGCATCTCTGAGTTATCGGGACCATTGCATTTTCTTATGCATCTGTGGTTGTACATGTGAGATTGTATATACATACAATCATTCCGCATACAAGGCGGACCCCAAACCTTTTGTAAAACAAATTTGAAATAACCATCGGGTCCGGCTTGCATCTTTATCTTTTTGTATATCGGCACATACAAGCACTATATTATACAAGCTGCGGACCCCAAAATGACTATTCACTGCATTTGATTCTTTAGTCGGGTCTGGATTGTATGCCTTCCCCTTTTGCATATCGCTTTTGTTTATTGCACATACAAGTGCTATATACATACAATGCGGATCTCAACACACTTATGAGGCAAATTTGAATAACCTTTGAAATCGGCGTTGTATTGACCTCAATGGATCTTGCATTGTATATCGCATATACAATGCGCCATATACAAGCCACGGATTCCAAATTCTTATGAAACACTTTGAAATCTTAATCGGGTCCGGGCCTTGTATATAACTCCTTGTATGTTTACGTTGTATATTCCCTTGTATCTGCCTATTGTATATCTAAACATACAATGCAAATGTGCAAGCAAAATATGCATACAAACACTGGACATACAACCATGCGGGCCCCATTGCTGACTTTGACCGCAACCTGCTTGTACATCTCTTTGTATATGCCCGTTGTATGTTCGATTGCATGTGCGAACATACAATCACCTGTTCATGCAATTGGTGGGCCCCAGTGTTTGTATCTCGCCTTTACTTACTGCTTGTATGTGCATCGGCTTTTGTATCTTTAGCCTTGTATATCT
Source organism: Cunninghamia lanceolata (assembly GCA_027924645.1). Taxonomy (NCBI): domain Eukaryota; kingdom Viridiplantae; phylum Streptophyta; class Pinopsida; order Cupressales; family Cupressaceae; genus Cunninghamia; species Cunninghamia lanceolata. The sequence goes on from BSBN01000623.1 coordinate 4,893,107, forward strand.
GCATATACAATGCAACTTGTATATGAAATACAATCAACCTTTGTATGTGCGGACCCCACTTTTTGAATATGCATCGGCTGTCAGGGAGACTTCAAACCGAGCCACCGATGTGCATTGTCTCGGCGATAGCACTTTATATGTCTGCCCCTTGCATGTGGCGAATGTATGTCGGCCTTGTATCTTTGCAATGTACATTTCCTTTGCATATCGCCATTGCATCTACCCATTGTATATCAAATATACAAGACAAATATACATGCAACTGCAAAGATACAACCACGGAATATGCGATGGAATCTAAGACATACATTCACCTTTTTACCATTCCTGAAGCCGATTTAACTCCATTTTCGAGCCCGCCAATGTACATTTGCACTTGCACATTCAAATGTACATACAAACAACAATGCATATACAAAGATACATGCATGAAAATGTGAAGGCCGACAAACTTGATTTTTTTGGGTTTTCTTGAAAAGTGTCTGCGAATGAATACTTGAAATCTGAATTTTATGCAAGCACCAACACCTGTAAAAGAGGCCCATTCGAAAATGCCTTCAAGAATGAGGCAAGGGAACTTGCAGATGAAAGCATTGCTCATTGCATTTATAGCAATGGGCTTCCTTTCAACCTTGTTAGATCACTATATTGGAGAGATATGGTGATCGCAATTGTCAGGGCACCTATTGATTACATTAGTTCTAGGTGTGAAAAGGTGTGCACCACCTTATTGGGCAAGGAAAAATCTTCTGTAGAGGCATCATTGAGAGCAATCATTGAGAGCAATCAAGGATACATGTCACAAAACAAGAGTGTCCATTTCTGATGTATGGAAGAATTGCAGAAACAGGCCACTAATTAATGTCATTGTAGTGTCCCCTAAAGGGGTGATGTTTTTGAAGGCAGTTGATAGTAAGGGCCAAGTGAAGGATGCAAGCTTCATTGTCGATATCCTCATACAAGCTATTGAGATAGTAGGCCCTGAAAACGTTGTCCAAATTGTAACGGACAATACTAAAAATTGATGGGCAGCTAGTTCACTGTTCAATAGTGGAGGGTACATATGGGCTTATTTTTTGGACACCATGTGCCGTCCACTCTCCCAACTTGATATTGCAAAAGATTGACACCCAGATTGAGTGGGTCGAGGAAATCTATGTGGAGGTCGAGGAGATTCAAATGTTTGTGACAAATCATCATATGTCACAAGTCATCTTTAGGATCTTCTCCAAAATTGGAGTTGTTGAAGGTAAGTTAATTTTTATTTTTTATTTTTAGCATATTTATTATTTTTAAATTTTTGCTAAGTTGCTACTTTTTAATTTTTTAATTTGTTTTATTTTTTACACCATGTTAGGTTGTTGAAATTCAATTTGCATCACACACAATCGTCTTGAGACAACTTGTGAAGGTGCAAGAGGCATTGAGCACCATGGTCATCAACACTCTTTGGAGTGTATGGAGGCAATTACAAACAGAAAGAGCCTAAAAAATCAAAGCATTGATCCTAGATGATAAGTGGTGGGCTCGTGTGGAATATGTTTTGAGTTTCACTGAGCCCATCATGAGTATGATTAGGTATGCAGATACAAATTGACCATGCTTCGGTGAAATTTATGATGGCATGGACTCCATGGTTGAAAAAATAAGGACCATAATAGAAGCCAAGGAGCACGACCCCACGGAAGCATTTTTCAAAAGAGTGCAAAAGATCATTGATGAGCGTTGGAACAAAATGACCACACCCTTGCATCTCCTAGCATTTGCTTTGTCCCCAAAGTATTATAGCAAAGAGATACTTTCCCTACTGAGGAGGGTGGCACCATATAGAGATAAAGAGGTTGTTGTTCGGTACAAGACTGCATTCAGAAGAATATTCCCATATGAAGATATACAATTTGTGCTCTTCGAGACAAGTACAAGAAAGATGCTCATGAATGGTGGTACCTACATGGCAAGGACTATTTTCACATACAGCCTCTTGCAATAAAAGTTCTATCTCAAGTATGCATCTTTTCATTTTTTAACTTCCTCATTTTTTTTCGTTGCTATATATTATAATTTATGTTTTATAATTGTAAATGTTGTATGCAAATTCAACAAGCTGCAAATTCTTCTTCAACTGAGTGGAATTGAAGTACATACTCCTTTATCCACACAATTAAATGCAACCAATGGGGTACAAAAAAAGCTGAGGATTTGGTCTTTGTGCACTCCAACTTGCATCTCTTGTCACATAAGAAACCTAATTAAAAGGCCAAGGAATTGGGATCTAACTCCCGAGTGTTACGACTTAGATGCTACTATTGCACATCTTGCCCAAGTCTCTATCAATGAGGCAACTTCTACATATGGCATGGCTAGTGGGAATGGCATTCCAACTAATTGTGGTCCAAATGAAATTGAAACAAATGTTGACTTTGATGCTCTCAACGAAAAGACATATGAAGATTATTCAATATTGATTGTAACTTTCATTTTGTATTGACATTTTAGAAATTGTTGAATTGTGAATTTCAATTCATGAGTATTTTCCTTATTGCAAGTTATGAGTTATTTAGATATTTTGTTTATTGGCAATTATGAGTATTGGTGTTTTAACTTTTTAGAATTTTTAATATATGTATATATATGTAGCCAAACCCGCACCCAAGCAAAAAAAAATTGTCATACCAATGTACCCGAACCCGTACCAAGTTCGGCAACTTAGGGTTTTTGTTCCCCACCTAGGTGGTCTTCATCTACTTCTATTGCTTTGTGGGGTCATCTCCTCACACTTCTATTTTGTAATGTCCCCTTCCTACGCCAGGTATCTTGGTGACAATTAGCCTATACTTTGGGTTCTCGTAGGCTAATGACGTTGGTTAGGGAACTCCATAGTTCTTGGAGACAAGTCAGCATAGCTTATGTAGACTTCCTCTTTGTTGCATTGGGCTCAGTTTGCAAAGAGTTTCGTGGCAACACTTTCCGAAGCATTTTTGAACACCTAGTCCGCACTCCACATTTCTTGGAGCTCCAATCTGTTTTTAGAAAGTCACCGTTTCGGCACCAACATCATCCCTTGGCGTATGTTTCTTTTTGGCACACTCAGTTTCGACATCTGATGTCTTCACAGTGCTTTCCACAAGGTAGGTGTTATTTTAAATTAAATGCTTAAGTTATAAAGTGTTTAATTTAAAACAGAGTGTTTTAATTTCCTCTTGGTATGGGCGCCCGAGGTATAAGTGAAAGTTTATTTTAAAAAGCAATTTTTTTTCATAAGTGTGGCATCCAAAAGGGAGACATTGTAATATCCCAAATGGAATAATTGGCTATAATTCTGATTTTTCTGCTTGAAACCCTAATTCTGCCCTAAAATTTCTGCACTTTGTTATTCTGCCCTAACCCTAGTACTGCTCCAAAATCAGACTTGAAACAATTGCATATAATTATCATAAATCATATCAAACATCAATATAACTCCACCATATGATTCACCCAATAGTGCAAATGATATTCACCGTGAACTTCACATTAATTATGTCAATTATGCATCCACAACAAGTATGAAGACTGCTGCTATGAATTCTGGAAATGTGAAGTTTGAAGTCTGATTATTATATCAAATTACCAGATTGCTGGTGATCAAGGCCCAAAACCAAGTATATAAATTGTGCATACAAAGAGATGAGATGTCACTCCTCAAACCTCAAAGAGATGACACTGAATCTGCTGCTAGGGTTAGTGATTTGAGCCCTGCTCAGTTCGCCCTCCACAAATGCTGCTACCCACAATCCCTGATGCAAGAAGAGCGCTGAATAGGCAAGGTAGTGTGTTCTCCAAGGCAGTGCTCAGATCTGCTCTAAAAGATGATGCCGAATTATATCAAGATGATGATCGATGCTGCTCCAATATGATGAACAAGTCTGCTCCAATATGATGCAGCGATCCAACCCTAGGACTTCTCAAAATGCTTGAATTCCTTCTTCAATATAGCTCGCCCTTCTCCTAAGATGAGGCGCTCCACTCTAGGGCAGTCTTCTTCCCAAACGATGAACAATCCTCTCCAAGGAAGTGCCACAAGATATTCCTCAAGACAGATCTGCTATTCTGATCCACTAATGAAGTGCAAGTGAATTCCCGTTAATGGAATCCTCCCATAGGATAGTGAGGTTTTCGTCCCAATACCCTTCTCAAGAGATCGCTCTCCAGATGAATGAATAAGATGCTTGATTGATGTCTTTTGCAATCCAAATGACCTCCTATATATATGCAATTTATCTCTTCTCCTTTAGGGCCGACCTAGGCACCTTTCCCATGAATTTACCCTCACAGAGGCCGACCTAGGCACCCAATTCCCTAGGGCCGACCTAGACAGCATAAAGAGGGCCGACCTAGACAGGATTAATGCCCTTTGTTTATTAGCCTCCCTCATGAGCGCCTAGGGTGACAATAGCAACCTCCATAATAATGTGATCATGAATGAAAGTGTAAACAAGGTGTCCTTATACTTTTCTTGGCATGAACTAAAGCATCCATATGGCATCCATACAAATATGACAAATCATCACCCATGACGTCCTCCAAAAGTCCCGAAACGGGGAGAAAAGCCCAAATCAACTCTAATGGCGACCATTCCAAGATGGGGACATTACAAACATAAGGGATTTTAATAAAAAGTGAATATTTTTATTTTCCCAAGGAAGGCGTGGTTTTTTTGATGAAGGATAAAAAACTTTTTTGGAGCTCATTTTGCTTTATGCGTTGATGTTGAAGGAATGTTATACTGCTGGTTTTTTATCCAGGAACTTTGTGAGGAGGAAAACCCTCATAGAGAATATCATCCTCGGTGGTGAAAGATGCTCCTAGGTTGATTTGTAGGTGGTTTCATTCAAGAGCTACGCTTGAGCTTCATTGTATTGATTTGCAGTTAGTCGCGGAGAGTTTTAAAGGGCAAAATATTGAGATTCTCTGAATAATATTTTGAGGAGAGATTGCAGGGATAGTTAGTGATTTTGGTTGCAAATTTGAGTGTTTTAAAATGGTTTTTGGCCCTCATTTCCAACTGCACCTCTTTCCAGGCAGGTCGTACAGCTGCAATTGATTTTGGTGTATTTTGTATTGTTTAATCACCTTTTTGAGGTTGTCGGTTTCTATCACTTTGGGCGCAAGGGAGTGAAGAGGCATCTTACAAATTTGAAGAGGGTTTGAGCAGGTTTTTAAGCCAGAAAACACACATGCATACAGGTCGTACTGCTGTACCTGCAGGGCATGGGACTTCTAGGACAAAACACCTAGGGTTTGGGAAGAAACCTTGCATATTTGAAGGCGCCTTGGAGTCATACAAACATTGCTTATATTCGCTGGAAGGAGAAGAGTTGTTTTAAGGCATTATTGATCATTTTGCAAGCTCCAATTCGCTGCAGCAGAGTATTTACCAGACCTGTTTGCAACAGCAGCACATGGATATGTTTGTAATGTCATTTTAAGTTGATTTTATCATCTAGGTATTTGCCAAAAGCTTCTATTTTATATATTCAGCTGTATTATTCATTTCTGAGCATAAATCAACATTCAAAACTGTCGTTCAAACATTGTTATCAGACCTGTACTTATTTGCAGCACATGAATGCTTACAAATATTGATATTTCAGTGATTTCTTCTTCTGGGTATGTGTGGAAACAAATATATTTTGCTGCACCCTCATGTTTGTCATTGACTAAACACTAAAACAGCATTAGGGTTTAATGGGGTATAATGTTCTATGAGTTTCCTAAATTTCTGTGTTAGTTGTTCAATTATATTTTTTAAAAAATCAGGGGTAGACATTACAGTGGTATCAGAGCTCAAAAAACATCTTGCCATCTTGTGTGTGTTGAGCTCATGTTGCATGCAATTTACTTTCTATGAATGGTGGTGAACAAGGATCACAAAATCCTAGGGATATCGGTCCTTACGAATTTGTTTATTCACAAAGAAGACCAACAATGGGGGACAGAAAAGGAAGGGGCAGCAGAGATCCTTTTAATGACGGGAAAAGGAGACCGGAGTCTAGTGTGAAAAACATGTCGAGTGATCTTGCTATGGGACAGCGAGATATGTTACAGTAGATGGCCCAATCACAACAACAAATAGCTCAGTTGTTGGCTCCATTGATGCAAAATAACAATGGTAATAATGGCACAAACGGGGATAACTCAGCTAATAACAAGGCTGCTCATCAGTGGACTTTCACTGGGTCAGCTAACACTAGGCCTCTTATGCCAAGATTTCCCCTAAGAAATGACCCTCCAGAAGGTAATGAACCAACTGAATTAGAAGCTCACAGGTCAGCATGGACAAATTGGTTGGCATTAGGGGAGGAGTTTCAAGCTGAAGTGTCATTTCCGGAATACTTGGCTCTTAGGGATAGAAATAGACCCCGTAGATGTGGAGATGCGAGACCATAGAATCATGATTTGCAGAAGAAGGTGGGTAAGTTGTCAATCCCATATTTTGATGGATCAAGTAAGACTTCAGCTATGGCTTGGGTGCAGAAACTTGACTCCTATTTCAAACTCAATCCTATGCCTGAAGAGGATGCCATTACATATGCCACTCTACATTTGGAAGGAAGTACTCATGAATGGTGTCACCATGGATTGATTACTTTGGGCCATGATCATATTGATTCATATGCTGATTTCACAGAGAGGTTGATTGATAGATTTGCAAAGAAAGATCCCGAACTGCACTTTAAGCAACTAGCACAGCTGAAACAATGGAGTTGTGGACACCTACATTGCTGATTTTCAGAAACTATCAGTAATGGTTACTGATATTTCGGACAAAAGATTAATTGTGTTATTTATTGATGGGTTGTCTGAACCCCTGAGAGGATGGGTTAAGGCTCTTAATCCAACCACTCTACAAGAAGCAATCAAGAGAGCTAGAGATACAGAATCTTCCACTTCTAGAAATAAATTTCAATCAAAGAGATTCCAACACACAAGGGACAAAGACGAGATTTTTCCAAAAGGATTCAGCTCATCCCAAAAGGGAGTCAACTAGGTTGATTGGTGATCAGCTCAATGAACTCAGAAGGAAAACATTATGCTTCACTTATAGAGAGCCATGGGACCCAACACATAAGTGTGCTATCAAAGCTAAATCTAAGCAGATTGAGTACTTTTCAGCTGGTGAAAAATCAGACCAGCAATCTGATTTAGAAGGAAGTGAAGAAAAAAGTTCATCCAAAGAGGTTGAGGAGGAACAAGGATGTGAGGGTACAATTGCACAACTTTCTAGCTTTCAGAAAATTGGATCTTTCAGAGTTCGGGGAGTGCTTTGTGGACAGTGGATAGTCACTCTCATTGATACAGGTGCTACTTACAATTTCATCAATGAGGGAGTTGTAGCTCGGAGAGGATTCAAAACAGAAAAATTTGATGTGTTTAAGGTAATGGTTGCAAATGGGTTTACACTTACTTGCACATGTGTAATGTCCCCTCCCCTATGGGCCGACGCAATGAGCACCAACTTATTGACATAGTCCTGTAGCCAAATCTGGAGAAGCATATTGCCTAAAAAGATCTATTTGTTATGTGAAACTGGATTCCAACAAAGCATGATTAGGTAATCTCTGTTAGCAAGTTGTAATTATTTCATTAGAGAGATCTGTCAAAAGCCGACAAGGAATATGCAATAGCAAGTTGGCACAGAGATTCAAACTGATGTCAAAGAGGTGCATTGCTCATCTAGTAAGTAACAGAACACAATCAACCATAAGACAAATCTGTGATGCCCCCAAACAGATAAGTAAAACATTGATTGGAAGACTTAAATTATGAGGCCGATGAAATAGGGCCGACCTCATTAAGGCTGACCACCTTAAACATTGACCGACCGTTAAGGAGCAGCGAAGAGTTTTTATAGAGTGCACTAAAAGGCAATGATAGGATTTGTTTATGAAGAGTCTTATTAACTAAAAGACATACCTGTTCACTAAAGACACACCCTTGCAAGATAAAAGAAAATAAAAAAGGGAAATCGCCAAGAGAGATAGATAATCAAGCAATCAAAGAACAAAAAAGATATAACAGATAAATCTGCAAAAAAGAATAAATAACGATAAGCAAAGATCTACAGTCTCTTTGTTAAGCAGTGAATAAACTATCAACATTTGGTATGAAGTATAATGCATAGCATTTTAATTGACTAAATTGATATCTATCTATTGATAGGAAGTAATATGTTACAAAGATAACACATTGCTACTGTTATATATTATTCTTGCTATAATTTTTCCTATGTACAATAGAATCAATACAACGATTCCCTTAAGATTCTCATCCAATCAGTCAATCCATTTTGAGGAGGAGGTAATACATATAAGGAATGTAAGAGCTACAGAGTCCATTCCGGTAAGGACACCCCGAGTGGGGCTGGGAGGCCGAATGGCAGGAGTCATTCCGTGCTCCTAAGCTAGGTGGAACGGCTCGAGGCGCCTTGTATGATCTCCCGTGTGATGCTCCATAATGACGATGGGCTGTTTGGATGGAACCTTAAAAGGGAATCCCATATGTACATGATGAATATTATAATAATGATTAGAATCTTATCTGAATCATCATTGGATTATATGTTTATTTATCTATTGATAAACAACATGATTACAAGATCTAAATCAGGTTTATCTTGCTTCAAGCATTCAACTAGTAAGTTACAGCTCTAACTATATTAAATTTGTGATACTAGGGCGAGATTTAGGGCAATCCCAAAAGGGGACATTACAACACGTAAGATTCCTAACTTGAGCGTACAGTTGAGTGACTATGAGGTGAAAGATGAGGTAGTAATGGAACCATGCCCTTGTGTTACCATGCCATGGTACCACCATTCATGAGCTATAGCCAACAAGTGTAAGTAGCAAACTTAATGGCCTCTTCTTCAAACATGGGATTCAATAAGAAATATGTATCCAACTTTTGTAACCATGCCCTAGCTGAACAATTGTCTGATCCATCAAATGTTGGTATAGTGATCTTCCCCAAATGTTGTTGTATGTCTCTCTAGGGCTGCTCTTCATACCTTCTCCTCCTATGCTCATTTCTTATTTTCATGTCATAATACTCAATGAAAGACATGTCATGACGAATGGCTAGGTTTAGGGCATTATATTCAGCATGATACCTTGCCATTTCGCCTTCTTGTCATGGTTGTATGAGTTGTTTTTCCTCAAAGGGATCTGCCTCTTCTCGTTGTAAAAATTTCGCCCCGAATGTCTTCGTGGGTGGATTAATTGAAACCCTGTCATTAGCTGAGTTGCTTCCTTCTGCAAAATTCTAATTGGGTCTACCAACACTCCATTGTTGATTCATCCCCCTTAAGATTCGAGTTATCTCTGCCATCGAATCTCTCATAGAGGACTGAAATTCTCTATTTTCCCTATTGTTGATTTCTTGAATATTTTCTTCATTTTTGTTACCCATGGTTTCCTCTTTCCTACTTTCCCTTCATTGATACTTAATTTCCCTATCACTCTTATGCATGAATCTGCATCAGACAATCCCACGGGCTAGCGAGAAAACGTGGCTTTGACACCACTGAAATATCCCCAACCAGTATTACACTTTCCAACTGAATTTCTTTCCACAAAATTAATAATGATCACAACTTAGCACAGCAATATTTAAAGAGCACACAGAGATAATTGGTATTTGCACTTTCACTAAAAAATTGATTCTCACAACAGTACAATATCATAGGGTGATTAATGATGTTTGCAATTTATTATTTCAACACAGTGAATATGGGGGTCCAATTACAAATCACGGTACTTATTATTGAAATATGACTGTCTCAGTTTACAAGATGTTCATCAATACACATTCCTAACCTAAACCGGCACTCTCAAGACTAATGAAAAATTAGGTGGGTCTGTTGCAAATATTCGCCAATGTCTTGACTTGGAGAATGCGGCCAGAATGGCCTTACGCAGTTTGAATACGTATTGTCGCCCAAATGTGGCGCTGGGAATAGTTCGGATGGCGCTGGAAAATGGATGGCAATGCAGGTTTCACGCCTCCAAATGGATCTTCATCACACTTGAAATCAAATTGTCGCCCTTAATACTCACTGATCTGTATGTGCATCAATCCGACCCAATAAGGTAAGTCGCTAGTGTTGAATGATGACTCGCAATTCAAATATTTGCATCCACTTCTAGGAGCCATATGGAGATCCTTAAGGGAAATGGTGTCCTTCTCCCCTCGCCAGCTAGCTATGAAGAGATCCTTGATCAGATTGGAACCTTCAAGATGATCCTACAATTCGTGGTTCTTTCCTTGCACACCCGTGTGTTATGATCTCCCTTCAACAGTGACAACACCTTGGCAAACCTGGGAAACAATCACCATTCGATTCAATGCTTGCAAATTCCTGGAATGGAATTTACTCAAGTATACTAGGCAGGGTTTTCATCCCACCTAGTGGCACCTCCTTGAGGTTTTCGTCTCAAGTGGCACAACAATTATTTGCAAACAGTAATACTAAAAACCAAAATCAGATGCCTTTGAAAATGAAATTGAACTGCTCCTCATACCTGTTTTGGAATCAGTCTTAAGGGCCCAAAGTGGCACCTTATTTCAAATTTGAAATTATTTTATATTTTTATTGTTAATATGATTATTATATTATTAGTGTTGAAAAACACTATTTTTAAAATTAAAAATATAATTAACTTGTGAGAGGATGAGGGAACATAACAGCAATCGCATGGTTTGTTTGGCATTGTAAACCTGTCTTGCTCATCTAAGAGTAAAGGATGTGACTAATTGGAAACCAATGAAACCCTATCAGAATCACGTGCAATTCAAGATTCCCACTTGTGTAAGAAGAGTAGTGTGTCTTCGTTCCTTGCGTGCCTTTATTAATTCTTGCATGTGCTTAGTGTTGCTATGTGTGAAATTGATTAAAAAGCCTAGTGGAATGGTAAAGGACAAATGAATTATTGAGGGGGGCGTTTAAGATTGAAACAGGGAAATTAAACATGTTAGAAGTGTTATTTTGCCATTATTTATGCAAAAATATATTGGGTTTTGGTTATATAAGTCATGGGGGGGATTGTCACTTGTTAAAAAGTAAAAATGACCTTAAGGAATAAGTTTGAAGGTCATCTTTAGATATTAGCTCAATGTTAGAATATCTACTTAATTTGAAAATTGGAAAAGGAATTAGGAGCTTTTTGAATTTGGGCTTGGGTTATATGCAAAGAAGTGTTACTCATTTCATTCCATTTTTCATTATGCAAAATTCTTTTTGGGTGAAATTGGGAGAGCAAAAAAGATAGAGAAGGGCATTTTGAAACCCTTGCTTGCTTGGAAGATTGGAAATGATTTGTTGAAGTTAAAAGATTGGATTTGTGTGGAGATTGTTTGGCTTGCTAAGATTTGCAACTTCCTTATTAGTCACCACTTCTTGAAGGTATTTCTCTTGTTTAATTTGTAATTTTATAGGAATTAAATGAAATAGATTGGTGATCTTAATGCATGGAATAGTTGTTGTCTTGCTTGTACAAATGGGTTTTCGTTAATTAAGAATTACACTTGCAATTTCATTATGTTGGGTAAGTTCTAGTTTGCAGATTTTAAATTTTGGAAACACAAATTTGTACCCAAACTCTTGCAAAAAAATTCTAGAAATTATGTGATTGCATATTTGGGATGTTTGGTAGATTTGGAACAAAAGGGTATAGTTGGAATTTCAATTGGGAGTTTTTCTCTCTTTTTTTTTGAAAACGTAGATTTGCTCCTAAACCCTACTTCTCGTACAATTTATGTAACTTGAAAACTTTAATCCCCTTAAAAATTAGATCAAAAGGGTATTTTTGAATTTTTGAATTGTCAAGTTTTAATTTTGAAGAAAATTTGAAAATTCATCAATGGAGGAACCTAGACATTGAAGGATTCCTTAGAAAATCTTAAATTATTTCTTTTTGGAATTTGAAATTTTTGGGATGTTATCATTTTGGGGAAACATGATTTTTGCCATAAAAATGAAATGTACTTTCCTTGGGATGTGTGTTGTGTGTAAAATTGTACCTTACTCCTCCTAAAGGCTAATTGAGTAATTTAGTCTCCTGAGAACGTGTGGTAGGAATGATGGGGAAATTAGGGCCTAGAGTGGATGGATCTAAATGTGAGATGTCACATTTGAAAGAAGACATGCAACATCATGAAAATCTTATGTGGTATGCCACATTTCAAAGAGGACGTAGGAGATCATAATAAGAAACACAAGATTTAAGTTATGCAATACATGATGCCTAAAATAGATGTATTGTTTAACAATAATGAACACAAAACTAATCGGATGCTACATTTGAAAGAGGACTTATTGCATCTTAATAAGGAATTAACTTAAGCATGCGATTACAGAAAGGATGTTTGAAAGAGGGCATATTGCATTGACAAGTGTTGTTGTAAGGGCACTTACTATTGAGACCAAGCGTCTAACTAGTTCTAGCTTGGTCTTTGAGAACCGAGGAAACAGCAATCCTTGTCCTAGGCTAGCCTTGTCTTCCTCATTGTTTGGCCTCGTGTAGTCCATCTTGTGATTGAGAAACTTTGTGATGTGTTCTCGATTGTGGCCAATTTGCAAGTGTATGGCATGTGTGATCCATTACCATGGAAACTATCTCCTAATCTAGAGGGGTGGGCCTCGGTCCCACATGGTTGGGTGATGCTGATCACCATTGGGATTGCGTGTTGTAATCATGGTGAAGCATCACGGAGTTCACGCAAGGATCTTGTAGCTCTTTTGTATCTATAGCTCTTCATGGCTTTAATCTATTGCAACTTGTTATATTTGAGAAAGTTGTAATCTTGAATTATGTTGTAATTGAATATTGGGATTATCATTATATTGGAGTGTGTTCCATCCATGTTTGGGATGTGAACACCACTTTGTAATCATGCAATGATTGCCTTTTGATTTAAGATCATGGTCTGAATTGAAATGGAAATCTCATTATTTGTAAATATTTGATTGATGTCAATTAGGCTTTACACGCACTCTTGTTGGAGGGTGCGTTATAGATCTTGTTATGGCATGGATTAATGAAATTATATGTTAGTTGTGAATTCTTGTAATGATAAGAATGCTTCGTAATATATTTTCCTTTTAAACATGTTGATATTGAAATTACATATGATGATAGGAAATCTTGTTATCTATGCATTATAGTCCATTTGGTTTAGAATGATAATGATTAACCTAGTTGAATAAACTAAGGAATGCAATGTAATAATGATATCAAAAGCATTGGTGAAGTGTATGTGTTCATCTCGTTTTCATTGATACATGTGCTTCTTGATGCATGAAATATATAGTGTTGTTAGTAGTGATTTGTCATGTAATTGGAGATGAAGTAATCCTAATAGTTAAAAGTATGCTTATAGATGTTTAAACCTTGCATGTGATGCTTAATAATATCGAATTCCATTGGTTCAAAACCATTCTTTGTTAGTGTGAAAATCAAGAGAGTTAAGACATGTTTTGTGTTAGAACTTTCAGTGTCACATTGGCTTAGCCATGCACCTATTTTAGTCTTGGAGATCTTGTTCATGTTTCTTAGTGTTGAAACATGATCCTAGGTGTCCTTTTGTTTGTTTGACTATTGTGGATCCTTTTGGCAACTTTGGTGTCAAGTTTGGTGTCTCCAAGCACCCCATTGTTCATTTTGGTCTTATGCATTGTTCTGCCTGTTTTAAACAGGGGCGATTCTACCGGTTTAAGGGGCAATTACAAGATCGCCAGGGGCGATTCTGCTCAAAAGGGGTGATCCTAAGATGGTGGGTAGTTGTCGATGTTTTCCAAAAATGTTTTCTAAAGGAAAGTTGTACCTTATAGTCTACTTGTTCTTCCCATTCTCTTGGTTTTATGTATTTTGATGTTCTTGTGATCCTTTAGTCATTATCAAGGTGTTTTTGTACTCTGAGGTGTGCTTTGTCATTTTCTAGTGAGACCACAGTGCGTTTTTGTATCTCTTTTGTGACCAACCACTCATGTCTTGTTTATTAGAATGTTTGGGTGTGTGAATCATTCCTTGGGTGTTTATTTGTAGGCTTGGATGTGTGAGGGATGAGCCTTAGCTTGTGCTTTAGTCCTTGTCTTTCGTTTGTGTCGAAGATGAGAGTGGAGCACTCTATTGTCGATTGTGAGGAGACTTTATCGCCTCTATCGTGATGGTGTCATCCCATAATGGTCTTGTAAGTCTTCAACCGATGTGATTATGTTTGTGTTTGTTGACCTTGTGCCATCTTGCACTTGGTAGTGTCATCATGTGCTTTGATCACAATGTTGGTAGAAGCATGAGTTGTGACGTGTTTGTCGCAATTGTAACACAAAAAAATTGTTAGCTCATGTTTTGTCTGTTAATGCCCTGATGTAAAAGTTGGGGCATTACGCCAATGGCAAGCAAGGAAGCCCAAGCCCTTAAGATAAGGCTCATTCTAAATTTTGGAACAAGTGGGTGAGGATGCTTTTTGCCTTGATTTGCTTCCATACATGAAATTGTAACCAGTGGTGAATATTAAGAATCTGCAATTGTTTGATCCTTTGATGCTTGATGAAGAAGAAGGCTTGTTGCTGCCTCCTATTGATGATCTTGCTCCACACAATCAAGAGGAGTTGGAGGGTGACATCATGCTTCAGAAGGAGGAGAGGACTCATAGAGGGGTACACAAGACTTGGCTAATTGGGCCAAAGGGGCAATTACCAAGCCAGCCGAAATGCTATACGAAAGAGGATAAGGGGAAAAAATTTCCTCAGTTGATGAGTTCCTAGCCTCCTAATTGGGAAGGTGTGATCCATAAATCAGATCTGCATGATTGGAAGGTCAATTGTCGTCACTTTCACCAAGAAGAAGTCAAAAAACTTTGAAGACCTAGAAAACCTTGTGGGTGATGGTTCCAAAACCAGCTAGGTATTCCTCCATACTGAAGATAACCTTGGGTTCATCTAAAGCATCTCAAAGAAGTCAGAGATTCAGGGAAATGCTGAAAAAAGTGAGTTTTTTGGTGTTACCAACAAACTGCCAGTTTTGGCAAAGGCAGTTTTGGAATCACCCCAGTGGTTACAAAACTGCCAGTCTGACACAAGCAGTGGTTTCGCACAGTTTGTCTTTTCAGGCAGAGCAACAGTTGCAAACGCTGTCATTTTCCCTTCCATGCATTATGTAGTGAGTCAGGCCGGTGTACAAAGAAAACCTGCCCAAATGAATTGTAAAAGATATAAAAATAATTCTCTAGCCTTGTGCAAATGCTGGCTCATGTTATGTTCTTCCTATATGTTCACAGAAGGCTGTTGCAAGATGTAGAACAGGCTTTCGTGGAGTTGCAGACACTTTGTAAGTGTTGAACTTGATTGTTCACGTTGATAAGTTTCAGATGGCCCTTGGGGTATTAATCCTACTTGTAAGGCTGATATATAGTGACGAGGAGTTTCAAGCTCACTCTTAATGGAGTTTTTTCCCATGAAAGTGTTTCTCCAGGTGTACCTTTGTGTTCAGTCCATTCCATGTTTGCATCTGCTGGCGTCAGTCCTCTTTCAATAGGTTACATACTTGTTTGCATAAGATCTTTGAAGCTTGAACTAGACCAATTTTCTTTAAGTATTAGCTTGTTTGTGGTAATAGAAAGTGTATAATGAGCTAGTATACATTAAATCTGTACTTGAAGAGCAGATTGGTGGAGTCTCCACACCTGTTTACAGATTGCCAACTCCTTAAATCGCTTTTTATTTATCACCATATGAAGTTCCCAGCAATTTGATCATAAAGTAAGAAACAGATGCACTGGTAAGGTCTTAATTCTCAACATCAATAATAGCTCCACCGAAATTCATAAAGCTGAGAAACTGAATAGCTTCTGAAGTTATTACTTGTCAATCTCCACCCCCACTGAAATTAGAATTCAATGTTGTTCTTTTAAAATGTTAAATTTCTCATTTAGACACTTATCCGTCACAATATGTGATGCATGAATAACTAGTAAAAGTCATAAATCTGAAATGCAGGTATTTTGAGCCTACAACACAACAGTCGGGCTCTATTAGATTAAATATATATCAGACAAAATGTCAGCAATATGTCTGAATCAGATTTCCAAAAGTACACAATACATAATGCTCTTGTTTGAATGATATTACATGCAAATAAATATAACAAAAATGAATCCTTAGTGAATGTGAATTGTAACTTTGAAGACCATGTGTAACACAGTATAATACAGACCTAAAGAAAGGGCCCATCATTTAGCATACTAAAAATCATCTAGACAAAAATCATAAAAGAAGAGATATAAAATAAACTATTCGTACCTTTTTCCCCAATTTTTGGCATAACACTGCTCGAAGTCTCAGTAACTTTAATATCTTTATGGTCCTTCTTCTGAACATTTTCCTTGACAGATGGCTTTGTAGGTTTCGACTTAAGGATCATGTCAAACAGAGCATCTTCAGAAAGAAAAGGTGTCCTACAAGAAGATGAGCGAGTTAAGTAACATGATCTCAAAATGAAATGTATGACATGTAAAACATACAGAAATAGTCAAAAAAGACACCAGCTACAAACCCAAGCTCCTTTGCTTTCTCGGATTTTCGGCCTCCAACATCTTCATCAGCCAGCAAATAACTCTGATGATCAAAACAAGAGTTTGATACTAATTGTCAATTAGTTGTGATATTGATCAAGAGGATGAAAAGACTTTATTTCCAAAAAGAAAATCCTATAACAACCGTTTTCTTGCTGACAGACCCTGTAACCCTGCCACCATGGCGCTTAATCAGATCTTCTGCTTCCTCCCTCTCTAAACTGTGTTAGAAACAAGAGGCAGTGAATTTGACTTTAAGGATGAAAATGTTAAAAGCATACTGAAATTTAGGTACATTGAAATTCTTAAAAAGAATAGAGTAATAACCAGTTGCCATGAAAAGGTACCTGTCAAGAGTCCCACTTATTACGAAGGTCAGACCCTGCAAGCAATTTTCAGCGCCTTCTGGAACCTCCTGAAAAAATGTTGAATGAAAATTTGAGATGAAATGCAAAACAAAACTACCAATTCACACCCATTGGCCATAACATTGCCAAAAAATAAAAAACGTCCAGACAACAAAACATTGAACTAATTAATGAATGTATGTTAAGGTCATTGGAACTATCTAACCTTTTCGCCTTTATGTGGAGGAGCAGCTCTTTCCCCAAAGTTACCAAAAGCACCTCTCCCGCCTCCTCCGCCTCTACCTCTACCTCCACTGGTGCTTCCACCTCTACTTCTGCCACCTCCACCTCTGCCACCATTCTGAGGAAGACTTTCACTTTTATTTTTTGCAGACAAATTATCACCAATACCACTGCTTCCTAAATTAGACCCATCTGAGTAATCTCCTGACATTCCATCATTTTTTTTATTCGTAGTCTTACTCTTATCTTTAGTTCCTTCTGTGTCATCTTTGCGAAGCTTCTTGGGGGATGGAACTTTTATCTCAGATGTGTCATCCACGTCCACTTTCTGTTTCTTTCTTTTTGTTGAAGCCTTGTCTGGCTTGAATTCCTCCTCTGGGGTCGATTTAATAGTGCTTTCAAGGTTGGGTGTTGCAAAATATTTACTTACTTTCTTCCTTCCTGCATTTGCTCCTTCTGAGGCATTGTCCTGGACATTAGAAGTAATAGAACAAACTTAAAAAACCATCTTTTAAGCAATCAATAACTAGGCATTAATTTTTCAATTAAGAACACCAACTTCAGATTTCATCAAGTAGTATTAAGGCGGAGAAGTTGCTAATTTAATGACCAAGGTATAGAAAACCAACTTCTGATTTCATCACTAGGCATGCTCCAAAATGCTAATACAGTCGTTATAATGAAGACCATACCAAATAATCAAATAAACAGGGATAGAAGACACTGTGGTTTTACCTGTTTTGGAGTCTCTGTTTGCTTTGGTGTCTCCTTTTCAGACACGGTGTTTTTATGAGGTTGCTTCATGAACCATTTGCGTATGTCCGACTGAAAGCACAATAAGAAGTTCAGAGGCAATGCTAAGCAACTTTAAAACCAGCAATTTTAAAAATTTGCTTGAAAATTCGTTTATCTACAGAGGGAAAATGTTTGGATTGAATGTTTCTATATCTTTTTTGTTTGTCAAATGGGATAAGCTCAAGTAGTAAATCACCGGAGCTTTCAAAGTGGCATGTTCAAATTCCCAGGAGACATGTTACATGGCCAACAAGATAACTGTTGAATGTTGAATGGGTATCGGTAAACTACCACATCCAATTCTGGGTGTGGTGAGCATATCCTAGTTAACAATGGACGAGGCCAGGTGGATGAATTCCACCTACGAGATACCCCTCTTCATGGCAGAAAGATGTTCTAACAACTTAGCATGGGGTAAATGACTTTGTTATTCCAGTCGGATTTCTGTACATTTGTTGATGCAATATAGTTTAAAACATGACAGTCTGTTTAAGAAGTGAATTGTATTAGCATTTGTGTTGGAATTTCAAGAACATTTCTCACCGCTAGTACCCTCCATAAACAAAGAGGGTGTTCGGTTCTTTAGAGAATAAAAATACATTTTACAGACCAGTAATTCCTTTGTTAGAGAGAATGATAGACGAATTTCAAAAACGGAAAGAAGAAAGACAGAGCTGTAGAGAACATAACGAACAATTTCCACAAACGAAAAAAAGAAAAGACATTGCTGAAGGAAACCCTGAGCCTACCATGGGTGCAAATATTGGATTTTGAAGGGCTTTCAGCGCCAATCAGTAGCTTGTGTCTGCAAAGCAAAAACCCCAACTCTTTCCCGCCTGCTTGATTCTGTTGAAGGATACGGCAAGCTAAATAGACTGTGTATTAGGCAAAATCAAGAAGGAAATATAGGTTAGTCCAATTCTGTCTAGTGGCCCCGCCTGTCAAGCAACTTTTTTGGACAGTTATTTATTCAAAGTTGTCTTTCAAATGTTAAAGACATATTTTATTTTACATATATACTAGCACTTCCACCTATGGGAGGTTCAAGGATTATGTTGATAGAACAACCCACGAGTTTAGGAAATTTTCCGGCCTAATTTTTTTTACGGCATGAGACAATTTCGAGCACTATAATGCTCACATATAAAGCCTATCGATTAATTATAGACTGGCACTTGCACCCATAAGAGGTTCAAGGAATACGCCGATGGTAACAACCGACGACTTTAGAAAATTTTCTGGTATGAATTTTTTTTTACAGCATGAGACAATTCCGAGCACTATAATGCTCACATATAAAAGTCTATCGACTAATTAGATATACAAAAATGTATAGATATGGTCATATGGCCATCAAATCTACACCTTAATCCCCATTGCGAATTTGTTTGGACTAAATTTAGACAAATCTCTTCAATTTTGCTTTTTTATCATTATTCAATCTATCTCCCTATTATGGAGTAAAAAGACCAAAGGTTGAGTGTGTAAGCCATTAAAGTGCCTACTTTACCTCTTATCTTTTGTTTGATATTCATTTTTAGTTTTATTGTAAATTTAGTGTTCTAATGTTTAATTTGACTTGTTATACATATAAGTTGACTCTAATTGTAAATTCATAACTCAAATTTATTATTCATCTTAGAAATGAGATTAGTATTTTTTTAATGTTTTTCTTGCTTTTCTAAATTGACCTTTTCAAAGAATTTGATCATTATCTATCAATGTGTGCTAAAACACTTTGAATTGAGTACTTAGGATCTTGTATTTAAGGACAGTTGCAGGTCATTAGTTATCATGCTTGATGGTGGAAGAGACTTGATTCATATCACTAAATAAACATTGTAAGGCTTGCCTCGACACTACATTAGTAGATACTACACATCAATTTATCATATAAGCACTTTGCATCTTTGTTTGGAAAATTTTCCAACTTTATTAATCAACAATGGGGGCAAAATAGTTATCTAGGAAATTATCGCACTTCCCTCTACAAACCAGCAATCTCCCCAAGGTGCTTTTAAGCACCGCCAAGTTCAAACACAAGAAAATTCACAAGTGAACAGGCGCTATAGATTTACAAAAGCAAAGGACTAAACCGCATTGGGAGGACTAGACCACATGCATGAATTTGTCCAATACACTCGAAAGATCAACATTAGTTTGTCTCTATTTTCTCATCACCTTTCTATTATTAGATCCATATTATCTCACATCTATCACAACATTTAAATCGAGCAAAGGGCAAGATCATCTGTCACAATTTGAAATAGCTAAATTTTTAGTGTTTGGAAATGTCACCTTTTGCTATCAAAAAAGTTATATATGACTTGCAATGGACGGTGACAATTTTCACTAATTGTGTATGGGAAGATCATCGAAAATAATGTGATTTCCCTTTGTGTTGAAATGGGCAACTCCCTCGAGCAAATAAAAAATCAAATAAAAATATGTACACCACTTCAATATTCACAAGCTTTGATCTAAGGTTTGAAATAATATTGAAAAAAAAACATGGAATGCAATAATTTTGGACCTTTAAATAGAACATGGTCTGAAATGAACACTAAACATCTTATGGAGAGATTTTTTTGGTTTTCTAGAAAGACAAACACGCATGCATGGATTTCTAGATAGATTGCAAAGAACATGAATCTATGCATGTGTGTTTGTTTCTACAAAATCCATAAAATGTTTTCATAAGGTGTTTAGTGCATGTTTTAACCTAAGTCCTATGTAAGGGCCCAAAACTATTACATGACATATTTGATTTTTTAGTATTATTCCAAATCCCCAAATGAAAGCTTGTGAATATTGTAAGCGTTGTGCATAATTTTATTTATTTTTTACATAAGGGAGTTGCCCCTTTCAATGCAAAGGGAAATCACATCATTTCTTGTGACCTTCCACCACAATGTTAATGGAAATCATCATTATTTATTGGGTGAGTCACACATAAGTTTTTAGATAGAAAGAGGTGATGTTTTTAAACACTAATAGATTTTTGTGGGTATGTTAGAAAAGAAAAGTGCTTTATCTTTCTTTTCCTAACTTTTTAGCATCACCATGTCACTTCTATTCCATGGGGTCATCATTTTGGACCTTTAGCACTTGTTCAACACCATGATTTACCTATAATTTTGAGAAAGGATTTTCTAAAGTTTGCAAGTGATCGATCTCATAATGTGGATGGACATAAAACTTTCAAATTTGCATGCAATATTCTTGGGGTTACTTATGAAGATGTAGTTGTAAGAACTTTTGTTGAAACCCTAGTTGGACATGTTGAATGGTCTCATCAACTTGCATATGCATGTGTTGTTGATTGGAAGCATGTAAATTATTTTTTGGCAAGGTTCAAGTGTGTTGAAAATGAATATGAATTTTTGCTCCAAATTTCTCAAATCCAAAAATAAGGAGATGAGCCTAAGAGAGATTTCATAATATGCCTCAACAATTTTTTGAGGAAAATTCCAATTTCTACTAAGCCAAGTCCAAACAACTCTATTTGCTAGAACTTTATTATTGTGCTTGATCCAAAAATCAAATTTCTACTAAAGATAAACAAAATAGTTGATATTAAGATATATCAACAATAGGCAATGGAGATAGATGACAATATGATAATATCTAGAACAATGAAGTCAATTACCAAATATCCATCAAATGATTCGTAAGCAAAAGTATGGACAAAGCCAGTTATAAAGAAGTGGGCTTTCCAATAGAGCATCCCTTTTCCTACTTGTATGCAAAATCACATAGAGTATATAAATGTTTTGCCTACCCCTCTAGATTTTCTCAATCTCATGGTGCTAGATGAAGGAATTTTGGCTATAAAAGAGCATGTTTTTGTACCAACTACAAGAGTAATTGCACAAATCATATGTTTTCCAATGAAGATGAAAGTACACGACAATTAAAATATCAAAATCATGTGTGTGTTCCTACTATCATTGAAGAAGGCCCTTGTTGTATAAGGGTTTATCATGAGCCAAGCTACTCTTTCTCTTATTCCTTTTCAATTGAAGAGTTTTATGGACTCCCTTAAAATGGTGAATCAAAATAATTTTAGCCCACTCAAGAATCTAAATCTCTTTTCTTTTAAGAGATTGACTTAGCTCCAAATTTGTCCCCTATTATGCATGTGAAAGAAGAGATGTGTTTTGAGGATTTTGTATTTTTTAATAAGTCAAAATTTGAATACTTTCTTGTTGACCATCGTGCTTGTCAAAAACATGAATATGTGTAATTAAGCATCCATTTCCATGCAGCATTGAATGAGGCCTGACTATAGTTGTCCAAGCACACGATCAGGGAAAAAGTGCATATATGATGTCGGTCCCTCGATCCAACATCAAATTCTTCTCATGATCAAACAAAGTAGGGCATACAAATCGATCAAGTGAAGCAATGCATGTTGAACCGCATCGAGTACCCATCAACCCAATGCACATTTCACCTGGTGAATCATTTTTCCCACTATGGATAGGTAGATATATGGAAAAATTATGCTTCTATAGAGTAAAATCAACAAATGTGTATGAATCTCATCTATAATAAATACTTTCCTATTCATTTTGAGCCTAAAGTATTGTCCAATTCCCAAATGTGCTTTCCCCACACAAACCTTAATGTCATCCTAAGCCTTTGTTCACAATCAATCCTCCTCACAATCTTAAGATTACCTATTTCAATGGTTGACCTCTCAAGTTGTAAGGAAGGGCTACTATTTTTCTCAACTCATCAATGGTTTTTTTACTCTTCCATTTCCCTTCATCACTTCTTGTAAATAAGTGTTTTGTTTTTACTTTTGTGTAGTGCATCTAATGTTCTATTTTTTCTATTATTAATTTCTTTGTTTGTGTGTCTTGCATGTGTTTATCTCCCTCTTGTGTTTCAATGGGAGAATATCCCACTTTCATCCTTAACCCTTGCTTTTCTTTTTATTTGGTTCAAAATCCACCTTTAACTTGCACATGCTTTTGAACCTAGTTATACCTTATCAATTGTCTGCATTGTTAATTCAAAAATATAAAATTAGGTTTTGATCCTTGAAAATAAGAAGCAAGTTTGCATATCTAATGGCATGCAATGATTTAGAAAATATAGTGGACATAATATTTTATCATGGAAGACATGCATTTTTCTTCACAATGTTAAGAATATAGTTATACCACCTGGGTTCAAGATTGCGTCAAATAAAGGTTTCATTCAAGAATGGTCATTTCCAAAGACTACTTAAATGTTATGCCCTTAATCTTATATTGGTATAGGGTTATGAGTAGTTGGCTTATGGCTACCTTAACTCTTAATTGAGTTGTATAATCATTGGTATAGACTGATATAGGTATTTAGGTCATCCTAGGTGATATATTTTGGTATCTAAATCAACCTGGGTGATATTTAAGGCTTGAGTATGGTATATATAGGAGGTAGAGCTTAGTCATTAGCATCATATTGCAAAGTATGTTCTTCATTGGAGACTTTTGGAGGTTTCCCCCTTGAAGTGCCATATCATTATCAAGTATTTGTAACATATTATCTATTATATTCTTCTATTGTGCAAGTTGTTTCATTACGAGTGGTATCAGAGTATGATCTTGGCACCATGAACGCAAAAAATTAGGCAATTTTTTCAATTTTGGAGGTCATTTTGGAAAGCGCATATCTCTCTCATTTTGGTGAATTTTTTCAAGATTTTTGAAGGGTTTTTCAAGGACACATTGAAGCTACTATGGTCTAGATTTGAGATCATTTGGATCAAATTAAGAAAGTTATTGCAAAATTAGGGTTTCTACCAATTTTTCTCTCAAGGCTATAAAATAACGAATTTCTTGGAGATTTTTTGGGAAGTGAGATCTAGGTCATGGTAAGCTATAGTAAACAATTTAGATTAATTGGATTTGTTTTGTGTGTTTTATTGCAAAGTTATTTTTCCTCGTCATGGCAGGGTCGACCATAAAAGGGAAAAAGAATCCTGCCACACCTGAAAAATCTCCAGATAGGGAGGATATAGAAAGTGGGGAGACTTATACTATGCTATGCATGAGGAAATAACCAAGGTGAAGGAAGATATTTCATCAGTGAAGACGATGATTGGTGAAATGTTTAGGAAAATGGATTCCCTTGTGAATGTTGTGAACTGTAATGGAACAAATTCACATAATCAAAATTGGGAGGGAGAAGATACTTCTAAGGGACATGATTCTTGGGGGGTTGAATCAGATCTCAAGATGGGTCAACACTCCAATCATTCTATGGCTAGGCACTTCATACCAAAGATAGATATTAGAAAGTTTGATATTCAAGATCCTACCAATTGACTCTGCCAAATGGAACAATTGTTTGATATTCACCATGTTCCTTGTTAACAAAAGGTGGCCATGACTTCCATATACTTGGAACCTGACCAATTCATTTGTATTGTTGGCTATGTAAAGAAAATAAAAAGAAAGGACGTGTTGTCACTTGGTCTATTTTCCAAGAGGAATTCACTACACATTATGATGACAATCTTATGGATAGCTACTTCAGATATATTACCAAATTAAGGCAAAAAATTATGGTCAAGGATTATATTCATCAATTTTACACTTTGACTTTAAGAGGGGAAAATGTGGCAGCACAAAATTTGTTGGAGTTATTCCTTGGATGCTTAAAGGAGCATATCAAATATGAGGTACACATGTTCCATCCAAATTCTATCTCTCAAGCAATGATTATGGCAAGGCAAGTAGAGGAGAAATTTATGGTTAATAAAAAGGCAAGGTTTTGTAAACATAAGAGATAAAAGCTCTCCTACGCAATTACTTCCACAACCTACTATATTGATGCCACAAAAATATGAAGAGAAGAGAGCAAAAGGATTTGTTTTATCTGTGATAGCAAATACAGTCAAGGACATAAATGCATCAAAAATAAATTGTTCTATATTAAAGGGGTGAGTGGGGAAGAGGACGAGGAGGAACTAATATTAGGGGGTGACAATGAGTTAGATGATAAATTAAGAGATACTCAACCAATCATTTATTTTCATGCACTTGCTAGAGTTAGCACCCCACAAACTCTCAAGGTGGTAGGTTTCTTGATAGACTCGAGAAGCACTCACAACTTTGTCAACAAGAAGTTAGCTACTTGTTTGAATTGTTTTACATATCTTGTTCCAAAATTTCAAGTCTAGATTACAGATAGGGGTATTGTTAGTTGCTCAAGAAAATGCCATAGGATTAAATTGACCATGGGATAATGGTCATTTCCAAAGACTACTTTAAAGGAAGCCAAGGTAGGGAAATAATTCCTGTGCTAATATAAGAGGAGAGATGAACTAAAAAATGTGATCTAAAATAATTTGTAGAAAAGAAACAACACAATAAAATCATTCACCATAACACAATGATGTATTGTGGGAAAACCCTTTTGAGAAAAAAAAACTAGCCTTCAAACTCCAAACCAATGTATTAATCAACAACAATATTAGTTACAATACAATCCAGGCAAGGAGCCTTCACAAGAGACAACACCAACACTCAAATCTAGAGTAATATCGATAACATAACAATGCATCTGAAGTACACTATGCAAAACTCCATCCAAGCACCCAATCAATATAGAAACCAATACATGAAACCACCAAAGGGGAATCATAAAACCATGAGCTAATACCACCCAAAAGTGGCACCCAAATCCCAAGAAGCATCCTCATGCCAAATATAGCATATTCCTTACACCTATTGCAAGAATATGTCATAACATGTTATATTTATCCTCCCAACTTGGGTACTCCAATTTGTCTTATTCATAGCTTCTAAAGATGTTTTTTTATAGTGTCATCAGCATGTCATAGGTTGGTGAGTGTTCTTGGTCAACATGTGTAACTCCCTATTACAGCTCTCTAATGCATCATAGAAGCTCTCACATTTTTACAAGGGAGGCCTAACTTCCGGGAAGCTAATTGGGTCCCATTTTTAAAAATTGAAGATCTCAAAGTGCTCCACATCATAGTAGTTCCAACTTTAGCTAGTTAAAGTTCATTTCAATAATTTCTAGGGCTAAAAATGACCTCTATAGCCCATTAATTACATTGTATTTTCTCAACATTGAGATGCACGGTTGAGATACCTTTCCAAAAATTCTCCCACTTGTCAAACACCTTCTAAGAACAAAGGGAATACCAACACTATCAACTAACTACTATGGGCTAAGAAACCCGTATTCTTGTAGAACCACTTGAGCTTCTTTGTGCTTGTTGGCTTCGTCAATGCATATACAACATTCTTCAAAATGTAAAATTTATTTAGGATCACCCTTCCATCCTCTACCATGTCTTGAATAAAACAATACTAGACATCAATATGCTTTGTCTGTATATGAAAGGTCAATTTCTTTACCAAATAGATGGCACTTTGATTGTCATAATTAACTCTAATAGCTCCCTAACTAAACCCCACATCTAAACACAATCTCAAAAGTCAAATAGCCTCCTTACAAGCATGAGTAATTGCCCCATACTCTATCTTTGTCATAGATAGAGTGACCACAACAAGTCACCTACTCATCCAACTCACTCCACAACCAAATAAGTTAAACATGTAGCCAATCGTAGACCTTCTACTATTGACATCCCTTGCCCAATCTAAATCCACATAACCCTGAATATCCACTAAGTATTGGTCCTCTAAAATATCATCGTGATAGCATATAAAGTACTCAAGAGTACCCCACAATTACCTAAAGGACCAATTCATTGCAATCGAAATTTCCCATCCAAGATTAATCTTGTAATGACTCAAGACTCCCACTACTTGGGTAATGTTTGGTTTAGTAGAAATTGTAGTGTACATAAGTCTCCCAACTGCACTATCATAGGGCGTTGAATTTATCTCCTCCATCTCTACGAGTTTCATATGACACTATTTGATTGAAAGATTAGTTCCCATAGAAATAGGAAGTCACTAGTTTGTTGTTAGCCATACTAAAACGCTACAATACATACTCAACATACTTCCTTTAACCAATTCTAAAGTTTTATGTTAGCCCTGTCTCATCTAATTTCCATTCCAAGGATGTACTTAGCAACCCCTAAGTCCTTCATTTCAAACTATAATGAAAGCTAAGATTTCAAATCCCTAATCATTTCCTTACCATTACCAAATAACAACATATCATCAACATACAAAGTGATGCTAATAAAATTATCACCATCATGTTTATAGTAAACACAATGATGTAACTTAGACCTAATAAACCCCAACCCTAAAACATATGAATCAAAAAATTTATACCACATTCTAGGAGAATATTTTAAACTATAGAGGGGTTTCTTTAATTGACAAACCAAGTTTTCCTTACCCTTCTCAATGCAGTTCTCTAGCTGTGACATGTATATCTCCTCCTCTAGATCAAAATATACAAGAAAACTATCTTCACATCCATTTGCTCAACCTCGAGATCAAAAGCAACAACACAAGCTAATAACATTCTAATAGATGTTAACTTCGCAAAAAGGGAGAAAATCTCATCAAAATACTTTCCCTCAACCTAGGAAAAACCTTTAGAAACCAACCATGCTTTGTACTTCTTGATATTACCATCAATGCCCAACTTCTTTTTGAACACCCATTTGTACCCAATGAGTTTCTATCCATTAATCAACTATACCAAGTCCCATGTATCATTCTTCCTTAGTGCAACCATGACATCCATGGCCAATTTATGGGACTTATAATCATCCATTTCCATTACCTCTTTAATTGTTCTAAGCTCATCCATGTTAGTCAACAAAGCAAATAGACATCTAAAATTAGGCAGTCTATACCTTTTTAGTTGCCTCATATACCAAGTGGAGCTCCTCAAAAGCTAAGGTGGGGGTTCTACTTCTTCAAAATGCTCTGATCTCTCCATATTTCCTTCCTCATTTCGTCCAACCTGTACATCTAGTTCAACATCTGGTGCAACCTTCTCATTCACTGGACGTAGTTGTACAATTGACTTCCCATCCTCATTTGGCTGCTCAATTGTAGTGGAGGGTTTGACCTCCCTAAAAATCACATTTTGATTGTAGAGAACTTTTTTGCCCACAGTACTCAAAGCTTGAACCCTCCCACGACAATGCCATAGCCAATGAAGATACATTCCATAGCCTTATTATCCAACTTTGATCGCTTCTCCCTAGCACATGAGCATATGCCTCACAAACAAATACATGAAGATGTTGAACTAAGGGATTTTTTCCTTTCTAAACCTTCACAGGGGTTTTCTTTGCAAGCATTGATGTAGGAGACCTATTGATCAAGTAACATACATAGTAGTAATTGGTTCTACGAAGAACTTTTATTCTAGGCTAGACCCATTGAGCATACTCCTAGCCCTCTCCATCAATGTCATGTTCATGCATTCTATAACTTCATTCTATTGAGGGGTGTATGGATTTGAATCATACATTTCTATGTCATTCTCATTATAGAATCTTCCAAAGTTTATAAAACAATACTCATTGTCATTGTTAGTTCTCAACACCTTAATCTTTCCACCAGTCTAATTTTCTATTGGAGCCTTAAACTCCCTAGACTAACTAAATAACTTGGATTTACTTTTGAGAAAATACATCTATGTCCTAAAATAATCATCGATAAACTATATAATACAAAGATTTTGACAATGGAGGAACATATATAGGACCAAATACATTAGAATGATTGATATCTAACAACCTAAAAGATTTTTGAGAACTAAAGTAAAATTGAACATGGCTTTATTTTCCATAAATATAATGCTCACAAAAATCAAACTCAAGAGAACAATCAACAAGCCTCTCTACAAGCTTTTTTTCAAAGTTTGTAGACCTCTCTCACCAATATGGCCCACATGCTAGTGCCACCACATTTTCTTCTCAGCAGGTAATTTATTATCTGAGGTAAGAGCATGCTTAGGTACCAAGAATATATATCCATCAAAACTACATATAACAAATCTCTTCACTACAAGATTCAATGACTAAGGTGTAGAATCTACAAATCTCTTCATTATATGTACTTAAAAACTATTGCATCATATGTAAGTATATACATCAAGCCAAAAGAGGGTACCAACTCAAACCCCCTTTTCTAGCACCATCGCTTCTCAAACCATCTTACAACCTCCATTGTCAAAGACTACTTGCACACTTGCATCATTCATTTTGCTTATAGACAACAGGTTCCATGCCGAACCAAGGATGTTTAGGGCTCTAGTAATCATTTTGACCCTCTCATCAAAGAATCAAATATTGACTATCTAATGACCAACAATGCTAAGATATGATTGTCACAATGATATTCTATATATACTCAACATTAAAGTGTATGAGATGAACTCAAGATAAAACATATGTTGCACCCTTGCTACAGACATGATTCAAATCACTCCCACTCTTATGAAAAGATCCAATCAAGTAGGGATAATCCAATGGACTACCCTCTTCATGAGGATTCACGCTAATTTGTTCACTCAATTCATGAGGAAGGAGTGCCCAATGATAGACATTGGTGTTTAGGCGAGGTGTTGGTGTTGGAGTGTTGGGATGTTGCCTAGCAAATATTTAGAGAGGTGTGGTTTTAGTGATTCTAATCTATCCAGGTGGGTCACTCATTTGAATTTGATTTAGGTTTTGTAGAAAAGGTATTAACTTTGTGGGTCTCTAATTTGATCAGTTCTTCCGAGAGGGTTAATTCTCTTGCATGGAATTATTCTCTTGTGCACCTCCTTTCCTTTGCCTCTTGTATTTGTCTTAGGATGGTTGCTTGATCTTGGACTTATTCTTCATTCTATATTTCTTGTATTGGTTGAGTTTCTCTTATATTACTTAGAACTGCCTCTATCCAATTTGCTCTAACTCCAAGACACATGGGTGTAAAATGCTAAGTGTTATGGAGAAGCAAAAATTTAGGAAAGTAGCTTTAGTGAGTTTGTTTGAACGTTTAGTTGATGTTTGCTTGTTAATTCATTTGATTCACTTTATTTGTTTGATTTGAATGTTGATATGATCTGTTATGTTTGAGAGGTTTCTAAAACCTGTGAATGAGCTTATCAGTTGTGTTTCTATTTTTAGTTTTGGATGAATATAATGCTAAAATGTATGCAAGAAAATAGTTAACTATATTTTTGTGTTCCTTTTCCAAAAAATGCTTTCAAATGAACTAATTATCCAATGAATGAAGCAACTTCTTTTTTCTATTTTCAATGAATGCAACTAAATGAATTAAATTTACCTAGATGTAAAATCTACAATTTGTTTTTGTGGTTTTCTATTTTCTATTGATGAAGGAATCTCATTGAAATAATCTTGTTATTGTTTGATTGTTGAATTGAAATAGATGTCAATTTTTAATTAGGGATAACTCATTTTGTAGATGTTTTGATTTGAAAGAATACTTTGAAGCAAGTGAATAAAAGTAAATAAGAGTGAGAGACCAAGTTTAATTTAAAGAGGCAACTAAGTATATGTAGAGGTAACCAAAAGAAAATAAGATCACCTGGATACATGAAGCATGAGGGTGTTTAGATATGAAAGGACACTATTAATCATAGGGAGATGACAATGAGTTAAGGGAAAAAGAGCAACAATCAAGGGAGTAATTCATTTCACTAGGACTGAAGCAAACTCTCAATCAAAGGTCAAACTAGAAGAAAAATGATTGAAACTAAAAGATTCATGTGCCAACCAAAGATGACAGGGTTGCCCCTTTTAGCAAAATGGGTCACCCCTTTTTCTAGGGCAGGTCACCCTAGCAACCTTGCAACTTAACTTGGGTCACTTGGGTGACCCTAGGATCTCTCAAGTGCCCCTTGTAGCTGAAGGTACATTAACTTAGTTTTAAAGGATAGAAGGGATGCATAAGCTAAGTATGTAGTTTTCAATGATGGTGAACACACGAGGGTGGGTCCTAGAAACATAAGGGAACTTTCGTCAAGGTGGAGTGACCCTAGGATCTCTCAAGTGCCCCTTGTAGATGAAGGTACATAAACTTAGTTTTAGAGGATAGAGGGGATGCACAAGATGATGAGGTATAAACAACCTCATTCCTTTGATAAAACAAATAACCCTTTTTGCATTACCCAATCACCCTGGCCATGCTAATTTGTTTATTTTTAGAAGCAATATTTATCTATTTTTAATGAAATGTTGTACAAATCTTTATTTCCTGAATTGATTGAAAGTAGCAATTAAATGTTGATATAATGATATGTAGAGTTGAATAATTGTGCAAGATTAATGCACAACCTACGAGAGGAGTGGACTTCAAACAGCTGAGATCAAGTGCGTTGAAAGTTGAGGGTGCGTGCCAGAAATTTTAGGCATGCATTGATTAGAGACTCTTTTAATTCTGTTTACTTATGTTGGTTATCTGAGACTTTATGGCTCCACTCATAGCCTTTTATATGTTTTATTCCATAAAGACACCAATAGTTGAAATTTTGTTTTTATGTTATAAGACTTTTTCAATGGCATTTTACCGCCATTTGGAATATAGGATTTCATAATAGTTCAATTTTAGTTAGTTGCTCAAAACATGGATATATATATATCATACTATGTGAAGAATGAATATCAATCTATTTTTGGCAAATAATCGAAGAGCTATGTTCTGCAATATTTTCATGAATACAAATAGTGTTATTATGAGTATTTCCTTTTGAGTTATGAAGATATGAATGGAGTTACTATGTTGTTGTGGAAATAATTGAATGTGATCTGAGTTAAAAGACGAATTTCTCCCAAGAGTTGGCCACTCGCAGGATCATAGAGTAGATAAGTATTTATGTTTTAGTGAATGTTCTGTTTAAGATAGTGTTATTTTATGTTTAGTTTTATGGTGTGTGCCTGCAGGTTGTGATATTTAAGACGTTAATTCTTAGAGCTCTATTTGTTTAATATTTCGGGAGCATCTGCTTTAGTTTTAAATTGTTGTTAACTGTTAGTTGAAAGTTAGAATGTGTGTGTAGTTATAGGATTAGTCACTGCTTGAGTTCATAGTAAAAATTGCATGTGTGAATTTCTAGTATAGAATTCAAATGCTTTCTAGTATAGAGTTCAAATGCTTTCTAGTTTGATATGTTGTTTAAGCCTTTTTAAAGATTTAGGAAATTGTTTCTAGACGAGATATCCAAACGATATTCCCTATTACATACAGCCTTGGACACTAATCGGTCGATAAACTGATATTTTTTAACTAAAGTGTTAGGACCTCACGATAATCTGTCACTTTTTGGCACCATTGCTAGGAAGCATGATTCTTTTCTAAGTGTTATTAGGGAAATGCTTGGAGACTCTTGTAGTAAACACCCAAAAATAGTTATCAAACCTCTCTTTTTGCATGGTCAGGAAATGAGGTCTACACAGAAGATTTATAACGACCCCCCCAATAGTAGTTCCAACCAGAAGTAGGGAGGTAGAAGTCTCAGCTAAAGAACTAAGTTACGAATTGATCAAGCAAGATCAACCTGAGACCTCCCAAAATACCCCAAAAGTTCTACCATCAGACCAGACCTTTGAGGAGGTGATCATTCAACCAACAAACCTAGTCTTCGAGGAGGAGAACATTCCTTTTGACATCATGGCTAATAATCATAATAATGACCCTCTCAATGGCATAGCAAACCACGGAGATGGTGATAACCTGAGAAGAGCGGCAACATGAACACTAGTAAAATTTTGGCAAATAAATGACTAGGTGACTAAAACTTTTAGTCACAACAACTAAAAATGACTAAATTCTACTAATTTTTTGCAACTCAGCTATAAATGAGTAAATAAATGACTAATTTGGTCGTTGACTAAAAAAACATTTTGTCAAAGAAATAAAATGACTAAATAGTTAGTCACCCAAATACAAATTAGTCAAAATTTTAAAAAGAACTTTTCTGGAAATTATTGGCGAGATGTATTGTTGCGATTCACTATTCATGTTCATTCCAACATTTTTCGCTATCTGCATCGCCATCATACCTTGTTCTGTATCTTCCTTCTGTTTGCACTCAAATCTCCAACTCCTTACTTAATATCACCATCACCATCACACTCTTCACTTGCAGGCACTCTAACATGCTCTTCACGCTTGGAATATCTCTGACCCTTCAGAGCTACTTGTGGTGGACTCAGCGAAAAACAAAAGGTCAGGAATGTAGAGATGAAAGTACTTTCCCAGAGCTACTTCGCACTGAGGCATTTTGAGTTATAGTAGCTACTTGCATGGGCGATAAAGAGGAGAGGACCTAGAGACTTCTAAAAAGGTGGGCAATGAATTCAGAGTTTGTTGCAACGAATTTGAAGTCAGCAAGGCCCTCTGCAACGAAGTCAGATTTGGGGACACCCTTTGCAACAAATTCAGAGGTATTCAAAAGCCTCATTACATTTATAAACACAAAATCTATAGCTTTGTGATTGGCAACTTACAGTAGTTACAATCTACTGCTCTTAATAATGTTATTTTACAATCTTGCCACTATTCTGCTTCATAATGTGTTCTAGCTAAATATAATAAAATTTGGGTGTCAATGCCAAAATAGAATTTCCTCAAACAATTTTGATACATTTTCACTACAAGTGCAAACTATCCTTGTGCAAACTAAACATGGGCTAGATTTACCCACACATCAGGCATCTGAACAAAGATGTTTCTTGCTGCAGCTTCTTCTACCTGTGTAAAATTTTCCTTTGCAATATCAAATTGACCCCTTTCATCTAGCACAATGGTTGTCTTATTTGTAGCATAAACATTTCCTGGTCTCTGTGCCGACACTTAACATATAGTTCTCTAGCCTTCTCAAGATGTTGTGCCTCCACCTTTGGATCCCTCCTCTCATTATGAAAAGTTGCAAAATAATTCCAATGTCCAAGTGAAGTGTCAAGACAAGAATTTTTTGCATCTAATTCACTTTGTGCAGCTTTAATTGTTTCTTTTGCTTTAAGCCAGTCATCTGTTTTTAGTTCCATTTTGCCAGGCATAGATAAAGCATTTGATGATTTTTTATCCACCTTAAGTTCATCCCCAATCAATTCTAGGCTTAGTTGGATCTCATTCTGAGCCTGAGCCATGGCTGCAAGACGTAGATATGCATCCACATAATCAGGGAACTTGAACAATATTAGCCTGTATAAAAGATTTTCTTTTTCAATACTATGTAGTTGTTCAAACAACCTAGCAAGATTAAATAGTGTTGTGACTTTATCCCATGGTAGCTCAAGTGAAACACCACCTTCTTCTAGTTGATGGAAGAATTCCATATCCTTAAAGAGCACAGGAAAAACTGCAAAATTGGCACTGGGGCTTTTATTTATGAATTCAACCCAAGTGCCATTTCCTAATGTCTCCATAAAAGTTTGTTGAGCCAACTCTAGTTCATCACGCTCAAAATGAAGAACCCCAATGTTGTTTAACAATTGAATGGGTACTACTTCTCTGCTCTTCTTCAAAAGAGACTTTGTTGTCTTAAGAGAATCTAAGGCTGCACTGGGGTTTGATTATATTAATAACTCACCCATCTTGATAAATGCATGGGCATCATGTGGATCTATGCGAGTTGCCTTTCTTAAATTTTCCAAAGCCTTCTTTGCTTGCTCTTGCTGAGCATATATATAGCCTACAACTTTTAAGCTCTCACGGTTCTCAAGGTGGACCTCTAGAATCTTTTCAAAATTTCAGAGAGAACTCTTAAGATCTCCCAGCTTCAATTGAACCTATCTACAAAATCTTGTGGCTTCTGGCTTTCCTTGATTGATGCCATGTAGTAGTGGTTAGTGGTGTCATAATCACCTTTACTATGATAAGATCGTGCAAGATTATAATATGAATGAGATTTCATGAGAGGGTGGTCAGTTGAAACAAGAGCTATCTCAGTCAACTCTTCCACAAGAAAATGCTACACTATGAAGAAAAAAATGGTTTGCTAAATGATTCAATTCTATTGCACAGTACGAGTATAATTCAAAGGCTCTACGAAACTTTTCCATTCCTTCACGAACACTACCTTTTTCACTAATTGTGAGAATCCTATAAGTAAAAAATGCATAAAACTGACCACAAAGATTTATGTAGAGGCATAACATGATGCAGAGGAAGGACTCACACACAATAACCTTGACACATCCCAAACAAACTTTCAATACACTTGATGTAAATCTACACCCTTGTTCATTCTTGACAATTTGCTCCTAAGCCTAAAACATGGAAACAACACCCTAGTGACACTCAATCATTGAAGACAACATGGAATATGGGCAACTTGGTTTATTTAGACCTATTACAACATATTTTAGGGGTTTCCAAACATACATGACCTAACCAAGTGATTAACACAATGATTTATGCAATTTAGGTCTTGCTGCCACTAGGTACATTCAAGGTGATGACTCCAAACGAAGGTAAGAACACTTGTCATATGAATTCCCAGGCTTGTGTAGGCCCTAACAACATGCTACTATGATTCTTCACCCCTCGATTGACATACAATGCATAGATTATTCAAAGCAACAAAGAACCTAGGGTTTTAGGACTGTCTCACAACAAATCTGCACACACAGTCAATCATATCTTCTTCACACATGCCAATTGCGAGTTGTTCTCTTGTAGGGATGTGGATAGGCACGGGATAGAGCTTTCCACCAATTTTCAAGATTTTTGGATGGTGGAAATTCTGCCCATTATCAAATTTTGCTCCCTGGAAACCCTAGGTAGGGTTTAGACCTGCACTCACCAAAAATGCAATATCTCGCACAAAACTTGATGAAATTCTACCAAACCAAATGCATTCGAAAGCTAGATTTTTGTTGCTATGTGTAGAACATTACAGATGGATCAACATCGAAGGTTGACTATGGATCAATACCATGCATTTGATGAGAGAGTAGCAAATGACAGGGACATGGACAAATATCCATGTCCATGTAAAGACTGTCGTGGTGGAAAGGTGAGAAAAAGAAACCTGATTCTTCGACATATGATAAGATATGGGAATTGTGGTATAAGCCCTTGGGATTACAATTATTATGAAGATATGATAGAATTACAGAGTATGAGAGATGAAGAGGCAACAAACATAGATGAAGTGGAACCAAACACAAATGAAGAGATAGCAATGTTAGACGAAGGGTTTAAAGTTGATAGAATGTTGAATGAGGGTCTAGACGATGACTGGACCAAGTCGATGGAGGATGCTTTAAACCCTATGTATGCTAATTGCATGTTAAGTCGTTTGACAACAATCCTTCAAATTCTTAACTTGCAAGTGATGCATGGTTGCACAAATGAGAGTGTAGATCAGTTATTGGCATTATTAAGTTTGTTGTTACCACCTGACTCCACATTGCCAACAAAATGAAGTCAATGTAAAAAGCAAATCACTAAGCTAGGATTAGGGTATGAAAACATCTACACATGTGTCAATGGTTGTGTATTATTTCACAATAATCTTGCAAGTGAGAGTGAATGTCTGAAATGTCATGAAGCAAGGTATAGACAAGGGTTGAAATCAACTGTGGTTCCTAGAAAGGCTCTTCGCCACTTTCCAATAATCCCACGATTACTTCGAATGTATGGGTGTAGAGACATTGCTAAACTTATGCAATGGCATGCCCAAAATAAGAGCACTGGTGGAAAACAACAACATGTGCCTAATTCTAAGACGTGGATGGAATTTGATAACAGATGGCCTAGTTTTTCTGGAGATCCTCATAATATAAGGTTGGGTTTGGCTCTAGATGGGGTGAACCCATTCTCAGATCAAAGTACTAAATGGTCAACTTGGCCAGTGTTTTTAATAAATTATAACTTGCCTCCATGGTTAGCAACTAAACCATTTTTCTTAATGCTATCATTTATTATACCAGGAAAGAAAGTGTGACTTCATATACAATCAATGCTTATCTAGAGCCATTATATGATGAGCTAATGGAATTATGGAAAGGAATTGAAGGAATTCAATCTTTAAGGGATGGTCATTCAATCAAATTCATTTTAAGAGCTTCATTATTGTTTATGATTCATGATCTTCATGCATATGGTCTGGTCTTAGTGTTCATGGATACCATGGATGTCCTACTTGCAACTTCAATGATTTTGTGAGGCACTCAAGAAGTTTGTGTAAGTATATTTATTGCGGACATCGTGCTTACCTTAAAATGGATCATCCATATTGTCGACAAAAAACATGTTTCAATGGTCAATAAGAGAATCGTGAAGCACCATTGCTAATAACAAGTGATTACATTGTTGAGAATGAACAAAAAAGAATGTCATTTATTGAAAATGATAGGATTGTTGGTAGTAGATATGATCCATGTAGTGAAAGCGGTGTAAAATGGTCGTGCATATTCTATAAGTTGCCATACTTTAAGGATATAGCCATTAGGCATGCTGTTGACTTTATGCATACTGAGAAAAATATAGTCTATGCTATTATAGAAACTCTTTTTGGTGCTTTTGATACTATTTCATTACGTGAAGACTTTCAACAACTAAAGATTCGTTGAAATCTTTGGGTTGAAAATGTGCTGATCAAAAATATAGAAAACCTAGTGCTCCTTATGTCTAGACAAAGGAACAACGTGTACAATTCTTACATTTGTTGTCTCAGACTCGCTTTCCCACTGGATATGTAAGTAGTAGTATTAGAAGCGAAACTGACATTAATGGCTTAAGAGGCCTCAAGACCCATGACTATCATGACATAATCGAGAATATTTTACCTATTGTGGTAAATATATCAAGTTTGGAAAAGGGGCCAAGATTGGTAGTTATAAGGTTGGGCCTAATATTAAAGAGAATGAGTTTACATGTATTAGATCCTTCAAACTTTGATAGTTTGAGGGAAGAAGTTGTTGAAGTCCTTTATCTATTGGAATGGGAATTTCCACCAACAATCTTTAACATTTATATGCATCTTTTGATACATCTAGAATATGAACTAGAGCATTGTGGCCCAGTAAGAATGAGATGGATGTATCCTATAGAATGATATATGAAGGTTTTGAAAAAAATGTTCATACTAGGGCAAAATCAAAAGGCAACATGTCTAAGGGATATTCAATGCAAGAGGCCATGGGATTTTGCACAGAATATATGAAGGATTTTTAAAATGTCAATCGACGTGTATGGGATGATCACGAAGATGAAAGAGTTGCAGGTGAAGTATTAGAAGGCAATGGATGTCACTTCAAGCTATCACATCAAGAAAGAAGTGCGATACATGCCTATATTCTTCAAAACACAACTTCGTTCAATAAGTGGCATAAGTAAAAAAATTACACAATAATTTATTTACTCAAATTGCATTTACACATTTATATTATTAATCTTACTGTTTGTATGTTAATATTCTATGTAGAAAATATGAAGAAGAGAATCAAACTTGGATGCAACATCAACCTCAAAAGTGCAGACGTCATGATTTGATTGGAGGTGATTCTTTTCCAAAATTTGAAGAATGGATTGCTAATGCAATCAATCATGCAAAAGATGAACGTCAAGATATAACAACAGAGGAAAGTGAGCTTTCACAATCTCCACATGTATGGGCTATGTGTTTTAGTGGAATGTGGGCCTATGGTAGTCATTTAAGAGTGGAAGAAAAAGACAAAGGAAAGACAAATTGTGATTGTGTTGTTAGTGCTGAATTTCTTCATGAAACTAAGAAGAAATTTTATGTTGGATTCATCCAAGAAATTATTCAAGTGGATTTTGGTGAAAATAGTCCTATATTATTAAAATGTAAGTGGATCCGACCATCCGCAGTACAATTTGATGACTATGGATTTGTATGCGCAAATACAGGGCAATTTTTATCAGAGATGGATGAGTTGTATGTTTTCCCTCTTCAAATTAACCAATCATTTCTAATTGATGATGTAAGAAGCTCAGGATGGTCATATGTCATTCAAACAAAGTCTCGTTCCAAATGAAAATTCATGGAAGTTTTCGATATAACGCTTGATGGGCAATATGTTAATTTACAAGAAACATTCGAAGAAGTGGATGAAGACGATGATGGAGTGTTTGAAGAAGAGATTTTGATTACCAATGAAGAGATGGGGAGAGAGAATGAGTAGCATGTCATAGATGAGGATGAGGAAGAAAATCAAGCAGATGTAGACATGAGTGATCAAGATTCTAATCTTGCTGGCAATGCAGATGATTATGATGATATTTTGTCACCTTAAGAGGTTAACTTGTCACCTTAAGAGGTTAACTTATCACCTAAACTTTAGTTATATGTATGGTGTAATTTATTATTGAATGTAATAAAGATCTGAGTATAGGTATGCTTATTCACTATTGTTTTACTGATACATTTCTAAATGTAATCATCATTATTTTGCTATACATTGTATACAAAACCTGAGATGTTCACTGTTGATTTTAAGTGCATTTAAAGTTAGGTTAAATCGTTCTTCTTAGTTTTCTTACTTTGGTTGAAATTAATTTTATTTAGTTAGAATATAATTTCTTGTATGTCCTATATGTTTTCTAGATGCTAGACTTTTCTTGTATGTCCTAGATAATAGCTTTAGTTTGTAATACAAATTCTAGCCTCCACATGCATTGAATATGCTTGTGTGAAGGAAACAATGACGAACATCTGTGATTTAATAATACATATAGATATCTTAACATTAGGTGAACTAAGCCTCCTCGTTACAAACAAAGAAATGATCTCTTAGATATCTTAACCAGAATTTGAGCACCAGATTAAATCTTCTTCTCCATTGATTGCTTCAAATAGATATTACAATATAACAGAAGTCTCCTCATATATGTTTCTATAAATGCCTATGATGATGATATGAAAATTTGGTCTTGGATTCTCTTTTATAAGAGAAGCAACAAGCTTTAGACCATTACAAAATATGGCATCTTTTCAAAATTCATGTCTCTTCGTATAAACTAAACATTAATTTTGCTTAAAACATAATTAAGAGAAAATTGAGAAAGTAGACAATATTGATTGGAAGCCCGCAACACTTGCAATACACTTGTAGTTCGTTAATCAACATGGGAGACTCGTGATCATCCTAATCTGGCAAAGTCCCCCTCTCCATGATAGAGTGTTTGAAGGCTTGGTTCTTCCACTGCAACATCTTCAAGGCCCTATTCTTCTGGAGGAGCCAAATACTCTTGCTCCCATTGGTATACTGTGTAGTCATGAGGCCATGATGCTCGTTGCTCCCCTGCACATATAGCCTGTCTATTCATCATCTCGAAGATACTTCTCCTGCCATTCAAACACAGTAAAATAACTAGGCCACTTATAATCTTGAATTTGGAGCAAGTTGGCCTGGTGATTCCTCCACCTTTTGTCCAGCAATGGTTTGACATCAATTACAAACTTTATATATCTAGCATCCAAAGCAATTGCTCTGTCCAGAATGATGTTGAAGTTGAGAATATTGATATCTTCATCCTTTTCAAAAATTCCATGACCTTAGAAACTGTATGACCAAATTCATCCTCCCACGCATCAAAATCCTTGATCTTTTTATTCTTTGTTAGGATTGATGGAATGAATTGGTGTTTGAAAGTGGAAAAAGAATCAACCTTTTCCTGCATTCTTTGATTCTCACCATTCACATACTGATACTCATCCAATATCATCTTGACCATTTTCTCTGTTGGCTTTATAGCTGCAGGAGCATCTTGATTCCATTGTAGAACTTTACACAGAGTGATCAGTGTGTGATGTGTTGACTGCCATTTTTGATACAAGAGATCTAAAACATAAAAATTTACTTTCAACTGTTCCATGGTCTGAGACAAGGAAGAATAGAATTCATGCAAATCTCTCAACTTGTCAATAACCATTTCCACTCTATATTCCAAAATTTTCTCAAACACTTCAAGATTTTTCAATTTTGCCTCATTCTTTGTTTTCTCATTTTGGCTTTTCAATTCCTCAATTTCTTTTTCCAACTTCAATTTCAAAACATTGAATTGTTCAGCAGTCACTGTGGTATCATCGGTCTCTTATGGCACAAGTGTTTGAATTGGCACAATGGCTTCAATCTGAGAAGAACTCTCACCCTTCAGTTGTTTTTTCAAGTTTACATTTTCAAGATACAATCTATTTACCTCATCATTCATCTCCATCTGAGTTCTCTCATAATCAAACAATCTTTGCTCTAGCTTTACAACAACAACTCATGTAAACATTGTAGTATGCATAGTGAGGGTAGCTGCTTCAGTTGCCAATGTGTCCTGGAATGTCTTGACCACAGCTGTTCCCCTTATTTCTTGGACCACATCAAGTAATCTTGGTTTGTTGGTTTTCTTTTGTGTTGCCCATATTGCCAAAGTCTCTGTTTTTGGATTGTAACCACAACCAGTGACACCTTCCTCATAGTCAAATTTAGAAACTAGCATGGGGTCATCTTGATTCCTTACTTGGTCTAACAAAAACATTTTCTTCAACTCAAGCCTAGGAATGATCAACATGTTGCTCCTTAATACCATTTGTCTAGCCTCATCGGGGATGACACTTATTTCATCTATTTTCATATTCTTAAAAGTTTGTGAAACAATTTGGTCATGCTGAGATTCATCAGCACCCATTTTATTTATTTCCACTTGTTCTTGAAATTCTTTCATCTTCATCTTAATCCAAAAATCTTTAAATTTAGGAGAATTAATGAAATCATCATCCTCCATAAATCTCATAGAAGCCATAATTCTTTCATCTTCTTCTAATTCAGGCTCCCCTTGTGCCTGTTCGACCATTATGGGCTCTGGTTTGTGTGCTTCTGTTTCTTGGCCAACAAGTGGCTGATCTATTTCTCCTTCATCACCCATATTTCTCAAGATACTAGCCACTTCATCAGTGTCACCCCCTCCTTCGCTCAATTCATATGGAACTAGTGGAGAAACATCCTCAATCCTTTGCCTTTTGGCAAGTGGTGAATCAGGGACATGACCTGGATTCTGCAGTGACATTGCATCTAGTGCAGGCTCTTGAATCACAACTCCTAATGGTCTTTTGACACTGAGCTTGGTAGCCTTTGAAGGCTGCTTCTCAAACTTGCTATATATTGTTTCAAAATTGTCAATTATCAAATATATTCTTCTCAAAGGGTCCCTCTCTTTAACAAAGAATCCAACAAAATTAGGATTTTGTTTTCTCCTATCATCCTCAATCCTTTTCAAAATCTCCCATTTTCTTACCCTATTATACACTTCTTGAAAGGTGACAAGATTTCTGATCACATCCTCATCAAAATTGATTTGATGGGATATTCCCATTCTTGTGAGGATAGTTTGTCTGACAAAGTTCATGTGACCCTTTGGATCACAAACCCTCTCTACACTTGGTTTCAAAGAATATTTAGCCTTCAAATAGGCTTGCAAATCCTCTAAAGTATCAGAACCAATGGACCAATCACCAAACACTGTGGAATCAAGAAGAAATGTGCCTTTCTTCTGTTTCTTCATTAAATCCTTCCCCATCCACATCATTTGCCACATGAATTCAAGGAATGCAATTATGTCTAGCACAAATTTGGGCAACACATGGGGTGGTTGAGTACACCCATATACCTTGATTA
The DNA here is from genome assembly GCA_027924645.1 of Cunninghamia lanceolata. NCBI lineage: Eukaryota > Viridiplantae > Streptophyta > Pinopsida > Cupressales > Cupressaceae > Cunninghamia > Cunninghamia lanceolata. The sequence goes on from BSBN01000623.1 coordinate 4,935,662, forward strand.
TAGTATGAATTGGCAAGAAAACCAATCAGCATAGTTATGACTATGACCCTGTTCTAGCCTATGGGTAAGAGGCCTCAACATTTCCCTGATCTCTTTTGTCAATCTGGGAGAAAAGCTACCAAGAGAATTCATTATTCTAATTGAGAAATCATCACGAAACACAACATAGTCACAATTCTTGCAATGGCCATCCCATTTGCAACACCAGCACTGTGTTGGCAATCTTTGTCCATTTTCATCAATCATCCTCAGATCCATTCTATTGGGCCATTTCCTTCTATTTTGATACAAAATAAAATGACATAACAAAGAGTAGTATTTGAAATCTATGGGCTTTTTATTTTCTCTTATTTTCAAAAATCCATCATGCAGTTTCTTTTCAATGAATGTTGCAAAATCATATTCAACATTAGCTTCTAGATTTTGAATTCTCATGGCCATCATCATTAGGCCGACATGCATTCTACCTTGGGCATCAATACCCAACACCTGACACAAAGCAAAATATGTTCTTTTGAAATAGACATGAAAATCTTCAACAAAGAAAGGTTCAATTGCAATGGATGGGATTTCAATTCTTTTGTTATTTGCCCCTTTCCTCATGTGCATGGGCACCTCATCCCTTCTATTTGTTTTTCTCAAACTATTGTACTCCTGCTCACTCTTCTGCAAATCTACTTGTGTGAGGGCTTGCTTGCTCAACTTGAAGCAGTCTATGATTGCATTCCTATCCACAACCACTAATGGTGACCCATTTGGTAGTCTAACTGTTTTGATGGCCGAGTGATAGTGTTGTGTCAATGTTCTAATCAAATCCACATCAACAAATACATTTGGCACCACAACCTTTGCCAAATCCAAATTCCATGGGTTTCCAACTGGTCCCTGTCCATCTTTCTTTCCACAAAAATACCAAAAAAGGTTCCATCCAAAGATAGGGATTGCGGCATCCCGACATCCTTCCGCAATATCCTTGAACAATTTCTTAGACCCCTTGTCAACTGAATTTGGTAGGATGTCCAACAATGATTGTTGAAGTGATAGTTTCTTGGGAGCAGGGGGGTCAGTGCTCTTACTCACAAACTCAAAATTTTTAGGTGCCATATTTTAGTGCCTCTACAAACTAGTGTTTTGATATTTTACTTGCTTTACCAGACTAGTTGAAAATAGAGCACAAACCAAACACCAACTTTTATGCAAAGAGTGATAGGGTAGACTTACCCATTCGGAAAATGCCCGAGGAGAGCACACAAAGCTCAAATTCGCCTTCTGCAATCAACACTGAATTCACTAGAATGAAGAAATACAAAGAAATCCCAAGTCTTATCGTGCCATGAAGCTGGTCATTTCGTCATTAACTTGGTTCGTGCCACGAAATCAACAAATCTCAGCATTCAATTCTTTTCAAACACAGACCATCGATTTGATCCAATCTAATGGTTGGGTGAGTATTTTAAGACTTGCACTCCTTTCCTTGAAAACTAGAACCCTGCAGGCATCAATGATAACCATTGCGGGGCAGCACTGAAGTCATTTCAACATTTAATTTCTTACCGCATCACCGCAAGACCAACTTAGGGCAATCGTGGGACCGTTGGACCTCTTGGATAGTTACGTTCATCTTCACCACTTACCGCCACCCCGCAAGCCTTGTTGCACACCACCATGGGATGGCGAGATACATGTTATCCATTATGTCTTTTACTGCGCCACTGCCAAGCTTTGGCTTGATCGTCGCGGGGCCGCAGGAGCCTTTAATCTCCCATTCGTTGTTTACCGCCAGTTAAAGTTATCATCATCACGGGGCCATGGTATGTAGCATTACTAGTTACTTGAAATCCTTATACTACAACACCACAGGCTAGACTTGAAACCATCGCGGGGGTGCGGTGAACACTTAATCCTGACTCTTTCCTACCGCATTGCCATCGGTCATCTCCTTTCTTGCCGCGAGGGCGCAGTAACATATTATGTGCCGCTTGAGTTTATACCGCAACTAAATTTTCTGCATGCTGTGGGGAAGCAGTAACTGTGTATTGACATCCTCTAATTCCTACACACCTGCCAATGCTATTTGCATGTACTGAGGAGCTGCGGTGAGAGACAAAAACACATCAATGGTCAAAAATATAAATTTCTTTCACATAGACTTGATATGAGATGCTCATAAAATACTCCTGGAACAATTCTAAAAGGAATATGAATCCCTAATTATGGATTTATGGAAGGAAAATGTATGAAACAGAGTGGGACTATGTGAAATTTTGAATGGTTCTAACACACCTCATGATGAACTAGACTATGTTTTTCCTTCATCCTACTTGTGTTATGTTTTTATGAATTCTTTTCTTTTGAATACATCCCTAAGGAAAATTTGTCTGATACCTGTAATTGTAAACATCTTCTTGGTTTTTGACTACAAATTCTTTTTAATCTGTAAACTGAATTCTATTTTATGTTTTCATTTGCAGTTATTAGCAAATTGGAAAGTCAACAGTTATCAACTTATGAACTCAATAAAGTTTTACTGATTCAAGTTGTTGATTTATACATTATTGTTTATTTGGACTTTAGGAAATGAAGAGAAGGGCTGTAAGACGCAAATTAGATGATAGTGATCATAATGTTGAAACTTCATTGACAGATTATGAGCACCTTTGTAGAGAAAAAGTGGCCAAGAATAATGAATATTTATTGAGACTTGGTTTGACAAACATGCAAGTTGTAAATCCACTAAGTAGAATATTATTTGTTTAATAGTGTTTAATGAAATTTTATAGGCAAGAGATTTATGTGTATAAGACATAATATGATATTATTTTTTGTTTTATAGGCAACAAAAAGAGTGCAAAGAAAATGCGGAGAAAAAACAAAAGGAAAGAAAAGATACAGTGTCGCCATCTCGTATAAGCCACCGCTTTTGTGATTCAACAAATGCAGTTGGTGAAAATAATAGTTTCAATGATGTTCATGTGCAACCTGATATAACATATGTTGATGTGCAGCCTAAAATAGCACATGGTGATGTGCAGCTTAATATAGCACATGGTGATCATGTGCAACCTGATATAGCACATGGTGATCATGTGCAGCCTGATATAGCACATGGTGATGTGCAACATTGTGATGATCTCTTAGAACAACGTCTAAGAGAGATTATTGAAAAACATCAGAGCATTAAAGGAACATCAGGTCTGCAGATGATTTATTCAAGATTAAAGGATGTGTTTGAAGTGAAATATGTGGAGATCGGTATTCGTGATCTACCTACTGATGCCACACCTAATGTGGCCAAGGAACATGAAGTCCCAGTTAATGAAAGTCATGGAGAGAGACTGCTTGCATCTATTGTGCCTCAGAGTGTACCTATTGCATCTAGAACTTTTGATAGAACTAGTGTATCAGCCAGAAATACTGGTAGTGGTTTAATAGAAGATGTGGATGCTTTTGTCAAAAGACAAAGATTGAGTCAAGATTTTTACAGATCTACAAAGAGGAATGCAAAACTAAGTAAATTAGAAAGCAAGAAGCCATTCTTGCTTGAGGTATTGAGAGATGGTGAGCCCATTGGACCAAATGCTGCAAAGTGGGCCTCTGAGTTGGGTGTAAGATGTAGGGCCCATTTAGATATTTGCAAATCAAGTTTTGCAGAGCAAGATCCGTGATCTGTGGAAAATGTTATACAAAAAATGGAAAATGCTTTTGAGACTACTGGTGGACAAATCTCTAGAAAATATTACAAGCAAAAGATGAGAATTTTGATGGACAATTTTAGATACAATTAAAGAAAAGCAATCATGGAGGGAAAAGAGAGGTTACACTCCACTCTATGTCCCAAACAGTGGGAGGCATTGAAAGAAACTATGCATTCCGAAGAATATTTGGTAAAGAGTAACAAAGGCAAGATAGCAAGAGATAATGTGAGGGCTGGATATACATTTGGCCGAGTCGGGTTGCAGGCCAAAATAGACAAATTTGGAGTAAGTGTATGGATTTTTGGTTCAATTTACATTGTGTTATTTATTTCAATTTTTTACTGAACTGACTATATGTTGAAATTGACATTGGATTTTAGGTGGAAAATAGTAATAGAGAAGCAGGTGCAGAAGATATTGTCAATTATATGGCAGCACTAGATCCTAGTAAATCTAAGAGTATGATGAAGTGGAAATCTAGTTCATCAACAGAGATTTCACAGCCATCTGTTACATGCCCAGTAGGATCAGCCTCTCCAGATCATGTCAACTCTAATGAAGGGTACCAACATGTACTGGATTGCATATACGGTCTCAGACACCAAGTTTCGCAGTTGGTTGCCTCCGTTAACCCCAAATCCATGGATTCAGATGCTCAAGGTAAGAGGCTCTATTGATCTCATTTCTTCTTGTTTGGCAATTCTGTATACAAATGTCTCTTAATATGTAGATTTTTAAAATCTGAGCGTAGGAGAATCCAACCCAATTTCTTTATTGTTGGAGTGATCTAGAAAATGTTCTTTTGGACAAATTTATAGCTTGCATCCTTTACTTGACTATTGAATGCTTTGTATATTTTTTTTGCATGATGGTTAAACCACATGCAGAGCAATTTTTTCAAAGCAGTAGGAAAGCAAAAATGCCTTCATGATGTCAACAGAGCTGTTGATATTAATAGTGATGATTATGATGAACTGGACAAGAATGTGCAACATAGTCATCATAGTTCTGCTAAATTTGAGGTAATATAATAGTTGTCAATTATCTGTCTCAATGTTTTGTCATTCTTCATGCTTAAAATGTTCTTTTGGACAAAAAATTATAGCTTTTGCATACTTTAAGTTGTAAGTTAATCTGTCCCAATGTTTTGTCATTAATTCTTCATGCTTAGAATGTTCTTTTGGACAAAAACTTATAGCTTTTGCATTCTTTACTTGACTTATATTAATTTTTGCATGATGATTAAACCACATGCAGAGCAATTATATGAAAGCATAACGAAAAGAAAAAGGTCCTGTCAATAGAGCTCTCTACAAAACTGTACAACTTCATGTCAATGTTGATAGTGATAATTATGATGATGAACTCAATGAGCATGCACATGATATTCATAGTAGTAGTCGTGCTGAACTTGAGGTGAGTGCTATGAAACCACATGCAAGTAAGTACTATTCAAGTAAGTAAAGGTTGTTTTATTATGTAAATAAGGGTAATCATTACCTATTTGATAGAAGCAGTGAAGTGTAATTTGCTAGTATACATAGATTATGGAAATAAGGGAGAACATATAACTTACATATGGAAGCTTAGAGCTTAGTTGTAATAGAGTGCATACATAGATTTTGACTATGCATTAGTGCATTGTGTTCGGGGATGTCATGGTCCTCAATTGGGGGGACTTCATTGCCAATCCATGTCTCTTTTTGGAGTACTCGTATAGTCTAGCACTATTGTAGTCTTGCCCTCCATTTGTTTGTACCTCGTATTGGGTTTTTTTTTTTTCAGAGTAAAAAGTTGCTTCTTTGTTATTCAACAGAATAAAAAAAAGCACATACAAAAACTGATTTGTTCCAAGACATAAGACATTACATACAGCTGTCAAAAATAATATAATGTGTGTTTTATATCTCAATATAATGTGTTTTTTTTTGCAGACATTTAATATTGATAAACTCCAAGAAGGGGATAAAGTTCGAGTGTTGGATCCTAGTGATGGTGCTACATCTGTGGGCATTGAACGGATTCACTCACTATCTATTGTACATGGAGTCAAATTGAAAGGGACAGGAGATGCAAATGTAAATATTTTAAAGGTCACAAGTAACATATCCCTTGCTTATGAAGACAAGATAGATGGAGCTGTTTGTCTGAAAGAGAAAGAAGGGACCTTCACATGGTGGCCACTAAAATATTTGAAAAAAATGACATAGTTGATGTTTATCATGTACCTGTTGTTAGATAGCTTGGCCCACTGCTTTATGCAATAGTTTGAATGTGTTGTTCATGGATCTTAGTGTTTTTTGTTTGTTTTGGAGCTGTATAAGCAAAAAAAGCCATGGCAACTCAGTTTTCTCAGTCACAGCACTGAGAAACACATTTTGTAACACATTTTTCAAAGCAAAGACACATATTTAAGTCTTATGGGTTTTTTGGACTTGATTTTATGTTGCTTTTCCTCCCTAAACATTCAACATCACTGCCTTATATGCCTTTATGAAAAGATTCTAGGGTTATTGTTGGTTGCATTGACGGAGAAAGCTTCATATATGGGACACAATCAACACTCAGTCATGAAGACTCAAGGTGCATAAATGAGAGAGCTTCATAAAGGAGAGAGCTTCGTATATGAGATGTCATCATGAAGACAGTCATGAAGACTCAAGGAGCATAAATGACAGTGAGCAAGAGATAAAGTACACAGTTCATGCCATAGACAAAGTGAGATGAGTCTTAAGCTACTGTGATCAAGGGTGGTGTGTTAGTTTTTGAGAAAGGAAGAGTAGTTGGCAATGCACAAAGATCAATGATGAAGATTGCAGTCATAAGGTGACGATGTTAGCATTTCATCAATACTTTGGAAGCAACCAGTAGACAAATTTATAGAAGTCTTAAATAGAAAAAAGGACAGCCACTAATAATGCTATTATTACAAGGCATATATTCTACATGGCATTATAGTTGCAAGAATATGACAGTTTCATAAACCTATGAGAGTCTACAAATGAAAGTCTAAATTCTGTATACTTATGGGTGACTATTCTATAACAGAGAGATAATGAGTGCATAGAGGTAAGATGTTCATGGTGAGTGGCAATGGTCAATGGTTCTTAGGGATACATGCACAATAAACATGGTTTCAGTGGCATGAGCAAAGGAACAGAGGACTGTAGTGTTAGCACTAATTAAAAGGCAAGTATATGAAAGTTGTAGGATAATCATCTAGAAAGTAGTGCTGATGACAGTACAAGACACAAGAATACAATGATGTTTCATTAAGGAAGCCTGATCTAATCCATGTTTCACATTATCTTATCACAGACCTGACTACATATGACAGTGTATTTCCTTTGGTTGTAGTCAAGAAGGACAAGTGCTAGACTGATGGGGCAGATTAGATGACCTGTGGCAGTAGTTAGGCTGGTTGAGAATCAGTTACTGACACTTCACTTTTTGGAAAAACATTGTAAACTTGGAGAAGTTAATTCTTTCTTGTCATTTCTGTGCATTGTAACTCGATCAGATTTTCAGTCTTGTGACTGAAAATAAACTTTGTAATACTCTGTTTCTAAGCATTTTCAAGAAAGATAGATATTTTAGACTTATGCAAGCTGTAATAACACCTTTCTTTTAATAAAGTTCAGTGATTTTTTCTTCTCAATGGCTATCTTTATATTGTATGAAATTAATTGATGATTATGATGTGTATTTCTGTGTTTTATGTTTAAATCCTCAAATTTTGGTCAATTAAAATGACTAAATATACTACTAATTGACGTCAATTAATAATTAAATTGACTAAATATAGTACCAATTGACATAAATCATTAACAGTGAATAAATATGACTAAATATACTACCAATTGACATAAATTAGTGAATAGTGAATAAATATGACTAAATCTGCTACCAATTGACAGAAATCAGTGAACAATGAATAAATATGACTAAATATATGACCAGTGTTAAATCAGTGAATAAAATTGACTAAATATACTACCAAATTGATCAAAATGATGATTAAAATTAATGACTAAATACACTACCAATGGACAGAAATCAATGAATAAAAATGACTAAATAAGTGACCAGTTAGCAACAATCAATGACTAAATATATCAGTGAAAAATAAATGACTAAATAAGTGACCAGATTACAACAATCAATGACTAAATCAACAACTAAATATACTATCAAATCGATCAATCAAAACAACCAATAAATGACTAAAAATGGTTGAGTCATCAATTTGGTCATGTTATAAATGACTGACAATAAACTACTAATGGTCACGTTACCATGTTTGGTCATTTATAAGCAGTTTTTAGTAGTTTTTTCAATCATATATTGCTATTTCTCTACTAGTGGAACCTTTACCTACCCTATTGCTCTCAACAAAGATGACGATGCACTGATGAAAAACATTTCACCATCCATTTTACCAACTTTTAGGGCTCTCCTCTGAAGATCCTAACCAGTTCCTCTTCAAGTTCAAAATCTTGTGTCAAACATATGACTACAAAAATGATAGCCAAAAATTTGAACTCTTTCCCTCCACTTTGAGAGACGCTACAATACATTGGTTCATGGGATTAGTTTTTGGGTCAATAACTACGTGGGATGAAATGGAACCCATCTTTTTAGATAAATATCAGAGTTATTGCAGAGTTAGTGATAGGAAAGAGGAATTTTTCAAACTAAGACAAAAAGAAGATGAGAGCCTGGAAGATTACCTTGATAGGTTTATCTTTCTAACCAAACGATGTGGTGAAGCCATAAGTCCAAAATTTTTGAAGACTATATTTCTCAAAGGACTTGATGAGGATGCTAGGAGAAGCCTAGATTTAATGGGAAATGGAGATGTGTCCCAACTTGAACTCGGTGATATCGTTGAGTTATGCCAAAATTTCTCCTGTACTCGAGGAGGTATCTGTAAATCTAGTCTTTTAAGAGGTCTAAATGAAATAGGTAAACTGTGAGAGGAAATAGCCAATCTAAAAACTGACATTCTTGTTCAACTAAACACCACTTTGGATGGAATATAGTCCAAAACACGTAATCCTGAGACTTTATCCATCTATTTCCCTAGGTGTCGAAACAAACATCTGTTAAGAGAGCACCCTTTGGACAAAGCTGACAATTGCCAAATTTGTGAAAAGAGTCATGCCATTGATAAATGTGAGATCCTAAATGCAATCAAGAATTCTAAAAAAAGGTCATCTCACACTGAGGAGATCAATTTTGTGGGTCAAAGACTTGGAGGGAATTTCTCCTATGGTCAAAACTCCAACCCTACATGGTGACCTCTAAATAATTGGAACAATACATAGTGGACAACTCCTTGGCCTTCAGTACCACCTAGTTGGGGATCTTACCCACCTTGGGGACCACTTAAATGGACGAACCAAGCTTGGGGAAATCCTCCATGGTCAAACCAGCCTCAACAACAATGGCATCCTCACAATCAAACTCCACAATGGACCCAACCACCAAATCAATTTTATAATGGTCCAAGACGAATGCCAAATTCACAACAGAACCTTCTTCCAAGTCCCCAGAATCCTCAACAAAATAAACAAGTTAATCAACCACCACTACTGGCACAACCTACCCCTAATCCAAAGAACACACGTCAAAATTTCCCAATATATGTTGTTGATCAAGATAACATGGCAGGAGTTAATGCTATCTATTGTGGAAACCTACAGTTGAGGTCAGGAAAAACACTTAATCAACCCACCATTGTTGAAATCACAGAAGACCCAAATGAGGAACTTAACATAGAACCAAAGACTCTTCTTGTGCCTTCAAAGCATGACCCTGGGAACAATCAAGAGAAGTTATCCCCAACACAATTTCAAGTAACTTCACCACCTACCATAGAATCGTCTCAAGAAGAAGTCGCTAAACGACCATCAAATACTCCAGAAAAAAAGATTCTATGCTAAGAAAGAAAACTCAGGCACCCTTTCTAGAATGCCTCAGAGAAACTGTTCCTAGAAACTCTCTGGAAATGCCATTGTCTAATGAAACTACTTTAATATAGGAAATTAAATGACTCCATATCGAGATTCCCTTGTTACAGGCGATTAAAGAAATTTCTGAACTTAACCAGCTAGTTAAACAGTTGTGCATAAAAACACCAGGAAGGAAACTAAAATAGATTAATACGCTGCACATCAATGGATATCTAGCCAACCTTCTGGCTAGAAAAACCTTAGCCCCAAAATATGGTGACCCAGGCAGTCCACTCATAACAATAACAATCAATGAGGTAGCAATACCTAATGCACTGGTCGACTTGGGAGCAACCATTAATGTTATGACGGTGGATGTTATGGAAAAACTAGGACTCACTAATTTGCATCCCACAACTACCATATTACAAATGACAAATCAATATATAGCCATTCCCAAAGGTGTCCTAGAAAATGTCCCTGTCAAGGTTGATGATTGGGAATATCCAGTAGATTTCCAAATCATCCAGTCCCTCACACCCAAGGATAGTTACCCAGTAATATTAGGCAGGCTGTGGTTAGCTACAATTGCAGCTAAGATTGACTGCAAAGTAGGAGGAATGATCATTTCACATGGTCCCAATAGAAAACACTTAAGCCTATATCCCCTCGCTCAACCTGTTGAGCATAACCAAGTTTGGGTTGATGAATCAGATGAATCTGACAAACAAGAGAATCTAGCTTCACTTGCTATAGTAGTCATTAAACAACATAGTGAAGAGTTGGAAGATGAATTAGAAAACATCCAAGACCTTTCCTTAGACTCAGGTGATGAAGAGATTTTAGAAGTGGAAGAAATTTTGGGACATCCAATCCACATTGAAGATAAGGAACATGATTACACCAACTTCACGGCGTTACCTTGTCCCCTGGCTAATATCATTCTAAAAATAGATCACTTCTTTGAAGATATTGCCAGACTCCATAAAACTATACCACATAGCTGTCCTCTCAACACCTTAACAAAAGAAGTTCATACTGTCACCTCCAACTACCCTGGGACCAAGACTATCATGCTACTACCGGGAAAAACTTTAAATATTAATAGCTGGTTGACAGAATCAAATGAGCTCAAATTGTTTGATGTTTTGATGAATAGGTCTAAAGATTTTGCTTGGGACTATACAGACATGAGAGGAATTTACCCAAGTGTTTGTCCCCACCACATCTATACTGAGGATGTTAGACCGATCCGTCAACCATAGCGAAGACTCAATCCTACTCTCAAAGATATTGTCAAAACAAAAATTGAGAAACTTTTACAAGTAGGATTCATTTATCCTATCTCTGACAGCAAAAGGGTTTCACCCTTGGTAGTAGTGCCAAAGAAAAACAGAAAATGGAGTGTGTGTTGACTACTAAGAACTCAACAAAGCAACCTACAGAGATTATTTCCCACTACCCTTCATAGATCAAGTTTTGGATAATCTAGCACGAAGGAAGTATTTTTCATTCCTAGATGGATTTAGTGGATATAACCAAATACAAGTGGCAACAGAGAACGAGGATAAAACTACTTTCACCTATCCTTGGGGAACATTCGCATATCAGGTTCTCCCTTTGGGCTTTGTATTGCTCCTGCCACATCCCAAAGAGCCGTTCTAGCTATCTTTGTTGAACTTGTAAATGGTTGTGTAGAAATCTATATGGATGACTTCACAACCTATGGTTCCACTTTTGATGAAGGCCTCAAAAACTTGGATAGAGTATTACAACAATGTGAAGATCATCAACTGTCTCTAAGCCATGAGAAATATCTAATAATGGTAGAACAAGGTATAGTGCTAGGACATCATATCTCAACTGAAGGGATAAAGGTTGACCCTAAGAAGATTGAAGTGATACAACAACTAGAAACCCCAAAGAATCAAATAGATGTTAGAAGTTTCTTAGGACATGCTGGTTATTACCATAGGTTCATAGAAAACTTTAGTAAGATTGCAGCTCCCATGTTCTCTCTTCTTCAAAAAAATGTGGATTTTGTTTGGACAGAAGAATGTCAAATATCCTTTGACATTATTAAATAAAAGCTAGTCTCGGCCCCAGTCCTATGGGGACCTAACTGGAAACTCCCCTTCCATATTTATGTCGATGCTTCCAACGATGCTATTGGAGCAATGTTAGGTCAAGAAGATGAGAATGGAGGAAAGTACGCTATATATTTCATTAGCAAAAACTTGAGCCCCACTGAATGAAACTACACCACCATAGAGAAAGAATTTCTAGCAATAGTTCATGCAATAAACAAATTCTGACATTACATTACAGGATACAAAGTGACTGTGTTCACAGACCATTCAACTATCAAATACTTGATGAACAAACCCTCATTAAATAGGAGAATAATCAGATGGTTATTACTTCTCCAAAAATTCAATGTGACTATAATGGATAAGCCTAGGAAATTCAATGTAGTTGCAGACTTTCTATCCTAGATAAAACAAGATAATGGAGATTGTACTCCTGTTTAGGATGAATTTCTAGATGAAAACTTATTCGCTGTCTCCATTAAAACACCTTGGTTTGCAGACATTGCCAATTACTTGGCCACCTTTGAGCTTCCACTGGACTTTACATCAAAACAAAAGAAACGCCTCATTTGAGAAAGTGCTTAGTTCAAATGGATTAATGGCATGTTATTTCGATGTGGCCCTAACTTGGTCTTGTGACATTGTGTCAGACCAGATAAAACATACATCATCCTTAGAGCTTGCCATGATGATCCATCTGGTGGATACTACTCTGCCAAAAGGACTTCCCATAAAATCTTAGGTGCAGGATATTATTAGCCCTCTATGCACAAGGATGTGAAGAACTATGTTCGCCGCTGTGATGAGTGCCAGTGAGTGGGAAGACCCGTGGCATCCAATGAAATGCCTCTGCAGCCGTAGGTAGTTTTTGAGCCATTTGAAAAGTGGGGTTTGGATTTCGTCGGTCCTATAGATCCCCCTTCACAAGGAAAATTATATATTTTGGTTTGTACGGACTATCTGATCAAGTGGCCAAAAGTTCAAGCATTGAAAGTTGCTAGAGAAGAACAGGTTATAGACTTCCTGTATAACATGATTTTTCTCAGATTTGGAGCCCCTAGATCAATTGTCATAGATCAAGGACCCCAATTTATGTCTAAGGTTTTGTTATCGTTTATTGATCATTTCCAGGTAAACCATAAAAAGTCGTCACCTTATTACCCACAAGCAAATGGTCAAGTAGAAGTCACTAATAGGGAGCTTGAAAATATCCTAACAAAAATAGTTTCATCAAGAAGAAGAGACTGGGCCAGAAAATTGCCTGAAGTTATTTGGGCCTACAATACAACTTGGAAATCAACCACGGATCTTACTCCTTACGAGTTAGTCTTTGGGAAGAAACCTCTTCTGCCCATTGAATTTGAACTTCAAACTCTGAGAACAAGAATAGAGTTAGATTTAGACCTTGATCGGGCTCAGGTAGAGAGAGTCTTGCAACTTAGTGAATTAGATGAACTCTACTTAGAGCTATCCATCAAACTAAGCTAGTTCAACAACGAAAGGCCTAACATGATAAACACATCAAAGAAAGAGAATTCCATGAGGGAGATTGGGCACTGCTATTTGATTCTCGATACAAAGACCAGAAAGGCAAACTGAGAACTCATTGGCTTGGTCCATATGAGATTTTTGAAGTATTCCCAAATGGAGCAGTGCAACTCAAACCCATTAATGGTGATTCTTGAAATCTCTTAGTCAATGGACATCAAATATGGATCTACCATAAACCTATCAATAAAGAGGAGTTTACTTGACTGGTAGAAATGCAAGGAGAAACTCAATGTGTTGACTTTGCTTCAACAGAGACAATATAATGAGTAATAATAATAAAAATAAAAAAAATAAATAATAAATAATAAAAAATAATAATAATTTTTTGAGTGTGTATATATGCATTTAGGAAACATTTATTCATATGTTCATCCTTGTACTTGTTTAAATTTCATCACTGTTTTGCAGGGCTTCACCTCTGAAGTGTACAAATTTTGGCGCATCTTCCAGTGATGCTTTAGAACTTGTTTGTTTCAATAGATCCATGCCCTCTTCATATCCCAACATTCTGGCTGCATCTTTCATTAATGCTCGACAACTTTGTTCCTGCATTCCGGCTACATCTTTCAGTGATGCTTTGGAACTTTGTTCCTTCATTCTGGCTGCATCTTTCAGCGATGCTCTGAAACTTTGTTCCTTCATTCCAGATGCATCTTTCAACGATGCTCTGGAACTTTGTTCCTGCATTCCGGCCACATCTTTCAGCGATGCTCTGGAACTTTATTCCTTCATTCCGATTGCATCTTTCAGCGATGCTCCAGAACTGTGTTCCTACATTCCGGCACATCTTCTAGTGATGCTCTGGAACTTTGTTCCTGCATTCCAGCTGCATCTTTCAGCGATGCTCCGGAACTTTGTTCCTGTATTCTGATTGCATCTTTCAACGATGCTCTGGAACTTTGTTCCTACATTCCGAATGCATCTTTCAACGATGCTCTGGAACTTTGTTCCTGCATTCCAGCTGCATCTTTCAGCGATGCTCTAGAACTTTGTTCCTTCATTCCGGCTACATCTTTCAGCGATGCTCTGAAACTTTGTTCCTTCATTTTGGCTACATCTTTCAGCGATGCTCCAAAACTTTGTTCCTATCTTGTATATCTATTCCTTAGACATCTTCCTCCACCATTGTGAGTTTGTGATTCCCTTCTGTGTAAATTTTCCTACGTTATTAAAACACACCCATTGTCATCTCTGTAATACACCATAATAAGCCATCACGATTTTGTCATTCCCTACCATAATAATTAATATTATTATGGCAACCTATCATTATAATAAGTAAATACTTTCAGCCACCCCATAATCATGTTATAATAAATTCATTCCATCTGAATTAAATGGTACCGCCACCCAGGATGCTATTATGTCAGCAGAAATAAGCAACTTTCAAATCAATAATGGAATGGAAGGTACGTACATCTTTTATTTTAAATAGGTAATTTATTGTGAATAAAAATAGATGAATTGGCACGAACCCCTTTCTTTTCCAATTTTGGCAAAATGTGTGAACTATTTTTTCACTGGAGAAGGTGGCAACTCGCTCACTTTATCCCATGCAATGTCATAATGAACTGCTAAGAAGCTAAGTGCTCTGAATTAATTCTTGTCTTATCAACATTGCTGAAGTACAGGTGGCCTTAAAAACTGCATTTTCTTTAATTTGCCTATTAATTACTTGAGCAGTTTTATCATTTTGGAGTGCCATGATATTTTAGTAGTCATTTAGCAATATTACCAGTAAGAAATAGAATGGGAGGAGCCAAACGTAAGTCTGAGCAGCTTCACCAGATAAATTGTTGGCACTAGGGAATATTTCAGAGCTATTTCAGAGGGTAGGATGGCTAGAATTTATAAAGAAATTGAAACACATCATGCACAACTGGTCAAGGAATTTGTAGAAAACTTTTCAAATGGCTAGTCGATTGTGCGCAGGAAGAAGTTCAAGGTGAGTCCCCGAATCATCTCTAATTTATCTGGTATTAAGAATGAAGGTGTTAATTTGTCAGAAACCACAAACATTTCCTATCAGAAAATGATAGAACTTTTTGCATGGGAAGGGGAACCTCACCCTTTGCTAGTTATAAACACCTGAGGGCAAAATAAGGGGTTCCACATAATGTCTATTACAGAACCATGGAGAACAACAGTTGCATGGATCATTAAATACTTCACATGTGAAGGGCAATGTGCCACTATAGTTGCGCCCCATTTCGGCTACTCATCCACCTACGCCATGGCTTGGAAAACCCTAAATTAAGGGTTAACCTTCCTGCCTTCCTCCATGATTCCTTTGTTAATATGATAGAGAGGTTCAAAATAGGGTTTGGGCCCTTGAAACATGATGGTCTTGTTCATTTAATTTGCAAACATCATTTCCATAAGAAAAGAAAACCAAATGCAAAATGGTAGAAATTTCTACAGAAATTTGAGAACTCTGAGCCCTCAAGACAATTTGAGGAAGGTGAGTCATCTGGTGTGGCAGCCCAAAATTTGAGAGAACTCTTACTTTTGCCTCAAAATGACAGACAAGCTCCTGGTGATGAGGCGTTGGAAAATCCAATAAGCCTCTCAGACCCTAAAGAAAGACCTAAACCACATAATGTGCCTGAGACCCCAGAGAAATCAGAAAATGTGGATTTAGTGGATTCAAAGGATGAATATATTTGGCCACATAAAAAGGAGAAGAGGCCTAAGATAAAACTACAAAAACCCCCTCATCTAAGAAGGAGCAAACGGCTGGCCGCTGAATCTAGTTGTGTCGTAGCCTGTGAATTGCCCCCTATTCCTAAGAAAAAGAGACAAGAGAGGCAACCTTGTGAAGAAATAACCTAGCCTTGTGAAAAAAGTAGCCCAACCAGATGAAAATGTATCTCAACCATGTGTGAATGTAGCTCAAACCCTGGAAAGCAGTAAACCCCTTGAATCTAAACAAGGAATTGACCCATCTAAGGAAGAATAAAAATAAATAAGAGAGAAAGGACAAAAGGGAACAAGTGAACAAATGCCCAATAATGTTCTAGTTGAAGAAGAAGAGGGTCATGAATATGAGCCTGTAAAAATAATCCCTCCCTCACAGTAGCCAGTGGATAGTCAAGAAATTGATACAGTGCCTGAGGTGAGACAATTGTCTCCTTTAGATAATGTCAGTGACATAGAACAGTGTCCATTAGAAGTGACTAATGAAGGACATGTGTCCGGTAGTGAAGCAGAAATTTTTATTTCCCCCCTTTCTATAGATGCAGAGGATAACAAAAATGAGTATATGACACCAGAAACAGAGGAATTGAAAGCAAAAATTATGCAATTGAAAAATAAACTATGACAGAATGAGGAACAGTTAAACAAACAACAACAAGAGATAGGGAAACAAATAGAACCTCTAGAATAGAAAGATCAAATCATTAAAGAGTTACAGTCCCAACTACAACAAATTGAGGAAAAAGATAAGAAGTATTTGGCTAGTGTATCTAAAAAGGATAAACAAATTAAGAATTTAACCTTCAATTTGGAGTAGTGTTTGAAAACATTTGCAAAGGAACAAGAAAAATAAAAATTGAAATTGAATAGAGCTTTAAGTAGAACTGTTGAATTGGAACAGGATTTACAAGAAGTCAATGTCAAGCCAACTATGGAGTCAAAAGAGGTTCAAACTAAGCCAACTAAGATGGAGTGGTTTCAAGTGGACACATTCCTCCCATGTTAACCAAATGGATGGAGAAATGTTATTTCCTAAGATAATCTGGGGCTGAAAATGCTAGACTTAAAAAGGAAATGGTATTATTAAAGGAATCTTATGACAGGTTGTATCAGGCTAAAGTGGATGTATGTAAAATTTGAGAACTATTATTGGCATGTAGGAAACCATCCAGACTATACTCCATGTTCCTTAATGATCAGCTATTGAGATGGAAGCTCTTAAGAATTTCTTGCAACTTGCCACACGACCTAGATGATCAACAGTTCCTAGAAGCATTTAAAGAGGCACTTCCTGTTCAGAAAAATTTGTTATGTGAATTTTTCATTCATAATTTGTTTCTTGAAAAATATAATGATTTCTTTATCAATCTATTTGTGGGGGAAGTTCAACTAAGGGCATTTATGTCCAACATGCAAAATTAGATTCATTTGTAGGATAGAACTAGGGAGTATCTCCATGCAGAAAGGACTGTGGGATTACAAATGAGATACCCTAATTGAAAGCCTTTTGCTTTTACAACTTAGTTTTGAAGGGTTAAGAGCTATACACATATGAGAGAGAAGTACAATGAAAGTGTTAAGATCTATTTTGAAGACTTCAAAGTTAATGGACCACCATTGATTAATAGAGCTTGGAGTGCATGTGAAGAAAGATATACCCCTCTACCTATGTATTTGAAAAGAAGATAAATGATTTCCCCTACCAACCTTAGATGGTCTTATAGAAGAGCCGAGGCATTAATAGAGATACTACAACAGCTCAAAAATAAGTGGATAGGGATGCGTTACACACCTCCACTACTTTTACAACCACCCCCTGTAGTCTTAGTGGTTGCAGAGTAGGATCCTAGAGACTTACATACATGGCAGATGAGAATTAGATTGAATAAAGGCTTTCTGAAATACCCTAACCATATTGATGAGGAGGCAGAGGAAATGTATGACCTCAGTTCAAAATTTGATAAGTTAAACAAGAAAAGAGATGACCTGCTCAAGGCTAAGAAGGGGAGGATGATGAGGTATAAACAACCTCATTCCTTTGATAAAAAAAAAACCCTTTTTGCATTGCCCAATCACCCTGGCCATTCCAATTTGTTTGTTTTTAGAAGCAATATTTATCTATTTTTAATGAAATGTTGTACAAATCTTTATTTCCTGAATTATTGAAAGTAGCTATTAAATGTTGATATAATGGTATGTAGAGTTGAGTACTTGTGTAGGATTAATGCACAGCCTACGAGAGGAGTGGACTTCAAGCAGCTGAGGTCAAGTGCGCCAAAAGTTGAGGCCAAATAATTTAGGCGTGCATTGATTAGAGACTCTTTTAATTCTGTTTACTTCTATTGGTTATCTGAGACTTTATGGCTCCACTCAGAGCCTTTTATATGTTTTATTCCATAAAGACATTAGTAGTTGAAATTCTATTATTCTATTATAAGACTTTTTCAATGGCATTTTACCACCATCTGGAATATAGGATTTCATAATAGTTTAGTTTTAGTCAGTTGCTCAAAACATGGATATATATATCATATTGCGTGAAGAATGAATATCAATCTCTTTTTGGCAAATAATCGAAGACTTATGTTCTACAATATTTTCATAAATACAAATAGTGTTATTCTGAGTATTTCCTTTTGAGTTATGAAGATATGAATGGAGTTACTATGTTGCTATGGAAATAGTTGAATGTGATCTAAGTTAAAAGACGAATTTCTCCCAAGAGCTAGCCACTCATGGGATTGTAGAGTAGATAAGTATTTATGTTTTCATGAATGTTTTGTTTAAGATAGTGTTATTTTATGTTTAGTTTTATGGTGTGTGCCTACAGGTTGTGATATTTAAGACGTTAATTCTTGGAGCTCTGTTTGTTTAATATTTCTGGAGCATCTACTTTAGTTTTAAATTGCTGTTAACTGTTAGTTGAAAGTTAGAATGTGTGTGTAGTTATAGGATTAGTCACTGCTTGAGTTCATAGTAAAATTGCATGTATGAATTTCTAGTATAGAATTCAAATGCTTTCTAGTATAGAGTTCAAATGCTTTCTAGTATAGAGTTCAAATGCTTTAGATAGTTTGATATGTTGTTTAAGCCTTTTTAAAGATTTAGGAAATTATTTCTAGATGAGATATCCAAATGATATTCCCTATTGCATACAGCCTTGGACATTACCTGATCAATAAACTGATATTTTTCAACTAAAGTGTTAGGACCTCACGATAGCCTGTCACAAGCTAAGTATGCAGTTTGCAAGGATGGTGAACACACAAGGGAGGGTCCTAGAAACATAAAGGAAATTCCGTCAAGGTGAATAAGCTATGAGGAGATTGCATTCATGCCATGTGGGTTGTGAGTTGGATCACAAAATCATCATTAGAATGTCATGTAGGCTAGTATAATTTTGGTCACTTACTATCATTGAGATATACCTTCCCACAATCATATTTCTCATAATTTGAGGACCACTCTTGATGGGAGGCATGGAAAGAAGCTCCAAACCTATCATACATACATCCTCACATGCATGAATTGCCAAGGCCATGACAAAGGTGTATTCTACATCCTCCCAAGAAGATTTTTCATAATCATCATCAAATTCAGCCTTTTATTCTCTTTCACCTCCTTGTAGTAATTTTTGAAGTCGCTTGTCTTGTAACAGTTCTAAAAATTTAATTAGACTTTCCAATAGATTTAATTCTACCTTGTCCTTCATCTTTCTTGTTTCTTTAGATTTCTCATGAATTTCCAAGCCTTCCTTGGTGGATTTGGTAGCCTTCTACCACATCTCCTTTGAGAGAAGAGCAACTATGATCTCATCAAGCACCAATTTTGAGGCGACACTTCTAATAGCCATTACTAGGTTGTCTTATGAGTCTGACAAGGAACAAAAAAATGGTCATGCACTGATCTTCCACTTCCATATTCACACCCATAAATTATATCTCGGTTATAATCATTTTGAACACAATTAGGTGCTTAACAACAGAATCACCATCACTCATCCTCAAAGTGTACAACTTCTTCCATAGAGAAAACTCATTAACCCATGATTTAGCAAGTACAAGTTCCCCAACTTTTCTTATAGGGTTTTTGCAATGGAGTCTTCATAGATATTTAGTAACATAGAATTTACAAAGCAAAGATCAATAAGGCTTCTCATCTTTCTATCCAACTATGCCTAATCATATGGCGACATACAGCCAAATTGGGTCTAGATACTAAAATTGATAGATCTTGATCTGTGAGAAAATCCTCCATCTTGAGCTTCCATAGCTCAAAGTTAGTGTCACTAAATTTTTCTATCTCTAGTCTAGACATCCTTTCCGTCTTCCTTAAAACATGGATTAGTATAAAAAATATTGTTCATACCACTTGGGACCCAAGTTGATTAGAATCAGATACTAAATGAATGGAAGCTAATGTGTGGAAATGCTTCCTACACCAATCTAAGATGAGAGATGAATATAAAATATGATCTAAAATAATTTGTAGAAAAGAAACAATACAATAAAATCACACCATAACATGATGATGTTGTTGGTGTTTTTTAATTCCTAACCTAATCTCACTAAAACCTATGATTTAGCCATTTTCAATACTTAGTTATTACGAGGGTTGGCCAATGAATAGGTGAAAGTTAAACTAACTTTCCCTCTGCACTTTAGGCTCTACAAAACCTGGGAGGGTGATCCCTTATAGTATTTGAAATATCCTGCGCCAATTATTACAAATACTATGAATAACAGATGTGTTCTATACAGATTTGCTTGAGGATTACGAAAATAAGAAGATCTGGCTTAAATTGTTCAAGGGTTTTCATTCTCAAGACCATATAACAAGATGAAACTTTATTTTGACAAACACTTATGATTGAATTTAAAGATTTAAAAGTATTTGGGTGCGTGTTTGGTCCTAAGGTTTGAAAACTAGACACATAGGCAAGAGACCAGTGCCTTAACCTAGGGCAACATAGTCATTTAAATGCGGTTGGAAATCAATAACAACATTCCATCTAAGCACCAAAGAGCTTTATAACATTGCCTTACAATATTATACTCAACCTTCTTAACAAATCATACTTATCAGATCCTCATATTCATTCACACTATGCGGTTGGAAATCAATAACAACATTCCATCTAAGCACCAAAGAGCTTTATAACATTGCCTTACAATATTATACTCAACCTTCTTAACAAATCATACTTATCAGATCCTCATATTCATTCACACAAATCTAAATTTCTGTTAAATCATTTAACCTATTCTTTGAATAAGAGCCTTAATCGGAAAGATAGATCCACAAGATTTTTATGGAGACAAAATAAACAATCCTTGACTTATTTATTCATAATTTGCACAAACCATACATCAAGAGACAATTTGCTTTAAAATTTTGCTACTATATTCAATCAAGATGCTAGTACCGCTATTGTCGAACTCCATTATTAACCAATACATTGATGCAGAAAGGGCATGCAGTCTACTCAGTGGACCAATGGATCCTATATCAAGCAAACTGCTGGTTATATAATGTGCTACATTTACATTGTCAAACCAGGGAATCATATTATTCTTGAATGATGCCTGTACTGTGTGTACAGTTGAGGATTCTTGAGTTTTATTCTAGAGGTTGTGTAAGGGAACTAAATAAAGTAAATACAATACTCCAAGTAAATAGAATAATGAAAAATAGCTAAGCTTATCTAACACAACAATAATCAAATGATTCTTTGTAACTTCTATGTAAGAGAGTAACTATCAATTGGTTTAGTCGGTGATCACCTTGACTCAATGGACTTAATAACAAAAATTACCAAAGTTAAACTACTTCACATTGCTCACAACAACATACATCAATCACACATTTATATAAACATACAATTTATGAACTGAACATATGAACAAGGTGGAGAAACACAATACCTCAAGTGGCCGGCTTGAGTGACTATAATCCCTCAAGATTTAGCTAAATCTCTCCTCAATCTTTGCAATCATTAACAGAACTCAAACCACATATTCCTTCATTGAATGCAAAAGTAACAATGATACAACAAAATCTGATGTGCTATATCTCTATTCAATATGTATGATGCAAAATCTAATCTCATCTAATCTAACTAATCGAGATCAACATTATTTATATGAATAAAGCTACTGAACAATAACTGCCACTACTATCCATTATCCCACATCGTATGAAAAGGACTTTATTACAGAGCAACTAGAAATAGGAAACTAACTAACATGAAGGTGGCAGAGATGATACAATCCTACTGCAACTCGATCTCTTCATTATCCATGAAGAATAATCAATGACTTAGAAACAGAACATAGAACATGTTCTAGATTCCTTCATCATTTAGGATTGCATCATTCATTAAAGGACAACTGTTATGGAGTCATGGATGACTCATCCCAGTCAATTCAAGATCTTCTTCCTTTGGCTGCAGGTACCTGTATCATCTTCTGTGGATATCAGCATCTCCTTCGGCTGCGGGTTGTCTAGTGTTCTTCATGATATGAAGCTATGCTTTTGCTGCATGAGGATTTAGTGCACCACATAGTTTTATGCATCACTATCACTAAAATCAACATAAAGTACTAACATATTACATGAACAATCAATTATCCACACATAATTAATTAACAACATATTATATACCATCTTCATGCTTCAGTGTCTTAAGGATAAACATAGACATAATTAGGATATATATATAAGTCTGGAAATGTCTTTGGGAAATAGGTAATTAAAGCAATAAATACAAGTTAAATCATGGTCTCATCAGCTATCAAGTTCACAAGAACAAATAATACAGACTCCAAATCCTAAAACAAGACGACTTCTATTCCCTATGTTTTTGTTACAAAATTTTCCCAGAGATCAATCAACCACCTTTGTAAATTCCCTTGAAATCCCTTTTATAATGCAAGGGAGAAACAAGCATCGATCCATTTACACATGTCACTAATTCATTTGACAATTGTTACATCAATTGGAATGCAAATCTAACCCTTTTTAACTGATAAGAGATGCCTTTGTAACAAAATATCTCCTCCAACAGACTGAGATAACTGTTTTTCTCCTTTATGCTTCTTCACTTATGGCGCAGGAGCAGGTAATGATACCAACAGAAGGTAGTTTGCTAGATGCTCTTTCAGTTCTGCCACCTTTGATTTCCAGATACTTATCAATAAGACAAGAATCCTTTGATTCGCCTCTCCATCCTTGCACACAAACATGGGAATCCCTGCCAGGAGGTCGAATAAATGAGGAAATCAAAATTCCCTCCATTCTCTCATGCTTCGGGCATAGGAAAGTGGCTCCTCAACTTCTAAGGGGGAGTCTTCAACCATTTCAACCATTAGGAAACTCAAGGAAGCCACATATAGCGGGTGCTGGCAGCACCAAAATCCTAGTCAAGGAGGAAAAAGTCGAAAGTGTCTATTTAAGTTAGACAAAGAACTAAACGTTCTTGTCAACTCAATTCCCCCCCCCCCCCCAACTTCCACCTATTTCATCGAGAGGGGCAACACTCCCTTAATAGCAGCCGAGCCTCTGTTAGAACCCATCATGCAAAGGAGGGGAAGAGGGAAAAATAGGTTCCTATTTCTTCCAATCCTAATATGGAAACTCACAGTAATAGGGAGTTACTGGAGTCAGTAGACTGGGATTCAAATCCCTCATCTGGATGAAAGCACAGGGAAACCAGGTGCTGACACGAGATTAATGCTTCTTGCTTTGCTCCTTGCATTTTGTCTAAACCGCCTATACCTTAGGAGAAAACATCTCTAATTCCTTTACTCTGTAAGAACACAATACCAACCAAGAAAACATAGAAGAACCTCTAAAGGAAAGGGGTGGTAAAGGCAGTTACATAGAAAACCTTCCATTTCATTTGCACAGATAGAAAGATAGACGCAAATAGCAACATAGATAGCTATTTATAGATGAATCACAAGGCTCCCACATTCTTGGTACTTTTATGATCAATTCAATTCAACACGTACTAGGGCATATTGGTCATAAATGGAAATCCTTTAATAATGTACCAATGCTACCTGAAGTAGAAAATAGATGTTGTACTTCATTACCATATTTATGTCACATAGCCCATGGCACCTGCAAATGTCTATTCCACACGATGACTTCTAGACTTGGTTCCTCAATCTCAAGATTTTATTCATTTTAAGAAACGAACCTCAGCAGATCCTGCCACGACGTCCAACAAGACATCCCATCAAGTGTGTACACAAATCTCAGGGACTCGCTTCATGTACAAATGGTGGCAAGGAGATCTCAGTGCACACTTGAAAAAGCCATCGCTACACAGGTTCATTGTTTATTACGTGCCACCACTCTGCCTTTTTCCTTTTGAAAATGAGCTATCGATCACAACACAGATCACCGAGATCAATGGTGTATATAAGTTCATTTGAAATGAGAATCCCCGTCACCATGAAGAAAAGGCGTGAACTACTAAGAAAGTACCACCTAGACTGCCACCTCAGACACACTATTAAAAAGATGAGCCCATAGAGTCCATAGAGTCCTCATGGTGAGATCTTACACCTCCGCAAGCTTGAAATCAAACTAAAGATGAAAATCTTAGTTACCAACGGATCCCACAACAAAGCACGATAGAATAGAGCATCCAATTAACACATGGCACATTCCACGACCTCCTCATGCCTTAGAAATAAAACATACCTTTCTCGAATGAAGATGGGCCAGGTCACATGGAGAGAGGGTGCAAAGCGGGGAGAGAACTCACTCTTGCTTTTGTTTAGAATTTGTGCTAAGCTACCACGTGGAGCAAGGGCGCAAAGTAGGGAGAGTCTTTCTTTAGTTCTTGTTTTGGAGCTACACTAGGGCAACATGTGGAATGATCCGTTGCTAGCCACAAGACACAAAGTAAAAAGGCACATGCCTTTAAAACAACATTGACAGATGAGAAGGGGCCATGACTTCATTAAGGGGCTCGACAAAAGCTTAGGCATAAGAGTAAAATTTTAAGCACATGCAATAAGCGGTGATCCAAAAGGAGGGGGCCGATAAAAGGAAGACACTCCTAGACATCAAGTTACAACTTAAAGAATCTACACGGGCAACAGGCGGTCAACTCAGAATTAGAACAAAAGGTATTTCAACACTTTGCATAATATTCTAGGGTTTAGGGTTTTATACCTTAGGGACAAGATTTTTTAAATATTTTGAATGCTAAACCCTAATCGAGGACCAATAGGCTTCAATGCTTGGAACAAGGCCAGGAAAATTTATCAGTCCTATGAAATATATCCTGGGAAAACCATTTTGAGAAAAAAATCAACCTCCAAACTCTAAACCAACGTATTAATCAACAACAATATTGGTTACAATACAATCTAGACAAGGAGCCTTCATAGGAGACAACACCAACACTCAAATTTGGAGTAATATCGACATCATAAAGATACCTACAAAATACACTATTCAAAACTCTATTTCAAGAACCCAATAAATAGAGAAACAAATACATGAAACCACTAAAGAGAAATCACAAAACCATGAGCTAATACCACCCAAAAGTAATGCTTAAATCCAAAGAAGCGTTCTCATGCTAAATATAGCATATTCCTTACTCTTATCATAAGAACCTATCATAACATGTCATAGTTATCCTCCCAACTTGGATGCTACAATTTGTCTTATTCAAACCTTCCAAAGATGCTTTATGACAGTCATAATGAAATGCCACAGGTTGGTGAATGTTCTTGGTCTACATGTGTAACTCTCTTACATATCTCTTATGTGTCATAGATGCTCTTACATTTCTATTGTGGGAAGCCTAACTTCCAGAGGCCATAATTTTTAATTTAAGAAGCCAATAGAGCCTATTTTTTAATTAAAGAGCTTAGAGAGCTCCATGTTTTTGTAACCAACTTGATCTTGTAAAATCTTGTTTCGATAAATTTCAAGGCCAAAAATGACCTCTATAGCCTAGAAATTACATTTATGTGTTCTCAACATTAAGATGCAAGGTTGAGACACCTTTCCTAACACTATTTAGGTTCTTTTACCCAAATTATGTAGTGTGATCCCTAGATAGAGTCAATTGTTTTCTCTGTATAGGGATAACCCTTTCAATCAAGGGTTAATTTTAAGCGTGGAGTCTAGTTAAAAAAAAACTGAGAGCTCAGTGGCATTTGAAAATGGTGTGTGACATCAAATATGGTTCATACATTGTTTTATAATAGTTTACCTTCATGAAATATGGCATTCATCAACCTTGTTGCCCAATGGTTAAGGCACTAGATTAAAATTTAGCTTCATCAAAGGGTTTTCAAACATCATCAAGTGACATTGGGGGTCAAATCGTCATTTCACATTAGTCAAAGTTGGATAGGAAAGTCTGATTATGCACTTAAGGGTCCATAAAAAGGGTTCCCTTCAACCTTTATTAACCTTTGCAAATGATTATATTTATTCAACTTTTTTAGAAAATAATTTATAAAAGTTTGCAAACTTGATTTATTATTAGCCTTTGCACATGATTATATTTATTTAATCCTTATAGAATTAATAAATTATAAAAATGTACAAACTTCAACTATTTTTTGGATCTATGAATAGGCTTGAGGGAGTCGTACCCCTTAAAAATGACATATATCAAATTCAAACCAAAAAGACTACTCATTATGAGGTCCATTCTATTTTAATAAATAGTTTTTATATGAACTATTACTGTATCTAGAAACTAAACTATATCTACTAAGAGTTATATTAACATAATAGTATTTCTATTACATGCCACTATTATTCTTCTTTAGTTGTAGAGACATCAGAGTCCACTTCTCCAAGCCAATCTATTCCTTCAGCATCGACAAGCCCAACCATGGTTTTGAGGAAAGCTATCCCCCATTTGGCCTGATTCCTACGATCTACCTCATTCACCCTTATTGTCAGGATAATAAAAGGTATCCAGGGGGGTGTTCTTAAATATCATCCACTTCAACAGTCAAAGGTCAATTTTGGCCAATAAAAATAGGACAACTATTTACCACTTTTTGTTGTAAATGAGGTGTAAAATTACTATTGGTTGTTTGACCATTGAAGTGGATGATATTTAAGTAGAGTGATCCAGGGGCTGTTGTAGGATAGCTGGCCAAATACTTTGTCCGGGAGGAAAGTCGAGACCAGGTTTGGCCAGATAAACAATATTGTGAAACCCCATGCCACCAAGGTTTAACCAATGCTATTCATTTCTCTGATAGTATCTTTCGATTCCCCACTATCTAACAGAACAACTAAAAACATAGAAGCTATGTCAGAGTTTAGGTCTTACAGTGATGCGCTCAAGATATGTAAGTGCCACCCAGTGCCATCTTGACCACATGAAGACCCATTGGAGATTTGAGCTTGAACACTTGTCGTAGACGTTTCTTTGTGATTTCTCCCCAAAATGCCATTTGACGTTTTTTGCTAAGGAGACCAAAGGTAGGATCCTTATTGCAATGCTTCTTCGCCTTGAAACCAAAATCTGTATAATCTCCTCACCTACAAGAAGCTTATACTATCATGATGGTGAATTGAATGCATGCATCAACCTTCGGTTAGTTACCCACGGATGTTACTTGATCTCATATCTTAGGGTGGTGGATCCGGGGATGTATTCCCCACACGAGTATGCATTTATTCATCATTCCCAAACAATGTTTATTTGTCATTGATGCCATCACTGAAGTGGCATTGATTGGAGGAGAGTACCACTCAAAATTTCAGTTAGTTGAAGTCATGGGGATTTCTTTTCAACTTGATCTTACGGAGATTTGTGTAAACTTCAACTATTATTATTTTTAGACTGCATAAACTACAGTGCAACTAGTAAACTTTTTTCACATGACCGGTGACGCCAACACAAAACACCCTCCGGTACCACAGGGATGGGGGGAGATTGGACCTCGTGACCTTCTTGCCCGCAATAGGAATTTTTAGCCAATTGAGCAAGGCCCCCACCCCCAAACTTCAACTATTATTAGCCTTTACAAGTATAAAACTATTCAATCCTTTTTAGAATTAATAAAGTGCAAAGGTGTGCAAATATATTTTATTTGTGGATCATGCAAAATTTAATTTAATTAGAAAGGGTGTAAAAAAGCATACAAAATCTCCACCAAATAGAAAAAGTAAAAGTGAGAGTAGACAGATTAACATTAGAAAGAAAATTTGTTTTGAGGGCTTGGAGTGTTATGTAACTTTCCAAGTTGCTTTTGGAAAACTTTATTAATATATATCATGCACATTACAAAAAATCTTTGGGAATAATTTACTTTTTGTCAGAATTCTTCTAAAAGCACCTTTGAATAGAGAAATTTATTGTATGTGTATTTATTGCACTACAAATCCTACCAATTGTTTAAAGTGTTCAAACCTATGTGAATAATGATTTTATTGTGGTAGATGTTATTTCATTATTTAAATTGTGTATGCACCTTTATATCCATTGTTTAACTCTGTGTTATCCTTGTGTGACATTTTATAGGTTATAGAAGAGTAATTGATAAATTCAAACCTTGTATTGGGTTGATTGATTATTAGATGGTATTTTCTCTCTACTTTCCTATTTTCCTCTTTTAATCTATAAAACCTTGTGCATGTGTGTTTAGTTTAGCAACCCTTACTTTGTTTGTGTGAATGGATTCTTGTTCTCTGCAATCTACTCAGAAGTTTGTGCATGTGTATTTGTGTTTCCATAAAACTCAAACTATCTTTGTATGGGATGTTTAGTGTTTATTTAAAAGCCCAAAACATTACATTACAAGTTGGCTCTTTTGTATTATTCCAAACCTCATATTAGAGCTTGTGAATATTGTAAGTTTTGTATATAATTTTATTTATTTTTTATAAAAGGGAGTTGTCCCTTCAATGTAGAGGGAAATCACATATTTTTTAGTGATCTTCCCACATACTTCTAACAGAAATTATAAATATCCATTAGATGAGTCAGATACAAAATTTTGGATAGAAAGAGGTGATATTTCCAAACACTAACACCAAGGCCCTTTAATACCCCTTATTTCTAGTTTCATTTAGAAACTCAACCCTTTATTTAGGTTTGATTTCTACTTGTTGATTTATATCAATTAATTATACATAAATAATTGTAGGGTATGCATTTTATTTCCCTATACTTTGGTAGACCCCAACATCTCAAACCCATCTAGTGCTTTTCCCTAGGTTTTTACCTTCTCCCAATTGTTGATTTTTCAAATCCAGATTTCTAAATTTATCCATCATTCAAATTTTAAATTTTGTGATATCATATGGATCCCTCTATTCTTTCACCCATCATGGATGCACTCAATTTTCTTAATGATGACACACAATTTTTGTGCATGATCCGTCATGGCATCCTTGCTTCAAACAAATCACAATCTTGTAGTGAAAGACATAATGATTATGTGTGTCTATGTTTCTCTACTCTTTGATCTCTCTCATTTCCCTTGTTAGGTGCATGCTCCTTATGATGAATATATTCTATAAAACCCTAACTTGGATTGGCTTGATGTTGTTTACACATGCGTGATTTATAATATTAATCTTACTTGCATGTATTTGGTGCTATTTCAATGTTTAATTTGTTCTGTATACACTTTATTACACATGTTTCAAAATGGTATACGATGATCGTTATGCCTATCTTTTCTTATAACAATGTTTAGAAGATGCTTGTATACTTAGTTTCAATAGATGACCTAGAGGGTGTTCATTTCGTGTTTTACATCATTCATCCTATTGCAGTCATTCCTTATAACACATAATGGACACTCCTTTTATTGCTAATGAAAAATATTATATGAATGTCAATCCTCAAAATTCTTCTATTTCTCCTTTTCATCATATATCTAACGAGGGTCTCCAAGTTGCATGCATAATTGATGAAGTTTTATTGTCCTCCACTTCATAATGATGTTGATATGACTAATAATGATAACATTACTCATGCAACTCATTCAACAACATCATGGATGTTGTTGATGGTTCATCATTTCATGACATATTGATTTAGATTGTTTCTAATACACATATTATTAAGGATCCAGTGGTCAATTAGTGAACATAAAGATGAATATTTACATAATATGTCATTCTTATTTTTATATTATGTACACATACATGATATTTTCTTAATGAATGCATTTAGAGCTACTTTAATTGACATGTATTTGTAATGGCTTAATATGTCTCATATCTCTCATATTTTATGTTTCACTGAGTACTTTACTCCTTGTCCTAGAGTATGCCTTCATGGTAATTATAATCATTCAACCTTTAGTGGCCACTACATAAGAGTCTCATGGATTCATCTATGCTCTCTAGTGATACAACATTTTAGATGCCTATAATCATTCTACTATAGAACCTTGTATAACTTCTCATGATACTTTATCTTTTTGAGGTCCATGGTTATCGTATTATCTCATATGCATATCTCATTCTTCACCATGAGAAAATAAATATCATTGAAATAAATGAAGAAGGAGAACTTTCTTGTGATGTCATTAAATCTCCATATGGATCATTTGAGGATTGTGCCAAAGCTAACAATTACCAATCAAACACATTTAATTATCTAAGCATTATCAATGTTCGTTCCATTGAGTTCTTAATTCCTCTTTTACCTATTGATGATTATGCTCATATGGGACTATATCCAAATTTCTCTAATGACTCTCTTTCAAAAAGTGAAATTTGTAATTAATCCATCTATTAGAAAACTAAAATAACTACCAAAGTGAACAAAACATTTGCTACTCACTTCCTATCAATGGTACATACATTTTACTTAATTTTGTTTGCTTTGAGTTTTCTTGATTTCTCCTCGCATTCATGGAAAATATGTGGATGGTGAAAATCTACATCTTATTGTACATGTCGATACAAGTGGCCACGAACATTTCTTTTTGTTTAATGACCTCGTCTTGTTTTCTTTTCTATTTCACCTTTGAGTTTTTCCCTATAGATTTGGGATGATGCAAAGAAATGCAAGTGCCTTCAACACACTTTCAATCATGTTGACCAAAAACATAGCTTCCCTTGCTTTTTAAAAAATATTCTTTGGTATTTTTACCAAGCACTATCCTTGTGCTCCTCCTTTTCATTAATATTCTATCCTTTTACATGACTTTCTTTGGCCTTTTCTTACGCCTTATTTGTTTTCCTTCTCCTATTCCACCTCACACTTATTTCTATCTCTTTTTCACTTATAGCACCTGTCATTCAGACAACACATTGCTTGGCTCCCCCACTTGGGGGTATCTATGGATATCAACTTCGGAGCCAAATAATACTTTCTCTCCCATTGGTATAACACATTTATACTCTTATTGCATATTTATGTCAAACCTACACTTTTTTCATGCTTATATCATTCATTGTATGTGTGTCATTGCTATTACATGTTGATGTTACTTCTACATGATGTTTCCTTTGTAGTACTCCCATGATTACATCTTACAACACTAATTATGCCATCCCTACATGATCACATTATACATGTGGTGCGGAGCACCTACAAAGTCATGTTTTCATTTGTAATAAGGTCTATTTGACCAATGCATTTTCATTTCAGTTGTAGCTTGGTCTATTTTGTAAAGTCCCAAGTGACTTAGGGGACATTTGTCAAGTTGTAATCGCATAATGCTAAAAATAGTAATAATGCCAAAATAAGGTAGTAGGGTAGTTTTGGTCGGTTGTCTCCCAGTCGCTTGGATTGTTCTCCCAGCCGCTTGGAGCTAGTGTGGTACTACTCAGGGCGAGTTGTTAAAAAGCCGAGAAGTATGAACTGAATGAGTATTATGATGTAACCAGATCGATAGTGATTGCATTGTGTTCGGAAGAAATAAATCTTTTCTATTTTTTTCATTTGACTTCCATCTCTTACCACTGTAAATAATGCAACTGTAGCTTTCCATTCACTGTATATTTTCCATTGTTGCCATATGTCGCCGTGAAGCATTCCACTGGTGAGATTTTTGTCGAAATCAGTGGAATGGCTTCAATGTATCAGTATTTGTTTTGTTCTTTGTTTTGTTTTTCCTGTTTGATAGTGCAGACGATCCGGATCGAGGGTTTTGCATAGTAGAAGATCCTAGCATCCTCACATGCTAGGGTTTGCAGGAGGGAGAACTGTGCGATGACGTTTTGGTTCGGCCAAGGGTTCCGCGACCATTAACGGAACGCGTCCCTGCAGGGACGGATGCCATCGGGGCATTGGAGAATGCCGAGGGACTTGGTCAATGGAGTTGAAATGAGAGTTTTCCTATTAGTTCGTCAGCTGTGAGCGATTAGAACATCAATTTCTGGTATCCGCTGGTAGCTCCTCATCATATTGGTATCAGAGCTAGCGAAAGCTCTGGGCGGAGGTGTTGTGTATTCAATTTTCTGAAGGCAGATGAATTCAATTCCTGTAGTGTGTGGGCAGATGATGATGAGGTCTGTCAAGACCATTCACCAATAGAGATTTGGCTGGAAGAGGGTGCAGAGTGAAGCCACTGGGAGAGAGAGTGGTAGTGCATCTCCAGGATCTGTTGTTGGATGATAGGAATGGGTCTGTGAAGGAGCGTGTAGGATGGATAGCTGATTGAGCATTGTGTTGTAGTCAAATTGAGGATTTGCAGAAGTGTTGGTGTTGTCTGTGAATGTTTATGTCAGATAGAGAAAGCGAGGGAGAGGCTAGCGATATGCCTCCAAAGGGGATGACCACCGAAGTGGTCAAGAAATTTCAAGAGATGGAAGAGATGATAAAAAATGGAATTAGGGAAGCACTCCAAGTAGAATTGAAAGAAATGAAGATGGGTAAAAGGGTAGATGAAGAAGAAGAGAAAGAGGAAACAGAAGAGGAACAAGAAGGGGCAAAGATACCAGTTGAACAAAAGCAATTTCTAGAAGCCCTCAAGGCAATTGGCAAGGACTCTTCAGAGGCTCGGATAGATATCCCCATGTTCAGTGGAAAGATGAATGTTGATGAAGTCATGGAGTGGATTGAGGCTCTGAACAACTACTTCGAATACAAGGAAGTTCCTGACAGTAAGAAAGTTAAGTTTGCAAAAACTAAACTCAAAGGTGCTGCACTTACATGGTGGAATTACACCCAAGGAGAGAGGGTAAAGAATGGGAAGAGTATGATATCTTTGCGGAACAAAATGCTGGAGAATATCAAGTCCCAGTTCCTTCCATCTGACTACAAGGTGCAAATTTACAAGCAGATGCAGAACCTTAAGCAAAAAGATATGGATGTGGCTACTTACACCGAGGAGTTTCACAAGTACACTCTTCATTGTGGGTACATGGAGGATGAAAAAGCCAAGGTAGCAAGGTATTTAAATGGTCTGAGGATCAATATTCAAGATGAGATAAGTTTATTTACCCCTGAAACTGTGGAAAAATACTTTCAAGTAGCATTAAGAGCTGAAGAGAAGCTAAAGAGGAAGGGTGAGTAGCAGAGTAGAGGAAGAGGTGACATAAATTTTAGAGGCAATTTTGGAGGCAGAAGTCCTAACCAGAGGCCTAGTGGTGAGTCTAACCAAGAAGAGCAAATTGGAGACTCAAGTAGCAGAGGAGGCTACCGAGGAAGAAGGCCAAATGAAAGAGGTGGGACAAATGGATCAGACAGAGGATCCAAGTTCTCCAACATGAGATGCTATAATTGTAATAAGATGGGGCATCCAGCTTATAGGTGTCCAGAGAAGGCCTCAACTTCTCAGGGTAATGAGAAGAGAACCACTTTGATTCAAGAGGATATAGGGAGTGTGACATCTCCTAAAGTAAATTTGGAATTAGAAATGGGAGAAAGTCTGATGATCAAGAGGACGTTGCTCAAAGAACCAGTGAAGACTGAACCATCTCAAAGGAGAGCTCTTTTTAGGATCAAATGCAAAAGCAAAGGTAAAATATGCAAGGTAGTCATAGATTCTGGTTCAACAGATAATATGGTGTCTAGGGAAATGGTGGATAAATTGAATATAGAAAGGATTCCTCATCAAACTCCTTATAGGGCATCTTGGGTAAGTGACAGTCAATCACTTTTGGTAAGTGAACAAGCATATGTTGATTTTTAGATTGGAGAATATAAGGAGAGAATTTTATGTGACATTTTGCCCATGGAGTGTTGTCACCTACTTTTAGGTAGGCCATGGCAATTTGATAGGCAAGCATTGTATGATGGATATGCTAACACATACACCATCAAGAAGGATGGAAAGACCTTTGTGATGACACCGTTGCAGGAGGATGCTGAAGGAAAGAAGGCAGCCAAGATTATTTTGATGGGTAAGAAAGAGTTTGTAAACAACAATGAAGAAGAAACAAAGAAAGTTGAGGATACCTCAAGGAGTGGGGTTACCAAAGATCACAGCTTGAAGGTGATTTCAGTTTTGAATGATGGAGATCAGATGGTAATGTCTGAGATGGATCAGAAGAAGGTCAAGGAGCAGGTCTGCAAGCAGTCACAAGTTGATTGGAAAGAAAGAGATGTTATCATAGTAGGAACCATTGTTTGTCCTCTAGAGCCAACAAGAGTTGCAAGGCAAACAAATTCTACCATAGGAGCAGTACGAGTAGCATCAAACAAGGTTTTGAATGCAGATGTTCAAGCAGAGATGACAGTAAGGCAGACTGGTGAGTAAAGTCTAAGTTTGGTTGCAAGCACTCGCTCATGGCAAGGTGTGAGAAGAGCCTACAATGCTAGGCATGAGTTTTTGGTCCCATGGACACAAGTTGCAGTTCAAAGATCATGGGGAAGGCATGAAGCAGCAATGGATATAGGTGGTACAAGATCAGGACTCAACTCATGGGACATGAGTTCTTTTCAAGGTGGGGAGTATGGTGCAGAGCACCTACAAAGTCATGTTTTCATTTATAATAAGGTCTATTTGACCAATGCATTTTCATTTCAGTTGTAGCTAGGTCTATTTTGTAAAGTCCGAAGTGACTTAGGGGACATTTGTCAAGTTGTAATTGCATAATGCTAAAAATAGTAATAATGTCAACATAAGGCAGTAGGGTAGTTTTGGTCGGTTGTCTCCCAGCCGCTTGGAGCTAGTGTGGTACTACTCAGGGCGAGTTGTTAAAAAGCTGAGAAGTATGAACTGAATGAGTATTATGATGTAACTAGATCGATAGTGATTGCATTGTGTTCAGGAGAAATAAAGCTTCTCTATTTTGTTCATCTGACTTCCATCTCTTACCACTGTAAATCACGCAGCTGTAGCTTTCCATTCACTGTATATTTTCCATTGTTGCCATATGTCGCCATGAAGCATTCCACTAGTGAGATTTCTATCGAAATCAGTGGAATGGCTTCAATGTATTAGTATTTATTTTGTTCTTTGTTTTGTTTTTCCTGATTGATAGTGCAGACGATCCGGATCGAGGGTTTCGCACAGTAGAAGATCCTAGCATCCTCACGTGCTAGGGTTCGCAGGAGGGAGAACCACGTGACGGTGTTTTGGTTCGGCCAAGGGTTCCACGACCATTGATGGAACGCATCCCTGCAGGGACGGATGGCATCGGGGCATTGGAGAATGCCGAGGGACTTGGTCGATGGAGTTGAAACGAGAGTTTTCCTGTTAGTTTGTCGGCTGTGAGCAATTAGGACATCAATTTCTGGTATCTGCTGGTAGCTCCTCATCAACATGACATTTTATACTATTAAAATAACATGATTACATTTTATATGAGGTCATCTTACTTTCTCCCATGTTTTCCTCTCATTTGGGACAACATTGGCCTTATCCTTTACACATATTTTTGCACATGGTTATGTCATTATGATATCTATTACACATTTATTATGTCATTTTAATCTGATCAAACTTTGGTAAACACATAATATGGATATTTCATGATAATATATAATGTCATCCTTTTTATGTTGTTCCTTTGTGCATAGACCTTACACAACATTTATCACATTGCTCTTAAAAATGAAACTCAAGACATGGCCACTTTACACTTTACCATGACTTATCCCATACTTGGTGGAAAATTTGAGAGCAATATTTTTTCCCCCATCACATGGACTTTCATTCTTATATCATTTCATTTATGCTCTAGGGATGACATATTGTCACATGTGGCCATGTCACCCTTTTCCTCTCATCAAATCTAATTTGTCATGATGTATGCACATAATTTGTGTGGGGAATATTATATCAACCTTTTGAGTATTAAATTTACATGGTTTTATGCTTGTATTCATCATGGGATACAACTTAATCACGTCCTCATGATTTCCTCATACATCATGATTCTATTTGTATCTTAGTTTTATATGGTTACTATAGAGTAAAAAATTACACACTTCTCAATTTTCACTCTATGTTGCATGCTCATTTAAGCGTTGATTATATTAGACATGTTTTAGGACTCACTTAGCCTAAATTTGAGCCTAAAACCCTTCGTTAATATGCCATACTTACCCAATCTCAAATATGTTTTAGTTTCTTGCTTATTCCCAACCTTTTGAAATCTTGTGTCCACCTAAATGCTAGTGCGATCACACTAGTGGCTTTCTTAATTATTCCTAGCCTTTTGAAAACATGTGTCCACCTAGCCACTAGTGTTATCATGGTAGTGTCCATGCACACACAGTAAAATTAAAACATAAGAACAAAATTGATTCTCTTGGCGTCTTTATTTTTTGAAATGGATATATCAACTCCAACTTTATATGAACATACTATAATCCCTATTTAAGCATCTCTTGGAAACTATAATATATCTTAACATCTCTAAGTATTCTCTAAATTATTGGTAGCTTCTCATTCTCTACTTATTGGATATATTTTACATTCCCAACATTTCCTTACAACTTTTTTAGTTTTCCTCCATAGCCAAAAACCTTGTAAACCATTCCCCATACTCTTTCCAGGCATCTTAATGAATTCATTTCTAATACTTATCTCCATTTTCACAAAGCATCACACACATTTGTAGCTAACCCCATATGATATTATCTACACCTTTGAGCCTCTACCACCTTCCACATAGCACTTTAGGGGTTCCACACACTCTCAAATAATTTTATATGTTATTTAGGTTGAAGTACACAATATTAGGGGATTGATGGAGGTAGTTTCCCATACAAAATTAACCACTTTTCTTGCCCCAAATAGATTTTTTCCCATTAATATCTCATGCAAGAAGATTAAAATTAAAACATGTAAGCATCATGAGCATTAGAGGACCCAAGCATAGATTTCCAAAAAATTTGAAAGGTGTATGATCAAAGGACACTATCATCTATTGCAAGTCAATTACATAGTTCAAAGACTAGTTGCATGGTCTATATAGTTAGTATATATAAATTGTGTATGTCACCCTTTCCTATTCAAATGCCTACACAAATCTTAATGTTTCCTATATGGGTTCAAAGGTCACTAGCATGGTTTTCTCAAACTTCACACCTGTGAATTCCAATTTGGGACCATCTATGTCAAAATCTAGTTTCCAACAACTTCTTTTAGATCTTTCCTCTACTTTCTTCAGCATTCTACCTTCATTGATTGAAGAATTAGAGACAACCTCTTACTCTTTTCTCTTTCCTTCATCTAGTAACAATCGCTTTTCATAGCTTAGTGTATTTTCTTAGACCATATTATTGTTGTTTATATTGATAAATACAATAAATTATAATGAACATAGATTATTAGGGAAATACACAAGTAGGTAAAACACCTTTTATTTTCTAAAGGTAACCAAATTTAACCTTTAGTTTATGGGGTCAAATCTGTCACATCCTTATGTATTAATTTATAAAATTATCCTTACATGACTTTGTGGGGGAAACTGTCACGTCTTAGACTTTCAGATTTACTTAATTTGGTTAATTGATTTTGAAATC
Source organism: Cunninghamia lanceolata (assembly GCA_027924645.1). Taxonomy (NCBI): domain Eukaryota; kingdom Viridiplantae; phylum Streptophyta; class Pinopsida; order Cupressales; family Cupressaceae; genus Cunninghamia; species Cunninghamia lanceolata. The sequence goes on from BSBN01000623.1 coordinate 4,973,535, forward strand.
ATTAAACATTAATTGATGATATTGGATATTGATATATTACTTGGTTTAAGATTCAATTGCTTTAGCTATCTTTATAAGACTAACCTATTGACAGTGGAATGAGTGCGAATGAATGCAGGTGGTCGAAGGCAAGAACATGGCTCAGGAAGAGGGCTCCTAGCCGCTTGACAACAATTGTTGGGTTTTATCTGGTGTCACACACTCACGTAGATTACATTATTGTTTCAATTAATGTTGCCAATAGCTCCTTGATTGATAATATCATTATCTTGCTTGCCTCTATGTTTGAATTTGATTCTTGTTTGACAAAAAAGAGAGTTAATATTCCTTTGTAAAATAGGATCTAAGTGGATATATTTAAATGAAAATAACTCTTTGATTATATAGATATAATTAAATAGAAATAATTTCTATTGATTTATTTAAAATACTATTATTGAATAAATATATAAAAATATAGTAATTGTGGAATTATTCAAAATAAATAAATTTCATTTTTGTCAATTTACATAGTATCTTCTTTTACTAATAAAACAAAAATCTTCAACATTTAAAAACTTATTTTTAGCTTGATTTATTTAGAATCATGCTTTGTTAAAATAAAAGAGAAATCTTTCGATTCATGCAAAGAGGTAGTTGAAATAAATGAAATTAAAGAGAATTTTGCATGGAAAAAGAAATTTTTTTGCATGGAAGGGATGGAAAACATATTTTTGGGAGAGGAAACTAGGGCTGAGGAAAGAAAAGAAAAACAATTAAAAAAAATTAGAGGAAAAAGAAAAAAATATAGAGAGATACCGCGGCAAGAAAAGGAGGAACTGAAGGGCAAGAGGAGACCAACAATCTCTCAAGTCAAGAACCGATATTCTTCTTTATTTTCTTCTGGATTCTGTGTATAATGTTTCCTATGATAACAAGAATATTTTACCTGTGAGTGATGTTCCCTCATTTTGATCTTCCTGGTAGTTTTTATCGCTTGTCTAAACGTTTTTTTTAGATGGATCGACATGATAGTTTAGAAGGAAATTCGTTTGTTGTTTTCATTGTATAACGAATAACCCTTTTGTTTTAAATTTGATCGACTCCTTCAAACGTTTGAGTCTGTATCACATTAGATCCATAAGATCAAGTCATTGATCAAGTTGTTTTGTTTTTGAATTCAATTATGTGGTTGTATCTTTCGATCTGTAAAATTTATATGTCTCTGTAGATACCTTGTGATTTATTATGCAACCTCAAACCATCTTGCTAAGCTAACATAGTTGCTTTTACACTTGATAGTCGATCCCTCAAGAAGTATTAGCTCTCTCTTAATTAAAAACCATTTGATTACAATTTGCAGAAATGATTTTGATTTTTTATTGGTTTCTTTTCATCAAATTCCAATTTAAATAAAAGCCCATTGATAATGGATGTCATCCATTAGACGACTTCTCAAAACCAAACTCATGTAATTGTCTGTTCACAGGCAGCAACTTTTAGGTAGGAGTAGCAGTGTATTTCCTGGGCAGCAATTCAAATGGGCAAGGCAGTAGACATCTCTAGTAATTTATTCACTTGTTTAAATTCTTTTCTTCTTGTCATCGCTTTTTTTCCCTATTTAATCTAGTAAAATGAAATAAACAAAATCCTAGGGTTGGTTGTAATGAAATGATTTTTTTTCAATAAAAAGATTTCAAATGCAAAAGCGTTTATGACATTCAAAATTTACCCAAAAAAAAAAACTCTAATATTAAATATACTGAAATAAATATTTACAAAATTTTAAAAATTTAAGATTTGTATTTTTCTTTGTGGGAAAATAAATAAAATATATAGATTTTTTTTAAATAAGAGATTTATTTAAAAAACTATGAAGGAAATTAAAATGACAAAAAAATAAAATATTAATATGTAGTTGATTTTTCTCTATAAATATTTAATATTAAAATCTATTTAAATTAGTAAAAATACATAAATAGATAAATAAATAGATGAATAGATTAAAAAGAGACACAAAGATATTTTATTTACATAAGAGTTATTTTATTTTACTTTAAAACTCTTGCTACATGCATACATGAACACAAAGATTTTAATTATCTAATAATTGTTTTATTTTATTGGACAATTATTTTATTTTATTTCAAACAGCTACTTTTTTTGTAATATGTAACTTTTAATTTTACTTTTGAAAAGATCTTTATTATTTTGTTAATTGTTTTGTTTTGTTTTTATTGAAAGTATAGTAAATCTTATATACTTTTATTTGTAGGTACTAATATATATTTTAAAATTTTGATGACTATAATATCTATAAATTTAATATTAAATAATGTACTATATTATAATTATTATGATAATAATACATTCATTTTATTATATATTTAAATAAATAAATATTTTAATATTTAACCTAAAGAAAATATTTAATAAATTAATGTAAATTTTGGATTTTTTAATAGAAATAAATTATTTAACTTATGATTAATATTTTGAAATGTGTTTGTAAGATAATTATTTTAACCATTCTTATGATAAATATAAATAAAAAAAACCATTTAACAGATAACAAGTAACATATATTTTGGATGTGTTACTTTTGTTTGGATGTGAAGTAGGGCTTTCAATTCATCTCCCTTGTTTTATCCCTTCATCTTCTTTGAAGAGTATTGCATAAATTTGGGGAAATATGTTAGTCTTGTTGAGAACTTTTCATGTAATTGTTGTGATTAATAAATGAACAAAATATTGCTTCTCCCAATTTTTCTTAACAATTGGTATGAGCTAATTTGGTCTTGTTTGCAAGGAGCCTGGAGGTATGAACTCAATCTGTCCAATGTAGAAATTTGATCCGCTTTTGGAAGAAGTTATTAAATGTGGTGACTTGGGTGAATGACCTTGTCTTTCAGATATATTGATCATGTGAAAATGGTGAAGGCGCATTGAGGATGTTGCTTTAAAGTTTCAAGGGTTTAAGTTGGAAAGATTATTATTATTTAGAATACATTTGAAATATGACAATAACTGTCAAAAGGTGAAAGAGATTTGCAAATCTCATTGAGGAACCCAGGATAATAGGTAAAAGCTTCCAAGTCAATCAAGAAATTTAAATAAGCCCTTTTCATAGAGCGCTCAACATTCCTCCACTTTCATTTGAGTTGTCTCTGAACCAAATTGTTGTAAGGAGGAAGCGTGAGTATAGAGTATCACAAGGAACGACTTTCTTAGATGAACGAGGGCATAATCAAAGCCAATGCTAAGCCGAGGAGAAAAATGAAGAACAACATATGCCTAAGAATACAAAAGAAGTGTTGAGATAGATAAGCTCAAAGCATGCAGAGAAAAGAAATGGGGTAGAGATGGACTAGAGAGATTCGAGATTGTTGGGTAACTTTAGAAGGAAAAATGAAGTGCAAGATTGGTTAATTGTACAGAAAGTAATACTTCTAATGACTTAATATTGTGTCCTACTTAGAAGGCTGGAGCAATAGGAGGAGGCAGGGGATTGTGTTTCTTTTGCACAGAGAAAGGCCAAGCTGCATCAAAGAGCAATAGATATGCTGAAGCAATTATGGAAAAGTGTGTCTAAGAAGTATTTAGGACATGTCCCTGGACTACAAGTTGGAGCCAACCATTGTGGTGTAGATGATTCTTTGATGTTATCTAGTGCTTTCACCACTTCCACCCCCATGATTCTATTTTTCTCCACCAACAATCTTGGCTTTGCAAGGATTTTAGAGCTAGAATACTTCACTGTAAATGTTATTTCCTAATAAAACTTCATTAATTGTGACAGAGGAGGAGAATAACAGTTCAAGTGTTAATTTTAAAACATGTAAACGAGAAAGATGCTTGCATAGAAGGAGAAATGGAGTGTTTTGTAGCAAAGTATTCATGTTGGGTGTTTGTTGTTGGCTCCCTAATCACATGGAGGGATTTGGGTTGTCATGACTATGGTTTGATGTACTTATGTTGGGTGCATGGTTTCAATCCCTGGCATTGGAAGGTAGTGTTTTGTTAACTTTGAGTGCATGGAGGAACTATGGAGTCAATCATTGGAGGATCTAAAAGATTTTAGAATAGCCTAGCTCCTTCGTATGATTGTACATGGTGGTGGTTGTGGAATTGGCCTACAAGTGGGCCTGGATTTCCTAGAATTCTTTTTTCTTTTGGTTGGTTGTACTTAAATGCCTTAATTTCATATTGTTTTGATCTGAGGGTCTTGTAGATTTTTCGTTCAAAATCTATGGTTATGCTTATGTATGTTTTTGATTATATAAGGCGGCTAAACAAGGGGCCGAACCCTTAACAAAAGCAGAAAGACCCGAAGACAAAACAGGGCCTTAAACCAAAAATAACATATACCACTAGTACATAATGCCAGCAAAACCAGCCACTAAAACTAAAGCCAAAAAATAGAGTAACAGAGTATCAGCAGTAAAATAACAAAGACAGAGGAGACCACAGCTCTCCTTACTAGACCATAGATTTAATAATAGCATCCACTTTTTCAGCCAATTCATCACTATCAGTATTGACAGTAACCCCCAAATTCTTCAGCACAGAGAGGTTGAGGAGAATAGAGGTCGTGAGCACAATGGAGAGAAACCGTTCCAACTTCGTAATGCAGACCCGCAGACCTGCAAGATCAGCTCCCAGACCATCATCAGTCTCCATAGCATCCTCAGCTTCTTCCACAAACATATCGCCCGCTTTGTCAGCATGTCCAGCAGAGTCAGCAGTTTCCTCCCCTGCATCATGCATTTCCTGCTTGTCTTCATCATCACCTGAAATATCCTAAATCTCCACATCCCTGTCGTCCTCCCCCCGGGTGGATTCATCTGAGCCGCTCTCAGAATAGTCAATGAACTTGGCAGAGGGAGCCGGCTTGCCAGCAATACGCCCAGACCGCCGAACTGCAGAAGAAAACCCATCCCCACAAGCCTTCACAGAGGAATCCCTTCGTTGTCCCACCGGGGTCCTACTAAGGGTTTTAGGGGTCCCAACCACTGTCTTCCCAGTACCCATTTCACCAGTAACCTTCTGCTTTTTACCCTTCTTAGAAGCAGTCGGGCCCGGGGAATCGACAGGATTTGCCACAGGAGTGCAAACTTCAGTAGTTTTGCTAGGAACAGGGGACGGCCCCGGTTCATCAACATTAGGAATATCCTTAGGGTTAGAGGAGGGCTCGCCGTCCCCACTAGTGGTTGGTATGGATTTAGAGGGCTCGAGGGCAAGATGATGATTATACAAACAGAGAATAAGGCCCTGGTGGAGAGGGATAGGCTTCAGAGCAGGGTTTTTAGCCAGTTTCGCCCGAACCCTAAGGACAGAAAACTCCAGGGAAGAAAGTAAATAAAACGGAAAACTAATTTTAGCATTGCGATGGAAATGATTTAACAGGGGGAGATGGTAGTTATAAAACCTGGTAAAGCACCCCTCCAGGGTAAAATATTTCATGAGGATAAAACACATAGCGTCCCATGGCTCCGGCAGCTTGGCTCTGTCAAAACTGCCCTGGTAAGGGACCAATTCTTCACCATCTCTGAGGAAAAGCTGCTGGCTGGAGAGGTCCACAATTTTAGTTTTGCGTTGCAGCTTCAAGCCCTGGGTAGACATACCTGTGGCCATAGCTATTACGCGTTCGAAAACTTCAAATCTGATGCCACCCACCGAAACCCATCGATTCTGCCAAGACCGCGCAAACTGTTCAGAAAGAGCTTCATTGTAACCATTAAGCCTCTCCAAATAGGGGCTAATCCCACCCTCCTTGCAGTAATGCCAAGCAACCAAATTGTCCCTAAATTCACAGCACGAAACGGGTTCAGTTCTAATTCTGTCGCCCCCCATAGTGGTATGATAGCGCATTCCACAGAGACCCCCAGACTCCTCAGTTGTCTTAATAGGGGAATTACAATCATTAACAAGGCAGATAATGTGGGTAATAACATCACACACAATCTCATAATAATGGGAGGCCTTACAGACACCAATCCCATGCTTAATGCTTATGTATGTTGTTCCAATGTTCTGGTTTAACTTTTTGGTGGTTTTTAGACTTGTGGGTCTTCTAGATGATAAGTGGATATGGATTTGCATGTGTCAGTGACATGGTGGTTTTACAAGTTTTACATAGTTAATCAAAACTTGTGGTTTTGTAGATTTGTGAATAAACTATTTTTTCAGATTATGAATCCCTAGGGGTATTTCTAGATGCAAGATAGTTGCATGTTTTCATGTATGCTTCGTGCATGGTTTTGAGGAGATTATTTGTAGCTTTCTCAGTGTGGAGATGTTGTTATGTGTTTAGTCACTCATCATTTCTACACTATTTGTTTGATGGGTTCCTTGACTATGGTTACTCATTGTAAATTTGTTTGGAAAATCAGATCTAACATTGATCTGTGTTTGAGTCTTGAGTTCATTGTGGAAGGCTTTTATTTTCCACTAAGATCTTGTGGTCATTGTGGAAGCCTAGGAATGAAGAAGTATACTAGAGAAGGGAGAGGGCCCCTACTGACTATTTTTTTAGGCTCACCTTAACTCTATTTGTGAATAGGTGACTGCAACATTGAAGATTCCTATAGACAGGTTCATGAAGATAGTGGATGAAGGGTCTGTAATGGTATTTAGATCTAATGTTTAGACAATAGAACTCTAGCCCCACAAGCACATGAAGTTTGATCCAAGCTTTCACAAAGAGTATATGAAAAACCACAATAGGTATAACAATCATCCTCTGGTTGAGGATAGATCAGAAGAAGATATTGGAGGAGTGGAATTCACTTGTCAAAACTTTAATATAGACATCAATATGTTAAGGAAATATCCTCCAATAGGGGCTCTTAAGGAATGGGATTCTTTCAAGAGCAGTGATAACAGATGTTACCTAAGTAAAGAGGGAAGGATTTAGGATGAACAACAACAGAGGACATCAATGGGGGTAATTGAGCTCATGGACACAGACCAAGTTGACCATCATACTAAAAATGAAAAGAATAGTCCAGAGACTATTAGAGAGCAATAGGACAATGATGATCAGATGGATATAATAGACTAGAATTATGCTTATATAATATGATATAGTTTTTGTATACTAGTTTTGATTATATGGTATTTGTAGAAACTAGGAACATTGAGTGAATGTGTACCAATTTGAGCCACCCGAGACGAACAGAAGCATGCTCAACCTGCAAGAAAACTGTTAGTGTATATATATTTCATATATATTATACACACAAGCATAAGCCTACTTAGGTGAGTCATTTTATATTCTTGACACATGTTAAGGTTGTTAGGAGATTAGTTGAGGAGTCATCAAGTCTCCCCACAATGAAGTAGGTCCTATGCAAAAAGAGGATGCCCATGTAAGAATGCTAAAAATGATCCATTTGTGGCAAATGACATTTCTCCCCTTAGGAAGAAACAACTCCAATGGTGAATGCTCAAAGAAGCAAGGTGAGGTGGTAAGTCTCATGAAGTACCCTGTCTTAGAATACTACTCAAATGTCGTCATGTTGGTGTTGAAATGAGTCATGAGCAAATCAGGAGTCCCATGCTTGACTGAGATAAAATCATGTGAAAACTGATGAAGAGCAAGATCCAAAGAATTGATAAATGGACATGGAATGCTAATGCATGCCATGTGGCTATAATGCAAATCCCACGAGATGTCCTATAAAGAATCACTGGAAGCCCTCGATAAAGCCTCACTAAACTTTTTAGTAATAGTAGGTGTATGTATACTGTCATCAAACAGAAAGATAATATCCTCCAAAGTGTCATCAAGATCTGAAATGTGAGACTCTATAAACAACCAAGAGTGTTTAGCAGAAGTGTGTCCCAATGAAGTGAATCCTAAATACATAAATGGCCCTATTGTAGAGAATCATTGGAAGATCTCAAAGAAGCAACATTGGACTCTGAAGTAGCAATAAGTACTATAGGATATGGAATGTCCTCCAATGTAGATGGGGTATCAATATATGTCAACCAAATAAACTGGTCATCCCATGAGGACGTGTCCATACAAGAAGGGGAAATAGAAGTCTCAGTATCATCCACAAGAGCCTAGTTATCCATAGAAACATCACTTTCAGATGAAGAATCAAGATCTCCATACAACTATCAGATGATGGTCCAATCAATGAAAGGGCACTCAGTGTACTCTATATTATGTAAAATATCCGCATAAATAATAAGACCTATTAGTCCATAAACCATGTGTCTTTTTTGTTAAACCATTTATTCTTTTGTTTATAGTCACTTGGCTCAGGAATGAGTCCAAGGAGAGAGGTACTAGAATCCATTATGTACCCCACGAATTCAGAACTTTATCTCAGTTCATTGATTACAAAATAATGTGTAATTCCCCAAACTAAAAATATGGAAGAAAGTGCATAAGTGTACAAGACACAACACAAAGGATACCGCCCTTGATTCAAAATTGGATTCTCCCTTGAATTTGACACTTTATCATGCAGTGCGTTAGGTCTAAGCAGGTTGATTAAAATTGTACCCTAATACTTAGCCTTTTTACAAACTCACTTTAATTTTGGCACTCTAAAGTCGCCTTTTACAAGAATTTTCTATATTTTGGCACTAATAATTTCTAAAAGGTACCTCCAAAATTAGAGGGTGGAGGTGACAATTAGCTTAATCCAAAAAAAGCACCTCCATGAGAAAGAAAAGATCCTCCAAGCTTTAGAAAAAAGTGTTTTAATTTAGAGAGTAAATATACTTCTAATCTTAAAAAAGTTCCTCCAAATTTAAGAACAAAACACTTAAAAAAGGACATTTCTAATTCGCTAAAACATCTTTGGACACCTTCAATCACTGCGAGGAGCAATATAGGAGGGATCCCTCAACCTCCTTGAAGTTTTTCCTTCAACAACACTATGAAGATGTCACAAAATTCAAACAAACTTCCACACAATCCTGCTCTGATACTATGTAGAAACTAGGAACATTGAATGAATGCGAGTACCGATTCAAGCCACCTGAGACGAACAGGAGCACATTCAACCTGCAAGAAAATAAGTATTGCAAACAATGGACAATTGGAATGAAAAATATGGGATACTAAATTAGCTTACAAGATATAGTAAATATAGGGCATAATCGACTAAGAATTGTTGAGCGAATAATAGGAAAAGCTCACTAAGAATAGTGGTGCTCCAAGAATAGAAAAAACAACCACTTAACTTAAACAAAGCTAATCTAGGCATGCCTAGCTCAAGGCTAAACATAGACTCCTAAATATGCACTCCTAAGAAAGCTTAATATACACCAATAGTATTAACTTGTAATAGTTGTATTATGAAGAAACATATTATAGACTATATATTTTGATGGAGTGGCCCTCTTAGCCACTAATTGTACTTGTCTATTTTATTAGTAATCTATCTGCAAGTTAAAAAAAGATGTATTTGAAGTTGTGTTTCTCAACCTATAGTTTTCAAATTACAAAATATTCAATTTGACAATGAATATTGTGTAATTGTGTTTTTCAACCTATAATTTTTAAATTTGAATGATTCATGAATATCTTTTAAATTTGTAAGATGCCTTCCAAATTATGTTTTTCAACCTATAATTTTATTCACAATGGTGATTCAATTACATAATATTCACTTTAATAATTTTTGGATCCCAACATTTCAAAAACAATTATGAATCCACTAAAATGGTCATAAATTTGAAAGACATCCTACAAATCATGAATTAAATGCCCGGAGGTTGAAATACACATTGTGTTTTCCAAGCTACAATTCTCTTAACCAACATTCAATTACATGATATTCTCTTTGTTATTGGATGGGTCTCAACATTTAAAAAATTAAAAAAATATGAATCACCTAAGAAGGTTATAAATTTGAAAGACATCTTACAAATCATGAATTAAATATGTGTAGGTTGAAAGCTACATTTTACTTCAGGAATCAAAGCATTGGAAAGACAAAAAATAATGAATGAATTAAAAAAGTAAAAAAAAATTGAAATATGCAATAAATTATAAATGACCTAAGAAGCTTAGAATTTTGAACTAGATCTTACAAATCATAATCTAGACATGTGTAGGTTGAAATACATATTGTGTGTTTTAACCTACTATTTGCTGGACCAAAATTCAATCAACAATATTCATTTTCTCAATAATCATCTTGCAAAACACATTTCCAAAATCTAAAATTTACACTAATTTATTTAATTTTTTCTTTGAGTTAAATATTACAATATTTATTTGTTTAAATATATAATAAAATGAATGTATTATTATCATAACATTTATAATATAATACATAATTTAATTTCAAATTTATATATATATTACTATAATCAAAATTCTAAAAAATATATATTAATACCTACAATGAAAATATGTAAGATTTACTACACTTTTCAAAGTTAAAAAATAAAACAATTAACAAAATAATGAAAGAGCTTTTCAAAAGTAAAATTAAAAGTTACAGTATTAACAAAAAAGAATAGTTCTTTCAAATAAAATAAAATAATTGCTAAATAATTAAAATTTATGTGTCCATGTATGTTCTGAATAAAATAGTTTTAAAGTAAAATAAAATAACTCTTACATAAATAAAATATGTTTGTGTCTCTTTTTCATCTATTTAGTTATCTATTTGTGTAATTTTTACTAGTTTAAATAGATTTTAATATTAAATATTTTTATAGAAAAATCAACTACATATTATTATTTTGTATTCTTGCCATTTTTATTTTCTTTATAATTTTTTAAATAAATCTCTTATTTAAAAAATAGATATATACTTAATAAGTTATATAAAGTAATTAGAAAAGTTATGCATTAAATAAACATAACATATAGAACTATTGAAACAATCCATTTACACAATAAATATAATAGTTATGTAGTTAAAATATATATTAAGTAATTTATTAAAATTGTAGATTATAAAACTTTGGCTGTGTTGATATAGTGATGCACTTAAAATATGGATTAAATAATTTATTAAAATTGTTAAATTATAAAACTTTGACATTATTGATATATAGTTGATTTACTTAAAATATGAGTAAATAATTTGTTGATAGATAAATTAGTATAGATATGTAGATTGCATATGCAATAATAAAGTGAGTCATTGTAATTTATAAAAACATAAAGCACATATTATAAAAAGGTTGTCGAGATAACTAATCATATGGGAGGGTAAGCTCTAATGTAAAAATTAAATTAGGTTATGTGACAAAGTCTTATCTTAAGCAACACTATTGAGTCTAATAAATCTTTTTTCCATCACATATTATTACAACACATAAATATCCAAAACAAACTATAAAAAACATTTTCATTTCAAAATCATGCTAAAACTACACAACATCCTAACATTATAAATGATCCAAAAATTTATTCTAAATTTTATTATAAAAAAATGAAAAAAAAAAATAAACATTAAAATAAACTCTTATTTGTAAACTATAATTTTTTAAAAAAGGTCCATATTAAAAACAATAGTTTCACTACATTAATAAAATATTTTAATAGTAAAAACAATAGTTCCACTACATTAATAAAATATTTTAAATTATAAAACATTTTATTAATGTAGTGAAACTATTGTCTTTAATCTAAAACAATAGTGCAACCAAACTATTGGTTTAAAAAAATTGGCGCTTTTATTGTGTTAGTCAAAATCGTTTAAACTTCCATGAGAAACAACCGTACTCGCAGGTCCCATTGCCATGCTATATGTTCATGGATTGTATTTCACGATGTGTATGGGCATATGATATGACATATATACATGCTGTTTGAATGGAGAAGAGCTACTCTTTCGAAAAGTAACGGAAAGTGAAATTAAACGGAAGACTGTTGACCGTAGTGTGGGTTCCACTTGCCTTGTCAGCCGGGATTCACAACACACCGGCTGTTTAAGCCTTACCCTTCACCAGTAACCCAGCTCCTTACCTTAAAGATCGGTCTAAATTTTCTCAGATCTGCTTTTTCTTAAACCATCGACCTTAAGATTACGATATGGAATTCTTTCTGAGTTATAATCTAGGTTAGCATTTTCTTTCCAGCATCTCTCTTAACTCTTTCTGTGCTTATCTACTCCTGCAAATAAACCCTTCTTAATGCTCACTTGACCAATCCAATGCTTTATCAAACAACAGATCTGGCTTGGCGTTTCTTCTTGCAGAATTTTTGATTTTCTTTTCTTATGGATCACCATCTTGATCGACCTCTGCCATGTATATGTTTCAGTCTCTCTTAGCAAAGAATTGACCAGCAAATCAGTTATAGTAGTCTTTATGTAATTTTCATCTTCAATTGATCCTCTAGCTAAGCGAGCAACCTCTTTTGACCATATCCACTTTTGATGCGCTGTAGTCTTTATTGGCCACCCATTTCTGGATTGATTTCTTTAATTTCTTGAAAGATTTCTGTTTGATGTTGGTTAGAATTGGTAAATCATCCTTGTACCTTTAGCGTCATGTTTAATGAGTAGGAATTGTCCTTCGTGCCTCGTGTTAACCTAGTGATTAATGATAAATGCTAGAACTAGGTTCATTTTAATATCTTCTAACTAGGAAAGGTCTTTTTCCCCAACTACATTGCACAATCTTTAATACATAGATTATATGATGACTTTAAAATGACATTATTAATAGATGCATAAATTTCCTTGGACACAGATTCTTGAACTACTATATCTTGGTAAGTTAGGGAATTTCTTTTTTATATATAGAATTTAATTCAATTAGTATGTCAAAATATGTATTTGTTTCACGTCATGAATGAAATAATATATCTTTTCCATATAACAACAATGTAACTTACCAACTCCACAAACCAAGACCAATGAAGATGAACAAATTATTCTAAAATTTTATACTAAGAAACTAGTTGATTTTGATCAAACAATGGTTGTGGCATCTTAAACAAATTCTTTTCTCTGTACTTGTACATGGGTGGTAGGAATTTTATTTTCCACAACTATATTTTGATAGTGAATGGTTATTCGTGTTTTCTATGCTTGGAAAGATTGCCTTCCGGGACGGGTGTCGAGTATGGGGAAATAGGGAAGTAGGTTATCTTTTTCAAAACCTACATGCCATTAAAATGGTTAAAAGCTTTGGCCAAAGTGAATGTGATGTTGAAACAGACCTATGTACCATTAAAATAGATGGTTGATTGCCTAGTACATATATTTACATTTTCCCTGCCATATCATGTTATGAGATGCTGCATTCATGATAGAAATGCATGTAGATTGATAGGCACACACCGGATTCCACTCTGCACTTGTTTACAGGTTGCTAGGCCCTTCAAGCAGGGTCGGGCATCCTTCAGTTTGAAGGATACCAGGGAAGCACAAGCTTCATGGTTGGGCGAAAAAAGTACCTGAACCATGTTCTTGTCCTTCGACGCAGCGGATGGCCAGATGGTTGATGGTGGTCAAGGATTGATTGTTGGATTCATTTGATATTGATGACAATTGTACACTTTTATTTAAACTTAAATGTTATGTAAGGCAGAAGCCATATCTGAAATTGTATATATTGTTATTGAAAGCTCTGTAATTGAACTCAGAAAGATACTTTATATCATAGTCGAATGTGAATAGAAATTAATGGACGCAAATCTTGTGTTGTCATATGATGTCAATTATATCTCTTCTACTTGATGTTGTATTAGAAGTTACTTTACTTTATTTTACTTGTAGTAATTTAGTTTCACTTCGGTTATGTATGAATGTGGAAAAATCTGTACTTTACAGAAACTCAATCACAAGTTGTTACTTTTATATGTGAAAATGTGGGAAAGATGGAAGATAGTGTTAAAGGTGTCCAATCAAACCCTCCTTTCACAATAACATTCAAGGACAACAATCAAGCCAAGTCACTACAGATGGAGAGGACTCACCTGCAGGTTGATGTCACTTAGGAATGATATGGAAAGATAGATTAGATTGATAGATATGTCAAACCCTAGATCCAATAAGCTTCAAACTCTAATTGTAATGAAATCAGGTACAAATGAATAAACTACTACAAATGATCGCACAGGAAGGCACTAAATACATATTAGAAACATACCAGGATTCAGATTTTTAGAGGCAGAAACTTCAGGGACAATAGGGTGGGAGCCCAAGTCCAATAGGGGAGTTTTTCTGTAGATCTGGAACAGTGAGGTGTGTAAGACTACAACTTGCTTCAGGGTTTCAGGAAATGCCAGTTGGGAGGACTACGAGGTGGGCACCCTAGTCCAGTAGGGTTGATTCTCTGCACTTTCTTCTTAGATCTCAAATCTCTATCTTTTGCTTTGCTTCTCTACAACTCCACTTTGCCAAATCCCACACCTGTAATCTGTAATTAGAAAGAGAGGGGTTTGGGGGTTGTGGTGTTTAGGAGCTTGCCTCGATCAAGCCTTTCAACACCGTTGTTAGATAGAGTGCATTCCCAATGGAGGACAGAGGACAAATCAAATGATGAAATAGATTGAATGAAACACAAATAGATGTCACCTTGGAGGTGAAGCCCTCATGGAAATGAAGATCTTTCACACCATGAGGAGATGGATTGATGAAGCCAAATCTGCAGCAAACAAACACACCAACACAATTTTTCTCTGCAACACAATGAATACTTTGAATTCCCTTAGCTCAATATCACAAGTTCACATTATCCATCTAGGTGTAAAATGAAGACATAAACTCACTTATATATGCTTTCTCGCTAACATTCGTAATTCAAATTGAAAAAGTCGATAGAGGGAAACCTTGTTAAAGGTCCTATATCGAAAAACTTAAATTTAGGTCCCAACAAATCAGCTTGGACTAGGGCGTGAGCGCCCAAGTCCCAAGGCATGATTTGAACTTCATGATTAAGCATTAAAGTTGACCCCTAGGCTCCATTTGACATGGGTTTTGGGGGAAATTGCTCCGGGATGAGTTTTAAACATGCATAATGAAATTAAGGGGACCTAAGAGGTAAAAAGTCATAGGGAAACTTTTTTATGACATAAAATTTAGCCCCCACTTTAATGTATGTATGATCTTACGATCCATACATGCATTAAAGTACGATTGAAAGCACATCAAACACACCAGGCACATAAGCTAAGGCACACCCAAAGGTTGGAGGACTGTTTCTAGCCCCCAATCTTAGGTAAGCACTAGAAAACACATGGAAGACATGCAAGACACAATGAAGACAGTAAGAAGCACGCAAAACATAGAGAATACAGTGGAAGCATGTAATAGATGAAGACATGAGAGCAGTCACGCAATACACAGAGAATACATTGATATAACATTTTATATATAAAATAAAATCCTAACTAAGGGGTGGAGGGGGATCATTGCCACACACCTTTAGATCACCAAAAACACGTAAAATAAAGACCCAAATGTGGAGGGAGCTCTATTGTTATATGGATCCTAATCAGACTAGGAGGTTAAATTTACCTCACTTTTATCGGCACGATTTCCCCCCAAATTATTTAACGAGGTCAAGGGGCAGCGTCCCTCGTGCACTCCTTGTTGAGATACAAGGCAGGGTCGAGGGGCAGTGCCCCCAAAACCTCAAACAATTTTTTATTGTTTTATAAAGGCATCGGGAGTTATTTTTCTATTGGATGACATAAAAAAAACCCTATTTTGTAACTGACACAAGGCTTGATAAAAGCGGCTAAGGGTTAGGGTTTTCATTGATGTATTGTAGCATTTTGTAGCGGTATTGAGTTGCAAGGATTGTTGGTTGTAATCGGTTTGATTTGTTGGATAATAATATTGGACTCTCTGTTGGTGGATGTAGCTTGGGTTTGGGTGAACCACGTTAAAAATTACCTCTCGCTATTATTATTTCTGTGTATTTTCATTCCTCTGTTTAATCTTTATTTGCATTTAATTGATATCTTCTGCATGCAATCCCTAACACGCTCATCACCATGAGCCTTTAGACCACACTCGAGGGAAAACATGCCAAACAAAGACTTGAATGTGGAGGGGGCTCATTGCCACGCGCTGTTAGACCACACTCAGGGGAAGACACAACAAATATGCAAGGAAGACACACAAAATACATGAGTGTCTTATAGTATGCCATAGACACACTATACGTCTTATATAGGGCAAACATAAGTGATGGAAGGAGCTTATTGATAAGTCCCACCATCTAAAACATTCCAAACACACCTAACAATTGAGCTACACTACCACAACTGCCAAAGACACGCTTAAGGGAGGATAACTCAAGATCCAACCCCGCCTCCACAGATGACTTTGTATAAAAGGATGTGCACTAGCTCAAGAGATACACCATCGCACCTTGTGATGAGGGATTTTTGTAAAAGGATGTGTACTAGCTCAAGAGATACGTCATCCCTCCTCACGGAGAGGGAAGTTTGCTTTGTATAAAAGGATATGTTCTTGCGCCGAAGATACAACATCCCTCCTCATGAAGAGGGCAAAAACATGCTTTGTCAGTGTCAAAATAATCAAGCAAATACCATTATGTATGCCCCCACCTTAAGGTGGTTGATGTCACTTACCGATATCAAACACATTAAGGTAGAGTGAAAATACCCAAGGGAACAAGAGCTCTCGTAAAGCCCATGCCCCCAAAGGTGACATGTGCCACGTGTTGGAGTACAGGACCATTGAGAGGGGGGTGAATTAGTGGTCTATAAATTTTAACATTTCAAAACTTAACTCAAAGATCTTGTGCAAAGGAACTCATTGAAAACTTAGTCATCATGATATGCAAACTAGAATACAAAACTTAGATAAAGATGACTAAACAGGTACAACATAATTAACCATAAAGAGAAAACATGACACAAGTTTTGATGAGTGGAAAACCCTCATAGGGATAAAAAACCACTCTTGAATCCTTCCACTTTATTGTGCCTCATTGGCTAAGAAAATCTCACTAATTACAACAATTGTCTCATTGACATATATGCCTTACTGGAAACAAATAGGCCTCACTGACCATGCAAGCCTCACTGCCTACAATTTGCCTCACTGGAAAAATATGACCATAAGGAAGAAAAACCAATTCAGGGGGTTGCCTTGATTCTCTACAATACACCAAATGTCTTAACCCTCTTCATCACACATAAAATCTTAC
Organism: Cunninghamia lanceolata; assembly: GCA_027924645.1. Lineage (NCBI taxonomy): Eukaryota > Viridiplantae > Streptophyta > Pinopsida > Cupressales > Cupressaceae > Cunninghamia > Cunninghamia lanceolata. Next base: position 4,990,635 of record BSBN01000623.1, read on the forward strand.
TGAGGATACATTACATGCTTTCTGCATCAAAAGTTAGATCTTTTCAATTAAAAAACTTCTCTGCAATTGGCTGAATATTGTCCTCATCCTATACTTGATTCACCCCTGCAAAAACATCTCATTCATCTCTCTTAATCACCTAAATCACCTGCATAATATCATACAAAAACCCATATGCAATATACATTCAAACTCTCATTCATGATTCTCAGTCAAGGAATATATTCTCCTGTATATTTTAGTCTTGACACATTTCTTTTTCACATCCATTTAACCTCATCAAAGCACCTGCAATAACATGTCTTACACTTCACAATACTCAGGCAAAAATATTATTTCTATAACTCTTTTCAAACACCTCACAAAAAAATATTTCTTCAATGCTGCATATTAGTCCTCAAATTCAATTCACAATGAACCTGCAATGTCATTAAAAATAGAATGACCTTTCATTTCCCTCTTCTCTCCATATTCCTTCTCCTTTAAAAAACAACTCTTCAATAATCTCCAATCTGCAAAAATAATCTTCAATAATATTAATTCCAACTGCCCTGTCAAGAAAAAAAAACCATTTCTATCTTTGGACCCACTGCTCAAAAACCTTTTGCATAAAGATAAGAAAAGAAAACAAAAGGTCCTTAAACACCATTCTCAAAAAAAATATCTCCACAAAAAAAATTTACCCTCATTAGAAAAAATAAATAAAATCCTCCTTATGTCTTCCATGCCACGAGTGGAGAGAATAAAAATAAAAGAAGTCTCCTAAAAATTAGAGATTTTAAATCCCATAAGAATTTGCCTTAAAAATGACTAAAAATAGCCTTTAAAAAGCAAAACAACTGCAGTCTTAAGACATTGACGGCCTTCTGCACGTCAAAGTGCATGCATGAAAGATGGAGGTCGAGGTTTGAATTCTAGCCACTGATTGACTTTCACATCTTTTAAACTACACCGTTGATGTCATGTTTGGCACCCACTCTCATAAGAGGTAACCATTGCTAGCGGTAAGGGAGGTCGAGGGGACTGGTCACCATGATGTATTAAAACCCTTTAGTAGGTCACTTTAAGTGACTATGACCTAAGATCGCAAGTTAGCCAAAAATTTAAACAAAAAGTGCATTTTTAGATGACAGGCTTCAAAGGGACTTAAGATATATAGACTTAGGGATTTTTAGGGTATATAGACTAGGATAATAGACTTTGAAGAGCAGCAAGCTCTAAAAACATGACTTCACATAAATAAACCTTGATCACACATTAAAGAGAACAGACATACTGTGGTAGAGAGATGAAAATCAAAAATAACTTTTGAGATAGGGGAAAGAACTTGAATAGGTCTCCGAGAATATGAAACCAAACCCCAAATAGCCCTCCAAGGAATATGAATAATGATCACTGAATGACACTATGAAATCTCTGATGGCTCAGTTAAACACTCTGCACTTTGCATATGAACCATGAAGAACCAACAACATTATACTATGGCATGACAAACATTTCTATTAAGTGATCCAAGATGATCAAACATGACCACTACCAAAATTTGCCATTGAACATTGTATTACCACTGACCCAAGCTATGTGATCATTTGATATGGCAACCAAAATGAAATAACTAGTCAGCATTGTGAAATGAAGATACCATTATGAGCATGAACACCAAAGCATCCAATCATTAAGATATGAACTCCATCTAAGGCAAACATGAAGCAACTCCATCAAGCATCCTGATCCTGAACCAAGTGAATTCTTGTGAACTCCTTTGCATACATCATGGATGAATCAATTACCAAACCATCAATGACAAACTTTCTCACACTATGCAACTCCTAAAACATAAACCATCATCAATCAACTCAAACAACTTTGATATCAATGAATATGAAGGATGTCCACATCTTGAAGCATAGTGTCCACATCTATTGTGCCCTGGACAACATGAAGACCATAATATGAGCATTATGAACATGAATTCCTAACTCTGTGAACTCCTAGTATATGAACTCCACACACTTCTAACATCAATGACAAACAACTCAACACCTTTTTGACATCAATGACAATTAACCTCCATCAATCTCCCCCTTTGTCATTGATGGCAAAACTACATGATGCATTTTCTCTCTCTCCCCCTTTTTGACATCGGATGACAAAGGATGAATTAACTCCCCCTATCTTGGACTACCTCTTTACAGAGCATTTGTACTCCAAATAGCAATACTCACTTAGCATTGAGTCCAAATGCCTTGTTTAAAATTCTTCAACTTAGACTCAATATCCATTCATCAACTCAACATAAAGTACTATTCCAAGAAGGCACATCTGATCTAATGAAGACAACTTTGACAAACTAACATGATCATCACCATGATTATTAATAAGCATGACTTGCAATCAACACCATCACTAAGAAAAATGCAAACACCCAATATCAACCATATCAATTTATACCACTGCTTGCACTTCAACCATGCTCTGTCAGCATAAAAATGCATTGTCAAAGTAGATTATCAAGTCTATGTCAACACACTAAGGAGTCTATCAAAAGTCTGCTACAATTTGCAACCTCCTAAGCCAACATATGCTAACATCTGATGAGAGCTCCTTGAGTACACCTTAACTGGAATGACACTGCATGTACTCCTCAACACCACTAAATAGCTCTTTGCTATGACAACCAACACTTCACATTCTCTCTAACATATAAGAACACTCTAAACTACAACATCAAGAACAAGATTAACATCATGACAACTCAACCTTTGAAAGAATAAACATGGTATGAACAAGATATAAACATGATCATTTATAAACAAGGTCATTCAACATCATCAAACTCTTTGTGCATTGTACTCTTGAACATCTTATCAACATCTTGTTTGCATTATGACATCAATGAAAACATGAACCCCTGATCACTTGTATCACTGACATACACTGAAGATCAACATAGTTATCAACACCATCATCGACTACATGAGCTTCATTTCTTAAGACTGATATGAGTAGCATCTTGACATGAAACATTCTAGCAAACATTACCAGGCAAGAATCCAATAGCATGATAAACAAGACAAGATCACCATATTAACAAGCACCAAATGATCTCCTCCTAAAAATTCTTGGGGGTAAGTGATAGGACATTGGACAACTCCCCCTTACTTCATGATGCATCTCATGCAACAGATGATGTGTCTTGTGCATTATGCACACATTTAGGATTTATCTTCTCTTGACTTTGTTTCTGTCTCCAAACTTTCATAGGTTCTTTCTTCTGTTCAGGTTTCATTTTCCAAACCTTTTCAACCTCTTTCCTTTTCCAACTTTTCAAACTAGATGATGCTATTTTGCAACTATATGCTTTGTGACCAAGAGAGTTGCACTTGAAACATACTAGATCAACATTAGATTGAATTCTTTTGCAATCAACTACTTTGTGTCCAAAATGATTACAGGTATAACAATAACCAAAAAATAAGTAATTATACCTGTACATATATGCTTGCCTTGCTGGAGTAGTTCTTCTAAGACTTCTCCTTTATTTGTGCATTTTGACAAACTCATCTTTCATTTTCATCTCAACTTCATTCTTCACAACTTGCTGTTAGATCTAGGGCACACAACTGAGAGGGGGGGTGAATCAGTTGTACAAAAACTTGCTTTTACTTCAAACACTTGATTCTTCTTTGTTATTTAATAGCATATCAATTAACCATTCATGAAAGCATAAAGAATAAACACTAGAGTAGATAAACATCAACACATTAGACACCAAGATTTTGGCGTGGAAAACCTGGTTAAGGGAAAAACCACGGGGTGATTAACCCAAGGATTATTCTCTGTTAGAAGAATAAGAAAAATGGATGGCACATGCCAATTAGGGCTCACTGCTCGAGCACACTGCTCACAAGGAGGCACACTACCTACAAGAGACACACTGTCTACAAGATAACAAGTATTACAAACTTGAACTGGAGATTGACATCTTTATCATGCTTGGATCAGTTCCATTTAAGCCCAAAAACTCCTGCTCTGCCTTTTGCACTTCTCTTCGCTATATCACTCTCATCACCGTAAGACACACTTCAAAATGAATTCACAAACCCTTATTTATACAAGGCATCGACTTAGGAATAATCATCTAAGTCCGCAAACACCTACAAGATCATTCGCAAGACGTGTAATACATCCGGTCGGCCAGTCTTAAGAAGAACACCAATATCCGTGGTTATTCTTTGAATGCAAACTCTAACTCAATGCAGACTGCCAATAAGAATATAACATGATCCAAAGATCACCAAAACCTTTCCTGAGTCATCAAGAACATTTGCACTTTATCAGCTTACTCGAATTCTTCTGTTCTTCATCTGGAACTTCAAGAACACAGTCTGTCATCACTGTCATAATGAAAAAGGTGCTTTTGGACCTCCAAACCATGAACAAATCTAGTTGTCACTTCACACGAACTTATTCAACACTCTCTAATCTACAGAATGAGATAATGCAAGTCCGGAGCTCATCGGACCAATCTGTGACACTCTATCACCACTGAACACCTGTTGGAACCGGTTCTACTTGAGCGAGCATAACTTCTTCAGATCTTCATGTGGACCTCTAAAATATTAATTGAAACATCTCAAGACTCATATCTACAAACCCTTTAAACCGTATCCTCTGATCCTCAACCTATTGAGTACTTTTACCTTCTTCTCATCACTGTTCTTCACTGTTCCTGATGGAGACTAATTTCCTCAATAACCTCAGCACACAGCTCATCCAATCCTTTTTATCAATGCAATATGAGTATGTTGACATCAATGACAACACTGGTTAACCTCATACTTGCAACAATCTCCCCTTTTGTCATTGATGGCAACATATGATGTGAAAAACCATCAAGACAAGAACTTCTCCTTTCTGTCACAACTCCCCCTATCAGCAACAACTCTTCACATGTCTTCTCTTCCTTTACTACTCCCCCTTTGATCATCAACCACTTGTTTTTCACATGTCTTCTCTCCCCCTTTGACATTAATGGCAAAGGGCTCATACTTGCAATTCTAACACATCAGAATCATACCAGCTACTCCTCCTTAGTAGCAGCTCCCCATCATCAATCCAGATCACAAGATATGACTCTGATATCCACTGGATTGATGCACATCAGTGCATCCTAGTTCATCACCGAAGGGGCCATGACCCCTAACTTCTCCCTGAGATACTCAAAAGAGTCCTTGGGAAGAGGTTTAGTAAAAATATCTGCAAGCTGATCCTTGGAGGGCACATACTCCAATCTGACTTCACCCTTGTTCACTTGTTCTCTCAAAAAGTGAAATTTGATAGATATATGCTTGGTCTTAGAATGCAATACCAGATTCTTAGAAATATTTATTGCACTTGAATTATCACAGAAAATTGTGATAGGCTCCTCATATTCTACTTGAATATCTCTTAGCATTTGCTTCATCCACAAAAGTTGAGTGCAACTACTTGCTGCTGCAATGTATTCTGCTTCTGTTGTAGATAGGGATATTGCTTCTTGTTTCTTGCTTAGCCAAGAAACCAACCTTTTTCCCAAAAAGAATGCTCCTCCACTTGTACTCTTCCTATCATCCACATCTCCTGCCCAATCTGCATCTGTATATGCATGAAGAGAAAAGTAATGATCTATGGGATACCATAGGCCATACTCAATTGTTCCTTTTAAGTACCTAAATTTTTTTTTGATTGCCATGAAATGAGATTCTCTGGGATCAGCCTGGAATCTCGCCACAAGACCAACAGCCTGCATTATATCTGGTCTAGTCTGAGTGAGATACAATAATCCTCCAATCATTGATCTGTACTTTGTCTGATCTGTCTTAGGAGAGTCATCATCTTTTCTCAACTTACATCTGGTAGCCATAGGAGTGTTCATTGGTTTTGAATCTTCCATTCCAAATTTCTTCAATAGTTATTTCACATATTTGGTCTGAGAGATAAAGATTCCTTTCTCTGTCTGAGTAATTTGCAGACCCAAGAAGAAATTCATTTCATCGAGCATTGACATTTCAAACTCACTTTTCATTTGGTTTGCAAAGGTTTTACACATACTGTCTCTTCCTCCAAAGATGATATCATCAACAAATACTTCAACAATCAAGATGTTTTCATGATCAATTTTGAAATATAGTTTACTATCAGCAGTACCTTTGTTGAAACCAATCTTCAAAAGATGTTTGTCCAGCCTTTCATACCATGTTCTTGGAGCTTGCTTTAGACCATACAGTGCCTTCTTTAATTTGCAGACCATATCACCATGCTCAGATAACTGAAATCCATCCGGTTGTTCAATGTACACCTCTTCTTTTAAGTCACCATTCAGGAAAGCAGATTTGACATCCATTTGATACACTTTGAAATCTTTGAAGGCAACAAATGCAAGAAATAGTCTGACTGCTTCAATTCTTGCCACCGGAGCAAAGGTTTCCTCAAAATCAATCCCTTCTATTTGAGAGTAGCCTTTGTAGACTAATTTGGCTTTATTTTTTATTACTTCACCAACTTCATTTAGTTTGTTCTGGAAGACCCATTTTGTTCCAATAACATTCTTGTTACTAGGTCTAGAAACAAGATCCCAAGTGTGATTTTTCTCAATTTGCATCAACTCTTCCTCCATTGCTTTGGTGCAATTTTTATCATTGCAGGCTTCATTTATTGTCTTAGTTTCAATCTTTGAAATCAGACAACATTCATCTGAATTTTGAGCAATTTTCCTTCTAGTTTGCACACCTTTGCTTTTGTCACATATGATCTGATCTTCAGATTGGTTTAGTCTTACATACCTTGGAACTTTGGGAGTTTCTTGCACTTCTGTTTCTTGATCAGGCTCATTCAGACCTATCTCTTCTTCCTGATTTACCGGATCAGTCTGAATCTGTCTTTCAGGAGAGGATTGAGCTCCTTGAACCAGAACACCATCTTGATCATCTTCATCATACTCATAAAACCTTGAGGGCTTCTCAATTCCTTCATCAACCTTCACATTTGTACTTTCTATCATCTTTCTCAGTCTCTTATTGTAACACCGGTATGCTTTGTTTTGAGTGGAGTATCCCAAGAAAATTCCTTCATCACTTCTAGCATCAAACTTTCCTAGATCTTCATCTCTTTTAATGTAACATTTGCTACCAAATACTCTGAAATATCTCACAATAGGAGTGATGCCAAACCAAAGTTCATAAGGAGTCTTATCTGTATTGCTTCTGATTTGAACTCGATTGAGAGTATAGACTGCAGTGTTGACAGCTTCTCTCCAAAACATCTGGGGAACATTTGCTTCCATCATCATTGTCCTGGATGCTTCCTGGATGGTCCAGTTCTTTCTCTCAACTACTCCATTATGCCATGGAGTCCCAGGAGCAGACAACTATCTCTTTATACCATGCTTCTCACAGAAGTCTATGAATTCACTGGATGTGAATTCACCACCTCTATCAGACCTCAGACATTTCAGTTTTAATCCAGTTTGATTCTCTACCAAGCCTTGAAGATTTTAAACTTCTCAAAAGCTTTTGATTTCTCTTTCAGAAAGGTAACCCACATCATCCGAGAATGGTCATCAATCAGTAACATGAAATATCTATCACCTTGCATACTCTTGATTCTTGTCGGACCACATAGATCAGTATGAACTAATTCCAATAATCCGGTAGAGCACTGATCCTTGCTTTTGAATGAGACTCTACTCTGTTTACTTAGCTGACATTCTTTGCACAAACTATTTGTAGGTTTTACCAACTTTGGAAGATCTCTTATAGCCTGAGTATTGCTTATCTTGATGATGTTATCAAAATTTACATGACACATCCTTCTATGCCATAACCAACTCTGATCAACTTGAACAAACAAACAACTTTTATTAGTACCAACTAGATGGAAGATATTACCTTTTGTTTGAGTATCGGATGCAATCTCAGTTCCAGAGCTTTCAAAGATCCTGCATCTTCCATTCTTGAACCGGAGATCATAGCCTTTGTCCACCAACTGACCAACACTGAGAAGATTGTGCTTCAATCCTTCAACATACAGTACATTACCAGTTTTGTTCTTTCCATCAAAAGAGATAGTTCCCCTACCTCTGATTCTACCAGCAGAATTGTCACCAAATTTTACCATTCCTCCTTCATACCTTTCCAAATCTAAGAACTTGTTCTTGTCACCTGTCATATGGTGAGAGCATCCACTGTCAATAACCCAATCATCCTTTTCTTCAACTTGGGCAGCCAAAGCTCTTTCTACAACCTTATGATTGATAGATTCAGGGGATATTGGATCTTTTTCCTTGATGGCAATGAACACCCATTCATTTCCAGATTTGTCTCCTATCTCTGATTCATCATCTGTTACTCCTTCATTATCAGCTTCTTCATGAACATAATAACAATTCTTTTGGAACCTTTGTCTGTTAGAATTTGATCTTGTGGATCTTTCTGGACATCTTGAGGCAAAGTGACCAATCTTATTACAGTTGAAGCACTTAAAGGGTAATTTTCCTTCATACTTACTGGATCCTCTTGGCAGTCTTTTTGCAATGAGGGCTTCAAGTTGAGCTATTTCTGCTTCTTCCTCTTCCATGTCTTTTCTTGCTTGATCATACCATGACAGCTTCCTTGAAGAGTTTTCTCCCGGATCAAATCTTTGTTTGCCTTTCACATAGGCACTGGCTTTGAATGCAGATTCAGTCTTAGGGGGATCATCTCCAAACTTGGTCATTTCAAATGCAGCCAGTTTTCCAGCCAATTGGTCTCTTGTGACAGTTGTATGGGCTCTGAATTCATCAATGGCAGCAACCTTGATTTTGTAGGCAGCAGGAAGGGATTTGAGAATTTTGCAAACAATCTCATTTTCATCCAAAACTCCACCAGCATTCCTAATTCCACACACCAGCTCATTTACTCTTGGCATAAAGGTAGTGATATTTTCATCATCTCTCATCTTCAATCTTTCAAATTTCCCTTTGAGACTCTGCAACCTTGCACTCTTAACATACTCATCTCCTTCATGCAGAAGTTCCAGTTTAATCTAGATCTCATAGGCAGTTGGTAGGTCAATAACATTTGAGAGCTCTGAGTCAGTTAATGCACTTAGAAGAGCCTCTTTAGTCCGCAGATTGTTTTCAGCATCTGTGATTTCATTTAGAGTTGTCGGACCACCTTGTGGAGGTACATATGCTTTTGTGACCATGGACAAGTAAGCTTTTCCCATGCACTCCAAGTGACATTTCATGCGACCTTTCCAAAGAGAGAAGTTGGTTCCATCAAACTTCGGACTATCCTTCTTGTATGACGACATCCTGGATCTCCTCAAACGGTTAAGCTCCTTTTTAGAGGAACTTGGCTCTGATACCAATTGTTAGATCTAGGGCACACAACTAAAAGGGGGGGTGAATCAATTGTACAAAAACTTGCTTTTACTTCAAACACTTGATTCTTCTTTGTTATTTAATAGCATATCAATTAACCATTCATGAAAGCATAAAGCATAAACACCAGAGCAGATAAACATCAACACATTAGATACCAAGATTTTGACGTGGAAAACCCGGTCAAGAGAAAAACCACGGGGTGATTAACCCAAGGATTATTCTTTGTTAGAAGAATAAGAAAAATGGATGGCACATGCCAATCAGGGCTCACTGCTCGAGCACACTGCTCACAAGGAGGCACACTGCCTACAAGAGACACACTGTCTACAAGATAACAAGTATTACAAACATGAACTGGAGATTGACATCTTTACCATGCCTGGATCAGTTCCATTTAAGCCCAAAAACTCCTGCTCTACCTTTCGCACTTCTCTTCGCTATATCACTCTCATCACCACAAGACACACTTCAAAATGAATTCACAAACCCTTATTTATACAAGGCATCGACTTAGGAACAATCATCTAAGTCGGCAAACACCTACAAAATCATTCGCAAGACGTGTAATACATCCGGTCGGCCAGTCTTAAGAAGAACACCAATATCCGTGGTTATTCTTCGAATGCAAAATCTAACTTCAATGTGGACCACCAATAAGAATATAACATGATCCAAAGATCACCAAAACCTTTCCTGAATCATCAAGAACATCCGCACTTTATCAGCTTACTCGAATTCTTCTGTTCTTCATCCAGAACTTCAAGAACACAGTTTGTCATCATTGTCATAATGAAAAAGGTGCTTCTAGACCTCCAAACCATGAACAAATCTAGTTGTCACTTCACACAAACTTATTCAACACTCTCTCAAATCCGCAGAATGAGATAATGCAAGTTCGGAGCTCGCAGGACCAATCTGTGACACTCTGTCACCACTGAACGCCTGCCGGAACCAGTTCTACTTGAGCGAGCATAACTTCTTCAGATCTTCATGCGGACCTCTAAAATCTTAACTAGAACATCTCAAGACTCATATCTACAAACCCTTTAAACCGCATCCTCTAATCCTCAACCTATTGAGTACTTTTGCCTTCTTCTCATCACTGTTCTTCACTGTTCCTGATGGAGATTAATTTCCTCAATAACCTCAGCACATAACTCATCCAATCCTTCTTATCAATGCAATATGAGTATGTTGACATCAATGACAACATTGGTTAACCTCATACTTGCAACACTTGCTTGAGTTTTTCTTCTGAATCTTTACCATTCAACTTTGATGTTCCAACAGTGAATTCAATCTTCTTTTTGCCTTCAGGAGCAACAGCATGATGACTTAGATCAATTTTCTTTCTAGGAGTCTCTCTAACCTTAGATGCCTGCCCCTTTTCATAGCCTAATCCAGTAGTGTCCCTATGTTGTTTTTGTTTACCCAGCATCTCATATAACTTGATGGTGCTCTCTTCAAACTCCTGATTTCTCTTTGACATACTCTTGAGATTTTCAATATCTTTTCTCAAGGTGACAATTTCAGCCTCTAGTTTTAGGCATTCAATAGATTTGACTTCACATGCAGACTTAGTGACATATGTTATTCTCTTAGCCTCTTCAATCTCAATCTTTAGACTGATAATCAATTTATCTGATTCTTCAACTTGTGTTCTTAAATTCTCGATTTGATTTCTTACCTCTTCAAGATCTGAAGATACTCTTTCAAGGTCTGAAAGTGCTTTTTCCTTGAAGTCTTTTTCTTATTGTAGCTGCAATTCTAATCTTTGGTTCTCCTTTTTGTATTTTTGGATCTCACTCAGAGCACACATGAGTTCTCCTTCTATATCAACTTCACACTCTTGTTCATCATCACTCATAATGTGATCTCCTTCTTCTGAATCAGATTGGACCTCATCTCCTTCATGTGAATGTCTCCTTTCATTGTCACTTTCCTCAAACACCAAGTTGTCCTCTCCTTCAAGTGCATCACCTTGATAGATTCTAATCAACTCTTTCCACACATCTTGAGTTGTTTCACAATGCATAACTTTACAAGAAACTTCATTAGATAATCCAGACAAAATACCCTTCTTTGCTATATGATTACATTCATAAGCCTCTTTGTTACTTGTAGTATTAGGTGATTGAGAGGAAATAAAATACCCATTCTCAACTGACATCCACACACCATACCCTAAAGAAGATAGGTAGACTTGCATTCTAATATACTAAATAGAGAAATTAGAACCATCAAAGAAAGGAACTCCAGAAAACTCTTCCTCTAATTTAATACCCGACTCAACTTGTGAGACATTTCTATCAACCAATTATAGATCAACATTTGAGTTTGGTATAGATGGTGCCTTTTGACCAGTATGTGACTTAACATTTCTCCTACCCTTATTTCTTCTACACTTTCCCATGGTACTCCACTATCAAGACCTACCCAAGCCTATTAGACTTCTATAGGGAACTTATGCTCTGATACCACTTGTTGGAGTACAGGACCACTGAGAGGTGGGAGTGAATCAGTGGTCTATAAATTTAAACATTTCAAAACTAAACTCAAAGATCTTGTGCAAAGGAACTCATTGAAAACTTAGTCATCATGATATGCAAGTTCTAGAATACAAAACTTAGATAAAGATGACTAAACAGGTACAACATAATTAACCATAAAGAGAAAACATGACACAGGTTTTGATGAGTGGAAAACCCTCATAGGGATAAAAAACCACTCTTGAATCCTTCTGCTTTATTGTGCCTTACTGGTTAAGAAAATCTCATTGATTACAACAATTGTCTCATTGACATACATGCCTCATTGGCAACAAATAGGCCTCACTGACCATGCAAGCCTCACTGGCTACAATTTGACTCACTGGCAAAATATGACCATAAGGAAGAAAAACTCAATTCAGGGGGTTGCCCTGATTCTCTACAATACACCAAATGTCTTAACCCTCTTCATCACACCTAAAATCTTACTGAGGATACATTGTGTAGACACCTTAAAATGACCAAGTCATCGAATCACTTGCATTTCCTCTAATCTGTCTAATCACCTGCATTCAATGTTAATTAAATAATCTAATTATTTAATTAATTTCACCAAATTCTTCTAAATCACATACTTTCGACATTAATTAAATAAATTCTCTTTATTTAATTAATTAAATTAAATTCCTCTATTATTCTTCCATAATTAAATAATTTTAAATTATTTAATTATCCTCTTTCCAAAAATTAAATCCACATTAATTAAATAAACTGAATTATTTAATTAATTCAACAAATTCCCTCTTATCTACAATTAAATAATTTAAATTATTTAATTAAATCAAAACCATTCTTCCAAAATATGCACAACAATTAAATAAATTTATTTATTTAATTTGCTTTCAAATCTTCTAAATTAAATAATTCTAATTATTTAATTATTTCTTCCAAAATATCTGCTCTAAATTTAAATAAATCAATTATTTATCTAAATTGCTTTTTCTTCTAATTTGAGTTATCTCTAATCTAACTCAAGCTTTCTATATTTAATAAAGCAAAATATCTTCTTTTCTCATGCAAATCCCTTCTTCTTGTTTTAAATCACTTAACTGATTGTTTTATTCTTTTAATTGATTTATTTCTTTAGTTAACTCATTCTTCTATTCTTGATAACTCCTCTCATGCAAAAGAAAGTAAGACACTTGTCTTCTTCTTATTCGTTGCACGTTTCTCAACTGTTCTCCTTCGTTGATTCTTCTGAATTATTTGGACCGTTGATCGATCTTCCTTGAAATCTATATAAACCCCCCTCATCTCCTTCATTGAGCCTCTCTCTTCAATCGTAATTCTCAGGCATACTTAACAGAGCTTTGAGCATACAAAACGCGTCGATTGAGCAACTTTACGATCTCTTAACATTGATCTTTGAGCACATTGAGCACACTACTTGCTTGTTGCAGCTATGGTTTCGCAACTTGATTAAGCAATCCACACTTCTCCAAAAGGGAACAATACAGGTTTTGGTAAAGAGCTTTCATTTTGTCTTTAATTTTATGATAATGGCTTTTACTTAGATTGGTTCGCTTTATGTGATTGGTTTTTGGTTTTATTAGTTTAGATTTAATCGATTTTTCCTCATACACATTCTGGCACGCCCGGTGGGACCCACTAATCCCTTTGTTTCTTTGAGAAATTATTTTTTTGAAGTCATAGTACGGTATAGCGCAAACGACATTGCAAAGCGCTTCTGGTAGTATCTCTAAGCGCTATTGGAGGTACAGTTCAGCGCCCTTGGGGGCACTGCGGTGCTTCTGGTAACACAGAGCGGCACTTCTAGTATCACAGAATGGCGTTTCCGGCAGCATCATTAAGCGCTTTTGGCTAAATTAGGTTTTTGACTTCGTTTTGTGTTTTACAGGATTTTCTCGTTGCATATCTTGTGGATTTGTTTGACAAGCTGTTGTATTTGTCTTTCAAACCTGTTGTTTGATACTTCCTAAGCTAATTTATTTAGGGGTATCTTTGGTATTTACGTTACTCTATTGCGTTGCTACATTTTTTTGAGTTTTCTAGATTTCACGATTCAGATCTATCAGATATCATTGCTCAAAACAGCAGATCAACCATGAAATCCCATTTTGACTTGGTTATTTTGACAAAAACTAAAATTTTTTGATTTGAGACCGTGTAGCGCATCTGGTATAATATTATCACGCTTTCAGATACACAGTAAGGCGCTTACTGATCTGTTTCTACGCTTTTGATAGTATCCTGCAACGCTTTCGGTATATACGACATCGCTTTTGGCGTAACAGTATCGTGCTTCTGGATGCACAGTATAGCGCTTCTGGATATTTTCAACGCTTCTGGTAATATTCTCCAATGCTTCTGGTCTATGTTACAGCGCGTTTGGAAATACAGTAAGTTGCTTATGATAAAATAGTACCGCACTTTCGGTCAAATTGATCTATTTTTGCTAAGCTTGTGAATTTTTGGTAGAATTAACTGACTTGTTGCAGCTTCTTATTACTCACACAGAGCAAATAGGTGTTTTAACATGTTCATGCAGGACGAGCATTGAAGAACTTTTGATTTATCTCACTAAGTCTTAGAAACACATTGCATGCTTAAAAGGATAATTGAACAAATCTTTTTTGCAAATCTAAGTCTTAGGAACATACTGCTTTTCTTAAGGGACAATGGACATGTATGTGAAAACACCTCAATTTTCTAAAGGACAATGGACATGAATGCCAAACACTTCAATTTTATAAGGGACAATTGACAACTACAAATGTGTGTGCCTAGTTTAGTTGCACCTTATTTTTCTTATAACGGGACGATTGAACCTTTGTTTGATGTGCTTGCTCTTACTTTTCTGTACTTCCTTTAGAAGGGCCTGCTTTTGGATTGCACTTCATCCAAAAGGGACGACCCTAAGCGGAGTTTTCCTTTGAACTGCTATATAAGAGGGATAAGGTGAAAGCCAAGTCCTAACCGACGTCAGCCTTACCTTGTGGTGCCAAACTGAAAAGATGTGTACTAGCTCTTTGTGGAAATGATTTTCACATTGAGCGAAGTGTTTGATACTCTTAGTAGGATTGGTTAAAGCTTTTAGTAGCTTGTCATATTGCTCGTAAGGCGTTGGTCCCTCAAAGTCACTAAGAACCATTTTAGATAGAGACTACCCAACCTACCTCCAAACATTGCGGTAATCATCAGTGCAAGGGGAATCGATTTAAGCCCTTAAGATACTCACCATTGGCTCCCTTGAGAAGAGATAGTATTCCCTTGGACATAAAGCTCTTGTTACCTACTTGAGCTTTCCAAGGGGAGGGTGAGATATCCCTACCTATCGTCTCTCGCAAAGATACTAAATATCTGACACCTTTATAGAATGATATTTTTATCGACGGAGTATTAAGCTGTGAGGTGATCTACTGCAATGAAACCTTGTCTCTAGGGATAAAAAGTGCTTGTTATTGATTGCAATTGTCTTATACCTGTGGAAACATTGGGCTTACTTAGAGCCTCAAACATACACTATCTGTTGTGTCAGTCCCTTGTGTGTGCCAACATTGTTTGCTGTGTTTTCTCTTGCCAAACAAATCCAATCAAAAACAGAAACTATCCATCAAAATTTTGCCTTTTAGAAACATCAGACACTACTTCAGCGCCCCTGGTATTACAGCAGCTCGCCTTTGGTAGTACAGTAGATCGCCTTTGGCATAACAGTAATTTGCCTCTGGCAAAACTCTACTTCAGCGCCCTTGGTATAACAATAGCTCACTTTTGGTCACTGTAGCTCGCCTTTGGCATAGCAATAACTCGCTTCTGGTAGCTCAGTCCGTCGCCTTTGGCATCACAGTAGCACTCTTTTGGTTGCACAATCCTGCGCCTCTGGTCAAACAGTATAGTGCCTTTGGTCCAGTACTTTGTGCATCAGAGTTTGTCTATTTCTCAAAGCACCTCACAGAAACCCAGCATTACCTTTCTTGTCCTAGTGTATTCCATGGTAACCACTAGGCTCCAGCAAACTATGAAGTCCAAGCAAGTTGTCCCTAAGAAGCGCAAGTTGCCTCCTCACACACCGCAATCAGGTCGTCTCAACATTACTCCCAAGGTTACTCCTAGTACACCTGCGGCAAAACCAATCAGCTCTCCGAACATGCCACACATTGACAAACCAAGCAATCCTCAAGAGGGTAGGGTCCCCTTGGTAAGAACACCTCAATATACCACCGGCTTGCCTCCAGATTTTGTGCCACAAGGATATACTATTGAGCAAAACCCACCTCAAGAGGATAGGATCCCTTTGATAAGTACACCGCAATACACCACCGGCTTGCCTCCGGATTTTGTCCCACAAGGTTATACTGTAGATTTAGTCCCATCTCAAGAAGAGCGACACTTTGAAATAGGTCAATCCTCTCAAGTAGACGGGCAAGATCTTGATAAATTTATACAAGATCCTAGAGCTGTGGCTGCCTTTGATAAAATTCTTAGTGAGAACCGAGATCATTTCTTTCGCTTGCTTGCAGAGCAATGTGCCAAGCTACCTCAAGATTTTGATTTATCCACTCTCAAGGAGGACAACAACACCTAAGATACCATACAAGCAGTGCAAACCATGTCCACGGTGACTACGCCCTTACCTGCACAAGGCTCGCAGTATAGGAATCCCCTTTTTCAAAACCCAACATAAGAGAGGGTCGTATCACCGCTTCTGACTCCTATGGAGATCTACAAAAACCAACAAGAAACTCTCCAACGTCAAGTAGAGTTAGCTAAGAAAGCCACCTTAGCTCGATCAAATATGCAACAACCTCCTAAAGTGTCCACACCAATCGCAAGTGGAATATTGGTTACTCCCTCACGAATAGGTTTCCCACCAAATTACAAACTGGGGAACAACTATGTAGCTATGCAACAAGGGTCTCAACACATACCACCTCCCATATCATCAAACCTCCATGTCTCTCAACCAATTAGAGTCATGCATCCCCCCCCCACAAAATTCTTCTACTCTCATCCTCAATCAACCTCAACCATCGCAAATCACTTCTACCTATGTCCCTCCTCCGCAACGTTCATCCTCGCTCAATTTCTTTCACACATTGCCTAGCCACTCTCAACATTTCCAACATCAAGTTTCCCAAAGCTATGTGCCGCCATCACAACCTAATCAAACGCACTTTAGCTTTCCTCCACCCAATACTTTTCTTCAACCATCACAAAGCCAACATTCTTACCTAGCGCCACCTCCACCTCTGCCAAATCAAAATCTCCAATTCCAAACCAATCTGAACCAAACGTACAACCCATATGATCCCAATCAATCTTACGACCCTTATAACACCAGTGTGCATGGCTTACACTATAATCTTCCGTATGGGCAACACCAACCAATTCTGGGACAACCAGAGATGTTACCAACCCCTCCCACGACTATGGAGCTAAAAATTGTAGAAGTTCAACAACAACTATCTGATCTTATGTTTGGCCACACCAAGAAGACCTTCTCTTTAGAGGAAGTGTGTCCTTATCCTTTTGATCGGTCATTACCAATGATCCCTTTTCCTCAAAATTTCACTATTCCCAAGTTCGATAAATACAAAGGAAAAGGTGACCCAAAAGACCATCTCAGGGAATTCTATCTTGCTTGCTTTGAGGTCTCACATAACGACACATATCTTATGCGTCTCTTTCCTCGCAGTCTTGGAGGTCAAGCTATAGAATGGTTCTCACACTTACCCATGGGTATCAAGTCTTTCAATGAGCTAGCAGAGAAGTTTGCCACCCACTTTTCTTACAACGTAGAGCATGAGATTTCCATGATTGATCTATGCAACAATAAACAAAAAAATGGTGAAACTTTCATTTCTTTCCTTCAACGGTGGAGAGAAATGGCTAGCAAATTCCCCTTCAAGATTCCTGAGAAACAGCTTGTTAGCATATTTGTGCAGAACCTCAACCAAGAGTTAGGTTTCCACTTGCAAATTCTCAGTGCTACAACCTTTGACGAAATCACATACAAAGGAATCAATATTGAGAAGGCCCTCATTGCTAAGGGTGTGGTCAAAATCTTCAAAGAAACGAAAGACAATGCTCCTCATCAACAGACGAATGATAAACCCAAATACTGGAACAAAAACAAAAACGTGGTTAACGACGGTGTGGTTGATTCTAAACATGTCCAAACGTTGCAGACACCGCTACAGCTCTCCAAACCAAGTCAAGCTCCATCTCAACAACAACAACAACAGTGGCAACTGTATCAAAATCAACAACAACGACAACAAGAGCGACCTCAACAAGATTACCCTCCACGACGTCAATTTACTCCCTTGGGAGTGCCTATGGAGTCGGTCCTACAACAGGTTTTACAGAAAGGACTCATCACCTTACCAGATGCACCCCCATATGGTGAACTGGTTTACAAAACTACGCGGTATAGAGAAAATGAATACTGTGAATTCCATCGAAGCAAAGGACATAGGACTGCGTCTTGCATGAAACTTAAGCACCTCATCCAAAACCTCATCGACGGTAATCAAATCACTTTTGAGAATGAATCACCAGTTCAACACACGAACAAAGATCTCGACATGTACAAGGAACCATTCTCTCATCATGGTCCACCTCCTCCTCAGGATAGAGGTAAAGGTATCAATCATGCTTCCACGTCCTTCGATTCCATTGTAGGTCGTTTTGAAGAGAGTCGAGTGTCTACCCTCACAATCAAAGGCAAATCTACGGATTGTGCTGTTACTACCTGTCGTGGTCATGTCACCATTCGTGGTCCTACACCTAGGCTTCCGGTTCAATCTAATTATAATCTTGTCGAACATCTAGGGAGAACACCAGCACAAATCTCTATCTTGGACCTTCTACGGTCATCATCGGCACACAGAGTGGTGCTAGAAAAAGCCCTCTGAGAGTCTTCAGTTCCTAACAACATAGCAGTTGCAGATTTCCAAGCTATAGTAGGCAAAATTGCTTCGCCCTACAATGTGGTCTTCTTTGAGAAAGATCTCCCATCCCATGATCCTTGTCACAATGATGCCCTTCATATTGAAGTTCTCATCCATAAGCACAAAATCAAACGTATACTCATAGATGGTGGTGTTGGTCTCAACATCCGTTCTTTAAAGTTACTTAAGCAATTGGGATACTCTGAGGATCATGTCAATTCTAATCATAGTATTACAATCAAGGGGTATGATGATGCTGAATGCCGTTCAGAAGGTGTTATCCACTTGCCGATACAATTGGGCCCTGTCATGCTTGAAACTAGGTGTCAAGTTCTTGATATTGAGTTGCCTTACAACATTATCCTAGGCCGCCCATGGATCCATGCAATGAAAGCTGTTCCCTCCACGTACCATCAGTCCCTAAAATTCCCATTCAATGGTACGGAGATCACCATCCCAGGAGACCCCAATCCTTTCAAATTTTGCCATGTCTTGCAAGGAAGCTATAAGAATTGCAACCAAGTGCCTAAAAATGACAAAGCCATTGAATCCCCACTATATGTTGATTCTAAAACTCTGACACAAGCCTCTACAAGTGAATCTACACCCTTCCCCAAAATCACAGCTCGCATCCGAGATATAGGCTTTGGCACTTACGATATCTCAAAATCTTGTTGTGTAGGGCGGATGCCTTTATCTCCAAAATCTTACGGCCAACCACCCATTGCCAAAGTAACCAAAAAAGCAGCTATTCCTCCCCCAATATTCCTAACCCAATTCCAACATGGACGGTTATTGGAAGAGGAAACTATTGAGGATATTTCTTCTTGGCTCTATAAGGAGAAAGAACCAGTCACAATACCAGTCAAGCAATACGGCGATGGCTTAAGAATAGTAAAAAACATGGGCTATAAAGGCAAGGGTGGCCTTGGGAAACAGAATCAAGGAACTATGGAACCCATTGTTGTAACAAAAAAGCTAGACAAGAAGGGATTAGGATTTGGTAAGAAGGTACCGCACACCTTAGACATCGAGTATATCCTCGACGAGGTCGCTGACACTTTTCCCGCTGATTCGATGTCTACAGAGGATATCATCGATGACTCTTCCCTCCATATGACCAACCTATTCACAGAATCCTCCATTTTTACACTATCCTCCGTATCCTTAACCTCCACCACCAGTACCCAGAATGTCACACTTGTCTACCCTGAACTTATCGATTGGGACCAACAAGGGTCCCCCGTTATAGATGTATTTCAGAATGATGAAGCTTTAGCTGAGTTCATGGGACTTCGGGAAGGTATCCCCCTTGGCGATCATAAAGCAGGTTTTGTAATGGAACTAGAGCCAACGACTTATTTTGGTGAGAATGCCAAATCCTCCAGTTGTAAAAATACAAATAAAGAAAGATCTCTAGGTGAAAACCACACTGTGGCACCTCCTGATCACAAAATAGTAAAAACAAAGGACGTATCCAAAGGTGAAAACCCAACTGTGGCACTTGAGGATGGAGGATTTGACCTTCCCCTACCATCTAAGTATCAAGAGAAATCAGCTCTCCTAGTGGAAGATTCTACAGAAATAAATCTTGGCACAGAACAAAATCCAAAGACCACATTCCTAGCAGCATCATTATTTGAAATAGAGCACAGGAATCTTAACACCTTCTTCTTGCAACGAACCATCAACTTTGCATGGACCTATGCGGATATGCCAGGGCTAGACCGTAAGCTAGTAGTTCATTATCTCACAGTTGATCCCAAGGTGAAACCAGTCAAACAAAAGTTGAGAAAGATGCACCCACAGATCGCTCTCCTAGTAAAGGTGGAAATACAAAAGCTATTAGATGCCAAGTTTATATGACCAATTGACTATTCAGATTGGGTCTCAAACATTGTACCTGTGTCTAAACCCAATGGGCGCATCCGCATGTGTAATGATTTCAGAGATCTCAACAAGGCATGTCCCAAAGATGACTTTCCACTACCAAACATTGACATTATAGTGGACTTGACAGCAGGTCATGAGATGCTTTCTCTCATGGACGGATTCTCTGGCTACAATCAGATAAGGATAGCAGAGGAGGATCAACATAAAACAACCTTTACTTGTCCTTGGGGCAATTATTGTTGGTGCGTCATGCCGTTTGGTCTGAAGAATGTAGGAGCAACCTATCAGAGAGCAATGACAGTGATCTTCCATGATCTCTTTCATCACATCATGGAAGACTATGTGGATGATATATTGGCTAAATCTTCTAGGGCAGATCACGTATAGGTTCTAGGACAGATCTTCGACAGGCTCGAAAAATACCAAGTAAGACTCAATCCAAAGAAGTGTGTATTCGATGTAACATCAGGGAAGCTGTTGGGATACATTGTATCTCGTAGAGGCATCGAAGTAGATCCAGCAAAAGTCAAGGCTATAGTGGAGATGCCTCCACCCAAGAACCTTAAAGCACTAAGGAGCCTTCAGGGAAGGTTGCAGTCCATTAGGCGTTTCATATCACAGCTAGCAGATAAATGTCAACCATTTCAACACTTGCTCCGAAAGGATGTCTCATTTCGATGGGACAACAAGTGTCAGGCAGCGTTTGATCAACTTAAAGAGTATCTAGCTACACCTCATGTATTGGTTCCACCAGTCGCAGACAAACCTTTGATATTATATATTTCCACTAAAAATTTGGCCCTAGGGGCCCTTCTAGCACAAAATGATGAAACAGGAAAAGAGCATGCAATTTATTATATCAGTAGAACCTTGGTGGGATATGAGCTCAATTATTCATCGATGGAAAGGGCTTGTTTAGCAGTAGTGTTCACCTCCCAAAAGTTGCGGCATTATATGTTGAACCAACACACAATTCTTATAGCTAAAATTGATCCCTTGAAGTATCTACTAGCAAAAGCAGCTCTCACAGGCAGACTAGCTAAATGGGTCATGATCCTTAGTGAGTTCGATATTGAGTACATGGATCATAAAGCAATCAAAGGACAAGCTCTAGCGGATCAACTAGTAGAAGCACCTATGAAAGATACACATCCTATGGTAGCAGACTTCCCTGATGAAAATCTCTTCACTCTTGCTACCTCCATAATGTGGAAGTTGTATTTTGATGGTTCTTAAACACAATATGGATCAGGAGCCGGCATCTTATTTGTTACACCTCAGAATGACTACATTCCAAAGTCATATCAGCTTGCATTCCCTTGCACCAACAACATAGCCGAGTATGAAGCACTCCTCATAGGTCTCAATACAGCAGTTCAATGGGACATCACAGAATTACAAGTATATGGAGACTCACAGCTAGTCATTCGCCAAGTCACGGATGAATACCAAACAAAGGATGAAAAGTTGGTCCCCTACAAGCAACTAGTGGATGCCTACAAACCACACTTTTCTAGCATCACATTTGAGCAAATTCCAAGAGAGCATAACAAAGTTGCAGATTCTATGGCTTCTGTAGGGTCACTGATTGACATGCATGCCAATACACAGAAGTGTGAATTCTTGATCGAGCAATTGTTGATACCCGCCATCGATGTTCCTGTTACTGAAATTATCTGCGAACTTGTTGGTCCCAATTCCCCATGGTACGAAGATATCTATGAATACCTTAAACACAAAACCTTTCCCCCTGACCTATCATCCACCCAATGCAAAACTTTTATCCGTCGATCCTCTCATTACATCATTCTAGGTGATACACTATATCACCGGAGTCTCGATGGTATCCTCTTACGATGTCTTAACGCGGAAGAAGCTGAAGCTACCTTACGAGACATACACGAAGGTGTCTATGGCGCACATTCTACCGGTCCTAATCTTACTAAGAAGATACTTAGAACAGGTTACTACTGGCCTACAATAGAGCAAGATGCCGCACAGTTTGCTAAGAAGTGTCTACAATGCCAGCAGCATGGAGATTTGATTCACGCACCAGCTCATGAATTACAACCTGTGACAACTCCATGGCCTTTTTCTCAATGGGGTCTCGACCTCGTAGGACAAATCCACCCTTCCTCCTCCAATGGCCACAAGTTTATCATTACCGCCACTGAGTACTTCACGAAGTGGGTGGAAGCCATTCCTATGACCTATATCACCGGTAAGCAAATAGCCAAGTTTATCCTAAACTACCTCATATGCCGGTATGGTATTCCCCAAGCCATTGTCACTAATAATGGGAGACCATTCAAGAATCAAGATGTTCATGCCTTATGCACACAATACAATATCCAACATCGCTTTTCAACTCCCTACTATCCGCAGAGTAACGGCCAAGCTGAGGCTTCCCATAAAACCATTCTCAAAATCCTCAAGAAAACGGTCAATGAAGCTGGTCATGATTGGCACTTGCAACTCAATCTCGCCCTATGGGCCTACCGCACTAGTATCAGAACACCAACGGGTGCCACACCCTATGCCTTGGTCTTTGGCTCTGAAGCCATCCTACCTATAGAGGTCGAGATCCCATCCCTCAGAGTTTCCATGCAGGACCTGATCGGCGGAGACGAGTATCGCACTTCCAGATTAGTTGAGCTTGAACTACTAGATGAGAGGCACCTTGCCGCACTTAATCATCTCCATGTCTATCAAAACTGCCTCCGGTGTAATTACAACAAAAAGATCAAAGAAAGACGGTTTCAAGTTGGTGATCTTGTACTTAGGGAGAATCAGAGAAATCAAGTTGATTGAGAGAAGAAGGGCAAGTTTGAGCCTAACTGGTTAGGCCCCTTTATTGTGACTGCAACATATGGATCCGGAGCTTATACTTTAGCTACACCTGACGGCATTCCTCTAGATGAGCCACTTAACAGTGTCCATCTCAAGAAGTTCTATGCCTGATCCTCAGAGTATTCCAAAAAAAAAAAACAAAAAAAAAAATCCAAAAAAGTCCGTCCTCTGGTGAAAACCTGGCAAACAGGCGCCTTGGATAAGTACCATAGTGAAAACCTGGCAAACAGGCGCTATGTGTAGAGTCAGCATCCATAGTCTATCGAGTCCTGTCCACTCCTTGTCTAGTTCGCATCATACTTTCCATCCATTCATAAATAAAACCATTGACCTTGTTTGCATTTCCATCTCCCTATCTAGTATAGCTTGGAAATTTGTCAATGTCCCTCGTCGTCATCCCACATCTTGATCTGTGTCTACAGTTAACACTATCTTGTCCTAGGTCAAAGCTTTCAGTGTCTTCTTCGGCAGTCACCCGTACAGTTTCCTCTACCAGAATGGGGGCAACTCTTTCCTTAACTTAGGTCTAGGGGAGGTTCCTGGTTCGTGGTTCACAGCGCATACTTCAATCTCTTTCTCATTAATCACAGGTAACACCCTTTAACGGACACATCGCTCCTACGATAAGGATGTCATCTTCTCAACACTCTTTCCCACATCATCACACTAACCAGAACTACATATTATCTCTACTCAATCTTAAGGTACCTTGATCCCATGGATATGGGTATGTAGGCAGTCTGGAATACGAAGGACATTTCCAGTACTCAGGTACATAAGATCCCCTCCTCTTCATCTTGATCCATTTCATCACTCTATCCAGAACTACATATTTATCACTTTCATCTTTCATCGTCATGTGCCTTGATCCCGTGGATACAGGGTATGTAGGCAGTTTGGAATACGAAGGATGTATCCAATACTTAGGCATACACGATCCATCATTCTCCACCCATCCCAATCCATTAGCTCTGTCATCCTTCTAGTCTTCCGTTTGTCAAAATCCATTCGCCTTGACTTGACTAACTCAAGCAGCAAGCTAGCGCATCCTTTCAAAGCAAAAGTCCTTAACAAACTTGAAGCACAGCAGCTTCCTTCCAGAGTCATCTACTATCCTGCATACCGATTGCCAGCATCAGCTAAGTCCCGCTTAACCAAAGCCCTAGATCAACAAGCTTGTCTTCTGCAAAGTGTTCCATTGTCGAGACCAACACATGCGTCTCCTGCGACATGTGGCATTTCCTGCAGCGAGACATTGTCTTTTTAGCTAGATAGCACCCTTTAATGGACACAGAGTTCCTACGATAAGGCTGTTATCTTCCCTATCCAATCTATCCTGAGCAACCTCTTTGGCAAGAGAATATGTTGGCTGTATGTTTACTTTGTAAGTCAGTATATTTGTGTTATGGTTTATCTTTTGTTCCTTTATCGATTACCTACTCAAGACTACCTTGATTTATCTATAATCTTGGTATGTTGCGATGCAGTACGGATTGGGGGCATAGTCATTGCTTTCTGTGTGCCGTGTTTGAGGAATGATCTTTAGTATCTTTTTAAACATTATATTTATCTTGTGTGTGTTACGACCTAGCATCTTACATATTAATATTCTTCTTGCATTTACATGTATTGAAGTTTATTTTATGTTCAAGACTATGGCTTATTCACATGTTCCAACAAGGTTATGTTATGTCTAAGGGATCTAAGTTCAAACCGCTTGCTTGTAGAGTCAACGTCCACGCACTCGGATATTACTGCACCTTGGTCTTTTATACCTTGGTGGTGAACTATCCACGTGCTATATCAAAATAAGGATTGCTCTTTATATACAAATGCAAAACCATTGCAACAAGCTCATTCATCCATTCCCACAACCTTTATATCGCTTTCATTGCAGTAATCGATCAACAGTCTCTGTCTCCATCTCCTCCTGTTCTTCTCTCTGGTGCATATCTGCAAAACCCACATGTCAGATATCACTAGTCATCACATCTATATCATCATATATCTCTATCATCATACATCTATAAGCATCATATAAGCAACATATGTCATCACCTGAATCCATAATCATAAATACATATCATCACATCCATGACATCAAGGAATGCATACGCAAAAGCATGAACAACAGTGAGCCAAATAGATCATCATATATATCATGTAATGGTCATCATAATACAAAATGTCTGTGTCTACATCAATAATACAAAGTGTGTATACATCAAAATATACATCAAAATAGTACATCAAGGCTATCAAGAGCTCGCCAAATATACATCAGAATGCACGCAGGCATTTGTCCAAAATGATACAAATAATACAATATACAAATGTCCATCGTAATACAACTATGGAACAAATATGATACAATACAAATGTGCATGCCCTAGTGGGTAGAGCTGCCCTCCTGCTGTGGCCCCTGTCCTCCCCCTGTGCTCGGTGGAGGTCCCCTTGCTGCTCCTCCTCCTCCCCCTAGTGGTAAAAATGGTCCTCTAACTGAGGACACTGACTGCCTTGTCCTACGGGATCCGGATGCCCCAGATCTGCTCCTATCTTTGTAGCTCGGTGCCTGCTGAGCTGCTGGCACCGCACCCACATACAAACCCTTGTAGTACTTTGCCTCCCGGCCAGCTGATACTAGCTCTCCCTACACCCGGACGAGCTCGCTATATAAGGTCCTCTGATATGCACCCAGTGCACGGCGTGCCTCCTCTCTCTCCCACCTCACTCTAAAGAGTGTGGCCTCTGTTGTCAACCGCAGCTGCACCTCTGCATCCCTCTCCCGTCTAGTCTGGGCTAGTTGCCCATCATCCCCTATTGGTGCGGGTGCTGCTTGTGCCTGTGCCTGTAGTGCTACCTGCATTGCTACCTGTACCTGTGCCTGCACCTGGGCCTGTACCTGTGCCTGCATACCTGCCTGTAGCTGTGCTAGGGCTATCTGTGCTGCTGAGGCTACCTATGTCTGTGTCTGGGTTGTGGCCTCGGCCTGCCTCGCCTCCGCCCGCGCTGCATACCTATCCCTCCTTAGTCGCACCATCCGGAGCTCTAATCGAGTCCTTCGGGCTATCTCCTCTTGCAGCAGTCACTTGGCTCTCTACAAATCGGTCTCTACGACCGGGCCCACTGCCTCTGCCATCTCCACATCGGCCTGCTGGCCGCTACCCTCTCCACCTGCCTGCTGACCACTACCCTCTCCACCAGCCTGCTGCCTGGCTGCCCTGGCCTGTCATCTCATCTTAGCCTCCCCACCGAGGACTAGTACCTCTCCCACTGCCCCTGCCACCCCTGGTGTCGTCAGCCGCACAGGCCTGTGAGTCTGCCAATACTGATCATGCTCTGGCAGCGTCCCTAGGTCTGCCAGCCCTGTGTCCCAATCCCATCTCACGGGGACAAGTCCCCACACCTCCACTAAAGCTGTAGCCATTAGGATCTTTGCATCCCAGTCTCCAACCTCCCTCTGCATCCTGGCATGTGTGGCCTCCCCCACGGGCAGTCCCTGCGGCACTCCAAACTGCCTAAGAACTCGCTCTGGCAGGTACCTCTCTATCATATCTGTCTGTCTCCCGAACAGATAACGAGCCTGTCTGCAATACATGAGCTGCTCATGCTCGTCATCCCACTCCTCACATAGTAGCCAGGGCCTCCATATGAACAGGTCCATCTCATCAATCTGTCGCCTCCAATGGCTAACTGGCCCCATCCTCCGGTGTGTGATCACCCCATCATATAAAAATGCATAGGGCTCGCCTCTATCTCGATGGCGCTGTGCCATGGGTCAGATCACTGGAATATGCTCCCATGCCCATACCTGTAATAAGGTCACCCCTGCTGAGAGGTTCCTGCCTCTCCTGTACATGCAATGGTGCATGTCATGATACAACTGTCCTAGTACACAGGGGCCCCACGCATACTGTCTGCCATGTGTGAACATCCCGGATAACACTGTACCCCATCCAACTGACAATCCTCTAGATCTCCTGTCAGGGCACAGGAAGTCGCCAATTAATGACGCCACTATCCATCTGATCCTATCGCAGAGTCTCGGGACGTTTGCCCATCGAATCTCCCCATCATCTATCCAAAGGTCATCTGTGCAGAAGACCTCTACCATGCCTACCTCACCCCGTGCCGGGTCAAAGTCCACTATATCGCCATCAATCTGAATCCGCAGGATCCAGTACACATCCTCCAGCGTCACTGTCGCCTCCCCCATCAGAAAGTGGAATGACGAGGTCTCGCTGTGGTATCGCTCCACAACTGCTGTCACTAGGGCGAGATTTGCCCTAATGTGTGTCAAATGCGCCACGTGCCATAGTCCCGCATGCTCCAAGAATGCGTCCTCCTCCCATGTCAACTGTACAACCTCCTGTGCAATCGCGTGGTGTCGCTCCCGCGACATCAGTGGTGGCAAAATCCTTTGCATCCATAGCAACTCACTTGTCAGTTTTTCATTACTCAATCCCTCAAATCCTATCTACCCATGGGCTATGCTATGTAACCCCCAACCATCCCTTTCCCCTCTTGTCAGCTAGGCTAGGCATCCCTATTCTAAACCCCCCATTCTACTTAAACCCTAACTTTTCTGCTACTTAACCAAAAGCGCTTTGTTTTATACAACATCGCTGTCCTTCCATACCAACTGCGCTATACTGTCTATCCAGACATGTTGCATTTTTTTACCAAGTGCACCGTGCCAGGCTACCACCCGCGCCGCTCTGTCCTACCAGAGGCGCTTCAATTTTTTTACCCCAACCACCCGCGCTAGTCTACGCTACCCAACGCGCTGCCCTACCTAACCATACATGCTGCGACATACTGCCAAAGGCACTGTGACACTACCTGAAAAACCATACGCGCTGCATTTTTACCAAGCGCGCTGCACCCACCTACCAACCGCGCTGCGGCGCACCGAAAGCGCTGCAAACGACTACCATACGCACTGCGACTCTTTAAAGCACTTTTGGCTGACATGGTATCCCTGCCTAGACCTAGCCCTAATCTACCCTCCAAACGACATATGCAAAGGGGGTTTTTGACCACTTACCGCTGCCGGAGCTCCTGCTGGCCTCCTATAGGTCCGCACCAGCTCCGCCCGATGTCTATGCGCTGGAATCAGCATCTCTCCTCACTGTCTGCTCCTTTCTCCCACTAGTCTCTCCTCTCTAAATTTAGACTCTCCTAGGGTGCAAATGAGGATTGTGGTCCCCATGGGACCTATTTATAGTGTCCCACCCTTAGTTTTTCTTCCCACCCCTTTTCTGCTTTTCCTCCTACCTAGTCGCAACAAATCTTCTAGTCGAGCATCAACACAGTTCTTCTGTCGCTTCCCTATCTTTCCTCTCGAGGGGGCACCCTACACCAGCTACGCTGGGGCAACTAGCTACACTGGGGCATCAAAAATTGTATCATGTCTTCAACAATCATTTTCTTTGAGGCAACGCTATAAACTGCATTGCATCAAAGAGGGGCAAAATGTAGACACCCTAAAATGACCAAGTCGTCGAATCACTTGCATTTCCTCTAATCTATCTAATCACCTGCATTCAACGTTAATTAAATAATCTAATTATTTAATTAATTTCACCAAATTCTTCTAAATCACATACTTTCGACATTAATTAAATAAATTCTCTTTATTTAATTAATTAAATTAAATTCCTCTATTATTCTTCCACAATTAAATAATTTTAAATTATTTAATTATCCTCTTTCCAAAAATTAAATCCACATTAATTAAATAAACTGAATTATTTAATTAATTCAACAAATTCCCTCTTATCTACAATTAAATAATTTAAATTATTTAATTAAATCAAAATCATTCTTCCAAAATCATGCACAACAATTAAATAAATTTATTTATTTAATTTGCTTTCAAATCTTCTAAATTAAATAATTCTAATTATTTAATTATTTCTTCCAAAATATCTGCTCTAAATTTAAATAAATCAATTATTTATTTAAATTGCTTTTTCTTCTAATTTGAGTTATCTCTAATCTAACTCAAGTTTTCTATATTTAATAAAGCAAAATATCTTCTTTTCTCATGCAAATCCCTTCTTCTTGTTTTAAATCACTTAACTGATTGTTTTATTCTTTTAATTGATTTATTTCTTTAGTTAACTCATTCTTCTATTCTTGATAACTCCTCTCATGCAAAAGAAAGCAAGACACTTGTCTTCTTATTCGTTGCACGTTCCTCAACTGTTCTCCTCCGTTGATTCTTCTGAATTATCTGGACCGTTGATCGATCTTCCTTGAAATCTATATAAACCCTGCTCATCTCCTTCATTGAGCCTCTCTCTTCGATCATAATTCTTAGGCATCCTTAACAGAGCTTTGAGCATACAAAACGCGTCGATTGAGCAACTTTACGATCTCTTAACATTGATCTTTGAGCACATTGAGCACACTACTTGCTTGTTGCAGCTATGGTTTCGCAACTTGATTGAGCAATCCACACTTCTCCAAAAGGGAACAATACAGGTTTTGGTAAAGAGCTTTCATTTTGTCTTTGATTTTATGATAATGGCTTTTACTTAGATTAGTTCGTTTTATGTGATTGGTTTTTGGTTTTATTAGTTTAGATTTAATCAATTTTTTCTCATACACACATTGCATGCTTTCTGCATCAAAAGTTAGATCTTTTCAATTAAAAACCTTCTCTACAATTGGTTGAATATTGTCTTCATCCTATGATTGATTCACCCCTACAAAAACATCTCATTCATCTCTCTCAATCACCTAAATCACCTGCATAATATCATACAAAAACCCATATGCAATAAACATTCAAACTCTCATTCATGATTCTTAGTCAAAGAATATATTCTCCTATATATTTATGTCTTCACACATTTCTTTTTCACATCCATTTAACCTCATCAAAGCACCTGTAATAACATGTCTTACACTTCACAATGCTTAGGCAAAAATATTCTCTCTACAATTCTTTTCAATCACCTCACAAAAATGATTTCTTCAATGCTGCATATTAGTCCTCAAATTCAATTCACAATGAACCTGCAATGTCATTAAAAATAGAATGATCTTTCATTTCCCTCTTCTCTCCATATTCCTTCTCTTTTCAAAAACAACTCTTCAATAATCTCCAATCTGCAAAAATAATCTTCAATAATATTAATTCCAACTGCCATGTCAAGAAAAAATAAACCATTTCTATCTTCGGACCCACTGCTCAAAAACCTTATGCATAAAGATAAGAAAAGAAAACAAAAAGTCCTTAAACACCATTCTCAAAAAAAAAAAATCTCCACAAGGAAATTTGCCCTCATTAGAAAAAAACAAATAAACTCCTCCTTTATGTCTTCCATGCCACGATGGAGAGCATAAAAATAGAAGAAGTCTCCTAAAAATTAGAGCTTTTAAATCCCACAAGAATCTGCCTTAAAAATGACTAAAAGTAGCCTTTAAAAAGAAAAATAATTGCAATCTTAAGACATTGACAACCTTTTGCATGTCAAAGTGCATGCATGAAAGATGGAGGTCGAGGTTTGAATTCTAGCTGTTGATCGGCTTTCACATCTTTTAAACCACACCGTTGATGTCATGTTTGGCGCCCACTCTCATAAGAGGTGACCACTGCTAGTGGTAAGGGAGGTTGAGGGGACTGGTCGCCATGATGTATTAAAACCCTTCAGTAGGTCACTTTAAGTGACTATGACTTGAGATCGCAGCTCAACCAAAAATTAAAACAAAAAGTGCATTTTTAGATGACGGGCTTCAAAGGGACTTAAGATATAGAGACTTAGGGATTTTTAGGGTATAGACTAGGATAATAGACTTTGAAGAGCAGCAAGCTCTAAAAACATGACTCCACATAAATAAACCCTGATCACACATTAAAGAGAACAAACATATTGTGGCAGAGAGATGAAAATCAAAAAGAACTTTTGAGATAGGGGAAAGAAATTGACTAGGTCTCCAAGAAGATGAAACCAAACCTCAAATAGCCCTCCAAGGAATATGAATAATGATCACTGAATGACACTGTGAAATCTATGATGGCTAAGTTGAACACTCTGGACTTTGCATATGAACCATGAAGAACCAACAACATTATACTATGGCATGACAAACATTTCTATTAAGTGATCCAAGATGATCAAACATGACCACTGCCAAACTTTTCCATTGAACATTGTATTACCACTGACCCAAGCTATGTGATCATTTTATATGACAACCAATATGAAATAACCAGTCAACACTGTGAAATGAAGATACCATTATGAGCATGAATACCAAAGCATCCAATCATTAAGATATGAACTCCATCTGAGGCAAACATGAAGCAACTCCATCAAGCATCCTGATCCTGAACCAAGTGAACTCTTGTGAACTCGTTTGCATACATCATGGATGAATCAATTACCAAACCATCAATGACAAACTTTCTCACACTATGCAACTCCTGAAACATGAACCGTCATCAATCAACTCAAACAACTTTGATATCAATGAAAATGAAGGATGCCTACATCTTGAAGCACAGTGTCCACATCTATTGTGCCTTGGACAACATGAAGACCATAATATGAGCATTATGAACATGAACTCCTAACTCTGTGAACTCCTAGTATATGAACTCCACACACTTCTGACATCAATGACAAATAACTCAACACATTTTTGACATCAATGACAATCAACCTCCATCACCACGATCATCGAATGTTCCCAGAAACACAATGATAAGATATGCTAAGATAATCAACAAGAAATAAGGTTAGAACATCTTACTCTAAGATAATAACCAAATCAAATCTTGAAAGCTATGTATGTATTAGATCCCATCAAAGAAACCAAGGCTACACTTAAGGGTTCGGATCCGAGTATAGCCGTTGGGCTTATACTGCAAGTATCTCAGAACTGAGTATAATAATAAGGTGAGATACAAAGCAATCCAAAGTGCACGGAGCAAATGTATTGTAAAGGTTTGTTAGAAGAGATATGACAACATGATGCATCACATGGAGTGATTCTACTAGTCAAGCGTTGGATATATATATCAACACCATCTTCATATATGGACTGGGTCCATTTTTGCTTACTTGCTGAAGGGACGCATGGTCATTATCAGTATTTGTTTGTTTTCGTCATACACTGACTAGGTAGAACCATTGAAGAAGGTAAATAATAAAAATGAGAGAGGAGAATAATTGCCTTAGGAACACCATGTAGGAGGCTGCCCCCAAGACATCAACCACAATGCTATGCCCCTAAGGCACGGCACAAAACAATAAATTGAGAATAGAAGGATAGAAGAATGATGAAACAAATAGAAGAATGATCAAAACAAAGGCGGCCTCTCAGTATCCTTGACCTTACAAGAGTATCAAGGGTCATCCTAGGAGACCTAAACAATATTTAACACAACACGGGGGGAAACAACACATAAAAGGAGGCCACGTAAGTGAGCAAAGATATGCTACGACAAAGGTGGCCAATAGGGTTAGAAATACTTACTTGTTTATACAATTGAACTAGCAATTGTAGTCTAGCAAATCATCTTCCTCCCAATCTCGAATGCAAGAAGAAAGAGGCACATAGGGGACAATTTCTCAACTTAGATAATCATCCTTTAGTTCTTCAACATTAAGCTCTTCTCTAGTCTATTCAATGTTAGGTGGTGGAATGTTCTCTTGTTGAGGTTTTGGTTTTTGAGCTAAAGCTTGTCGTCTCTTCCTCTGTTCTCTTGCTTTTCTATTCCTTATTGTTTTGGTGGTGATGTTTGCAAAAGTTTTGTCTTGATTTTCTACAGTCTTCGACATCTTAGAGGAGAAAGCTTGTGCTAAGTTAACCTTTTGTGATGAAGTGTTTTTTTCTTTACGAGTATATTCTAATCCTAGTAAGGATGACAGAGGAGGAACCTCATCATAGACTCCATTACCTTTTAGCCTAGGGGGTTCTTTTGACTCAGGTGGCTCTTTACTCATGATTTGTTAGGAGGAGGCCCAACCAATCTTGTTATCAAATTTGCTTTGTATCATTGGTATCCCAAGAATATTTGATCTTGTCGTGGTTCAGGAAGTTCAGTAGGTTGTGGCCAAAAGTAATCAAGATTGAAGTTTTTTTGAGTAACCATAGGTTGCCACTTACTATGGTGAATAGTTTGCATGCTTCCACAGAGAGGAAATTTTATACGTTTGTGAATTGTTAAGGGGACATCTTTCATGGCCTTGAGCCATGGATTGCCTAATTTTATATGGAAGAGGTCAGATGTAGGTATGATATCGAATGATTGTTCCAAAGATTTATCAAATACCGTGATCAATAAAGTAATTTTCCATATGGCTGGGAGGAAAACTCTAGTATGTGTTTTAATCATCATGTTGGTGGGTTCATAAGATTCTTGTATCAAATCATGTGAATACAAGAACTCTTCAGTAGCCACATTAGTCATACAATCAAGATCAATAAGGGCTCCTCTTGTAGGATTGTTCATAACTTTCACTGCGATGTAAAGAGGTCCTTCAATGCTTCCAGTTGTTCTATCATGTGGTGTAAAGACTAATTCAGGTTCAAGAGTCTTCCTCTTCATATAAACTCTAGGAGGGAACATAGTATTTTTTTGATGAGAAGTCATGTATGTGAGACTTATTTCACACCAAAGCACTTTGTTTGAGGAAATCGGGTTATTGAAAGGGCTCAAATACACACAAATTTCACAACAAACAAAGTAGGTAGGAGAAAAAAAGTACTGCACAATAAGGCAAGATTTCAAAGTTTGTTTGAAGAAAGTGTATACAACCTTTAATGTTGAAATACACAATGTGTAATTAAAAATGTGCAAATTTTCAAGAAAGAATGTGAAATGATGCAAATTTTTCAAATGAGAAATTAAAATATGCCTAAGATGAATGCAAAATTTGAATTGAAAGATATTTATGACATATGCAATGAAACAATGTGGAACTATGCTTGTTTATGAACCAAAAATGCTTGATTTTTTTCACCTTTTTTTTCAATGTAAATGCACAAAAGATGTTATGAGACTATACAAAATGATGAATGAATGTAATCTAATTAGGTATAGTGTCTAAAATAGCTTAGATCTAATGCAAGAAGGATGCCAAAGTCCTATAATGCTCAACGCACAATCAAAATGATGAAGGTAGTTTATTTTTGTTGAAATAGACAATGTGTAAATGCAGAATTTGAAATTTAAATGCAAAGACACACAATGATGCAATACTATAGTCCAAAATCATATTTGAATGAGTGCTTAAATGAGTAGAAAAATCTGAATTAAGATTTTAGCTACAAACCATAGCTTTTGGAATTACTAGGTTATATGAAAAAATGCAAATTTCAAGTGAAACCATGGCAAATGAGACATGCAAATGCAAGGTAAAATATCATGAAATGATGAAATGCTATATTTTATCTCAGATCTGATGTAAATATTAGAAAATTAAATGTAGGAAAATAGTGCAAACTGTGCCTTAATGCAAGCTTGGAATGCTTATTTTTTTCAAATTTTTTCAAGTGTATGCAAGATTTTTTAATGTATGATGATGAATATGATATGAATGAATGCAAAGACTAATTAGAACACTCAACAAGATGCAAGTTCAATAAAAAAACATGGGTTCACCAAAATGTTATATGTGAAAATGTGGGAAAGATGGAAGATAGTGTTAAAGGTGTCCAATCAAACCCTCCTTTCACAATAACATTTAAGGACAACAATCGAGCCAAGTCACTATAGATGGAGAGGACTCACCTACAGGTTGATGTCACTTAGGAATGATATGGAAAGATAGATTAGATTGATAGATATGTCAAACCCTAGATCCAATAAGCCTCAAACTCTAATTGTAATGAAATCAGGTACAAACGAATAAATTGCTACAAATGATCACACAAGAAGACACTAAATACATATTAGAAACATACCAGGATTCATATTTTTAGAGGCAAAAACTTTAGGGACAACAGAGTGGGAGCCCAAGTCCAATAGGGTAGTTTTTCTGTAGATCTGGAATAGTGAGGTGTGTAAGACTACAACCTACTTAAGGGTTTTTAGAAATGTCAGTCAGGAGGACTATGAGGTGGGCACCCTAGTCCAGTAGGGTTGATTCTCTGCACTTTCTTATTAGATCCTGGATCTCTATCTTCTGTTGAGCTTCTCTACAACTCCACTTCACCAAATCCTACACCTGTAACCTACAATCACAAACAGAGGGGTTTGGGGATTGTGGTGTTTAAGAGCTTGCCTCGGTCAAGCCCTGGAATGGCATTCAAGCCTTCCAACATAGTTGTTAGATAGAGTGTGTGCCCAATGGAGGATAGAGGCCAAATTAAATGATGAAATAGATTGATTGAAATAGAAATAGATGTCACCTTGGGGGTGAAGCCCTCATAGAGATGAAGATCTTTCACACCATGAGGAGATGGATTGATGAAGCCAAATCTGCAACAAAAAACACAACAACAACACAATTCTTCTCTGCAACATAATGAATGCTTTAAAATTCCTTAGCTCAATATCACAAGTTCACATTATCCATCTAGGTGTAAAATGAATACATAAACTCACTTATATATGCTTTCTCGCTAACATTAGTAATTCAAATTGAAAAGGCTGACAAAGGGAAACCTTGTTAAAGGTCCTATGCCAACAAACTTAAGTTTAGATCCCAACAAATCAACTTGGACTAGGGCGCAGGCACGTAAGTCCCAAGGCATGATTTGAGTCATGATTAAGCATTAAAGTGGACCCCTAGGCCCCATTTGACATGGGTTTTGGGGGAAATTACTCTGGGATGAGTTTTAAACATGCATAATGAAATTAAGGGGACCTAGAAGCTAAACTAGGAGGTAAAAAGTCATAGGGAAACTTTTTACGACATAATAGTTACATGGATTTATGTTTATATCCCTCATGGGGGCCAACTTGCTCACATCCTCATGATTATTTGATAGATCATAATTTCATTCACACCACATTTTCCCTTTTACACACTGTTGATTTTATAATTAGCAGAATGCAAAATGATTGTGATCATATTTTCATGCTATGGACTAGTTTAACAAGTTAACTAATGTCGTTTGTGTGCAAGTTTGGAGATACTGCTTTCCCAAAAATAAAGAAATCACAAGCCATCATTCTTACTCTATATCCTAGATTTTCCTGCCAATTTTATGTACTACATATTTTACTTTGGCATGCATGATTCATGTAGTTCACATGAACACCAGAGTGGAGAAAAATGTTAGGGATAAAAATGGCCACTTTGGCCTTTTATCCTTTATTTTACATTAAATTTTGGTCTTGTCATAAATGTAGTGTCTAAATGTTCAGTTTGGTTTGTTTCATGCTCAATCTACCCATTACCCTTAACCCTTCACCCATATCTATTATTCATCAATTTAGAAATAAGATTGATCTTTTCTCTCAAGTTTTCTCTTCATGGGATAGACTATGGGAATGAATCTATCCCCTAGACAAGACTACATAGGTGTCCTGGTCCTCCCAATTCGAATTCATTTTCTTGTTTTCTTAAGCTGACCCTTTTAGAGAATCTAACCATCACTCATCAACTTGTACACCAAAATAATTCAATTGAGAACCTAGGATATTATATTTAAGGATAATCCAAGATTTTTGGGATCAGGTGTGCTATTCACCTTGAAAGTCCTTTCCATCTTATTGTAAATTATTCGTAGATGCTTAATTATCTATGTATCTCCAAAGTTCATTGAGTGGGTAAATTGGGATGATTATTTGAGGTTGGAGTCATATGTATTTGTTTATTTATTCTTTGGTGAATTTGAAATATTTTTGTAAGCGGGAATTGCACATGGAATTACTTTGGAAGGTCAAACGTGAGAGCTATTAGTTAACTAGTTCACTTTTGGGAAACTATGCCCCATTTGAGAAGGTGAAAATTAGAGGGAATATTTGATTGCATTTTTGCCTAAATGAGGTGGACAGCTCTTGCATGTAACTCCACTTATGTTAAGCATTGTAACATGTGGTACATGGTTTCTATTTTGGTTGGTGGTATTGCTCTATCTTATTTACTATAAATTGGAGGCTTGGGATAGTTGTTCATGCATAATACGTCGAGCAAGGTTACTTTGTTAGAATGCTACCAAAATTCCACAATGGATGAATGATTGTGTAATCTTGTGTATTATTGTTCCTCATTATAATATGTAATATGGCTATGGACATGGGGTTGTATGTGTGATATGTGACAGGTTTCTAGAGTAGGAAGATATTGCATTTTGAGTTATAGGTTGAAGAATAGGTGTTAGAGATGGGTTTTGGTCTCCATAATGAAATTGATGCTTTGTATTGTAAATGTTTATTTGTTATATAATACAAGAGTTTCATGGTGTTATGAGGGTGGATTTTTTTACCCAAAAAGGTTTCCCGTGTACATCTTGTTGGATTTAGGACAGACAACTGAGAGGGGGGGTGAATCAGTTGTCCAAAAACTTTCTTCCAATTAAACACTTAAATTCACTTTGTAATTCAGCAGCATAATAATAAATCAATCATGGAAATACAATGCATTAAATCAAAAGCAGAAACACATTAACACATGAGACACCAAGATTTTGATGTGGAAAACTCGGTTAAGGGAAAAACCACGGGGTGATTAACCCAAGATTGTATTCTCTGTTAGAAGAATAGAAAGAACCAAATGGCACATGCCAATTAGGGCTCACTGCCCGAGCACACTGCTCACAAGAGGCTCATTGCCTACATGAGACACACTATCTACAGAATAATAAGTATTACATACTCGAACTGAAGAATAGCATCTTCACCATGCTTGAGTCAGTTCCATTTAAGCCCAATACTTCTGCTCTACCTTTCACTCTCCTCCTTGCTACCACACTCTCATCTCCACAAGCCACACTATGAAATGACTTTACAACTCCTTATTTATACAAGACATCGACTTAGGAATGATCATCTAAGTCAGAAAACATTATAGAGCAAATACATAAATACATCATGACTAATTACAAAAGACTTCATGCGGATCAACACACTGTCGGCCACATAGATCTGAGACTTCAATATTCTTCTAGGAACACGCCAATCCTCACATAACATCTTCAAGATCATCCGCAGGATGTGTAACTCATCCAGTCGGCCAGAGTTAGGAAGAACATCATCATCTGGAAGTTATTCTTCAATTGCAAGCTCAAACTCCAATGTGGACCACCAATACGAACTGGACACGATCTAAAGACCTCCACAAGCTTTCCTAAATCACCAAGAACATCCACACTACATCTGCTTACTGAAATCCTTATCTCCTTCATCCAAAACCTCAAGAACATGGTCTATCATCACTGTCACAATGGAATAGATGCTTACGGACCTCTAGACCACGAACCAATTGAGTTGTCACTTCACATGGACTTCCTAAACACTCCACCAAATCTGCAGAATAGGATATTACATTTTCGGATCTCACCAGACCTATCTGTATCACTCTGTCACCTCTGAACATCTGCCAGAACCAGTTTTACTTGAGCGGCCACAACGTCTTCAGATCTTCATGCAGACCTCTGAAATCTTTACTGGATCATCTTAAGACACATATCTACAAACCCTTTGAAGTGCATCCTCTGATCTTCATCTTATCTTGGATCTTTACTTTACTATCTTCACTATTCTTCTTTGTTCCTGATATGACTAATTTTCTCAATATCCTCAGCAAACAGTTCATCCAATCCTTATCATTAATGCAACAGGAGTATGTTGACATCAATGACAACATCGGTTAGGCCCATACTTGCAACAATCTCCCCCTTTGTCATTGATGGCAACATATGATGTGAAAAATTGTTTTGACCATCAAGACACTATTTCTTACTGACACAACTCCCCCTATCAACAACAACCATTCATATGTCTTCTCTTCCTTTACTGCTCCCCCTTTGATTAGCAACCACTAGTTTTTCACATGTTTTCTCTCCCCCTTTGACATCAATGGAAAAGGGCACATACTTGCAAATCCAACACTTCAGAATTATACCAGCTGCTCCCCCTGACTAGCATCTCCCCATCATCAATCCGGACCACAAGATATGACTGTGATATCCACCAGACTGATGCACATCAGTGCATCTTAGTTCATCACCAGAGGGGTAATAACCCCTAACTTCTCCCTGAGATACTCAAAAGAGTCCTTAGGTAGAGGTTTGGTAAAGATATCTGTAGTCTGATCTTTGGAAGGCACAAACTCTAATCTGACTTCATTCTTGTTCACGTGCTCTCTCAAAAAGTGAAACTTGATAGATATATGTTTAGTCTTTGAATGCAACACCAGATTCTTTGATATGTTTATTACACTTGAGTTATCATAGAAGATTGTGATAGGTTCCTCATACTCCACCCTGATGTCTCTTAGCATTTGCTTCATCCACAATACTTGAGTGCAACTACCTGCTGCTACAATATATTCTACTTCTGTAGTGGACATAGATATTGCCTCTTATTTCTTGCTTAGCCAAGAAACCAATCTCTTCCCCAAAAATAATTCTCCACCACTGGTACTCTTCCGGTCATCCACATCTCCTACCCAATCCACATCTGTATATACATGAAGAGAGAAATTATGATCTCTAGGATACTACAAAC
The DNA here is from genome assembly GCA_027924645.1 of Cunninghamia lanceolata. Lineage (NCBI taxonomy): Eukaryota > Viridiplantae > Streptophyta > Pinopsida > Cupressales > Cupressaceae > Cunninghamia > Cunninghamia lanceolata. The sequence continues at coordinate 5,030,886 of BSBN01000623.1, forward strand.
CATACTCAACTGTCCCTTTTAGATACCTAAAAATCCTCTTGATTGCCATGACATGAGATTCTTTAGGATCAGCTTGGAATCTAGCAACAAGACCAACAACATTCATAATATTAGGTCTAGTTTGAGTGAGATACAACAATCCTCCAATCATTGACCTGTACTTTTTCTGATCAGCCTTAGGAGAGTCATCATCTTTTCTCAATTTACATCTGGTTGCCATGGGAGTACTCATTGGTTTTGATTCTTCCATCCCAAATTTCTTCAACAATTCTTTCACATATTTGGTCTAAGAAATGAAGATTCCTTTCTTAGTTTGAATGATTTGCAGACCCAAGAAGAAATTCATTTCACCAAGCATGGACATCTCAAATCTACTTTTCATTTGATTTGCAAAAGTTTTGCACATACTATCTCTTCCTCCAAAAATGATATCATCAACAAATACTTCAATAATCAAGATATTTTCATGATCAATTTTGAAGTACAAATTACTGTCAGCAGTACCTTTGTTGAAACCAATCTCCAAAAGATGCTTATCCAATCTTTCATACCAGGCTCTTGGGGCTTGCTTGAGTCCATACAGTGCTTTCTTCAGCTTGCAGACCATATCACCATGATCAGACAATTGAAATCCATCCGGTTGCTCAATGCATGCTTCTTCTTCCAAGTCACCATTCAGGAAGGCAGACTTGACATCCATCTGATACACTTTGAAATCTTTGAAGGCAGCAAAAGTAAGAAATAATCTGACAGCTTCAATTCTTGCTACCGAAGCAAAAGTTTCTTCAAGATCAACTCCTTCTATTTGAGAGTAACCCTTGCAGACCAATCTAGCTTTATTTCTGATTACTTCACCAACTTCATTCAGTTTGTTCCGGAAGACCCATTTGGTTCCAATCACATTCTTGTTTTTAGGTCTGGGAACAAGATCCCAAGTGTGATTTTTCTCAATTTGCATCAGCTCTTCCTCCATTGCTTTAGTCCAATTTTCATCATTGCAAGCTTCATTCACTGTCTTAGGTTCAATCTTTGAAATCAGACAATACTCTTCTGAATCTTGGGCAATCCTTCTTCTTGTTTGAACACCTTTGCTTTTATCACCTATGATCTGGTCTTCAGAGTGATTCAGTTTTACATACCTAAGAACTTTAGGAGTTTCTTGCACTTCTGATTCTTGAACAGGTTCATTCAAACTTATCTCTTCTTCCTGATTTACCAGATCAGTCTGAATCTAAATTTCAGAGGGGGCTTGTACTTCTTGAACAAAAACATCATTTTGATCATCTTCATCATATTCATAAAACCTTGAGGGTTTTTCAACACCTTCATCAACCTTCACATTTGTACTTTCAACAATCTTCCTTAATCTCTTGTTATAACACCGGTATCCTTTGCTTTGAATAGAGTAACCCAAGAATATTCCTTCATCACTTCTAGCATCAAATTTTCCTAGGTCTTCATCTTTTTTAATGTAACATTTGCTACCAAACACTCTGAAATACCTCACAGTGGGAGTGATGCCAAACCAGAGTTCATAAGGAGTCTTACTGGTATTGCTTTTGATTTGTACTTGATTGAGTGTATAGACTGCAGTGCTTACAACTTCTCTCTAATAGATCTAAGGAACATTTGCTTCCATCATCATGGTTCTAGATGCTTCCTAGATGGTCCAATTCTTTCTTTCCACTACTCCATTCTGCTGTGGAGTCTTAGGAGCAGACAATTGTCTTCTTATTCCATGCTTCTCACAGAATTCTATGAACTCACCAGATGTGAATTCTCCACCTCTATCAGACCTTAGACATTTTATGTTCAATCTGATTTCATTCTCCACCATAGCCTTGAATATTTTGAATTTCTCAAGAGCCTCTGATTTCTCCTTCAGAAAAGTTACCCACATCATCCGGGAATGGTCATCAATTAATAACATGAAATACCTATCACCTTGCACACTCCTGATTCTTGCCGGACCACATAGATCAGTATGAACTAAGTCCAATAATCTGATAGAAGATTGTTCCTTACTTTTGAATGAGACTTTGCTTTGTTTACCCAACTGACATTCCTTGCACAAATTATTGGTAGGTTTTACCAATCTTGGAAGATCTCTTACAGCCTGAGTGTTGCTTATCTTGATGATATTATCAAAATTGACATGACACATTCTCCTATGCCATAACCAACTCTAATCAATTTGAACAAATAAGCAACTTTTACTAGTACCAACCAAGTGGAAGATATTACCTTTAGTTTGAGTACCGGATGCAATCTCTGTTTTTAAACTTTCAAAGATCTTGCATTTTCCATTTTTGAATCAGAGATCATAGCCTTTGTCCACCAACTATCCAACACTGAGAAGATTGTGCTCAGGCCTTGAACATACAATATATTACTGGTTTTGTTCTTTCCATCAAAAGAAATAGTTCCTCTACCCTTGATTTTCCCAGTAGAATTATCACCAAATTTTACCACTTCTCCTTCATACCTTTCCAAATCTATAAATTTATTTTTGTCACTTGTCATATGGTGAGAGCATCCACTGTCAATGACCCAATCATCCTTTTCCTCAACTTGGGCAGCCATGACTGACAGATTCAGAGGGCATTGGATCTTCTTCCTTGATGGCAATAAACACCCAGTCACTTCCGGATTTGTTTCCTGTCTCTGATTCATCATCTGTTACTCCTTCATTATCATCATCTTCATGAACATAGTAACAGTTCTTCTGGAACCTTGATCTATTAGGATTTGGCTTTGAAAATCTTTCCGGACACCTTGAGGCAAAATGACCAATCTTATTGCAGTTAAAACATTTAAAAGGCAATTTCCCTTCATACTTACCGGATCCTCTTGGAAGCCTTTTTGCAATAAGAGCTTCAAGTTGAGCAGTTTCTGCTTCATCTTCTTCCAGGTCTTTTCTTGCTTTCTCATACCATGATAGTTTCTTAGAAGAGTTCTCTCTCGGATCAAACTTTTGTTTTCCTTTAATAGAGGCGCTAGCATTGAATGCAGATTCAGTCTTGGGGGGGGCATCTCCAAACTCAGTCAATTCAAATGCAGCTAATTTGCCAACCAATTAATCTTTTGTAATGCTTGAAATGGATTTGAATTCTTCAATAGCAGCAACCTTGTACTTGTAAGAATCAGGAAGGGATCTGAGAACTTTGCCAACAATCTCATCTTCATCCAAGACTCCACCAGCACATCTGATGCCACAAACAAGCTCATTTACTCTTGGCATAAATGTAGTGATATTTTCATCTTCTCTCATCTTTAGATTTTTGAATTTTCCTTTCAGATTCTATAGCTTGGTGCATTTAACATACTTGTCTCCTTCATGCAGAAGTTCCAATTTTTCCCAAATCTTAAAAGCAGTTTGTAGGTCAACAACATTTGTCAGCTCTGAATCAGACAAGGCACTTAGAAGAGCTCCTTTAGTCCGCAGATTATTTTAAACATCTACAATTTCATCTACGGATTTCAGACCATTCTGTGGAGGAGTATACTTCTTTGAAGCCATGGTCCAGTACTGCATTCCCATACATTGCAAGTGACACTGCATGTGACTTTTCCAAAGAGTAAAATTGGTTCCATCAAACTTTGGACTATCCTTCTTGTAGGACGACATCCTGGATCTCCTCAAGCGGTTAAGCTCCTTTTAGAGGAACTTAGCTCTGATACCAATTGTTGGATTTAGGACAGACAACTGAGAGGGGAGGTGAATCAGTTGTCCAAAAACTTTCTTCTAGTTAAACACTTAAATTCACTTTGTACTTCAACAGCATAATAACAAATCAATCATGGAAATACAATGCATTAAATCAAAAGCAGAAACACATTAACACATGAGACACCAAGATTTTGACGTGGAAAACCCGGTTAAGGGAAAAACCACAGGGTGACTAACCCAAGATTGTATTCTTTGTTAGAAGAATAGAAAAAACCAAATGTCACATGCCAATTAGGGCTCACTGCCCGAGCACACTGCTCACAAGAGGCTCACTACCTATAGGAGACACACTGTCTATAGAATAATAAGTATTACATACTTGAACTGAAGAGTAGCATCTTCACCATGATTGAGTCAATTCCATTTAAGCCCAATACTTCTGCTCTGCCTTCCGCTCTCCTCCTCGCTACCACACTCTCATCTCCACAAGCCACACTATGAAATGACTTTACAACTCCTTATTTATACAAGACATCGACTTAGGAATGATCATCTAAGTCGGCAAAAATTACAGAGCAAATACATAAATACATCATGACTAATTACAAAAGACTTCACGTGGATCAACACACTGTCGGCCACACAGATCTGATACTTTAATATTCTTCTAGGAACATGCCAATCCTCACATAACATCTTCAAGATCATCCGCAGGATGTGTAACTCATCCGGTCGGCTAGAGTTAGGAAGAATATCATCATCCAAAAGTTATTCTTCAATTGCAAGCTCAAACTCTAATGTGGACCGCTAACATGAACTGGACACGATCCAAAGACCTCCACAAGCTTTCCTAAATCACCAAGAACATCCACACTACATTTGCTTACTGAAATCCTTATCTCCTTCATCCAGAACCTCAAGAACACACTCTGTCATCATTGTCACAATGGAATAGATACTTGCGGACCTCCAGACCATGAACCAATTGAGTTGTCACTTCACATGGACTTCCTTAACACTCCACCAAATCTGCAGAATAGGATATTGCATTTTTGGATCTCATCGGACCTATCTGTATCACTCTGTCACCTCTGAACATCTGCCAGAACCAGTTTTACTTGAGCAGCCACAACTTCTTCAGATCTTCATGCAGACCTCTAAAATCTTTACTGGATCATCTTAAGACACATATCTACAAACCCTTTGAAGCGCATCCTCTGATCTTCATCTTATCTTGGATCTTTACCTTACTATCTCTGTTCCTGATATGACTAATTTTCTCAATATCCTCAGCAAACAGTTCATCCAATCCTTATCATTAATGCAACAGGAATATGTTGACATCAATGACAACACCGGTTAGGCCCATACTTGCAACACATCTTGTGTCTCTTCTTGATGGTGGATGATCTCTCTCTTTTCTTCTATTCTTTTCTCTTAGAATTATATCTCTCTAAAAGTGGATTTTACAAGCCATTATGCTATTGAAATTTTTATAAATATGTAAATTACACAACTTTCCTCTTAGGATTAATGGTTGAAATGAACTCTATTTCCCAAAATCTAATATCACAACTATATTGTTGGTTATGTGGGTTACATGTGCTTGCATGCATGTTTTTAGGGTTGCATGCATGTTCTATGGGTTGCATGCATGATGTGTGGGTTGCATGTATGATGTGTGGGTTGCATGTGGTCACATGGATGAATATGTTATGAACTTGCATAAAAGTAATAGAAATGCTCCAAACGATAAAATAGAGATCTCATAACTTAATAATAGAAATACTCAAATATTTTTAGAATATAAATCAAATCCTCAAGGTAGGGAAAAACCACACAATGCTCCTTGTTGGAAGGAAGCCACTCCACATTGTATCTCACTATGAGATATAGATAATACTCTTCACATATCTCATATGGGTCTCTTTCCTTTATTATATACTACTCAACTACCTACCACTACCACTTGCCCACACATATGGGATAAATACTTCTATTCCAATAAACTAGTGGGATGACTTACAAAGCATATGCACCCTAATGCATTATTTATTACTAACTAATACACTATAATACTATATCCATAGGTACATTACATTCCCCCCTTAGCATGTTTTGCCCTCAAAACATGGGAAGAAGCCAAAAAATATTCGTTTTGAAATTACTGAAAATATGATGCCGTGCACTATCACCCAACCATCCATATGTGATATTTTCTACAATTTATTTTTGATGGTATTGAGATCTATATTATGCTATGCCATTGTGATTCCATTCTACTTTATAGTAATTCATCCTTTTCTACTCCTAATAGCCATTACTTATTTGATGTCACTGATGCTTATAGTTGTTCCTTTGGTTCCATCTACATCCATAGATATTTGTTTGTTGATTCCATGTAGTACCATGCTTTCATGATGGTTGTCTCCATGGTTTTGGCCTATCACAATGATGTGGATGTCCGTATGTTGCACCTGTTTCTATTTAGATAGAACTTTCTTTGATTCTTTACCTTGTTTTGCCACTTGTTTTATTGGGTCATGAAGGGGAATAGTATTTTTCTCCTTTTTATTTTCATTCTTTTCCTCATGTTCTTTTTTTGACTCTTTTGTGTGTTTTCCATTAGAGTTCTAAAATTTTCTTTGGTCACAATTATGTGTAATATCTTACAATGTGATTTTTTTATTTTTATACCAAAGCTTCAAGAACTTCTTCTGCATATTAATGTTTACTATTCCCAAACCATCTAACCAAGGATATCTAAGAACAATATCCACCCCATCCATATCCAAAGCATAAAATTTAGAATGTAAGACATATTTTTCTATATAGAGATTTAAATCTTCAAAAATTTAAACATACTTACCCTTAATTTGATAGTATTTAATTTTCTATTTGTAACTATAATTTCTATGCTAAATCCATGTTGATAAAGTTATACCCGCTACTGGAGTTTATAGAAATAATAAACTTATTATTTTGCACGCATCAATGAAATTAAAATATTGAATCTTCTCTCCTTGGAGTAAAATTGCATGTACTATTATTTGACATTTGCTCTATATATTTTTTGTTATTATCCTCTTCTTTCTCCTCTTCTTTATTTTCTACTTTGTCATCCTAATCCACATAAACTAATATTAGGAGTGAGATGAGGGACTGACTCTCAATGCTACCTCCCCCAATTGATATGTACCTGATCATGTTATGATTTTTGTTATGTTGATGACATTTGGTATTGGACACTTTGATATGAATGGTTGGTCTTTATATTTATTGGTTTATGGCATGGGCATCTATATGATCTATATTTTTTATGGAATTTAATTTCCTTGTATGTTTATGTGTTTTCTATATGTTGATGTGTGTATGTAAATGATATAGCATCAATTTATCAATACACACAATTATCTTGGCGATCAGTGGACATTGTGTGTCATAACATGTAATCCTCATAAGATGAATCAATCAATGCACTAAAAGGGATCACATAATCATTAGTTGAATCAACTGAAAAATTTGTATGAATATTTAATTGAATAATCGATGTGTTAGTAAATCTCAAATCTATATGAATAATGGATAATACATGTTCTTTCTTTCTTTCTCAATTTCATTCTTTTAACCATTATTTTATATGATCAAACATGTAACAAACACCATGATTCTCTATTTTATTATTTATCTAAATGACTATAATCAAATATTTAAGTTTTCTAAACTATCAATTAAAGTACAATTCAATTGAATTACCTTAGGTCCCTTTGTTGGTGTTCTGAGAGCCTTTCAGCGAATGATGGTCCCTTGGGTCGATTAGGAATTCGACTAAAAAATATTGGCAAAAGTGCCACATCATTCACATTTTGGATATAGAATATGATAGTAAAGTAACATCAAGATATAAATTAATATATAATTACTCACAAAAATGAAATGCATACAATAAAAAGTTAGATGTCTAGAAAAATTTATACCGACAAGTCTAGACCAAATTGGATGGCAAAAAGAGTTCCATGATGAACTTCTGTCAAGTCCTCCTCTATCATCAACTGTTATACCCCTTAGATACATTAGCACTAATCTTTGTTTTTATTATATTCAAATGGAATATGCCATGAAATCTAACTTTAAATTTTACCTCTAAGAAAGATTGTCCTTGCTTGTCTCCTTCTCTACCCCCTAATGCATGTGCTTGTGCTCTTGTCCCCGACCACCCCTCAGCTTGAGTTCTAGACCCTGTTGCCTTAGCTTGTGAAGGTGATGTATGAGGGGCATCATACTCTGAAGTGTTAAAGGGTGGCTCACTACCCTCCTCGAGAGGACCTAAGCACAATTAATTGCAAAAAATGCAATGATGAGGCACACAAACATGTGTGGACGAGGAAGGTCTATAATATTAGGTGATTCAATATGATCACCAATATCATGTGGTTGTGCAAGATAAGAGGTCTGTGTAATCAAGTTCTTAGTCAAAGAGTGTATGACAATGAGGCTTTGTTGTGTTGCATTTGCAACAACGTCTGGGCGTTGAATTGGAGGTGGAGAAGGGATAGCAGGAGGGGAATAAAAGGACCTTGCACTTGTCTCATTGCCCCAGGTCTATCTTGAGGCATTCATTTACATACTCCCTGTAACTCTCTAAAATCAAAATAATTCACATGGTGACCCATTACAAACTTTGCATATAGTTTACGAAGGAAATATAAAGGTACATAAAAAATGTTGTTGCGTAGTTTATCAAAAACCATCCACCAATGATCCCAAAAATTCTGAATAATACCCTGATGTGTACACTATTTGATTGGATACTTATTCTTATGGACATCAACATGTAATTTGGTTTTAGGGTTGACAAAATATTGGGCTAACATAGCTTTGGTAATGTCTAACTCTTTGACTTGGTCATATGATAAACCATTAGAATATTTAGCCTTCTTCACTTCTCGCCATTGCCTAAATGATTCATGTTGGCTTGTGAGGGTTCGAACAAGAGTAATAATTCCCTCTAAGCTCGATGTCATTGAAGACAATCGAGGGTGGCAGTGATAAACTTCTATAATCTTACTTATTTCATCAATATTTCTTTCAATTTGCTCTTGGATTGTTGGAGGGTTTGGTGGGGGAGGGTTTGGGTTTTGAAGTTCTTCATCTATTTTACCTATTTGAAATTTAAAACATACAAATTTAGGATTTAAAACAAAAAAAATTTATTTGATTTACAAAAAAAAGAGATGAATTAGATCCTTCCCTCTTCAAATTTGCCTCCTCCAAATCGGATATCCGTTCTTCTACAATCAGATATCTGTTCTCCCTCTCTACGTTTTGCAAACCGCAGGTCTTTATTTCACTTTTATAGTTTGCAAAGTGGATATTCATTTTGCAAAACATATATTTGTTTTAGGTTTCACGAAATGGATATCCGTTCTAAACGGATATTATGTCTGACCCATCAAAAAAGTCAAACATCCATTTCGTGATTTTGGCTAAGTAAAACACTTTTTTTCTCCTATTGCCACTGTTTGGCTCGCGATGATCCTACACTCACCCGCTAATCAAAGTGTGAAAGAGACAAGGACATAAGCAATATAGGGATACATAAAAGGTAAGAGATAAGAAGGATATGAAAAATACAAAAGGGATACAACATAGAAGAAGACCAAGCTCAGGTCAACATGAAAAGGAATGATAAGTACCTAATACTTTGCATTGTCCCTAATTTTGACAATGGAAGAAGGAACAAAGAAAGAATCACAAGATAAAGAAGAAAACACATGGAAGAAGAACAACATATAGAATAAATGTGTAGGAACCTAAAAAGGTGGAAGAAGGAACAAAGAAAGAATCACAAGATAAAGATGAAAACACATGGAAGAAGAACAACATATAGAAGAAATGTGTAAGAACCCAAAAAGGGTTAGCTGGTATTAATCACACATAATGATTAAAAATTCCCACTATTTTTTTCTTTTGTTAAACAAGGTTAGTATACACTTAAACATATTGTTTGCATACTCAGGTGACATCTATCCATAAAGGACAGGTAGAAACATTTGTTCAATCAGAACAAGTAGATACATCTATCAAAATCTAGGATAGGATAAACATCTATTCAAACAGAACAAATAAAAATATCTATCCACGAGACATGAAAACATAGATATCTAAATGGGATAGACACAAATTGCTCTGGCTAGAGACGAGTTCACCCAAAACTCTTTTGAGTATCAAAAGTTTAATATATTCCCTTTATTACTTTCTTTTAATTTGGTTGACACATGTTAATCAATTAAGTAAATCACACACAAAACACTGAGTATTGGGAACATCCTTTATTTACTTTGACTTCCTACATATCCATATCCACAGGATCAAGGTGTAGTATATATATGCAGTTCTGATTCTTTATCTAAGTTAAATGTTGTAATGGGTACACAACCCTTTTCAGGACCCTTTTTCCTAGACAGTTACTTGACGAGTGCTACATGTTTTGGATAGAGAATCGACATGTAAAGAATGCTTAGTTCTTCCCAAGACTTGGTTTATAGTGTTTAAACAAATCAAAATTTCGAGTTTAAGATGGTCTTATTCTTTCCAACAATTTATAGGGATCCAAGCCACATATGTCATCGATACAATTTTGTTAGGTGTTATATGTAGTAGTTCAATCACTCTGTTTTAACATAGATACATGAACCAAAGGCATCATGTATAATGAACATTGTGATTTGTTTGTTTGGTAAAAACTTACATAGTACCTTTTAAGTGAATGGCACTAACACCAATATTTTATAACCAACTAGTTTCAATGCTAAATGCTTCCAATTCTATAGTAAAGTCAAAGTCAGTGGTCCTGCATTTGACAACATCGGATATTTTCCCTCATGAATCTTAAACATAGTGATTGTTTATTTATTCTAATAAGTGAAGGCCAACTCTATTATTAGTTCCTTCTCAAGATCACTTTGGCTTAAGTAGACTAGGTCCACAATAATAACTTCCTTTCAACATTAACCCTTCCAAATTAAGCATTATATGTAACTATTCATCTCTTTTCTTAAACTATCTCAAAGAGTAGAACATATCTAACATTATTGCAAGTCATACTTAGTAATAAGGCATATGCATTTAAGGTCTTTCCCAATTGTTATGTTCTCATTATAACATATTATTATAAACTTCTCATGAGCTTTTATATGTATCTCAAAACTATTATACAATTGGAAAAATGTTGAATTAGACATTAAACCAACTCTATATAATATATCCTTCAAATAAATGAATTTAGTATGAGTATCATTTTTCCATGGTCGCGATCTTGTGGAATATAATAAGCTTATTTATAAGAAATATAAAAACCAATTTGAACATAATTCCATATAATAGAAACCTCTTTAATTTAAAAGTTTGTAACTAAAATCAATAGTAAGAACAACGAGCTAAGGCAATACAAACGCAACAAGTTAAAGCAAAACAAATATAAAGTCACTTTATATGGTGCTTAAGTGATTTATTTTAAAAAGTGGTTTTTAAATTATATTACTTCAAGCAGGTTCCAGGAAAAATATAAAAGGAGATTTGGAGACTCACTTATATTCATTCTTGACGTTTTTACTTTATTGGAGTCACTTTGAGAGTTGGAACCTTTGGTTTGACAAACCTTAGAACAGAAACCCTAGAGGAATATTGATTTTAAAAGTGAAAGATCTTCCCTAGTCAATCTGTAGGTGGAGTCGGAGTCTTTTAGATTTCACGCTTGTGCTAAACACTATGCCATTTTGGTTTGCAGTGTTTGTTTCTTATTTTGCGAAGGTTTTGTGCCGAAAGATTTATTATTTTTCACAAGGTTTGGATATTTGCTTTTGAAGAAGGATTTAATTGATAAAATTGTTGAGATTGGGAAGTGATAACAAATTTAGTAGTTTGTGTGAATATTTTACTGAAAATTTTATTGTGTTGTGTAGTGTGTGACGTTGAGAAACACAGATCAAAATTTATTGTGTAGGGGAAAAGACCCAATAGGTGAGATAGTTCCAATGGTTGAGATAGTATATGTGCATTTAAGGCCCAATATTTTTTGAAGTTTAGTAGTAGTAGTTGTGACTTTAAGGTTGTTAGTGTTACTATAAGTACTAATAATTGAATGAAATGTGCCCTTTAGATTTAAAAAGCAGCCAATCATGTGATGCCAAATCAGCGCACCATCAAAGGAGGTCTTAATGCACACCTATTGGTCCACCCTTTTTTTTGGGGAACTATTTGACACCTCAACAAAAATCATGCTGATGTCGCATCATATTTGATGATGTGACCCTGAAACCTTAGTTATAAGCAGGGGCATTGCCAAGTAAGCTACTGTAAAAATTTTAGAATGATTCGAAATTGCCACGTATGATTTTGAGAGGCGTGAAGTTAGGGTACCACTAGTGGGTCCTCTCCCCTAGTGTATGCAAGTGGCATCAAGAAAATACCGAAGTAAATCAGAAAATATTTATACCATCTGTATTGATCAGTCGTACCATCCTTTACCAAGCCTAGTCGTACTCAATATTGGCATTTAATGAAAGAAAAGAATCGCAGCTTCCTCAAGGGATCGTGGAGTTTAAGGTATTAAATACTTTGTGGTGGGCCACCTTGAATATAAACTAGCAAATTGTACGGGGAGGGTTCTATCTTGGAAGTTCTACTATATTGATTTTTGAGTGTGCGTGAGGAGTAAAAGGAGGAATGAGTTTGTTTTGAGGAAGTTCTACTATATCCATTCAAGAGTTTATACTCTAATCTGTTAGGCGTTGTCGCTTTGTTTGATTCTTTAATCCCTGCTATGCTAGTTGCCTTCAAAAAGGTGACTCTTGGAGTATAAGAGTGTAACGTTGTCTTTGGAAGTTAATGCAGCTGAAACAAGGATAACATGATTCAGAAAATCTGCAAATATAAATGGTAATCAGGCATTCTTCAAAGGTTAGCGCAGATAAGTTTTAATCAGCATCATCTACAGATTATTAATAATTTCAGAGAGGCAATGGCAATCTTCAGGGAAAGCATATGGAAAGGATATGTGTATACATATTGATCAATGTACACCATTGAGATTATATGGAAAGGATATTTGTATACATATTGATCAATGTACACCATTGAGATTATTGGTCCAGAGAATAATAGTTTATTTTTCATTTAGAACATTACCATTTCCATTTGTTTGAGCATCAATTTGTATGAATTTGATTGTGTGAATTCAATTAAAGTCTCAATATTCTTTGTTAGATGTAATTACTAATTATTGACTCCACCAATAACTGTCACTCAAGTCTTAGCTTAGTTAAGTACATGCAGGCGTAGTCAGGGAGTAAGTTTTAGTATTTATTGAGAATTTTGAATTTTGAAGAGCTGGTACGATCCATCTTTTTCCCTCTGTATTTTTTTCAGATCTATTTTAATGCGTATGTGCTATGTTTTGAGAACATTCTGCCTCTGTTAGGGAGGTTGCCTGCAAAACAAAGAAGAACGCCCGTCGCTGAGCATTAGGGAACCGTTTCCATCATTTATCAGCATCTGGCTCGCAGTACAGTTGAGATTTGAGGTGAACTATTCGAGTTCGACCCCTGCAAAGAGATAACCCACCACAGTGAAAGCACGTAAGCGCACACAGGTTTCATTCAGCAGAAGAGCGGGCTAAGGTAATCACTTATCTTTGTATTTTTGAAGCGAGATCTTGTTAATTAGTTCAAGAAAAGGACAAATAGATTGAAGGACTAGTCATGGCATCCACTAGAGTAACCCTAGCACACAGGGACCAATACTAAATGACAAGAATTATGCCATGTGGGCCGTCAAAATGAAAAGTTACCTGAAAAACCTATAATGTTGGGAGGTCATAGTCACCAAATATGAAGAACCCAGTGCAAATGACCTAGCTGCAATGACCAATGCACAGAGGAATACAAATGCAGAGAACGAAAAGAAAGATTCTAGAGCCCTATGGAATCTACACAATGGAGTTGAGGACTCCATCTTTCCCAAAATAGCAGCAGCAACCAGTGCATATCAAGCCTGGGAGATACTTGCGACTACATATATCAAGGAATTGATAAGGTAAAAAATGCTAAGTTGCAGATACTGAGGAAAAAGTTTGAAACCTTGCAAATGAAAGACATGGAAACCGTAGATCGGTTTATGTCTCAAGCCATGGATGTAGTAAGTCAACTGAGAGCCTATGGTGAAGACATCACAGATAGGAAAGTTGTGGAGAAAATTCTTAGAAGTCTTCCACACTCATATGATATGTTGGTGACAACAATCGAAGAATGTAAGGATCTTGCTCAGTACTCCATAGAAGAGTTGACTGGTTCAATGTTGAACCATGAGTCCAGAATGCAAAATAAAAATGAATCTCTAGAAACTGCCCTACAAACGCAAGCCACAATCAATAGAGGAAGAGGCAGAGGTGGTAGAGGTAGAGGAAGAAGTGGTCGAAGTTCTTCCCAGTCTGATAATAGAGACAGTGTTGAGAATCAGTCGGACAACCTCTGTCACAGCCTCAAAACCAGAGAGGTAGAGGCAAGAGTAACAGAGGAAGAGGTAGATTTGATAAATCGAATATACAGTGCTATTACTGTAAGCGATATGGACACTATGAGAGTAAGTGCATAAAGAAGCAAGCATATCAGAATAGGGGCAGAGCTAATGTGTCCAACACAGAAGAAGGAACCCCATCAATGTTTCTATCATGCTCAGCAACAGAAGACAACAACAAAGAAGATATGTGGCTATTGGATAGTTCCTGCAGCAATCACATGACAGGTAATAAAAATGTTTTCACTAGTTTTGATGAAACGATCAGGTCCAAGATCAAGTTAGGAGATGACCATTTGGTTCATGCTCTAGGAAGAGGTACTGTTATAGTAGTAAACAAGCAGAATGAAAAGAAGGATATCCATGATGTCTATTATGTTAAGAACCTAAAACACAATTTGTTGAGTGTACGCCAAATGAGTGAGAATGGTTTTGAAGTTAAATTTAAAGGTTCCACATGTACTATCTTAGATAAACCCCCAAGTGAAAGGGTCATAGCAAGAGTCCAAATGACTAGAAACAGATTGTATCCCCTAAACCTAAGAAGTTTCAAACAATCCATATCTTATGCTCAGCATGTTACAAATTCTGATGAAACTTGGTTGTGGCACCTCAGATATGGCCACCTAGACTTTAACAGTCTAGATTTGTTGTAGAAAAAGTCAATGATCATAGGTTTACCTACAATAGATGTCCACCATAATCCTTGTGAAAGCTGCATAATAGCCAAACACCAGAGGAGTGCCTTTCCAAATGCAGCAACCTACAGAGCCAGAGATCTACTAGAGCTAGTGCATACTGATCTCTGTGGTCCCATGCAAACAGAGTCTATAGGAGGGAGTTATTATTTTTTAACCTTTATTGATGACTATAGTAGGATGACTTGGGTGTACTTCATTAAGAACAAATCAGACACGTTTAACAGATTCAAACAATTTAAAGCAATGGCAGAGAAATAGAGTGGTAGACAGATTAAGGTTTTAAGGTCTGATGGAGGAGGTGAATATGACTCCAAAGCTTTTGCAACATATTGTAGTGAATAGGACATTCAGAGACATTTCACCACCAAGTACATTCCGCAACACAATGGAGTGGTAGAGAGGAAGAATCAAACAATCATGAACATGGCAAGGAGTATGTTAAAAGCTAAAAACCTATCAAATGATTATTGGGTAGAGATAGTTGCATGTTCAGTGTACATCCTAAACAGATCACCTACAAAAAGTGTAAAGGACAAGACACCTCTAGAAGCTTAGAGTGGAGTGAAACCAGATGTAACAAACTTGAGAATTTTTGGAAGTCTAGCTTATGCTCATGTGCCTGAGGAGTTAAGGAGAAACTTGGATGATAGAAGT
Organism: Cunninghamia lanceolata; assembly: GCA_027924645.1. NCBI lineage: Eukaryota > Viridiplantae > Streptophyta > Pinopsida > Cupressales > Cupressaceae > Cunninghamia > Cunninghamia lanceolata. The sequence continues at coordinate 5,046,486 of BSBN01000623.1, forward strand.
GAGAAGTGTATACTCATAGGTTATAGTGATGCATCAAAAGCCTACAAGCTATATAATCCAATTACCAAGAAGACAGTAGTGTTTAGAGCTATGAACATTCTTGAAGATAAGGCATGGTATGAACAAGATGATGGAATAGTTCACAGTCAGATTGTTCCACACACATTTAAACCAACAGGTATAGCAGATATTGAGCAGCCAAGACAAAGTCTACCCAAATTGCAGGTTCCAGCAGTAGCAGGAGAAATCAAGGAGAACAAGTGCACAATCCTTCTTCTAGCAGTGATTCAGACCCTACAATAGCAGAACTCAGGAACCAGAAGACCATAATTATTAGAGAGATATATGAACAATAGGACAATAATGAACAGGTAATGTCTGCCTTGATGTCTAGTTAGCCTATATATTTTAAAGAAGCAGTTAACAAGAAAGAGTGGGTAGAAGCTATGAACAATGAAATAGAAGCCATAGAGAAAAATGACACATGGGACTTAGTAGACTTGCCATAAGAGAAAAAAACATAGGAGTTAAGTGGGTCTACAAGACAAAACTTAATTGGAAAGGCCAAGTTGAGAAGCACAAGGCAAGGCTAGTAGCCAAAGGTTTTGTACAATAGCCTAGTATAGACTACGAAGAGACATTTGTACTGGTGGCAAGATTGGACACAATTGGAACAGTGTTAGCAGTAGCAGCAAAACACCATTGGCTAGTTTACCAGTTAGATGTCAAGTCTACATTTCTAAATAGAATTCTAAATGAAGGGGTATATGTTGAACAACCACCCAGATTTGAGATTGAAGGACATGATTAGAAGGTCTATAAACTGAGAAAGGCCTTATATGGATTGAAATAGGTACTAAGGATATGGTATAATAGAATAGATTCTTATCTACTTAACAGAGGGTTCAAGCACAACAACAATGAACCTATATTGTACACAAATACATACTTGCAAGGTAAAATTCTAATTGTGTGTATCTATGTTGATGACTTGTTATACACTGGTAATTTACATCTTGAGGAATCCAGGCTTGCTATGGAGAGATAATTTGAAATGACCAATCTCGGTCACATGAAGTATTTTCTAGGTCTAGAAATTGAGCAATCAGAACACAGTATCTTCATTAGCCAAAAGAAGTATGCAGAAGATGTGTTGACCAAATTTAGAATGAATAATTGCAAGATAGTTAGTACTCCTATTGTTCTAGGTACCAAATTGAGAAAAAGTGATGAAAGTACAATAGTAAACTCTACATCATACAAGCAGTTAGTAGGAAGCTTAATGTATTTGACAACAAGAAGGCCATACATTATGTTTGTAGTCAACCTTCTTTCCAGGTTCATGGAGTCACCAAAGGAATCCCATTGGAAGGTAGGGAAGAGAATATTAAGATATATTGCAGGAACAATACATCATGGCATTTTGTATTTAGGTTCTGAAGACAACCAGCTCATTGGATTTACAGATAGTGATTTTGCAGGAAGTGTTGACGACAGAAAGAGCACATCAGGTTATGCATTTTGTTTGGGTACGGGTATAATTTCATGGGCATCCAAGAAGCAACCCATAGTCACTATTTCATCTGTAGAGGCAGAGTACGTAGCAGCTACATCAACAACCTACCAAGCAGTATGGATGAAGAGGTTGATAAGTGATCAATATTGAACCAGAAACAAATGAGCCAATTACTATCTTTTGTGATAACAGCTCAGCGATAGCAATTTCCAGAAATCATGTTTTCCATTAGAAGAGCAAGCACATCGACACCTGACACTCGTTACCCATTACTACTTCATCAAAGAGCTGGTCAGCAATGGAGAAGTTAGTCTACAATATTTCCTAAGCTATTGGCAAAAGCAAATTTTGAATTTCAAAAATATTGTAATGAAAATGGAGTCAAAATTAAGGGGGAGTGTTAGATGTAATTACTAATTATTGACTCCACCAATAACTGTCACTCAAGTCTTAGTTTAGTTAGGTAAATGCAGGCATAGTCAGGGAGTTAGTTTTAGTAAATTTATTGAGAATTTTGAATTTTGAAGCGATCCATCTTTTTCCCTCGTATTTTTTAGATTTGTTTTAATGCGTATGTGCTCTATTTTGAGAACATTATGCCTCTGTTAAAATACTATCATTTGGCATTACAAATTTATAATCAAAGAATTGAATTTTGAAGAGTTAGTACGATCCATCTTTTTTTCTAGATCTGTTTTAATGCGTATGTGCTCTATTTTGAGAACACTTTGCCTCTATTAAAATACTATCATTTGGCATTACAAATTTATAATCAAAGAATTGAATCATTTTATTCCACTACAATCAGTTCCAATCAGTTTAAGCAAATGAGAAATAAAATCAGAGAATGTTGGCGTTTAAGCAAATGAGAAATAAAATCAGAGAATGTTTGCCAACTATTTGACAAAATGTCCTTGTGTTATCTTTGAATATTAAAATGCAAATATGAGTGATGTATGATCCAAACTTCATAACAAGTTGATTTATAACAAAACATTCCAAAATTCGGTGTATAAGCATATTACAAAGTGTTTGATGCAATGTCAACATGGTAAAAATCAGAAATTTTGCGAGTTTTGAGTTAAAATCTGGGTTGGGATTTTTAATTTGGTGATTGCCCAACTCATTTTTGATTTCTTCATGTTCATTAATAAAGCCACAAATATTAGACAGTAAAACAACTCAAAAATATTAATAGGTATAATCCTTGTAGATTAATTGATTATAAATATCAACTCTAATTTTCTAAACATAATAGCTTCTATAATAACCAATCAAGTTTTCAGTTTTCAATACTTCTTGAAACACCACCATGTATACTTCCTTCATGGTTTATGGGAAGGAGAGTTATTTAAAAAAAAAATGAGTAATACGAAAAAAATTAAATGAGTAATACCGAGTTAATATAAGCTATATTGCTGAGTTCCTATGAGTGATGAGTTCAATACTAACTTAATAATTCAGAATATTATCCTTCATATTGCACATTTGTATTGTTAGACTCACTATAGTTATGAAATAAGATTTCATAAAATCTATAATGTCATCATTCCTAGGAACTTTTCAATAACTTTCTAGGTTTCCCAATAGAAAATGTTGTCCTTACCTTCTAACAACATATTTCAACCTCAAGTTAATAACCTAGGTTATTCACATGTATCAATTCCACTAGACTAGAGAAGTTTATGATCAAACTCCCTAAAGTGGTCTTTAATTCTCAAAGGGATAAAGAGACTTAATCATTTTACAATATAAAATTTACCAATCAAAGGCTTGCTAATCTTAACTCATAATTATTAAAGCATACTCCATTTTGTTGGCTACAAACCATTAAAACACTATCAAAAGTTCAACCATTATTGAAAGCTATGAGATCTATGTATGAACAAATCCTGAAAGTTATATGAAACACTCAATAGTGAGTATATTTTATATTACATAACTTCAATTTTCCTGAAAGTTACATGAAACACTCAATAGTGAGTATATTTTATATTATATAACCTCAATTTTCCTCACATCCAAATGCCAACAACAAAACTATATCAAAATCAATGCATAAGAACACAAAACCATATCATTATAGACAGACAAAAGTTCTAAAAACTTCTTACATAAAAATAAATAAATTTCATCATATATTTAGATTTCTAGAGGAGTTCTAAATACTATGATACAATACTAATTCCATAACAAAAATCTCAATTTTAACAAACGCTATAGTCAAGTTCGTTCTCAATAGGACCACATATTCTCATTGTCAAAATCTTGTTCACATTAACAATCTTCCTAAGATCTTTATCGGGGTAATTTTTAATAAATCTTGTAACATTTGGCAGCTCTCAAGTTTTAAACGATAGCTCTAATCAACTCAGCCCACTATCGTTTACTTAATCAGTTTACTCCAATCTTGGCTTGTTGACACAAGGAGTCACCAATATCTAGACAACTCATACCGTAGTTGAAGTCCAAAAGGATGCATTTGGTAACGACAATAAGTTTATTTAAGAAGACTGAGCTACACAATAACAACAAAGAGATATTCTTAGTCATGAACTTAAGAGTCCTTAACAACGCATCCATCAAAAACATACAAAGGGCGAATAATTTTAATTGATAAAATGCCCAAAAAAAATTATATAAATATAATATAGATAGATAAAATACAAGAAGTCCCATCATTCAACTGTGCTCTAGCAAAATATATCAAGGTCAATAGCATCTGCAGGAGTTTGAATTGTTTTGAGTTTGAAGTGACTTTAGAAAATTTCAAGTAAATTCAAATGGAAGGTTTTTAAGTAAATAGTGTCTTAATTATATCCCTCGAAGTGAAGGGAGGATTATGTGGTGGTGCCATATCATCATGGTTGTAATATCATTTTATTATCAAGTTAATATAAGCTATATTTCTAAGTTCTTATGTAATAGAAATATCTCAATTGCCATAATATAAGCTATATTTCTAAGTTCCCTTGCACATTTGTATTGTTAGACCCACTATAGTTATCAATTAAGATTTCATTAAATCAATAGAAAATGCTGTCCTTACCTACAAACCCTTAATTTTCCATACATCCAATTGCCAACAAAAAATTATATCAAAATCAATACATAAGAACACAAGGGAAAAATTCTTACCAATAATTGAACTAGTCATTAGTATATAAGGAAATCTTAAAAAAAAAAAAATTATGGAAATCAAAATCATAACATATGATTTATTTGATAAGTTACCTCGAAGAAATGTGGGTATGCATACAAAGATTTAGTGCATCCTACAAAATCATATCATCATAGAGAGACAAAAGTTCTAAAAACTTCTTACATAAAAGATAGGTTTTCTATCATATATTTAGATTTCTCGAAGCGTTCTAAATACTATGGTACAATACTAATTCCATAACAAAAATCTCAATGTTAACAAAGGCTATAGCTAAACTAAAATGACACATCAATAGGACCGCAGATTCTCATTGTCAAAATCTTGTGCACATTAACGATCTTCCTAAGATCTTTTTCAGGATAATTTTTAATAGATCTAGTAACATTTGGCAGTTGCCAAAGTTTTAAAAGATAGCTCTAATCAACTCAGCCACTATCGTTTATTTAATCAGTTTACTCCATTCTTGGCTTGTTGCCATAATGAGTCACCAATATCTAAACAACTCATACCGTAGTTGAAGTCCAAAAGGATTACTTGTGTAAGGCATTCGATAATGACAATAAGTTTATTTAATAAGACTGAGCTACACCATAACAGCAGAGAGATATAAAACCATATTCTCTCTGTCATGGACTTAAGAGTCCTTAGCAATGCATCCATCAAAAACATACAATGGGTGGATAATTTTATTTGATAAAATGCCCAAAAGAATTTATATAAATATAATCTAATATATAGATAAAATATAAGAACTCCCATCATTCAACTGTGCTCTAGCAAAATATATCAAGGTCAATAGCATCTGCAGGAAGTTTGAATTGTTTTGAGTCAGCTTATGACTGGTACGTTTTGTACCACCCTCTCACAAACTACACAATATGCACAGCACCAAGACATTGCAATGGTAGCAGGTTATCGACTAAAGGGATTTATTGAAGTGACTTTAGAAAATTTTAAGTAAATTCAAATGGGAGGCGTAAAGTCAAATTTTATTTGTTTGCATACATTCTATTTAGATATTATTATAATGGTTAAACAATTCATAGCAATTTTACATCTCATCTACAATAAAAAGTGATAAATATTTATCTTATTTTTATTGACCAAAATTAACTTTTAACTATTAAAATGAATAGAAATCTTGAAATGGAATATGAACATTTTTCAATGCATAAACATGGAGGAATATAGGTACGTGAACTATTTCACTACTGCTTAAAGAGATTGTGATCTCATGGAATGCCTCATTTGCAGGATATCCACAAAAATGGATTTGGCGGAAAGTCCTTAGAAACTTTTAAGCAGTTGTAAATGCCAAGCGTAAATCAAGGAAAGCAATTATGTGGAAAGTTTAACAGAATTGTTGGTAGTATGGCCATCCAACGTAGAAATAATTAAACAAATACAGATCTTGTCAGATATTACAGTTGGAAATGATCTGGAAGACATGCATGCAAAATGTGGAAACACAGAAGAACACGTAAATTGTTTAACTTATCTCTAACAGAAGAAATGCATGTGCATAAAGTGAATTGAGACCTTTTTCTGCACACGATCTCTTCTGGAATAACAATCGTCTCCTCTTTTTCCTTCTATGGCATCTTTTAATAACTACCCTCTACTTTATCTAATAGAAACGGTTCTACAACTGAATAACCACCTTTTGCGTGCCTCTATTCCCTCCTCCATTTAAGGGAGAGGGGCCTAGTTGCCACCCACATCCCAAAAATGGTTATGTTTTTAATCACTTGACTCCCAATTAAATTTTTAAAAAGAACTAATATATGTAAAATACTAACCTAATAAATTAACACAAATGCACCAATACATGTTCACAACATTTGTACATGTTCACAAATGTACCAATACATTTGTAAATTAACCAATGAAATTAAGATAAGTGTACAAATGTGATGGCGAGTGGTTACCGGCACATCGGTGCGGATGGGGTGACATGTTGAAATGACCATTTTTTGACCCATGTGCACATAACGCATCCTACAGGGAAATGTATAAGTGCCCAGAAGATGAAAGAATAGCTTCAAGCTCTTCGGTCGCATATAGAAAAACTCAAAAAAAATCGTCGAAATCTTTAATGGTTTTTAATTTCTTTTTAATTTTTTTTTTCTTTTTTGATATTTTAATTTTTTTAAAATAAATTTAGGCAGAAAAAATGAGTGCTCTCATCCCCACCCTACTGTAAACGCCTCTCAATGTAATTAACTTTTTTTAGCATATTTTTTTTAAAAAAAATTGATTAGGTCTAAAAGTTGATCAATGAAGGTAAGGTCATGATAAAATGAGAACAATTAGGAGATCACAACCCAACACAACATCAAACGCTACCCCCTAAGAATGGTGGCATGATAGCTTACGCACACAGATAGAAGACACATTGCCCCCCAGAGTGATGGTATGATATCTCACACACATAAATAGGAGACAATAAACATGTACCAGACATGCTGCCCCCCAAGAGTGGTGGCATGATAGCTCACATGCTTAGATAGGAGTTAGTAAACATAGAACAGAAAAAGCTATAGGTACAATGAAGGGTAAAGAAGAAGAGGCAAACACAATCATCTAAGCTCTACTAGGTGGAGGCTCAACAACCATCAAATCATCATCTAAAAAAGAGGCATCGACGAAGTCATCCACATCAACTGGTGAATTGGAAGTGGATGTGAGAGAAGGGATGTAAAAAATAGAGTCAAACATAATATGGGGTGGAGGTGGAACATCGTGGAGAGGTGATGGAGAGGGTGGAGAAGGGAGTGTAGGAGGATTAGGAGAGGGAGAAGGTGGCGAAAGTGATGAAGGAGAATCAATGGTAAGAGTGTCAAGATGACGAACAAGGGTATCATCTACTAGCATATCTTGAGGAAAAGTGAAGATAGGGTTATCTTAAATGGAGTATGGGTGAGAGTTGTGGTATGAGGTGATGAAGGATGGTGTGTAATCCTAGAGGATGAGAAGAAGATGAAGGTAGAGTAGGTAGAAGAGGTGGGAGTATCAAAGGAGGCAGAGGTGGAGGGGGAGAAGAAGATGGTCGAGGAGTAGGTAAAAGAGCGAGATGAAAAAAATGGGATTAAATTGAGTATAAAATGTCAATATGGTCAGAAGTGTTGTAGAATTCTAAAATAGATGAGGCTCAGTGAAAATAATATAATCCTTACCCTAATAAGTAGATTTTAGTGATTGGTGTAAGGTCGAGGGCACAACCTGCATCTCATGGATCCATGGTCTACCTAATAAGATGTTGTATGATAACTCTCCTAGCATCACATGGAACAAAGTATCAAGTGTGATAGGGTTGACAAGAATGGGGGGAATGATGGTATTGTATGTGTTCCATGAAACATTATTGAATCCCCTAAGAGATATGTTTGTCTTGTTTATGAAACTAGGGTCAATATGGATTTTGCTTAGTGAGTAAGTTATGATAACTAGAGCTACTATCAACAAATGCTAATTTGATTCCCATGTTATGATAGCCTGTAATGATGAGAAGGGGAAGATCTTTACGAATTATAGATGAAGGAGGAAGCTTAGATGTGGAAAATAAAATGTCCATATTTTAAAGAGAAGCAAAGATAGAATAAATTTGTTTCAAAGGTATATTAGGATGAACATGAATGCAATTGAGAACATTTCAAATCATTTTATTGATTGTAGGGGATGTATGAGCAAGGTCCCAAAGATATGTTTGTGAAGGCCCATGAAGGCTTGGAAACCCTTGGACCATGATAGGTATACAAGGTGTGGGTTGTGTATCAATAGGTGTTGTAGAACCATGTGTAAGAGCAATTATAGAATTAGGAGAAATGTTTGTATGAGAAGGAGAGTTATGATCCATGGGTTGGGAGTAAGAAATGATATGGTTCTCATGGAGGGTTGGGGTAAATGACAATTAATGGTAGTTGAAGATGCAAAGTACAACATGTTGTGTTGATAGTAAGAGGTTGTGTGGCGGTAGCAAGTTCATCAAAGGCTACCTATATGGGAGGTAAAGAGGTGATTAAAGGAGAAGAAATATAAGGGGGGAGAATAGGATCATCAAACATGTCATGATGAAAAGTATAATTAGAAGAATGTGGTAAGGAGGGACAATATGTGTGTTCATGGGAATAGTTGGTGAAGGGAGAAGTGGAGGTAAGTTAGATGGGTTAAGAGTGTACAATGAAAGAGAGATAGAAGAAGATATATAAGAAGAGGTACAAAGGAATGTGTCTATATCATAGTAAATAGTGTCCTAGCTTTCCCCAGAAGTGAAGGGAGGATTATGTGGTGGTGCCATATTATCATGGTTGTATTATCAAGATCATTATTGAATTGTGTGGTAGGGTTGTGATTATAAGAAGTATTAGATGCATCATGTGGATGATTATTGTATGATGAAGAAATGTAAGAGGAAAGATGAAATTGATTCATTATGACATAAGGAAAATACTCATTCATAGTGTTATGGCCAATGATATCCTCACAAGAATTATTAAGAGTATGATGGTGAAATGGAGTGGAGGAAGAGTCAGAGAGGAAAGCCAAAGAAATCTTCTAAACCTATAGGATAAGTATACACAAAGTCATAAAAGGAAGTGGAAGAAGATAAGGAATCCAAAATGTGAGGAACTGGATCTATGGGTATGTTCACATCATAAAATTTAGACATGCCATTAAGAGAGATGGGTTAAAACACTTCAAAAATTAAAGAGGGTGGTGAGTTTAGTTATATGCTTTAATGTAACTTATTGTTCAAGTGAGGGCATCCTAAGAACGAATAGGAAAATGTGGCAGAGGAGAAGCATCATCTAAAGGAATAAATATGAAAGATATATCAATGTTAGGAAAAACAAGAGGAGGAGAAGAATGGGTAGATGATTCACTATCACGAAGAGAAGAAGGTGGAGGAGGCATGAGTGAGGTAGGGATAGGAGCACTATGAGGTGGATAAGATGGGTAAGGACTAGGTACATAGTCATGATTATATAAGGTCAAGAGTCTAAGTCATAAGGATGTCTATGGAGGAAACTAGTAACCATGGGGATGTGTAAGACAAGTCCAAACGAAGCTAGTAGAAAGGGGGAGTCTTCCATCTCAAAGAATGTGAGGAGATGCTATAAGGGGGTGGGTAGAAATGAAATGTGAATAATAATCATATTCATAAAAAGAACTAAGAAGATATAAGGAGAGAGGATCAAATGACAAGGCTACTAGGAAAGAACAAAAAAGGATATAAGAGTAAGAAAAAGGATGAAGATGGAGAGAAAAGAGAGACAATAAAGGAAAGCAATAGATCTATTGATGAAAGAAAGGAACTTAAAATTCAAATGCAAGAAGAGCATTGACTAAAAAATGTGATGAAGCTAATAAAAATATAAGGAAGAACTAGTAAGATGTAATAGGTTCACTAAATTAAAGAAAATAAAAAGAGTGTGGATTAGAGATAGGGAAATAAAATTACTCTTTTTTTGTTTTTATGTGTAATAAACTAGTGCAAATGAAAGACTATCTCCAACTAGTCCAACACTAACCTATTATATAGAGTTGGGATTGGTAGCTAAAAAAGACTAATATGAGACAAAATGATGCCAAAGTGAGAGAAAATAGGAAATAAGAGGGTATCGATGAACCTAGTGTCAACTGGCACAATTTTGGAAAATACTAGAAATGCTAATTTGGAGCTATTGGTAAAGTTCTAGCTAAAATAAGGCAAGACATATGTGTCCCTACTAGGGTAGAAGTGGAAGTGTCTGTAAGGGCACTAGATTGGTGTGCTACAACTAAATCTTCTTTGATTCTCAGATCTATCAGGTGTAGGATCTAATGCATCTAGGTGTTTGTAGATAACAAAAATAGGAGAAAATTCAGAATAAGTTGTATAAACCTAGTGTAAAAAGATAAAGGAAATGCATACAAGTGGGAGGGAAAATTAGAGATTTAAAACCATAGATTTGATCAAAACCTGAAAGAAAATAGTGAAACAACTTGTTGAGATGTTAGAAAAGTCCTCGATGATTTAAAGATTGTATGATTGATATTTTTCTAGGGGTAGTTGCACTAGTACCAATGTAGGAGAATTGGTTTAGTGTACTAAGGGTATTACTATTTAGGATTAGAATCTCCTAAATTTTTAAGGGATTGTTCATCTTGATGTGTTGATCACTTCTTAATATTATCCTACATATTCAATCTATATAAAATATTTTGCAAATCACTTGCAAGTCAAATTTTTCTAATGGAAACCCTTCAAGGTGGTTAGGTGAAAGGGGAACTTACCTTGGTCAAAATCCTTGTGTAAAATTGAAACATAGATCCACATTACATGATAGTGAAAATAAAATAATAAAACTAAATCTAAAATACACTTGCTAATTGAAATGAAAACTCAAACCCTAATGTGCTTACTAATAGGAGATAGAAACAAGGGAAACTAGGGCTTGATGGGAGAAGTAAATGAAAGGAAAAATAGAACAAAAGGGAAACAAGAGTGGTATGGAGCTAAAGAGGGATGGAATGGGAAAAGAAAAACAATAAATTAGGGGAAAATAGTGTGATTTGGTAAGGAAATTGGGAAGGATGTAGAAGAAGTGTTATGAGAGGAAGAAAGAGAGGAATAGGATCACAAAAAGCTATTACATGGATTCAAAGTGCTACATAAATGGGATCCAAAGCTTGATGATGATGCTCCAATAGTATACCAGTTCTCTGATGCCACAAAGCTCTAATATGGAAAATAAAAACTCCAACATGCAAGAAGAAACTTGAGGGTGTGATATGAAAATGAGAGGATCAAGGCTCCTTTTATAGATTTTGGGACCAAAATTCATTATTGTAAGTGGGAATAAATTGAATTGGGCTTAGTCAGCCTAGGATTATATTTGATTAAATTTTTGGAACCAAGGGAGTATAGGGCACATGCTTTCTTACCCAGGTAGGGGCACAATTTTCCCATATCACAAAGAGGTGAGATCAAATGGTGAGAAAAAAGAGAAGAAAACAAGATCAACATAGGTGGTTTTAGATCAACTAGAGTTGTGATGTGTGAGATATGGAAGAAATAATGTGAGGATAATCCAATGATGAGAGACGAAAAAACAAGCATTCAATTTTTGGAGAAATCACGTTTGAAATGAAAATATGGATAAGTGTGAAGGAAGCATACAAAATGGGGAAAGATACATGAAAATGGGGAAAGGGTGACATAGGGATAAGAAATTGACCTAGGAAGGGGTCAAGATGCATGGAGATGAGAGAAGCTAGGGGAAAGAAGGAAAATAGCCTATGATGGGGTCAAAAGGGACAAACTAGGCTAATACACTAAAGTGAGTGCGAAACATAACAAAAATAATTACAAGGTATGTAATTTTCATTATTATAGTTGGGAGGGGGTAGTTTGTGTTATGAATGGACTGTAAATGGTACTTTTGATAAAGAAATTTATCCTGTCATCTAATCAAGTGGGTGGTAATTCTCCATACAAGTTTTCCAACAAATGCCACTTGATGATCTTGCAAATTTTTAATTCCTAGACCTCCTTCCTTTTGGGGTGTTATGATTTTGTCCCATTTTATGAGATGACATTTTTCTTCTTTTCATGTTTTCCATGCTTCCACATGACTTTATTTATGATTTGTTCCATTCTTTGTATGATATATTTGGGTGCACTAATAATTCTCAATTGATAGATCTAAAAGGCTACTACAACAAATTTAATTAAGAGGACTCATACTAGAGGAGTGTGACAATGACCAACTATTGATTTTAAATTTCATCTTGCATATGACCTTTTCCCAATTATGAGATTTGGGGTAGGTAAATGAGACTTGGACCTTAAGATATGTGAAGGTCTAATATATTCCTACCTTAAAACCCGTAATTCTAGATAGTGTAGAAGTGACTTGCTTGTCAGGATAGGAAAAATAGATAGCAGACTATGGTATGGCCTTGTTGTAGCTTTTAAATCCATCCAAAATTAGATTATATTTTTTTCATAATAAAAGATATTAGAGGGTTTACCTAGTTTACTTTTAGCTTTTTATCTTACTTGAAGCCTATGTTCAACACTTGGCATTACAATGTTCCTATGTTTAAGAACATTGACATTATGTTTCTCTTATATTTTCATTTTGCTCTATTCACCTTAAGTTTGTTTATGGGTGACAAGGCAATAGTGTGTCCCACTTTTTGGCCTAAGTGGGATGCTCAAAATCAACATTTTTTAGAATTTTTGAAATTGCGTTAATTATAAGGGACAAATAGTCAAGAATTTAAGGATGATGTAAACTAATGAGTTGTAGAATTTTCTATGTAGATTAAAGATATATATTTTTTTTAAAAATAAGAATATTTATATCATTATTTATTTTTATTTTTCAATCAAATTTTATATTTGTAATTATTTTTATACATTATTCTATAATGCATAACTTTCACTACAAGTAAGAAATTTCCATGGTTTTTTTGTGATTAGATTATTAACTCCAATGTCTAGTGCATGAATATTTTTTTGTAATTTTTTATTAAATATTTTATTTTTTAATTAATTTTTGAATTAGTACTAACAAAAATTTCAGACGTATATTATTTCATAACACATTTGTCTTAGCATATATAGCAATTACCTTAATTTGTTGGTTGATCTACAATTAGCTTTAATAAGTTTGTTTCCATGTGAATTGTAATTTATCCCATTTAATTTGTAATTTCTTAATCCTTCATCTAAGATTAGTTAAAAAAAAGTTAGGGTCAAATTTTCCAAATGGTTCTGTTGGATTCTTTATCCGAATTAGCAATGGGTTTGCCAGTTCCAATGCACAGGCAGATTCGGCCAACAAATACAGGAGGTTGTGTGAGCTGCCTCCCCTTCACTTCTGGTTCTACTGCACCAAAGGGGGTATCCCTATAGATAAAGATTTAACTTTGACTCGCCCAATGACAGAAATATTTAGCTTTACAACAACAGGCAAAATACTCTCATGTTTGGACCAAGATTTGCATGATAAATCACAAGTTTGGCAATGTTCTTAGACATATCTAAGTGATTAGGAATGAGAGTATGTAGGGGTCCTATTTCTACTCTTACAAACTAATAGGTTTGAAGTTTGAAATGATTTGTTTTAATGTTTTGGATGCAAGACACGGGTTTTGGACTATAACTACTACACAAGGGCAGACCGGTGCCTATCTCAAGGCAAGGAGTCAACTAGATGTATACAAGTGAATGATTTGCACTGGCATTCAAGTTTCAAGGGGGTGGACTGGTATTTGTCTTACAAATACCACTGAAGAATGAGTATTTAGCTATTTCTACTTACAAACATCCCTGCTGCCATACAATCTTCCTCATACTTAACCTAAAATAATTTAATCCACTCCTTGAATGGAAGTTAGAGATCAAGCATGCAATACATAAATCTATATCCTAGAATCTTAGTAACCCTTAGCAACCAGATTCAAAGGAAGGGATGCATACAACCAATGGAGATAAACAGCTAAACACATGCCATGAAGCATTTTTCATATAAAAATAACATGAAACTGAACATATATGCAATGTGCATTCATATGCAACTCATAAACTCACAAAAGAGATAGAACAACCCAGAAAAGCTCTATTTTCATTATTCCTCCAAAAATTGCCCAAGTCTTGCACCTCTAGAAAAATGAGTAACATGGTTCTGATATACCCAGAATGTGTACTCAGCAATTAATTACATAGTCTTTTCAAAATGCTGCTAGATACATCGTACCATGAAAAATAGTGCCCAAACCAATCAATGCAGCCAAGAGAAATAGAGGAAAGAGCAGGTGAGATTGGGAGTCATGTCACCGCCTGGAGATTTTTCATTAAAAATGGTAGCTGGCTTGTCCCTCATCGACCATACCTCTACAAATTTTCCATTAATGGCCAACCTACCTGCGGCTTCTGGAAACGCAGTAGTTTGCGTGTTCAGGAATTTTTCCCTCCTAAAATGTAACTGCGGATACACAGGAAGTCCTTCCTTCCTCGGGCATTCAAAACAGGGCCATCGATTCATTTCCTCCTGCCGAGATCTATGGCTTCAAACCATGTTGAAAAGTCCACAACCACTGAAATTACGCCATGCAGGCGTATTATCCCCTTTGACTTTTCACATCGTGAACATACATTTTGCCTTTTTTGCCTTCAAATCTTTGTATATGCAGTTGTATATACATACAACTGCCCTTGGACATGTGTTAGCACCTGATTGGTTCTCCATCGCTAAATATTTGTATCTCCATCGCTGAACCATTTTGCTTTTGAAATTGTATGTGCAATTATATTTACATACAATCACTACATACAAGGGCAGACCCCAAATCATTATGAATCAATTTGAAATTTCAATCAGGGCCGGACGTTGCATCTCCTTTCTTGTACATCTCCTTGTATATTGCATATACAAATGCAATATACATACAACCATGGGATACACTGCATTTATCAGCCAGATTGGAACAATTTTCAAATCCGGCGTTGTATCTCATCCATTGCATCTTACATTGTATATCGCAAATACATACAATATACAACATACAACCACGAACCCCCACCTAAAATCTACCACAATTAATTCCTCCTTCGCGTCTGGATTGTACATGTGCGCTCTTTGTATCTTGCATTGTATATGCACATACATACAATCACGGGACATACAACTGCATGGGCCCCACCAGGTTCTTGAAGAATGTTGACTTTGACCACTCCTGCATTGTATGTTTCTTTGTATCTGTTCATTGTATGTCTGATTGTATATTGGGTACATACAACCCCAATATACAACTGTGGATTTCGCCTGCCTCACCAATGTTGTTAACTCCTTGGCCGCGTTTGCTTTTGTACATGTCCACTTGTACATTTACTTGTATATGTAGTTGTATGTATGAAACAACATACAATGCAAGATACAAAAGAAAACACTTTGACTTTTCAACTTTGCACTTGTATGCACTCGGCAGGCCTGATTTAATAATTTTTGAAGTCCGGGATTGTATATTCTGCATTGTATGTTCAATTGTATCTATCACATACATATAATCCCCTTGATACAACCACGAGCCTGACCACTGTTTTCAACTTGATTTGAATATCTTTGAAGTCTGCCATTGTATCTACTCGTTGTATATCGAATATACAACACAATATACATACAATCTTTTTGATACAATAGCAGAATATACCAGGAATCTGTGATGGAATCTTCAATGTACATCCACATTTTCACACTTAGAATTGTATCCGAATGACACATACAAACCCGATATGCATATAAAGATGCACACAACTCATATTTCCATTCTAAAGCTAATTTAACTCTTTTTTGGGTTTGCCAATGTACACCTGAACCTGTGCATTAGATACAAACGACCATGTACATACAAAGATACATGCATACAACTTAATTGTGCAGGAGGCTGAGGGACTTAGAATTTTTTGGATTTTTCATGAAAGGCCTATGAATTCAACTACTCGAAACCCAAACTTGTAGCAGGCACCAACATTGGCTCTATCTGGGGACGCATGCCTCTTGCAGGCATGGCGAGAACTCCAGATCTCTAGGATGCAGATCGGGCCTTATCCATTGGGCTATAGAGTCAAACGCTGCACCAACTTGCATCATAGATCACATTTTGAAATATACTTGGTGGCCGAGGGCCACCAAAAAGGAAGAACCGGTAGCCTCCTGTGTCAAATACCTGATTTTCATCTGCTTTCATTGGATCAAGCCTAAAGATATTAGCACTGTCAAACTGCACTTTAAAATCAAGCATTGATCTACATACATTGTCATACCCTTCAGCATCAGGTAATGTGTGAATGTCATATTCATCAAACAATGCACTTTCATATGACATATGACACTTATCATCATCGATATCAACAATATGCATTGTAAAATGATCTCCTAGCTAGACTAAAAATTGAAAGCACTTAAAGTCCACCATATAGCTAGGATCATCAGGTCTCATTTTATCATAAGCTGGCATATCAAAGAAGAAGATTTCATATTCATATTTGTGCACATCATGCAAACAATCATTAGTTGCACCAAACATGAATGGATCAGACTCTGGCACCTCTCTGCAATAACCTTCATGATATATGTTGGTCTCTCTTTCATCAAGATGAAAATCAGAATCCTCCTCAATAACAATACTTAGATTCCCACCATACTCAAACAGATCCTCCTCAGCATATGTATCATTTGCATGGAAGAGGGTTGATCCAAATGTCTTAATTTCATTATAGTATGCCGCTGGTTCATGGGCAGTGAAACATGCATCTTCATTACCAATGAATTCCTTGTGTGGAGGAGTATCAGCTTGTGTGTCATAAACAAAACTATAATCAAATAAAGAACAATCATGCTCAACACTACTGCTTGTTTCCATGTCTGATTGCTCTTCATCATCTCCATGTGTCTGAATAAAAGGCAATGATTCAAACATGGAATTGCTCCTTTGTTTGCTTATTTCTTTTCTATCTTGTGCACAATACTCACAATCATCTCCACAAACCCACTCAAACAAGTATTCATTGCTATCCATAACCTCATCATTGTTTTCAGAACCAAATACCTCAACCTTGAAATGGGAGTCACCACTGATCCTCTTGTTGGCATCCTTCACTGGTGAACAATCCAGTTGAGCATTGTTATCAGCATTATGTTCAAACATACAACATTGTCAACTTCTATATTTTCATTTTCACATTTATCTTCAAATGATGCCACAATCACTTGCTCATTTGCAACTACACAACTTCTATTCATACCCAAGCCTGTGGACATGGAATTCTGTATGTGCTCATTCCTCATTTTTTCTGTATTTTCTAAAAACTTGTATGCCATCTGCACACTTGTTATCTTGAATTCCCTCAACATTACACTAGATCCCTTCTCAAAAGCTTCAAAATACATAATAATGCATGCTGGAGTATCAGGTCTGAAGTCTTCAGGGATTTGTGAAAGGGCAACTGCAAATCTATGACTGAAATCAATATTGGACTCTTCATCTTGTCTTCTAATTTCCATTAACCTTACAACAAGATCAGCAGGTTCTCTTACAAATTCCTTTCTAAAATAGTCAACAAGTTCATCTCAACAGGTAAAGAATCTCTTTGGAAAGATCAAATACCAATCTCTAGCTCTTGCACCAAAGGATCTAACAAAAAACCTCATCCACATATCCTCATCTCTAAATGAGTTTTTCTCCATAAAGCTGTGAAAGTTTTGGATATGTGCACCCCCATCACACACACTGTGTCCACTAAATCTAGGCATCTGATTGTAAATCTGAGCAGGCATACTTTCAACTTTATAGTCAACCCATGACAAATTTAATTGGTCATACAAAGGATCAAAAGAGCTGACAAGAGGTTTAGCATTTTGGCTAGCAGACACAACATTATTACTATCTAATTGAGCTTGCCGAGCCTCTAAGGATATCAACCTATTCTTTATCTCTTCAATTTTTTTACACAACACTTCATTCCCCTCTTGGCTGAGTAGGGGTGAATACATATTTGGATTCATGAAAATTTTAATCTCAAACATCTTATGTCTGCCTAAGACCTAGGGCTTCCCTTTGGCATTTAACTTATGCAATAGAACAACAAATACAAGTGGGAAGAAGCCGTGTACCTTTTCTCATCTAGATGCTGAAGTCTTGAACAAAGGACTTTTTAGATCACAACAACATACATCAGCCTTTCACGTGCACTAAAATTTTTGCAGAGTCGCCACCTCTCCAAAGAGGATAAAACCTTCAAACAGCTGAAAGCTCATCACATGACAAATATTTTTCTGAGTTCATTCTGCCAACAGAGCACCATTATTCATATGAAAGATCCAGATATTCAACTCCCCAGTAGAGTCGCCACTTTGTTGGAGACTCGGATGGGCAAAAAATTACACTTTTAATTCAACTCCCCAGCAGAGTCGCCACTTTGTTGGATTTTTTCTTATCCGAATCGGCAAAGGGTTTGCCAGTTCCAATGCACAGGTAAATTCGGCCAACAAATACAGGAGGTTGCGTGAGCTCTGCCGCACCAAGGGGGGTATCCCTATTGCTAAAGATTTGTCTTTGACTCGCCCAATGACATAA
This sequence comes from Cunninghamia lanceolata, assembly GCA_027924645.1. Lineage (NCBI taxonomy): Eukaryota > Viridiplantae > Streptophyta > Pinopsida > Cupressales > Cupressaceae > Cunninghamia > Cunninghamia lanceolata. Next base: position 5,065,292 of record BSBN01000623.1, read on the forward strand.
AGATTTAGCTTTACAACAACAGGCAGAATACTCTCATGTTTGGACCAAGATTTGCATGATAAATCACAAGTTTGGCAATGTTCTTGGACATATCTAACTGGTTAGGAATGAGAGTATGCAGGGGTCCTATTTCTACTCCTACAAACTAACAGGTTTGAAGTTTGAAATGATTTGTTTTAATGTTTTGGATGCAAGACAGGGGTTTTGGACTATAACTACTACACAAGGGCATACCGGTGCCTATCTCAGGGCAAGGAGTCAACTAGACATATACAAGTGAATGATTTGCACTGGCATTCAAGTTTCAAGGGGGTGGACTAGTATTTGCCTTACAAATACCACCGAAGAATGAGTATTTAGCTATTTCTACTTACAAACATCCCTACTGCTATACAATCTTCCTCATACTTAACCTAAAACAGTTTAATCCACTCCTTGAATGGAAGTTAGAGATCAAACATGCAATACATAAATCTATATCCTAGAATCTTAGTAACCCTTAGCAACCATATTCAAAGGAAGGGATACATACAGCCAATGGAGATAAACAACTAAACACATGCCATGAAGCATTTTTCATATAAAAATAATATGAAACTGAACATATATGCAACGTGCATTCATATGCAACTCATAAACTCACAAAAGAGATAGAACAACCCAGAAAAGCTCTGTTTTCGTTATTCCTCCAAAAAATTGCCCAAGTCTTCCACCTCTAGAAAAATGAGTAACATGGTTCTGATATACCCAGAACGTGTACTCAGCAATTAATTACATGGTCTTTTCAAAATGCTGCCAAATACATCGCACCATGAAAAATGGCGCCCAAAGCAATCAATGCAGCCAAGAGAAATAGAGGAAAGAGCAGGTGAGATTGGGAGTCATGTCACCGCCTGGAGATTTTTCATTAAAAATGATAGCTAGCTTGTCACTCATTGACCATACCTCTACAAATTTTCCATTAATGGCCATCCTACCTGTGGCTTCTGGAAACGCAGCAGTTTGCGTGTTCAAGAATTTTTCTTGCCTAAAATGCAACCGCGGATACACAGGAAGTCCTTCCTTCCTTGGACATTCCAAATAGGGCCGTCGATTCATTTCCTCCCGCTGAGTTATGTGGCTTCAAACCATGCTGAAAAGTCCACAACCAATGAAATTACGCCACATAGGTGTATTATCCCCTTTGACTTTTCATATCGCGAACATACATTTTGCCTTTTTCGCCTTCAAATCTTTGTATATGCAGTTGTATATACATACAACTACCCTTGGATACATGTCAGCACCTAATTGGTTCTCCATCCCTGATTATTTGTATCTCCATCACTGAGCCATTTTTCTTTTGAAATTGTATATGCAATTGTATTTACATACAATCACCACATACAAGGGCAGACCCCAAATCATTATGAATCAATTTGAAATTTCAATCAGGTATGGGTGTTGCATCTCCTTTCTTGTACATCTCCTTGTATATTGCATATACAAATGCAATATACATACAACCACGGGATACATTGCATTTATCAACATCCATTGCACCTTACATTGTATATCGCAAATACATACAATATACAACATACAACCATGAACCCCAACCTAAAATCCGTCACAATTAATTCCTCCTTCGCATCTGGATTGTACATGTGCGCCCTTTGTATCTTGCATTGTATATGCACATACATACAATCGCGGGACATACAATTGCGCGGGCCCCACCAGGTTCTTGAAGAATGTTGGCTTTGACCGCTCTTGCCTTGTATGTTTCTTTGTATCTACTCGTTGTATGTCTGATTGTATATTGGGTACATACAACCCCAATATACAACCACGGATTTCACCTGCCTCACCAATGCTGTTAACTCCTTGGCCGCATTCACTTTTGTACATGTCCACTTGTACATTTACTTGTATTTGCAGTTGTATGTATGAAACAACATACAACACAAGATACAAAAAAAAATGCTTTGACTTTTCAACTCTGCACTTGTATGCACTCGCCAGGCCTGATTTAATAATTTTTGAAGTCCGGGATTGTATATTCTGCATTGTATGTTCAATTGTATTTGTCACATACATACAATCCCCTTGATACAACCATGCATCCGACCACTATTTTCAACCCGATTTGAATATCTTTGAAGTCCGCCATTGTATCTACCCATTGTATATCGAATATACAACACAATATACATGCAATCTTTTTGATACAACAATAGAATATACCAGGAATTTGCGATGGAATCTTCAATGTACATCCACATTTTCACACCTGAAATTGTATTCGAATGACACATACAAACCCGATATGCATACAAAGATGCATACAACTCATATTTGCATTTTGAAGCTGATTTAACTCTTTTTTGGGTCCGCCAATGTACACCTAAACCTGCACATTAGATACAAACAACCATGTACATACAAAGATACATGCATACAACTTAATTGTGCAGGAGGCCGAGGGACTTAGAATTTTTTGGATTTTTCATGAAAGGCCTATGAATTCAACTATTCGAAATCCAAACTTGTAGTAGGCACCAATAGGTTCAAAAGAGGGGATTGATAATTAACATCCATCAAGATAGATGATGCATTGTAGTTTGTAAATGGATTGGTCTTGAAGGAGGAAGAATATGGTGAAGTGTTATTTTTAAATAAGGGAGCGTAAGTTTTAAGAACATCCTTCCATATTAAATTCTATAGAGGTAGATAGGGGTAGTATAACCAAACATATCAATGGTAAGATCAGTGTTTGGTGATGGAAAACTAGTTGATTCCATTGGTTTAGTGTATTCCTGAGATAACCCAAATTTTGAAAAGGGTTCCATAAAAATATTATCTATTAGATAAGTGGGTGTAATATCCCCAAGTCTAGGTTGATAGTTTCTAAGAACTTCCTTCCAATAAGTGATTTCACTCATGTTCATAAACATAAATGATATAGAAAATGAGTTGTTTTTTAACTCTATATTTGTCAATGTTATTACCAAAATAGAAACACTATACACCATGTTGGTTCCTAGAATTGCAACCCTCAATTCTAAGTGATGAACCATAAATATGTAGACCTGGGGATAAATTTAATCTAGACAAACATATGATTAAATTAAGGACAAACCTATGATTAAATTAAGGACAAGGATCGGTTGACAAGAGTAGGATGACTCTTCTACTCTTGAGCCCTACCAAGTTCAAGATGGTATTCCTAGATACCTTTGTAGGATAAATGTGAACTGACTATTCACATGACTTAACCAAAACCTATCCATAAAGACACTCCTAAGATAGGCTATCACTCTATATCTTTATGCTAACTTACTGGACTTGCAAATTGTAGATCTCTCAATAAGGTAAATTACAAATAGGTTAAATGATGTAACAACAGATGTGCAAACTAGTTATTAATGCATATATGTAAGACCTTGATGACTCCATACTTCATCATTAACCTAGATAGAAGAGTATGCATAAATATCTAAATTTGACTAATTGATGCAAGACCATCAAAGTTACAACAAAGATGTATAGTGTTGAGTGTGTACAAACTAGTAAAGCATAATTAACAATGAACTTACCAGAACAATGAATGAATGATTTATCATTTTGAGTTTAAAGATGTTGGATAAACAACAATTAACGAAGATCAATGCCTAATCCATTAATAGTAGAGTCACTTAGAAACAAGTTGACTATTACAATCACAAATCAATTCATAGTTTTAGATAGATTTAGTTTATTTTCCTCTATCTTGCAGATTTTGGATCCTTAAATGACTTACTACCTAAAGCTATAACTCATACTTATTTATCCATTTCATAGCAAGATGCACCACATGATAAATAAAAAAGAATTGTAAACATCCCTTGAATGTCCACCTAAGTAGATGTTAGCACAAATATAGCAAATGTATACCTAGGAATCTACCAAAATTCCTTAAAATGTACAGTAGAAAGTGGAGACAAATTACAACACAAAATAGAAAGGATTATTACATTAATTTACTAAACAGAAAATATAGGTCCATTTCAATAAACACACCTAAGATAAGACTCTATTAATGCTATCTCAAAATTTTAATTTAGACTCAGATTGCAACCTAATTGTATTGCTAATTACAAAAGGTGGCCCTAGTTTGGCCTAGAGGTTCAAGGACTTGCTTGAAAACCCACAAAGACCAACCCACAAAATAACCAGAAAACTATCATTTATAAGAAATAAATAATTTCCTGCAATGTTGACACTTGGTTGAATCTTGTCTCTTGATCAAAAACTACATAATAGGCATAAGGAATATGTCAAATGGATATTTTCTCCCCATTCTTGCCTAGATCAATAGAAAAAATAGTATTTTTCTTTGAATGTTCCACCTCAACAAATTTGTACCCTATTCCTAGAAAAATAGCTTACCCTACAACATGTGCAAATTTATCCTTATTAGTAACTTTGCAATAAAAATACCCCCACAACCCTATAAAATAAGTTTGTGTAGAGAAATCTTCATCTTTTCATAAAAATCAATTTTCTTTATATTCATCCTTGTGTAAAATATTGTAGCTCCAAGTTTTTCTTGTGCCTACAAAAATATTTTACCCTCATTTTTTACATGCTCGGGCTCTTATGTCCCATTTTGCCTATGAAAGTAATATTTTAATTGTCACATATATGTCTTATAGTTGAATACTTTAGAATTCACATTCTCTAAGTTCACATATTTAAAAAATTATGTTGAGATCTCTCATGGTGGGGGCCACCTTGATGTCACATGGGCATATTACAACATTTTTTATTTCTAGGTTTGTCCCCTGGATAGTTTCTTAGGATGACAACCACCCATTATAAGTAGGTGTGTTGTATCTAAGAACTTAAAGACCATATTAATGAATATAATCACATGATCATTAATACCTTTCATATATTTCCTTTTCAAGGATTTAAGAAATAGTAAACTCATACAACATAATAGTTATGGCTTCTATTCTCAAGAGCTTACTTAACTTACTCCTAAAGGATTAAATAGTTATGGCCCATATTTAAGACAAGCATGAATGTGTAGAGATGGAAATTGACATCCTTAATAATGAAATTACCACCTATCAACATGTCATCTTCTTGGATCTCTTTATCCTTTTGGACACACCTTTTTCACTTGTAATATCTTGTGGTTCTTGATCTTTCAATGAAATGAAGGAGGATAGAAGGTATCATAACTATTAATATTTTCAAAAATGAATAATAAGAAAACATCTAATTTTTAATACAATGATCAACAAGAAGATGTTCCAAAGTGGTCAAAGAACTTTGTTAGCATTAAACTCAAAGATTTGGATAAAAATAATTTCATTTGACTCAATTTATGAACATCAGTACCTTAACCTTATTGATCTAAAAAACACAAGATTATAACAATATCATAATTGTTTGAGACTGTTAGATAGAAAAGTGACCTAGCCTAAAGAGGCCTATAGAGCAATCTATATAACAATATACTAATTGTTTGAGACTATTAGATACAAACATTGGGGCACAAATCGAGCTTGGCTACTACCCATGAAGGAGAGCCAAACTACAGGGGTTCTGCCCTTTTGTTGTATAGATAAGGGTCAACCAAATTCAACCAAGATCTAGCAAGCAAACTAGGGCAAATGACCAAACCCTAAATGACAAAGATATGCTAATAACTAACTGTCAGAAATAGATTTTAGAAAACCAAAAGCACAAGAGAGATTAGGAAATAGAGTAGAACCTGGATTTGGAAGCAGAAACACCAAAGACCAGGGCGCTTGGGTGACCTAGACCCTAATTAGGGTTTAGCAAAATCTTAGGTATCACTAGACGTGTACCTACAAGCTTTGTCTTCTTCCCAAATCTTATCTTTAGAAACTTGTATCTCTGACTTGCACACAAGAAATGAGGAAAAGGTTGTGTTGTGTATAAGGGCTTTCCTTAGTCAAACCTAAAGTTGGTGTTTCCACCTCCACTACAATGATGATTAGATCTAAGAGTGTGTTTCCTAGGATGGTATAGGCTAGATCTACAATATATGATAGAAATATGAATGAAAATAATGATAGCTACCACAAGATGTAACACCTTGATTGGAGTAGATGCTCAAGATCATGCACCAACAAGGAAAGTGATGGAGAAGGCTTGAAACTTCCTTCAAGAGATACAAACAAACTTCTTAACATCCATAAATAGATTGCAACTCCAAGTATGAAGAACACTTTAGCATAGAAGATCAAAACATGAGAGCAAACTCTAATTTTGCATTAGGCATCTTAGTGTAAAATGAATTGTAAAACTCCTTTATATATGCACTCCCGCTCACAAATGATGAATAAAACCAAATGGAGCCGACATGGACAAACTAGGGAGGTGTTCTAAGTTGACACCACAAGAGAGGGGCTAAAGAACCCATTCGGGCCCAGGGCACCCTGGTCCTTTAGCCCCACAAACTCTGGGGAGTGTCAAATGTCTTGGGCTTAGGCCAATCCTAAGTTTATTCTATCAGTTTATTCATCGGGATTGAGATTTTATCATTTTATGCTAAAAAAGGTGTTAAAATAGGTCTTGATTAACAAAGGTAGCATTTTAGGTCCAACCAGGTGCTAAACAAAGTGTAAAATGCTAGTGTACACATTTTACTCTATAACATTTAGCCCCTACTTTAGCGTGGGTAGGACTTACATTTGAACAAACACTAAAGGAAGGAGATGATAGATTTCAAACACACAAATATAGAAGCCAAATAATTCCACCAAGTTGTGGACCATAGTAGCCCCCAGGCTTAGGATTCTAAGGTTACAAACACATAAGCAAAAATATTTTCAAACACACAAGAATTTGCAACATAATTTACACATACGTGGAGTACTAAAAGCATACATAAGAATACACATGAAAAACACATAATACACAAGGAACATACACACCATACACAATGCATACACTTAAGGCACAAAGCATACACATAAAACATAGAGAATACATAGAGAACACATGGAAAACATGATGATGACACATAAGACACATGGAATCATTTAAGGAAAAACAAGTTCAAACACAATGCATTAATATAACAAACAAACAAACAAACATAGTAACACACATAGAAACAAACACACAAGGCACATGTCTCTGACGCTAGCTTTCTCTGTCACTAGGGTTCATGTGAAAATAAGTGCCACTGTGGATCACACACTAGTAAGGACTGCCAAATTACTAGGTGGCCATGACAAGTCACATGAAGCACACGGGCTAGCTAACTTCATTATACTAGGTGGCTCATGGACTAAAGGGAAACATCACAGGCTAGTGAGGACCATCAAATCACTAGGTGAGTTCCATGCCAACCATAATAAACAAGTATGTAATCAAAAGAGCATAGCGCGATGTATGCCCCCACCTCAAAGTGATTACTAACTCCTATTAAGGAGCAATTGCTTTAAGGTTGAACAAACCACAATACATGCATGAAAGCTTTCTGGAAGCACATGCCCATAAGATATGTGTTCCCAAAAACTACATTTCAAAAAGGGATTGCCCCCACAAAAGGAAAACTGAGGCGATGCTATAGGCATGATAAACAATGGCTTGTGTAGTCATGGAATGACACCAAGCATAGCAACAAGGTGCCACATAAATCAAAACATAAAAGAAGTAATAAGTTATACTAAGTAATAACACAAAGTGATCTACCTAACTAGCATTAGTATATGAATGGTTGTATAATAGGAGGCATCTCAAGACTATATATATATATATTTGGAACTGTCATCATTCGCCAACTACTAGAACTATGCAAACAAATGAAGAAGTATCACATGAAATTAAAATAAAAATCCTTTGGGTCAACAAGGGAGAATGTTGAAGCATCCTATGCCATGTGTTGTCCCCAAAGGACACAACAACAATATAAATTACGATATATAGGAGAATGATGATACAAATAGAGAGAATGTCACAATGGATTTTAGTCCCTTTGTATCCTTGCACCTACAAGGGTGTCAAGGGTCATCCTAGGTGTGTCAAGGGTCATCCAAAGATATCTTAACAACAACAAAAATAACAACATAAATAAAGTATCAAGCAACACATCATGGGGGAAAAAAATCACTTGCACTCATAACATAATAAAAATAAGAGATCTCACTTACGAGTCAAACTAAATCAAATCATCCTCCTCCTAATCTTGCTCATCATTCATTTGGAAAGGTGGACAAGATGCAAGAGGAATTATAGTATATGAGGTATAAGGAACAAGAGCCATACCTTTCTTATCTTTAGATTCACTATTAGAATGTAGTACAATAGGTTCCATAGCGGCTTGTGAAGCTTCATCTTTCTTTATAGGAGACAAGATAGTAGTAAATGTCTCTTTCGAATTCATTGGTGATAAACACTTGCGAGGAGGGAGATTATCCTCTCCTATGGTAAGGCGAGCCATAGCACGATGATTTTTCTTTCTTTCTCTCACAATCTTATTTCGCTTAGCTTTATTTGTGATGTTTAAGGGAAACGCAGTATCTTCCAACATGGGTTCCTTTTCTTCCTTTTCTTTAAGAACATTAGAAGAAATAGGAGGAACCTCCAAAGGCTGGGTGACCACAGGGAAAGGGTTCCTTAATGCGGGATACTCTTCCTTCTCAACTTGTGAAACAGGGAGAAGTACATGAACATCCTCAAGCGGTTGAGAAACCTTAGGAAATAGCACACACACAACCAATTGATTTCCACTAGTCTCCACGGAGGAAGGTGGTACAAAAGTAACATTGCGATTGCAGGGAGGTTTGTTTTGTGCTCAAAGGTTGTGTCACACCTTATTTTTAAAAACTAATGTATTTATTTTCATTGTTTTCATGAAGACAAATAGTTAGTCAGATAAAATATTATGATTATAGTTAAAGAGGGAAAAATGCATTTTTGCTTTATATTAATATGTTAGAAATAATTGTTTATGACGTCATTATTGAACATATGGTTAAAATGATGTAATAGACTAAATACCATCTTATAACTGAGGTGGATGTAGGAACAGTGTTGTTTTTCCCCTCCGACAAGAGGAGAGAGTATCACCATAGAGAGGATGCTAGATCGCATGAATGCAACGATCCTTATGCCATCTGAAACTCACACACACAAATTTAGTAGAGAGATCATATCATTTTTTTCTTTGGAGGTCATCATTAAGACAAAGGTTTAGTCCTTTTTCATCATAAGATCCTAATAGATGTGCGAGATTTCTCTGTCGATGAATACGTTTACGATTATGCATGGTAAGTGTTGGAGAGTTCATAATAACAACACACACACACACATATATAATTGTTATTATTAATAATATTATCATTTTAATATAATTGTTAATCAAGATTATCTTTAAGAGGTTTTTAAGTCTCTTTTACTCCTTTATGTCGAGATCCCTATATACTTGGAGAGTGGGGAGAAAGGAGTAGTCGCTTGACTTTCTCCATAAATCTTCACATAACCATGCTCATTAATACTTGTGGGAGTGGAGGAGAATAGATAATACCATTATAATTCATTTATGAGCCATCATTTGGTGAGAGGGATTATTAGGAAGAGCATGGAGGGAGACACACAGATAGTGAAAGAAGAGAAGGAGCTTGGTAGCGGCAGGGAGGATGTGAAAACAGGGGATTCATAGGCATGGATTAACTATTTAGCAGCTGAGTCTATCTTTCATAAAGACTTGATAAAGCCTTTGATATAATGTTTATCTAGTGTAGTAAGCATTAGAGTTAAGATATTAATGTATATGTTACATATGGCAGTAGTCATACCTTGTGCTTAGTATCCATAGATGATTTTTTTTATGTTTTGAAGAGTTAAATATACTATTATTTCTATGCATTAGAAAGCCTTATGGTTGTGACTTCAATGTCTATATCTCTACATTGATAAAGAAGCTCGATAAGATACGTAGAGCCATGGATATTAGCCATTGAATCTTTCAAATAACTAAGTAAAAATAATATCAGATGTAGTCTTAGATTATTTATGTAGCCGACTGTGTTTATATCCTTTTGTTGGGTGAATATTTTGTCATTAACTAACGAAAAAATGGTTATATCAGTTGCAGCTATGATGAGAAATTTCTCTCCTCTCAGCAAGGGGAGGTTCCCTTTTCTAACTATTTCAAACTTATTTACAATAAAACTAAATTTGGGGTGATTTCATATCATCCATTTCTCTTTTTCTAGAAATGATGTTTACAATGCTCAATACAAAGCTCAAAACAATTTACTATTTGAAAAGTACCTACTTGTGTTGATAACTAAGAAATCCATGAAAACACAAAGTTCTCATTGCTTCTTATGCCAATTGAAAATGAAAGATTTCATAATAGAGTGCAGCTCAAAGTCTTCACTATATGCTGAGGTAAAATGACATGATCATGAACAATAACTTGCAACCCAAAGTCTTCAAATTACTTTTCATTCACAAACTTAAACTCTAATCTCAAATATGAAATAGCAGCACAAAGTCTACAAATTCTGATTTGAATCACCTCCCAAACACTTGATATTCATATTCACAATTCAAACATTCATATAATATCATGTGATAGAAAGGACATAAGAACAATTCTATAACATTCACAAACTTGCTCCAAGACAAAGATTGGATGCCAACTTGCTTCTTAATATTGCTTGAAAATTGATTTACAAAATAAGCTCAAAGTCTCAAATTGCTCTTCAAAATGGTAGTGCTTCGCTTCAATAGTCAAAAGATAAATATTACAATAGAGGCCCTCTTTATTTATAGGGAGAGGCCTTGAGAAAATTTAGGAAAAACCTAACTACTTTGACTTATTCAAAAATAGGAGTCCTTATTGACTTGGGACTTCCTATATTTTTACATGTAATTACATATGAGAAAAGTACATGTAAATATGTCCATAATTACAAAAAAAAGACATATGAAAACATAAAATAAACTAAGTTATAAAAAGTCGCATCAACTTGTATTGCCATCTTTCTTCAAATGAGCATCATACATAGTAAATGCTGCTTGCATCTCCAAACTATCTGGACTAACAACGTTCCTAAAGATCATCCGAGCCCTGATCACTGCATCCTTCACTGTTGTGGTCACCTTTGCATGACTAGTTAACTTAGACTCTAGGTTATCTAATGTTAACTGATTATCTAGAATGTTGTCCAAAGAAGAAATTGAGAAAACTTTATCTTCAAACTCTTTTTGGAACATATTTTTGAATTCTTGAATCATCTCATCTGCAGGGAGGAAGTGATGATCCTCTGATATCAAATTACATGGAAGCTCCTCCAATTTATGCAAGAGACTAACATTACTTTGTTCACTTAGCTCCTTGGCGCTTTCCAAATCTTTGATCAAGTCTTTCAAAACATTACTTCGATAGACCAATGCTTCTTTAGTCTCCACATAAGAATCATGATTTGGAATAACACCAATTGACATCAGAGTATTTACCTTAAATTTCTTCATTTCAATCCACTTCTCATAGCTTCCATCCAGATATTCAATATCCTGAGAAATAGTATCAACCAGGTCATCAAGTTCTGTTATGATCTTCCCCATCTTGCTTGTCTTTTCAGCTGTCTCTGTGAGAAGAGACACTCCTTGCGCCTGCATCTTTTCCAAATACTCTTCAACCACTTTTCCTTTAAGGCGAGTCTTCTTAGCCTTCTGAATGACAAGATCTTCTACAGAAACATCTTCAGGAGTTATTGACTTAGATGTCAGAGTAATTTTCCTCACCACCACAACTAGCTGTTCTGCCATTGCCTTGTAGTGGTCCTCCATTTCTTTTTCCTAATCAAACTTCTGAATTAAAGAATCCAGTGCAGATTGCATATCAACTTTTGCACTTTCATGTGTGATCTTTCCAAGTTCAATTCTAGAAATGGAGTAGTCATTCATACTAAAATTTTCTATAGTTACATCCTGTGGTGGTCGAGCAATCTCCACATATTTGTGGCCTTTATCTTCTAGTAGCCGAGAAATAGTTTTGGGCTTGTTTTGAGTTTTAGCCTTCACTGGCATCAAATTACCAAAATCAAAGTCATCTGGAGAGATGGCTTGTTTCTTTCTCTTAGGTGTATATGCTGAAAGCCATGGAGGAAGCACTGATGTACTAACATTTGGATCAGAACCCATTGTTGGTGTAGGAGGAACTGTACTCACACTTGTGGTAGTAATGATAGAAGTATTAGTAAACATTACACTTGGCATATCCACATTAGCAACTTGCTCAGTACCCAAAACAAATTGTTCAAAGACTGAGGGTGAGGACAAACTAGGAATTGAATATGAGGAACAAAGAACATTATCAAAAGAAGCTTGATGATTATCAAAAAATATTCTTGATGATGATGGTGACTTGGAAGATGGAATACTGATGGGTGAAACTAGGGTAGTAGGAAGAACAGACAAAGGAGTTGAAATAGATACATTAGGTAAAGGAGAAGGGTTTTCAGTTCCTTGTAGTACATCCCTTTGTGGAGACATGGCTGTGTCCTGTAGATCTTCCTGACTATCTCCTTCTTCTTTCTCCTGTTCATCTATTTTCTCTCCTAAAGACTTATCTTCAATATCCATTTCTTTAGTAGCTTGTTCATCAACACCCTGTTCTTCAACTTCCATTTCCTTAACATCAGACTCTTCTTCTGCAATTTTGGTCTTTTTTCCTTTGGACACAAATTTGGTCCTTGGTTTGGAAACCTTGGATGTGCTTGGAGTATCACTTTTATTCTTTGTCGTTAACTCAACCTTTTTCCTTGTTTGATCTAAGACTTCTTCCTCAGATCTAGTTATGAAATCCTTCAAAGGAATACCTTTGCTCTAAAGCCACAGATTTGTATTAGCTAGAATTGGCTCAAACCTTTTTCTCAAAGAAGTTACCTCCTTTGACCATTGCATAGTAGGCAAGGGAGAGTTAGCAATATTTTTATTGACATAACTTGAACTGACAACTTCTTCATCATCCACCATATCCTTTGGAATATTAGCCAAACCTAGATATTCAATTTGATTCAGGGTCAACCTGCTGTAGTCCAACTTTCTGATTTCCTCTTCTGTTCTTAAGTCAGCCCAGATATCTTTGACCATTGGCTCATGAAACTGAGTCTTTCTCTTTATTTTGTCTTGCACTCCCCTATAATCAAACAAGAGTCTCTTTTTGAACATCTTCATAGTGACCATCTGCATTTCTATTTCCATTGTCTTGGCCTTAGTAGCATTTGCCACAGAATATCTACCAATGTTAATAGGAAACCTAAATCCAAGCTTTTTCAACTCCATCTGTTTGTTATGAACAACAATCATCTGTCGACACAACTCCATCAGGACAAGTTTGTCAGAGGGGAATTTTGGAAGCATATAAGGATAACCCTAATAAAAGCCAACTCTTAAATATGTGAAAGTGGAGAATTGAAGAAACAAGCAACCATAACCATTCACCATTGCCCAAGCTTCATCTGAGACTCTTCTCTGTTCCAACTAAGGATCAAAAAGACACAATAAAACAACAAAGAAGGCATCATTCACCCTTCTAAAATGATGAATTAAACTTTTCAAAGTGAGCTGAGGATAGTACTGATAAACTGGTACAACTCTCCTATCTCCATTAGATGTTAAGCCTAGAAAACTTCTCATAGAAGCTGCTATATACACCAGATATGAAGTCATGTAGAACTTTGAAGTAGTTGACACCTTAATTAGCTACTCATGAAGAACATTACTAACTTGTTCTCCCTAGAAGATATTCTGCTTACCTTGAAGTATGATCTTGATGTATGGGTACATCCATTCATGGAAAGTTGAAGATGAAGATAGACCTCTAACTCTACTAAGAAGAGTTATTAGATCACTTACTTCCTCCACAAAGTTGCTCTTGGGAAAGCTGCTAGGCCATCTAGACAAATTTGGTCTAGCAGTATTGAGCCACTTAGTGTTTATCATCCTTTTCGCCTTTTCTATATCTTTATCATACTCCCCTTGGGCAATTGAGAAATCTAACTCTGCAATAGCTTCTACTCCCAGACACATGAACACTTTATCTATGAATTCTGGATCAAGCCTTTTGATCACATTACTGTGAGTATCTACCACTGCCCTGGTATCTTTGCTGTAAAAATGAGCAACATGGAGAACAAACTTCGTATTGTGTGTAGCAACAGGGAATGAAGCCACTAGATGAATGTTACTTTTAACAATCTTCTGCATATAGGGACTAGGTTTATCTAACTTTGTTCTCTCCACAAATTCAACCATATCCACATGGCCAATCTATGTATCCCGTATTTCATCAACATTCGATGTCACTAAAGTTATAGGAAAGACACCTTGATATTTGTACTTCATTGCTTTGGCTTTCTTTGGAGATAGATCAGTCATTTGGAAAGAAGACTCCTTTGGATGAGTTGAAGACCTCGACAACTTGCAAGAGAAACTATAACAAAAAGTCATGATCTTGCAGTTAGGGGAAATATAGGCAATTTTGGGAAACTGCATGCCATCGATCATGACCATAGGAATGAGCTTGAAAGGGCTAAAGTGCAAGTGAGTCGAAAGAACGGATGAAAGCGGGCTCAAGATAGCGATTTGGAAAATTTCCCAGAGTTAGAAAAATTTTGAAGAGTGGATGCACGGGTGGCAATTTTTGCCACCCCTGCATGTTAAGGGGAATTGCAGGTTTTAGGGCAGCAAATATTGCCGCTCCTACATGTAGGATAGAACATTTGCAAGGCAAAATGCATAAGTGGTAAATTTTGCTGCTTTTGCATGTATAAGATAAAACTCTGGCAGATGTACAAGTGACAAAATTTACCGCTTTTACACTTAGGGGATAAAACTTTACTATGTTGGAGCGGCAAATTTTGCCGCTAATGCATTTGGAGGATAAGCAAAGGTTGTGTTAGAGCGGTGATTTCTACTACTATTGCATGAAATTCCAAATTCATCAAACTTCTGTAGGGGTGGCAAATTTCATCGCCCTTACACTTAGGGTAGATCTTCACAAAGGAGAAAGACATGAGCGAAAAAATTTGCTGCTCTCGCATCTGATGTTGCATCAACAAAAAACAAAGGCAAGGGCAGTGAGTTTTGCCGCCCCTGCACACAACCTATATGAACGTGTGTCGGTGGTGATTTCTACAGCTAATACACGGGTAAACAAAAACTAGATAAGTTATAAAATGCTGACAAATGACCAAAATCACCATTTTAAACATATGAGACAGATAAAACAAAAACTAGGGTACATAAATGCATAACAATTAAGGTAAAAAAAACCAAAAGAAACCCTAAACAAAAATGACATTCAAGAGGTAAAAGAAAACAAGAAATCAACATGAAACAAATATGACTAACAATGTTTCATTTAAAGGGCAAAAATGATTTGAGAAAGGAGGAATACAAAATGAAATCATAGAGAAGAACCTACTTGATGATAATGACCAAGAATTGATCTTCATGCCAACCCTCAGATCTGAAAATCATGCACCCAAAATGCGAATGACAATCACTAGGGTTTCAACTGAGTTCACGTGAGTGGCAAGAACAGGTAAGATTAAAATGAAAACCAAAAAGTAAATTAAAAAAAAACATATAAATGTCTTTTACAATCTCTCACACGGAGTGCATTAATTGCACTAGACATAACTCAAAGTTGTATGCCAGATATGCACTAGCGGCAAAATTTACTGCTTGAACACATAGCACAAGTAATATGCATAGGCGGCAATATTCGCCACCCTTGCACTTTAACATAGACAAAAAATATGCTTGGGTGGCAAAAATCACCGCCCTTGGATATTTCAAGGACTGAAACATGCATTGGTGGCAAAATTTTCTGCCTCTGCATGTTAACAAAAATTTCTCTAACTCCTTAAAATTGCGAAAACTAGTTCAACAACTTGTATGAATTTCGAGAAACCAAAATGAGAAGATACTTGAATGGATACTCAGGAGTGAGATGACTACACACAAGGATGAGATGACTTGCCTCGATTTGCGAGATTAGAGTGTAGGCTACGAAACAGACAAGTTTTGTAGGGGTCGTTCTACAAAATGAGCATAGCTGATTTTGAGGACAACACCTTTATATATATTCAAATTGAATTTGTTTACTATACTGATTGTGTATACTATGATGGAATAATGGTATAGTATACAATGGAATACCATGTTTATATGTTAACCAATGTGAGATGAAGTAGACTGTGTGTTTACCAGTAAGCCAACTATGATAGAGTATATCGGCTATGTACATACAATAAGTAGACTGTGTGTTTACCAGTAAGCTGATTATGATAGAGTATATCGGCTATGTATACAATAAGTAGACTATGTGTTTACTAGTAAGCTGACTATGATAGAGTATACCAACTGTGCATACAATAGTAGACAATGTGTATACATTAGGCTGACTGTATGCTCACAATAGGCCGATTGTATGCTCACAATAGGCTGACTGTGTATAAGTTTGGCTAGCAAAGTTTAATGTTTATTGGATGAACACATGAATGAAAGGCCATATGTAATTGTAAGGTTCATAGGCTGAGCCCAATTAATGAAAGGCCACAATAAATTGAGTATATTAGTATTAAGCCTTATGTTTAATCATAGGCTGAATGCAATGTTCTTAGGCCAAATGAGTCTTAAGAAGAAGTTGATCGATAGAGGTTGTCCGAGGCCTTTTAAGAGGCCAACTATGCTTAAGAGAGGTACAATTGTACCTAGAATCTTTATTTTTGAGCTAATGTAAGTTAAGAGAGTGAGAGAGATCAAGCGAAGGTCGTACTTATGAATGCGTATATCAAAGAATTATTTGTTTTAGTAAACTATTCTAGAGATTTAAATTATAAGTAATTGGGTTTTATGGAGAAATGATCTTCAATCCTATTCTAGGCTAAGGATAGCCACATGAATGTTAAGGGCTAAATTCACTATATTATTACAATATTATTCTATAGATTATTTGATATTATATTATCCTTTGATATTCATGAGAAGGTGAATTCAAGTTTTAGCATATGAAATTATAGTTAAATATTTGACGGATTATGAGTTGAATGATCATGTTCTAGATAAAGACAGATAGAGTCTTTATTCATAAAATCCTTTGATTCAAGTATTAGAATCTTGCTTATGTAGAGGAATATAGTTAGCTTGAGATCTGGTAGACAGGTCATTGAGTAGATGATAGGATGTCAGAGACCCGTGATTGCAAGGATGCAAAGAGGGACTAAATGTATGATTCTTAGTCACCTAAATTCTCACCTTAGACTTGTCAAAATGACTAGTAGATAAGGATATTGTTATGACTTAGAACCAGTACGGTATAATCAAGTCGAAATAATTATTTGTTATGATATAAATTGAGAAATAAGAGTGTTGTCTCCAAGTTGAGAAAAGAGTGAGTGGACATACGACTTTATATATTTATAAGAAACTTTGGACAAAGTAATGCAAAAGTCACTGCTTGCATTGTTGGTTCACGGTGTACCAGATAGCTAAACAATCAAACTGGGTAATACATAGCTAGAGCTAGACTAGAGTTGTAAACCTGATTGTATTAGTTAGGACACAACACTAGTTCTCAGATGGCATAATGAATCAGTTGATTCACATTATCTATTACCCTCATGAAGGGAAGGGCCACTTCCAGAAAGGAAGGTGTGTGGGAGACCACTGGTCTGTGGTTAGAGGAAAAGCACCAGGGTGATGCTCTCTCTCTCTCTCTCTTGCAATTGACTACTGAAGACTTGTGAACAAGAACACTTACTTATTTTGTATATGATATTGGTAAAATTGTAAGTCATAAGAAATACGACCAATTGTTATTCATGGAATTTTGTTAGTCACATGTAAAGTGACCATTATTTGAAATACATGTATTGTACTTGAAATTATAGATGCAATATATATTGTTTATATTAAAAAAATTAAGTTTTTTTTAATTATGTTTTAGGATATTTAATATTCCAGTTGGGGTGTTACACATGGTATCAAAGCTATCAGGTTCAACACTTGGACCTTGGAGTTCATTGTGAGGTTTCACAAGATTGGCAAGATACGCTAATGCTAAAACATTTGTTCTATGCCAGAATGATAGGAAACAAAAGGACAAGAAAATGAGCCAAGAAAACAAAACTTAGTGAAATGCCTAAGATCACTATTAAGAAAGAGATAACTCCTGAACCAAAGATGGAAGATACAACGAGTTATGCAAAGGAGGCTTGGCTCACTAATTTTGAAACATTAGATGATGCACTAAAACGTATTTGTTTGGAAAGGAGGAAACAACTTGAAGAGGCAAAAAGATGGTCAACCCCTACTATTATTAAGATTAGTAAACCATCTGCTCATTGTGACATGCCTTTTAGGTGTGGTCAGGATGCACTTGTTATAAGGTTAGAGGTGTTGAAGGAGTACTCACGAGTACATCCACCTACTAAGTTTGTATTACTTGATTTTGATAGAGAGGAGGAACCTGAAGAATTTCCTCTGTCAGAAAGTGATATGTAAACATTTTCTTTACACAAAATTTTTGTATTTGAATAAGTTTGTAAAGATCTAGAAAGTTAATAAAGTAAAGTTTTGGCTTTCTTTTTAGATACTTGTGTGATGAATCTCTAAGTTTTTGTATTTATGAGCTTGTACTTTTATGGTATAATATCAAAAGTTACATGTTTTGTTAACTTCTATACAAATGACTAGGTGTGGTAATATTATGGAACACTCTGGAAATAAAATAGGAGGGAACCTGGATGGCCCAGATCCTAAGAACAATCCTATGGAAAAATTGGATCAAATTTTGTCAGTTTTAAATGAACAAAAGAAAGATTGGAAACCTTTGAATAGGAAGTTAGGGGGGGAGAAACCAATCAAGAACAATACTCTGAAAGAAGAGAAGAATTTGGTTCCCATGGTGAACCTAGAGTAAATAATCAAGACTCACAAATGCATAATGAGGCAAAAAATCATCTTACCAAAGAGTTAGCCTGATATATGAAGAAAGTTATACCTCCTAAGTTTGATAGAATAGTGAGTGGAGATGAGGTTGAAGCTTGATTGACAGAGATGGAAAAATATTTTGAGATAAGAAATTATTCTGAGATCACCAAGGCTGTATGGGGAGCATACCAGTTAGCTGGAGAAGCATCCACGTGATGGATGAACAAGAAAATAGAATTAGGATTGAGTTCCTTGAGTCTAACTTGGGATCAATTTGTGGTCATATTTAGGAAAAGGTGGTTTCCCTAACTTTATTTTGACCAGAAATTGATGGATTTTTAAAATTTGCGTCAAGGAGATATGACTATCATTGAGTATTGGGAAAAAATCACCAGATTATTGAAGTATGTGCCACAATATCAGAAGGATGAAAGATTTAGAATAAGGAAGTTTATTATTTTCTTGAATGCTTAGATTGGTAGAGAAGTGGATGTTCATGGACCCACGACCATGGATCAAGTCTTTAAGAAAGACATTAAGCAAGAGCAAAAGCTCAAATCTATCTCTAGGTACCAAGAAAGATCTTGAAAGAAATTTGGTTGGAGTCATCCCTCAGCATCTTTCAAAAAGAGGAATAGGAATCAAGAATCTAGAGAGAGAAACTGTGGCAAAGGTTCCAGATTCAATAGAAATGAATCCAGGGATGGAAATAGGGATGTCAACCCTAAAAGGAATGATGATGGCACCAATCGATCATCTAGTAAGAGAGGTCCTCGTGGAGGGTGTTTCACATGTGGAGGAGATCATTATGCTAACCAGTGTCCCACGAAGAGTCAAGGGAATTATTATGGAGGCAAACTCTTACCTTCACAACAAATAAATTTTCAGCAAAGGATTCATGTTTCTCTTGATAGTCGTCAAGCTAAGTATCAAGTTACTACTATTGAAACCATAGGCACTCTTTTTGGAACCCCAATTTCTATTCTTATAGACATAGGAGCAACTAAATTTTTTGTGAATGCTAGAATACTTGATGAAATGTCTAAGAAAGCTAGTTTCATGGCAAATTCATGGATAGTAGAGTTTACAATCCAGTTAAGAGCTTAGGTAGAGCAATGTTTGTTTGAAGCCAGATTAACCCTACCTACTTTTTCCACAAAGGTTAACCTTTATGTAGCACCTCTAGGATCTTATGATGCCATTTTAGGGTGAAATGGTTATCTCAACATAAGGCAAAAGTTGATTGTCTTTCTAAAATAGTAGAGTGTCTTGATGATGATGGAAATGTTGTTCTTATCCAAGATTTTTAGCAAGAAATGAAAATTAGGCAAATTTCCATGATGCAATTGAAAAGAGCAAAAAAAAAAGGATGCTAAATGTTTGTAGTTAAAATGGAGGAGGTGAAAGATGAAGGGGAGAAAGAACCTAAGAAAAATTCTTTTGAAAAGTACCCCTTTCTCCATGATTTTTGAGATGTGTTTCCAGAAGACCTTCTAGTTCTACCCACAAAAAGCGTTGTTGACTTTGCAATAGATGTTAAATTCCTGGTTCTGAACTGGTGTCCAAAGCACCTTATCAGATGACTACTACTGAGTTGATGGAGTTAAAAGATCAATTATAGGAATTGTTGCAAAAATAACTGATTAGACCTAGTGTGTCACCTTGGGGAGCACCAGTGATTTTTGTTAAGAAGAAATATGGCACTTTGTGTCTTTGTATAGATTATTGTTTGCTTAATAAGGCAATGATCAAGAACAAGTATCCTTTACAACGCATAGATGCTCTTTTTGATCAAATGCGTGATGCAACTGTATTTTCCAAAATTGACCTTAGGTTAGTTTATCATCAATTGAGATTGAAGGAAGAAGATATTCATAAAATAGCCTTTCCAACAAGGCATGGGCATTTTGAGTTCACAATCTTATAGTTTGGTTTGACTAATGCCCCAACAACATTTATGAATTTGATGAACAATGTTTTTAGAGACTGTCTAGATAAATTTGTTCTAGTGTTTTTAGATGATATTTTAATCTATTGTCATAATGAGAAGGAACACCATCAACATTTGTGGATAGTTTTGCAATGACTCAAGGAGCATAAACTTTATGGAAAGCTATCCAAATGTACCTTCTTTCAGAAAGAGGTGCAGTATTTGGGTCATATTATATCAGCTAAAGGAATTGTTGTAGATCCATTTCAAAGATAAAGGCTATTTTGGAATGGCCTACTCCTAAAAATATACATGAAGTGCATAGTTTTATGGGATTAGTAGAGTATTACAAGTTCATTTCAAACTTTTTCTGGAATTGCTCATCCTATTACTTCCTTGTAGAGAAAGGGAAAGAGATTTGAATGGTCTGACAAGTGTGAAGAAGCATTTAATTTTCTTAAAAGGAAATTGACTTCAGTACCAATTCTTAAAGTGCCAGACCCAAAGGGTCATTTTGTTGTTGTGACTGATGCTTTAGGAGAAGGGTTAGGAGGAGTGCTCATGCAAGAAAATTAAGTTGTGGCTTATGAGTCCAAGAAATTGTGACCTTATGAGAAAAATTGTGCCCCTCATGATTTAGAATTAGCAGAAATTGTGCATGCTCTTCAAGTATGGAGGCATTATTTGTTGGGAAAACAATTTGAACTAAAATTTGATAATCAAGGTTTGAAGTATATCTTTATGCAACCTAATCTTAATGTTCGGAAAAGAAGATGGTTAGAGCTCATTTCTAGCTATGATTTTGAGGTTAACTATATCAAGGGTAAGGAAAATTGAGTGGTTGATGCCTTGAGTAGAAAGAGGCACATATCTGCAATAGTATCAGTACACTCTAATTTCAGAGCTCAGACATTGAAAAATTTGACTGGTGATGAATATTATGAGAAAATTTTGAAAGCTCTAACAAAAAATCCTCAAGATACAAGGTATGAAGGATTTTATTTTGAACTTGATGGGTTAATGAGATTCCATAACCAAATTTATGTTCCAATTCAAGGAGATTTGTGTGGAAAGAAGCTCATTTTGCACCTTATTCAAGTCACCCTGGAGTGACAAAGTTGTTAGTTGATGTGAAACCCTTATATTTTTGGAAGAGGATGAAAAATGATGCTGCAAGATTTGTGGCAGGATGCTTAGAGTGTTAGTGAGTTAAGGCTGAACACCAACACCCAGTAGGACTTTTGTATCCTCATGACATACCTAAATGGAAATGGTAGGTTATTAGTATGGATTTTGTCCAAGGATTACCTATGTCCTATTATAAGCATGATGCTATTATGCTATTCTTGTGGTAGTGGATAAACTTTCTAAGGTAGCTCATTTTACACCTGGTAATCTTACAGATAAAGCAGGTCCATCTTAGCCAAGAAATTTATGCAAGAAGTCTTCAGGTTACATAGAATTCTAGAAAAGATAATTTTAGATAGAGATGCTCGGATAACTTCAAGGTTTTGGCAAACTTTGTTCTCAGCTTTGGGAACATAACTGAACATAATCTCAACTTATCATCCAGAAATAGATGGACAAACTGAGAGAGTAAATCAAATACTGGAGGATTTGTTGAGGATGTATTACATGGATCAACAGTATAAGTGGGAAGAGTATCTTCCACTAGTTGAATTTGCATATAATAATTCTTATCATTCTGCAATAAAAATGGCTCTATTTGAAGCATTGTGTGGTAGGAAGTGTCAAACTCCTATATTCTAGGATAAGCTAGAAGATAGGATTAGCCTTGGGCTAGAAATGCTTTCAGAAATGGAAGAGCAAGTAAAACTGATCAGGAAAAGATTAGCGGAAGCAAATGATAGACAAAAGAGATATGTTGATGCCAAGCAAATACCCTGACAATTTTCAGTAGGAGATAAATTTCTCTTAAGAGTCAAACCACATAAGAGCCCAATTAAGTTTGGTAAGTCTTCCAAACTAGCACCTAGATATGTTGGACCTTTTGAAGTCCTAGAAGTGGTTAATCCAGTTACGTACAAGATAGCTCTACCACCAGCCCTTGCTAGATTGCATGATATTTTTCATGTGTCATAGTTGAAGAAATACACATCAAGATCTAATCACATACTTGATTGCAATGCTCTTTAGGTACATGACCTAGGAGTCATCATGATTAAGCCTCTCAAAGTGGTCGAGGTACACAAGCTCCACTTGCATAACAGAGACGTTACCTAGTGCAAGGCCCAGTGGGACCAGTATTCGGAGGAAAATGCTACCTAGGAGGATTATAATGATATTTATCAATAATTCCCACATCTTTTTAAATAGTATAATGTATAAGAACATGTTTGAAGTATTTATTTTTGGCTTGGACCTAATCATCGGGGACAATGATCTCTAAGGGGGGAGATATGTCACACCCTATTTTTTAAAACTAATGTATTTATTTTCATTATTTTCATGAAGACAGATAGTTAGTCAAAGAAAATATTATGATTATAGTTAAAGATGGAAAAATGTATTTTTTCTTTATATTAATATGTTAGAAATAATTGTTTATAACGTCATTATCGAACATGTGGTTAAAATGATGTAATAGACTAACTATCATCTTATAATTGAGGTGGATGTATGAACAATGTTGTTTTCCCCTCCAACAAGAGGAGAGAGAGTATCACCATGGAGAGGATGCTAGATCACATGAATGCAATGATCCTTATGCCAGCTAAAACTCACACACACATTTAGTAGAGAGATCATATCATTTTTTCTTTGGAGATCATCATTAAGACAAAGGTTTAGTCCTTTTTCATCATCAGATCCTAATAGATGTGCGAGATTTCTCTGTTGATGAATATGTTTACGATTATGCACGGTAAGCATTGGAGAGTTCAAAATAATGACATATATTAGATATATATATTATTATTATTATTACTATTGTTATTATTAATAATATTATTATTTTAATATTATTGTTAGTCAAGATTATCTTTTGGAGGTTTTTAAGTCTCTTTTATTCCTTTATGTTGAGATCCCTATATACTTGGAGAGTGGGGAGAAAGGAACAATCACTCCACCTTCTCCACAAATCTCCACATAACCATGCTCATTGAAACTCGTGGGAGTGGAGGAGCAATAATAGATAATACCATTATTATTCGGTTATGAGCCATCATGTGGCTAGAGGGATTATTAGGGAGAGCATAGAGGGAGACACACATATAGTGAAAGAAGAGAAGGAGCTCAGTAGTAGTAGGGAGGATGTGACATTAGGAGATTCATAGGCATAGAATGACTATTTAGCAGGTGAGTCTATCTTTCATAAAGAATTGATAAAGCCTATGATATAATGTTTATCTAGTGCAGTAAGCATTAGAGTTAAGATATTAGTGTATATCTTACGTATGGTAGTAATCATACCTTGTGCTTAGTATCCATAGATGAATTTGTTTATGTTTTAAAGAGTTAAATAGACTATTATTTTTGTGCATTAGAGAGCCTTACGACTGTGACTTCAATGTATATATCTCTGCATTGATAAAGAAGCTCGATAGGCTACATAGAGCCATGGATAGTAGCCATTGAATCTTTCGAATAACTAAGGATAATATTAGATGTAGTCTTGGATTTATGTAGCCGACTGTGTTTATATCCTTTATATATATATATACAAAACTGACTATGTATACTGTGATGGAATAATGGTATAGTATACAATGGAATACCATGTTTATATGTTAACCAATATGAGATTAAGTAGACTATGTGTTTACCAGTAAGCTGACTATGATAGAGTATATTGGCTGTGTATACAATAAGTAGACTATGTATTTACCAGTAAGCCGACTATGATAGAGTATATCAGTTGTGTATACAATAAGTAGACTGTGTGTTTACTAGTAAGCTGACTATGATAGAGTATACCAGCTAATGTGTATACATTAGGCCGATTGTATGCTTACAATAGGCCAACTGTATGCTTACAATAGGCTGACTATGTATAAGTTTGGCCGGAAAAGTTTAATGTTTATTGGTCAAACACATGAATGAAAGGCCATATGTAAGGTTCATACGCTGAGCCCAATTAATGATAGGCCATATGTATTGACAATAAGTTGAGTATATTAGTATTAAGCCTTATGTTTAATCATAGGCCGAATGTAATGTTCTTAAACCAAATGAGTCTTAAGAAGAAGTTGAGCAAGAGAGGTTGTCTGAGCTCTTTTAAGAGGCCAACTATGCTTAAGAGAGGTACAATTGTACCTAGAATATTTATTTTTGAGCTAATGTAACTTAAGAGAGTGGGAGAGACCAAGTGAAGGTCGTACTTATGAATGCGTATATCAAAGAATGATTTGTTTTTTAAAACTATTCTAGAGATATTTAAATTATAAGTAATTGGGTTTTATGGAGAAATGATCTTCGATCCTATTCTAGGTTAAGGATAGCCACCAGATTGTTAAGGGATAAATTCACTATCTTATTAAAAAATTATTCTATAGATTATATGATATTATATTATCCTTTGATATTCATGAAAAAGTGAATTCGAGTTTTAGCTTATGAAATTATAGTTAAATCTTTGAAGGATTATGAGTCAAATGATTATGTTCTAGATTAAGAGAGATAGAGTCTTTATTCATAAAATCCTTTGATTCAAGTATTAGAATCTTGCTTATATAGAGGAATACAATCAGCTCGAGATCAGGTAGATATGTCATTGAGTAGATGATATGATGTCATAGACCCGTGATTTTAAGGATGCAAAGAAGGAATCAATGTATGACTCTTAGTCACCTAAATTTTCACCTTAGCTTGTCAAAATGACTAGTAGATAAGGATATTTTTATGACTTCAAACTAGTATGGTATAATAAGGTCAAAATAATTATTTATTATGATATAAATTGAGAAATAAGAGTGTTGTCTCCAAGTCGAGAAAAGAGTGAGTGAACATACGATTTTATATATTTATAAGAAACTTTACCCAAAGTAATGCAATGTCACTACTTGCATTGTCGGTTCATGGTGTACCAGATAGCTGAACAATTAGACTGGGTAATTTACATAGATAGAGCTAGACTAGATGTAATATCCATAATTTCAATAACTCTATAATCTAGTTTTACCATGAAGTAAAATTTGAAGAGGTAAAAGGGTGATAAAATTTATTTCACTTTTTCAAACATTGAAGTTTAAACAACTTATTTAATCACAAAGCGTCCATTCATTTTCAATGAATCAACAATATGATATTTATATATATTATTCATAAGGAAAAAATTACAAAATAAAACTCACCAAGAGATCACTAGAACTTGATTGTCGTCCTCCATGTCACAAGCCTCGGCTAGCCTCTGGTTGAAGAGAGAGAAAGCATCTTCAGAGAGCTTTACCTCCATCCACAGACCAACGGTCTCCTGCACACCTTCCTAACTAGAAGTGGCCCTACCCTGCACAAAGAGTATAGACCTAGGATGACCCATGGTATTTGCCATCAAAGTATTGGTGATGTATCCTACATAACACTAATGATCATACAACCCTAGATACCCTCTAGCTAAGTATGATCATCCCAATAGGTTACCTCATCCTAGATATAATGAATTATGTTTATACCCATAGTTTATCAATTCAAACTCAATCTTTCTATTTTTAACAAGTTTCCAAATATTGTCAAGGTTCTATAATCCTTATAGATTAACTTCCCATACTAGATTCTCATTGCAACTTTGCAATACCTAAGATCCAAGACTTATCGACACTTAAAGGAGTTTAAGTCGTTTCATTATAGCTAAAATGGTTACCTTACCTAGGTTAAGCATCATAGTTGAGACCATTAACTCTTTTCACAAATAAGATCAAATAAACATAACTAGGGTCTTTACCCTTCATTTAGTTGTACTAGACACAAAATTGTCTATACGGTAAATCCATTCCAGTCAATCTAACTCAAATCAATCCTTAATCTAGAATATATTTGCAATATGAGTCCATCTTTGCGTACTTGCAATCTCTAGGGTCTGTGACCTCTTGTCCCTTTATTACCTATCTTCATACTAGCATCCTTAAACAATTTACTAAGTTAGACTTTTATCCATGATTCACTTTAGGTTTTATATAAGTACTACTTAAACTCTTTATGTCTAACTCCATGTTTACTCGACCATATACTGTCGACCAAGGGCAATATCATATTTGACATACAAGCATAAATTTCTAAATCTTTCTAGATATAATTCTAGGGTTTAGTTTCTCTAACCCAAATCATAGAAATGCCTTATTATCTCAGGATAATAACAAAACATGGAAACAAATACCTTTCATCTTCCCTAGACTTCATGGCACTGTTCAAATTCTAAATTCACATGACAAGAATAAGGATAATAGATGAGGTATAACTCCTCTCCTACATATCTTAAGAAGTGCTATCATTTCTCAAACCTAGTCTTTGACTAAGTTCAATTCCTTCAACCATAAAGGATTTGAAAATAAAATACAATCGACCAACTGGTCTACTAAGTCTATCAACTTTCCATTAAGTCTGAATACGAATTCATATACATATTTATCCTTTGAAAAATATGTCAATAAATCTATAACAACAATCTTAGATACAATAATCATGTGGGGTTGAGTCTCGAATCTCCCAACATACCCAACTTGGTATAAATCTTAACATAAATACCCAACACTGGGTTAAGTTTTGACTTTTAATTCAATTGATACTAAAATAAGTTCATAAGAACATACATTAAGATCTATAATTTCCAATCCCTTGGTGTGCCTATTCCTTGAGTCGGTTTACTAGTTTCAATCTTGCAACATATGGGAAAATAATTGTGTCTCATATTCTCTTTCTCAAGATAATTTTATTTTAACAGTAGTTATTTCAAGGGGATATCTAGGTTTCCACTTCTTGGTTTACTCATTCCTCTAAAACATATTCCAATTTGACAAGAAGAGCTCTATTTC
Source organism: Cunninghamia lanceolata (assembly GCA_027924645.1). Taxonomy (NCBI): domain Eukaryota; kingdom Viridiplantae; phylum Streptophyta; class Pinopsida; order Cupressales; family Cupressaceae; genus Cunninghamia; species Cunninghamia lanceolata. The sequence goes on from BSBN01000623.1 coordinate 5,093,174, forward strand.
ACATAAGAAATCTAATCCCATGATTTATCATTACCATTTTGAAATCATAACGATATTATCTCTCCCAATCTTTGTTGGAAAAATAATAATTATATGATCTAAGGTTAAGAATATATCTATGGATTTATCTTGGATACTCACTTTGGATTTAATTAATCCTTGACAAGCCGAGTCTATAAAATCAATATCTCATTTCAAGTATAAATTGCACCATGTTAAATTTTCTTTCACTTATGAAAGAATTTTGAGTCATGAATTATAAAATAATGAACTAGACCTAATGGTCACTTTTTGTATACAAAATCTAGATATGGAAAGGATATATCTTATGCTCAATATCCATGTATTTAACAAATATACTTGTCAAAACAAGAATTCATATATCTTAATATATAAAGCATCTTTAATACTATCCTCCTTAAAAGATAAACTATGCTTGTAGCATAAAATCTAAAGCTATAGCCCAATGATGTATTAGTGACACAGTGTTGCTCATATATACACCTAGACCCATGCCTAGCCAAGCTCTGTAGAGGCTCGTTGATTTTATTTCATGAGATATAGGAAAGACTTAATGGAAGTATTGCTTTTAATAATACCATGCTCAATGTTTTGGTTTGGACCTGACTATCTATATAATGACACTGTCTGGGGAACATGAACTTTACTGGTAAAGTAGATTTGCATAATTTCTTGTATAGGTGAAAATTCCCCATCTTCCATTCACACTTTTCTTTATTTGAAACATTTATAAATTCCTCCCACCTTCTAATTCCTGGGTAGGAGGATAATGTATCATATATGCATAGATTCTCAGACATATGCTATTCTCAATTACTAGACGTCAGCCTCTCAGCCTCTCAAGGTTATCAGCCTTCTAACAGCCTAAACACATAATAAAACAAGAGTATAAAAAATGTTCAAGGTCTATACGCTGTGGCTCCTGCAGGATCCTTCCGCTATCTCCCGCTCCTCCCTCTTGTTCTCTTCTTTGTCTCTCTCTAAATTCCTGATAACTGATTTCATTACCATTTCAAGACTCCCAAATGCTTTCTATAAGGTGGCGAAAGAGAAAAGATAACCATTTTTGTCAACCCTAACTACCACAGGTTGCAAAGAGATAAGTTTAAAACATCTTCACAGTCGTTAGCTCCACGTCGGTCATTATCAATGGCGTCGGTTTCTACTATCATGCTATCCTGGCTAAGTTAGAATGATGCGTTTATGAGCGGGGTGACAGGATAGTTGATGGCTTTATGCCATCCACTTACGGCTGAGGTAAGTATGTTTAACATGCAATAACTTATTTTCGACTTTGTTTAATTGACCATCTTCAAAGATTGAAAGGATTAAAGACTAACAATTTAATAATATGGTCCAATAAGTTAGTGCCCAATCAATGACAACACTTTATTTATCGAAATGGAGCTATTTGCTCACGGGAGCACTCAAAGACATAAACACATATATTTATTTATACCATTTCCGTATGATTAAAATGATGGTGAGACATTTGATGCTCTTATAAACTTAAAATGTTATTGAAACCTATTTCACGACATTATCCTCGTCGGATTTACTTCGTTTACGTCGTGCACACACATCAGATGTTACGACGACAACGATTTGGAACAAATACGTGATTGTAATGACAAAGTGTTATGATCGACAACCCACTGTCGACATTTTACATCGAGTAATCTTAACAAGACATAACATATGACACATTCTTGACATTATACCTGTCGTCCATAATGGGTGACATAAACTCATGATATTACGACACAATTGTCGATCAATCTTACTCATCGTGACAATGACATTTGGATAGACAATGTTGTTCTTCCACAACGATGTAACAAAGAGTGACTTACCCTTACAACTCATAACGACTTCATCGATAACCTTGACTTAACCAAAATCAAAGCTTATCTCAAGACACTAGGTTTCAGTGTCTGATATCCGTTCTCAATGGCAAATACCCTTTGGTGATCCAGAGTCTATACTCCCCTTCCCTGAAGATGCTTTCTCTCCCCTTTGCTTCATGGAGAGTCTGATCCACTTGTTCCTGTCAAAACATTCTTACATACAAATTGTGGTCAATTTATTGGTATCCTGTTCAAAGCTTCATAACATTTCTCTTTTTCATGTTGTAAACGACATTTTAATTCGTTTCATCGAATTAATTGTATTTAAGAGATATATAATCATGATTCCATAAAATTATTTCTAATCATAAGATTTGTTTCCCATGAACTTAAAACATATTCACATGTCTATTCTATCCATGAAACAAGTAAAAGTAAATAGTAAAAATTTGTCCAAAAAGAGGGATGTAACACTAGAGTTGTAAACCCAATTGTATTAGCAAGGATACATCAATAGTTCTCAAATGGCATAATGAATCAGTTGATTCACATTATCTATTACCATCATGAAGGGAAGGGTCACTTCTAGAAAGGAAGGTGTGCAGGAGACTGCTGGTCTTTGGTTGGAGGAAAAGCACCAGGGTGATGCTGTCCTTCCTGCAGTTGACTGCCGAAGACTTGTGAACAAGAACACATTACTTATTTTGTATATGATATTGGTAAAATTGTAAGTCGTAATAAATATGACCAATTGTTATTCATGGAATTTTGTTAGTCGCATGTAAAGCGACCATTCTTCGAAATACATGTATTGTACTTGAAATTTAAAATGTAATATATATTGTTTATATTTTTCTTAATTATGTATTAGGATATTTAATATTCTAGTTGGGATGTTATAGGTTGCCTCATTGTCCTTGAAGGGATGGCAGAGGGGGAACCTCAGCATATCTACCAAATGCTCGGGGGTGGGGAAGAACCTTCAATTCAAGCTTAACTTCATTCACCACCTATGGGATAGGGGGAACTACTGTCATAGCCTCAAAAGATCGAGGAGGTTTAGGGACATCACAAGGATGAATATTACTAACTAATAGCTCTGTTATTTTCTTTGCTTTAAAATTTTGATATGACAAGAAGAATAAATCCTCTCTAGCTCGAGCTACTCCAACTGATTGTGGCCAGAAGTAGTCAAGTGTAAAATATCCATTGCGAGCAACGAGCAAGTATCGACTGTGATGTACATCATGCACACGTTTGTCAAATGGAAACTTAAGCACTTATGAACCATAGAGGGGACCACCTTCATGGAGCAAAGCCATGGGTGACCCATCTTCACATGAAATAAGTCTAATGTAGGAATGATGATAAAATTAACATCCAAGGTTCTTGGCCCAACCTTGACATCAAGGGTCAAGGCACCAAGAGTTGGAAGGATAGACACATCATGTGCTCTAATCACCATCTCTGATACATCATAGGTATCTTGATGTAAACCATGCATGTAGAGAAACTCTTCAGTTGCTACATTTACCATGCATATAGGATCGATCATAGTACCTCGAATAGGTTTATCATTGATTCTAATAGTAATGTGCAGAGGTCCATTAGGAGATTCAATAGTAGCATCATGTGGAGTAAAATATATAGCAGGTTCCAATTCCACTCGCTCTTTGTGAGGGCGAGCATCCACCATGCAAATATCAGCTTCATAATCTTGCTCTTGAGATAGATGTACATCATTAGATTCATGATGAGGTAAAGGATTACTATATATTTGAATATTTTGATTAGGAGCAGCCATTGATTTAATCCCTTTGTCATTCACACCAGCAACCTGGATGACATTGGAGTCGATGAGGTCTTGAACTTCGTGTTTAAGAGACATACATCTTTCAATGTGATGGCCAATGAAGTGGTGAAATTGACAAAAGGCCTTCGAATTAAAGGAATATGATTGCATCTTGTATGGATCGAGAGGTCTTACAGGTGGAAGCTTTATGAGATTGCTGTTCAAAAGTTGTGTCATTATAGAGTAAAGAGACTCTGATAATGGTGTGAAGTGTCTTGTTTTTAGTTTCAATTTATACATGGCAGGAGTAGGAGATGATGCTGCCACCACATGTTTTCTTATGTTATTAGCTGAAATTGTATTTATCTTGATGAAGTTTTTGTTTTGTCTTTTGAATGAATGATTGTGAGAGTTTTCAGATTGACCAACTGGAGCTGATGAGGGATTATGCTCATACTAACGAATCGAAAGTTGGTAATCATGGAGACTGTGCAAAGATGAGTGAAAGAATCATATCACATCAACAATATCTTATCATGGATGTGAGGTTGTAAGTTTCCAATAAAGATTCTTTGTACATCAACATCTAGAATAGAATATTGAACTTGTTAGAAGAGGGCTTGATAACGACCCATAAAATCTGTTATTTTTTCTTTCATTCCTTGTTTGCAATGAAGCAAGTCAGTCAAAGAGACTTGAGGTCCAATGTTCACTTGAAAATGTTTGAGGAACTTATTGACTAATTATGAAAAAGAAGTTGTAGAATTAGGAGGTAAAGAGCAAAGCCAATGTGTCCTTGAGTGACCTAGGAAAGAGTTTTGCCAAGATCTCATCCTCAAAGAAGAAATCACCACACATAGTGGTAAAGGCTACCACATGGTTGTTAGGGTCTCCCTTCCCATTATATTTCTCAAAATGAGGGGTCTCAAACTTCTTGGGCATTTGAGTTCTTAGGATTGAATAGGAAAAAGGGCTATAGATATAATGTGTTGTCATATTAGGCTTAGGTGGACTATTGCTTATGTTAGCCAATTGTTGTTGGATGGAAGTCATGTTTTTCAACAATTGGTTTATGACGGGATCAAAAGTTGAATCAGGTAGAGATTCGAATGAACTGGAAGGACTAGGTGACAATGTATGCGTAGACTTTTGGAATGTGATAGGAGGTTTAGATGTATATAGGTGGAGTAACATTAGGTGTGCAATTTATGTAATTATATGAAACAATACTATAATGGTGAACATGATTTCCAGTAGACAACCCAACACATGTGGTAGCACTATTACTTGGTTGTGTAGTAGTGGTGAGAATAGTAGAATTATAAGTAGGAATAGGGAGTGTTGGTATGGGTGTTGACACTTGAGTCCCTATTTGATTAGAAGAAGTGACATTAGTAATGATTTCAATGCAACTAGATACATATAGAATGTTGTTATGCACTATATGAGAAAGGCCATGCAAGACTTCTAATCCTTCTTGACCTTCGAGCAAAAGAATTCTTAGACTCTTAACATGGACAACCTCTTTAGTTATGTGTTCCGAGCTTACAAATTTATAAAAATCAGCCAACTCAATGTCTAATTTTTGAATTTAAGCTTTAGGAACATGAGCCACAAGGTCACCAATGTTGATGGATTCATGGAAGTTTGATGCTTTAGGAAGATGTGAAGTAGGGATATCAGGAAGAAGTGTTTGACATTGTTGTGTGATATGACTAGGAATTTGGGGTTCCAATGTATTGGTATCATTGTTATGCAAAGCATTAGAACCCATAATTCAAAGAATTCTTCACACAAGTGTGTTATAATCGAGACACCAGGTCACAAAGCTCATAAAGCATCTACAAGCTTTAGTAACACATAGGATGCACAAATAGAAGAAATGAATGATGAAGAAAAAGAAGGGTTTGAGATTTTGTTTAAGTGAAATTCAAATGTAAACAAACATAATTCACATAATATATCCTTTATCAAATTCCACTCTACTCAAATCCACTTAGATATCAATAATGCCAATGCATAAATCAAACCCAAATTTCAATGCTTTTTCAAGATGCAAGAACTCAAAATTGTTCCTAATTTCAAACTTCAATGCAAGATGACATTTGTAATGTTGTAGAATGATGTAAAATCAGATTTGGAATACAAATTACAGCAGCAAAATCTGAAATTAAATATCAATCACAAACCCTAGATTGCAATATTAACTAGGTTTTCACAAAATGCAATTTTTTTGACAAATTCTAGCAATGAAAAAGATTTAAATGCACAATGTAACACTATGAAATTATTATGTGGGAAAAGTGGGAATGATGAGTTTGGGTGTTATTAATATAGATTCAATCAAACCCTCCTTTCACATATAACATTCAAGGACATAAGCTGAGTTAAGTCACTACTATTGCAAGAGGACTCAACTACATGTTTGGTGTCACTATGAAATGATAAGGAAAGATATGATGTATTGATGAATTTGTTAAACCCTAATCTGATTAAGCCTTAAACCCTAATTATATAATTCTAGATACAGACAAATGAAACACAACAAATGATCGCACAAGAAGGCACGAAATACAAATTAGAAACATACTAGGATTCAGATTTTGGAAAGCAGAAACTTTAGGGACAAGGGGGCGGGTGCTCGAGTTTGATAGGGCAACTTTTCTATAGATTTGGAATAATGATCTGTGTTTCAAGTATGGGCCTAACCGGTGTTGTCATTGATGTCAACATACTTCTGTTGCATTAATGATAAGGATTGGATGAGCTGTGAGCTGAGGATATCAAGAAAATTAGTCTCAATTAGGAACAGTGAAGAACAGTGATGACAATAAGGCAATAGTCTAAGATAGGAAGAGGATCAGAGGATGCGGATTAAAGGGTTTGTAGATATGTGTCTTAGTGTGGTCCAGTAAAGATTTTAGAGGTCCGCATGAAGATCTGAAGAAGTTATGGCTGATCAAGTTAAATTGGTTCCGGTAGGTGTTCAGAGGTGACAGAGTGTTACAGAAAGGTTCGGTGAGATCCAGAAATGCATTGTCCTATTCTATGGATTTGAGGGAGTGTTCAAGTAGTCTATTTGAAGTATCAAATTGATTGGTATGTGGTTTGGAGGTCCGGAAGCATCTATTCCTTTGTGACAGTGGTGACAAACTGTGTTCTTGAGGTTCCGAATGAAGGAGAGAAGGATTTCGGTATGCAGATGAAGTGCAGATGTTCTTGGTGATTCAAGCAATCTTGTAGAGGTCTTTGGATCATGTGGATGGTCTGCATCAAAGTTGGAGCTAGTAATTGAAGGATAACCTTCGGGTGAAGGAGTTCTTCCTGAGATTGGCTGACCGGATAAGTTACACATCCTGCGGATGTTCTTGTTAATGTTTGCCAACTTAGATGATCATTCCTAAGTTGATGTCTTGTATAAATAAGGGATTTTGAAGTCATTGCAAAGTGTCCTTGTGGAGATGAGTGTGTGGTAGCAAGGAGGAGAGTGAAAGGCAGAGCAGAAGTATTGGACTTAAATGGAACTGAATCAAGCATGGTGAAGATGCTATTCTCCAGTTCATGTATGTGATACTTATTTCTTTGTAGACAGTGTGTCTCTTGTAGGCAGTGAGCCTCTTGTGAGCAGTGTGCTTGGGTAGTGAGCCCTAATTGGCATGTGCCATTTGTTCTTTCTATTCTTCTAACAGAGAATACTTTCTTGGGTTAATCACCCCGTGGTTTTTCCCTTAACCGGGTTTTCCACGTCAAAATCTTGGTGTCTTATGTGTTGATGTGTTTCTACTTTTGATTTGATTGCATTATGTTTCATGATTGATATACTGCTAATCACTAAAAGGATTTAAGTGTGTAATTGGAGAAAGTTTTGCACAACTAATTCACCCCCCCTCTCAGTTGTGTGCCCTAAGTCTAACAATTGGTATCAGAGCCAAGTTCCTCTGAAAGGAGCTTAACCACTTGAGGAGATCCAGGATGTCGTCTTACAAGAAGGATAGCCCGAAGTTTGATGGAACCAATTTTAATCTCTGGAAACGTCACATGAAATGTCACTTGCAATGTATGGGAATGGCGTACTGGACCATGGCTACAATACAGTATGTACCTCCACATGGTGGTCCAAAAACCCTAAATGAAATCACAGATGCTGAAAATAATCTGTGGACTATAGAGGCTCTTCTAAGCGCATTATCTGATTCAGAGCTCTCAAATGTTATTGACCTACCAACTGCTTTTGAGATTTGGCAAAAATTGGAACTTTTGTATGAAGGAGACAAGTATGTTAAATGTGCAAGGTTACAGAGTTTGAAAGGGAAATTTGAAAAATCTGAAGATGAGAGATGATGAAAATATTACTACCTTTATGCCAAGAGTAAATGAGATTGTTTGTGGAATTAGAAATGCTGGTGGTGTCCTGGATGAAAATGAGATTGTTGGCAAAATTCTTAGATCCCTACTTGCTTCCTATAAAATCAAGGCTGCTGCCATTGAAGAATTCAGAGCCCATACAACTGTCACAAGAGATCAATTGGCTAGAAAATTGGCTGCATTTGAAATGACAGAGTTTGGAGATGACCCCCCAAGACTGAATCTGCATTCAAAGCCAGTGCCTCGGTTAAAGGTAATCAAAGGTTTGATCTGGGAGAGAATTCATCAAGCTGTCATGGTATGAAAAAGCAAGAAAAGATCTGGAAGAAGAAGAAGTAGAAACTGCTTAACTTGAAGCCCTTATTGCAAAGAGGCTGCCAAGAGGATTTGGTAAGTATGAAGGAAAATTACCTTTCAAGTGTTTTAACTGCAATAAGATTGGTCATTTTGCCTCAAGGTGTCCGGAAAGGTTTTTAAGGCAAAATCCTAACAAGCCAAGGTTCCAAAAGAACTGTTACTATGTACATGAGGATGATAACAATGAAGGAGTAATAGATGATGAATCAGAAATAGGAAACAAATTGGGAAAGGTATGAAGGAGGAGTGGTAAAGTTTGGTGATAATTCTGCTGGTAGAATCAGAGGTAGAGGAACTATTTCTCTTGATGGAAGAAACAAAACTGGTAATGTACTGTATGTTGAAGGATTGAAGCACAATCTTCTCAGTGTTGGACAGTTAGTGGATAAAGGCTATGATCTCCGGTTTAAGAATGGAAAATGCAAGATCTTTGAAAGTTCCAAAATAGAGATTGCATCTGGTTCTCAAACTAAAGATAATATCTTTCACTTGGTTGGTACTGGTAAAAGTTGCTTGTTTATTCAAATTGATCAAAGTTGGTTGTGGCATAGGAGGATGTGTCATGTGAATTTTGATAATATCATCAAGATAAGCAATACTCAGGTTGTAAGAGATCTTCCAAAATTGGTGAAACCTACTAACATCTTGTGCAAAGAATGTCAGTTGGGTAAGATGAGCAGAATCACATTCAAAAGTAAGGAACTATCTTCTACCATATTATTGGACTTAGTTCATACTGATCTTTGTGGTCCGGTAAGAATCAGGAGTATTCAAGGTGATAGATACTTCATGCTACTAATTGATGACTATTCCCAGATGATGTGGGTAACCTTTCTAAAACAGAAATCAGAAGCTCTTGAGAAATTCAAAATATTCAAGACTATGGTAGAGAATGAAACCAGATTAAAATTGAAATGTCTGAGGTCTGATAGAGGTGGAGAATTCACATCCAGTGAGTTCATAGAGTTCTGTGAGAAACATGGAATTAAGAGATAGCTGTCTGCTCCTAGGACTCCACAATAGAATGGAGTAGTGGAGAGAAAGAACCAGACCATCCAGGAAGCATCTAGGACCATGATGATGGAAGAAAATGTTCCTCAGATCTATTAGAGAGAAGATGTTAGCACACCAGTCTATACTCTCAATCGAGTTCAAATCAGAAGCAATACCGGTAAGACTCCTTATGAACTCTGGTTTGGCATTACTCCCATTGTAATATATTTCAGAGTCTTTGGTAGCAAATGTTACATCAAAAGAGATGAAGATCTAGGAAAGTTTGATGCAAGAAGTGATGAAGGAATATTCTTGGGTTACTCTACTCAAAGCAAAGCATACCGGTTGTAGAAACCCTAAAATGACCAAGTCGTTGCATCACTTGCATTTCGTCATTTCTTCCTAATCACCTGCATTTCAACGTTAATTAAATAATCTAATTATTTAATTAATTTCATCAAATTCTTCCAAATCACATAATTTCAACATTAATTAAATAAATTCTCTTTATTTAATTAATTAAATTAAATTCCTCTATATTCTTCCACAATTAAATAATTTTAACTGATTGCTTTTTTCTTTTAATTGATTTATCTCTTCAGTTAACTTATTCTTCTATTTTTGATAACTCCTCTCATGCAAAAGAAAGCAAGACACATGTCTTCTTCTCATTCGTTGCACATTCCTCAACTTATCTCCTCCGTTGATTCTTCTGAATTATCTGGACCGTTGATTGATCTTCCTTGAAACCTATATAAACCCCCCTCATCTCCTTCATTAGTCTCTCTCTTCGATTGTATTCTCAGGCATACTTAATAGAGCTTCGAGCATACAAAACGCGTCGATTGAGCACTATCACGATCTTTTGACATTGATCTCTTGAGCACACTACTTGCTTGTTGCAGTTATGGCTTTGTAACTTCATTGAGCAATCCACATTCAATCCAAAGGAAAGAATACAGATTTCGGTAAAAGTCTTTATTTCATTGATTATTTGTCATGGCTTTTATTTAAATTCGTTTTCTTTATGTTATTGGGTTCTTTGATTTTATTTAGTTTAGATTTAATCGATTTTTCCTCATACACACCGGTGTTATAACAAGAGACTGAGAAAGATACTAGAAAGTACAAATGTGAAGGTTGATGAGGAAATTGAAAAGCCCTCAAGATTTTATGAATATGATGAAGTTGATCAGAATGGTGTTCTGATTCAAGGAGCCCAAGCCTCTTCTGAAAGTTAGATTCAAACTGATCCGGTAAACCAGGAAGAAGAGATGAGTTTCAATGAGCCTGATCAAGAATCATAAGTGCAAGAAATTCCCAAAGTTCCCAGGTATGTAAGACTGAACCACTCTGAAGATTAGATCATAGGTGATAAAAGCAAAGGAGTACAAACAAGAAGGAGAATTGCTCAAGATTCAGAAGAGTATTGTCTGATTTCAAAGATTGAACCTAAGATAGTGAATGAAGCTTGTAATGATGAAAACTGGACTAAAGCAATGGAGGAAGAGTTGGTGCAAATTGAGAAAAATCACACTTGGGATCTTGTTCCCAGACCTAGAAACAAGAATGTGATTGGAACAAAATGGGTCTTCTGAAACAAACTAAATGAAGTTGGTGAAGTAATCAGAAATAAAGCCAGATGCCCATGTTGGGTGAAATAAATTTCTTCTTGGGTCTACAAATCACTCAAACAAAGAAAGGAATCTTCATTTCTCAGACCAAATATGTGAAAGAATTGTTGAAGAAATTTGGGATGGAAGATTCAAAACTAAAGAATACTCCCATGGCAACCGGATGTAAGTTGAGCAAAGATGATGACTCTCCTAAGGCTGATCAGACAAAGTACAGGTCAATGATTGGAGGATTGTTGTATCTCACTCAAACTAGACCAGACATTATGCAAGCTATTGGTCTTGTTGCTAGATTCCAGGGTGATCCTAGAGAATCTTATGTCATGGCAATCAAGAGGATTTTTAGATATCTAAAGGGGACAGTTGAGTATGGTTTGTGGTATCCCAGAGATCATGATTTCTCTCTTCTTGCATATATAGATGTGGATTGGACAGGAGATGTGGATGACCGGAAAAGTACCAGTGGTGGAGCATTCTTTTTGGGGAAGAGATTGGTTTCTTGGCTAAGCAAGAAATAAGAGGCAATATCTCTGTCTACAACTGAAGTAGAATATATTGCAACAGTAGGTAGTTGCACTCAAGTTTTGTGGATGAAGCAGATGCTAAGAGATATCAAAGTGGAGTATGAGGAACCTATCACAATCTTCTGTGATAATTCAAGTGCAATAAACATATCTAAGTATCCAGTGTTGCATTAAAAAACTAAACACATATCCATAAAATTTCACTTTTTGAGAGAGCAAGTGAACAAGAATGAAGTCAGATTGGAGTTTGTGCCTTCCAAGGATCAGATTGTAGACATCTTTACTAAACCTCTACCTAAGGACTCTTTTGAGTATCTCAGGGAGAAGTTAGGGGTTATTGCCCCTTTGGTGATGAACTAAGGTGCATTGAGGTGCATCAGTCCGGTGGATATCTCAGTCATATCTTATGATCCAGATTGATGATGGGGAGTTGCTACTCAGGGGGAGCAGCAGGTATGATTCTGAAGTGTTTAAATTGCAAGTATGTGCCCTTTGCCATTGATGTCAAAGGGGGAGAGAAGACATGTGAAAAACAATTGGTTGCTGATCAAAGGGGGAGCAGTAAAAGGAGAGAAGACATGTGAATGGTTGTTGCTGATAGGGGGAGTTGTGACAGTAAGGAGAAGTTCTTGTCTTGATGGTCAAAATAGTTTTCACATCATATGTTGTCATCAATGACAAAGGGGGAGATTGTTGCAAGTATGGGCCTAACTGGTGTTGTCATTGATGTCAACATACTTCTGTTGAATTAATGATAAGGATTGGATGAGGTGTGAGCTGAGGATATTGAGAAAATTAGTCTCAATCAGGAATAGTGAAGAACAGTGATGACAGTAAGGCAATAGTCTAAGATAGGAAGAGGATCAGAGGATGTAGATTAAAGGGTTTGTAGATATGTGTCTTAGTGTGGTCCAGTAAAGATTTTAGAGGTCCACATGAAGATCTGAAGAACTTATGGCTGATCAAGTTAAACCGGTTCTAGTAAGTGTTCAAAGGTGACAGAGTGTTATAGAAAGGTCCGGTGAGATCCGGAAATGCATTGTCCTATTCTGTGGATTTGAGGGAGTGTTTAGGTAGTCTGTTTGAAGTATCAAATTGATTGGTATGTGGTCTGGAGGTCTGGAAGCATCTATTCCTTTGTGACAGTGGTGACAGACTATGTTCTTGAGGTTCCAGATGAAGGAGAGAAGGATTTCGGTATGCAAATGAAGTACGGATGTTCTTGGTGATTTAGTTAATCTTGTAGAGGTCTTTGGATCGTGTTTGAATTGTGTGGATGGTCCGCATCAAAGTTGGAGCTCGCAATTGAAGGATAACCTCTGGGTGAAGGAGTTCTTCCTGAGACTGGCTGACCGGATAAGTTACACATCCTGCAGATGTTCTTATTAATGTTTGCCAACTTAGATGATCATTCCTAAGTTGATGTCTTGTATAAATAAGGGATTTCAAAGTCACTACAAAGTGTCCTTGTGGAGATGAGTGTGTGGTAGCAAGGAGGAGAGAGAAAGGCATAGCAAAAGTATTGGACTTAAATGGAACTGAATCAAGCATGGTGAAGATGCTATTCTCTAGTTCATGTATGTGATACTTATTTCTTTGTAGACAGTGTGTCTCTTGTAGGTAGTGAGCCTCTTGTGAGTAGTGTGCTCAGGCAGTGAGCCCTAATTGGCATGTGCCATTTGTTCTTTCTATTCTTCTAACATAGAATAATTTCTTGGGTTAATCACCCCATGGTTTTCCCCTTAACTGGGTTTTCCACGTCAAAATCTTGGTGTCTTATGTGTGGGTGTGTTTCTGCTTTTGATTTGAATGCATTATGTTTCATGATTGATATACTGCTAATCACTAAGAGGATTTAAGTGTGTAATTGGAGAAAGTTTTGCACAACTGATTCACCCCCCCTCTCAGTTGTGTGCCCTAGTTTAACAATCTGTATTAGACTGCAACTTGCTCAAGAATTTTTAGAAAAGACAAAATGGACGACACTAGGGCGGATGCCCTAGTCCATAAAGTAATATTCTTTGCTCTTTTCTTTAGATCCTAGATCTTTATCTTCTGCTCTGACCTCCTACAACTCCTCTTCATGAGATCCTACACCTATAACCTACAATCACGAGAGAGGGGTAGGGGGTTGTGGTGTTTAGGAGCTTGCCTCAGTCAAGCCCCAGAATGGAAATCAAGCCTTCCAACACCATTGTTAGATAAAGTGTGTGTCCTTGGTGGATAGAGGTAAAATCAAATGATAAGAAAGATTGATTGAAACATGAAATAGATATCACCTTTGAGGTGAAACCCTCACGAAGATGAAGTGCCTTCAAATCATGAGGAAATGAGTTGATGGAGTCAAATCTGCAACAAACACATACAAACACAACACAATACTGCTTTGCAACACAATGAATGCCTTGAATTCTCTTTGCTTGATAATCATAAGTTTGCCTTAATCAACTAGGAGTAAAATGAAGTCCTAAACATGTTTATATATGCATTCCTGCTAACATTCATAATTCAAATTAAAAAGGATGACAAAGGGAAACCTTTTAATAGTCATAAACTGACACATTTAAATTTAGGTCTTGACAAAATAGGTCTAGACTAGGGCGCAGGTGCCCAAGTCTAGAGGGATATTTTTAGTCATGATTTATCATTAAAGTGGACCCTTAAGCCCCATTTGTCATGGGTTTCAAGGAAATTTGCTCTGGGACAAGTTTTACACATGCATGATTAAATTAAGGGAATCTAGGAGCTAATCTGAAGAGGTAAAAGTCCTAGGGGGACATTTTACAACATTAACATTTCTAGCCCCCACTTTAATTTATGTATGATCTTACGACCCATACATGCATTAAAGTACAGTTGAAAACACATCAAGCACACCAAGCACATGATGCTAAGGCACACACAAAGATTGAGGGACTATTTATAGCCCCCAGTCTCAGGTAAGAACTAGAAGACACATTGAAGACACGCAAGACACAATGAAGATAGTAGGAAGCACACAAAACACGGAGAAGATAGTAGGAAGCACACAATACACGATCAAGACATGAGAGCAATCACACAAAACATGATGAATACATTGATATAACATTTTCATATATGAAATAAAATCCTATCTAAGGGGTGGGGGAACTCATTGCTACACCCTTGAAACTGCCAAAACCATGCAATACAAAACCCAAAGTGTGGGGGGAACTCATCGCTACACCCTTGATACTACACCAGGGGGACGACATGCCAAACAAAACTAGAGTGTGGGGGGAACTCATCACTACACCCTTGAAACCACACAAGGGGAAGACACAACAAACACATACGAAAGACACACAAAATACACGAGTATTGTATAGCATGCCATAGACATACTATACATCTTATACACAACAAACATAGATGATGGAAGGAGCTTATTGCTAAATACCACCATCTAAAACATGTTGTAGACACACCTGACAGTTGGGCTTATGCCACAACAACCACCAAAGACATGCTTAAGGGTGGATAGCTCAAGATCCAACCCTGCCTCCCGATGAGGACTTTGTATAAAAGGATGTGCACTAGCTCAAGAGATACACCATCTCGCCTTCCACAAAAGGGATTTGTATAAAAGGATATGCACTAGCTCAAAAGATACTTTATCCCACCTCACGGAGAGGGATTTTTGATTGCAATTTTAAATAAGGATGTGCACTAGCTCAAGAGATACAACATCCCGCCTTGCAGAGAGGACTTACAAACACGCTTTGTTAGTGCTAAAATCATCAGACATATACTATTATATATGCCCCCACCTTAAGGTGGTTGATGTCACTTATCAATATCAAGAAAATTAAGGTAGAGTGAAAACATGCAAGGGAACAAGAGCTCTCGCAAAGCCCATGCCTCCGAGGTGACATGTGCCATGATTGCCGAATGTTCCCACAAACACATTGATAAGATATGCTAAGATAAACACCAAGATAAGGTTAGAACATTTTACTCTAATATAATAACCAAATCACATCATGAAAGCTATGCATGAAAACAATCAAGGACCAAGGCTATCCTCATGGGTTTAGAGCTAAGTATAACCATTGGGCTATATTGCAGGTACCTCAAAACTGAGTGTAGTAGCAACGTGAGATACCATTCAAAGTGTACAAGAGCAGATTGAGTGGATTGTAAAATGTTAGTCACAAGAAATAGCATAAGATGATACATCACACAGAGTGATTCTACTAGTCAAGTGTCATATATATATATCAAGCCCATATTCATATATGCACTAGGTCCATTTTTGCTTTATTGCTGAAGGGACACACGGTCCGTATCAGTATTAATTTGTTTTTGTCATCTGCCAACTAGGTAGAATTACTGAAGAAGGTAAAGAATAAAATTGAGAGAGGAGAACAAGTGCCTTAGGAACACCATGTAGGAGGATGCCCCAAAAACACCCTCCACAATGCTATGCCCCTAAGGCATGACACACAACAATAAAATAGAGGAGAGGCAAGATAGAAGAATGATGAAACAAATAGAAGAATGGTCACAATAGAGGCGGTCTCTCAGTATCCTTGACCTTACAAGAGTATCAAGGGTCATCCTAGGAGACCTAAACAACATGTAACACATCACGGGGGAACACAACACATAAGAGGAGGCCACGTAAGTGAGCAAAGGCATGCTACAACAAAGGCAGCCAACAAGATTAGAAATACTTACCTATTATCTTTAATTCTGATCTTTACCTTTGTTGTCAAAGCTTTGTCCCTTGTTCTTCCTTCTCATTGAATTATGTTATCCACATTGTCTCGAAGTTTTTCTCTTGCCATATTTAAGGATGGTAGAGAAGGAGCCTCACAGATTCCCATTTCAATCGAGTGAGGTAATGAAGGAGTCAGGAAAATGTCCATTTCAACCGGTTTGTAGGGTGTTGGAATACCTTGGTTGTTAAGAACAATATGTTTTATTTATGTTCTCTGAATTGTTAGTAGTTTCCAAGGTATGTAAGTGTTTGGGTAATGGTGTGTGATTTGTTTCTTTGTTTATGATGTGGTTAAGAATTGTTTGAAGATCATTTGATGAATTTTGAGTGTCAATAGGTTGAAGTTATTCACAAAGAGAGTCTGCATCATCTAATGCTTCATCCTATCCAAGGAGAGCATGAAGAGACAACAAAGTAGTGTTGAGGAATGTCTCAATGATTTCTTCTTCTTGCCCCAAAATATCCTCACCAGGTGAGGTTATGTTGGGAGAAGACTTCAAATTATTAGATGAATCATCCAGGGCTATATCAACCTCATATGTCTTAGAAATGATGTCCATTATATCATTGTGAAATGTAGGAAGAGAAGGAGGAATGTCTTCATCATTACCTTCTTCATTATCTTTTGTGGAGATGAAATTAGTGAGATTTTCCCAGATCAAAGGGTAGATACCCATGAGAGTGGTGAAACTTTCAAAATCAGATATGTAACATAGAATTTCATATGCAGAACTTATGGAGATGTCAATATCATAGATGTGTCCTATTTGTTGTAGGACTTAAGGATACTTATTAGTGAATTTATAGAAATTGTCAACATCTATGATGTATGCAAATAAAGCTTCCAAAGATGAATAACAAGATGCATCCATGATGAATAGATTGAGGAAATCGGCTTTTTAAATAGTAAAACACACAAATTTCGTAGAAAACCAAGTGAGTAAGATGGAAATAGTGCTACACAACAAGGCAAGATAAGTGTTTTGAAAGTTTGATTAAAGGGATGTGAATAAGGTGTGTAAACAGTCAATGTTGAAATACACACCGTGTAATTAAAAATATGCCAATTTTCACAGAATATTATTAAATGATGTAAAATTTTCAAATGACCAATGAATGTATGTTTAAAAATGAATGTAAGATCTTAAATGAAATATATTTATGACAAATGCAATGAAAGCATGCAAATCTATGCTTGTTTATGAACCTAAAATGCTCAAAATTTTCACTTTTTTCAATGCAAATGTAAATGCAAAAATACAAAATGATGAAACTGTTATGTCATAAATTGTCTCCCTAGGACTTTTACCTCCTAAGTTTAGCTCCTGGGTCCCTCATTTTGCATCTTGCATGTTCATTTTAACTCCCAATGAAGAATCCCTGAAAACCCATGTCAGATGGGGCTAAGGGGACCTTATTGAGCTGAATCTTGCCTTGAAAAAGGGGGCCTAGGGCTTGGGCTCTTGCACCCTAGTCCTGTCCTATTTTAGGCAGGTTCTAAATTTGAGTTTCGGTAATGTAACCGTTAAAAGGTTCTATTGCTGACATCTTAAGTTTGAATTATGAAGTGAAAAGGGAATGCATATATAAGTATGTTTAGGGCTTCATTTGCAAACTAGAAGATGATTATGAACTTTTGGTGAAATTATGATTTTAGAGCATTCAAGATATTCATTGTTGCAAAGTAGAATATTGTTGTTGTGTTTGTGATTGTAGATTTAGCTCCATCTTCTCATGTGTTGAAGGATTTTCATCTACATGCAAGACACACCTCTGAGGTGATATCTATTTGTGTTTGAATCATTTATCAATTTGTTTTGCCTTTATCCCACAGAGATACACACTCTTTATCTGATAACGGTGTTCAGAAGACTTGAATGTCCTTCCGAGGCTTGACTAAGGTAAGCTCCTAAACACCACAACCCCCAACCACACTCCTTGTGATTGTAGGTTATAGGTATTGGATTTCATGGAGTGGATTTGCAAAGGAAGGTTGCAAAAGATAAGGATTCCAGATCCGCTGGAAAGAAGCGGCCTGGTGCACTTTCAGGACAAGGGCGCTAGTGGCATTGTCCTCTAAGGTTGCAAACACGAAAATATTTGTGATAGTGATAATTAGCATCTAAAGACATCCTGACATCCTAAGGAATATCCTACCTTGGACTACAGTGTGAGTGGCAGTGTCCTCCTAATCTTCTGTGACAACAATGGACATAACAATGATCATCAATGTCGTAAGGAGTCCAGAACCCCCTGAAGAAAATACTGTATTGGACTAGAGCATGAGTGTAAATGTCCTTGAATATTCTGCATCATGAACTTCAAAAAATGGTCAGTAACTAATCTCTGTATACTATCTTGGTCTGCGAGCATTTGTTGTAATTTATCCGTTTGCTTACGATTTTGCATAATTAGGATTTTGAGCATATTTGAGAATTAAATTAATAAATTAATTGGTAATTTCTAAGTTTCCACAATGTTACAAGTGACACCCAACCTATAGGTGAATCCTCTTGCAAAAGGTGTGATTCAACTTGGTTGAAATGTCCTTGAATGTTTGTAGTGAAAGGAGGATCTAGCCATTACCCTTTTCCCCCTCTTTTCCTATAAAACATTTTGGCAAACCCGTGTTTTATGAAATTTTCACCTTTCAAGTGTTGTACTTCATATTTACATTCATTCATTTGATTTTCATCTTATTGTATTTGAAAATTTACAAAAAAATTGAAAATTTTGAAAAATTGAAAAATTTGGCTTTTTAGGCTTGCATTTCGACATCATTTAATTGAATTTCATTTAATTTCTAATATTTTCATTAGATCTGATATAAATTACAGTGTTACATCATTAATCAATCATTTTTATTGCAATTGCATGCATAAGTTGTTAGATTTTGCTTGAAATTGTGCATTTTTCATTTAACCTAGTCTTTGCATTAGCTAGGATTTGTAGGTAAAATCTTGTTTCAGATTTTACTACTCTTTTAAAAACTCATTTAGGACTGATTTCTAATTTTAGTGTTTCATCATAGTGTCTTTTTGCAAAAATTTATGTCTTAATTTCACAATTAGGGTTTAAAAGACTTGCATTTTCACTAGATTTTGACCAATTTTCATGTAGATTTGCATTATAGGTGTGTTGTGAAGGATATTGTTGCATTATTGGATTGATATTGAGATTATTATTCACTGCCCCTCATTAATTTCTTCACAATACCTCTTCTCTTATACATTTGCATTGAAATATTGTGGAAAAAGTGAATATTGTAGGCATATAAACATATCTTGTTCCTTGGGATTGTTTTATTAGTTTGTACATTGAATGTTGCATGCTTTTGCATGAGTCTTATAACCCATTTTCCTAATAGAAATATCCCTTTAAGAAGAAGTATTAGACTAATAGGTTCTAGTGCCCCTGAAAGCAATGACATTCCTACCTCTGAAAATCCTACAAGCCCTCTTCAAAGTAAAAATCACTACACATAGCCGTAAATGCTGCTACATGAGTATTAGGATCACATTATCATTTACTTTGAAGATACTGCTTTAGAATGGTTTTTCTCTTTACCTCTGAATTCAATACACTCTTTTTTGCAGCTAGTTGATCAATTCTTAAAATATTTTCAAGCAAACATTGGACCTCAAGTTTCTTTAATTGATTTAGTTCATTGCAAACAATGTCCGAAAGAGAAGTTAATCGCATTTATTAGCCGGTATCAAGCTCTTTATGCACAAATTCAATATCAAATGAAGGACAACGATGTTAAGAAGGTATTCATTAAAAAGTTACAACCTAACATCCGTGATAAGATTCTCTTGATTAAGTTTAACTCTTTTCAACATCTATGCACTGCCCTTTGTGATTACCAACTTTCCTCTAGTCAGTATGAAAACCAAAATTCATCAGCTCAAGTTGGTCAATCCATGGGTGGACCTTCACAAAACAACTTTAAGAGGAATAATAAGAGTTTCATCAAGGTTAATGGACAAAATTTGAATAAATTTTCACAAGTGTCCGCTATCACTAATCCGAAGAGGACATTGTTTCAAAATTGACAACAACAAAGATAATTCACTTCGATATCTGACTCCTTACATTCTATCATGAACCAAGCTATGAGTAAGATCTTGAAGCTTCCTCCAATTAAACCATTGGATCCTAGTAGAATGCAAGGACCTTATTTTGATGCTAATGCTTTTTGTCATTTTCATCGACAACAAGGACATGATACTGAATGATGCATGCATCTTAAACATGAAATACAAGATCTCATCAACTCGAATATTATACAGGTATTTGGTGTGAATGATAATGGAAATAAGTTAGTTGCTCCTCTGAATCAAAATTTACGAATCTTTACTAATCCCTTTCCTAAGCATATTGATAACAACATGATGGAACAAAATACAGTAGAAGTAGAAGATGATTATCTTGAGTATGATGAAATAATTAGTATGATAGAAGTGGATAAGGATAAAGTTGAGAACTCACCTCATCCATGAAGAAATGGTATTTATGCTGAGGTTCCTCCTCCGTTATCCCTTCAAGGATCGTGAGATAACCAAAACGCATTGGAAAGACAAACATAACACAATCGAAACAAGAGATTATGACAAAAGAAAAGATTGGTATGGTGGAAGATAGTCCTTCTCATTATGATAGATGAATTCAAAAAAATAAGAAATCAAAGGATCATAAAAGAATAAGATGATTATCATCAGTAGGAAATAATAGTGGTTCTCCTCCTCATAAGCAAAAAAAGATTTCAAATTTACAAGGATTTGGGAAACAAGAACCACATGAACTCTCTAATAACGAAGAACAATCTAATATGAACCACTCAAGCTTCACACAAAACTTTATAGAGCATCTTTCTAAGATGCTCGCAAGTGACAAATTCTAGTATGGGCATATCAACAGGTAAGTATTTCTATCCCTTTACCTCTGTGTTGTGTTTCCCCCGTGATGTGTTATGTGTTGTTTAGGCCTCCTTGGATGACCCTTGATACTCTTGTAAGGTCAAAAATACTAGGAGACTATCTCTGTTGTGACCCTTCTTCTATTTGTATCATCATTATTCTAACTTGCTTCTCCTTTATTTTCATCACTGTGTGTTGTGTCTTGGGGGCATAGCATTGCGGTTGGTGACCTGGGGGCACCTTCCTACGTGATGACCCTAAGACACTTATTCTCCTCTCTTGATTTATTGTTTACCTTCTTCTAGTGGTTCTATCTAGATGGCGGATGACAAAAAATAAATAATACTAATATGGACCACGTGTCCCTTCAGTGAGTAAGAAAAAATGGACCTAGTCCATACATAATGATGGGGTTGATATATATTATCCAATGCTTGGCTAGTAGAATCACTCAGTGTAATATTTTGATGATGTATTATATTTGCTAATAAATCATAACAATATAGCTACTCCATGCACTTTGTTTATCTTGGGTCTCGCCTTAGTTATACTCGGTTCTAAGATCTCTGCAGTATAGCCCCACGGTTATACTTGGTTTTTGAATCTGTAGTATAACATTGGCTCTAGATGTGATTATGTTTATGCATTGCTTTTATCATGCGACGTGGTTATTATTTTAGAGAAAAATTTCTAACCTCTTTTCTTACAAGAAATTGTGTGTTTGTGGGAACATTCGGCGATCGTAAAGTACATGCCCCCTTTGGGGGCATGGGCTTTGCGAGAGCTCTTGTTCCCTTGTGTGTTTTCTCTCTACCTTAACATGCTTGATATTGGTACATGATATCAACCACCTTAAGGTGAGGGAATATAAGGTAAGCTATCTGATGATTTTGGTACTAACAAAGTGTGTTTGTAAGCCCTCTGCAGAGGCAGGATGTTGTATCTCCACGTGAGTGCACATCTTTATTTTATATTGCAATGAGAAATCCCTCTATGGAGGTGGGATATTGAGCATATCCTTTTATTTTAAGCCCTTCACAGAGGCAGGATATTGTGCATATCTTTTTATTTAAATCCTTCTATGGAGGCGGGGATGGTGTATCTCTTGAGCTAGTGCACATCCTTTTTATTTTAAAAGTCCTCCGAGTAGAGGGGGTTGGTGTATCCTCCCTTAAGTGTGTCTTTGGCAGTTGGTGTGGCATAAGCCCAACCATCAGGTGTGCCTATAATGTGCCTGAGATGGTGGGGGCTTAGTAATAAGTTCCTTCCATCACCTTGTTAGTCGTGTTTTAGACTTATAGTATGTCTTTGGCACACTAGTAGAATTTTGGCAAATAAATGACTAAGTGACTAAAACTTTTAGTAACAACAACTAAAAATGACTAAATTCTACTAATTTTTTGCAACTCAGCTATAAATGAGTAAATAAACGACTAATTTGGTCATTGACTAAAAAATTATTTAGTCAAAGAAATAAAAATGACTAAATAGTTAGTCACCCAAATACAAATTAGACAAAATTTTAAAAGAACTTTTCAAGAAATTATTGGCGGGATGCATTTCTGCGATTCACCATTCACGTTCTATTGTGCCTTGCACACATGCCCCATTTTTTCAAATGGAGACCCCCTCTTTTGCTTTGGCTTGGAGTCTCAACCTTTGCTACTTATGATGATGAGAAGGTGAATTTGTGCTTAGAATGCAAGATTTGCTCCAAATTTGAGCATTTCACATGATTGGAGTCATTTGATAGTCTTTTGCATTGAAAAGGGTGAGTAATGAGTTGTTAAGTTTCCTAAGGGTTCAAGTCAAGTCATAATTCCATTAGAAGCCAAGTCAAAACCATCTTTTGTGCTAAAAATCACTCTGATGGACTTTTGTGCTAAAATCAAATCCAACCGACCAAGCGCTAAAATGCAAGTCCGTTGACCCAGCGCTAAAATCAATAGTCACCGACTTAGCACCATAAAGATGATCATCTGAATATGTCTGTGATCACCAAATTCCATGCTAAGTCTCGAGGTGTCGAGATCCGTGTAAAACATTGCAAAGGAAGGACCCCAATATCCATTTAAGTTTTTGTGCGCTAAAAATTGAGCCTTCGAACTTTGCACTAAAAGTTCCCTCAACCGACCCCAAAAGAACATAGTCGGTTACTTTGAAAAATCTCGCCGGAACCCAAAGAATCAACTAAGTGCTAAAATCTTGAGCTACTGACCTAGCGCTGAAATCGGTCCTCACTGACTTTGGTAGGATAGCATCAAAAGTCCCGCTAAAGTCAAAAACCTCTAAGATCCCTGCCGACAGCTAACCTTAGTCTAGTGCTAAATTACCAATCTCCTGACTTGCGTGAAAATACCCCCCACTAACATTTGGTCAGTCACGTCTCAATATTGCGCAAGGTTAGACAACATCAAAACTCGCGCAAAGAGCATAATGAAATAATCTAGCGCTTTACCCTTCCGACTTGCATTGAAAACTCGACCAACTGACCTCCTGAGCACTTCCAAGTCAGTCACACCCCAATCCCATGCAAGGTCGGTTGACCCCAAAATCCCTACTAGGTCAGTTGGAACTGAAATCCCCTCTAAGTCAATGACCCCCAAAATTAGCGCTTTTTGGTAGTTTGGCCTGAAAATTAAGTTTTTTAGGAGAAAATTGGATTTTCTTGATGGATTTGAATTACATATCTATTTGTCACATCAATAGGAACATTTTACCAAATTTTTGTAGATTTTTTGGCACGTTTTACGATAATTAATGCTACTACACATGAAAAGTCAATGACCCCCAAAAATCCCACTTTTTGTAGAAAAAACTAGAAAAACATGAAATAAAAGTCCCCAAATGGATTCAAATGACCACAAAAACTTCCTAAATCAATATATAGGTCAAATGGGTACTTGAAAATGGTAAAAAACTTAAAACATCATGCAAAAATCACTAGATTTGTGAAGAGGTCATTCATAGAAAAATGACATTGACAATGAGCTGTTTTTGACTGATCTATGACTGCAAATGGACATGTTTTGATCCAAATTGATGAAAAATGACTTGTTAAGATGAAATTGATGCTTGGTCTTATCAATTGCAGGTCTAAGGGGACAAAGGAGCTTGTTGGAGCCATCCTGGAAGGATGTACACACAAATATGCAGTGCTGACCCAGAAATGCAGAAACTTCATTCTATCAACCAAATTACTACTTCACATGCAAAAGGAAGTCAGTATGATGTCCAAGATGATGGAGATGAGCTACAAGAGCTAGAAGACATTGAAGATCATGCCTATTTCATGGTAATTCTTGTAGATCCAGTCCAATGTCCAAGACATGTTCACACTTGTTCATAGCTGTCCCAACAGTCCAATCATGCAATGATGATCCAACAAGCATCCGGTTGGATACACTTTCACTAAGAATGTGCCACATACACCTCTTGATCTAGTTAGCACTTGAAATCCCATGAATCCACAGCAACTCAAGTTTTCAAGTGTCATGTGACTCTATTTTGGCTTTATTAGGCCTTGAAAATTGACTTTTCATCATATACAACCAAATGGGTATTCATTTTGTCTAGATTCAATGTATTTGCAAGCTGTATTTTATCTTTTTCCTAAATGACAAATGCAAATCTAAAAATGTAACAAACTGATGGATCTCATTAAATGCCATGTAATTTAGACCGTTGGTGTTGAGTTGATCTCCATCGTCCATTGAAAAACTCGGTATGGTGCCTTGTCTATAAAAGGGCCATCATTCTCTCATTGTAACAAGTAAGATTTGATAATGAATTGCCGAGACTTTGCCAAATTATTGTCAATACAAAGCAAGTTTTGCAGGTTGCTAGAAATTTGTGTTTATGTGTTGTCTCATTTTGGTTTTCATGGTTCATATCAATCTCAATTTAATTAGTTGTGCTTTTGCAATGATGGGTAAATGTTAAGATATCTGATGAATGATTTCATCCATACTATTAGTGCTTGCTGATGGTAAGTTGTTGTGTATAGTTAGCCTGGGCCCTATTATTGAATACAGTTTGGTTACTTTCCACTAGTTAAGCCGCACCATTGTCTAGGTTTTTAATGAGTGAATGCAATTTGAAAATCATAAGGATCCTTTGAAGATTGCATCATTTCTTGCAACATTGTAGGCTTCCTATCCTGGTGAAACAGGGAATGGTTTATTGAGAGTATTTGTCTATCTACAACATTTAAGCTAGTTGTGACTGTCACTTAGGACCTCTTATCTCTTCTCTCTCTCCCTGTCCTTTTGCATTTTATTTACATCAAGCTTGGTAGATTTAGGATTTGAGTAACACTTAAGTACCTATCTACTAAAATTTTAGACTTCATAGTCTGAACCACGTAGGGTTTCTGCACTTGGATTGCTGCCATCTTTCATAAACCCTGCATCTTATGTAAGACCCCTTGTTGGTACAAATAGTACATACCACTGAGTCATTCCAAGCAAGCTAAGACCTAGCTATATTATCCTTGGGGCAATCCTATCTTGGATAGTATACCTTTTTCAAGAGAGGTGTGATACTAGTAATCATACCTACGTTGTTGTGTGCTAAAAACACCATCAACATAATTGGCGCTAGAAGGAGGGCTGACCAAAGCCATTGCTGAAACAAGACATTGCTCCATTCATTAAAGATCCTTTGTTTGGTTGAGTTCATCTGCATGCCCTTCTCTTCTAACATAATCAACAGAATTGGCGCTAGAAGGATGGATGACCAAAGCCATTGCTGAAACAAGACATTGCTCCATTCATTAGAGATCCTTTGTTTGGTTGAGTTTATCTGCATGCCCCTCTCTTCTAACACAATAAATAGAATTGGCACTAGGAGGGTAGAATGGTGATTATGATGCAGGTTTTTAGTTTTGTTGGTTCATTACACATGCTCAAATGAAATGAATGTACAGAAAATTCTGATCCAATGGATACACAGACAGGTTTTAGTCATGAGACTCCTTCATTCCTCAGAACATTGTCACAACAGTCATATCATGAAGAGAACTTCCAAGTGAACATCCCACTTTTCAAAGAAGTGCTAGATAGGAAGATTAGAGTGAAGTATCCTCCATTAACTTTGCTTGATTTTATTTCACCTCAAGTCTGTACTATACATCCTAGAGAGCTGCATGACAAGATTGACTGTTTAACTTTCCTCCAAAGGTTGGATCTGCACTTAAAAGGACTACTCCCTATCTTTGAGATGTACAAGCCTGAAGTGGGATATAGGCATGACAGACATATTCATATTCAGAGTAAGACCTCACAAGGAGTTGCAACACAGATGGATGCATATGCGTGTGATCATGTCTCAGTTGAAAACATCCAAAGAACTAAGGCGACAGAGGCTATAAATCCACCATTCATAGTTGATCATAGTCAAAAGGGTCACCCAACTAAGAAGTATACAGTCCCTGATTGTTTAAAACCTAGTTTTCATTCACTAGACCTTCTAGCATGGTTGAAGCCCAGTTTTCAGTTACAAGATAGTGAACAGAACAATGTACAAGATCAAATTTCTGCTACTAGGGATGTTGATAAGAGGAATGATGAATCAGATTTAATGAACAATCATGTTGGGGAAGCAGATCAACAATCAAATGCTTCAAAAATATCAAGTTCTGAGTCTAAATTTGCTGCCATAGAGATGTAGAACAATAGTTCATTACAGTTGGCTGACAATTCTGAATATGAACAATAGTTAGATCAGGTCAAATATATGTAGGAACAAGAAAAAATTAGTCCCCCAAATCAAGAAAAATCATGGACAACAGGGCAGGAAGAGCTCCAACCAGATTTTCTAGTGAAAAATGATCAAGTTCTCGACTGTATCAGCCTAGTAAATCATCATGATCGGCCATATCAGGTTGATATAATTGCTGCATAAGGGTCTCAAGCTTAGTCAAATGAAGAAAAGCAGGAAAATGCACCACTCCAAGACAACATTGACATCTTAAATCCAGCTATGCAAGAAGAAAGAGACCTTGTTGCTGCTGTAGACAGTGAATTGCCAACCCAATGCCAACCCTTAATTCAAACAGGAAGATTGCTCATTGGTGCAGAGGAAGTTGCTTCAGAGCATATGACTGATTTTGGTGAAGTAGATTCAAGTATAACACATATTCATCAAGCTAATCCTATTTATACTTGCATTGAAGAAGGTCTCCACATGGTTGATGTTGATCAAATGATAAGAAATGAGGGCAAAAGTCTACAATATGAGAATAAAAATCAAACAGTCATGCAAAACGATGGCCTGGAAGTTTTTTCATGTCAATCACTTGATCACATTATTGAGTTGATATCAAGAATGAGCAAAGATATGCTGCTGGATGGGAATTCACCACATATGACAGACTTTGCCTTGACTGATTCATGTAGAGTTCATCCAGATGATCCACATGCTCAATAAGGGTGTCTAGACTTCCTGTTTGCTTGGGAGATTGCTGTAGCATTTAGTGATCTAGAGGTATTTGATGCACACGATATGACCCAACATGAACTCAGACCTCCTGAAGGTGCACAAGTCAGTGGTACAATGTAGCAAGGTGATGAACTTATATCTCTAACTGATGGAACTACAAATCAGGTTGTATCTTCCCTCTTCTCACTTGGTTTTGACAGTTATCAATTGGATTATGGTGATTTAAGTAAGACAACTTGCATTTGGATTGATCATGGCCATAATGAGCTACCCCAATTGCTGATCCTACATGATTGACACCCTAAACATGAACCTAGCATGCCTCTACCTCACTTTTCAGAGTAGAAAGATGAATTTGCCAGACTTAGGACATTAACCTGCACCTTGTTACTCCTGTATGTCCTAAGAAATAAGTCACGAGGGAGTGTAAATACTTGCTGCCCAAAGTTTTTGTACATAGTCTTGGTAGTTTCTAGTTAGGTTTTGGTAGTTTCTTGTTGTTCTAGTTTAGTCTCTTCTTTCTGTTGCTACTTTTCCTTAGTTGTTAGCTGTTGGTAGTTGTTAGTTGTTGCTTTTTGCATGTTTTGCTTTGGTTAGAGTAGTTTGCTTTGTTTGGGTTAGTTGCTTACTTGCCTTGCTTTTTGCTTCTACACTTGCTTTGCTTGGGTTCTCCATTTCTTGAATATGGTGGCAGTTGTGCAGACTTGCAAGTGCTTCTTTGTTGGGTAAGTGATTTAGAATTTTTCTTTGAGAAGTTGAAGCTTCTACTTAGGTCTTATTGTGGCTTCCATGGTTAGGCTTAGATGGTATGATGCTTGTTCATGAGAAACGAGTCATTAGTTGGTGCACTTGAAGTATTTTCTAACCATATATCTTTCACACTCTTAAGTGATCCTGAAGTTCCTAAGCGAGTCTTGGTGATCTTGCATTAAGTGAAAAATCTAAGGTCCACCTTTGCCACCATCAAGAGTCCACACCTAGCTAGCTGAGTTATCACAAAGGTAGCGGTATTGCATTGTACTCTGCCAATTTAAGCTTAATGAAATATCAATCAATCGAAGAAAGAAAGAAACACAGAAACATCACATTTACACACACCATAACTTAGTTAGATGGACAATCAAGTAAACTCTACCAGGGCTATGGACGCCTGATTGGTAGTGGCACTCTGCTTGAGTGGAATTCCAAGACAAACCCGCTGGGGCTAAGATGCTCGTTGGCAGTGGCACAATGTCCAGGTAGTTCATGAGGTGTGTACTAATCACGTAGCTTAATGCAAAGGATCTGAGATGAGCTTAGTCACCAAGGGATGTGAATTAATGTAACTACACACACTCAGGTTTTCAGGCTATGGATGGTTGCACTGGTTAGTGATCTTTATTTCTTTGATATTGTATCATGCAGTCTAGTCTAATATGTGGGAAACACAGGGATTCTAGGTTCAAAACTGACATTTATCTTTGAAATGCTCTGGAGCATTTCCCAGTAGAGTCGCCATTTGTTGTGGCTTGCACACATGCCCCATTTTTTCAAATGAAGTCCCCCTCTTTCGCTTTGGCTTGGAGTCTCAACCTTTGCTACTTATGATGATGAGAAGGTGAATTTGTGCTTAGAATGCAAGATTTGCTCCAAATTTGAGCATTTCACATGATTGGAGTCATTTGATAGTCTTTTGCATTGAAAAGGGTGAGTAATGAGTTGCTAAGTTTCCTAAGGGTTCAAGTCAAGTCATAATTCCATTAGAGGCCAAGTCAAAACCATCTTTTGTACTAAAAATAACTCTGATGGACTTTTATACTAAAATCAAACCCAACCGACCAAGCGCTAAAATGCAAGTCCGTTGACCCAGTTCTAAAATCAATAGTCACCGACTTAGCACCATAAAGTCAATTGTCTGACTAGGTCCGTGATCACCAAATTCTGTGCTAAGTCTTGAGGTGTCAAGATCCACGTAAAACATTGCAAAGGAAGGAGCCTGATATCCATTTAAGTTTCTGCGCGCTAAAAATTGAGCCTTCTAACTTTGCGCTAAAAGTGCCCTCAACTGACCCCAAAAAAACAAAGTCAGTCGGTTACTTCAAAAAATTACATCAAAACCCAAAGAATCGACTAAGCACTACAATCTTGAACTACTGACCTAGCACTGAAATCGGTCCTCACCGACTTTGGTCGGATAGCATCAAAAGTCCCACTAAAGTCAGCAACCTCTAAGATCCCCGCCGATGGCTAACCTTAGTCTAGCGCTAAATTACCAATCTTCTGACTTGTGAGAAAATACCCCCCATTGAGCTTTGGTCAGTCACCTCTCAAAATTGTGTAAGGTTAGACGACATCAAAACTCGTGCAAAGAGCATAATGAAACAGTCTAGCGCTAAAACTTACCCTTTCGACTTGCGCTGAAAACTTGACCAACTGACCTCCTAAGCACTTCCAAGTCAGTCATACCCCAATCTTGTGCAAGGTCGGTTGACCCCAAAATCCCCACTAGGTCAGTTGGAACTGAAATCCCTGCTATGTCAGTGACCCCCAAAATCAACGCTTTTTGGTATTTTGGCCTAAAAATTGAGTTTTTCAAGGAGAAAATTGGATTTTATTAATGGATTTGAATTGCATATCTATTTTTTACATCATGAGGAACATTTTACCAAGTTTGTGTATTTTTTAGTACATTTTATGATAATTAATGCTACTGCACATGAAAAATCTGTGACCCCCAAAAATTCACTTTTTACAAAAAAAATAGAAAAACATGAAATAAAAGTCCCCAAATGGATTCAAATGACCGCAAAAACTTCCTAAATCAATATATAGGCCAAATGGGTACTTGAAAATGGTTAAAAACTTAAAAAATCATGCAAAAATCATTGGATTTGTGAAGAGGTCGTTCATAGAAAAGTGACATTGACAATGAGCTGTTTTTGACTGATCTATGACTACAAATGGACATGTGTTGATCCAAATTGATGAAAAATAACTTATTAATATGAAATTGATGCTTGGCCTTATCAATTACAGGTCTAAGAGGACAAAGGAGCTTGTTGGAGCTGTCTTGGAAGGATGTACACATAGATATGCAGTGCTGACCTAGAAATGCAAAAACTTCATTGTATCAACCAAATTGCTGCTGCACATGCAAAAGGAAGTCAGTATGATGTCCAAGATGATGGAGATGAGCTACAGGAGCTAGAAGACATTGAAGATCATGCCTATTTCATGGTAATTCCTGCAGATCTAGTCCAATGTCCAAGACATGTTCACACTTGTTCATAGCTATCCCAACAGTCTAGTCATGCAATGATGATCCAACAAGCATCCAGTTGGATACAGTTTCAATAAGAATGTGCCACATACACCTCTTGATCCAGTTAGCACTTGGAATCCCGTGAATCCACATCAGCTCAAGTTTTCAAGTGACATGTGATTATTTTGGCTTTATTAGGCCTTAAAAATTGACTTTTCATCATATACAACCAAATGGGTATCCATTTTATCCAGATTCAATGTATTTGTAAGTTGTACTTTGTCTTTTTCCTAAAGGACAAATGTAAATCTGAAAATGTAACAAACTAATGTATCTCATTAAATGCCATGTAATTTGGACCATTGGTGTTGAGTTGATCTCCACCGTCCATTGAAAAAATCAGTATGGTGCCTTGTCTATAAAAGGGCCATCATTCTCTCATTGTAACAAGTAAGATTTGATAATGAATTGCTGAGACTCCGCCAAAATAGAGTTAATACAAAGCAAGTTTTGTAGGTTGCTGGGAATTTGTGTTTACGTGTTGTCTCATTTTGGTTTTCATGGTTCATATCAATCTGAATTTAATTAGTTGTGCTTTTACAATGATGGGTAAATGTTAAGATATCTGATGAATGCTTTGGTCCATACTATTAGTGCTTGCTGATGGTAAGTTGCTGTGTATAGTTAGCCTGGGCCCTATCATTGATTACAGTTTAGTTGCTTTCCACTAGTTAAGCCACACCATTATCTAGGTGTTTAATGAGTGAATGCAATTTAAAAATCATAAGGATCCTTTGAAGATTGTATCATTTCTTGCAACATTGTGATGGTTTATTGAAAGTATTTGTCTATCTGCAACATTTTACCCAGTTGTGACCGTCATTGAGGACCTCTTATCCCTTCTCTCTCTCCCTCTCCTTTTGCATTTTATTTACATCAAGTTTGGTAGATTTAGGATTTGTGCAGCACTTCATTACCTATCTGCTAAAATTTTAGACTTCACAGTCTGAACCACGTAGGGTTTTTGCACTTGGATTGCTGCCATCTTTCATAAACCTTGCATCTTATGTAAGACCCCTTGTTGGTATAGCTGGTACATACCATTGAGTCATTCCAAGCAAGCTAAGACCTAGCTGTATTATCCTTGGGGTAGTCCTAACTTGGATAGGATACCTTTTTCAAGAGAGGTGTGATACCAACAATCATACCTGCATTGTTGTGTGCTAAAAATGCCATCAACACATTCATTCCAACATTTTTCGCTATCTGCATTGCTATCATACCCTTTTCTGTATCTTCCTTCTGTTTGCACTCAAATCTCCAACTCCTTACTGAATATCACTATCGCCATCACACTCTTCACTTGCAAGCACTCTAACATGCTCTTCATGCACTCAGCTTGGAATATCTCTGACCGTTCAGAGCTGCTTGTGGCAGACTCACTCAAAAACAAAAGGTCAGAAATATAGAGATCAAAGTACTTTCCTAGAGCTACTTCACACTAAGGCATTTTGAGTTATAGTAGCTACTTGCATGGGCAATAAAGAGGAGAGGACCTTGAGACTTTTGAAAAGGCGGGCAAGGAATTCAGAGTTTGTTGCAACAAATTTGAATTCAGAAAGGCCCTCTATAGTGAAGTAAGATTTGGGGACACCCTCTACAGCAAATTTAGAGGTACTTCGAAAGCCTCATTATATTTATAAACACAAAATCTATAGCTTTGTGATTGGCAATTTACAGTAGTTGCAATCTACTACTCTTTATAATGTTCTTTTACAATCTTGCCACTATTCTGCTTCATAATGTGTTCGAACTAAATATTTAATAAAATTTGGGTGTCATTGCCAAAATAGAATTTCCTCAAACAATTTTGATACATTTTCACTACAAGCACAAACTATCCTTGTGAAAAGCAAACATGTGCTAGATTTACCCACACATTAGGCATCTGAACAAAGATGTTTCCTGCTGCAACTTCTTGTACCTATGTAAAAATTTCCTTTACAATATCAAATTAACCCCTTTCATCTAGCACAATGGCTGCCCCATTTGCAGCATAAACATTTCCTGGTCTCTGTGCTAACACTTTACAATATAGTTCTCTAGCCTTCTCAAGATGTTGTGCCTCCACCTTTGGATCCCTCCTCTCATTGCGAAAAGATGCAAAATAATTCCAATTTCCAAGTGAAATGTCAACATAAGAATTATTTGCATCTAATTCACTTTGTGTAGCTTTAATTGTTTCTTTTTCTTTAAGCCAGTCATCTATTTTTAGTTCCATTTTTCCAAGCATAGATAAAGCATTTGATGAGTTTTTTATCCACCTTAAGTGCATCCCCAATCAATTCTAGGCTTAGTTGGATCTCATTCTGAGCCTGAGCCATGGCTGCAAGACGTAGATATGCATCCACATAATCATGAAACTTGAACAATATTAGCCTGTATAAAAGATTTTCTTTTTCAGTATCATGTAGATGTTCAAACAACCTAGCAAGATTAAATAGTGTTCTGACTTTATCCCATGGTAGCTTAAGTGAAACACCAATTTCTTCTAGTGAATGGAAGAATTCCATATCCTTAAAGAGCACAGGAAAAACTACAGAATTGGTACTGGGGCTTTTATTTATGAATTCAACCCAAATACCATTTCCTAATGCCTCCATAAAGGTTTGTTGAGCCAACTCTAGTTCATCACGCTCAAAATGAAGAACCCCAATGTTGTTTAACAATTGAATGGGTACTTGTTCTCTGCTCTTCTTCATAAGAGACTTTGATGTCTTAAGAGAATCTAAGGCTGCACTGGGGTCTGATGATATTAATAACTCACCCATCTTGATAAATGCATGGGCATCACATGGATCTATGCGAGTTGCCTTTCTTAAAATTTCCAAAGCCTTCTCTTCTTGCCCTTGCTGAGCATATATATGGCATAAAGCTTTTAAGCTCTCATAGTTCTCAGGGTGGACCTCTAGAACCTTTTCAAAATTTGAGAGAGAACTCTTAAGATCTCCCAACTTCAATTGAACCTGTCCAAAAAATCCTATGGCCTTTGGCTTTCCTTAACTGATGCCATGTAGTAGCAGCTAGTGGTGTCATAATCACCTTTACTATGATAAGATTGTGCAAGATTATAATATGAATGAAATTTCATGAGAGGGTGGTTAGTTGAAACAAGAGCTATCTCAGTCAAGGGCTCTACACATCTTTTTCATTCCTTCATGAATACTACCTTTTTCACTAAATGTGAGAATCCTACAAGTAAAAAATGTACAAAACTGACCACAGATATTTATGTAGAGGTAGAACATGATGTAGAGGAAGGACTCACACACAATAACCTTGACACATCCCAAACAAAGTTTCAATACACTTGATGCAAATCTACACCCTTGTTCATTCTTGACAATTTTCTCCTAAGCCTAAAACATGGAAACAACACCACCCTAGCGACACTCAATCATTGAAGACAATATGGAATATGGGCAGCTTGGTTTATTCAAACCTATTACAACATCTTCTAGGGGTTTCCAAACATACATGACCTAACCAAGTGATTAACACAATGATTTATGTAATTTAGGTCTTACTGCCACTAGGTGCATTCAAGGTGATGACTCCAGACGAAGGTAAGAACACTTGTCATATGAATTCCCAGGCTTGTTTAGGCCCTAACAACATGCCACTATGATTCTTCGCCCCTCCATTGACATATAGTGCATAGATTATTTAAAGCAACAAAGAACCTAGGGTTTTAGGACTGTCTCACAACAAATATGCACATAGTTAATCATATCTTCTTCACACGTGCTATTCATGAGTTGTCCTCTTGTAGGGATGTGGATAGGCATGGGACAGAGATTTCCACCAAACTTTCAAGATTTTTGGATGGTGGAAACTTTGCCCATGATCAAATTTTGCTCCTTGAAACCCTAGGTAGGGTTTAGACCTACACTCACTAAAAATGCAATATCTTGCACAAAACTTGATGAAATTCTACCAAACCAAATGCATTCGAAAGCTAGATTTTTGTTGCTAATGGATTTTTGTTTCTATGTGTAGAACATTACAGATGGATCAACATCAAAGGTTGACTACGGATCAATACCATGCATTTGATGAGAGAGTAGCCAATGAGAGTGACATGGACAAATATCCATGTCCATGTAAAGACTGTCATGGTGGAAAGGTGAGAAAAAGAAACCTGATTCTTTGACATATGATAAGATATAGGCATAGTGGTATAAGCCCTTGGGATTATAATTATTATGAAGATATGATAGAATTGCAGAGTGTGAAAGATGAAGAGGCAACAAACATAGATGAAGTGGCACCAAAAATAGATGAAGAGGCAACAATGTTAGACAAAGGGTTTGAAGTTGATAGAATGTTGAATGAGGGTCTAGATGATGATTGGGCCAAGTCGATGGAGGATGCTTTAAAGCATGTGTATGCTAATTGCAAGTTAAGTCATTTGATAACAATCCTTCAAATTCTTAACTTGCAAGTGGTGCATGGTTGGACAAATGAGAGTGTAGATCAGTTATTGGCATTATTAAGTTTGTTATTACCACCTGACTTCACATTGCCAACAAAACAAAGCCAATGTAAAAATCAAATTGCTAAGCTATGCTTAGGGTATGAAAACATCCACACATGTGACAATGGTTGTGTATTATTTCGCAATAATCTTGCAAGTGAGAGTGAATGTCCAAAATGTCATGAAGTGAGGTATAGACAAGGGTTGAAATTAGATGTGGTTCCTAGAAAGGTTCTTTTCCACTTTCCAATAATCCCACAATTACTCCGAATGTATCGGTGCAGAGACATTGCTGAACTTATGTAATGGCATGCCCAAAATAAGAGCACCGATGGAAAACAATGACATGTGCCTGATTCTAAGACATGGATGGAATTTGATAACAGATGGCCTAATTTTTCTCAAGATCCTCGTAATATAAGGTTGGGTTTGGCTCTAGATGGGGTGAACCCATTCTCAGATCAAAGTACTAAATGGTCAACTTGGCTAGTGTTTTTCATAAATTATAACTTTCCTCCATGGTTAGCAACTAAACCATTTTTCTTAATGCTATAATTGATTATACCAGAAAGAAAAGTGTGACTTCATATACAATAGATGCTTATCTAGAGCCATTATATGATGAGCTAATGGAATTGTGGAAAGGAATTGAAGCAATTCAATCTTTAAGGGATGGTCATTCAATCAAATTCACTTTAAGAGCTTCCTTATTGTTTACGATTCTTGATCTTGCTGCATATGGCACATTGTCTGGTCTCAGTGTTCATGGATACCATGGATGTCCTTGCAACTTTATGGATTTTGTGAGGCACTCAAGAAGTTTGCGTAAGTGTATTTATTATGGACATCGTGCTTACCTTAAAATGGATCATCCATATCGTCGACAAAAAACATGTTTCAATGGTCAAGAAGAGAATCGTGAAGCACCATTGCTAATAACAAGTGATTACATTGTTGAGAATGGACAAAAAAGAATGTCATTTATTGAAAATGATAAGATTGCTGGTAGTAGATATGATCCATGTAGTGAAAGCGGTGTAAAACAGTTGTGCATATTCTATAAGTTGCCATACTTTAAGGATATAGCCATTAGGCATACTGTTGACTTTATGCATACTGAGAAAAATATAGCCTATGCTATTATAGAAACTCTTTTTGGTGCTTTTGATACTATTTCATCATGTGAAGACTTTCGACAACTAAAGATTTGTCAAAATATTTGGGTTGAAAAATGTGCCGATCAAAAATATAGAAAACCTAGTGCTTCTTATGTATGGACAAAGGAACAACATGCACAATTCTTACAGTTGTTGTCTCATACTCGCTTTCCCACTGGATATGTAAATAGTAGTATTAGAAGCCAAACTGACATTAATGGCTTAAGAGGCCTCAAGACCCATGACTATCATGTCATAATCGAGAATATTTTACCTATTGTGGTAAATATATCAAGTTTGGAAAAGGGGCCAAGATTGGCAGTTATAAGGTTTGGCCTACTATTAAAGAGAATGAGTTTAAATGTATTAGATCCATCAAACTTTGATAGTTTGAGGGAGGAGGTTGTTGAAGCCCTTTGTCTATTGGAATGGGAATTTCCACCAACAATCTTTAACATTTCTATGCATCTTTTCATACATCTAGAATATGAACTAGAGCATTGTGACCCAGTAAGAATGAGATGGATGTATCATATAGAACGATATATGAAGGTTTTGAGAAAAAATGTTCATACTAGGGAAAAACCAGAAGGCAGCATGTCCGAGGGATATTCAATGCAAGAAGCCATGGGATTTTGCACATAATATATGAAGGATTTTAAAAATGTTAATCGACATGTATGGGATGATGATGAAGATGAAAGAGTTGCAGGTGAAGCATTAGAAGTCAATGGATGTCACTTCAAGCTAGCACATCAAGAAAGAATTTCTAATCTTACTGGCAATGCAGATGATTATGATGATGTTTTGTCACCTTAACTAGCCTGTCACCTTAAGAGGTT
Source organism: Cunninghamia lanceolata (assembly GCA_027924645.1). NCBI lineage: Eukaryota > Viridiplantae > Streptophyta > Pinopsida > Cupressales > Cupressaceae > Cunninghamia > Cunninghamia lanceolata. The sequence continues at coordinate 5,130,588 of BSBN01000623.1, forward strand.
AGCTTAACACCTAAACTTTGGTTATATGTATGATGTAATTTATTATTGAATGTAATAATGAGTCTAGGTATGCTTATTCACTGTTGTTTTACTGATACATTTCTGAATGTAATCATCATTATTCTGCTGGTACATTGTATACAAAACATGAGATGTTCACTGTTGATTTGAAGTGCGTTTAAAGTTAGGTTCAATCATTCTTCTTAGTTTTCTTACTTTGGTTGAAATTAATTTTGTTTAGTTAGAATATAATTTCTTGTTTGTCCTATATGTTTTCTAGATGCTAGACTTTTCTTGTGTGTCCTAGATGATAGCTTTAGTTTGTAATACAGATTCTAGCCTCCATATGCATTGAGTATGCTTGTGTGAAGGAAACAATGACGAACATTTGTGATTTAATAATACATATAGATATCTTGTCATGCCTCAACTTTTATGCAAAATAAACCATACACAACCACAAAAATTTTCTTTTTATATGCTAGTACTACTAAGGTAAAGTCAAGTGTTGAAGTTGATCTAGTTTAATGACATCAAGTTTACGATGTTATTTTGTCACTTTAACTATCCTAGTTGCTTTTTACTTTAAGTGTTTCAAATTGAGATATATAAAACAAAACATGCTAGTACTTTACACACGAGGATAGGAATGATTGTAAAATCTGATACAACAATGTATACTACACCCTTGACTCTTATACAATTTAGAGTACAAGAGAAAATATAATTGATACAATTGTTTATAAATTGAGTCTAATTTAACTTATTCTAAGAACCCTAACTTAACATTTCAACATTCCTTGGAGCCTTATTTCTTGAACCTTGTAACTTGTACATGAATATTAGAGTAAATAATTCTAGGGTCATGGTCCACATATGTTCTTACAACTTTTCATATAATAACACTATATGGCTTAGGTTTACAAAAAAATTAAAACTAACATATTGTAAAAATTATCTTGATAAAATCTAATAATTTACCTAACATGGTAAGAGGTCTATTTCTATTAAAATTCGAAATAATAGTTAACGTTTAAATTTGATCTAGAAAATTTAACTATAAATCAATAACATGTAAATTGCTTATTCTAAATTCATCATAACAAAATAAGAAAATTATCATAGATAACTTATCACCTCATTATATTTTATATTTCTAAAATAGAGTGAATGATTTCAAAATCGATCCAAAGTAATATTTAATCACTAGATTTTTGTTAAAGTTACACTCATTACCAAATTCTTAATCCCCTTTTTCTTTGTTTTCCTTTACAAGATTCTAAATAGAACTACTTTATACGTAACACAAGAACTAAAATTAATCTTTCTGAGGTAGTTTGGTTTTGCAGTTCATGCCCTATCCATGAATTTTCATTATGCCTACATTTCAAGTGTGGTAGTTACATTAACTAGATTTGCAAGAACTTAGTTATGGGAGTCAGATGAAAGGATCCAAATTATGACACTATCTTGAAATCGTTGTAAGGTTCATAGTTGATCCTACATGCAAGCATAGTCTTGAAGTTTGGTTTTACACTGGCCAATACATTTGTTTGGATGTTCTAGTGGCTGGTCTGTCACTTTACTTAAATATCATCCACTTCAATGGTCAAACACTCAATAACAATTTTACACGTCATTCACAATAGAAAGTGGTAAATATTTGCCCTATTTTTATTGGTCCAAATTAACCTTTGACTATTGAAATGGATGATATTTAAGAACAGCCCTGGTCTGTTGGTGTTGGAAATAAGCCACACCCAGACCGACGATGGATTGGTCCAAGAGGGGCCAATAGCTTAGTGGTAGAGCACTCCAGCAGCGAATGGAAGGTCCTAGGTTTGAGTCCTAGTTGGTCCATGTCTCAACATGATATTAGAGCCAGGCCCAGGGTAAGCAGCTTAAGGGCGGGTGTTGGTGGTAGAGCACTCCAGCAGCGTATGGAAGGTCCTAGGTTCGAGTCCTAACTGGGCCATGTCTCAACTTGGTCAACAATATATTTCATTTTGCATGTGAAAACATTACAGTGTTTGGCACAATACTTCTATCCTTCCATTTTTCAAAAGCTTTCATTTGGCACAAGCAGGGATCATGCCGGAAAATAAAAACTGATCGGGTTAGAGACCTAACTGTCAAATGGGACATACATCTAGATAAGCTTATTATGAACAGCAGATGCAAATCGCCATGAGTGATGAAAGAGTGGACGTTTTTCCCTGTGAAAGCGCATTCTTGAGAATGCCGGTCTGCAATAGTTAAAGTTACGTAGAGTAGTCTTAAATAAAAATGTGAGGCGTCACCTTTAATTGGCCTTGTTGGGCGTCCATATCCTGTCCCCAAACAGGCAGCAGGTTGATAGGATGATGGCAAAGGTTGCGGAGTCTGGTAATTTTTTTTACCTGCCCATTACATTACTTAAAAGTTTATAAACCCCTTTCCAATAAATCTGTTTCATACGTATCCTGCGGCCATCGTAATCCATGAGATTTCACCTCTTCGAGGCGTTCTGTCCACAGTTCATGGGCTTTTCCTATGCTTCCACAATTTACATTAAAGTATGCCAGAATATGCAGACCAAGGAGGAAATAATGGTAAAGATTGTGAAATCCCATCTTTCAAACTAAATAGACAAATTGAAGTTAGAAGAATGATAACATTGCTTTTATATTCTCAATGCCAAAGACTTCGTTTAATTCATACGTGATTCAATAATATTGTTCAATAAATATGTAAGATCAGAATGGATGTATTGAAAACAATTAATTTCACGTTAATCAACAACATAATGTTTATAATTCCCAGATAAAGGATATCCGTCAATGCAGATTTAAAATCATCTTTAATGAACACGAGATTTTATTTCTTTCAAATACATGCTTTTCTTCAACCAGTAGCAATACAATCAAAACATTGTTCTCAAAAAAAATTATGAACTTTCTTAGTGCATAAGCACATTATGAACCAAGATCATAAATCTACATGGTTGTTCTATCCAAATGATTTGCACGACTTCAAAATCATCTTCAGCCTCCATATGAGAACCTGAAAATGAAACAAAACAACAATATACCAATAATGCTCCACCCATCTAGAGGGTTGTGAAACAACCCACCACCGAGCATGGGGTAATCACTTAGCCACCCGAAGTCACTCAATCCATACACATGTGCAACCACAATGTTCCCATATACAAAAGACAACACATTTCTATCACATAGGTTTACCTTAAAGGAAACCATTTAGGGGGAGTATGGGCTCAACCAAACATGGGGAACAAACTATATCATATTCTCCACTCGATCCACACCCTTATGCCTCCCGTATATATATATATATTTGCAAAATGCAAGGGGATACTCATATCCCGTAGACATAAGGGTACTCATACGTCGGTAATGGCCATTACCTGAATGGAATACTCATATTCCAAAATGAAAAGCCCCAATGCGAGGGAGCTACTCCCACTCAAATCCCTGTACATGGAGGACCAAAGCTCCTCTATACAAGAGGGGGTCACCTCCCCTAAGAAAATAAAACACAAAAGTGACACAAATACATACCCCAAAATTTGTCACATCAAAGATAAAAATTACAAAACCCAAAACAACCCTCATATCAAGTTTTCCTTTTGTAAACACACAACAAATTATGAAGAAATATCAAAGAAGAAGAATACCTCAAATTGCTATAATCCCAATAATGGTAGACTCTATTGAATGGTTGGTCTCCTTCTCTCCCCAACAATCTCCTCCTTCCTCCTTCTAAGAACTCCCAAAAGCCAATTCAAGATCCCCCAAGTGAAAACAATAAAATAAGCAAGGTAACACCCCCCCTCCCCCCCTCCTATCCATGAGGAAGAGGTTTTTAAAGAAAAAGAAGAAATAGCTTCCTCACATAACTACCTCAACCACTTAACCAACCTCCCTTTTTCGTCACTGTTATGAGTGGGGAGAAAATAAGGGTTAAAACACTTTTTAAAAGATTACAATTAACAAAAATAGCCTTCCCACCTATTCTCTTATGACCTAGGCTAACTTTTTGCACATTAAACACACCCTATAACCCTCTAAACACACTTTTAAATGCATTTTTCTAAAATTTGAAATTTCAAAACTCACATAAAACATAATCACTTAAGACATGGTGCACACCATACATGGAACCCATTAACTCCACTTAAAACAAACAATTTTAAAACCCATAGAAACATATGTTGAGATCTCATTTCACACAACTTAAAGTGGCTAAGTGATTCCTCTCACTTCCATTGGTATTAGAAATCCTTGTTCACTCAACAAGATGTGTTAGTATAATCGAATTTTCCACATATACATATAAATCAAATAAAATAAATCATTTTGCATTTCAATACAAATCAACTAATCTAACATAAGATATCATGTATGATTCTCCCTTTTAAACTCATTAGTCAAATAACCATACCAAGACTATTACATGCACACTATAAACATAACATCCATCAATATCGTTTAAGAAATATAAAAGTGCATTATCATCATCATAAATACTTTGAGTATTCAAATGTATCAGAATGTATCAAGTACATCATAAGTAAAATACAAAGGCACATAATAGGGGGTCTCACATATCTTAACATTAGGTGAACTAAGCCTCCTCATTACAAACAAAGAAATGATCTCTTAGATATCTTAACCATAATTTGAGCACCAGATTAAATCATCTTCTCCATTGATTGCTTCAAATAGATATTAAAATATAACAGAAATCTCCTCATATATGTTTCTATAAATGCCTATGATGATGATATCAAAATTCGGTCTTGGTTTCTCCTTTATAAGAGAAGCAACAAGCTTCAGACCGTTACAAAATATGGCATCTTTTCAAAATTCATGCCTCTCCGTATAAACTAAACATTAATTTTTCTTAAAACATAATTAAGAGAAAACAGAAAAAGTAGACTATTGATTGGAAGCCCACAACACTTGCAATACACTTGTAGTCTATTAATCAACATAGGAGACCCGTGATCATCCTGATTTGGCAAAGTACCCCTCTCCATGATAGAGTGGTTGAAGGCTCGGTTCTTCCACTACAACATCTTCAAGGCCCTATTATTCTGGAGGAGCCAAATACTCTTGCTCCCATTGGTATACTGTGTAGTCATGAGGCCATGATGCTCGTTGCTCCCCTACATGTATAGCCTATCTATTCATCAGCTCAAAGATACTTCTCCTTCCATTGAAACATAGCAAAATCAGTAGGCCACTTATAATCTTGAATTTGGAGCAAGTTGGCCTGGTGATCCTTCCACCTTTTGTCTAGCAATGCTTTGACATCAATTACAAACTTTGTATATCCAGCATCCAAAGCAATTACTCTATCCAGAATGATGTTGAAGCTGAGAATATTGATATCTTCATCCTTTTTCAAAAATTCCATGACCTTAGAAATTGTATGACCAAATTAATCCTTCCATGCATCAAAATCCTTGATCTTTTCATCCTCTGTTAGGATTGATGGAATGAACTAGTGTCTGAAAGTGGCAAAAGAATCAATCTTTGCTTGCATTCTTTGATTCTCACCGTTCACACACTGATACTCATCCAATATCATCTTGATCATTTTCTCTGTTGGCTTTAGAGCTGTTGGAGCATCTTGATTCCATTGTAGAACTTTACACAGAGTGATCAGTGTGTGATGTGTTGACTGCCATCTTTGATACAAGGGATCTAAAATAGAAAAATTTACTTTCAACCATTCCATGACCTAAGACAAGGAAGAATAGCATTCATGCACATCTCTCAACTTGTCAACAACTATTTTCATTCTATATTCCAAAACTTTCTCAAACACTTCAAGAATTTTCAATTTTGCCTCATTCTTTGTTTCTCATTTTGGCTTTTCAATTCCTCAATTTCTTTTTCCAACTTTAATTTCAAAATATTGAATTGTTCAGCAGTCATTGTGGTATCACCAGTCTCTTGTGGCACACATGTTTTAAATGGCACAATGGCTTGAATCTAAGAACTCTCACCCTTTAGTTGTTTTTTTAGGTTTACATTTTCAAGATACAATCTATTTACCTCATCATTCATCTCCATCTGAGTTATCTCATAATCAAAGAATCTTTGCTCTAGCTTTATAACAGTAGCTCATGTAAACATTGTAGTATGCATAGTGAGGGTAGCTGCTTCAGTTGTTGATGTGTCCTGGAATGTCTTGACCACAGTTGTTCCCCTTATTTCTTGGACCACATCAAGTAATCTTGGTTTGCTGGTGTTCTTTTGTGTTGCCCACATTGCCAAAGTCTCTATTTTTGGATTGAAATCACAACCACCGACACCTTCCTCATTGTCAAAATTAGAAACTAGCATGGGGTCATCTTGATTCCTAACTTGGTCGAACAAAAACATTTTCTTCAACTCAAGCTTGGGAATGATCAACATGTTTCTCCTTAATACCATTTATCTAGCCTCATCAGGGCTGACACTTATTTCATCTATTTTCATATTCTTGAAAGTTTGTGAAACAATTTGCTCATGTTGAGATTCATCAGCACCCATTTTATTTATTTCCACTTGTTCTTGAAATTCTTTCATCTTCATCTTAATCCAAAAATCTTTGAATTCAGGAGAATTAATGAAATCATCATCCTCTATAAATCTCATAGAAGCTACAATTCTTTCATCTTCTTTTAATTTAGCCTCCCCTTTTGCATATTCAGCCATTGTAGCCTCTGGTTTTTGTGCTTCTATTTCTTGGCCAACAAGTGGTCGATCTGTTTCTCCTTCATCTCCCATATTTCTCAGGATACTAGCCACTTCATCAATGTCACCCCCTCTTTTTCTCAATTCATATGGAACCAGTGGAGAAACATCCTCAATCCTTTACCTTTTAGCAGGTGGTGAATTAGGGACATGAGCTAGATCCTGTACTAACATTGCATCTGGTGTAGGCTCGTGAATCACAACTCCTGATGGTCTTTTGACATTGAGCTTGGTAGCCTTTAAAGGCTTCTTCTTAGACTTGCTATATATTCTTTCAAAATTGTCAATTATCAGATCTATTCTTCTCAAAGGGTCCCTCTCTTCAACAAAGAATCTAGGAAAATTAGGATTTTGTTTTCTCTTATCATCCTCAATCCTTTTCAAAATCTCCCATTTTCTTTCCCTATCATACACTTCTTGAAAGGTGACAAGATTTTTGATCACATTCTCATCAAAATTGATTTGATGGGATATTCCCATTCTTCTGAGGATGGGTTGTTTGACAAAGTTCATGTGACCCTCTATATCACAAACCCTCTCTACACCTGATTTCAAAGAATATTTAGCCTTCAAATATCATCTAAAGTATCAGAACCAATGGACCAATCACCAAACACTGTGGAATCAAGAAGAAATGTGCCTTTCTTCTATTTCTTCATTACATCCTTTTCCATCCACATCATTTTCCATATGAATTCAAGGAATGTAATTCTGTTTGGCACAAATTTGGGCAACACATGGGGTGGATGAGTACACCCATATACCTTGATTATAGTATGAACTGGCAAGAAAAACCAATTAGCATAGTTATGCCTATGACCCTGTTCTGGCCTATGGGCAAGAAGCCTCAACATTTCCCTGATCTCTTTTGTTAATCTGTGAGAAAAGCTACCAAGAGAATTCATTATTCTAATTGAGAATTCATCATGAAACACAACATAGTCACAATTCTTGCAATGGCTATCCCATTTGTAACACCAACACTGTGTTGGCAATCTTTGTCCCTTTTCATAAATCATGCTCAGATCCATTTTGTTGGGTCACTTCCTTCTATTTTGATACGAAATCAAATGACATAACAAAGAGTAGTATTTGAAATCTATAGGCTTTTTGTTTTCTCTTATTTGTAAAAATCCATCATGCAATTTCTTTTTAATGAAAGTTGCAAAATCATATTCAACATTAGCTTCTGGATTTTGAATTCTCATGGCCATCATCATTAGGCTAACATACATTCTACCTTGGGCATCAATACCCAACACCTAACACAAAGAAAAATATGTTCTTTTGAAATAGACGACAAAATCTTCAACAAAGAAAGGTTCAATTTCAGTGGATGGGATTTCAATTCTTCTGTTATTTGCCCCTTTCCTCATGTGCATGGGCACCTCATCCCTTCTGTTTCTTTTTATCAAACTATTGTACTCCTTCTCACTCTTCTATAGATCTACTTGTGTGGGGGCTTGCTTGCTCAACATGAAGCAATCTACAATTGCATTCCTATCCACAGCCACTAATGGTGACCCATTTGATAGTTTGATTGTTTTGGTGGCTGAGTGATAGTGTTGTGCCAATGTTCTAATCAAATCCACATAAACAAATACATTTGGCACTGCAAGATTTGCCAAATCCAAATTCTATGGGCTTCCAACTGGTCCCTGTCCATATTTCTTTCCACAAAAATATCAAAAGAGGTTCCATCCAGAGATAGGGATTGTACCATCCTGACATCCTTCTGCAACATCCTTGAACAATTTCTTAGACCCCTTGTCAACTAAATTTAACAGGATGTCCAACAATGATTGCTGAAGTGATTATTTCTTGGGAGCAGGGGGGTCAATGCTCTTACTCACAGACTCAGATTTTTTAGGTGCCATATTTTAGTGCCTCTACGAACTAGGGTTTTGATATTTTACTTGCTTTACCAAACTAGTTGAAAATAGAGCACAAACCAAACACCAACTTTTATTTAAAGAGTAATAGGGCATACTAACTTGGTCAGAAAATGTCTGAGGAGAGCACACAAAGCTTGAATTCGCCTTCTGCAATCAACACTGAATTCGCTGGAATGAAGAAATACAAAGAAATCCCAAGTTTTATCATGCCATGAAGCTGGTCATTTCACCATTAACTTGGTTCGTGCCACAAAATCAACAAATCTTAGCATTTAATTCTTTTAAAAAATAGACTGTTGATTTGATCCAATCTAATGGTTGGGCGAGTATTTCAAGACTTGCAGTCATTTCCTCAAAAACTGTAATCCCTCAAGCATCAATGATAACCATTGCGGGGTAGCACTGAAGTCATTTTGACATTTAATTCCTTACCACATCACTGCAAGACCAACTTAGGGCAATCACGAGACCTCTTGGATAGTTACGTTCATCTTCACCACTTACCGCCACCCTGCAAGCCTTGTTGCACACCACCGCGCGATGGTAGGATGCATGCTATCCCTTATGTCTTTTATTGCGCCATCGCCAAGCTTTGGCCTGACCGTCGCGGGGCCGTGGGAGCCTTGGTCTCCCATGTTTACCACATTATCACTAGTCAAAGTTATCAGCATCGTGGGGCTGCAGTATGTAGCAATTTTGGTCACTTGAACTCCTTATACTGCAACACCGCAGGCTCGACTTGAAACCGTTGCGGGGGCGTGGTGAACACTTTATCCTGACTCATTGCTACCGTATTGCCTCTGGTCATCTCCTTACCTGCCGCGAGGGCATGGTAACATATTATGTGCCACTTGAGTTTATACCACAACACCACAACTAAATTTTCTACATGCTGCGAGGAAGTGGTAACTGTGTATTCACATCCTCTAATTCCCGCACACCCACCAAGGCTATTTGCATGTACTACGGGGCTGCGGTAAGAGACAAAAACACATCAATGGTCAAAAATATAAATTTATTTCACATAGACTTGATATGAGATGCCCATAAATGACTCCTGGAACAATTCTAAAAGGAATATGAATCCCTAATTATGGATTTACAGAAGGAAAATGTATGAAATAGAGTGGGACTATGTGAAATTTTGAATGGTTCTAACACACCTCATGATGAACTAGACTATGTTTTTCCTTCATCCTTCTTGTGTTATGTTTTTATGATTTCTTTTCTTGTGAATATATCCCTAAGGAAAATTTGTTTGATATCTATAATTGTAAACATCTTGGTTTTTGACTGCAAATTCTTTTTAATCTGTAAACTGAATTCTATTTTAAGTTTTCATTTGCAGTTATCAGCAAATTGGAAAGTCAATAGTTATCAACTTATGAACTCAATAAAGCTTTACTGATTCAAGTTGTTGATTTATACATTATTGTTTATTTGGACTTCAGGAGATGAAGAGAAGGGTTGTAAGGTGCAAATTAGATGATAGTGATCATAATGCTGAAACTTCATTGATAGATTATGAGTGCCTTCGTAGAGAAAAAGTGGCCAAGAATAATGAATATTTATTGAGACTTGGTTTGACAAACAGACAAGTTGTAAATCCACTAAGTAGTATATTATTTGTTTACTAGTGTTTAATGAAATTTTATAGGCAAGAGGTTTATGTATATAAGACATAATATGATATTATTTTTTGTTTTATAGGCAACAAAAAGAGTGCAAAGAAAATGTGGAGAAAAAACAAAAGGAAAGAAAAGATACAGTGCCACCATCTCGTAGAAGCCACCGCTTTTGTGATTCAACAAATGCAATTGGTGAAAACAATAGTTGCAATGATGATCATGTGTAGCCTAATATAGCATATGTTGATGTGCAGCCTGATATAACACATGGTGATGTGCAACCTAATATAGCACATGGTGGTCATATGCAACATGATATAGCACATGGTGATCATGTGTAGCCTGATATAGCACATGGTAATGTACAACGTTGTGATGATCTCTTAGAACAAAGTCTAAGAGAGATTATTGAAAATGATCAGAGCATTAAATGAATAGTAGGTCTGCAGATGATTTATTCAAGATTAAAGGATGTGTTTGAAGTGAAATCTATGTAGACCAGTACTCATGATCTACCTACTGATGGCACACCTGATGTGGCCAAGGAGCACAAAGTTTCAGTTAATGAAAGTCATGAAGAGAGATCGCTTGCATCTGTTGTGCCTCGGAGTGCACCTGTTGCATCTAGAACTTTTGATGGAATTAGTGGATCAGCAAGAAATAATGGTAGTGGTTTAATAGAAGATGTGAATGCTTTTGTCAAAAGATAAAGATTGAGTCAAGATTTGTAGAGATCTATAGAGAGGAATGCAAAACTAAGAAAATTAGAAGGAAAGAATCTATTCTTGCTTGAGGTATCAAGAGATGGTGAGCCCATTGGTCCAAATGCAGCAAAGTGGGCCTTCGAGTTGGATGTAAGATGTAGGGCCCATTTGGATATTTGCAAATCAAGTTTTGCAGAGCAAGATCCATGATCTATGGAAAATGTTATACAAAAAATGGAAAATGCTTTTGTGACTACTGGTGGACAAATCTCTAGAAAATATTACAAGCAAAAGATGAGAATTTTGATGAACAATTTTAGATACAATTGAAGAAAAGCAATCATGGAGGGAAAAGAGAGGTTAGACTCCACTCTATGTCCCAAATAGTGGGAGGCATTGAAAGAAAGTATGCATTCTGAAGAATATTTGGCAGAGAGTAACAAAGGCAAGAGAGCAAGAGATAATGTGAGGGCTGGATATACATTTGGCCGAGGCGGGTTACAGGCCAAAATGGACAAATTTGGAGTAAGGGTATGGCTTTTTGATTCAATTTACATTGTGTTATTTATTTCAATTTTTTATTGAACTGACTATATGTTGAAATTGACATTGTATTTTAGGTGGAAAATAGTAATAGAGAAGCATGTGCAGAAGATATTGTCAATTATATGGCAGCACTAGATCCTAGTAAATCTAAGAGTAGGATGAAGTGGAAATTTAGTACATCAATAGAGATTTCACAGCCATCTGTTACATGCCCAGTAGGATCAGCCTCTCCAAATCATGTCAACTCAATTAAAGGGTACCAACATGTACTGAATTACATATACGGTCTCAGTCAGCAAGTTTTGTAGTTGGTTGCCTCCGTTAACCCTATAGTTTTTGCATGGAATGAGCATAAATCCATGGATTCAAATGAGGTAAGAGGCTCTATTGATCTCATTTCTTCTTGTTTGTCAATTCTGTATACACATTCCTCTTAATATGTAGATTATTGAAATCTGAGCGTAGGAGAATCCAACCTTGTTTCTTTATTGTTGGACTGATCCAGAAAATGTTCTTTTGGACAAATTTATAGCTTGCATTCTTTACTTAACTATTGAATGATTTGTATATTTTTTTGCATGATGGTTAAACCACATGCAGAGCAATTTTTTCAAAGCAGTAGGAAAGCAAAAATGCCTTCATGATGTCAATAGAGCTATCGATATTGATAGTGATGATTATGATGAACTAAACAAGAATGTGCAGCACAGTCATCATAGTTATGTTGAAGTTGAGGTAATATAATAATTGTTAGTTATTTGTCCCAATGTTTTGTCATTCTTCATGCTTAAAATGTTCTTTTGGACAAAAAATTATAGCTTTTGCATTCTTTAAGTTGTAAGTTAATCTGTCCCAATGTTTTGTCATTAATTCTTCATGCTTAGAATGTTCTTTTGGACAAAAATTTATAGCTTTTGCATTCTTTACTTGACTTATATTAATTTTTGCATGATGATTAAACCACATGCATAGTGATTATATGAAAGTAGAACGAAAAGAAAAAGGCCCTATCAATGGAGCTCTCTACAAAAATGTACAACTTCATGTCAATGTTGATAGTGATAATTATGATGATGAACTCAACAAGCATGCATGTGATATTCATAGTAGTAGTCGTGTTGAACTTGAGGTGAGTGCTATGAAACCACATGCAAGTAAGTACTATTCAAGTAAGTAATGGTTGTTGTATTATGTAAATAAGGGTAATCATTACCTATTTGATAGAAGTTGGTTAGAATAGTAGTGAATTGTAATTAGCTAGTCTACATAGATTATGGAAATAAGGGAGAACATATAACTTACATATGGAAGCTTAGAGCTTAGTTGTAATAGAGTGCATACATAGATTTTAACTATGCATTAGTGCATTGTGTTTAGGGATGTCATGGTCCTTAGTTGGGGGGACTTCATTGCCAATCCATGTCTCTTTCTGGAGTACTCATACAGTCTAGCACTATTGTAGTCTTGCCCTCCATTTGTTTGGACCTCGCAATGGGTTAGTTTTTTTTTTCAGAGTAAAAAGTTGCTTCTTTGTTATTCAACAGAATAAAAAAAAACACATACAAAAATTGATTTGTTCCAAGACATAAGACATTACATACAGCTATCAAAAACAATATAATGCATGTTTTATATCTCAATATAATGTGTATTTTTTTTGTTTTTGCAAACATTTAATATTGATAAACTCCAAGAAGGGGATAAAGTTCAGGTGTTGGATCTATTTGATGGTGCTACGTCTATGGGCATTGCGCGGATTCACTCACTATCTATTGTACATGGAGTCAAATTGAAAGGAACAAGGGATGCAACTGTAAATATATTAAAGCTCACAAGTAACATACCCCTTGATTATGAAGACAAAATAGATGGAGCTGTCTGTCTGAAAGAGAGAGAAGGGACCTTCACATAGTGGCCACTCCAATATTTGAAAAAAATGACATAGTTGATGTTTATCATGTACTAGCTATTAGACAGCTTGGCCCACTACTTTATGCAATAGTTTGAATGTGTTGTTTAGGGATCTTAGTGTTTTTTGTCTATTTTAGAGCTATATAAGTAAAACAAGCCATTGTTACTTAGTTTTCTTAGTCACAACATTAATAAACATACTTTGTAACACATTTTTCAAAGAAAAGACACATATTTAAGTCTTATGGGTTTTTTGGACTTGATTTTATGTTGCTTTTCCTCCCTAATCATTTAGCATCACTACCTTATATGCCTTTATGGAAAGATTCTAGGGTTATTGTTCATTGCATTGAAGGAGAGAGCTTCATATATGGGACACGATCAACACTCAGTCATGAAGGTAGTCATGAAGCCTCAAGGAGCATAAATGAGAGAGCTTCATAAAGGAGAGAGCTTCATATATGAGATGTCATGAAGATAGTCATGAAGACTCAAGGAGCATAAATGACAGTGAGCAAGAGATAAAGTACACAGTTCATGCCATAGACAAAGTGAGATGAGTCTTAAGCTATTGTGATTAAGGGTGGTGTGTTAGTTTTTGAGAAAGGAAGGACAGTTGGCAATGCACAAAGATCAATGAGGAAGATTACAGTCAAAGGTGATGATGTTAGCATTTCATCAAGACTTTGGAAGCAACTAGTAGACAAATTTATAGAAGTCTTAAATAGCAAAAAGGACAGCCACTAATAATGCTATTATTACAAGGCATATATTCTACATGGCAGTATAGTTGCATGAATATGACAGTTTCATAAACCTATGATAGTCTACAAATGAAAGTCTAAATCCTGTATACTTATGGGTGACTATTCTATAACAGAGAGATAATGAGTGCATAGAGGTAAGATGTTCATGGTGAGTGGCAATGGTCAATGGTTCCCAGGGATACAAGCATAATAAACATGGTTTTAGTGGCATGAGCAAAGGAACTGAGGGCTGCAATGTTGGCATTAATTAAAAGGCAAGTATATGAAAGTTGTAGTGCAATCATCTAGAAAGCAAGTATGCACAGTTTAGTCACCACAATGAGTGAAGACCAAGGACACTAAATATATGTGACTACCTACCAAGTATCCAATGTAATAGAGGCACGGTTAGTGAATGGTTTAGACTCAAAAAGAGGCTTTTGAAGATGCATTAATGAAGGAAGAATCTGATTCCATGCCCTAAGAGAACATGATATCTTCAAACTCAATAGAAACATGTCCCATAAGCAGTGCTAATGACAATACAAGACACAAGAATACATTGATGTTTCATTAAGGAAGCCTGATCTAGTCCATGTTTCACATTATGAATATCCTATCACAGACTTGACTACATATGACAGTGTATTTCCTTTGGTTACAGTCAAGAAGGACAAGTGCTAGACTGATGGGGCAGATTAGATGACCTATGGCAGTAGTTAGGTTGGTTGAGAATTAGTTACTGATAGTTCACTTTTTGGCAAAGCATTGTAAACTTGGAGAAGTTTCTTTCTTGTCATTTCTGTACATTGTAACTCATATTTTCAGTCTTGTGACTAAAAATAAACATTGTAATACTCTATTTCTAAGCATTTTCCTAGCAAGATAGATATTTTAGACTTGTGCAAGCTATAAGAACACCTTTCTTTTAATAAAGTTTAGTGATTTTGCCTTCTCAATGGCTGTCTTTATATTGTATACAATTAATTGATGATTATGATGTGTATTTCTATGTTTTATGTTTAAATCCTCAAATATCAATCAATTAAAATGACTAAATATACTACTAATTGACATTAATTAATAAATTATTAAATATACTACCAATTGATAGAAATCATTAACAATAAATAAATATGACTAAATATACTACCAATTGACAGAAATCAGTGAACAATGAATAAATATGACTAAATATACTACCAATTGATAGAAATCAGTGAACAGTGAATAAATATAACTAAATATATGACTAATGTTAAATCAGTGATTAAAAATGACTAAATATACTACCAAATTGATCAAAATGATGATTAAAATTAATGACTAAATACACTACCAATGGACAGAAATCAGTGAATAAAAATGACTAATTAAGTGACCAGTTAACAACAATCAATGACTAAATTAATGACTAAATATATCAGTGAAAAATAAATGACTAAATAAGTGACTAGATTACAACAATCAATGACTAAATATACTACCAAATCGATCAATCAAAACAACCAATAAATGACTAAAAATGGTTGAGTCATCAATTTGGTCGCATTATAAATGACTGGCAATAAACTACTAATGGTCATGTGACCATGTTTGGCCATTTATAAGTAGTTTTTAGTAGTTGTTTTAGTAATATATTGCTCTTTTTGTACTAGTGGCATGTTGTACGATGCTCATGTTTTTTGTGTGTCTTTTGTGTTTGTTCCCAAGTATAGTCCAAAGAGCATGGTGAAATGCCACTCCTATGCTTTGGGATTTGTATGGCATGTTTGTTCCCAAGTATAGTCCAAAGAGCATGGTGAAATGCCCCTCCTTTGCTTTGGGATTTGTATAGCATGTTTGTTCTCAAGTGTAGTCCAAAGAGCATGGCGAAATGCCCCTCTTGCACTCTGAGATTTGTATTGCGTGTCTATTGCCCCATATGTAGTCCAAAGAGTGTGGCAAAATGCCCCTCCTACATTTTGGGTTGTGTGTTGCATTTTTACTTTCCATGCATCTATATTTGCATTCATTTATATATGAAAATGAAAAAGAAATAATCACTGCATTCACTGTATTCATTGTGTTTTGTGTCTTCAATGCTATCTTCTTCGTGTCTTACGTGCATGTTATTGTCTTCTCCCACTACAACAAATCCCTGTGATTAGCTCCCTTTTTTGCTCCATTTTTTGCTTCCACCCACTATTTTTAATGTATTTTTCTCCAAATTTTTGAAAAAGTTGGCGCTATTTATTGAGATGGTGCTATTTTTGACATTTTTTTGCACCGATCAGAACACATAGGTGCTAATTTAGGCACAAATTAACACCTAATTTAATGCCGACTTGAGCACTGACATTAGCGCTGACTTTAGCATCAACTTTAGCGCTGACTCTAGCACCGACTTTAACGCCTATCTGTGTTAGATAAATGTCACATGGTGGAGGATGGTGTTAGGATGAGTGATGATTGTTGTGGCAATGTTATGGTCAAATGTGTTATGAAAATGAGGTGGCATGGCTAGTGGGCTATCAATGTTGGGAAAGGGGTTAGGGAGGATGTAATGGAGGAAGGGATGTGTGTCATGGTATGATGTCTATATATATATATATATATATATATATATAGAGAGAGAGAGAGAGAGAGAGAGAGAGAGAGAGAGAGAGAGAGAGAGAGAGAGTAATTTTATGATGGATGATTATAGAAATTATAATGAGTGTGATATGAACTTGCTATTGGTGATTTAAGCTTTAGTCTAGTATAAAGAAACTAATTTGTGCCTAGTTATGATTTCAATGAAATTTAATTGATGTGCAATTTAATCAATTACATCTATCTATAATTACAAGTCCTCGCTATTGCATCCACCTTGTCTAGCATATTCTATGAATTTGTTGTTATGATCTCCAAAAGATATGTTGCGGCAGATGAACCATTTAAGCACGCATGCTAACAAGCATTAGCCTATCATGAAAGAGTGATTGTAAGGCACTATACTAATTCAAGATCTTCAGGTTGAGCTTATGAGCTAAATTACATGTATTTTGCATATGTACCTAAGACAAGCCAAGGTTTGAACAACTTACACAAATTTGTACTGAAAATTGAAGACTCTTGATATGAGTTATAGTATACAAAGATGTAAATTTCGTGTGAAAAGTTTATTTAAAAATAAAGGAATAAAAACTTTTGTTATCGACGTCTTTAATTTTGAAGTGGGTATCATACATGAGAAGATACAGTACAAAAACTAGAAAATGAACACAATTGGTGTCAATGTTCTATGCATATGATATTGATTAGTGATTTCATAGATAATTTTCTCCTCAAGCATGAGTGTTGACATTGGTTCTGATTCACAAGAAGGGATATTACTTCAAGCAAATCTAGATTCTATTGCTAAATTTGAATGGCAAATGCACAATTGAATACAATAGGATAACACTTTGGCAAAGAATTATAACAATATCCTAAAACAACTCTCTGATCTAAACACTTCAATCAATACTTTCTTCTCTAGGTCATCCTTCTCTGATCAAAGGAGCCACTAATACATAGAGTTAAAATAATGTTATCAATTATCATTTGAGAATTAATTACTTTCTACACAATTAATGAAAATAACTTTTGCAATGAAATGTACAATTATATATATGCTCACACAATGACTCTTCCAAAGCCACTAAGTTTTGATTTAATAGCTACTAGAATCATGATAAAATTTTCCATGACTGTTAATTACAATTGTATTTCCCCTTCTGATACCCATGACTACATCTATTCTTGTACATTTTGTTCCATGTTCCAGAAGTAAAAAATTAATTGCATACCAATAACAACGTCCTTGCAAAAATATAGATAAGTACAATTTATATAACCAAATTAACACTATTATCACCTCCAAATCTAAATACATTAGAGGTCATTTATTTGCAACCCCTTTGTTTTCTCATTGATATATCTATTTGTTGTATGTTTTGAATTCTATTTTTGGTCATTTGTTGACATTAATAGAATTATTTGGAAGGGTTTAATGTATCTAACATCTTGATAATTTTCTTTCTTGCAAACTAAATCAGTTTGCTATGTATTTGACAAATTCTCTACGCACTTAACTTTTTCAAAATAGTCTTTTGAAAATAGTTTAAATCTTGTCCAAATCTCTAGACAACTAGAATTGAAGTAAAAGGTTGCCTTATTGCCTCAAGACTAAAGATGGTAAACAATATATAGTTACAAGGAACAATATGCATTCTACTTTATAAGTAATTCGCAAATGTTATCTAAGCCAACTACCATATGACTTACTGATGCTTATTTTATTTTATTGTTCTAATACATACAACCTTAGACATATGCCTCCCATCATGAACTAGAATAACTACCATATAAATTGCATAACTCATTTTGTATAAGCACAAAATAATCTTGCACAGTTGATTGTTTCATGTTTAGTTTGCATCAATGACCTACTCTTAATTCATGTTTAGTCAGGGTGATTTGAAGGAAGATCAAAGTTGCACTCCAAGTATATGTGTGGATAAAGAAGGGGTTAGCGGAATATGGAAACCTTTAGATTTTGTGATTTTTGTTTTTCCATTTCAAAACTATTTGTTTTCTTTCTTTACTAATGAACATTTATTCAGAAGCCCTTTCCTACACTCAAATCTTCAGTTTTAAACTCACTTGCATGGAAGATGCATTAAAGGTATCAATTATATATGTTCCATGATTTAAATCCATTATTTTGTGGTTCTCAGTATGACAAAAAGAAGGATGTTGTTGCTTCTTAGACTCGTTGCACACCTTGCACTAGGTCCACAGATTGATGGAATGGTATCCGAGGACATAATGGCTCTCATATCAGATTTTTTTGCAAGGAATCAATTTAAAATGGTCTGAGGCCTAGATTTCATTCTAACCTAGGATTCTGTCACAATAATGTCATATTACAGTCTTCAGATATGTGTGTAGTTTATGTGCATGGTAGCAACTATTTAGTAATAATTCCTCACACACCACACTGTAACTGAGATGTGTGAATGCCCTAAAACTATATAGGTTCAGTCCAAACACTATCATAAGATCATGCTTGATAAGATCACGGATACATCATAGTTTAGGTTTCTGAATGCTTAAGTCCTCCTTTGTCAGATGTTGTAGTTGCAACTACCGTGTTAGACATGTATGCAAAATGTGGAAGCATAGACAAGGCATGTGAACTGTTTGATAGAATGTCTCAAAGAAATGTGGTCTCATGGACTGCAATGATTGTAGGATATGCACAAAATGGACTGTTGCAAGTATGAGGTTATCCAGTGTTGTCATTGATGTCAACATACTCATATTGCATTGACAAGAAGGATTTGATGAGCTGTGTGCTGAGGATATTGAGAAAATTAGTCTCAGTCAGGAACAGTGAAGAACAGTGATGAGAAGAAGGTAAATGTACTGTATAGGATGAGAACCGGAGGATGCGGATTAAAGGGTTAGTAGATATGAGTCTTGAGATGCTACAGTTAAGATTTCAGAGGTCCGCATGAAGATCTGAAGGAGTTGTGGCTGCTGGTATAGAACCGGGTCCGGCAAGTATCCAGAGGTGACAGAGGATCACAAAAAGGTCCGGTGAGGTCCGGAATTGTATTATCCTAATCTGCGGATTGGAAGTAGTGTTTGGGATGTCCTTGTGATGTATCATCCTGATTTGTGTATGATTTGGAGGTCCGGAAGTACCTCTTGCATTATGACAGTGGCGACAGACTGTGTTCTTGAAGTTTCGGATGAGGAAGACAAGAGATCCCAGTAAGCAGAGGAAGTGCGGATGTATCCGGACATTCAGACAGGTTTGTGAAGGTTCTTGGATCATGTTTAGGTTTTGTTGTTGGTCCGCATTGATGGTAGAGCCCGGAATTGAAGTTATTCTTCCGGATGAAGTTCTTGCTTTGTGTATCCGACCGGATGAGATGTTCATCCTGCGAATGTTCTTGTGATGGCCGACCGGATGTGTTATTCATCTTGCGGATACTCCTATGGTTGTTTGCCGACTTAGATGTTTGTTCCTAAGTCGATGTCTTGTATAAATAACGGGTTGTGAGTTCATTTCAGAAAGTAGAGTGAGGATGAGTATGGTATAGTGAAGAAACGTGCGAAAGGCAGAGCAGAGATTGTTGGGCTTAATTGGAACTGATCCGGACATGTTAGAGATGTCATTCTCCAGTTCAAGACTGTGATTTTCATCACTTTGTAGACAGTGTGTCTCCTTGTAGGCAGTGGGCCTCTTTGTGAGCAGTGTGCTCGGGCAGTGAGCCCTTATTGGCATGTGCCATTCATTTTTTTTTTCTTCTAACAGAGAATAATTCTTGGGTTAATCACCCCGTGGTTTTTCCCTTAACCGGGTTTTCCACGTCAAAATCTTGGTGTTCAATGTGTTGATGCTTATCTGCTCTTGTGTTTATGCATTATGCTTCCATGGATGATTATTTGATATGCTGCTAACAACAGTAAGTTAAGTGTTTGACAAGAAGTTTTATACAACTGATTCACCCCCCCCCTCTCAGTTGTATGCCCTAGATCCAACAATTGGTATCAGAGCCAAGTTCCTCTGACAAGAGCTTAACCGCTTGAGGAGATCCAGGATGTCGTCATACAAGAAGGATAGTCCGAAGTTCGATGGAACCAACTTCACTCTCTGGAAAGGTCGCATGAAGTGTCACTTGGAATGCATGGGAAAAGCATACCTGGGTATGATTTCAAAACCATATGTACCTCCACAAGGTGGTCCGACTACTCTGAATGAAATCACAGAAGCTGAAAACAATCTGCGGACCAAGGAAGCTCTTCTAAGCGCATTGAATGACTCAGATCTCTCGAATGTCATTGACCTACCCACTGCATATGAGATCCTAACTAAACTGGAACTTCTGTATGAAGGAGATGAGTTTGTCAAAAGTGCAAGATTGCAAAGTCTGAAAGGGAAATTTGAAAGATTGAAAATGAGAGATGATGAAAACATCACTACCTTTATGCCAAGAGTAAATGAGCTGGTATGTGGAATCAGAAATGCTGGTGGAACTTTAGATGAAAATGAGATTGTCTGCAAAATCCTAAGATCCCTTCCTGCTGCCTACAAAATCAAAGTTGCTGCCATTGATGAATTCAGAGCCCACACAACTGTCACAAGAGAACAACTGGCTGGCAAACTAGCTGCATTTGAAATGACCGAGTTTGGAGATGATCCTCCCAAGACTGAATCTGCTTTCAAAGCCAGTGCCTATGTGAAAGGCAAACAGAGATTTGATCCGGGTGAAAACTCATCAAGGAAAATGTCATGGTATGATCAAGCAAGAAGAGACATGGAAGAAGAAGAAGCAGAAACAGCTCAACTTGAAGCCCTCATTGCAAAAAGACTGCCAAGAGGATCCGGTAAGTATGAAGGAAAACTACCCTTTAAGTGTTTCAACTGCAATAAGATTGGTCATTTTGCCTCAAGATGTCCGGAGAGATCTGCAAGATCTAATACTCACAGACAAAGGTTTCAAAAGAATTGCTATTATGTTCATGAAGAAGATGACAATGAAGGAGTAACAGATGATGAATCAGAACCAGGAGGCAAATCCGGAAATGAGTGGGTGTTTATAGCCATCAAGGAAGAAGATTCCTTGCTCTCCGAATCTGTCAATCACAAAGTTGTTGAAAAAGCCTTGGCTGCTCAAGTGGAAGAAAAGGATGATTGGGTTATTGACAGTGGATGTTCTCACCATATGACTGGTGACAAGAATAAGTTCTTAGACCTGGAAAGATATGAAGGAGGAATGGTAAAGTTTGGTGACAATTCTGCTGGCAGAATCAGAGGTAGGGGAACTATTTCCTTTGATGGTAAGAGCAAAACAGGAAATGTACTGTATGTTGAAGGATTGAAGCACAATCTTCTCAGTGTTGGTCAGTTAGTGGACAAAGGCTATGATCTCCGGTTCAAGAATGGAAAATGCAGAATCTTTACAAGCTCCGGAACTGAAATTGCATCCGGTACTCAGACAAGAGGTAACATCTTTCATCTGGTTGGTTCAAATAAAAGTTGTTTATTTGTTCAAATTGATCAGAGTTGGTTATGGCATAGAAGAATGTGTCATGTAAATTTTGATAACATTATCAAAATAAGCAATACTCAAGCTATGAGAGATCTTCCAAAATTGATAAAACCTACAAATAGTGTGTGTAAAGAATGTCAGTTAGGCAAACAAAGCAGAGTCTCTTTTAAAAGCAAAGATCAGTCTTCTACCGGATTATTGGAATTAGTACATACTGATCTATGTGGTCCGACAAGAATCAAGAGTCTGCAAGGTGATAGATATTTCATGTTATTAATTGATGATCATTCCCGGATGATGTGGGTCACCTTTCTAAAAGAAAAATCAGAAGCTTTTGAGAAGTTCAAAATCTTCAAAGCTATGGTGGAGAATCAAACCGGATTGAAACTAAAGTGTCTAAGGTCTGATAGAGGTGGAGAATTTACATCTGGTGAATTCATTGACTTTTGTGAGAAACAGGGTATAAGGAGACAGTTGTCTGCTCCTAAGACTCCACAGCAGAATGGAGTAGTTGAGAGAAAGAACCGGACCATCCAGGAAGCTGCTAGGACAATGATGTTGGAAGCAAATGTTCCTCAAATGTTTTGGAAAGAAGCTATCAGCACTGCAGTCTACACTCTCAATCGAGTTCAAATCAGAAACAACACCGGTAAGACCCCCTATGAACTCTGGTTTGGCATCACTCCTACTGTGAAATACTTCAGAGTATTTGGTAGCAAGTGTTATATTAAAAGAGATGAAGATCTAGGAAAGTTTGATGCTAGAAGTGATGAAGGAATTTTCTTGGGCTACTCCACTCAAAGCAAAGCATACCGGTGTTACAATAAGAGATTGAGGAAGATGATAGAAAGCACCAATGTGAAGGTTGATGAAGGAATTGAGAAGCCTTCAAGATTTTGTGAGTTTGATGAAGATGACCAAGACAGTGTTCAAGGACCTCAATCCTCTCCGGTGAGACAGAGTCAGCCTGATCCGGTAAATCAGGAAGAAGAGTTAGATTTGAATGAGGCTGATCAAGAAACAGCAGTGCTGGATACTCCCAAAATTCCTAGGTATGTAAGACTGAATCACTCTGAAGATCAGATCATAGGTGACAGAAGCAAAGGTGTACAAACTAGAAGGAATATTGCTCAAGATCAGAATGAATGTTGTCTGATTTCAAAGATTGAACCTAAAACAATAAATGAAGCCTGCAATGATGAAAACTGGACCAAAGCAATGGAAGATGAACTGATGCAAATTGAGAAAAATCATACTTGGGATCTTGTTCCCAGACCTAGAGACATGAATGTAATTGGAACCAAGTGGGTCTTCCGGAACAAACTAAATGAAGCTGGTGAAGTAATCAGAAACAAAGCTAGATTGGTCTGCAAAGGCTACTCTCAAATAGAAGGAATTGACTTTGAAGAGACTTTTGCTCCGGTAGCAAGAATTGAAGCAGTCAGATTACTTCTTGCATTTGCTGCCTTCAAAGACTTCAAGGTATATCAGATGGATGTCAAGTCTGCCTTCCTAAATGGTGATCTGGAAGAAGAAGTCTACATTGAACAACCGGATGGATTTCAATTGTCTGATAATAATGATATGGTTTGCAAGTTGAAGAAAGCCTTGTATGGATTGAAGCAAGCCCCAAGAGCATGGTATGAAAGGTTGGATAAGCATCTTGTGCAGATTGGATTCAACAAAGGTACTGTTGACAGCAACTTATATTTCAAAATTGATCATGAGAACATTCTGATTGTTGAAGTGTTTGTGGATGATATCATTTTTGGAGGAAGAGATAGTATGTGTAAAACTTTTGCAAATCAGATGAAAAGTGAGTTTGAAATGTCTATGCTTGGTGAAATGAATTTCTTCTTGGGTCTGCAAATTACTCAAACAAAAGAAGGGATCTTCATTTCTCAGACCAAATATGCGAAAGAATTGTTAAAGAAATTTGGTATGGAAGACTCAAAGCCTATGAACACTCCTATGGCAACCGGATGTAAGTTAAGCAAAGATGATGATTCTCCAAAGGCAGATCAGACAAAGTATAGATCAATGATTGGTGGATTGTTGTATCTCACTCAAACTAGACCAGATATAATGCAAGCTGTTGGTCTTGTGGCAAGATTCCAGGCTGATCCTAGAGAATCTCATGTTATGGCAATCAAAAGAATTTTTAGATACTTGAAAGGGACAGTTGAGTATGGTCTATGGTATCCTAGAGGTCCGGATTTCTCTCTTCATGCTTACACAGATGCAGATTGGGCAGGAGATGTGGATGACCGGAAGAGCACTAGTGGTGGAGCATTCTTTTTGGGGAAGAGATTGGTTTCTTGGCTAAGCAAGAAACAAGATGCAATATCTCTGTCTACAACTGAAGCAGAATACATTGCAGCAGCAGGTAGTTGCACTCAAATCTTATGGATGAAGCAGATGCTAAGAGACATCAAAGTTGAATATGAGGAGCCTATCACAATTTTCTGTGATAATTCAAGTGCAATTAATATTTCCAAGAATCCGGTATTGCATTCTAAGACCAAGCACATATCTATCAAATTTCACTTTTTGAGAGAACAAGTAAACAAGGAAGAAGTCAGATTGGAGTATGTTCCCTCCAAGGATCAGATTGCAGATATCTTTACAAAACCTCTTCCCAAGGACTCTTTTGAATATCTCCGGGAGAAGTTAGGGGTCATGGCCCCTCCGGTGATGAACTAAGATGCACTGATGTGCATCAGTCCGGTGGCTATCACAGTCATATCTTGTGATCCGGACTAATGGGGAGCTGCAACTAAGGGGGAGCAGCTGGTATGATTCTGATGCATGAGAATTGCAAGTATGAGCCCTTTGCCATTGATGTCAAAGGGGGAGAGAAGACATGTGAAAAACAAGTGGCTGATGATCAAAGGGGGAGCAGTAAAGGAAGAGAAGACATATGAAAAGTTGAAGTTTTTGTCTTAATGGTTTTTCACATCATATGTTGCCATCAATGACAAAGGGGGAGATTGTTGCAAGTATGAGGTTATCCAGTGTTGTCATTGATGTCAACATACTCATATTGCATTGACAAGAAGGATTTGATGAGCTGTGTGCTGAGGATATTGAGAAAATTAGTCTCAGTCAGGAACAGTGAAGAACAGTGATGAGAAGAAGGTAAATGTACTGTATAGGATGAGAACTGGAGGATGCGGATTAAAGGGTTAGTAGATATGAGTCTTGAGATGCTACAGTTAAGATTTCAGAGGTCCGCATGAAGATCTAAAGGAGTTGTGGCTGCCGGTATAGAACCGGGTCCGGCAAGTATCCGGAGGTGACAGAGGATCACAAAAAGGTCCGGTGAGGTCCGGAATTGTATTATCCTAATCTGCGGATTGGAAGTAGTGTTTGGGATGTCCTTGTGATGTATCATCCTGATTTGTGTATGATTTGGAGGTCCGGAAGTACCTCTTGCATTATGACAGTGGCGACAGACTGTGTTCTTGAAGTTCCGGATGAGGAAGACAAGAGATCCCAGTAAGCAGAGGAAGTGCGGATGTATCCGGACATTCAGACAGGTTTGTGAAGGTTCTTGGATCATGTTTAGGTTTTGTTGTTGGTCCGCATTGATGGTAGAGCCCGGAATTGAAGTTATTCTTCCGGATGAAGTTCTTGCTTTGTGTAGCCGACCGGATGAGATGTTCATCCTGCGAATGTTCTTGTGATGGCCGACCGGATGTGTTATTCATCTTGCGGATACTCCTATGGTTGTTTGCCGACTTAGATGTTTGTTCCTAAGTCGATGTCTTGTATAAATAACGGGTTGTGAGTTCATTTCAGAAAGTAGAGTGAGGATGAGTATGGTATAGCGAAGAAACGTGCGAAAGGCAGAGCAGAGATTGTTGGGCTTAATTGGAACTGATCCGGACATGTTAGAGATGTCATTCTCCAGTTCAAGACTGTGATTTTCATCACTTTGTAGATAGTGTGTCTCCTTGTAGGCAGTGGGCCTCTTTGTGAGCAGTGTGCTCGGGCAGTGAGCCCTTATTGGCATGTGCCATTCATTTTTTTTTTTTCTTCTAACAGAGAATAATTCTTGGGTTAATCACCCCGTGGTTTTTCCCTTAACCGGGTTTTCCACGTCAAAATCTTGGTGTTCAATGTGTTGATGCTTATCTGCTCTTGTGTTTATGCATTATGCTTCCATGGATGATTATTTGATATGCTGCTAACAACAGTAAGTTAAGTGTTTGACAAGAAGTTTTATACAACTGATTCACCCCCCCCCTCTCAGTTGTATGCCCTAGATCCAACATGGACTGCCGAAGTTGACATGTTCTGGCAATATAACCTTCTTCAGCGAAATCTTATAGAAGTGGAATAACTTATTTCAATCTCAGCTCATAAATGCACCATCGATATGTATCTTGTCGGTTTATTAATTGCAAATATTCAAGTGATGTCTTGGAATGTCACATCAATCTTGTCTAACAATCATCGCTATATCACTAAGGCTTTGTTTTATATTCCACTGAAGTCCATCCCTTCCATCGATAAATTTCCCTTTCTCGGTCCATCGGTGAGGTTCCATATGAAGTTGCCCCGATGTGCCATAGTCTAGCTGATGTTCTTCATATCCTCAATGTTTTATAGTGATTTCAAGCTATCGGTGGAACTTCATCCTTAGTTCCACCGATCCTTACATGCTACAACAATGCTTTTGTCTTTCTTGGTTTTATCGGCACGTCGGGGGAACTCGTATATAGGTTTTGCCAAAGTTGACATGTTCTAGTGATAAGCTAACTCCTGTCGAGTTCATCAGCTCATCAGTGAGGGTGTGATATGTATTCCACCGAAATTCACATGTTACAGCGATATAACCTTCTTCTACCAACTTTATCGACCTGTCGGTGGAACCATGATGTGGTTTCCACCGATGTCTGGATGTTATCTTGATAAGCTCATTTTATTCCATTTTGTCTATCTATCAGTGGGATGACCTCAAAGGTTACCCCGATAGATTGTTGTTTCACCGATATAGTGATACTATATCTTTATCGGGCCATCGGTATAGCAAAGTCAAAGGTTCCTATGACGGGGTCACATTGGGCCGATATGTTCTTAGGAAAGGCAAAGGGTACAATTCGTGGAATGGATATGCAAGACTTAGGTTAATTATAGATTTTGTAACACAATTGATTACTATTATGAGATTAAGGGTATAATGTTGTAATCTTGGTTGAAAAAGTGATTAGGGTTTAAGGTATAATTTTTAGGGTTGAGGGTTGAAGGTTGTGTTACGCTGCAATGAAAGGTTATAGTCCCATTACAGAATGATGTCCTCACGCATGGACCATGTTGAGTGCCCTCATCGATGTTGGTAAGGGATACATGGAAGGAAAATGGATTAGGTAGATAGTGGATTATGAGGTGGATTCTAGAGGGGAGAAAGGTGGATTATGACATGGATTATGTAGGGAAAATAGTGGATTATGATGTGGATTATGTCGGACTTATGCCAAAGCATGGACCATAGGGATGGTATGTGGAGGGTATGTAGGATACTGGATGAATGATGGTAGATTTATTGTGGAATGGAAGGGAACCATAACCAATGGTTGCACACATCCCCATAAATGTTGAAGCTTGTGATGCGAAGGTGGTGTAGGGTGCAATGGAGATGTTTGCTTAGGAGATGGATGATGAAGGGCTTTAGGAACCCACATAGACTTAGGCATTTTCATTACTTTTGTTTTGCTTGTGGGATGGAATGTTTTGACACTTTTGAGCTGAATGGGAATTTGAGATGGGAGTAGATGTGGGATTTTTTAGAGGTAGATGCCTCATTTAACTTGATTTCTTGTTGCTTAGGTACCCATACCATTTTAGTTTTAGACTTTGCTTGTGGAGGTATGGCCTTGGATAACTTTTTATATTGATTTTTCTTTGACTCTTTGTTTATATGTCTTGAGGCATTAGGACCCTTAGGATGTTTGGCTTCATCAGTAGAGGCATCTAATTTTGCATTTTTGGATCCCTTGAGGATGGTGGAATGAGTGGAAGCTTCAAATTTAGCTTTAAGATTAGGGTTGAGGGTTGAGGGTTAAGGGTTGAGGGTTGAGGGATTAGGGTTTAAGGTATAGTGTTGAGGGTTGAGGGTTGAGGGTTTAGGGTTTAGGGTTGAGAGTTTAGGGATTACAGTTTAGAATTGAGGGATTAGGGTTTAAGGTAAAGTACTGTTTAGGGTTGAGGGTTTAGGATTTAAGGTTCAAGTGTTGAGAGTTGAGGCTTTACGGATAGGGTTTAAGGTTTAACGATAAGGGATTAGGGTTTAGGGTTGAGGGATTAGGGTTTAGTGCTGAGGGATTAGAGTTTAAGGTATAGTGCTTACAGTTGAGGGTTTAGGGTTTAGTGTTGATGGATTAGAGTTTAAGGTATAGTGTTTAGGGTTGAGGGTTTAGGGATAGGGTTTAGGGTTTAAGGTTTAAGGGTTGAGGCTTCAGGCTTTAGGGATAGCATTTATGGTTGAGGGATTGGGGTTTAGGGTGGAGGGATTAGGGTTTAAGGTATAGTTTTTAGGGTTAAGGGTTGAAGGTTGCTTTATGCTGCAATGAAAGGATATAGTCCCATTACAGAATGATGTCCTCGCGCATGGACCATGTCAAGTGCCCTCATCGATGTTGGTAAGGGATACATGGAAGGCAATTGGATTAAGCAGATAGTGGATTATGACGTGGACTCTAGAGGGGAGAAAAGTGGATTATGACGTGGATTATGTAGGGAAAATAGTGGATTATGATGTGGATTATGTCAGACTTATGCCAAAGCATGGACCATAGGGACGGTATGTGGAGGGTATGTAGGATAGTGGATGAATGATGGTAGATTTATTGCAAAATGGAAGGGAACCATAACCAATGGTTGCACACATCCCCATAAACATTGAAGCTTGTGATGCGGAGCTGGTGTAGGGTGCAATGGAGATGTTTTCTTAGGAGATAAATGATGAAGGGCTTTAGGAACCCACATAGACTTAGGTGTTTTTATTACTTTTGTTTTTCTTGTGGGATGGTATGTTTTGACACTTTTGAGCCGAATGGGAATTTGAGATGGCAGTAGATGGTTGAGATTTTTTATAGGTAGATGCCTCATTTAACTTGATTTCTTGTTGCTTAGGTACCCATACCATTTTGGTTTTGGACTTTGCTTGTGGAGGTATGGCCTTGGATAACTTTTTGGATTGATTTTTCTTTGACTCTTTGTTTTTATGTCCTGAGGCATGAGGACCCTTAGGATGTTTGGCTTTATTAGTAGAGGCATCTAATTTTGCATTTTTAGATCCCTTGAGGATGGTGGAATGAGTGGAAGCTTTAAGTTTAGCTTTAAGATTAGAGTTGAGGGTTGAGGGATTAGGGTTTAAGGTATAGTGTTGAGGGTTGAGGGTTGAGGGTTTAGGGATTATAGTTTAGAGTTGAGGGATTAGGGTTTAAGGCATAGTACTATTTAGGGTTGAGGGTTTAGGATTTAAGGTTCAAGTGTTGAGGGTTGAGGCTTTAGGGATAGGGTTTAAGGTTTAGCGATAAGGGATTAGGGTTTAGTGCTAAGGGATTAGAGTTTAAGGTATAGTGTTTAGGGTTGAGGGTTTAAGGTTTAGTGTTGAGGGATTAGAGTTTAAGGTATAGTGTTTAGGGTTGGGGGTTTAGGGATAGGGTTTAGGGTTTAAGGTTTAAGGGTTGAGGCTTCAAGCTTTAGGGATAACATTTATGGTTGAGGGATTAGGGTCTATAGTGGAGGGATTAGGGTTTAAGGTATAGTTTTTAGGGTTAAGGGTTGAAGGTTGTGTTACACTACAATGAAAGGTTATAGTCCGATTACAGAACGATGTCCTCGCGCATGGACCGTGTTGAGTGCCCTCATCAATGTTGGTAAGGGATACATGGAAGGCAAATGGATTAGGCAGATAGTGGATTATGACGTGGATTCTAGAGGGGAGAAAAGTGGATTATGATGTGGATTATGTAGGGAAAATAGTGGATTATGATGTGGATTATGTCAGACTTATGCCAAAGCATGGACCATAGGGATGGTATGTGGAGGGTATGTAGGATAGTGGATGAATGATGGTAGATTTATTGCGGAATGGAAGGGAACCATAACTAATGGTTGGACACATCCCCATAAATGTTGAAGCTTGTGATGCAGAGGTGGTGTAGGGTGCAATGGAGATGTTTGCTTAGGAGATGGATGATGAAGGGCTTTAGGAACCCACATAGACTTAGGCATTTTTATTACTTTTGTTTTGCTTGTGGGATGGAATGTTTTGACACTTTCGAGTCGAATGGGCATTTGAGATGGGAGTAGATGGTCAAGATTTTTTAGAGGTAGATGCCTCATTTAACTTGATTTCTTATTGCTTAGGTACCCATACCATTTTGGTTTTGGACTTTGCTTGTGGAAGTATGGCCTTAGATAACTTTTTGGATTGATTTTTCTTTGACTCTTTATTTTTATTTCCTGAGGCATGAGGACCCTTAGGATGTTTGACTTTATCAGTAGAGGCATCTAATTTTGCATTTCTAGATCCCTTGAGGATAGTGGAATAAGTGGAAGCTTTACATTTAGCTTTAAGATTAGGGTTGAGGGTAGAGGGTTGAGGGATTAGGGTTTAAGGTATAGTGTTGAGGGTTGAGGGTTTAGGGATTACAGTTTAGAGTTGAGGGATTAGGGTTTAAGGCATAGTACTATTTAGGGTTGAGGGTCTAGGGATAGGGTTTAGGATTTAAGGTTCATGTATTGAGGGTTGAGGCTTTAGGGATAGGGTTTAAGGTTTAGTGATAAGGGATTAGGGTTTAGGGTTGAGGGATTAGGGTTTACTGTTGAGGGATTAGAGTTTAAGGTATAGTGTTTAGGGTTGAGGGTTTAGGGTTTAAGGTTTAAGGGTTGAGGCTTTAGGCTTTAGGGATAACGTTTACAGTTGAGGGATTAGGGTTTAGGGTGGAGGGATTAGGGGTTAAGTTATAGTTTTTAGGGTTGAGGGTTGAAGTTTGCGTTACATTGAAATGAAAGGTTATAGTCCCATTACAGAATGATGTCCTCACGCATGGACCATGTCGAGTGCCCTCATCGATGTTGGTAAGGGATACATGGAAGACAAATGGATTAGGTAGATAGTGGATTATGACATGGATTCTAGAGGGGAGAAAAGTGGATTGTGACGTAGATTATGATGTGGATTCTAGCGGGGAGAAAAGTGGATTGTGATGTGGATTATGTAGGGAAAATAGTGGATTATGTCAGACTTATGCCAAGGCATGGACCATAGGGATGGTATGTGGAGGGTATGTAGGATAGTGGATGAATGATGGTAGATTTATTGTGGAATGGAAGGGAACCATAACCAATGGTTACACACATCCCCATAAACGTTGAAGCTTGTGATGTGGAGGTGGTGTAGGGTGCAATGGAGATGTTTGCATAGAAGATGGATGATGAAGGGCTTTAGGAACCCACATAGACTTAGGTCTTTTTATTACTTTTGTTTTGCTTGTGGGATGGAATGTTTTGACACTTTTGAGCAGAATGAGACTTTGAGATCAGAGTAGATGGTTGAGATTTTTTAGAGGTAGATGCCTCATTTGACTTGATTTCTTGTTACTTAGGTACCCATACCATTTTGGTTTTGGACTTTGCTTGTGGAGGCATGGCCTTGGATAAATTTTTGGATTGAGTTTTCTTTGACTCTTTGTTTTTATGTCCTAAGGCATGAGGACTCTTAGGATGTTTGGCTTTATCAGTAGAGGCATCTAATTTTACATGGTGGAATGAGTGGAAGCTTTAAGTTTAGCTTTAAGATTAGGGTTGAGGGTTGAGGGTTGAGGGATTAGGGTTTAAGATATAGTGTTGAGGGTTGAGAGTTGAGAGTTGAGGGTTTAGAGTTGACAGTTTAGGGATTACATTTTAGAGTTGAGGGATTAGGGTTTAAGGCATAGTACTGTTTAGGGTTGAGGGTTTAGGGATAGGGTTTAGGATTTAAGGTTCAAGTGTTGAGGGTTGAGGCTTTAGGGATAGGGTTTCAGATTTAGCGATAAGGGATTAGGGTTTAGGGTTGAGGGATTAGGGTTTAGTGTTGAGGGATTAGAGTTTAAGGTATAGTGTTTAGGTTTGAGGGTTTAGGGTTTAGTGTTGAGGGATTAGAGTTTAAGGTATAGTGTTTAGGGTTGAGGGTTTAGGCATAGGGTTTAAGGTTTAAGGGTTGAGGCTTTAGGCTTTAGGGATAGCATTTATGGTTGAGGGATTAGGGTTTAGGGTGGAGGGATTAGGGTTTAAGGTATAGTTTTTAGGGTTAAGGGTTGAAGGTTGCATTACGCTGCAATGAAAGTTATATTCCCATTACAGAATGATGTCCTCGCACATGGACCATGTTAAGTCCCCTCATCGATGTTGGTAAGGGATACATGGAAGGCTAATGGATTAGGCAGATAGTGGATTGTGACGTGGATTCTAGAGGGGGGAAAAGTGGATTATGACGTGGATTATGTAGGGAAAATAGTGGATTATGATGTGGATTATGTTGGACTTATGCCAAAGCATGGACCATAGGGATGGTATGTGGAGGGTATGTAGGATAGTGGATGAATGATGGTAGATTTATTGCAGAATGGAAGGGAACCATAACCAATGGTTGCACACATCTCCATAAACATTGAAGCTTGTGATGAGGAGGTGGTGTAGGGTGGAATGGAGATGGATGATGAAGGGATTTAGGAACCCAGATAGACTTAGGCATTTTTATTACTTTTGTTTTGCTTGTGGGATGGAATGTTTTGACACTTTTGAGCCGAATGGGAATTTGAGATGGGAGTAGATGGTTGGGATTTTTTAGAGGTAGATGCCTCATTTAACTTGATTTCTTGTTGCTTAGGTATCCATACCATTTTGGTTTTGGACTTTGCTTGTGGAGGTAAGGCCTTGGATTACCTTGTGGATTGATTTTTCTTTGACTCTTTGTTTTTATTTCCTGAGGCATGAGGACCCTTAGGATGTTTGGCTTTGTCAGTAGAGGCATCTAATTTTGCATTTCTGGATCCCTTGAAGATGGTGGAATGAGTGGAAGCTTTAAGTTTAGCTTTAAGATTAGGGTTGAGGGTTGAGGGTTAAGGGATTAGGGTTTAAGGTATAGTGTTGAGGGTTTAGAGTTGAGGGTTTAGGGATTACAGTTTAGAGTTGAGGGATTAGGGTTTAAGGCATAGTACTATTTAGAGTTGAGGGTTTAGGGATAGGGTTTAGGGTTGAGGGATTAGGGTTTAGTGCTGAGAGATTAGACTTTAAGGTATAGTGTTTAGTGTTGAGGGTTTAGGGTTTAGTGTTGAGGGATTAGAGTTTAAGGTCTAGTGTTTAGGGTTGAGGGTTTAGGGATAGGGTCTAGGGTTTAAGGTTTAAGGGTTGAGGCTTTAGGCTTTAGGGATAGCGTTTATGGTTGAGGGATTAGGGTTTAGGGTGGAGGGATTAGGGTTTACTATTTTTAGGGTTGAGGGTTGAAGGTTGCGTTATGCTACAATGAATGGTTATAGTCCCATTACAGAATGATGTCCTCACGCATAGACCATGTTGAGTGCCCTCATTGATGTTGGTAAGGGATAGATGGAAGGCAAATGGATTAGGTAGATAGTGGATTATGATGTGGTTTCTAGAGGGGAGAAAAGTGGATTATGACATGGATTATGTAAGAAAATAGTGGATTATGATGTGGATTATGTCAGACTTATGCCAAAGCATGGACCATAGGGATGGTATGTGGAGGGCATGTAGGATAATGGATGAATGATGGTAGATTTATTGTGGAATGGAAGGGAACCATAACCAATGGTTGCACACATCTCCATAAACGTTGAAGCTTGTGATGCAGAGGTGGTGTAGGGTGCAATGGAAATGTTTTCTTACTAGATGTATGATTATGGCTCTAAATTAGGTGAACTTCGTGCTAGTTTTGGCATCCCAAAGAGATTACATTTAGGGCTAAAAGTTGGTGTAAAAGTCAGCGTTAGAGATGTCGACTTTACCGCCAACTAATGAATCCAAAAAAATTAAAATTCATGCCAACGTTAAAACATACCACACAAAAAAAACACAAATAAGTTAATACATTTAAGCCCACAACATATTGTACTCTGCCTCTGTTTTAGGTTTCCTGCAAAGCGATGACTTTATTATGTCGAAAACGGAAGTTACTGAAAAGTTTCTACAATGGATCCATGAATTTGTATTTTATTTATTTTTGGTTCTAGACATCCAGAAGATAAAAAAATGATTTAGCTAGCTGCTAAATTTGGGGTTTCTAGCTACCTTAGCCAT
Source organism: Cunninghamia lanceolata (assembly GCA_027924645.1). Classification (NCBI taxonomy): domain Eukaryota; kingdom Viridiplantae; phylum Streptophyta; class Pinopsida; order Cupressales; family Cupressaceae; genus Cunninghamia; species Cunninghamia lanceolata. The sequence goes on from BSBN01000623.1 coordinate 5,165,148, forward strand.
TCAATCAAGCTTGTTCATCCGCCTTTTAGCAAGTAAGTTAACTCTTGACCTAGGTTTTTATCAATTTTAATATAATTTTGAGCTCAAAAAAAGTTTTTCTAAGATGTACTCACGCTTTAGGGTAAATTTGAGTAGTAATGTTGTTAATTATTCTTGCTTGCAGTATACCTTGCATTTACCATTTTTAGAAGGCTTGTTGAATAAGGTCTATTTGTACATCATACCCAAAATACAAGCTATTAAGATTTGTTTTTGGCTACATATTTGTTTTTGGGTACGATTGGTCAAGCACACTGTTAATTCATACTTGGCTACGATTTCCTCCATAGACTAGATGAAAATAATTTGCCCTAGGTCACCTCAAAATGTCAAGAAATAGAGGGAAGGGAGCAAACTCTGGCCACAATCAGGTAATTCATTGTCAATTTATAGATTTGTAAATGTTTCCATTGTTTCTTTAATTTTTAGTATTTAGTTTTCTATTTCTAAATTTAAAAGAAGAATTATATATATAGGGACATGATACTGACAAAGATAAAGAGGCATTGGCTTGACAAATTGGATGGTGTTGACTTGACAATGCTTGCTAGATACATAGAAAAACAATCTAGTAAAGCCCCTGAAACATTGCAACCAAATCAACAGTGTCAAAGGGAATCAATTGATTCCCCAACCAGTCATGGATCAGGCAAAAGATCTAGGAGGAAATCAATAACAGTAACCTCTAAGAATGTGGAATAGGGAGTAGAGGCTTCCAACGTCCTAGCCACTCTTGGGACACAAACTTCTTCGACCACCACACCATGTTTTGCATCTTGCATTGGTAGCTATGATACCAAGATAGAATACAATGTGGTTTCAGGGGAAGTCCGATTGATAGATGCTGGAAAAACGTTTGTGAATAGGTTGAAGGAATCATGCATTCAATGGTTCAAAGACCATCTACACTTGCCATTCTCAAAGATACCCATGCACTTGCAAAAAGCAGTTATCCAAGACACGGAGATTGAATTTGGCACAGGTTGGTCTGTAAAGAAAATAAAGCTATGAATGTCTCAAAACTACAAGAGATTTTGGTGCAACCAAACAAAAAAGATAAAAAAAATCCCTCCCGAGCAAAGGCTCAAAAAAAGGCTAATTGATGTAAGTCTCAAAGTATGGAAAGAGCTTGTAAAAGCATATGAGAAGTCCAATGCATGGAGGAAGTCCGGTGAGGAGAGTACGTAGGTATTGGAATTTTCTCATAAGATTATATCAAATTTATTAAATGATTTTTAAATTTTATTTATGCTTTACCTAAATTGAATTAGTATATGTTTCAGGACAAGGTCTCCAAGGCTAGGCTTGACAAACTTTGTGCCACTCATCATAGTGGCCAGAAAGGTTTACAGGCCTTGATCTGTACATTTGTAAGTATATTTAATATGTTAAATGATATGTTTTTTAATTTCCTAGGAAAAAGTAAATGATTGCATATTAATTAGTTTAACTAGTCCATGTGCCATGTTTTGATAGGAGGAGAAATATGGCCGGCAACCAACGCAAATTGAAAAGGAAATGTTACAAAGCAAAAAGTGGACTGATTTTGTAATATGGATGGAGAACGAGGTATCAATAGTTGATTTTCAATAACTTAGTTGGATATTGTTGTGTTAATATGTTAATTTGCATTTCTTGTGTTGAGTTTCAATAATCTTTGAAGATGTTATGGAGTGATACTTGAGACAAATAGTTACAGTTGTACTCTATTTGTTGTGTTTGGTTTCTATTGGTCTTCTTGTCTTTTTGACTCAAGTGGATTGTTATTCATAAGTCACTTGTCATTCTTGTTGATCATGTGGATGTAGTTATCACTGAGTTTTTAGGTGGTCTCCTAAGTGAACATACCAAAGGGTTTATCTCAAGTCTTTGTTTCCTAACCTTTTTATTATAAGACTTAAAGGGGGGCATGCATTACAATTACGTTGTTGGTTATATTTCAAACCTTTGAAATATAATAGTGGACATTTAAATCTGAATATGCACATTTTTTTTGTTGAGGAGCCATCATTAGTAGTAGGCATTAACTCTCCTCTGCCATAATAGCTTTGGGAAGTACTAGTCTTTAATGTGCTTTGTTTTGGGGTATGTGAGGGTGAAAAGGAAGGAGTGGGGAACCATTTTGGGGGGGAATTATTCATTTTGCCTTGGGGTCAAGGAAGGAAGGTTGATGGTTGGACTGTAAGTTATTTAGAGGAAGGGAGACTTTGGGTGTGCTCATCATGTTGGCTGAGTGTCTTGTTGTTGGGGTTGGAGACTAAGATTCAAATCGCTAGCTGGTCTTCTTCAACTAAGCTAACCTTTCTTTGAAGTAAAGCTCCTTGTCATCCATTCTTGTAAAATTACACCGACCATTTTGGTGAAACATTTCCTTTAACTTGTGCAACTATATGTGGTCTTGTGAAAGCCTATGCTAAAGGGTTTGGATGAGGAAAATATTGTTAATTGTGAGAGTTCAGACTTAAGATCATGGGACTTACGAACTGTGGCAAACTGTTCGTTATTCTATTTTGGATTTCTATCATGAAGGAAGCTACATTAATTTGGTCACAGTTTGAGGTGGAGTTTCAAACTCTAGCTAGAATTGCTAGAATGCTATCATTGCAACATACCATGAGTCTTGAGGAAACCTGGCTTGGTTCATGGTTATATTTTTTGACATGGTTGTAAACCCTAATGGTGTTGGTATTTCACCTATAAATGTCCACTCTCTCAATTGTGGATGCGAGGTCTTCTTGGGATTAATAATGCCACTCCAAGGTGGGCTTTTGGGATGGTTTTGGATCCTTGGTTCAGGTCAACTTGCCCCCTAACACTCTCTCCAAGGTTATGAGGTTTGCATTATTGAAGCCACAATGGAATACAATGTTGAAACAATACTACATTATTGTATTTGATTACCAGTTGACTCTTGGAAAGAATGGGTTTTGTCAATTGCATACAATTGTGTAACATTGCAATAGTTGTATTGTGTACTTGTAACTAGAACAGTCTATTGTGAAGGCATTCGTTTGATGACAATGACCTTTGAGTTCATTGTAATGACTTGCACTAAATTAGAAATGTGATTTCAAACTAGTATTTATTAAATTGGAGACTGTTTGTGAACAAATTTATCTTAGTATGGACTTCCCTATGTTTGAATTTCTGAGCACTACCCATGGAATAGTAGATATTATGTACTTGTGATCACTGTGTCATTTGGATAGAGGACTCATAAATGGAATATAGGACCTTTTGTTTCATTGTCCATAAAATCCTAAGGGTTGATTAAGTTATTTTGCATGGATGTAAATGGAAACTTTAAGCTCTCCGAAGGCTTGCTTATTGTTTGCAAAGTAGCATTAATTTCTTATTTTAACTGTGGAAACATCTTGTGGACACTAGTATGGTGTTGACTAAGGAATTATCTTGTAAACACTAGAAAGTTCTATGCATGTTAATCATAGACTATAACCCTACATTTGGAAGGAAATTGTTACTGTAGAAGTGATATATATTGTATAATGGTATCTGGTCTATGGCATGACATCTTTAGTAGGAGGTACCTTTAGATTTCTGTAGCATCATGTCTGGGCTAAGGTACCATAAAGTTAAGTGTGCATTGTATGGTGTTATTGTATTGGAGGTTGTTGTATGCAAATCTACAATGATATAAGGAGACTCAACTCTCGTCATTTCATTGCATAAAGTGAGTGACAAAACAACTACCTAGTTTAAAATTGACCCTTCTTTAAGCAACATATGTAGCAATGAGACTTCAGATTCTTGAAAATGAGAAGCATCTTTCTCCCCATACAACCTGCTAACTAGGGCCTCTCTGTTTAAGTGCATGGTTGACCTCCTTGCCATTGCTAGCTATCTTGAAGACACCCTAAACTTTATCATTGAGATACCTGTTAAATCTGTGCTGGTTGTATGCATGTGTTTTCTTGGTGCCTATAGATCACATATGAATATAGGCTTAGGAGTATTTACAACAACACTACTTTTTGATTTGGATCCTAAAAATGTTACACAACTTATGTTCTTCTCTCAAACATCTATCCACAAGTGGGCAGGTGTGGTGAGGTAAGGAGATTGATGAAAGATAGAGGAATTAAAAAATGCCTAGATGCAGTTGGATTGAAGGGCATAAAATGGTACATTATTTTTTGTGTAGGAGACAGATCACATCCATAGACAAAGGAGACCTATGCAAAGTTGGAGAAATTGGCTTGGAAGATGAAGGTGTTTCCAGATTCAAGAATTTACTTAATGCTATGGAAGGATGGGAAAAATAATTATTTCTCTGCCACCATGGTGAAAAGTTGACAATTGCATTTGGTTTGTTAAACATGCCCCATGGAACAACTATTAGACCTTTATCTTAAGGTTACTCATGAACCTTAAGATAAATAATTATTGAAAAAAAACTGTGCATTCATTAATGACATGTAAGAGAATTTAATCAACTGCTACTTAAAAACTCTTTAATGTTTTTGTCTAATGCAGGTTATTAGATTAATAGTGAAAAAGAACATATTGACCACGCAATTTGTGGCACTTAAGGTTATGTAATAGAATTTATAGTTGATAGTTAAATTGTATAAAATTTTTTTTTATGATCTTTAGTAACATTTATTAGAATTGTTGCATGTTTTACATCATTGGAATGACATATTAGCTGTAACTTTTTTGAAATTTTATTATGGTATGTGCACTTTGATATGATGTAATATGATTATGGTTTCATTTCATATGTTGGAATATTAGATATATAACAGAAAAATAAATTATTACATGAAATAAATAATAACTTTTCATTTTAAATGTTTTTTTTGTAGAACACGGGTCTTCCAGAAGATGAAGATGATCTTGATGATAGAGATCCATATTATATTGGTTCTAGTACAGATCACATGGCAGATGATGATGGTGATGTAGATATAGAAGGCAACGAGGCTAATGATGATGATGACGATGACGATGATGATCATGATGGTGATGATGATGAGGCAGTTGCTGGTAGTAGCCAGTGACATTCATGATCATATAGACTGCATCATGGATCATTGCTGATATATCGTTATGATACCTCTTTTCATGGTTACTATCATATGTATCATTTTCACGGCCTATAGTACCATATTATTGAGTTGTATCATTTTCACAAGTATCAATTTGACTTATGTCATTTGGACATGTATCATCTTGACTTGTATCATTTTGAGTTACATAATTTATCATTTTGACTTATGTCAACTGTTGGACATGTATCATTTTGACATGTTATTGATCTACTAGCATATTTGACTTTCACTTGTTTTAGTTATATATGATGATGATCTTATCAGTATTGACTTGTCAATTTATATATATTGAAAGTGGTCGATGATTTTTGGATGGATATTTATTATGTATGATGATTTTAATTTACTGCAGGATGGATGTTGTAAATTCAATTAAATTATAGATATTTGACTCACTTGTTTTTATTATAGATGATGATCATGTTATAATAATTATCTTGTTATTTTATAATAATTATCTTATTTTTTTATATAATTATCTTGTTAAATTGGAAGCAAAACCCAAAGCAACAAATGAGGTCATAATGGAAGCAAAACTTGGTGTCAATTAGGAAGCCAAAAACGAAGCTATTTTAGATGCCATACAAGAAGAAAAATAAGAAGCATGACTAAGAGAAAAATTAGAAGCAAAAATGGGAGCAGACATGGAAGAAAAACTGGAAGCTAAATTTGGTGCCAAATTCGGTGCTAAATTGGAAGCAAAATTGGAAGCAAACTTGGAAGCAAAAATGGAAGCAAATATAGAAGCAAACCTGGAAGCAAAATCAGATGCAACATTGGAAGCAAACCTGGAAGCCAAACTGGAAGCAACACAAGAAGCCAAACCAGAAGCAAAATCAAAAGCCAAAGTGGAAGGCAAATCTGGCGCTAAATTAGAAGCAAATCTGGAAGGAAAATGGGAAGCAAAACTTGAAGCAAAACCAGAAGAAACACTGGAAGCAAAAACTAAAGCAAAACCAGAAGCAAAACTAGAAGCAAACTTGAAATCAACACAAGAAGCAAAATTTGAAGCTAAACTACAAGCCAAATTGGGTGCCAAATCCGGTGCTAAATGGGAAACAAATCTAGAAGCAAAATGGGAAGCAAAATTGGAAGCAAAACTAGAAGTAAACCTGGAAGCAAAACCTGAAGTAAAATTGGAAGCAAACCTAGAAGCAACACAAGAAGCAAAACTAGAAGCAAAATTAGAAGCCAAATGGGAAGCCAAATTGGGTGCCAAATCCGGTGCTAAATTGAAAGCAAATCTAGAAGCAAAATCAGAAGCAACATTGGAAGCAAAAATGGAAGCAAAACAAGAAGCAAACCTGGAAGCTAAACTAGAAGCAAAATCGGAAGCCAAATTGGGTGTAAAATCTGGCGCTAAATCTGGTGCCAAATCTGGCGCTAAATCTGGTGCCAAATCTGGCTATTGCTTTTTAGTGCAAAAGTCAATGCTGAATTCGTCGCTAAAGTCAGCGCTAAATCCGCCGAGAAAGTAATCATGTAAAATTGCGCCGAGTTTTGCACCAGACAAAGTGTCCAATTTCTGAGCTCAATTGCACTAAAATTCGGTGCTATTTTAGGCACTAATGGCCTGTTTTGTTGTAGTGTCCATGTTTTGCATGCCTGATACTATCTTCACTGTGTTTGACATCTCTGCGGTGTGTTTTCTCTAATGTCTACCTGAGACTAGGGGCTAGAAATAGTTCCTCAATATTTGTGTATGCCTTAGCTTCAAGTGCCTAGTGTGTTTGTTGTGTTTTGACTGTACTTTAATGCATGTATGGGTTGTGCGTCCATACATACATTAAAGTGGTGGCTAAATGTTATTTCATAAAATGTCTTCCTAAGACTTTTACCTCCTAAGTTTAGCTCCTGGGTCCCTTGTTTTGCATCTTGCATGTTCATTTTAACTCTCGAAGAAGAATCCTTGAAAACCCATGTCAGATGGGGCTAAGGGGACCTTATTGAGCTAAATCCTACCTTGAAAAAGGGGGCCCAGGGCTTGGGCGCTCGCGCCCTAGTTTTGCCCTATTTTAGGCAGGTCCTAAATTTGAATGTTGGTTATGTGACCGTTAAAAGGTTCCGTTGTCGACATCTTAAGTTTGAATTACGAAATTAAAGAAAGAATGCATATATAAGTATGTTTAGGGCTTCATTTGAAAACTAGAAGATGATTATGAACTTTTGGTGAACTTATGATTTTTGAGCATTCAAGATATTCATTGTTACAGAGCAGAATATTGTTATTGTGTTTCTGATTGCAGATTTAGCTTCATCTTCTCATGTGTTGAAGGATTTTCATCTACATGTGAGCTACACATCCGAGGTGATACACACTCTTTATCTGATAATGGTGTTCAGAAGAATTGAATGTCCTTCCAGGGCTTGACTAAGACAAGCTCCTAAACACCACAACCCCCAATCACACTCCTTGTGATTGTAGGTTACAGGTATTAGATTTCATAGAGTGGAGTTGTAGAAGATAAGGATTCCAGATCTGATGGAAAGAAGCAGCCTGGTGCACTTTTGGGACAAGGGTGCTAGTGGCAGTGTCCTCTAAGGTTGCAAACACAAGAATATTTGTGACAGTGTCCTCCGAGGTTGCAAACACAAAAATATTTGTGACAGTGATAATTATCATCTAAAGAAGTCCCTACATCCTGAGGAATATCCTGCCTTGGACTACAGTGGGAGTGGAAATGTCCTTCACATCTTCCGCGATAGAAACAGATAAAATAGTGATCATCAGTATTGTAAGGAGTCCGGAACCCCCTGAAGAAAACACTGCATTGGACTAGGGCGTGAGTGACAATGTCCCCAAATATTCTGCATCACGAACTTCAAAAAATAGTTAGTAACTAATCTTTGTCTACTATCTTGGTCTGCGAGCATTTATCGTAATTCATCCGTTTGCTTACGATTTTGCATAATTAGGGTTTTACACATATTTGAGCATTAAATTAATACATTAATTGATAATTTCTAAGTTTCCACAGTGATACAAGTGACACCCAACCTATAGGTGAATCCACTTGCAAAAGGTGTGATTCAACTCGGTTGAAATGTCCTTGAATGTTTGTAGTGAAAGGAGCATCTAGCCATTACTCTTTTCCCCCTCTTTTCCTATAAAATGAAAACACTAAAGTCCAAAATCAGATTTAAAAGAGTGTTTAAATGAGTAGTAAAATCTGAAACAAGATTTTAGCTACAACTTTAGGTTTTGAAATGACTAGGTTAGATGAAAAATGCAAACTTTCAAGCAAAACCTAGCAAATGAGATATGAAAATGCAAGGCAAATGATCATGAAAAGATGAATTGCTGTAATTTATCTCAAATCTGATGTAAATATCAGAAAATTAATTTTTTTTCAATGATATGCAAGGAAAATAGTGCAACTATGCCTTAATGCAAGCCAAAAATGCTTTTTTTTTTCAAATTTATGCAAGATTTTTAAATGTATGATGATGAATATGATATGAATGAACGTAAAATTGATTACAACACTCAAAAAGATAAACTTTAGTAAAAACATGGTTCACCAAAATGTTATGTAGGAAAAGTGGGAATGATGAGTTTAGGTGTTGTTAAGATAAATTCAATCAAACCCTCCTTTCACATATAACATTCAAGGACATAAACTGAGCTAAGTCACTACTGGTGCAAGAGGACTTAGCTACAAGTTTGGTGTCACTATGAAATGATAAGGAAAGATAGGATGTATTGATGAATTTGTTAAACCCTAATCTAATTAAGTCTTAAACCTTAATTATACAATTCTAGATACAGATAAATGAAACACGACAAATGATCACATAGGAAGGTACTAAATACAGATTAGAAACATACCAGGATTCATATTTTGGAAAGCAAAAAAATTCAAGGATAAGGGTGTTGAATGCAAAGAATACTGAGAGGGGGGCTAAATCAGTATTCTGAAAAACTTTTCATTTACACATTCATTAATCCATTTACCAAATTCAAAAACATGAAAGCAAAGTAGGCACAAGAAGAGCATCCACAAATTCATAACACATAGACACCAAGATTTTACATGGAAAACCAAAAAAATGGAAAAACCACGGTGAGTGTTAGCTCATAATATATTATGATAATAATACTGAATTACATAAAGGTGCACTACCTTAGGGCTCACTGCCCAAGGACTCACTGTCCAAGAAGGGCTCACTTCTAGAAAGATAGAAGAGAAGAATCCTACCAAGAGAGGACTACTATAGGTGCATTTACAAAATGTTGAAGTGTAGTACCATTATGCTCAGTATACAGGTTCAAAGGACTTCATGTTGTCTGCCCCGCTTTTCTGCTCTATTTCACATATACTTCTATTTTTTGTCCTTATTATCCTTTTCTACTTTGCAATCTACCTTAGATTATGCACACATCAAATTTGCACACTATTGCCACATCTATACTCCTCCAACTCCAAAATCCATCGAATATATATCCGTAATAAGATTCATCTCGCAATCAGGTCGGCAACCCTAGACATGAAGTGCATATACAAGTGTTGTACCTTGTTGGCTTGATCTTGTGCACAAAAATGAATGCAGACCCAAATAAACATACAATGGTCTTCATATAGGTCAGCATCAATCATTCAACCACTTGGATTAATTCTTCAAACAATATATTCTCCCCGCATATAGATTTAACTTGTTTGTCGACTTATCCCTTAAGTACATAGTTGACCAATTCAATTGTCATACCAGAACTTCCACTGTGGACCATATGAGACTCTAAAAAACATATCTAACATTCATCATTGACTTCTTAACATACCTTCAGAACTACAGGACACAATGGTCCTTTATAACAAAATGTGGATCTTGGAACTGTTGCTCTGTCACAGTAAAATATTGTCAAACTAGAAACCGATAAAGAACAACTTGTATAATATGATCAAAGGAACTTCAGAAGCTATAAATTTGGATTTAGGTAGTCATGATATGTATCTTTGCTACCTCAGAACTACAAGACAAACTATGCGACAATAGAGAAATGCGAACCCTTTTACTCTGGTATTGTGCACTGATCTTGACTTAACTTTGTTCACCTGGACTTAGATATTTCACCATATGACTCTGGAGGAAGTCAGGACTTGAGTAATGGAACATGTGATCACTAGGTAGCTATGAACAACATACCTGAACTACATACAAATGTCTTTAACTGTGGAGGCATACCGTCTCAAACACTACTACTTACTTGGTATATTGTATACTACCCATACTTAGTCATTTATTTTCCAGAGTAAGGTCTCTTTGCCATGCCAGTAGAAACTCTTAGCCTTGTTTCCATCAATGACAACATTCATCATTCATCAGAACAATGTCTCTTGCCAACAATCTCCCCCTTTGGCATTGATGGCAACAATTAGTGAAAAATGCTTATCTGCTCCCCCTTACTTTGTACACTTGTTTTTCTTCTCCTCCTTAGGTGTTTTGTACATTTTTCACTAGTCTTCTTCTCCCCCTTTTACATCAATGGCAAAGGTGTATATACAAAAGTCAAAATTGTGTCAACAAACTGCAAAACCTGTCATACTTTTACGCATATGTATAGGTGCAATCTTCAACTTAATTTGTTGGAGGTTGTAGGATGTCTTTGAAAATGATCTTGATTTGAGCTAGCTCTCTATCCCAAATCTTCTTTGCATTGTCCAAAATTTGAATATGACCATTTATGAGTAATACTAATTTCTCTATCTTTTGTAAATCAGAGGGTGTGTCAATTAGTGTACTTACTTGTATGGCTTCTGCTGCAAGATTTGACATTGAATCAAGCTTAGGACTTATCAGTCCTCTCAATTGACACATTCTATTTTTCTTTTGATCCCTCTTATTCATTAGATCACTCAAGTTATTATGAATATTGATGACTTGTATCTCTTTGTTACTAATTGACTCAGCTGCCAGATCAAATGACTTAGATATATATATCAATTGCAGCTCCAGATCCTTGATCTTTTCTTCTAACTCTCTTGTATCTTTGGGCCATGATAAACAACATTTGTATAGGTCACAAGCTTCTTTAATAGCACTCTATATATCTTTTATTCCATTATCTAACAAAGTTTTATCATTTACTAACATGGTCTTCAACTCAGCTAATCTTTTCTCATCAAACTCTTTCCTCACTTTTGTTTCTGCAAACTTTTCAAAAAATTCAAAATGTATACTTACAGAGTTTATGAATCTCTTGAGATGATTTGTTGACGGCATCAAGGTATTCTTTTGATATGATGGCATCAGCTTCTCCAATTAACTCTCTATCCTGTATGTGTGACTTCAATATTTCTTCCTGTGCCTTTGCTTGCACAATTGAGACTAATTTAAATTTCTACAGAGGAGACATTGACTCCAAGTTTATTGGACCTTGTAAAAATTAAGGCTCATCCAAGACTTGTTTTTCTTTTTCAAAGAATTTCTTGACAGACGCTGTAGTGTCTCTTGCTATATTTGAGACTTCTTCTTCTTTATCTTGTTCCAAAGGATTCAAATCCATAGCCTCATTCACATCAACATTTTTCTCCAGTATAAGGCTCATCTCAACTTGTTGATCATTAGTTTTGTTATGCTCCTCAGTCTTCTCCTTGTGTGCTTGGTTATCAATTTGTTGTTGAGGAAGACTTGTCTCAATTTTGTCCTTGAAAATAGTATCTGTAATAGTAGCAGGGACTAGATCTTCTTTCTCCTTCAGCCCTTCATCACTTTTGTCTAGATCCAAGTTCACCTTAGGAGTAGATGTATCATCTCCAATATTTGTTTCTTCTCTGTCATATATAGTTTTAATATGATATTCCTTTAACACACTCAAAGTGATATTCTCAGTCTCCACTACTTTCTCAATGTCATCTGCCATTAGAGTGTTCATTCTCCTCTTTGTTCTGAATTCTTTATGAAGTACTTTGGAGATTTTTGTCTTTTCTTCTAGAGTGATTTCAAGACATAGTTTTATTAATGTATGCTCTTTAAGTTCAAAGTCCTTAGCCATAGCAGCTTCTTTCCTTGCATACATTATACTTGCCAAGTTTTCTGGGAGATTAGAGATTATTTCAATGAGAACTTTATTGTATATATTCGAGTATTGGATGACAGCAGCCTCACTAACCTTTTTATTTGCATCGTCGAAGTCATCATACACTTGGGAAATAGGTTTTAGATTGCCATCAACTGTAATGCCCTTCAATACTTCCTCCAGACTCATTGTAGTCTTAGCCTTCTTTCTCCCTATATCCTTACCAGAGGTCTTCCTTTTTATGGCACTAGAGGGTTTGTCCTATTGAGAGGGTGGTGCACTCTGTGCCTTCATCTTCTTTACCTCTTCATCTATCTTAGTTTCCTCATCATCGACTGCATCAACACTAACATACATTCTTCGATCTTTGGTCTTCTTCCTCTTTCCTATTTTCTTTTCTGTAGTTGTTGTGGAGGGAATATCAGAGGATTTGAATGCTGATTCAGAGGATCTTGCACTTCTTGTTCTTCTTTTTGGTGCAACAGGTGCCTCTTGTTGTGCCTCTTAAACTTATGGAGCTTTATTAACTTCCTTTTCTTGCTCCTCCCTTTCTTTAGCTACTTTTTTTGCCTCAGCTCTAGCTCCTATGGTTGATATTTGTTCTTTAGTGTATCCTTTGCTTTGAGCATATTCTTCTGCCATTTTTTGGGTCTTCTTTGAAATTTCTAGTTTTCTTACTTCAACATGGATTTTTGTTGATAGTTCCTCATATATCCCAAATCTTTCTTCTTTGGGGTCTCTTGGTTTTCTTAACATATATTGGCCATAATTTTCCAGTATTTATCCATCTACTTCATAGCCCATTGGCATAACCCATACTGTTCTAGGCTCAACGACCTTAATCAAGCATTGGTCTTTTGTCACAATGAAGCATATGGTGTCCTTATATTTATCAACAACTAATCTGGGGATCCTTTCCCTGGATTGCATTAACCTTTGGAAGTTTTTGAAATAGCCCCATAGGACTGAGTTTTCTACATCAATATTTCCTATGCTGCTTAAGTGGTTTCTAATATGTACTGTAACAGGTTTGTCTCTAATCCAGAATACAATTTTCATGCTTAGAAACTCTTTCATAAAGTAGAAGAACAAGTACATAATTAACATACTAAATTTGAAAGGATGTTTGTTTTCTTTTGTCCTTTTCAGGTTCTCCATTAACTACTGTCAGAGTAGTTCACACAGATCACACTTTGCATTTTCCTTAGCCAATTGATAGGCAGTATATATGGTAGTACCAGAGATAGAGTTCTCCCAATTTATGAAGTAGACCTTGTAACCAATTACCATGGATGCAAACCTAACTACTTGATCTTCAATATTACTAATTATCAATGCCCTTTTATCAAATTTTGCTCCGGTAGCTTTCATTACTATATTGTTTTTCACCGATTTTAATATAGGCTCTATACTGGTAGAGTTTATTCTCGTGACCTCTCTTATGGAATCTTTGGTGATTTTGAATGTAGAGTTGGGCCATATAAACTCATCATGAATTCAATTAAGACATACCAGACCCATTCATCTTCTGCAAAGACTGGAAAATCTATATACTGAAAGAGTTTCTTCTCCTCCAATGCCTTGTATTTTTCTTTCTGGTCAAATGTATCACCACTTAGATGTTTTAGATATAGGTCTATGAGTTGACTACCTTCATGTTCCTCTAGGGAAACATGAATATAATCCCTAACAGCTTCTGCATGCAACACACTAGATGAAATCCTTGAAAACGCACCATTTGGATCGACCTCTGTTGATGTGTATGGATGTTTCTTGAACTTCAGCCATGGCCTCTCAGTGATATCCACTACTTGAGAAGATGCCATTTTTGCAAAGATTCAAATAAATTTGCAATAGGGTTTTGAATTTGAAAAAATACATCTTTTTGTTGAATTAGGGTTTTGCTTGATCTTGCCTTGAATTGCTTTGGAAATCACTGTAGTCACTAGAATTTTTGCTTCTATTCACCTTAGACACTTGAGAGCTTGAATGTAAAGTGATTTTTCCTTCAAATACAACCCTTTTAACCTTTACTTGCCAAAACCTAATTGTCATAAATGTTATCTTTCAAAAAGTTGTCACACTTCTCTGTTAGACTCAGTTAATCAAGATTGATCTGCAATGTTCCACATTTGATTCTTTTCTTCCAGAATTACTTTAAAAGGATCTATCATATGAGGCTTTTCATTATATCTTCATGCCAGATCTCAGCACTAACTATCTGGCTAGGGGATTAGGTTTTTCAACGCAACTCCTCCTAAGCTAGAGCTCCCAATTTACTTCCTGGAGGAAGTATCAGCACCAAAAGCTGGTGCAGATTCATCCTTGACTTCAATCACATATTTCTTTATCTAGATTTTTCCCATCTCTTTCTTAGTTTCAACCGGATCAACTTTTTCCTTTCCCTTATCATTCCTTTGTTCTATATTTTTCCCTTTTGGATAGTTGTTCCTTTTCATATTTTTGCTTCTATAGAGTCTTGCAATATGTCTAGGTCTATTACAGTTATAACACTTAATATTCCTCTATCCTTGACTCCTTCCACTAAATGGAATCATCCTTGATCTGCATTGGTTATCCATATGCCCAAATCTATTGCATGTAAAGCACTTTTCATTGAAGGATTGAGTATTCCTTGCATAGTTAAAACCATTCCTTACCAGACTTCTGCACTCATTTCATCTATGACCAATTTTCTTGCAATTAAAACATTGACTAGAAAATGATGGAGCATTTTGAATCATTCTACTTCTACATTGAGTAGCCTTATGACCAAACTTATTACAATTAAAACAATACCATTGAAAGATGGGTACCTTTGAGAATTTGGTTGTCTGATCAGAGGTCCCCTTGGCCTTCTTCTTTGATTCTGAAACTAGTTGCCTTTGTTTTTCTTCATCTCGATGCTTTCTTGACCTGATTTAGAATTTTCTCCTTTTTCAAATCCCAAGCCTTTCTTGTCATCTAACTCTTTTGACTTTCAATCAACTCCTCAAGATTTGCAGAGCTTATTTTGAATTTTTCTTTATAGCTATTTGTTGCTTCTAGATCATATTTTAGAAGTAACACATCTTTTCCCAAATTTTCACATTCCTTAGATTTATCCTTTACAACTTGTTTCATATGTCTTTCAATCTCCTCTTTCTCTTCAACTTCCAATGTTAAGTTGTTTAGGGTTTCATGTGCTTCATTTAGTTGATCACTTAGCTCCTTGCTTTTCTCTTTAAACTTCTTGACTTGTTCCCTTAGCTTTAAGATGCATTCATCAACTTCTTGAATATTAGTCTTCAGATCCCTGATTTCTACTTTACATCTTTCAAGATCAATAAGAGCTACTTTTAGTTCATCATTGCTCTCATATGAGCAATTTCCAAATCTTCTTCTTTCCATGAGTACACTATCCCAGATCTTCCAAGGAACATTGTTCTGATATCAATTGTTGAATGCAAATAATACTGAGAGGGGGGTGAATCAGTATCCTGAAAACTTTTTCATTTACACATTCATTAATCCACTTACCAAATTCAATAACATGAAAGCAAAGTAAGCACAAGAAGAGCAACCACAAATTTAGAACATAGACACCAGGATTTTATGTGGAAAACACAAAAAGGGAAAAACCATGGTGAGTGTTAGATCACAATATATTGTGATAATAATACCAAATTACATGAAGGCTCACTACCCAAGGACTCACTGTCCAAGAAGTGCTCACTACAAAGGCTCACTGCCATAAAGATAGAAGAAGGATTAGCTCACTACCAAGAGAGGACTACTATAGGTGCATCTACAAAATGCTGAAGTGTAGTACCAATATGCTTAGTATATAGATTCAAAGGACTTCATGCTCTCTGTCTTGCTTTTCTGCTCTATTTCACAT
This sequence comes from Cunninghamia lanceolata, assembly GCA_027924645.1. Lineage (NCBI taxonomy): Eukaryota > Viridiplantae > Streptophyta > Pinopsida > Cupressales > Cupressaceae > Cunninghamia > Cunninghamia lanceolata. Next base: position 5,181,157 of record BSBN01000623.1, read on the forward strand.
ATACTTCTATTTTTTGTCCTTATTATCCTTTTCTACTCTGCAAGCTACCTTAGATTATGCACACTTTGAATTCACACACTATTTCCACATCAATATTCCTCCAACACTGAAATCCATCGAATATATATATCTGCAATAAGATTCATCTCACAATTAGGTCGACAACCCTAGACATGAAGTGTGTATACAAGTGTTGTACCTTGTCAACTTGATCTTATGCATAAACTTGAATGCGGACCCAAACAAACATACAATGGTCTTTATATAGGTTGGCATCAATCATTCAACCACTTGGATTAATTCTTCAAACAATATATTCTCACCGCATATAGATTTAACTTGTTTGTCGACTTATCCCTTAAGTACATACTTGACCAATTCAATTGTCATACCAAAAATTCTACTGTGGACCATATGAGACTCTAAAAAACATATCCAGCATTCATCATTGACTTCTTAACATACCTTTAGAACTACAGGACATAATAGTCCTTTATAACAAAATGTAGATCTTGGAACTATTGCTTTGTCACAGTAAAATATTGTCAAACTGGAAGCTGATAAAGAACAACTTGTAGAATATGATCAAAGGAACTTTAGAAGCTATAAATATGGATTTAGGTAGTCATGATATATATCTTTTCTTCTTCATAACTGCAAGATAAACTATGCCACAATGGAGGAATGCATACCCTTTTACTCTAGTATTGTGCACTGATCTTGACTTAACTTTGTTCACCCGGACTTAGATATTTCACCATATGACTTCCGGAGGAAGTTAGGACTTGAACACTGGAACATGTGATCACTAGGTAGCTATGAAAAACATACCTAAACTACATACAAATGTCTTTAACTGTGGAGGTGTACCATCTCAAACACTGTTACTTACTTGGTATATTGTATACTACCCATACTTAGTCATTTATTTTCCGGAGTAAGGTATCTTTGCCATGCCGGTAGAAACTCTTAGCCTTGTTGCCATCAATGACAACATTTATCATTCATCAGAGTAGTGTCTATTGCCAAAAAAGGGGGCGGGCACTCAAGTTTGATAGGGTAACTTTTCTTCGGATTTGGAACAATGATTTGTATCAGACTGCAACCTACTAAGGAATTTCTAGAAAAGCCAAAATGGAGGACACTTGGGTGGGTGCCCTAGTTCATAAAGGAATATTCTCTACTCTTTTCTTGAGATCCCATATCTTTATCTTCTGCTCTGACCTCCTGCAACTCCTCTCCATGAGATCTTGCACCTATAACCTATAATCACAAGAGAGGGGTTGGGGGTTGTGGTGTTTAGGAGCTTGCCTTGGTCAAGCCCCAAAATGGCATTCAACCCTTCCAACACCATTGTTAGATAAAGTGTGTGTCCTTGGTGGACAGAGGCAAAATAAAATGATAATATAGATTGGTTGAAACAAAAAATAGATATTACCTTTGAGGTGAAACCCTCACAGAGATGAAGTGCATTCAAATCATGAGGAAATGAGTTGATGGAGCCAAATCTGCAACAAACACAACACAATACTGCTCTGTAACACAATGAATGCCTTGAATGCTCTTTTTTTGATAATCATAAGTTCATCTTAATCAAATAGGAGTAAAATGAAGTCCTAAACATGTTTATATATGCATTCCCACTAACATTTGTAATTGAAATCGAAAAGACCAACAAAGGGAAACCTTTTAACAGTCATAAACTGACACATTTAAATTTAGGTCCTGGAAACATAGGTCTGGACTAGGGTGCATGTGCCCAAGCTAGAGGGCTATTTTTAGTCATGATTTATCATTAAAGTGGATCCCTAAGCCCCATTTGTCATGGGTTTCAAAGGAATTTTCTCTAGGATAAGTTTTACACATGCATGATTAAATTAAGGGGACCTAGGAGCTAAACTTAGGAGGTAAAAGTCCTAGGGGGACTTTTTACAACATAACAGAAATTTTTAATTACTATAATACCAATCAAATTAGATGCAAAAATAAAAAATTTAATTCATGCTATAGTGATTTACCCTTAACAAATGCAAACAAAGCAACAAATATGCTTTTTTCCAAATCTAGAATGAAGTATTTCTTTTCCAAATTTCAAATGCAAGGATGCAAGAATGTTTTAAACACCAACAATGAGAAGGTACAAAAAATGCAACTTTTTTAAAAAAGCTAACAATCCAACAATATCTGAAACAACTCACAAATATATAAACCCTAGGTTCAAAACTAGTTAGATTTTCTAGAAATGCAAGGTTTTTACAAGCCCTAGTTTTGAAACTATGCAAAAATTAACTATGTATGTATGCAAAATGATTAATGAACTCAATCCCAATCAGATATAGGGAAGAAAATAACTTAGATATGAAACAAGAAGGATGTAAAAGTGCAAGACAAGGTTCACCAAAATGGTAGACAGAAAAGAGTGATCTAGCCTAAAGAGTTAAACTAGGTCAAACCCTCTTCTACACACATTGGGACACAAACTGAGCTTGGCTACTACCCATGATGGAGAGACAAACTACATCGGTTCTACCCTTTTGTTGTATAGATAAGAGTTAACCAAATTCAACCAAGATCTAGCAAGAAAACTAGGGCAAATGACCAAACCCTACATGACAAAGATCTGCTAATAACTAACTGTCAGAAATAGATTTTAGAAAACCAAAAGCACAACAGAGATCAAGAAACATAGAAAAACTTGGATCTAGGAGTAGAAACACCAAATACCAAGGTGCTTGGGTGCCCTAGACCCTAATTAGGGTTTAGCAAAATCTTGGGGTATCGCTAGACCTGTACCTGCAAGATTTGTCTTCTTCTTAGATCGTATCTTTAGAAACTCGTATCTCTGACCTACACACAAGAAAGGAGGAAAAGGTTGTGTTGTGTATAAGGGCTTGCCTTAGTCAAACCATGTGTTGGTGTTTCCACCTCCACTACAGTGATGATTAGATCCAAGAGTGTGTGCCCTAGGAGGACAGAGGCTAGATCTGCAATATATGATAGAAATATGAATGAAAATGATGATGATTACCACAAGAAGTAACACCTTGATTGGAGTAGATGATCAAGATCATGTACCAACAAGGAAAGTGATGGAGAGGGCTTGAAACTTCCTTCAAGACCTACAAACAAAATTCTTAACATCCATAAGTAGATAGCAACTCCAAGTATGAAGAACACTTTAACATATAAGATCAAAACATGAGAGCAAACTCTAATTTTGCATTAGGCATCTTAATGTAAAATGAATTGTAAAACTCCTTTATATATGCACTCCTGCTCACAAATGATGAATAAAACCAATTGGGGCTGACATATACAAACTATGGAGGTGTTCTAAGCTGACACCACAAGAGAGGGGCTACAGAACCCATCCAGGCCCAGGGCGCTCGAGCACCCTAATCCTTTAGCCCCACAAACTCTGGGGAGTGTCAAATATCATGGGCTTAGGCTAGTCCTAAGTTTATTCTATCAGGTTTATTCATCAAGATCAAGATTTTATCATTTTATTCTCAAAAAGGTGTTAAAATAGGTCTTGATTAACAAAGGTAACATTTTAGGTCCAACCAGGTGCTAAACAAGGTGTAAAATGCTAGTGTACATATTTTACTCTATAACAAAGATAAGAGAACTCAATGTTCCAACATCATGATATTTGATCAAGTAATGGCTTTTGAACTCTATGGATTTCTAATAATCTTATTTATATGTATGTCAAGTGTGGAATTTTGGTGGATGCTCAAAATAAATATTTGGCCACGTGCATGAATGAGACAAAATCCCATAGAATATGATTGTTACAACATACAAAAAGACATGGGAATCTTTACAAGACAATCACACTATTTTCACCATATGCAACAAACAGGTGTCCAACCTAATCAGTTTACATTTTCCAACATACTCCTAGCTTTTTCCTAGATAGAAGCTTTGGAATAAAATATGAACATCCACCAAAGCATAAAACATAAAGGAATTTGTTAGATGATCTAGTTGCTACTATCCTAGTAGACATGTATGTAAAATGTGGAAGTATAGACAAGGTATGCAATTTTTTGATAGAGTGCCTAGGTTACAACACTAAGACATTTGGGTTGTGTGTGTGTGGCTTGTATGCATGTTTTGTGTAGCTTTCTTGTGCACTAACCTTTGTTTCTTGCCTTGTGTGGCAGGAGAATGCCACATAGATCTTGTTACTTGAGGATCCATGGGTTAGATCAAGGTTGTTTGAGTGGTGAGAAATCTACTTAGATGTCAACTGATTTGGGATCTCAAATCTTAGATGCCCTGAGGTAGGTGCTTAAGCATCTTTACTCTCATTAGGAGGCTATATAGTAGATAGAGTGAAAGTGTTCTAGGATGCCTCTCCTTTTGGGAGTAGTGCATAAGAAGGAGCCTCATCAAGAGTTGGAATGACTAGTAGTGATTCATGTCATTAGTGGGCATAGGAATGAAGTAACCAGGTATGTGACCTTTGTTGATGGTATTGCACTACCATTAAGGGTTCCATACTAGGTGCAAAGGCTTGAGCCTAATCAAGGATCACAAAAAGATGAGTGTAGAGCTTCTTATAGTAAGAAAGGGGCTTGCAGATAATTAAAGAGTGTTCCTCAACCTCAATAGGCACCTCTGAGAGACAAACATAGTGGTGGTAGTGTTCATAAATAGTGACAAAGGTAATGTGTGAGGGATTTATCTTCTTAGTAGTGATAGTTTAGGAGTAGTTCACTTAGTTCCAGTCATTTGGTTAGTAGTTGGGCATTCCTTATCCCATGTCGCTTCAAGTCATAGGACCATGTTACACTTGTTTCTAGGAGGACCATTTAACAAGGTGTTGTCCATAGAGTCTAGTGGTAGATAGTGGTCAAAAAAGAACTATTCTTGGCCCATCATACGTAAGCCATAACTAATTGGTGTTAGTGGATCCATTGCTAGTCCTTGTCATGCTTGACTAGTATATGTTTTTGGTTAACTTCTACGTACAACATATGTGTTATGTGTTGATACTATCCTTGGATTTATTACATATTTTAAATATTATGGATATATTGACTCTATCTATATTATAAGGTTAATTATGCAAATAGCTAGTATGATCCATTGTTTAATTTTGGTAAAATTTAGCTATATGATGTGGAATTAAGAAATGGTGTATGGGAAACCTAGAGGAAGCATGATATAATATTATTTATTTTATCTCCATGGTTATAAAAATTGTAATGATAAGCCATGTGATTTCTATCATATCTATTTGGTAGTCTGTGTGAATAAATTTGGAAAGGAATAAAATGAATAGAATTTAAAATCAATGGAATATTAGGCTAATGAGATTGAATCTTTATCCACAAGAAGAAGAGTTGGAAAAGTATTTGGTCACACTCTAGGATGTAAGAATAATTGAATTTTCTCATAAGGAATTTGAGGATACATAAATTCCTATTGTGGATCTATTCTAGATTTGACCTACCAACCTCATTTGCTTCATTTAAGGAATCCAATCAACTTATTAGCTTTGCTACATGCACAGATTTAGATCCCACCGATGCTTTGTCAATTTTATTTGGACCAAAATGTAATTTCAATTTTATGGATACATAAGCTCTTCCCAATAGAACTATCCTTGAAACATATCAAAAGCAAGGCACTTTAATAGCATTCTCTTAAACATGTAGGCTAAAAGCATACTTGAAGTGATTTAGAATAAATCTATCTCTCTCCATAGCTATATATCTATGTTGCCTTCAAAAACATAGTAAAAAAGAAGGTATACATTGAAATAGAGCTTCAAATGGTTATAAAGTAGGGATTAGGTAAAAAAATACGTAATGTATTAAAGAGGGAATCTAATATTTGATATTTTTATTAAACAAAATGAGACATGATTTTGGTTTTTGGAAGAGAAGATCACACTAGTAATTTTATTTGTTTGATAGATAAATCTCAAACTTTCATTTATTCAAAAAAGATATCATATTTACAAGCAAAATCTATTTAAAAAAATATATAACAATCATCTCATCAACCCCAATGAAAAATATAAATCATTCTTAACTTTACTTTTCTAATTAAACATCCTCTACATTTTCTTATGATCCAAGTTTATTCCTTAGTGTAAATGGAAACCATCCTTTTCCAAATTAAAATTCTTTGCTTTAGACTCTTGTATCTTGATTGTATTGTTTTCTCTATGATCTACCATGTCAGAAACTATAATCTAAGAGAGACCTACAAATTTTAAAATTTGTTAAATGCAACAACCTAAAAGGAAATTGAAAATGTCACATACTTAGGCTTCCATCCATTTTATCTTTAAATCAAGTAGAATGGTTTGGTTTCGTAAAAGAGATTGTGGCCATATATCTTGCCATGTATACTATTTCATAGAAGGGTATTTTCCTTAGGCATAATAAGTTATTGTAACTTGTATAATACAATGTAATAGCTACGGGAAAATGCCTTTTGACTACACAACCAAATTGTGTTTTAAATGAGTGAATCTACATGGAAATTTATAGATGTGAAAAATAAGATGAAATGAGAGGAAAATTCACACTTGCAATCAAAACTATAGTGAATGAACTTTAGAATGATTAGCATATCCTAATATAGCTCCAATACAATGTTAGAAATTAGGATCTTAGGTTACTAATCACCACAACTAAAATATAAGTTAAATAAAATGAGAATTACAAGATGCCCATATTCAACACATTACACAATATATACATGGGGAAAACTCTTCTAGAAAAAAACATATAAAGCGTCATTCTATTAAAATGCTTATAGAATTGTCTATAAAAATATAGAAAAAACTTGGGGATATCACTTCTTCTCACTTCCACATGGCCAATAATACCTCTTGTGCATAGTGATAGAATTCACTATAAGTCTCCAAACTACATCATCTCTCAATGAGAGAAAAACTCCTTAAATATAGGATAAGAGGTGGAAAGATAATTAAAGAGGTATTAGTCACACCTATACAAAAATGTCATTTATAAATAATTAATAATCTAATAGTTTATTAGATTATTAATTATTAAATGGTATATGCTTTATAAAACATATAATAAGCATAAGGTTTTATAACCTTATATTAGAACAATATATAAATGTTATCAAGGATGACCCTTGATAGCATTATGTTCTAATAATATCATGTGCACAATTTAAACATTAAAACCACTTGGCTGCAACATAAACATTATAGCTTGGAGAAAAATAAAATACTTTTCCATGCAATATTTTTATCTTAAGTCACTTGAGAAAGAAAATAGTCCACTTCCCACATAGGCCTAATCAACTATAATCCACCTTTCACTTGAAATAATTCAATCAACAACTCAAAAGAAGGGGTAATCAATAGAGAGTGCAAGGCACATAATCAGAACTTGCATAAGAGAGATCTAGTCACCAAGGAGTTTTTAGCCACCCTCAAATAGACTCTGGCCATGTGTGATCCCTTCTCTATTTGTATTTTCTTTACTCTATAATTTTTTATTGTTGTCTCACATCCATTATTTATTTGGATACTATTTGCAAATGGTGAGCATATTACACATTGAAAGGACAAGGCACTTGATGCATGTCTTTCATAGACTTAAATTTCCATGCTTGAGTTCCACACAACTTCATTTATTATGCTGCATATCATCTGAAAAGAAAATAGTTTTGCGGAGAAGAACACATGAGAAATAGTTACAGGTATTCCACTGGAGAAAAAGAGAAAGGAATGAAATATAATTCAAGTATGTCGACAGAGGGAAACATCTATAGATTGTGAATAGCTAGTAGGGATGTCTAGTAGGGTTGGGAGTGTAGATTGATCAATGGAAACATAGAAAAAAATAGAATGTGGAGCCAATCAAAATAGAGATAGTCAAATAGTTCTAGATGAGTCATTTTTAGTGAGAAATCAGAAGAAAAGAAATAGGGGAACGATGGGTATAGTTAGTGATAACATTTGCAAGGGTGGAAGATATGCAACATAAAAAGAACACAGGTACAAGAGGTTGGACAACCTATTTTCATTTGTTAAAATGTTCTACAGGCTATAGAAGCTAAAATAAGCAAAAAGATCGAGTTTACGTTGCATTAAACCGCTGTGAAGGTGTAAAGGAGAAATTCTTTGTTTTGTGTTATCATTTTATAGTCTTTATAGAATGAAACCTCTATATTACACAACTGAAACAATTAAAGGAAGATTGATTTGAACTTGTACCTAATTTCTCCATTGTATATGCAATTTCACCAATTTGGAATGCAGTTTGAAATGTATTTTGCTCTTAGATTTTTGGACTATTCTTTTTGTTATTAATTATATTACTCCAAAAACAAGTATTAGTCTTTGTTTCAGCACTTTAACCTCAAAACAACGTAGTTTACACATCATATGTAATGGCAGACCATTTTGGTCTTGTGTAAGCCCACTATCCATAAAACAATCTTGCATATTTGCCACCATTCTGGGATCAAAGCATTGTCACAGCAGCATTGATTAGGTTTATTAAACTGTCTGCCACCATTTTTGGTATTAGAGCACCAAGTGACTGCGTAAAGGTGAAGAAAGTTATGAGTACGTGAAAGAGACAAAGGAAAGAAGCTTAAGGTGAGGTATCAAGAAACCAAGGTGACCTAGATTTGTTAGAAGACAGAGTTGAGATGTTGAGAATAGAGAAAGATAGAAGGATGCAACAACATGCTAAGGAAGAAAGCTACAAGGAGAGAGACAATGTGAAGACAAATATAAGAAAGTAAGATTTAGAGTTGGATAGAGAGATGATTGAGTTGAGAAGGGATCTAAAGAGGTGTAAGCTCTTGGTGAAGCTATGGCTAGAGGAAAGAAGCCAAGAATGTGGATGGCAATTGAAAAATAGATTGAAGTGTCCTATAGAGATACTTGCCAAGAGAAGAAGAAGGCAAAGGATGGTTTCCTTGAGAAGAGAAGAACATGAGACAATCCCATAGAGGTTTGAAAAGCAAAGAGTTGCCAAATGAGCAACATGAAAAGGAAGTGGATTTGCCCAGTGAGCAACATGCACAGGAAGTGGTGAAGGGAGTTCTCATTTTGGAGAACATGAAAGAAAACAAGAGAGAATGGAGAGAGGAAGAAGTGCAAAAAGAAGAACTTGAAGAAGAGATTAAATAAGAGAGGAGAGTGTCCAAGAAGGAGGCACTTACAGAGACATTTTGGTCTCTTGTTTTATCATCTAATGTTGTGTTTAAGCGTGTGCATGCAGGTATGAGAAACCTTATAAGAAAGGTCAAGAATAAGACCTTGAAGTTGACAAGAGATGTGGCAAGTAGAGTACCCATGGACAAAGAAGAATGTGAGAGAAGGAAGAATCAAATTGCAGCTGTCCACCAAGAAGAGGTACATTGCAAAGTGCTTGAAGATGATGATGATGAAGGTTTTGAAATCTTCTAGCATGGCAATGAAGATGTTGAAGATGCACCAAAAGTTCATGATTCCATAGAGGATGTTTCAAAAGAAGGAAAGGAAGCTCACAAAAAGGAGGAGTTTGCAAGCAATGAAGTCAAGAAAGACAAAATAATCCATACAACAGGCCATTGAATAGGTAAATGGAAGCAAGAATATTGGTTTTGATCATATATGTGGGAATGAGAATGTAGATATATAGGTTAATAAGGAGAAGAGAAAATTTGATCTCTCAAGTCTTGCAAGAAATCATGGATACAAGGTGCCAAGTTGGCTTAACAAATCAGTTGTTGAGGTAAGGCATACAAAGTTCAAACAAGAAGTTGCTTATGATGGAATTTTTAGCAGCAAACATGTCCAAGGCATGTAGGACATGATAGAGTTCAAGGGGAACCAAGACCATAGGGCAAGTTGTCAAGAATGGAAGCATAAAGGAGGTGTTCTAGAGAAGCAATCAATCCATGGATTAAGGAGAACAAGTGCAACAATGAACAATTATCAGCCCAAAGCTATGAGAAACAAAGTATGGACGGTCAAGAGTAGAAAAGAGGTAGAGGAAAGTGGTGTTTCAAGGCATAGTGATGAGGAAAGATTTAAGAGAGTGTAAAATATGAAGGAAAGTTCAAGTCCAATGGACAAGAGATCATGATTAAAACAACCAAGAATGAAAAGATGATATTGCAACAGGAAAGCCCATGACATCAAGCTGAAAATTGTGAAGAAGAGCCTAAGAAGATTGAAATATTTCCAAGAAAAACTTGGAAGAAGCTTGAGGAGAACACAAGGAAGGTGAAAGGTAAGCAAGTTGATTTGGATGTTTTAAATAATTATGCTTTTGAGTCATTGAATAAGATCATTGAAAGAGGAGATAAGGGAAGAAAGAAAGTGTTTCTAGTAACTAATATGCAGCAAAGAGAGGTGTCTAACTTGACATACAAAGATGGGGATCTTCAAGAGATATCAGCACCAAATGAAGAGAGAATGAAAGAAGATTTCAGAACTATAAAAATGTTTAGTGAACAAAAACATGGAACAACTCAAGTAAGAAGCATACTAGGTGTGGAAAAAGGGGATAATTTAGAAGAACTCATTGATTTCAGAGGTCTAAGATCAGTTCATACATTTGAGGAAGTGCAGCCCAGTACCAAAGAAGCAATTGGAAAGGAAACAGAAGAGACATTCTCTAGAATTGAGGTAGAAAGTGGGGAGATATATTATCTTTCATTGAAAGAAAAATTGAGGAGGTTAGAAGAGGTATTTAATCCTCTAAGAGAATTGTTTGCATGTTCATATTAGCATCAAAGACTCACTGATGAGCTCAAGGAAGGATCAAGGCATCCAAGAACAAAGCAAGGACAAAACCAGTTGGTGAAGGAAGAAATGAATGAGACATTGGTTGAGGATATGTTTGACAATCAACTACTTGAAGATGACAAAAATTAGAACAAGGAGTTAACTGACATTGGCAGGGATGAAGTTAAAGGGTGTCTTTTAGCTAAGAAAGGAGTAAGAGCGAGTGTAGAACTAATAAGAGAAACTAAGATGAAGGCAGCAACAAGAAAGCAATCACAAGAAAAAGAAGATGCAGAAATGGGTAGTATTAATGACACATATGAACAAGAGACAAAGTTTTGGAGTCTTGTAGCTGAGAAGGAGATAAGAAGGAGAAGATACAAGAAGAAAGAGGCAAAAAAAACAATGCAAATCAAGAAACTCAGAGAAAACAAATACAAGCATGGAGAGGATGAAGAGATGAAAATGCAAAAGAATTGGAAGAAGAGGAAAAAGAAAACTAGAGGATAGGAATATTTTAGGTACTTGGACCTCATGACTAGGCTCATGATTTTGCTTGTCGCCCAGGGAGCCTGATGCAAGAGCATTGGTCTCATTTGTAGTTTTGTGTGTATGGTTTTTTTGTGTGTTTGTTTCTGGGTCTTGTATCCATTTTTTTGGCTTGATATTAGTAGTGAGTGGTCCTTGGTTGGTTTTGGTAGTCGGTTCTTTATGCCACAAAGTCATTTAAACACTTGAAATGTCAAGGTGTTGTATAGGAATTTAAGATGAGTTTGTTGACCTAATGAATGGAAGTGACTTCAAGAGACCATGTCTCGAAGACTCCCACACCACCGAACCAAAGATTTAATTATGGGATAGTTAGAGACAAAGAAGCCAATAGAAGATAGTTCTATGGGCTTTTTTTTGGGAACTTTTTTGGGACAACTTCTTGGAAAAAGAAATCTTTAGGATAGTGAGAAAGTAATGTATTGGCAGATGAAAAGAAAATAGTTTTGTGGAGAAGAACACATGAGAAATAGTTACAAGTATTCCACTGGAGAAAAAGAGAAAGGAAAGGAATGTAATTCGAGTATGTCGACAGAGGGAAAGATCTACAGAACGTGAATAGCTAGCAGGGATGTCTAGTAGGGTTGGGAGTGTAGATTGATCAATGGAAACACATAAAAAAGGTAGAACGTGGAGCCAATCAAAATAGAGATAGTCAGATGGTTCCAGATGAGTCATTTTTAGTGAGAAATTAGAAGAAAAGAAATAGGGGAATGATGGGTATAGTTAGTGAGAACATTTGTAAGGGTGGAAGACAATGCAACATAAAAAGAATGCATATACAAGAGGTTGGATAGCCTATTTTTAGTTGTTGAAATGTTCTACAGGCTATAGAAGCTAAATAAGCAAAAAGATTGGGTTTACATTGCATTAAACCCATGCGAAGGTTTAAAGGAGCAATTCTTTGTTTTGTGTTATTGTTTTATAGCCTTTGCAAAATGAAACCTCTCTATTACACAACTGAAACAATTAAAGGAAGATTGATTTGAACTTGTACCTAATTTCTCCATTGTATATGCAGTTTCACCAATTTGGAATGCAGTTTGAAACATATTTTGTTCTTAGATTTTTGGACTGTTCTTTTTGTCATTAATTCTATTACTCTAGAAACAAGTATTAGTCTTTGTTTTAGCACTTTAACCTCAAAACAACTTAGTTTACATAGCGTATGTAGTGGCAGACCATTTTGGTCTTGTGTAAGCCCACTGTCCATAAAACAATCTTGCAGATTTTCCACCATTCTGAGATCAAAGCATTGTCATAACAGCATTGCTTAGGTTTTTTAAACTATCTACCACCACATGGGTTCAAATTTTTCTTGAGAGACCTAAAATTTTAAATGGAGGTAGATAGAATAATTCTTAAAATTTGCTTAGTTGCTAGAATTTTGATTTTCAACTTTTATGTTCAATTTATTTGCAAATGGTTAAGGCAACTAACATTACATTCTAGGGCCAAAAATTGCAAGTTTCACCTAAAACTAAAAATTGAGTGTCTGAGATATGGCAATATGAAGTCAATTTCCAATAGGCTCTAGTTGGGGATGTGTGGCCCTTGTGGGTGTATTGAGATTCCAAAAAGTCTCTGGGTGGAGACCAAAGCATAGTTGTGAAGTGGCATGATGAACCATTCAATTTAAAATAATTAAACTCGCATGTTCTACAACCAATTCCCTATGGCCCAAAGCCACCAAAAAACATGAAACCAACACTTGCCTTTGTCATAAACCCTACTCTTTGATGATTCCTTGATGTTTGTTCTAAATGCAAAAACATGACCCAACTATAAAATAATAATATTGACGTATCTAAACATATATGTGAACTTGTTAATAGTAGGAGACATAAAACACACTCACATTTCATAGTCTAATACCAAATGGAATATCTCATAACAAATCATACATGAGATACATTCATTAGATACATCATGTTCATTTAATTCAGGTGGATTAAAGTTACACAATTTTATGGGTTTATCCGTTGGATTAGGACTAGACAACTGAGAGGGGGGGTGAATCAATTCTCCCTCAATTTAAACTTTTCTACTTTTAATCTTCCTTTACAACTTATAATCAAATCAATGATATAAACATTTCATCATTAAACAACACATGAGCAAAAACATAAATAACACACTTAACACCAAGATTTTTGATGTGGAAACCCGGTTAAGGGAAAAACCACGGTGGGGGTTAACCCACAAAGATTATACTCTGTTAAAAGTATTACAATGGGGAATGCACATGTATTTGGGCTCACTGCCCAGAGTTCACTGCTCAAAGGAAGGCTCACTACATGTAGGAAGAGAATTACAATAAATTTGAATTGATATTTAGCATCTATCAATGCTGGAGTTTAGTTCTGGTTAAGCATAGAAAATTGACTTGACACACTTCATCCTTATTCTGCTCCTCTTACTGCTCTGCTAACATCTAAACTTTTTATCTCTGCTATTTTTTGCAATTACACCATCGCTGCAACACCACACACACAAACATCCAATTCCATTGGACATATATATATATATATATATCCGCAACATGATCTATAATCATTTTACCAGTCAGCTTTAAGAACATTTAGAACTTTGTTGAGTACTTTGCTTTGTCGGCTAGATCCATACATAATATGAGATGCGAACCAAAACTTGCACTCACAAATCATCAATCATGTCAGCTACCATCACTGATCATCACCAATTGCCCAATAAACAACTTCTATACATCTAGAATTGAGATTATTCACAAGGTCGGCCTGTTCTTCTTGTGTCTGTTCTTGTCAAATTGAAACCCGATACTCAGAAGCTAATATCTTTTGAGTCCTTCATCATCAAAGGACAAAAATTTGGATTTAGAGTGTCTTGATAATACTTTCAACTACTTTAGATCCGCAACAAACCATGACTTTCCACCAGAGAGATCCGGACCAAGATACTGAACTCTGTCACCTGCTTTGTTCCTAACTACCGGGACTTAGACAAATTCTGATTCTGACTTCCGGTGTGAACAAATTGTTTTATGCAGATGATTGGGATGATCTTAGTTGCCATCAATGACAACACTTATCAATACGAAGCAGTGTCTCTTGCCAACAATCTCCCCCTTTGGCATTGATGGCAACACTTAGTGAAAAATGACTAAGTGTCAGAATAACTCCCCCTTTGCTTGTGCTCCATACTGTTGTTCATACTTCTTTCCAATGCTCCCCCTTTGTTGGATTCCTCATTTTTCACCACTCTTCACTCCCCTTTGACATCAATGGCAAAGGGTGGGGTCCGCAAGCCAATATTCTCCAACAATTCTGTGTATAATGCTGCATATGTACAAGTAATCATTAAGTTCTATTTACATGAACTTGAGAATGTCTGTAAAACTATTTTTCAATTGCACAAGTTCAGAGGCCCAAGTTCCCTTCACTCCATCCAAAATTGAGATGTGTCCACTCAGCAAAAATGCATATGCTTCTTCCTTTGTCAGATCCAGAGGATTACTTGTTTGAAGTGCAGTTTGAGCTTCTGATAGGGCATTAAACATGGCTTCTAATTTGGGGGCAATCAATCCTCAGAGCTCACAAATTCTCTTCATAATGTTACCTTTTTTTTAACAACTCTTTATATCATTTGTCAAGCTAATTACTTGACATTCTTGACTTATAGGCGAAACTGTTAGAGGTTTAAAATTTTGAGAAAGATTTGACAATTTCTGTTCTTGCTCCTTTATCTTTTTCTCAATATCCTCATTAACTATGGGCCATGATAGATATAATTTGTACATATCACTTCCATCATTTAGAGAATTCTGAATACTCTTTATGCTAATACCAAGCATTCTTCTATCATTTCCTATTAGGTTCTTTATTTCACAAAATTTCTTATCTAAGAATTATTTTTGAACTTTTGCCTCTGTAGACTTCTCAAAGGACTCAAAATGAGTATTTACAGAACTTACAAGATTTTTTAGATGTTCTGAGGGGGAATCAGATGGACTCTTCTAGTAGGAAGGCATTAACTTTTCCAAAATCTCGGTTGCAAGCCCTAGTAGCTCATTGTCCTCAATGTGGAACTTTAGCATCTTTTCTCTAGCCTTTACTTGGGTGAATGATGCTATCTTCATCAATTGAATTGGAGAGATAGCATCTGGATTGTCTAGACCTTGGAGTAGCTCAGGCTCATCAAGCTCAATTATTTATTTTTCAAGAAGACTTTTCACTGCATCTACAGTGTCTCTTGCAACATTTTCTGAACCATCCGTTTGTTCATCAGATTTCTCAGTATCTACTTTAGGTGCTTCAATGTTTGCACCATCTTCTTCTACTTTATCTTTCTTTCCTTTTTCCTCCTCTTCTCTACTTTACTTTTCTCTGTGTTCTCTGCAGAGGGACTCTTTCTTGTTTGTTCACCACTTGCTACCGGATTCAGAGTGCTCTATGAAGTAGTAATATTATCTTCTTTTCCTGATGGATCAGGTGGATTAGGAGTATCTCCTGCATTAACTACTTTATCCATCATTTTTGTATCCCCTTGAAATACTTGTTGCACTTCCAGAATAGAGGCTTGACCAAACTCAGATTGTTGCTCAATGATGTTCTCTTCTTCACCATTCGGAACTTCTTTTGTGACTAAGGGAAAATTGTGCTTTTTCAATGCTTTCAAAAGAATTTCTTGAGTTTCTTCAACAATTTCACTTGTTTCTCCAAGTATGAGTTTGTTCATTCTCTTTTTGCTTCTAAAGTCATCTTTGACTTCCTTGATTATCATATCTATTTGATTAGGTGAAATCTGAGGACACAAATTTATTAGCTCATGTTCCCTGATCTCCATGTAATTGCTCTTGGCATTTTCTTTTCTCAACTCCAAGATATTTGCCAGACTTTATGGCAACTCAGAAGTTATCTCAATCAGTGCCTTGTTGTAGATGTTGAGATATCTGACAGTTGCTTCCTCCAACACCCTTTTATCCACATCACTGTATTCATCATAGAATTCAATCATGGGTTTTAGATTACCATCTACAATGACTGAATTTATCACATCCTCCAGGGGGAGTGTGGGCTTCTCAATATATTCCTCATATGCTTCTGTCTTTTGCTTTTTTCTAGCCCTTTTGCTTTCAGATGACTTTTCTTTGGTTACTTTTGCATCTTTTGTTCCGGTGGCCTTTAGTTCCTTGATTTCAACGTCAGAATCTATATATTCTTCTTTTCTTATGCTTTCATAGGTCCAAGATGCTTTTGTTTTCTTCCTTCTCTCCCCTTTTTCAAATGATTTTGCTTCCAATTTTGTAGGGGTAGCAGTAGAGCTCCTAGTAGTTCTTGAAGTGGAAGAGGGTTCCACCAGAGCATTTGTTTGTTTCTTATCTTGTTTCTCTTTCTCAACTTTTTTAGTTCTTTCTCTGAATTTCCTCACAACCTCCTTAGTTAGGCCTAGATTTTCAGCCAACTGCTCAACTTCTTTTCTTACTTTCCTATTGGTTTCAGGTTCTCTGAGCTCAGTATGTAGTTTTAAACTCAGCTCCTCATATGTTCCAAATCTTTCAACCATTGTGTCTTTAGGCTTGATTAGAAGATGCTGAGTATACATGTCTAGAACTCTCTCATCCACCTCTTAACCCATTGGCATTATCCTTATTGTTCTTGTTTCTACAGCTTCCATCAGACATTGATCAGTGTCAACCATGAAGCATATTTCATTTTTGTATTTCTCAACAATTGAATTAGGGATTCTTTCCCTTGAATGCATTATACTCTAAAAATTCTTGAAGTAACCCCATATTGCAATTTTTTGAGCTTTGAAATCACCAATGCTGTGAAGATGATCTCTGATCTGAATGGCAACTGGCTCATCCTTAGTCCAGTGAACACCTTTTACCCCAGGTACCTCATTCATAAAGTAGAAGAATAGAAATAGTACCAATGTACCATACTTGAATGTGTTTTTCTTATCTTTCTTAATTTTGTTCAAATTCTCAATCATTTGATTTTGTAGTAATTCACACAAGTCATAATCAGTATTTTCCTTTAGCATCTTGTATGCATCATATATGGTTGTTTCAGAGACAAAATTTTCTATGCTCAAGTGGTAAATCTTGAACCCAATCACCATGGAGGTGAATTTGACATCCAATTCTATAATATCATTGATGGTCATTGCCCTTCTATCAAACTTGGCATCGGTAGCATCAATCATTGTCTAGTTTTTCACAGCTTTCAGCATGGGTAATCCGCTAGTTGAGTTTAACCCAGTTACAATTCTGATAGCATCCTTGGTAACTTTGAATGGTGTTAACAACCAAATGAATTCATCATGCATCCAACTCAAAATATACTGGACCCATTCATCCTCATCAAATGTTGGAAACCCCATAATATGAATAAAGTGTTTATCCTGTAGTGCCTTATACTTGGGTTTAAGCTCATGATTTTCATCCCTAAGTTGTTTCTCAAACAAGTCTACATACCTTGAATCTCCAAATTCATCTATGTTTGCATGAATATAAACCCTAATGTATTCAACATGTAGCAGACCATACGAAACACTTGAAAAAGCACCTAACGGGTCGACTTCTATTGATTTGTGAGGATGCTTCTTAAATTTGGGTTGAGGCCTTTTAGTAATGTCAACAACATGAGGGGTAGCCATCTCAACAAATTTTAGATTCAAATCTTTATAGAGAGGTACCGTTTTCTTCCACGGGGTTTGGGTTGATCAATTACTAGTTGAATTCACTCTTTGTGCCTTAGTCTCTAGATTTGCAGCTCGAATGCTCTTCTTCTTGATTCCTTCAAATGCAAAGTGATTCAAATGAGTGACCAAGTGAATTTTTATCTTTCGCAAAACCTAATTTGGCATTGTAATAAATGCGTTGCCCTAACTATATCAGGTTACTCTATTTTTGATAGTTCTTCATGAATTACTTCGCAAGTTTTTATATCAACATCTTTTCTTCCGAAAATCCTTCCAAAGGTTCTAAATCAATTCAAAATATTTTCTTTTATTGTGCTAGATTTAGGCACCCACTTACTGACTAGGGAATTTGATGTTCTATGTAGCTCCCCCTGAGCCATAGCTCCTGACTTAATTCCTGGAGGAATTGTCAGCACCTGATTCTAGTGCGGACCCATCACCATTGTTTATTGTATCTTTCTTTACCCATGTCTTGTTCATTTCACTCAATATCTCATTCACATCAATTTTTCTTTTGCCTCTATCTTTTTTTTGCTCATCTGGTTTTCTGTTTACTGGACCTCTTCTTCCATTGTTCCTATTTCTACAAAATCTTGCAATATGACCAGATTTATTGCAGTTAAAGCACACAATATTTCTTTTCTTATAAGCTTGATTTCCTCTTGATCTGCACTGATTAGCCATGTGTCCAAACCCATTGCAAACAAAACAGTAACCATTGAAAGAGTTGCTAATTCCTTTATTATTAGCATTATTCACTATCATATTTCTGCATTCATTTGATCTATGACCATACCTCTCACACTTGAAGCATTTACCAGAGAAGGATGGATCATTTTGATTTACTCTATTTCTGTACTGAGTAGCTCTATGACCAAATTTATTGCAATTGAAACAATTTCCATTGAATGGTGGATATCTTTGAGCATTAGGCTGTCTCACCAGAGGTTTTCTAGTTCTGTTTCTCCTATTCCCTGGTTGAAAATTTCTTTTTCTGGATCTGGAGCTTTCACCTTTCTTATATCCAAGATCATGCTTGTCATCACCTTTTTTTTGACCTTCAATTAGTGCTTCAAGTTTAGCTGAGCTTATCTTGAACTTCTCCTTATATTCATTTGCAATTTCTAGGTCATGTTTGAGAGTGATAATCTGTCTCTCAAGTTTTCTTTCATTGTCTCTACTTTCTTGTAGATTAGATTCTAGGAGACCAGCTATTGCATGCAATCTGCAGCATTCTTCAGATCTCTCTTTCAGATTTTGATTCATCTCTTCTTTAGCTTTCTTCCTATCCTCAATTTCCTTGGTTAGTCTCATCACCCCAGTTTCCATCTCATGTTTTAGGATAGTAACTTCTTTAGCTAACTTTTCATATTCCTTTGTCTTCTCATTCAGGGCCTTGTCTTCATAATGCTTTCCCAGTTGAAGAGGTTGCTCCTTTCCTTTTACATTGGATTTTCTCAAATTTTCTTTTAAAATCTTAATGAAGTCTTTAGCCTTTTTCAGGTTATCTTGCAGCTCTTGAACTTCTGCCTTGGACTGCTCAAGATCATCTAGGGTGAGATTAAGTTGCCCTTGAAGGTGTTATTCATCCTTTTTACTACCTCCCAGATCTTCCTTAAGCTGTTAAAAATTTTCAAAGGAACTTAGCTCTGATACCAATTGTTGGATTAGGTCCAGACAATTGAGGGGAGTTTACAACTTATAATCAAATTAATGATATAAACATTTTAGGATTAGGATTAAACGACAACACATGAGCAGAAACATAAATAACACACTTAACACCAAGATTTTTGACATGGAAACCCAGTTAAGGGAAAAACCATGGTGGGGGTTAACCCACAAAGATTATACTCTATTAAAAGTATTATAATGGGGAATGTACATGCATTCAGGCTCACTGCCTGTAGGAAGAGAATTACAATAAATTTGAACTGATATTTAGCACCTATCAATGCTGGAGTTCAGTTCTGGTTAAGCATAGAAAACTAACTTGACACACTTCATCCTTACTCTACTCCTCTTACTACTCTACTAACATCTAAACTTTTTATCTCTACTATTTTTGCAATTACACCATTTCCGCAACACCACACACACAAACATCCAATTCCATTGGATATATATATCCGCAACATGATCTATAATCATTTTATCAATCAGCTTTAAGAACATTTAGAACTTTGTTGAGTACTTTGCTCTGTCGGCTAGATCCATACATAATATGAGATGCGGACCAAAACTTGCACTTGCAAATCATCAATCATGTTAGCTACCATCATTGATCATCACCAATTTCCCTAATAAACAACTTATATAGATCTAGAATTAAGATTATTCACAAGGTCAGCTTGGTCTTCTTGTGTCTGTTCTTGTCAAATTGAAACCCGATACTCAGAAACTAATATATTTTGATTCCTTCATCACCAGAGGACAAAACTATGGATTTAGAGTGTCTTGACAATGCTTTCAACTAATTTAGATCCACAACAAACCATGACTTTCCACCGGAGAGATCCGGACCAAGATACCGAACTCTGTCACCTGCTCTGTTTCTAACTGCCCAGACTTAGACAAATTATGATTCTGACTTCCGATGTGAACAAATTATTTTATGCGGATGATTGGGATGATCTTAGTTGCCATAAATGACAACACTTGTCAATACGAAGCAGTGTCTCTTGCCAACATTATCAAATTGGACTAAAAAATGAAAGTATTTGTACTCCATGAATAAGGCATAATATGAGTTTAACCTCATCAAGTAGATTTATATCAAGTTTGAAACTTTCATGCTAGTAGATTCGTGGAGAAATACTTTGTCTTCAACTTTCTTAGGCATAATAAAATTGTTATTTACCTCTCGGTTGAATGTATAAAACTTGGGCAATTTGTTTATGAGAAACACATAAATCAAATCATGCTAACATGAATAATATGGAATTTCCTCCCCCCTTAAAACAACATCAAAATCCTCAAGGAACATATTCAAGTGGGTAGATAAAGAAATCAATCCAACAATATTATGGTCAACAACCTCATTCAAACTTTCATTGAAATTAAACACTTCATATGTGTCATTCTCCACAATACATGTTGAAGCATTCTTAGGACTAAAAATTTCAAATTCATACACTTATGCAATCATCAAATTGATTGGCTTCAACATTAAAAAAAAACTTTGGTTTAGAACTTGTATCAAATAGAGTGAATCCATATTCATATGGCCTCATGATGTATCTTAGATCTTCATCAACAAAAGTGTTTAAATTATCTATGGGAAAGAAGGCTTCATATGCATTATCTTGTAGAATACCCACTACTTTTTTTTATTTAAACATTTCACATTTTCACAAACTAACAAAGTCATCACATTTATCAATGCCATCATTTGGAAAATTAGAGATGGCATTAACAACAAAGGGGACAAATTCAATTTTATAAATATCCTTTGCATAGCATGAATCTCAAATTTGAACACCCACTTCCAAATTAGTCTAATGAAAAGTATCACTTAGGACATAGGGTTCTTCACACTCTTCATCTACAAAGTCATACTCATTATAATTTGATTTGTAGTCAACCCTATTGTAGTCAAACTTATTGTTGGGGTCACCTTCAAACTTATTATCACAAATCTATGATTTCATCTCAACTTTAAATTCTTCACCTTCACTTAAAATCAATTCCTTCCCTTTATCTTCTGCTTGAAACATCCTACTCTTTGCATACAATAATAATGGTTTATCACATGTTACAAATTTATTTCTACCATGATGGACCTCTACATTTTCTCCAACAAAATTTTCATTCAAAGGAGGACTTTCAACAATGTTAGTGTCCTCGAAAAAACACTTTTTAACATTGAAAATATAAGATTTCTATTAATGTCAATAGCCATGTTATATATGCCTACTAAAGTGAAGTGAGATTTTTATCCCTCAAAAGTGCATTGAATGCCCCCAAATAAAGAACTAGACACATTGACTTTAGAATTTGCTCACACATTGACTTTAGAATTTGCTCATACATTTTTAGAACATTTCTTAGAACTTTTGCAAACCTTAAATTGAAAGCATAGACTAAATCATGTTCAATTTTCTAAATATTAATGAGGCTATTTATCACTAAACTAAGATCAATTATGTCACCAAATTGATTAATGAAAACTTCCTTGAACTCTTCCCAAGTAGAAATAGAAAGAGCTAGAAAATTTGAAAACCAATCTCTTGAATCTACCTTCAATGGCTAAACAAAAAAGT